>CM065427.1:43105000-44492500 GCA_033030585.1 Hippophae rhamnoides
ATCATGATTCTCCTTAGTGAGCTAGCCATCATGTGTAACCATCTCCTTGGACTCATCAAGTCTCAAATTAGAGTTGATGTAGATTGAGAAGTGGTCAAGAAGTAGGTCCATGTCTAGATATATGACTTTAACATTTCTTATGACAAACTTAAATCCATGTATTTAAGAGGCACAAGTGTTTATCAACCACATGATTGTTGAACTTTACATACTCTTCACTGCCTATTTTGCTTGTATTGGAGAGGTTCCCAATCGACTTGTAGACTACTTCCCTCTCATGTTTGGATCCACTTATTCCATTAACAATCTCAATCAACTTAGGTTACCATGGTAACATTCTTGGTCTTTCTTTCGGCATTCCTTTATGTCTTCAGAGTCTTCCCAACAATCTCCTCAGCTAAACAATACGAAATTCCCAAGCAATACCTTAGAATTCATAGGATTCATACTAGGAAAGTTCATAAATAGAATGAAAAAAAAACAAAAAAAATTGGTTCATGGCCATTTGGTTTCATCGAGGTTGAACTAACAGTGTCACTTGGTGTTTTTGGTTCAATTGAACTTATGCATGCAGTTTCACCTCATCTTCTTCAACACTTTTGTTAAATAGTACTGGAGATTAAGTACATCCATATTATAAAAGAAGACCATAAGTCCAGCTACTTAGAGGTTTTATATTCAAAAATACTAGTCAACTAGAAAGCTTCTTTATTTAGTCAGATCCTAATATATTATATTTCAAAGTTAGACTTGCTTCATCATAAATTTAACTCATTGTAACATTTCAACTAGGAGCCTAATTGAGGTAGAAAACTTATTATTGTAAAGCTTATGAGATAGTAAAGGTAAAAATAGAAATAAAGTGGCATGATGGAAAGCAACATAAATAATGCACCAAGAAAGATAGCAACATAATTAAATTAAACAGAAAAGCAGGTAGAACAAGAAATAAAAAATCATAAAGCTTGAAATAGATAGAAAGAAATGCTATCCAATCACAATTAGATCCTCATATTTTAGAACATACTTGGAAAGAATTGTGTTTGTACTAACCAAATAATAGAGTAGGCAAACAAAAAATGTCACACCCTAAAAAATAGGTACGTGAAATAAGAAATTGTAAATTTTAAGTTATATTCAAAAGATTTAGTTAATAAAACTTCAAGTTAATTCGGGATATCCTTATTTAAAAAACATAATTTAAGTAAAACTACTTAAATTACAAAATATATATTAGAAAAAAGGATTCACTTTACAACATGTCTCACCATTTTCTCCAAATAAAGGATACAAGATGAAATAAAATTTATAACCTAGAGTTTTCTTCTTTTTCCTTATCTTGAAGTCGTGCACCACTTTGTCAAACCCTAATCTAAAGGTAAGGGGAAAACGGGCTGAGCTACAAGTAGGTCAGTAGGAATCTACTCTATTATATGTTTTCCAAAAAATAATCATTCATGATGCATGTTTTTTATTAACAAAATTTAATGAACGGTAATCATTATCAATATATAGAGTTAGGAGATTTTTTCACAAAAACCTAAGTATACCTATACCTCCTCGCTTATGGGGAAACTGAGGGAACATAAAATATAGGTATCCCAATGCATGCTCATACAATGTATAAAAAAATGCTATGGCACAAATCCAATGCATGAAATGCAACACCATATGTATTGGTCATCCAAATGCATGGGCACATATGCTATACAACTTTCAGAAGCATGTGGGTCCACCGACCTCATATGAAATTATAATATGTATGGTATATGTATTGGTTAATTTATGTCATATGAGCCCTCTTCTGTAGGTAGTTTGACTCCAAAAGACAATAAGGGTCTAACTCCAAGGCCCAAGTGTAGTCAAAGAATCCACAATAGATGGTAAGCTCCAAAGATGATGAGGGGATCCGAGGCGCATATGTGAGCAATAATTCACGATTAACAAGACACAGACACAATAACTCGTGGTCACAGGTAGACATCATAGATGGGAAACTCCAAAGATACTTGTATATATGATGCATACTTGTAGTTCATCGAAAATAGTCTGCTTCAATCAGTAGCAAAGAGGTACTATAATCTGGTAGACAATGTATAGGTATACTCTCAACATATAAACTTCTCAGATGCCATATCACATTTGCGATGTTCATTTTATATCAACATTTGATACTTGTTTTATCTACAAAAATATTCCAATGTATGCACAATAAAAAAATTATGATAAGTATGTATCTCATTTAAAAAACTATTTATGACATTATCACAATGTTAAAAAAATCATGATATCTATTTTTTTCACTTTTATTCATAACATATTATGCACGACAATTTAATGAAAGATAATGCATGAATTTAAAAAGTTAGTAGAAACCCTATCTCGAATCCTTAACTTGAACATTAGGATATTTATCCCCAAAACACCCTTCAAAGTGTGAAGTGAATGGGATGGTTCAATCCCTTTTTACAGCAAATCTGAGTAGCTCACCAAGGTGCTCGTCAACTAGTTTACCAATTGTGGTGGCGAGGTGGTGAAGATTTTACCCAATTTTTTCCATTTAATCCTATTTTTTCACACGAAACTTTCCCGTTACATATCCACATTGTAAAAACAAAATTTAGAATTTTTATTGGATACTTTAATTATTTATAATGATTTACATAATGAGGTAAATCTATATAGACTTGCCTATGTATTAAAATCCTCAAGTTACTTATAGGAACCACTCTATAGCAAAGAATCCACTAAGAGAATACAAATAGCTTACAACTCAATAGATATGTAAATATAATACCTTTATTGGTTAGAAGACTTCCCCTTACTGCTTTAATGCTACCCTCGTTAGCTACCTTCATAGCCATTGTTATCTAATGTTGAATCCAACTCTCCTCTAAAACCCTACAACAACCTAGTGCTACAAAAAGTTACAAAAGGTCAATATAATTGAAACCTATGGGTATGGTTTATCGAAAGCATAGGGACCAAAACAAGCAATCTAAGTCTTGTATTTTAATTCACTTTTAATAAACCAACCTGATAAAATTAATTTTTCTTAAAATACTTTAGAATTGGTAACGTCTAAATCACATTTAAATTATTAGCAACCTGGAATCATAAAATTGTTTAACTTTTGAAAACTATGAGTTCCAAAACCAAAAGAATGTCCATACGTTTTTGATGAGTGCTCAAAAAGCACTAAAATAACCATGATTTTATGCACATTAATTGATTAAAAATATATATATTTATATGTTTTATCATATATTTATATAAATTTGTCTTTTTCGGAACCACGGGTATTTTTATTGTTTTTCAGGTATTTTGGCTTAAAAACGCAATTTAAAGACTCAAAGAAGAATACTTGAAGCAATACATCACAAATATATAAATAAATAAGTGGGAAAAGGTCAACAAACATGGAAAAATTGGACAAAATGGGTCGAAGTTCTGTAAGGATTTTATTTTCTTTACAGTTATTTTTATGCTTTATTCTTACATGTTATATTTAATTTGTCTGTGATTAAATTTAACTGTGCTAGTTGTTTATAATCATGATATAATAATAACGTTGTTATGCTTGCGAAATATTAAATAGATGAAAATTTCTAAAATGAATTGATTTTATTTTTATTCAAGATTTTATATTAAGGATGTTAGAGAGAAATATATTATTTTTCATTACAAACTTAAATCTGAAAATTATATTTTAAGGTTTAGTTATCCGGTCTAATTTAGAGTAGTGCTCTTTTATTTGTTGGTACAATCGCCTAAGTAGTTAGAGTGAAACTCTATTTCAAAAGTTTTTATAAGAATTATTATGTGAAAATGTATTGACAACATGTTTTCAATAGTGGTTTTAAAACTTGAAAGTTAGTACTTGATAACTAAATTCTTAGGTTTAATTTGGACACCTTGAATAAAGTTTAAATCGTTTCTAACCCCACCAAAGGTGGCATTTAAATGGTTCATTTTCAATCTCTTAGAAAAAGGAATTAATTTAATTAACCAAATTAGTTATCAACCCCACCCATAGGTGTTAATTGATTTGTTTAGTTAACAAAGAATATCTAACCCCAGCAAAGGTGGTATTCATACAAAAAAGAGAGAATCAATAAAATATCAATTTATATCTTTAATAACCTAGATAATATGAGCAAGCATAATTAATTTAGTTATTATATCCATAAATACTCCACTAATATAAATGATAAAATTTGCATGAATATTTATTGAATCTGTATTTATATTTATTTTTAGATAAATATTTATTGAATTTGTATCTATATTTATTTTTATGTTTTTTTTTAAATTATATTTAATTAATCTATATATATGTTTATTTTATGTTATTAGATTAGGAACACAAAAACCAAACTATCGTGACAGGATGTCTAGGATTTAATTTCGTTTTTAAAAGTTTGAATAATAAATTAAAAACCACATACATTCCTTCCTTAGATCGATCTTGGGAGTATACTTATCATTTTCTATGAAAAGATTCGTGCACTTGCGAGAGTTTTACAAATATTAAAACCAAAGTATTTGCGAGAATCGGCGATCTGCTTTTAGCCATCAAGTTTTAGCGCCATTCTTAAGGAATAAGCGTTTTTACTTTATTTATCAAAATTTTAAAAAATATTTTTGTGTTGTAAATAATTGTGATTTTTTTAAAAAAATAAAAATAAAAAAAAATTTAATCAAATTTCAAATTTCATAAGAAATAATAAAAAAAATAAATAAAAAAATAAATAAAAAAATAAAAAAATAAAAAAAAATAAAAAAATAAAAAAATAAAAAAAATTAATTATAGCATAAATAGTAAAATAATTTAGAAATGTGAAATTTAAAGTAAAAAGTTTTTACCGTTCATGAATAGTAAAAAAAAAAAAATTAAAAAAAAAAGAAAATTAAATAAAAATTGTAGCATTAATAATAAAATAATTTAGAAACTTGAAATTTAAATAAATTTTTTTTTTACCGTTCGTAAAAAAAAATTTAAGTTAATAAGAAATAAGATAGCGTGAATAGTAAAATAAAATTACCGTTCGTAAAAAAAAAATAAAAAAATAAAAAAATAAAAAAAAACTTGAATTTATATATAATTAACTAAAAGGCATGAAAAGTAAAAATCTAAGGGAGTTCTGTCTAGGAGACTAGTTCTTGGAAGCCTTTGTGCCACTAGTCTTTCCTGGGAACGTTGTTCTGGCTAGGAGAATGGTTTTTAAGGAGCCATTGCACCACCATTCTTTCCTGGGAACACTCTTGGGTAATACTGATTATGTTAATTAAAAAAAAAATAAAAAAACTTTAACTAGTTTTGTCTAGTGTTTTGTATTAAATGCCATGGAAATTTTCTCTAAATTTTTTATTTTTGTTGACAAGAGTTTTAAATTTACGTTTACAATAGTCTATGCGTGGTAGGAGATCCTTAGGAAACCCCCTTACACCATATGTAAATAATATTCATAAATTTAAACAAGTGTCAACAACACTGGATTCTACCCCAACTTGATTTTGAGCCAAACATAGAACCAAGTCTTAATCTTTTACTAGAACCAAAAGAAATGGAGGAAAACCAACATGTTAGGGAAACCACGATGAAGGAGTTTGCAAGACCGGTGATTGGCACGGAATCGCCGCTATCCAAGGGTGAGGTCGCTTCGAATTATGACCTTAAAAATATTCATTTTTCTATGCTTCCTTCCTTTTACGGGCTACCTAATGAAGATTCTCTTTCCTTTATGAGATTTCTATGCTACGGTCCAAATATTCCCCTCGGTATTCTAAACGAGGATCAACTTAGAATGAGATGTTTTCCTACACCTTAAAGGATAAGGCCAAAGCTTGGTTGATGTCACTTCCCCGTGTTCTTTGATGACATGGGGTAACATTTACAATAAATTCATGGGAAAATTCTATTCCCATCAAAAAGCATCAGAGTTGAGAGGAAAGATTTCTACTTTCTCTCAGATGGAAGGAGAACCATTCCATGAAGCTTGGGATAGGTTCAAAATGTTTCTCACTCAATGTCCCCATCATAGCTTTCCCTGGGTTGCAGAACCAATTCTTTTACAATGGACTTACACAACAATGTCGGTTCATTGTCGACAACGCCGCAGTGAGGAGCAATAGGAGAAAAGAATGCCTCGAGAAATGTATAACCTCTTTGAGATGTTGGGTGCTAATTCCCAATGTAAAAGCTCCCGAGTGAGAAAAGCCGGTGTTCATGAAATCGACTCAAGAATGAAGTTCAACAACAACTTGTTCAATCGACTAAGCAAGTTTCCTTCTCGCTACACAAACCAACACCAATAATGAACAATATGGTTTGTACAAAGAATACGTGGGACATGGTACTTCTTTGTCCATATCAAGGAGATACAACCTGACTGAATGGTTAATTTGTTGGGAGCATATCAACAGAGACCAAGGTTTGATCCCAATTCAAATACCTATAATCCTGGGTGGAGAAGTCATCCAAATTTCTCTTGGAGGCAAAACAACCCTCCTTTTACTCAAAGCTCAAACCAGGCAGGCCAGCAATTCCACCCACCTATTCCAAGAAGCATTCCCAATAAACCAACCCTGGAGGACAACTTGAATTCTTTTATTCAAGTTTGTAGGGATAATCAATCTAAAACCAATCAACGGTTGGACTCTGTGGAAGCTTCTATCAAAAAGGTGGAAATTCAAGTTGAACAGTTAGTTGAACATTTGCAAAAAGGCAAAGACTAATTTGAAACTTAAATGAATTCAATGAAGAGGAGACATTGAGTTTTTCATTCTGCAATCTCCAAGCAACGTCTTACTAGAAGACGATAAATTTTAGTCCTACATGGGAGGTCACCCATTATTGTATTTTCCTTTGTTTTAGTTTGCGTGTAATAAAAAAAAATTTTAAATGAAATAAATTCGTTTGTTTCAAAAATTGTGTCCCTTCGTTTAAATTAAAATTAAAAAAAAAATAATAATTTAGGTTCCTTGCACCTTTTTAGAGATATCTACTATTGTTTTTAAGAGCAAAATGTTGATTCACAATAGGAGGAGGATCATTTTCAACTACAAACAACCATGGGAGATGCTGAAGATAGGCGGAAAAAGATGAAAGACTATACAATGCCAATCATTGGCAATGTAACTTCCGGCATCCAATTACAAGAGGCTGCAAGGAATTATGAATTGAAAAAGATTCATTATTCTTTGTTGCCTTCCTTTTACGGTATCCCTAATGAAGACCCTTTGCATTTCATTCGAGAATTCTATGCTATTGTCCAAACCTTTCCACTACATGCAATTAATGAAGATCAACTTAGGATGAGGTGTTTTCCTTACACTCTCAAAGATAAAGCTTGGTCATGTGTGTAGATATACCTATTGTTCTTACTCCACTAACATATATATATGCTATTTAGATAGGGTTTTGGAATGACAAAAATATATATGTACTTTGAAGCTCAAAAGGGGTATACTATGGATTATGCATGTGAGGTAGATAGAAAGGCTCAAACGATCCAAAGATGGCCTAAATCATTTCCTTAGTTAAATGTTATCTATAATTTCGCCTCGAGAGAAAATCAAACAAATTCTAAGAACTGTGGCACCACAAAAATAAATCGAATTCAATACTCACATAAACATTCTCTAAATTAGCATAGCAATTCAAAAATCAAGACTAGTGCTCATGAATATTCATTCTTGTAAAAATGAAACATACGTAAAAATTATTCATCGCTTACACAATATTCAAATTTTTCAAAGAATCATGCATCATTTTAATCAAAGAAATAAAAATAAATCACTATTCATAGCAAAATATCTTCAAATAACCAAACAAAACAAAAAAAATTTCACAAGCAGTCACATCCAGAAAGTATGTTAATTCGGTTAAGTATATACACCACCCCCAAACTTAATATACACATTGTCCTCAATGTGTGAAAATTAAAGAACATTTGAGATGGGTTTAAAGAGACTTCCTGGTTTGTTTGATTGGTTAAGCCAAAATAGCTTTATTACCTCCACTTTGCACCTACGAAAAAGAAAGAATTAAAATAACAACATAACAAAATATAAAAACAACACATCCGAAAAATAATAAATAAAAAAAAATAAATATAAAACACATGGGTTGCCTCCCAAGAAGCGCTTGATTTAGAGTCATCAGCTTGACTGCCTTTCTCTTTGCTTTAGGTTGGATCACATAAGAAAATGGTGGACTTTTGACGATCAATGTCACCCCCTAAATAGTGTTTGAGTCTTTGCCCGTTCACTTGGAAAGAATTTTGTGATTCTTCACCTTTAATCTCAACAGCCCCATATGGGTGTACTTTGGTAATAATGAAAGGCCCTGACCACTTAGATTTCAATTTTCCTGCGAAGAACTTCAAACGAGAATTGAAGAGCAATACTTTCTGTCCTGGTTCGAAGTGTCGATGCAAGATTTTGTTGTCATGCCACCTCTTCGTCTTTTCCTTATAAATCTCAGCATTTTCATATGCGTGTAAACGAATCTCATCCATCTCATTGATTTGTAGGAGACGTTTTTCGCCAGCAGCGCCTAACTCAAAATTCAAAGTCTTGATAGCCCAATACGCATGGTGCTCCAATTCAACTGGGAGATGACAAGCTTTCCCAAAAACCAACCGATATGGGGACATCCCAATGGGTGTCTTGTATGCTGTTCGGTATGCCCAGAGTGAATCATCCAATCTCTTAGACCAATCCTTCCTTGAAGGATTTACCGTCTTCTCCAAAATTCTCTTCACTTCTCTGTTGGATATCTCAACTTGTCCACTAGTTTGAGGATGATAAGCAGTTGTGATCTTATGAGTGACACCGTATTTGGCAAGGAGGGTTTCAAAAGATTTGTTGCAAAAATGAGGTCCCCCATCACTTATGATTGCCCTTGGCGGGCCAGATCGAGTGAAAATGTTTTTCTTTAGAAAATTCAGTACCACTTTGGAATCATTGGTAGGCAAGGGAATTGCTTCTACCCACTTAGAAACATAATCCACAGCCACCAGAATGTAGAGGTTGTTGTAGGACGAGATAAAAGGCCCCATGAAATCAATTCCCCAAACATCAAATATTTCTACCTCAAGAATGTTGTTTAAAGGCATCTCGTGTTTCTTAGAAATGTTACCAACTCTTTGGCACCTGTCACAGTGTGAAACAAAGAAATGTGCATCTTTAAACAAATTTGGCCAATAAAAACCATATTGAAGAACCTTCCAAAATGGCCCCCCATAGGCTGAAGAATGACAATGTTTAAGTATATTTTCAATTTCTTCCTTTGGGACACACCTTCTGATAATTTGATCTGCACAATGCTTAAACAAGTAAGGTTCATCCCATAAATAGTACTTAACATCATGTAAGAATTTTTTCTTCTGTTGGAAAGATATTTCAGGTGGGAGCACATTGCTTACGATGTAATTAACATAGTCTGCGTACCATGGCACACTTCTATGATCAAAGGAAAACAATTGCTCATCAGGGAAAGTTTCACCAATGATAGTCTTGTCCACGGCTCCATCATTATTTTCCAATCTCGATAGATGATCGGCCACTTGATTTTCTGTTCCTTTCTTATCCTTGATCTCCAAATCAAATTCTTGAAGTAGGAGGATCCATCTAATCAATCTTGGTTTTGCATCTTTTTTAGCCATCAGATATTTTATAGCAGAATGATCAGTATAAACTGTCACTTTAGTTCCGATTAGGTAGGAACGAAACTTTTCAAAAGCATATACAACAGCAAGTAATTCTTTTTCAGTGGTAGCATAATTCATTTGAGCTTCGGTCAAAGTTTTGCTGGCATAGTATATGGCATGAAAAACTCTCTTTTTCCGTTGTCCTAAAACAGCTCCTACTGCAAAATCACTGGCATCACACATAAGCTCAAAAGGTAGATTCCAATCTGGTGCAACAATGATGGGAGCCGTGATCAACTTTTCTTTCAAAACCCGGAAAGCTTCCAAACACTTTTCGTCAAATGTGAATTTTATATCTTTTTCCAAAAGATTACACAGAGGCTTTGATATCTTGGAAAAATCTTTTATGAAACGCCTATAGAATCCTGCATGTCCAAGAAAGCTTCTAATTGCTTTCACCGATGTTGGAGGCGGTAGTTTCTCAATGGTTTCAATCTTTGCCCTATCCACTTCAATTCCTTTAGACGAAATTAGATGGCCGAGGACAACACCTTCTCCTACCATGAAGTGGCATTTTTCCCAATTTAAAACCAAGTTTGTTTCTTCGCACTTTTGTAGGACCAAAGAAAGGTTATGCAAGCACATATCAAATGAATCCCCAAAAACTGAGAAGTCGTCCATAAATATCTCAATAAAATCTTCCACCATGCTTGAGAAGATAGCCATCATACACCTCTGAAAAGTGGCTGGAGCATTACATAATCCAAAAGGCATTCTTCGGAAAGCAAAAGTTCCATATGGACAGGTGAAAGTGGTCTTCTCTTGATCTTCAGGCGCGATAGCAATTTGGTTGTAACCAGAATAGCCATCCAAGAAACAGTAGAAAGAATGTCCTGCCAATCTGTCTAGCAGTTGGTCAATAAATGGAAGGGGAAAATGATCCTTTCGAGTGGCCTTGTTGAGATTCCGATAGTCCATGCATACCCGCCATCCTGTCACTTTCCTTGTGGGAATCAGCTCATTATTGCTATTAGTCTCCACCGTAATTCCTCCTTTCTTTGGAACACAATGAATTGGGCTGACCCACGAACTATCTGAAATAGGATAGATAATGCCTGCATCTAACCACTTAATGATTTCCTCTTTTACTACCTCCTTCATGATTGGATTCAAACGACGTTGATGCTCAATAGTAGGCTTGATATCTTCTTCAAACAAGATCTTGTGCATGCATATTGAAGGGCTGATTCCTTTAATGTCAGCTATAGACCATCCTAATGCTAGCTTGTAATTTCTCAACACTCTCAATAGCTTCTTTTCTTGGCCGTCATCTAGAGATGCTGAAATAATCACAGGCATTGTAGTCATTTCACCCAAATAAGCATACCTTAGATGGGTAGGCAGTGGTTTAAGCTCTAGTAATTGTTTCTGTTCCATAGATGGCTTCCCATAGGTAAACTTAGACGGTGTTACAACTTGTGATGCATCTTCATCAGTTCGAGGACTAAAGAGTTGTGGAGATGCCTTAAATAACTTGAGATATTCAAGAGAATCAAAGTTATCAATAATATTGTCATTCACAAGTGCAAGTTCCAAAGCATCAGTACTCAAATTTTCCCTGAAATTGCTTTCAACTAACGCATTCACCGTGTCAATTCTAAGGCAATCGTCTGATTCTCTTGGAAATTTCATAGCTTTAAAGACGTTGAAAGTTACCTCTTGGTCTTGGACTCTCATGGTCAGCTCTCCTTTTTGAACATCAATCAAAGTCCTACCAGTTGCTAAAAATGGTCTCCCTAGAATGATAGGAATCTCTTTATCTTCCTCCATGTCGAGAATTATGAAATCTGCAGGAAAGATAAACTTGTCTACTTTGACAAGAACATCCTCTATAATGCCTCTGGGGTGTTTCAAAGACCTATCAGCGAGTTGAAGAGTCACAGTGGTCGATTGTGCCTCTCCTAATCCAAGTATTTGGTAAATGGAAAGTGGCATCAAATTAATGCTTGCACCAAGATCGCACAAAGCTCTACCAAAAAATTTCTCACCAATAGTACAGGGAATGGTGAAACTCCCCGGATCTTTAAGCTTAGGTGGTAGCTTCTTTTGAAGGATGGCACTACACTCCTCTGTGAGAGCAACAATCTCAAAATCACCTAACCTTCTTTTCTTAGACAAAATGTCTTTCATAAATTTCACATAACTGGGCATTTGCTCCAAGGCATCAGCAAAAGGGATGTTGATATGAAGTTTTTTAAATACTTCAAGAAACTTAGAGAACTGTTTATCAAGTTTTTGCTTATGGAAGCGTTGAGGGAATGGAATTGGTGGATTATAAGGCTTGAGATTATCTAACACTGGTTTTATTATGGGATTTTCTGTTGATTCATTCTCTTCAACCCTATGATTAGCCTTTTCTTGTTTTTCGAGGTCAACACCTTCAACAATAAGAGTCGGTGGAGAAATGGGTTTTTGTATTTCTTCTAACTCTTTTCCACTCCTCAATGTCACTGCCTTACAATGCTCTTTTCCCTCCCTTTTTGGATTGATTTCAGTATCACTAGGTAAAGATCCTTGAGGGCGATTGTTGACAGCAGTAGCTAGTTGCCCCAATTGAACTTCTAGATTTCTAATAGATGTTGCCTGATTCTGGAGAATAGTCTCATTCTTAGCCATATATTGAGCAAACATATCTTCCAATGAAGGCTTTCTCTCCTGTTGTGGGACTTGGTTATGAAAACCTGGAGGGTGAGTGGGCTTCATAGAAGATGATTGGCCTTGGTTATTACTCCAAGAAAAATTAGGATGATTCTTCCACCCTGGATTGTATGTGTTGGAATAGGGATTGTTTTGATTGTTTTGATTCCTACTATAATTGGAAACAAAATTGACAGATTCAGAGTTGTGAGGACATCTCTCACTGGCATGGTTACCATTGCAAATTTCACATGCAACAAAAGGACTCTGAATAGAATGGACACCCATAGTATCCATCTTTTTAACCAAAGCAGACACTTGTGCAGTTAAAGCAGTCATAGCATCAATCTCATGAATTCCGGCTGCTTTCTTAGGCACCATCCTTTCTGATGGCCACTCATAACTATTTGAAGCCATTTCCTCTAATAAGTTGTATGCTTCATCAATTGATTTCCCCATTAGAGCACCACCTGCTGCAGCATCAATCATATTTCTAGTTTGACCCATCAAACTATTATAAAATGTTTGAACTTGAAGCCACTTCGGTAATCCATGGTGCGGACATCTTCTAAGTAGCTCCTTGTACCTCTCCCAAGCTTCATATAATGACTCTGAGTCAAACTGCATAAAAGTGGTGATTTCATTCCTCATCCGTGCAGTCTTTGCCGGTGGAAAATATTTGGCTAAAAATTTTTGAGCCAGATCCTCCCAAGTAGTGATAGAACCACATGGCAATGAATTCAACCAACTCTTTGCCTTATCCCTCAGTGAGAAAGGAAAAAGTCTCAACCGAATAGCATCATCAGTGACTCCATTATGCCTAAAGGTGTCACAAATCTCTAGGAAATTTGATATATGGGAGTTTGGATCATCGTGGGGTAACCCACCAAATTGTACCGATGTTTGAATCATATGAATGATTGCAGGCTTAATTTCAAAATTATTGGCTTGAATTAATGGTCTTCTAATGCTTGAATGGATTCCACCAACCATGGGCACTGCATAATCTCTTAAGGATCTTGGTTCTTCAACTTCTAGAATTTCATTATCCATAGCTAGTTGTTCGAAGGTTTCTTGTTTATTATTTTTCTTTAAGTTCAAAATAGTTCTATGAATTTCTAGATCTAAGGGAACTAAGTCAAGATTTCTAATGCGTCGCATACAAAGTCCCACTCTATCCAAAATTAAATCTAATACAATATATAAATTAAATTTAAAACATAAATAAACACACAAATCCAAGAAAGTAACAGTAAGCAATTAAACAAATAATATATATATATATATATATATATATATATTTTTGAATTAAAATCAGATTGATTGGTATTAATATCAACAATAAAAATAGTAAAACAAATCCCCGGCAACGGCGCCAAAAACTTGTTGCGTGGTTTTCAACACACGAACTCGTGCAAGTATACACGGTCACAAGTAATAATATGATAAGTAAAATATCGTTCCCACAGAGATTTGTTACTAGTATTCGTTAATTATTAAAATTATTTCAACCTAATTTTATCCAAACAGTCGATAATTTGATGCAGATTTACCAACTAAATTTTATAACAGATTGCAAGAAAATTCTAGGATTGCAGTTTCACCAAATTAATCCACTTGAATCATTATATTTTATCTTGATTTATGTTATCGTGTTTTAAGTTGTTAACCAAGAACTCCTAATCTATCCATATATCTCTTCCGAGCTCCATACAGAAACATCTAGTTAAAATGATTCACTATATTCCTATGAGAATTAAATTCAACCAGATTTATTAAGTTCTGAATTCTCTTAACAGTTACACATACAATAAAAGTATATTTCTATCTCTTATGTATATACGTTATTTCATCACGAGCAGCACACAAAATGCCTTTTTCAAGTTTATTTAAGTGTCACAGATCAGTTAATTAATCGTCCGATAATTAAAAGCATTAAACACAGATAAAATAAACAACTTAAAACAGTCCCATAAATCATTCAAAAATATTTAAGTCACATTTCATAATTTACGCTACACTGCAATCCTAGAACAAATGTATTAGTTCATAGCAGAATTTAAAATTACAACACAACAAAAATAAAACATTGCAGAGAAAGAAAATTAAAAGAAAATAGATAAGAAAAAAAACTCTTTCACGATTCCTCAATGAAAAATAAATTTCATTTCTTCTTCTTTGTTGTCTTCTTTCTCTGTAATTTCCCTAAGAAAATACAACATAAAACGTTAAATCAATACTCCGCGTGATTGTGTAACACGCAAACAAGAAAAACAGAAAAATTAAAATGTTACAATGAAGAAAAAAAACTTGCAAGAATTACAAGTTTTCTCCCAAAATATTGAGAGAAAAAGAAGAAAGAAAAAACACTCTGCTGAAAAGAAAATGAAAACTGAACTAAAAGAAAAAAAATTAAGAACCCTTGCTGAATGCGTATCCCCCAAACATATATCATTTTATTTTATTTTATTTTATTTTATTTTATTTTTTTATATCATCAGTGGGGGACAAGATGATATGGGCTAGCACGCGTAACAAACACTCTGCAAAATTTTTGAATTTTTTTTCTTTTTCCGCATGCCACGTGTCACGCTCTGATTCGCGGACACAATTCGTGGGACACGTGGAAGCTTTTCATTGGACGGTAAGCCGGGCGCATGAAGAACGCGTCGCAGGAGATTTCTCCGAATTCCGAAATGGGTAACGGCTAGAAGGGGGCGCTGATTCTGCGTTTTTATTTCACCAAATGCATGCCACGTGTCACCATGTTATTCGCTGGAATATTTATGAGACACGTGGCTGGCCATTTTCCGTTTGAAGAGTGAGGGTGCACGCCGCTTGTATGGACCGCGTCACACAGGATTGTTAACACGAGCGGCTCGGTGCGCGACAGCTTGGATGGACGCGCTTCAATCTGGACCGTTGATCTGATCCAACGGTCAGCGATCGCCTCGGGGGAATCTGCGCAGCCGACATGTGGGGCCCACTCTGACGCCGGCCTGCGCGACACGTGGGACCCACTGGCACGCCGAGCCGCATGAAAGGAATATTAGTCCCCAATCGCCTTGGTCGAGCTTGATGGACACGCGCGCATCTGAGCCGTGGATCCTTTGATCGGACGGTCCACGTTTGGCGAGTGTGATCTTGCGCGTGGACTTCATCTCCCCTGCGCGAAAATTAAACTTTTATTAATTATATTTTCACCCACAAATATATTTCAAATTACATTTTAAACTTTCTTAAATTACAGTTTAGCCCTTTACTAATTTTAAATTAAATTTTTAAACTTTTAATAATTATAATTAAGCCCAAATTTAATTTAAATTATATTTTTGATTTATATAAATTGTAATTAAGAAACTATATTATCATAAATTATATTTGTGGACAAAAATATGAAATTAAGTACATTTTCGATACAAATTATTTAATTTTATTAAAAATGTATTTTTAGCAAATAAAATGAAAATATTAATTTATTTAACAAAAATTAATAAATATTAAACGAACATAGCAATTATCATTACTAAAATTGATGCAAATAACTGTATAAAATACATTTATCAGTTTGTGTAGCGAGAAGGGAAACTTGCTTAGTCAGTTGAACAAGTTGTTGTTGAACTTCATTACTGGAGTCGATTTCATGAACACCAGCTTTTCTCACTCGGGAGCTTTTCTGTTGGGAATTAGCACCCAACATCTTAAAGAGGTTATACGTTTCTGAGGCATTCTTTTCTCCTATTGCTCCTCCTGCAGCGTTGTCGACAATGAACTGACATTGTTGTGTAAGTCCATCGTAAAAGAATTGGTTCTGCAACTGCAGGGGAAAGCTATGATGGGGACATTGAGTGAGAAACATTTTGAACCTATCCCAAGCTTCATGGAATGGTTCTCCTTCCATCTGAGAGAAAGTAGCAATCTTTCCTCTCAACTCTGATGTTTTTTTATGGGAATAGAATTTTCCCACGAATTTATAGTAAATGTTACCCCATGTCATCAAAGAACACAGGGAAGTGCCATCAACCAAGCTTTGGCCTTATCCTTTAAGGTGTAGGGAAAACATCTCATTCTAAGTTGATCCTCGTTTAGAATACCGAGGGGGAATGTTTGGACCGTAGCATAGAAATCTCTCATAAAGGAAAGAGAATCTTCATTAGGTAGCCCATAAAAGGAAGGAAGCATAGAAAAATGAATATTTTTAAGGTCATAATTCCGAGTGCCTCACCAATCGGATAATGCGGCGATTCTTGGTGCCAATCCCCGGTCTTGCAAACTCCTTCATCGTGGTTTCCCTAACATGTTGGTTTTCCTCCATTTCTTTTGGTTCTAGTAAAGGATTAAGACTTGGTTCTATGTTTGGCTCAAAATCATGTTGATGGGTAGAATCCAGTGTTGTTGACACTTGTTTAAATTTATGAATATTATTTACATATGGTGTAAGGGGGTTTCCTAAGGATCTCCTACCACGCATAGACTATTGTAAACGTAAATTTAAAACTCCTGTCAACAAAAATAAAAAATTTAGAGAAAATTTCCATGGCATTTAAAATGCAATCCCCAAGTTACGTCTTGTTAAGACGTTAAACTAAGCGCTGGATGGGAGGCAACCCATCATTTTAGGTAAAAAAAAAAAATTTGTTATTTGTTTTATTTACTTAATTTTATTGTTTATTTCATTTTAATTACATGTGAATAATTTTTAAATTGTTAAAACTAAAAATATTTGTTGAGATGTTAGAAGTTCATAGCGATCTGTCTGTATACACTTTAATGATGAATATGATGGATGCACCTGCATTTTCCATTACTACTTGCACATTCTTAGGAAATAGGTAATTTTTCTTCTCTTTTCTCTTTATCTTTAATTTACAGTTGTTACATTGAGGACAATGTAAGTTCTAGGTTGGGGGTGGTGAAAAGTTACCATGCTTAATAAAAAAAAAGGTTTTAACAATTTAAAAATAAAAAAAAATAAAAAAAAATATATACTTTTTCATTTTTTTATGTGTTTGGTTTTATTTCTATTTATTGTGATTTAGTAATTTTTGGAATTAAAAAAAACAATTCACAAAAATTTATCTTTTTTTTACATCAAATTTAAGTAAATAGTTAAGTCTTTTGTACTGTTAGATTAATTTTTGAAAACATATCATGAAATATTTTGTAATTATTTTTTGATAATTAGTTAGTTTTTGTCATAACTAGTATTTCTTGATAAGATGTAGAAATTATATTAAACCCAAAATCGGTGTTTATGAATTTTTTTAGTGGAGACTACCTTTGTGAGATATAATTTGAGCCTAATTTCCTTTATTCAGAGTGAAATATATATTTTTTCTACTCCAAACACATTTCTTATTTATTCAAATTTTTAGATGATCTCTATAGGTATTAGCATTGAATGTATGAATTTTTTTCTCATCTTAATAGAGTATCATATATTTTTTATTATTATTTTTGCTTAGATTAAATGATTTGAGTAGAAATTGATAGTATATGCTTATATCTCGTTCATGCATGACTGCTACAAAAAAAAGACATATCTAGGGTTGTTAATTTGTGATTTTGTTGTAAATTTAATTTTTAAGTTGTTTGTTTTTATTGTTTCTTTTGTTTTTACATTTAGTTCAATGTTTGTGGGTATCATTACTGAAAACCCTCACGAGACTCAAACTCGTCCACTAGGGCAACCTAGGGGTTTAAAGGCTTGTTGCATAGGCTAAATGCAACCGTGTCAATCCACGGAAGTGATTTAGGATAGTTTAATTTTTAGTTTTTATCGCTTCTCTTGCTAAGGGACTAGCAAGAAGTTCGTCGGGGTTGTGATGAGTGCTTAAAAAGCACTAAAATAACCATGATTTTATGCACATTAATTGATTAAAAATATATATATTTATATGTTTTATCATATATTTATATAAATTTGTCTTTTTCGGAATCACGGGTATTTTTATTGTTTTTCAGGTATTTTGGCTTAAAAACGCAATTTAAAGACTCAAAGAAGAATACTTGAAGCAATACATCACAAATATATTAATAAATAAGTGGGAAAAGGTCAACAAACATGGAAAAATTGGACAAAATGGGTCGAAAAGGTCAAAAAGATGGAAAATCGCGCGCCGCAGCCCAGCCGCGCATGCCCCAGCGCCCCAGCTGCGCGCGCCCGCGCGCGTTGACATCCCCATCCGCGCGCGCCGCAGCGCGCGGGCACTGTTCACGCACGCCGAGCTGCGCGCAGCGACAGCCCCAGCGCGCGCGCGCAGCGCCCAGCAGCCGCCCCTCCGCGCGCCCAACGCGTTTTCACCCCATTTTTCACGTGCAGCAGCCCCTGTGACGTCATGCTGACGTCATTGATGACCTCAGTATTTCCATTACACGTTTTTTAATTTTTTAATATTTTTTTAACATTTTTTTACTCATTTTTTCTCTCCATCCTCACCTATAAATACCCCCCTTCCCTTCACTTCAAAACACACCTTCAAAACCTCCAAATACATTCTTTTCTCTCTTTCTTTCTCTCTTTTCTTAGATTTTTAGTTTTTCTTATGTTTTCTTAGTTTTTAGCTTTTCTTAGTTAATTTCTCTTAGTTTTAGAGTTCTTCCCTTTTTAATGAAGAACTAGTTATGTTTTTGTAATATTTTAGCTTTTTGATTCAATAAATGGGAGTGAAAATTCCGCTTGGAGTTTTTCCAGCAACGGGAATAGCGTCGAAGTTCTGTAAGGATTTTATTTTCTTTACAGTTATTTTTATGCTTTATTCTTACATGTTATATTTAATTTGTCTGTGGTTAAATTTAACTGTCTTGGCTGTTTAGTAAACATGATGTAATAATGACGTTGTTATGCTTGCGAAATATTAAATAGGTAAAAATCTCTAAAATGAATTGATTTTATTTTTATTCATGATTTTATATTAAGAATGTTAGAGAGAAATATATTATTTTTCATTACAAACTTAAACCTGAAAATTAGATTTTAAGGTTTAGTTATCCTGGATCGATTTAGAGTAGTGCTCTTTTATTTGATGGTACAATCGTCCGGTAGTTAGAGTGAAGCTCTATTTCAAAAGTTTTTATAAGAATTATTATCTGAAAATGTATTGACGACATGTTTTCGGTAGTGATTTTAAAACTTGAAAGTTAGTACTCGGATAACTAAATTCTTAGGTTTAATTTGGACACCTTGAATAAAGTTTAAACTGTCTAACCCCACCAAAGGTGGCATTTAAATGGTTCATTTTCAATCTCTTAGAGAAAGGAATTAATTTAATTGACCAAATTAGTTATCAACCCCACCCATAGGTGTTAATTGATTTGTTTAGTTAACAAGGAATATCTAACCCCACCAAAGGTGGTATTCATACAAAAAAGGGAGAATCAATAAATATCAATTCATATCTTTAATAACCTAGATAATACGAGCAAGCATAATTAACTTAGTTATTATATCCATAAATACTCCACCATTATAAAAGATAAAATTTGCATGAATGTTTATTGAATCTATGTTTAATTTTCTGTAATTAGATTAAAAACACAAAAACCCCAAAATATCGTGACAGGATGTTTAGGATTTAATTTCCTTTTTAAAAGTTTGAATAATAAATTAAAAACCACATACATTCCTTCCTTAGATCGACCTTGGGAGTATACTTATCATTTTCTACGAAATGATTCTTTCACTTGCGAGAGTTTTACAAATATTAAAACCAAAGTATTGGCAGGATCGGCGATGCCGGTTTTCGTTCATCAAGTTTTCATTCATCAAAGTATTTGGCGATCACGATTCTGCTCATCAGTTTTTCTAAGTTCCTAGCTGACCACTCGCTACCCTCCTCATGACTTAATAGCCATTACCTAGTGAGGGTAATATCCATTAACCAACAAGGGTAATAGCCACTACACACTCACCAACCAAGGGTAGCAAGGATTGGTGAGACCCCAACTAGCACATAAATTTTTTTTCTAAAAATTTCCCATTAATTTTCCACAAATACTCGAAAAACAACATGAAATAAAACACAAAACATAAAATGGAATGCATAATAAATGAAACAACTCCCGTGGTGGGTGTAAAACATGCAAACATACAAAGCATTCCCAATTATGTGAGTGTGTGTAGTACTAACTATTAGTAATTAACTTTACATAGGGAAAGACATGACATTAAGTAAAATAAATATACTCTATGTTTTATACACAAAAATTCCAACAAAGATACAAAGGACTTATATGAGTTACAATCTCACCATTTGGCTTTTTATGGTAAAACATTGTACAACTAAATAGACACTCATCTCAACATGAGATAATCATGCAAGATGGACTATACATATTTATTCCTAGGAATAAACATCGATGCATAATCTAGACACCCCTAAACACAGTTACACTAAGTGCATTCATCTTGTTCCGTTCCAACCATCTTCATGCATCAACATGACCACGTGTTATCTTTTTAGGAGAACATAAAAATGTGCAAGTATACACGGTCACAAGTAATAAAATTTGATAAGTAAATTATCGTTCCCACAGAGATTTGTTACTATAGTTTATGGAGTACTAAAATTGTTTCACTTTGATTTTATCCAAAAATGATGGAAAAGTTGGAAGATATTTTAAATAACTAAGAGTTTTATAACAAAATAGAAGAAAATTCTACGATTGTAGTTTTCAATAAATTAATACACTCAAATCATATTATTTTCTCTTGATTTATATTTTTTGTAAATTTAATTTGTCAACCAAGAACTCCTAATTTTATCCATACATCTCTTCCGTGCTCTGTATAGACACATCTCGCTAAAATAATTTACTATATTCCTATGAGAATTAAATTCACCAAGATTCATTACGTTCAAAGTTCTCAAATAGCCACACGTAAAATAAAGGTATATTCCTATCCCTTATATATACATGTTATTATATCCATGAGAAATACACACAAAAATGCCTCTTCCAAGTCTATTTAAGTGCCACAGATCAATTGATAAATTTTCCAATAATCAAAAGCATTAAGCACAAATAGAATAAAGAAATTAAAAATCTCATAAATCTTTCAAAAATAATTTATTCAAGCTTCATAAATTTAGCTACAACGCAACCCTAGAAAAATTAAATTACTTCATAAATAAAATTAAAATTATAGCATTTAAGGAATAATAGATGAAGAACATAAGAAAATTAAAATTTGTTGCTACTCTCAAATTTTTGGCACACGTAGAACACAATAGAAGCCAAAAACGGCTTCTGTGTGTACCACAGTCCAACACTCTAACTTCCTCTACAACCTCCTCAATTTATCCCAATAATGCCCTATTTATAACTCTAATACTCTAAAGAAAAAATATATCAAAATTTTTCTTTTTTTACAATTATGCGTGTAAAATTAGGAACAGAATATTACATGGGAAATGTTATTTTAACACACGCGTGGGAGACATTCTTGAAACACGCAGAAAGAATATTGTGCAATCAAAAAACAAGGACAACATATGTGTTTATGGACTTTTCATTTCGAACAACGAATGCCACGTGTTAGCATCGGATTAGCTGTAAGAAATAACGAGACACATGGCATCCTTTCATTCGTTATAAAGAGAGGCCATATGAGCACCGCGTCGCATAGGATAAGTGCTTTCGAAGACACGTGTGGCACGTAGAAGCTACTGGAAATGCCCGTCATTTTTGTGTTTTTATTTTAACCAAAACATGCCACATGTTAGCTCTTGATTTGCTGAAAGAATATTGGAGAGACATGGCAATGTCTTATTCGTTGGAATGGAATGGCCCATGATGTTTATCTAGACCGCATCGCATGGGACAATTCGCGCAGAGACACGTGGGTCCCACCCTGCACGCCGCCCTGCGCAGTCAAGTGGGCCCCACACGGCGCACCAAGTAGCATGCAATCTAGAAAACTAGGTCCAATCGCTTTTTTCGCGCATGCATCTTACGCGCTGATCCTCACCGTTTATATTTTGATCTGATGGTGAGTGGCACGCATGGAAAATAGCTACATGTGGTCCTCCTTTTCCTGCGTAGAAAAACAAATATTCTTTAATTGCATTTTAGCCCTCCAATTTAATTTAAATTAACTTTTAAACTTTTGTTAATTGCAATTAAGCCCTTTTCTAATTTAAATTAACTTTTAAACTTTTGTTAATTACAATTAAGCCCTATTTTAATTCAAATTATATTTTAGACTTTTGTTAATTGCAATTAAGCACTCCTTTAATTTAAATTATATTTTCAGACTTTATTATTTGCAATTAAGTCCTTTTCTATTCAAATTCTTTAATTTTCTTAAAAATATATTCCTTAAAAAATAAACAGTAAATATTGATTTAATTAATTAAAATTAACTAAAAATATCAAGAACATAGCAATTATAATTAATAAAATGGACAAAATAATTGTATAATATACAGTTATCACCACGTTACACATCTAGACTCTAACTTTAATAGGCTCAGGATGTGGTCTCTAGCTTATGAAAGCATGTGGTGTATACAACACTTGAGGACCTTTTTCTTTATATACTTTCAAAAAATCGATCAAGTGATCCATATACACAAGGCTAGGCACACTCTTTGAAGAATTTTTAATCATTTATGCATAATGCTTTAGGTGTATGATACATTCAGCTATGACATACTCAAATTAAGCACAGTAGCTACATCTCAAGAAGATAGAAAGAGGTAAGCATGGATAGTATCTCCTGGTAGTGCTCCGAATATAACTAGGACCCTACCTAAGAATGTGGCCAATGGTGCCATAAATATGTCATGAATGTGCAAAAGAGTGAGAAAAATGGGGCCTTTGTCAGCACCACAAGGAGGAGAAAAGGAAGAATTAACATTAACATCCTTACTAGGATGAGAAGTTAATTTCTTAGAGGAAGGTCTCAAGAGCTTATGCTCAACATAGTGGTGAAAAATTAGAGACCATCACTAGTGATATGGGAAACAATTGTAAGAAGGAAACTATTCACCTTACTGGAGAAAGGAGGTTAGGATGCAATAATAAACTTAGCTTCAGAGGCAATTACGATGAACTTCCAATTAGGATCACTAATGAATGGCTTTATAAACATAGGAATGGTACCAGATGAAGTAGATGGCCTTTCTTCATACCAGAGACATTGCTTTTATCCTATAGATTTAGTACTACCAAGGATCTCATCAAGATTCTATGTTCCTAACATCGACTTGCGAGCTGTACTGAAAGAGTGAACCTGTTCCTCTCTACACTTCAAGAGATTTTCTTTTAGAGCTCAATTAAGGTCTTATTTCTCTTGAATAAAAGGCTCCAATAAAATAGCAGAACTATTGAGATTCTTGAACTTTTCCCTGAGCTTCCTAAGCTCCACATCTTTCTAAGAAATAGTATATGCCAAATACCCTTGATCACTTTTGGGCACAATTACCCTCTTTCCTATATGGGTATTTTGGTCAATATGATCATTAATAGTATTAGAATTGATTTTCCTAGGAGTCACCTCACTTGACTCACATTTTCTTAACTCTTCCTCTAGATGCTTTAATATATAATGGTTAGTGTTAAAATCCACTAGAAGATCAAAGTATCTATTCTTAATAACCTCACACTTTTTTTATAAGATCACTTGATCACAACTAATAGAGAACTTCTTTTCCTTAAGAATGGACTTCAAATAGCTTAACTCTTGGTCATTTTCTTCGAGACTCTCCAAATAAAGTTTCTTTGATTTTTTTGACTTTATATTCTCTTTGAGGAGTTTGTTGTATGTGTTTAAGAGCTCATATTATTCATCTTTAACATATTGAAAACCTCGATGGCCCTGTGAGGTTGTTGTGGAAGGATTTTCTTAAGACATACAAGCCATAAATGATATAAAATTACCCTTATCCTTATTATCATTACAACTACTATCCAAAATATTAACCTTGACCTTCATCACCTTTTTCCTATAGTGATGTTTTTGGAGGACAAGTGATAGCAATGTGTCCTGACTTTCCATACTCAAAACACTTTATGCAATTAACAAAGTCTTTACCAATGTTTTAGTTAGATTCATCTTTCGAGTCTTCTTTCTTACTATAACTTCTACAGTCCTTTGTATCTGTGTTGGCTTCTTGTGAGTAAAATAGGGAGTCTATTTATTTTACTCAGTTTTTCTATCTTACTTTATGTAAGGTTGATTACTGATGATTAGTAATGCACACATGCACATAATTGGGTACACTGTGTTTGAAAGCATGTTATACACACACCATGGGGCTAATGTATAGTTTATGCGAGTAAAATAATTTACCTAAGTACAGATATCAATCCCATAGGGATTTGTGTAACTTATAATTCAGTACCAATGTGGCTATCATGAATACTATTTGGAAAATAGAAAATTATAAAAATGAAAAAAATAAATGAAAACTAATTACTCAAATCAATAGCCAATAACTACAAAAATATACATGAGAAAACGACCTACGAATCTTTAATATTCTAATTTTCTAAGCATATGAATCACTATAATTTCCCCCCAAAATAATTACCAAGTAGTTGTGGCTCGACTAATAGCATAACAATTAGATTAAATAAGATAATTGAATTGTAATCACAATTGGGTAAAATATTAGATCATCACATGTAAAAAACTTAGGTTCATAAGACCCCTAGATTAATAAATTAGCTAAACATAGTTAAGTTCATAAAGAAAGACATAAAAACTGATAAAGAAATGAAAAGAATAAGAAATACGCTCCATCTCTTGATTTATAACACTAATTCTCTCTCAAATTCTTAACAAACTAATGTCCTGTTTAATATTGTCTTGAACTTTTTTCCCTATTTTCTCTCTTCTTGGTAGCTACTATTGGTTTTTGATTCTTAATTGTGTTTTATTTGTGCCTCATTAGGACTAAATAATAGGAGAAATGATATAATATAATCCTTGGATCATCTCTTAAAAGATCCAAGGGCTGAGGGTGCAAATTAGATTTAAAACGAATTAGTTTTGGGATAGTTCAACTTCAAAAACAATAAGCATTTAGGCATAGGAAACAGCCCCTTGGGTATAGTGCTAGCTAATCACCAATAGAAAAGGCACGTTGAGGCATAAAAAAGTGTCCACCGTAGCATAAACCTCTTTGAATGCATAGTGGAAAAGCATACCGAGACATAAAAAATGTGTCTACCATGACACTGACTGATTTTTCCCTTTTTTTCTCGTTTTAGTCTATTTTCCATAGTTTGACCTATGTTGAAATAATTAATCAAAAATTAAGATTTTTCATGATATTTAGTACAAAATAAGACAAACAAGTGATTCATAAGTTGATAAATAACTCTACTTTCATAGAGTTATCATACCTTCAAACATAACGCTTTACTTGTTCTCAAGCAAAGGAAAATCTAACTAGCTAAAATGATATGGGAAGCACATTCAAAAATACATATATATTAATACAAGTATGTTAAGAAAAAATTAACCCTCTCAAAAACTGTACAATTCTATGACAAAGAAGTTCACACATTTATTAATCAACATTCCATTAGTACAAGGATATACAAACTTTTTAATGAATTGATTCTTGTGTGTGTGTTGCACATGAATTCATCCAATGCACTCATGAAATCAACGTATTTAAGAATGCTAATAAACTAAGTCTTAGAACAAGTTTCAATAGTCTTTTCTTCATTCCCTTCTTTACTAATGTAAATTATGCATTTAGTTAAATATCAAAAATGGCTTTGAATTATTATAATGTAAGGCTTAGTTGTGGGTAGATAAATGGAGACATTTAGGCTTTTTCAACACATTATCTTTCTTTTTATTCATCATGTAATGCTTAACCATACACGAGCTTTCTCTTGATGTTCTAATGCACCCTATCTTACCATTTTTCATTCTTTTATTTCACACCTTTTTTACAACTTCATAACACCTATGAACTTATTTTTAGTTTTATTTTTATTTCCTTTTTATTCATACGGATAATTGTGTTATGAGGCTTTTTCTAGAAATAGGGTGCATTAAATTTCACCTCATTGAATTTTTCATACAAGTTAAAGGTGTAAGGGTAAAGGTAATCCTTATGGGTTAGGATTAAAATATGACTTAAATATATGAATGGTTCCTAGTTAGGCTCAAATAGATTACTAAAGTTATAAATAATGGTTAGCATGATAGGTTCAATAGATCTAATTAAGGCCTAAATCATTTCTCAAGATAAATACTATTTAATATTTTTCTTCAAGGGATGATCAAATAGATTCTAAAAGATGGTAGACCTTATCGACAAGAATAAGAACACCAAAATCAATCATGAGAATGTGCTTAAAAAAATTGAATCAATCTAAATCAAAACTAGCAAGAATATGACATGATTAATGTAAGTGTCTTAATAAGAAAGTTAAATTCCTTATCCTAGTCATGAAAACTAACTCTATTAGTGAATTCATATGTTTTATAACAAGCATGCATGTATTTAGTTTCCATGTATTCATTAATTTCTATTCAAATCATGATTAAAAAATCCTAAAAAATGAATACGAAACACTAAAGTAGAGAACAAAGGTCCCTTCCCCATACTTAAGTTGTTCATTGTCCTAATGGGAACATAAGAATACAAAAAATTGAAAGGAAAGAAAACTCCCTTAGCCTTGGCACACCACATTCTGTCACTGAAACTTTCCAAATTTGTGGTACCATTACCTTCCACATTTATTCACCTTGAAAACAAAAAAGTAAGTAAAATAACATTTTGTTACCTCCCAACAAGCACCACACTTAATATATTTAGCTATAAAATCATATCAATTCCTATTGTGTATCTACCAAGGTTATCACATATGTTTCATTTGGTAATTGATTTCTATGATAGTGCTTTACTCTATGTCCATTAACCATGAACCATTTTTTTTGTTCTCTAATTCAATAGCTCCATGGTTAGTTATGTTAGTTATAGTGAATGGACCTAAATAACTACTCTTGAATTTTCTCATAAACAATTTGAGTCTTGAGTTATTTAGTAAATCTTTTGGTCATGTTTCAAAAATATGGTGCAAAATTTTCTTATCATGCCATCTTTTTGTTTTCTCATTCAATATTTGCAATTATTATATCCACTCCAACCCTTCATTTCTCTTTCTCTTACCCATTGTTTTAAGAGCCAAAATTCTACCAAAATTCACATTAAGATTTATATATGTTTTTCAATTATTTAAAAAGCTTACATTTGAAAATGGATCATTTTGTGATCTATTATAAAATCATTATCTATGTGAGTACATGGTTTGAATGTCTGTCTCCCATATATGATTTGATATTTGTAGGGAATTTTGTCCCGTGAGGAGTAGTTTCATTTCTAGTTACTAATTAGTAGTTTAATTCACATCAGATTGGGTAATGTTGGTTGTGGAGGATAGTTGGGTTCATGTATTAAACCAAACAGTTACAAAAGAAGTAAGTAAAGAGCAGTAGTAGGTAGTTTGGATGAAGGTTCTAGCTGATAGAGGTAATAATGGTTTTATTGTCTATCAGAGTTGTAACTTGTTTATTGTTAGTGAGTTATATGCTATTGAGTAGTTATCTTAAACAACTCGAGGATGTTACCACATAGATATAGTCTCTATGTGGGTTTACCTCATTACATCACTTATTGTGCATGATCCTTTATTATGTTAGTAAAATATGAGTTTAAGGTGTACATATTACAATATACTATGGCTTCAACTCTGATTAGAAAGCATTTATTATTATCTGCATTATGCTTAATTTATAATATCTACTATTAAAATTTATCTAATTATCTACTATTATATTACTTGTTTTTTTGCTACATTTTCTATTTGTGTGAGTTAGGGTTGAATAGTTAAGTAGTTTGTATCTCCTTACCCTAATAGTATACTGGGTTATAGACTATTTCCATTGGTATCAAATCGGTGCACCCTTTTAAGCTTAAGTGCTATGGTGTTGATTATGTTAACTCACTTAGTTACATGCACACTTTCTCTATGGTAGAGTCAAGAGAAGGGAGTAAAGTAGGTAGACCTCCACTTTCAATCGGCTGAACTATGCCTACTAAAAATATTAAATGAGGACTACCTCTATATAAGAATTGGACATTATGAAGACAACTTATGAAGGAAGTTTTACTGTAAATAGGATTACAAGATGGAAAATTGACCTCTCATCCTCATGTAAAAGTCAATGTAAGCATTTTCTTTTCTTCTCCTCCGTATACTATTCATTGAAGTCATGGACCCTATTTTTTGAGCTCCCCTGTCCATACTTGTTATTATGTGGCACTATTGGTCACATTGCTATGCAATATCCTAGATTTGTGAAGAGTACATCTCAAAGTCCTTTAACCTCACTTTCATCCACCTTTTTTTGTGGATTTAGTTATTGTGGTTCATATGAGCATATTTATACATATTGCATTATGGATCTGAGGCACATAGTAGAAAGAAATAAATCTACGTCAAAAAGTCTATTTCGTCCAACTTACATGGATGACTCAACTAAATTTTCTAAAAACTATAAACAAAATAGATTATGACTTCTATATACACCTCATGCTCATATGAGTCGCAGACTATCTACAAGTTCTGTTGCCTCTCACAAATTCTTTAAATGGAGGGATGTAGTTTGATCACTATATTTGGGTGATCTATTGGGGTTGAATTACTTAATTTCAATCCTCTCCTTGTATGTTGTCTTTCTATATGTGATTTTATATTTTTTTTCATTGGTTTGACACTTCTTTTTGTCTCTCTCTTACTACTTCCTTAGCATGCATAGTATGCTAAGTGTGATATTTATTACTTTACCTGTCTGACTAATCCTTTACTAGTTTTCTCAAATCCTAGTTGTTTTGACATGGTTCTTATGTGCATTTATCTTACATATAGCCTACTTCTTCCTCGATGGCCTTTTGTATATGAATCACGTCACATGCTCTTCATGTAGAGTCAAAGTATTAGGGTTATACTTTGTACAGTCTTCAAATTCATTCTCTATGTCATATGGATTATATTTCACCTATTTTACTATGCTCTACTTTCTTGTACCAAGTATATTTATGTTAGTCATTTGTCTATTTCCTGTTGGTATTTGTTCTTTTTTTTCCTGATCTTCCTTCTATTGTGCTTTATATGTATCTTTAGAAAATATAAAGATGCTTGTTCAAGCTTATGTCTTTGTATGCCTCACTATTCTATGATTTTTCTGGTTAATCATATGCATATGTATGTCATATCATCTATATACTTGTCTTTAGGAAATTTTTCATACATATAGTGTCATATATAAACTTGGGTGTTTTGTTTGCACTTTTGTTGTTTATGCTATTGTCCATGTCTAAGCATGTCTAACCCTTACCTTTCTCCCATCTTTAGTGATTTTAGAAGCATCCCTTGTTTCTTCCTTCTCTTAGGGATGTTGCTTATGTTGTTTACTAGTTAGTCAGTTTCTTTTTTTCTCCTAACTAATGATGATGTGATTTTTGTTGTTTGTCCCATTTGAGGTACTTTCCCCTTCTTCTTAGGCATTGTTTTGCCTTAATACCTTCCTTTCAATCTCACATAATAGTTATTGTTTTTGTCTCTTGTGAGACTAACTGGTTTTCTCTTTGTTAAACTATTGCATATAAAATGTATTTTATATGCATCATGTTTGGTGTGCATTTGACCTAAATTGAAGTGTGGATGTTTTGACATAAGTATTCCTCGGGACCACGTATGGATAAATGTTTCCTATTTGGTTGATCTGAAATTTGTCTTTCCTTTGCACATACCACATCTTTGTGAATTTGTATGGTTATTTTGAGAAACTTGTGTTGTTCTCTTTTCTTGTTGATTTGTATTTCTCTAACAATCTCTATAATCCACTTTTAGTGTCCCTCGAGGAAAAATTCTAGGTGTTACTTGGTTAGAAATAGGATTTAGGCCATCCTTGAATCATTTGGTCATTCTTTCCACCAATGCTTTCTTATCCTTAGTCTTCTTTCTTTAAGCCATTATGTTATCTCTCTTCATTTCTTTGCACCTATATACGGTACTAGCCCAAATATTTATTCCCACTAAGCTTATCCACTCTTTGATTGATCATCTTTTTGTATGTTCTTTAATTGGATTGCCTGTATTACCCTTTTGGTTTCAATCAATAAAAAAATGGGGAAGATGGAGAAAAGAAAATGAAAAATAAAGTGTTGAGAGTTGTTTGTTAAAAAAAATGAAAGGCATCAGGAAAGAAAAGTGAAAAGATTATAAGTATGTTAAGGAAGTGTTGCATAAACATCTTAATTTTGCATACTATTCACAACTTCATTAGTTGAAGTTTGAGAACTAAAGAGAAAAAAACCTAATTTTTGAGTGTATAAGTGGTATGGATATGAACTTATCTATTTAATTGGATCAACAAAGGTTTGTTCAAGCCTAAATGTCTTCTCTCCCCTACCCATACCTTAGCCTATCATTATGAACATTGAAAGACCAATTGATTTCTTCTAGGCTGATACTTAGATTAGTGGAGAGATAAACTAATTATGGACAAATGAAGATTGGTTCAACTTGAATCTATATTTTGATTTTCTTGGTTCATATAAGCATCTCATGATGGTATATAGAGTATAGAAATTTTGTATATCACACACTGTGCATGGAATCAAAAATTTAGACATACCATTGCATGAATGTATTATGAATTGATGGACATATGGATATTTATATTGATTCTATTGACTATTCTTTAAGGACCCTCTAATTCGTTAAACTTGTTTAGTTTGCTTCCATATTTCTATATTTCTTATTGTCTACTTTGTGTAGAGGCTTCTATGTTGGGGGAAGTTTTGCAAGTCGAATGCATAACATGTTTATTGTATTGCATGCATAATTTTAGGGAGAGTAATGTATGGCTTCTCTATGTTATCAATGGAAGTTCTATGTTTATTTTACTTCTTGTTACTTATCCTATTTATGATTCATTGTTGTTGTCATATTCATATGATACTTCTTTCTCTTTGACATCACTTTATATGAACCATGCATAAATAAGAATGTTATTATGACTAGTTGCATACATATCTTGAATCATTTGCTTCATATGTCATCCTATGTGTCTACCTATCTCCCTGTTATGGTGAGTTATTGCATGCTTATCTCATGTCATGCATTCCCTAGTATTTAATAGTTGCATACATATCTTGAATCCCTTGCTTCACATGTCATCCTTTGTGTCTACCTATCTCCTTGTTGTGGTGAGTTATTGCATACTTATCTCATGTCATTCATTCCCTAGTATTTATGACTAGAATGCATGACATATGTTTTGGTAAACTGAGATTCCTTCTATTTGGAGTTCTCTTGGATTGTCTGTGCAATCAATTTGTTGACTATTGTATGCTTTTACTTTTCGTTTATCTAGATATTATCCTTTGCCTTTTTCATTTGATTACAAGTGGTGCTTCTGATAGTATTTGCTTTAATATTATCTATAGTGTTGAAATAGTTTAATGATTAGCGCATATTTGTATGTCATCTCTCCTCATATAGGGTTGTAACTTTGACTTTCAGTGTTAAAAAGGAGGGAAGCTTCTGTGCATAACCAATATGTTTGTTGTCATGTTGTGTCTTGCATGAGATGTGATCGTATGATTGCATTACATTTTGTTTTCTAGCATGCATGCATTCTGGATGAGTGTTACATAAAGTCAGATTGAGTTGTGCATTTTTACTTATGTTTATGCTTATTATTTTGCACCTGTGTCGGGATAACACTATAGCATGTGGTGTGACTACATGTTGTTTCTGCATGCACATTCACAAGGTATATGTTTGTTTCATATGTGTAGGTTTCACATGTAGAGTGAATTCTTTATGCTTCAGATGTGTTGTGTGTAGTGCACTAAGAATCCTTTAAAGATTGGATGAGTTGATTTATGAAGTTGGATGCATATGGTGTAGGTGTCTTTTGGGTTTTGGTGTGTGTCATTGTATGGTTTGTGGGAAAAAACAACTTTATGACATCTTATGCTTGATGATTTTTTGTACCTAATTGTGCAGTGTTTTGACATGAAATTCCAAAGGGGGAGAATGTAAGTCATCCTATACTCTATGTCTTTGTTTTTGCTTCTTGCATACAAAGCAAGATGTTTCTTATTTTACTTAGTGTATTTTTCTTTCTCTATGTAAAGTTGGTTATTACAGATTTATAATTCACACATATACACATAGTGTGGTACACTTTCTATGAGCATATTTACACACACCAAGGGGTTGGTTTTCATAGTGTATATGCTAGGAGGGTAGTGATTTTCACCGACGTTGTCACTTGCTTCTTTATTTTAGTTTTAATGCGGGTATTTATGGATAGTACTCGACAATTTTTGAAACAAAAAATGTGACTTTTTAGCACCTAGCCAACACACTACCCTCACCATTATCTTTCATGAGGTGGCTGGCATGGTGACAAACAAATATACTATAAATACCCTCTCATTTATCTTTTATTTACCCATTATTTAAGAGCCAAAAATCTGCCAAAATTCACATTGACATTTGTATATGTTTTTAAAATTATTTTGGAGAGCTTACATTTAAGGGTGGGTGATTTTATGGTTTATTATCAAATTATTACCTATGTGAGTAGATGGTTTAATTGTGTGTCTCCTATGCGTGACTTGATGTTTGTAGTAGATAGTGTGTCCCATGAGATAGAGAGTAGTTACACTTCTAGTTACTAATTAGTGGTATACAATCACACCACATTGATGGTGTTGGCTATAGATGATGGTCGAGTTTGCATGTTGGACCAAACAATTACGAAAGTTGCATGTAAAGAGCAACAATAGGTAGTTTGGGCGACTGATAGAGACAATAGTACTTTTATTATCTATCAGAATTGTAACTTGTTTATTATTAGTCAATTATTTACTATTTAGTGGTTTCCTTAAGAAACTTGGGGATGTTACCATATAGATGTGTTCTCTATATGGGTTTACCTTATTACATTGCTTGTTGTGCATGATCCTTTATTGTACTACTACAATCTGAGCTTTAAGGTGTGCATGTTACAACATATTGTAGCTTAAACTTAGTTTAGAAAGCATTTATTGTTTCCTACATTCTACTTGAGTTATAATATCTCTGATATTATATAACTTGTGTTTCTTGTGAATTTTTTATTTGTGAGAGTTAGGGTTGGGCCATTAAGGAGTTTGTATCTCCTTACCCTAGTAGTGTATTGAATTATAGACTCTTTTAACCAATACATCTTCTACCATTCCCTAAGGTCACTTGACTAACCTGTTTGCAATTTACAATATTACTAATGTAGGTTTAGCTTTACCAACCCCCAATATCTTAAAAATAGCACGAGGTTAATGCTAGCATCAAAGTTACAAAGTGCCTTACCAAATTGTATGCTCTAAATAGTGCAAGGGATGCCAAAGCTACGTCGATCTTTTAGTTTTTGTGGTAGTTTATGGTAAGGGTGGGACTGCAACTTTCAATCAAGGTTATTGTCTCATCATCTTTAGGCCTCCTTTTCTTAGACATTATGTCCTTAATGAATTTGACATATGAAGGCATCTGTTCAAATGCATCTGTAAATGGTATGTTGGTGTGTAGCTTTTTGAAGATATCCATAAATTTGGAAAACTACTTTTCTAAATTTTTTTTTTCAATCTTTGAGGGAAACATATAGTGGGTTTGTATGGATTACTCTTCTTCAATTGAATCACTTTCTTTTAAGTACTCTTTCCATAAACCTTTTCCTCCACATTGATAAGTGCATAAAAAACAATAAAATTACCATGATTTAATATACTTTAATTAATTACATAGATTTATATTTGTATGCTTTTATTATATTTTTATATAAATTTTCCTTTTTGGAATCACAGGTTGTTTTATTATTTTTCAGATATTTTTGTTCAAAAATAATTTAAAGACTCAAAGAAAAATACAGGAGGCAATACATCATAATTATGTTGAGATAAACATGAGGAAAAGTAAAAAAATGGAAAATTAAACAAAATTCTTAGAGTTGTGTGTATCATACCTGTCTCATGCGCAACCGCTCCCATTCACATCGAGTTTAGTGCACGCATTCTTGTAGGCCCAATATACACCAAGCACACACCTGACACACTCTTATCACACATCGTGCCGATTTCCACGCGTACCAGCACACACTCGTGCCGAGTCTCACACACACTAGTACACGCCTATTCCTGTTATTTTTAATTTTTCTGTGATTGAATTTAACATGGTTGGCTGTTTGTAAATATGATATAATAATAATGTTGTTATGCTTGCAAAATATTAAATAGGTCAAACATTTATATAAAATAAATTGATTTTGTTTTTCTACATGATTTTATATTAAGAATGTTAGAGAGAAATATATTATTTTTCATTAAAAATTAAATCTGAATTAGATTATAAGGTTTAATTATCTGGTCTGATTTAGAGTAGTACTCTTTTATTTATTGGCACAATTGCTCGGTAGTTAGAGTAAAACTCTATTTCAAAAGTTTTTTATAAGAACTATTATTCGAAAGTGTATTGACAACATATTTTCAGTAATGGTTTTAAAACTTGAAAGTTAGTACTCAAATAATTAAATTCTTAGATTTAATTTGGACATCTTGAATAAAGTCTAATTAACTAACTCCACCTGAATTTATGATTAGATGGTTAGTTATTTTCTTATAAATAAAGCTGAAATTTAATACTTAATTAATTAATAGGTTCCCCCTAAGAATATTAGTTAATTAATATTAAACAAAATAATTTCGACCCCGTCTAAGGACACTTTGATACAAAATAAATCAACAAATATTAATTTATATCTTTAATAATATAAATAATATGAGTAAACATAATTAACATAATTAATATATCCATAAATACTCCACTTATATGAATGATAAAAATTTTCATGATTATTTATTGAATCCATATCTATGTTTATTTTTTTATGTCATTAGATTAGGAAACAAAAATTAAAATAATGTGACAAGATGTTTAGGATTTAATTTAGTTTTTTAAAGTATGAATAATAAATTAAAAACTACATATATTTCTTCCTTAGATCAACATTGGGAGTATGCTTGTCATTTTCTATAAAATGATTCATGCACATGCGAGAGTTTTACAAATATAAAACCAATGTATTTGCACTACCGATTTTGTTCAAGTTTTTGGCGGCGTTGGTGGGAAAGGAATAGAGTTTTTAAATTATTTATCAAAATTTTGAAAAAATTTTGTGTTGTAAATAATTATAATTTTTTTTATTTATTTTGAGTTAAAAAAATTAAGAAAATTAAAAAATTAAAAAGAAAAATTTAAATAATGAGCTCTAGAAAAATAAAAAATAAAAAACTAATTAACTTAGATTTTTATTTAACTTAATTTATTAACTTAATTAACTTAACTTAATTTATTAAATTAATTAACTTTGATTTTAAAAGAATGAAAAGTAAAGATCTAAGAAAGTTCTGTCTAGGAGACTAGTTCTTGGAAGCCTTTGTGCCACTAGTCTTTCCTATTAACGTTGCGATATCTAGGATGATGGTTTTTAAGGAGGCTTTACTCCACCATTATTTCCCGAGACAACTCTTAGCTAATATTAATTATGTTATTTAACCTAAAGATTATAATAAAATAAAAAAAACATTTCTGAAGCTATCTCCAAAATTTTAAAGTTTTTAATTACAATCTATGATAAAAAGATGTAGTTGCTTTGGTAGATCTACGTATAAATGTTTTTTGATGCCTTAATTATTTGACTTGTACTTAGAAGTGGGTTATCTAACACACACAATCATGTCCTCAGTTTTAAGTAAATAAAATTTTGAAAATCCATAGGGCATGACTTAAAAAATATAGGTAGACAAACTTGTCCTACCTATAGGTTTGATTGACTTAATGATGTGAGGACATTGAGTCTACTTAAAATGAAATCCCCCAAGTTACATCTTGCTAAGATGTTAAACTAAGCGCTGGATGGAGGCAACCCATCATTTTAGGTAATTTATTTTTATTTATTTTAGTTTAATTGCATGTGAGTAATTTTAGAATTGTTAAAACTAAAAATATTTGTTGAGATATTAGAAGTTCACAGCGATTTATCTCAGTGGACTTTAATGATAAACATGATGGATGCACCTTCATTTCTCCATCACTACTTGCACATTATCAGGAAATAGGTAACTTTTCTTTTTATCTTTAATTTACAATTGTTACATTAAGAACAGTGTAAGTTCTAGGTTGAGGGTGGTGAAAAGTCATGCTTAATTTCAAAAACTTTAACAATTTTGAAATTTTTATGTTCACATTTTCATTTTTATTATGTTTAATTTTATTTATGTTTAGTAATTTTTAGAATTTAGGATTAGTTTTAAAAGATTTCTCACAAAAAATTATCATTTCTTTAAATCAAATTTAAGTAAATAGTTAAGTCTTTTTCACTGTTAGATTAATTTTTGAAAACATATCATAGAGTATATGGTAATTAGTTAGTTTTTGTCATGACTAGTATTTCTTGATAAGGTGTCGAAATTATATTAAACCCAAAATTAGTGTTTATGAATTAAATAGTGGAGACTAGCCTTGTGAGAAATGTTTTGAGCCCATTATCCTTTATTCTGAGTGATAAATATTATTTTTTCTACTCTAAACACTTTTCTTATTTTTTCAGCATTATTAGATGATCTCTATAGAACTTAACATTAAATGTTTGGATTTTTACATCTTAATGAAGTATTATATATTTACTTTTCATTTCTTTCTTCATTCATGTATGACTTCTATTAAAAAAAGATATATCTAGGGTTATCTATTCAAATACAAACAGAAAATCCAAATATTAACCACTCACCTTACCATATAAAAAATGTACAATTTGTACATGGGTCTACTCTCTAAAACAAATGTATTCTCTTATAAAAAAGAATATAAGAGAAAGGAAGAAATGAATAGTATAAACTATGACCCAAAAAGCCTAAAGAGTCGTGAGAAATGGTTTAATCCAAAAGGAAATATAGGAAGTAATTCCCTAAGAAGTCATTGCATTTTCCTACATTTTCTAAAAGGCATATTACTTGATATTTTTATTTGATGAATTTGATTGTTGCATGAAAGTAATGTATAATATTTTATAAATCCTTACATTTGATTCTTTTCATGAGATCAACATTAAAATAACACTTTGAGCATTTCTTCTTTATATATATGTGAACATATTAGTTCATTTCTATACATTAAATCTTTCACATATAAATTAGTCTGAGTGTTTGAACCCATAGGAGTTAGTTTTTTTGAGAGTATTGACTTGTAAGGAAAAGAGTTGAAGCAAATTTGGAGTCCTAACACTATGTTTGAGTGAAATTAGATTGAAACATTTTTTACATGAAATATGAAAATGATTTTCCATTAATTATTATAATAAATCATGAATGTTTAGGAATTGAAATAATCTATGCTTAATAATTTAATTATGAAATTTAAAAGAGATTATAAGCATGAGATATTTTTGTATTTCATTTCTTTTTTTTATTTTAGTATTTTTTGAAACTTCTTATTTTATCTGTTTTATTTTGTTTTCATTTTTTTGCTAATGTTTGTGGGTATCATTACTGAAAACCCTCAAGAGACTTAAACTCATCCATTAGGGACAACTAGGGTTTAACGACTTGTTTCATATGCTAAATGCAACCGTGTCAATCCACAGAAGTGATTTAGGATAGTTTAATTTTTAGTTTTTACCGCTTCTCTTGTTAAGAGACTAGCAAGAAGCTTGTTGGGGGTTGTGATTAGTGCTTAAAAAGAACTAAAATTATCATGATTTAATGTACTTTAACTAATTAAATAAATTTATATTTGTATGATTTTTTCATATTTAAATATAAACTTATCCTTTTTGAATCACGAGTATTTTTATTGTTTTTCAGGTATTTTCGTTCAAAAATAATTTACAGACTTGAAGAAAAATACTGAAGGCTATACGTTATATATATGTTGAGAAAAAAATGAGGAAAAGTCCAAAAAAATGGACAAATTGGAAATATTGGACAAAATGGGTCCAAATGTCAAAAATGCTTCGAGGCTCGCACATCATGCATGTCCCGCGTGCAACTGCGCCCATTCACGCTAGTTTCGGTGTGCGCACGTCCAACACACGCCCAGCACACTCCCAACACATGCTGTGTCGATTTCCACGGGCACCAGCACACGCCCACGTCGAATCTGGCATGGGCCAGCATACACCTATGCTTATTCTATACGTGCCAATGCATGTCTAAAGCAAATCTCGCCCCCCACACGCATACCAACCTATCCAAAAGTGTCAAAAATAAATTTTTGAAATATTTTCCCACTATTGTTTGCCTTTTTCTCATCTATAAAAGGACCCTCTCTCCCATTGTAAAAATCATCCCTGAAATCCCTAAAAATATCGTCTCCCTCTAGATTTCCACTACTACAAAAAGGGGTATATAAGTTAATGTGTAAAGTCGGTTTTTGGAAAAAATCGACTTTTAATGAATTTAAAGTCGGTTATCCACGTCAACCAACGCTATCCACGTGACGTAGCATCGGTTGACGTGGATAACCGATGCTATCCACGTAATATTTTCCCTCTCGGCTCATTTTGTACGCAGATTCCAGTTTTCTTCCTCTCTCCTTTCCTCACTCAGAACCATTTTCTCCCAAAATCTTAACCATGCGCCACCTTCGTTCTACATTTCTAGCCACCTCTGACCACCATTTGAACGTCCGTTTGTAAGTTATATTTCTCTTCTCACATTATTTGTCAGTTTTTTTTTTAGCAAAATATTAAAATCTGTTTATTGGTATTTTCTGTTATTACTTAGCCAAAATCAATCTAAATCTGTGCTAATTTTATCAGCGTGCAATTGTAATTCGTTAATTAGAAACAACCTCTCAAATTGCGAATTTTTATTTGTTAATTAGAAACAGCCTCTCAAATTGCGAATTTTTATTCTTTAATTAAAAATCTAAGATCTCGTCAACTAAATATTTGCAACATGCTTGGGCAGTTTCTTTGTGAAAATGTATGGATAGCCAAAAACGGACAACACCTAAAAAATATGTTTGACTTAGTTTATGCAGAATGCAGCTAGCTTATTATTCGATCAATTTGTTTTATATTTTGTATAAATTTTTTATTTAGTTATGTTTTTTTGTTTGCTTGTAATAATAATGTTTGATTTATTAATTGTATGTATTCAATAATATCTAAAATGTTGTGTGTGTTTGCGTGGATAAATTTATTTATACGTATAATTAATATTACTTTTTAATTATGATATAGTAACATGCTTAGAAATTAGAATCAACCGCGTGATTGGTTTTTATATATATATTCATGAAACATGTTGCTTATTTTTTAATTTGTATATAAATGGTTTTGTAAAATGATTAAAATGATAATTGTTTTACATTATGTATGTTTTGATATATATTCTAATAATTAGGAAATTTATATATAATAATACATAATTAAGTAATATGTTTAATTAATGTCATTAATAGAAAATGGAAAAATCTTGGATGTGAAAGTGTAGAATTGAGCAAGACTATATTTCTAGAGTTGAAAGTTTCATGGAATTTGCTTGTAGAACTAGTAATACTGGAAGTAGTATGATTCGATGGCCATACGTTAAATGTAAAAATGAGCGATTTCATGAATTTGATGAGGTTAAGTATCACTTTATCCGTAATGGTATTCTATTGAGCTATAAATGTTGGTATTATCATGGAGAAAATATTGATAATACTCATGGGAAAAAGTATAATAAGAATGTGAGTGGATTACATACATCATATCATAATGTACAGACAGAAAATATGTTTTGTGGTGTTGAAGATGAATTACGCGAGGATGATCTCGAAACCTTTAATAAACTTATAGAAGATGCTGAAAAACCATTGTATCCAAAATGCAAAAAATATGCTAAAATGTCAGGATTGGTTCATTTGTACAATGTCAAGGAAAAACATGGTTTTTCTGACAAGGGATTCACAGAATTACTAAATCTACTAGTCGATATGTTTCCTGAGGGTATTGAATTGCCATCTTCAATGTATGAAGTAAAGAAATCTCTTAGTCAATTTGGCATGGAATATCATAAGATTCACGCTTGTCCTAATGATTGCATTCTTTATAGAAAAGAATATGAGACATTACATGATTGTCCTATGTGTAAAGAATCGAGATGGAAGCATGGTACAAATGAGAGTACAAAACATAAGAAAGGCATGCCTGCAAAGGTTCTTTGGTACTTTCCTCCGATTCCTCGCTTTCAAAGGTTGTTCAATAGTAAATATACATCAAAGATGTTGACTTGGCATTCAGATAATTGATTTGATGATGGGGTGCTACGTCATCCTTGTGATTCTCCAAATTGGAAAGTAGTAGATAATTTATCTCCTCAATTTTCATCTGATCCGCGCAATCTGCGTCTTGCCATTCCTGCTGATGGAATTAATCCACATAGTTCCCTCAGTAGTAGATATAGTTGTTGGCCAGTAATTATGGTAACATACAACCTTCCTCCCTGGTTGTGTATGAAAAGAAAATTCATGATGTTAACATTATTGATCTCAGGACCGAAACAATCCGGTGTTGATATTGATGTATATTTGTAGCCTCTAATATGTGATTTAAAGACATTGTGGAATGATGGTGTAAATGTTTACAATGCTTATAAAGAAGAATACTTTAACTTGGAGGGGGTCCTTTATGGACAATTAATGATTTTCTTGCCTATGGAAACTTATCAGGACATGCAACAAAAGGTTACAAGGGATGTCCTATATGTAGTGATGGAACTTCTGCAAAGTATCTTGTTCACGGACGAAAGATGTCTTATAGAAGACATAGGAGATTTTTTCCATCTGGACACAAGTTTAGATACCAAAAGAAACCGTTCGATGGTGAAGAAGATCATGATCATGCAACTCGACATTTGCGAGGTATTGAGATATTAAGGCAATTGAATGGGATGACATTCAAACGATATGGAAAGATGAAAAAAAAACTCACCAAGGTAGGGAAACGAAAGAGGTCAACTAATGAAATTGGTGAAAATGAAAAAGATTTTGAACCGAATGGTTGTTGAAAAACAAATCAATATTTTGGGAATTACCTTATTGGAAAGACCTACACATTCGTCACATCTTAGATGTCATGCACATTGGGAAGAATGTATGTGAAAGCTTGATTGGAACTTTACTTAATATACCTGGAAAAACAAAGGATGGCATTAAAGCAAGATTGGATTTAAAGAAACTAGGCATACGACCTGAATTGGAACCAAGGGTGGAAAATGATAAGAATCGAACATACTTGCCACCAGCATCATATACAATGTCAACAAAAGAGAAGGATGTGTTTTGTAAATGTTTGGAAGGTGTGAAAGTTCCTGATGGTTACTCATCCAACTTAAGAAATTTTGTGTCTATCACCGATAAGAGACTGTATTGATTGAAATCACATGACTGTCATATCTTAATGCAACAGTTATTACCAGTTTCTATTAGATCAATTCTTCCAAAACATGTTCGAATATCAATAATTCGGCTTTGTTCATTCTTCAATACAATATGCAAGAAATCTATATCAATTGGTGAGTTAAATTCTTTACAGAAAGAAATTGTAGAAACTTTGTGTCTAATTGAAAAATATTTTCCTCCTTCTTTCTTCGATATAATGATTCACTTATGTGTTCATTTAGTTCGAGAGGTTCAATTATGTGGTCCTACTTACTTAAGGTGGATGTATCCTTTTGAGAGATATATGCAAGTCCTTAAAGGATATGTAAATAATAGATATCGACCTGAAGGATGCATGGTGGAATGCTACATTGCTGAAGAGGCCATTGAGTTTTGTTCTGAATACTTTAGTGGTTGCACTGAAATTGGGAATCCTATGCACAAGTTGTTCTTAGAACTTCACATTATCCAAATAGGTAACCCTATGCTTGGTGGAAGAAAGAAATTATTTATTAATCACACTCGATGGGAAAAAGCACACCGAATCATTTTGATAAATAATAACGAGGCACAACCATACATAGAGTAAGTGATGTTCATTGTTTCATCTTTTATTTAACTATTATTGATGATATATAACTTAATATATATTTAATAACATAAAATGATGCATTTAAACTTATTGAAGATCGATCCTCGTTATAAAAAAAAGGAGGAGAAAAATGGTTGTATGATGAACATAAGTGAGTGCTTATTAATTGGTGTCACAACCACGTAAGTGTCACAAACAAAAAATCATGCATGTATCTTCCTAGATCTATTCAATGTTTTAAAACTTTGCTCTAAACAAATTTTGTGTTTTTGTAAACATAGATTGGAGATGAACTCAAGAAACCCAATCATAAAATATCAGAAAGTTTACAATGGCTTGCACATGGCCCAAAATTCGATGTCAAATCATTTCATAGTTTCACAATAAATGGATCGAGGTTTACGACTCAATCTAGGGACAAAGTCCGAGTAATTCAAAATAGTAGGGTGAAGATGGTTGCACAAACTATGCAATTTTCCAGTTCAAAAGATGCTAATCATGTACTTTATGATAGAACATATTATGGTATAATACAAGAGATTTGGGAATTGGATTATGAGGTCTTCCATGAAATAGTATTCTTGTGTGATTGGGTCAAAGATGTTATCAATGTTGGATATAAAATAGATGATTTTGGATTTACCCTTGTAAATTTATCCAGGATAAATCACATAGATGATCCTTTCACGTTAGCACTTCATGCAAAACAAGTATTTTACGTGGGCGATCAAATTGATCCAATATGGTCTATTGTGTTAACGCCTCCACAAAAAGAGTTTTACCATTGTGATGTTGTAGAAGATGATGACTCTATGCTTGATACATTAACCAATATTAGTAATTTCACAAATAAATTGCCTAATGTACGTGATGATCTAATTGATGATGATGATTCTTCGACATGGACTCGAAGTGATTGTGAAGGAATATATGTATACGATCAACAACCTAATTAAACATAATGTATGTTCTATATTGTTGTAATAACTCTTGTATATATGTGTGTTCCTAAAATTATCAATTAATTTATATTTCTCCACTGTTTTTAGATATTTCATGGATATTCAGCTTGTAGATCCAAATGATCCATTGGGATATTTGAAAAGAAGGGGTTGGGCAAATATACCTGATGCTCCACTTAACCTAGATGATAGAATACCCATTATATTTGATGCTACTGGTAATCCAATAGGGGAAAATGGTCAACAATTGAAATCTTCTATTGGTCGATGATGAGTGCTCCAAAAGCACTAAAATAACCATGATTTTATGCACATTAATTGATTAAAAATATATATATTTATATGTTTTATCATATATTTATATAAAATTGTCTTTTTCGGAATCACGGGTATTATTATTGTTTTTCAGGTATTTTGGCTTAAAAACGCAATGTAAAGACTCAAAGAAGAATACTTGAAGCAATACATCACAAATATATTAATAAATAAGTGGGAAAAGGTCAACAAACATGGAAAAATTGGACAAAATGGGTTGAAAAGGTCAAAAATGTCAAAAAGACGGAAAGCAAAGGTCAATGAAGTCGGCTTTGATAATGAGATAACCATGCAACTTGCTAAATTGACTAAACAAGTGAAATTCCTCACGTCTCACCAAATTTCAAATCAAGAGGTATGTGGAGTGTGTTGTTCAATTGGGCATGGTACTCATAATTGTTCAAATACTTGTGATTCTAGTATCGATGCCATAGTGAAGTCCAATCTTTTCAAAAGTATCATCCAAACACCTATAATCACCCAACCTACAACCACCCTTACCCACCAAGCCAATCTTTTAAACCAACCTTAGAAAGATAGCTTGAATGCTTTTATTCAAGTTAGTCGTGACAACCAACCGATGACTAATCAAAGGTTGAACACCATGGAGAGGCTTCTAAAAGAATTGAATCTAAAGTTGGGCAATCGCCGAACAAATGCAAAAGAAAGAACTGTGAAAGTTGCCCAACCGTAACAAGCAAAAGATGTTAGAACTCTTCAAGTGGTAAGGTAGTCAATACCGCTTAATTAAATCTCTAAACTACCTTGTAGTTCATGTAACAAAGAAGGCGATATTCTAATCTCACAAAAAGGAGAAACAAGTGTTAAACTTAACAAGCCTTCAAAACTCATGGGGGTCATCTCGACACTCCCAAAATTCAAAAGACAACAGAACCACACCGATGCAAGTACCTTTTCCCCACCTATTGAAAGAATCCAAACAAGATAAGCAATTCAATGATCTTTTAATATGCTCTCTAAAGTAAATATCAATTTACCATTATTAGAAGTGATCATGAACGTGCCCTCATATGCCAAGTTTTTCAAAGAGTTGAACACTAAGAAAAGGAGGTATGAATTGAATGAACTAGTAGTAGTATCGTAAATTTCTAGCGGCTGTGATTTCTCAAAGACAAACTACCCCTAAGTTGAAAGACCCTGGAAGTTTTATTATAAACATAACTACGGGGATAGGAAGGTTACTAAAGCAATGCTTGATTTAGGTGCTAGTATAAATTTGATGCCCTACTCTATATTCTTACAAATTAATCTAGGGGATTTAAAACCCACAACTATGTCCCTACAACTTGCGTAGATAGATCTCTTAAATATCCGGAGAATAGTTGAGGATGTTTTGGTACGTAGATAAACCGATAATACCGTTGACTTTGTGGTTCGGGATATGCAAGAAAATCCGGCATTGGACAGAGATACACAATATTGCTTGGTAGACCATTTATGGCAACTACTAAAACTATTATTGATGTCCAAGATGGAAATTTGACAATGATGCTCTTAGGAGAGACTGTTCATTTCAAAGTTTTTGATTCTTCACCTTTCCCTTCTATTTCTCGCCATCGATGAAATATTCGAAGTTGATCCTTTGGATAATCTTGTCCACAACACCTTTTTCCAAACCGTATAGAAGACAAGCTTGAAACCGTTCTTACACTTGAAAAGGTTGAAGAAGATTTAGATGAAGAAATTAAGGGTACCTTGAACAACTAGACAATAATGAAGTGATGACAAAATCTAGTACACTTTTAAATCTACCCAGGTTCTTCATCTCATAAAAAGGCCAATCCACCGAACTTGAACTCAAAGACTTACCTGGAGCACTTAAAATATGTGTTTTTGGGAGAAGGAGAAACATATCCAAAGTGATAATTTCTTCAACCTTGACCAAACCACAAGAAAAAGAACTCATCAAAGTTGCTTAAACAGCTTAAGAAATCTATAGGTTGGAGTATAGTGGGATATAAAAGGCATTAGTCCAACAATGTGTATGCACAAGATCAACTTGAGGATGGTGCTAAACCCGTACGAGAGGCCCAAAGAAGACTAAACCCAAACATGCAAGAGGTAGTTAAAAAGGAAATCCTTAAATTATTAGAAGAAGGGATTATCTATCCTATCATGCGGATAGTAAGTGGTTAGTCCAAAGGTATACGGTACCAAAGAAATCGGGATACTTGTTAAAAATGATAAAAGTGAATTAGTGCCCACTAGAATAATCAACGGATGGAGAATGTGTATAGATTTTAGGAAACTAAATTTATATACGAAAAAGGATCACTTTCCTATTCCATTCATTGATCAAATGTTGGAAAGATTAGTCAAGTAATTAATTTTACCTGTTGATGGATGCCTGGATATTATCAAGTACCCATAGCACCGAATTTAAGATCGGGAAAACCACATTTACATGTCCTTTTGGGACATTTGCTTTTCGCAGAATTCCATTTGGGTTATGCAATGCCCCTGCCACTTTCCAGAGATGCATGATATCTATTTTCTCGGATATGGTGGAAAAATTCATTGAAATTTTCATGGACGATTTCTCTGTCTTTGGGAACTCATTTGATGATTGCTTACATAATTGACTTTGGTTTTAGAAAGATGCATTGAATGCAATCTAACCCTTAGTTGGGAGAAAAGTCATTTTATGGTTCAACAAGGGATAGTTTTAGGACATATAATTTCAAACAAGGGTATTGAAGTTGATAAGGCAAAAGTTGAATTGATATCCAAACTACCTCCCTACATCCGTGAAGGGGATAAGAAACTTCTTGGGGACATGCAGGATTTTACGTACGATTTATTAAAGATTTCTCTAAAATAAGTCGTCCCTTATGTAACTTACTATCCAAAGATGCCGAATTTGACTTCAACAACGACCCATTTTATTTCCTTTAATACCTTGAAAGAGAAATTAACATCTACCCCTCGTTATAATGGCACCAAACCGGGTCTTTACCTTTTGAGATAATGTATGACGCTTCCGATTATGCAATAGGAGTACCTGGGACAAAGAGTGGATAAGGGTTTACATGTCATCTACTATGCTAGCAAAACACTTAACGATGCCCAAATGAACTACACCACCATGAAAATGAATTCTTGGCTATAGTATTCTCTTTAGACAAATTTCGGTCTTATTTAGTAGGATCTAAAGTGATCAGTGCATTATGATAATGTGCTTTAAGATACCTATTAAGTAAACCAAATGCCAAGCCAAGATTAATCGAGGTGGGTCTTACTCTTACAAGAATTTGACCTAGAAATCAAGGATAAGAAAGGCAAAGTTGAAAACTTAGTAGTGACCATTTGTCTAGGTTGATTTGACTTCAATTCTCTTAAAGATGAGAGTAATGACGATATAGTTGAAACCTTTCCCGATGAACAGTTATTTTTCATAGGTCCGAACCCACGTGGTATTGATATTGTAAACTATCTTGCCACTGGTAAGCCATGACCTAACACTTCATATCGGGACAAGAAAAGGTTTTTAAAACTATTAAGGACTATTTCTGCAGGATGACCCTTTATTTATACAAGATTGGTCAAGATCAAGTCATCCGGAGATGTGTACGAGATTAAGAAGAACATAAGAGCATTCGACTTTTTGTCAGCGAACTTCATTGTGAGGTCATTTTGGTGGTGAAAGACAATGTAAGGTATTACGGATTCTTCGCCCACTCTTTTAAAGATGCTTTCATATGTTTTGTGCACAATGTGATAGATGTCAAAGAACATGAAACATAAGCAAAAGAGATGAAATGCCTTTGACATCTAATTTAGTTGTTGAACTCTTTTCATGTATGGGATTGACTTACGGGTCCTTTTTCCCCATCTAATGGTTTTCAATATATTTTGGTTCATTGTGGATTATGTGTCCAAGTGGTAAGCTATCCCCACCAAAACCAATGATGCTAATGTTGTTGTGAAATTCTTGAAAGATTTAATATTCAAGAGGTTCGAACGCCTAGAGCTATAATAAGTGACGAGGTAGCCATTTTTGTAACAAACTCTTTGATGGAGTACTAAACAAGTACAACATCACACATAAAGTAGCTACTCCATATCATCCTCAAACTTCCTATTAGTGGAAGTGAGTAATAGGCAAATTAAGGGAATAATGGAATGCAATCACAAGGTCAGTCAAGGAAGGATTGGGTATTTAAGCTAAATGATGCCTTTAGCTGCATACCAGACCGCTTACAAAACACCTATCGGATGAGCCGCACCGGTTAATCTTCTGGGAAAGCGTGCCACCTTCCGGGCTTGAACTTGAACACAAAGCTTATTGGGCAATTAAAGAGTTAAACATGGATTTAGATAAAGCGAGGTGAAAAACGATTACTCCAAATTTTCATGAAAGTTGGAAGAAATTAGGAATGAAGCCTATGAATGCCAAATTATACAAGGAAAGCGTACTAAGCGCTATCATGACAAGAAGCTAGTTCCTAAGACTCTTCACCCTGGAATGAAAGTTCTTTTATTTAACTCTCGTTTGAGATTGTTTCCGTGAAAGTTGAGATCAAGATGGGATGGACCATTCAAAATAGTTCAAGTATTTGAACATGGAGTTGTGGAACTATCGCACTCCAAGACACAAAAAAATTTTCAACGACAAAGGCCATCGTGGCAAGCCTTATTTAGAAGAACCAAAACAACATTGGCTTTGAAATGGATTGCATTTGGCTGAGTAACCCTTAGCACCAAAAAGATACGTCTTGCTAAGACGTTAAACTATGCGCTGGATGGGAGGCAACCCATCATTTTAGGTAAAAAAAAACAAAAAAAAAACAAAAAAAAATTTTTTGTTTGTTATTTGTTTTATTTACTTAATTTTATTGTTTATTTCATTTTAATTACATGTGAATAATTTTTAAATTGTTAATACTAAAAATATTTGTTGAGATGTTAGAAGTTTACAGCGATCTGTCTGTATACACTTTAATGATGAATATGATGGATGCACTGTGATTTTCCATTACTACTTGCACATTCTCGCGAAATAGGTAATCTTTCCTGTCTTCTCTCTTTATCTTTAATTTACAGTTGTGACATTGAGGACAATGTAAGTTCTAGGTTGGGGGTGGTGAAAAGTTACCATACTTAATTAAAAATAAAAAATAAAAAAAAAACTTTTCTCACAAAAATTTATCATTTCTTTAAATCAAATTTAAGTAAATAGTTAAGTCTTTTGTACTGTTAGATTAATTTTTTGAAAACATATCATGAAATATTTTGTAATTATTTTTGATAATTAGTTAGTTTTTGTCATAATTAGTATTTCTTGATAAGATGTAGAAATTATATTAAACCCAAAATCGGTGTTTATGAGTTTTTTTTAGTGGAGACTACCTTTGTGAGATATAATTTGAGCCTAATTTCCTTTATTCAGAGTGAAATATATATTTTTTCTACTCCAAACACATTTCTTATTTCTTCAAATTTTTAGATGATCTCTATAGGTATTAGCATTGAATGTATGAATTTTTTTTCTCATTTTAATAGAGTATCATATATTTTTGATTATTATTTTTGCTTAGATTAAATGATTTGAGTAGAAATTGATAGTATATGCTTATATCTCATTTATGCATGACTACTACAAAAACAAAAAGACATATCTGGGGTTACCTAAACCAAGATCAAAATGTAAAAGCCACAAAATTAACCCACTCACCAAAATCCAAAAAAAAAAATGTACAATCAGACATGGGTTGACTCTCTAAAATACATATATTGAGAAATATCTTTCAAAAAAATAGAGAGATAAAGAATATATAGTATAATCTACATACTATAACCCACATTGCCTACAAAGTTGTGAGTAAAGGCTAATTACAAAAGAAGGATATAGGAAATAATTCCCTAAAAAAGTCATTGCACTCTCTTCATTTGTAAAAGGCATATATCTTGAAATTCTTTCTTAATGAGTTTGATTTATGCATGAAAATAATTTTTTTTTATATGATATCTTTATAATTTATACATTTGATTCCTTTCATGAGATCAATGTTAAAATAACACTTTGAGCCTTTATTCTTTATACATATGCGAACATATTAGTTCATTTCTATACATCAACTCTTTCGCATATAAAATAGTATGAGTGTTTGAACCCATAGGATTCAAAGTGTTTCGAGAGTATTGACTTGTAGGAATAGAGTCAGCGAATTTCTGATTCGCCTGAAATTGGGTGAAATTAAATTGATATATTTTTTGATATGAAATATGAAAATGATTTTCACTAATTATTATAATAAATCATGATTGTTTAAAGAGATTAAAATAACTTATGCTTGAGATTTTAATTATGATCTTAAAGGAGATTAAATAGTATGAGACATTTTTGTGAGATGTTGTTAATTTGTGATTTTTTTGTAAATTTAATTTTTAATTTGTTTGTTTTTATTGTTTCTTTTTTTTTCGCATTTCATTCAAAGTTTGTGGCGATCATTACTGATAACCCTCACGAGACTCAAACTCGTCCACTAGGGCAACCTAGTGGGTTTAAAGGCTTGTTGCATAGGCTAAATGCAACCGTGTCAATTCCAATGGAAGTGATTTAGGATAGTTTAATTTTTAGTTTTTATCGCTTCTCTTGCTAAGGGACTAGCAAGAAGTCGTTGGGGTTGTGATGAGTGCTCAAAAAGCACTAAAATAACCATGATTTTATGCACATTAATTGATTAAAAATATATATATTTATATGTTTTATCATATATTTATATAAAATTGTCTTTTTTCGAATCACGGGTATTATTATTGTTTTCGTATTTTAGCTTAAAAACGCAATGTAAAGACTCAAAGAAGAATACTTGAAGCAATACATCACAAATATATTAATAAATAAGTGGGAAAAGGTCAACAAACATGGAAAAATTGGACAAAATGGGTCGAAAAGGTCAAAAATGTCAAAAGATCTGGAATCGCGCACGCGGCAATCGAGCTATTCCGCAGTTGAAATAAGGCTAGAACGACAAATACCCGACAGCTTCAACCAGCGTCAACGCTGCTTTCACCCCATTTTTCACGTCTGGCAGCCACTGGTGGACGTCACGCCGACGTCTATTGATGACCTCAAAGATGTCCATTACACGTTTTTTAATTTTTTAATATTTGTTTTAACATTTTTTACTCATTTTTCTCTCCATCCTCACCTATAAATACCCCCTTCCATTCACTTCAAAGCACACCTAAAACCACACTTCTCTCTTCTTTCTTTCTCTCATTTCTTAGTTTTTGAGTTTTTCTTAGTTTCTTTCTTAGTTTCTAAGCTTTTCTTAGTTTTTCTCTTAGTTTTTAGTTCAATTCTCTTAGGTTTAGAGTTCTTCTCTTTTTGAGAGGAACTTGTAATGTTTTTGTAATAATTTAGATTTTTGATTCAATAAATGGAAGTGCAAATTCCGCTTGGAGGTTTTCTAGCAACGGAATAGCGTCAAGTTCAGTAAGGATTTTATTTTCTTTACGCTATTTTTATGCTTTTATTCTTACATATTTATATTTAATTTGTCTGTGATTAAATTTAATCACGTGCTAGTACGTTTATAATCATGATATAATAATAACGTTGTTATGTTTGCTGAAATATTAAATAGGTAAAAAATCTCTAAAATGAATTGATTTTATTTTTATTCAAGATTTTATATTAAGAATGTTAGAGAGAAATATACTATTTTTCATTACAAACTTAAATCAAAATTAGATTTTAAGGTTTAGTTATCCTATTCGATTTAGAGTAGTGCTCTTTTATTTGTTGGTACAATCGCCTGGTAGTTAGAGTGAAGCTCTATTTTAAAAGTTTTTATAAGAATTATTATGTGAAAATGTATTGACAACACGTTTTCAGTAGTAGTTTTAAAACTTGAAAGTTAGTACTCGGATCACTAAATTCTTAGGTTTAATTTGGACACCTTGAATAAAGTTTAAACTGTCTAACCCCACCAAAGGTGGTATTTAAATGGTTCATTTTCAATCTCTTAGAAAAAGGAATTAATTTAATTAACCAAATTAAGTTATCAACCCCACCCATAGGTGTTAATTGATTTGTTTAGTTAACAAAGAATATCTAACCCCACCAAAGTGGTATTCATACAAAAGAGAGAATCAATAAAATATCAATTCATATCTTTAATAACCTAGATAATATGAAAGCAAGCATAATTAATTTAGTTATTATATCCATAAATACTCCACTAATATAAATGATAAAATTTGCATGAATATTTATTGAATCTGTATTTATATTTATTTTTTATTGAATTTGTATCTATGTTTATTTCTTTTATTATATTTAATTAATCTGTATATATGTTTATTTTATGTTATTAGATTAGGAACACAAAAACCAAACTATCGTGACAGGATGTTTAGGATTTAATTTCGTTTTTAAAAGTTTGAATAATAAATTAAAAACCATATACATTCCTTCCTTAGATCGACCTTGGGAGTATACTTATCATTTTCTATGAAATGATTCGTGCACTTGCGAGAGTTTTACAAATATTAAAACCAAAGTATTTGCGAGAATCGGTGATGCCGGTTTTCGCTCATCAGTCGACTGGCAAAGTCTTGTATACCAATCAATATAAATCATTGGTGTGAGGTTGCCGATGCAGAAAAGTTCAAAATATGGATAACCATTTATGTAAGTCTCTTATATTTTATAATCAATATATATATATATATATATATATATTATATTAGGTGTATTATATATAATCTTTTGTACTGTGTTTTTACAGAATCGTTACAAAGTCGATGATAGTTGGCAGGGCAAGTGTTATAAGATTGCAAATAAGGCGTGGAAGGAATACAAGACTTCCAGATTGGAAAAAAATTGTGTTTCCATATTTGGAAACACTTGATGAGAATGTGAACTACAATATCCCTGAAGGACACCCCTGGATTACACCTCAAGTTTGGAAAGACTTTGTGGATTATAGACGTTCAAAACAATTTCAAATTATTAGAGAAGATTATCAGAATGTCCAAATGCATAAAATTCTTCCTAACCGTATTGGGAGGTCTTCAAATCCTGAAGTTAGATATAGAATGGTATTATTAATTTGTCTTAATTTTATAAATATTTTTATATTAATTTTTCTTAATTTAATTTCATGTCATTGTTAATAATATTTTCCTAATTTATGTAGGAAGTTGAATTGGGTAGACCTGTTACCCGAATTGAATTGTACATAGAAACAAAGACTCCCAAAACAAAGAATGCAAGACCGATGAGTCAACGAGGAGAAGAACAATTAAATAAGTTGGTTAGTAATTTTGGTTGATAAAAAGTCTGACTGATATTTAATAATTGATGTAATAATGAATGATATGTTTGTGTGCTTTATTATTTGTAGAGAGCTGTTCAAGAAAAAATATCCAGGGGTGAAATAATCGAAGAGCCTGGGAGAGATGCTTTATATCATGCATTCGGACGTGAGCATCCTGGTCGTGTTAGGGGAGGTAGCCAATATGATGGTTCTATGGAGTATTTTAAAATTCCAAAACATAAGCCTCAGACGGTAAGTAAGGAGAAATACACTAAAATTGAAGAAGAATTCAACTCCTTTAAGGCCTCCGTGATGAGTGAGATTGCCACTCTAAAAGAACATCAATCATAACAACTATCAGCCATGGCATCATGCTACAACCAGGGCATGCCATATTGGCCAAGCATGCAACCATCCATGCCAGGCATACCACCTTCCATGCCAGGCATGTCACAATCCATGCCAAGCATGCCACCATCCATGCCAGGCATGCCATCCATACAATCTCATTGTGCTCAAACTACATCCAGTATGGGATATAGCCATCCTATTGTTCCTCATTATATGCCAGGAATGCACATGCAATCAAGTAGTGGTTCATTTTCTCCAATGCAATCTGCACATTCTTACCATAAATCAAGCCAAGATGAACATATTGGTGAGAATGTACATCCAATAGCTACCCCACATGAGAGTCCTCCTCTATTTGATGAATCATATGTGGTAAGATTTTAATTTTTGGTGTATATAATCTATTATTTTTAAATTCTTATTATAATTTTTATTTTTTATATATAACACTTAAAAGTTTTATAGAATATGAAATGTTTGTTGAAACATCCTTCGTCAACGGACTATGTTGCTATTGGAGCGATATAACAATTGAGTGATGATCGGATGATTCATAATCAATATTTTCCTAATCATTGGCAAATAGTAATTGATCAATCATTGTTTCATGATTGTCTACTACCTGTGCCTTCTGATGCTACCACAGTCCAAGAGGCAGTTGGACAGTATGTGGCTTGGCCGTCGATTCAAGTTGTTCTAAATTTTGACATGGTACTATTTTTTAACTTAAAAAATAACACTTTATTACTACTATTATTTAATGTAATCTTATATTGTTACTAAAAATACATATATGATACTTTTTTGGTAGTCTATTATACCAGAACTCTTAAATGCGGCACATTTAAGAGATACCAAGCAAGTATCTCGTGCTAAATCTATGACTAGTGGCCAATCATCATGCACCAAGTCATTCAAGAAGAAGCCTTGGAAAAAGTATAGTCATACTTATGCGTTACACTTCAATAGAAATCTTGGCACTTTGATAACTATTGTTGGGAGGGCATCTAACATAAATGATGAATGGACTGTGCCACTTCCTATTGAAATTTCTGGTGTAGACATTGATGAGCGAAAACCAGCATCACCGATTCTTGCCAATACTTTGGTTTTATATTTATAAAACTCTCGCAAGTGCATGAATCATTTCGAAGAAAATGATAAGTATACTCCCAAGGTCGATCTAATGAAGGAATGTATGTGGTTTTTAATTTATTATTCAAACTTTTAAAAACGAAATTAAATCCTAAACATCCTGTCACGATATTTGGGGTTTTGTGTTTTTAATCTACTAACATAAAAATAAACATAGATTCAATAAAAATTTATGAAAATTTTATCATTTATAATAGTGGAGTATTTATGGATATAATAACTAAGTTAATTATGCTTGCTCATATTATCTAGGTTATTAAAGATATGAATTGATATTTATTGATTCTCTCTTTTTTATATGAATACCACCTTTTGTGGGGTTAGATATTCTTTGTTAACTAAACAAATCAATTAACACCTATGAGTTTGGTTGATAACTAATTTGATTAATTAAATTAGTTCCTTTTTCTAAGAGATTGAAAATTAACCATTTAAATGCCACCTTTGGTGGGGTTAGATATTTTAAACTTTATTCAAGGTGTCCAAATTAAATCTAAGAATTTAATTATCCGAGTACTAACTTTCAAGTTTTAAAACCACTACTGAAAACATGTTGTCAATACATTTTCAGATAATAATTCTTATAAAAACTTTTGAAATAGAGCTTCACTCTAACTACCGGGTGATTGTACCAACAAATAAAAGAGCACTACTCTAAATCATTCCGGATAACTAAACCTTAAAATCTAATTTTCAGATTTAAGTTTGTAATGAAAAATAATATATTTCTCTCTAACATTCTTAATATAAAATCTTGAATAAAAATAAAATCAATTCATTTTAGAGATTTTTACCTATTTAATATTTCGCAAGCATAACAACGTTATTATTATATCATGTTTACAAACAGCCAGCACAGTTAAATTTAATCACAGACAAATTAAATATAACATGTAATAATAAAGCATAAAAAATAACTGCAAAGAAAATAAAATCCTTGCAGAACTTCGATGCTATTCTCGTAGTTGAAAAACCTCGAAGCGGAATTTTCACTCCCATTTATTGAATCAAAAGCTAATTAATTACAAAAACATAACTAGTTCTTCCCAATAAGGGAAGAACTCTAAAACTGAGGGAAATTAACTAAAAACTAATAAAAAACTAAAAACTAAGAAATGGAGAGAAAGAAAGAAGAGAGAAGTGTGTTTTGAGGTGTGTTATGAAGTGAAGAGAAGGGGGGTATTTATAGGTGAGGATGGGGAGAAAAAGTGAGTGAAAAAATGTTAAAAAATTGTGAAAACGTGGAGTGCAATTACAGAGGTCATTGATGACATCATCATGACGTCATTGGGGCGGCTACGCGCGAAAATGGTGTGAAATGGCAGCGGTGAATACAGGCGCGCGCGAAAGGCAGGCGCAGCGCGTGCGGGAACAGTAACAGCGTGCTGGGGAGCGCGTGGATCTAGAGCAAGGCACGCGCTGATGCGTGAGGACGTGGGGCGTGCTACGAGCGCGGCTCGGCGTGGCAGCGCGATTTTCTCCTTTTTGACATTTTTGACCTTTTTGACCCATTTTGTCCAATTTTTCCATATTTGTTGACCTTTCCCCATTTATTTATTAATATATTTGTGATGTATTGCCTCCAGTATTCTTCTTTGAGTCTTTAAGTTACATTTTTAAGTGAAAATACCTGAAAAACAATAGAAATACCCGTGATTCCGAAAAAGACAAATTTATACAAATATATGATAAAATCATATAAATATATATATTTTTAATCAATTAATGTGCATAAAATCATGGTAATTTTAGTGCTTTTTGAGCACTCATCACAACCCCCAACCAGATTCATGCTAGTCCCCTAGCAAGGGAAGTGATAAAAACTAAAAATTAAACTATCCTAAATCACTTCCGTGGATTGACACGGTTGCATTTAGCCTATGCAGCAAGTCTTTAAACCCCTAGGTTGCCCTAGTGGACGAGTTTGAGTCTCGTGAGGGTTTTCAGTAATGATACCCACAAACATTGAACTAAATGTAAAAATTAAAAGAAATAATAAAAACAATCAACTTAAAAAACTAAAATTACAACAAAATCAAAAATTAACTTTTAAGAATAAAAGAAAACAACATATCATAAAAATGTCTCATAATTTTTAATCTCCTTTAAGATCATAATTAAAATCTCAAGCATAAGTTATTTTAATCTCTTTAAACAATCATGATTTATTATAATAATTAGTCGAAATCATTTTCATATTTCATATAAAAAATGTATCAATTTAATTTCACCCAATTTCAGTGTCTAGAATCCGAATTCGCTTCGACTCTATTCCTTACTAGTCAATACTCTCAAAACACTGAATCCTATGGGTTCAAACACTCATACTAATTTATATGCGAAAGAGTTAATGTATAGAAATGAACTAATATGTTCGCATATGTATAAAGAATAAAGGCTCAAAGTGTTATTTTAACATTGATCTCATGAAAGGAATCAAATGTATAAATTATAAAGATATCATATATAAAAATTATTTTCATGCATAAATCAAACTCATTAAGAAATAATTTCAAGATATATGCCTTTTACAAATGAAGAGAGTGCAATGACTTTTTAGGGAATTATTTCCTATATCTTTCTTTTGTAATTAACCTTTACTCAAAACTTTGTAGGCAATGTGGGTTTTAGTATGTAGATTATACTATATATTCTTTATCTCTCTATTTTTTTCTGAAGATATTTCTCAATATATATATTTTAGAGAGTTAACCCATGTACAGATTGTACATTTTTTTTTGGATTTTGATGAGTGGTTAATTTTGTGGCTTTTCTGTTTGATCTTGGTTTAGGTAACCCCAGATATGTCTTTTTTTTGTAGCAGTCATGCATGAATGAGATATAAGCATATACTATCAATTTCTACTTAAATAATTTAATCTAAGCAAAAATAATAATAAAAAATATATGATACTCTATTAAGATGAGAAAAAATTCATACATTCAATGCTAATACCTATAGAGATCATCTAAAAATTTGAAGAAATAAGAAATGTGTTTGGAGTAGAAAAAATATATATTTCACTCTGAATAAAGGAAATTAGGCTTAAATTATATCTCACAAAGGTAGTCTCCACTAAAAAAAATTTATAAACAACGATTTTGGGTTTAATATAATTTCTACATCTTATCAAGAAATACTAGTTATGACAAAAACTAACTAACTAATTATCAAAAAATAATTACAAAATATTTCATGATATGTTTTCAAAAATTAATCTAACAGTACAAAAGACTTTGTGTGAGAAAAGTTTTTTTTTAAGAGCTAAATGTTGATACACAATAGGAGGAGGATCAATTTCAACTACAAATAACCATGGGAGATGCTGAAGATAGGCATAAAATGATGAAAGACTATACAATGCCAATCATTGGCAATGTAACTTCTAGCATACATTTACAAGAGGCTGTAAGGAATTATGAATTGAAAAAGATTCATTATTCTTTGTTGCCTTCCTTTTACGGTGTCCCTAATGAAGACCCTTTGCATTTCATTCGAGAATTCTATGCTATTGTCCAAACATTTCCACTATATGCAATTAATGAAGATCAACTTAGGATGAGGTGTTTTTCTTACACCCTCAAGGATAAAGCTTGGTCATGGTTCATTACTCTACAGTCGGGTTCTCTAAAAACTTGGGAGGCAGTATATGAAATTTTTATGGGTAGGTTCTATTCCCATCAAAAGACTGTTCATTTAAGGATGAAGATAGCAACATTTTCTCAAATGTATGAAGAGCCCTTTCATGAAGCTTGGGAACGATTCAAACTCCTTTTCATTCAATGTCATAATCATAGCTTTCCATTACAGCTACAGAACCAATTCTTTTATGATGGATTGACACTGCAGAGTCAATACATGGTTGATAATGCTGCTGGAGGTGCTGTGGGAGAAAAAACTGCAGAGGAAGCCTATAATCTTTATGAGATGTTGGGTTCTAATTCCCAACAAAGAGGTGCTAGAAGGAGAGCAAGATTCAATGAAGTTGGCTCCGACAATGATATAACCTTGCAACTTGCTGAATTGACTAAACAAGTGCAACTTCTCACTACCCACCAAATGTCAAATCAAGAGGTGTGTGAAGTGTGTTGTTCAATTGGGCATGGTACTCATAATTGTTCAATTACTTGTGATTCTAGTGTCGATGCAATAGAGGGAGTCAAATCCTTTCAAAGGTATCATCCAAACACCTATAATCACCCAGCCTACACCCAATGTCCAACACTAAGGTCGGATAACAACCAACCTTACCCACCAAGCCAATCTTTTAAGCCAACCTTAGAGGATAGCTTGAATGCTTTTATTCAAGTTAGTCGTGACAACCAATTGATGACTAATCAAAGGTTGAACACCATGGAGGCTTCGGTTAAAAGGATTGAATCTAAAGTTTGGCAACTGGCTGAACAAATGCAAAACAAAGAACCAGGAAAGTTGCCCAGTCAACCAGAACAAGCAAAGGATGTAAGAACCCTTCGAAGTGATAAGGTAGTCAATACCAGTTTACCTGAAATCTCTAACGATCTACCTTGTGGATCAGGTAACAAAGAAGGTGATATTCTAATCTTGCAAAAAGGAGAAACAAGTGTTAAACTTAACAAACCTTCTGAAAAACTCATTGGGGGGTCATCTGACATCCCCAAAATTCAAAAGACAATAGAACCACACCAGATACAAGTACCTTTTCCACACCGGTTAAAAGAATCCAAACAAGATAAGCAATTCTATGATCTTTTTAATATGCTCTCTAAAGTAAATATCAATTTACCATTATTAGAAGTGATCATTAATGTTCCGTCATATGCTAAGTTTTTCAAAGAGTTGAACACTAAGAAAATGAGGTATGAACTGAATGAACGAGTAGTAGTATCAGAAATTTCTAGCGCTATACTTCAGCATAAACTACCCCCTAAGTTGGAAGACTTTGAAGTTTTATCATAAACATAACTATGGGGGATAGGAAGGTTGCTATAGCAATGCTTGATTTAGGTGCTAGTATAAATTTGATGCCCTACTATATATTCTTATAGATCGATATAGGAGATTTAAAACCCAAAACTATGTCCCTTCAACTTGCAAATAGATCTCTTAAGTATCCAAAGGGAGTAGTTGAGGATGTGCTAGTATAGGTAGACAAACTTATAATACCTATTGACTTTGTGGTTCTAGATATGCAAGAAAATAGTGCCTTAGGAAAAGAGAACACAATACTGCTTGGTAGACCATTTATGGCAACTACTAAGACTATTATTGATGTCCAAGATGGAAATTTGACAATGACAGTCTTAGGAGAGACTATTCATTTTAAAGTTTTTGATTCTTCACCTTTTACTTCTATTTCTGCCATCGATGAAATATTCGATGTTGACCCTTTGGATAATCTTGTCCAAAGCACCTTTTTCCAAACCAGAACATAAGACATTCTTGAAACTGTTCTTACACTTGAAGAGGTCGAAGAAGATTTAGATGAGGAAATTAAGGGGTACCTTGAACAACTAGATAGTGATGAACTAATGACAAAATCTAGTACACTATTAAATCTACCCAGTTCTCCATCTAGTAAAGAGGCCAATCCTCCTAAACTTGAACTCAAAGACTTACCTGAGCACTTAAAATATGTGTTTTTGGGAGAAGGAGAAACTTATCCAATGATAATTTCTTCAACCTTGACCAAAACCTAAGAAATGGAACTTATAAAAGTGCTTAAGAAGTTTAAGAAAGCTATAGGTTGGAGTATTGGGGATATAAGAGGCATTAGTCTTACGATGTGTATACGTAAGATCAACTTGGAGGATGGTGCTAAACCTGTACGAGAGGCCCAAAGAAGACTAAATCCAAACATGCAAGAGGTAGTTAAGAAAGAAATTCTTAAACTATTAGAAGAAGGAATTATCTACTCTATTGCCGATAGTAAGTGGGTTAGTCCAATGCATATGGTACCTAAGAAATCTGGGATAATAGTTGTTACAAATGACAAAAGTGAATTAGTGCCCACTAGAATAATCACTGGATGGAGAATGTGTATAGATTTTAGGAAACTAAATTTATATACTAAAAAGGATCACTTTCCTCTTCCATTCATTGATCAAATGTTGGAAAGATTAGCTGGGCACGGATTTTACTGTTTTTTAGATGGATTGTCTAGATATTATCAAGTACCCATAGCACTAGATGATCAAGAAAATACCACATTTACATGTCCTTTAGGGACATTTTCTTTTCAAAGAATTCCATTTGGGTTATGCAATGCCCCACCATTTTCCATGGATGCATGATGTCTATTTTCTTGGACATGGTGGAAAAATTTATTGATATTTTCATGGACGATTTCTCTATCTTTGGGAACTCATCTTATGATTGTTTACACAAATTGATATTGGTTTTAGAAAGATGCATTGAATGCAATCTAACTCTTAGTTCGGAGAAAAGTCATTTTATGGTTCAACAAGGGATAGTGTTAGGACATATAATTTCAAACAAAGGTATTAAAGTTGATAAGGAAAAATTTAAATTGATTTCCAAACTACCTCTCCCTACATCTGTGAAGGGGATAAGAAGCTTCTTAGGACATGCATGATTTTACAGACTATTTATTTAAGATTTCTCCAAAATAAGTCATCTCTTATGTAACTTGTTATCAAAAGATGTTTATTTTAATTTCAAGGATGACTGCTTTATTGCCTTTAATACCTTGAAAGAGAAACTAGCATCTGCCCCAGTTATAATGGCACCAAACTGGTCTTTGCCCTTTGAAATAATGTGTGATGCTTTCGATTATGCTATCGGGGTAGTCTTTGGATAGATAGTGGTTAAGCATTTGTATGTCATCTAATATGCTAGTAAAACACCCATTGATGGCTAAATGAATTATACCACCACTGAAAAAGGAATTCCTAGCTATAGTGTTTTCTTTAGACAAATTCAGTTCTTATTTAGTAGGATCTAAAGTGATTGTGCATTTTGATCATGTTGCTTTAAGATAACTATTAAGTAAATTGAATGCCAAACTAAGATGAATCAAGTGGGTATTAATCTTACAAGAATTTGACCTAGAAATGAAGGATAGGAAAGGTAGTGAAAAATTAGTAACTGAGCATTTGTCTAGGTTGATTTCTGACTTCAATTCTCTTAAAGGTGAGAGTAATGAAGATATAGTTGAAACCTTTTCTGATGAACAGTTATTTTCAATAGGTCCAAACCCATGGTATGCTGATATTGTAAACTATCTTGCCACTAGTGTTTTGTAACCTAACACTTCATATTAGGACAAGAAAAGGTTATTTAAAACTATTAAGGACTATTTCTGGGATGACTCTTATTTATACAAGATTGGTCAAGATCAAGTCATCTGGAGATGTGTTCCTGAAGAAGAACATAAGAGCATTCTAACTTTTTGTCATGAACTTCATTGTGGAGGCCATTTTGGTGGTGAAAAGACAGCACGTAAGGTATTACAGTCTGGATTCTTTTGGCCCACTCTTTTTAAAGATGCTCATATGTTTTGTGCACAATGTGATAGATGTCAAAGAATAGGAAACATAAGCAAAAGATATGAAATGGCTTTGCACCACCATTCTTTCCTGGGAGCACTCTTGGTTAATATTGATTATGTTATTTTATCTTTAAAAAAAACAAAACAAAACAAAAAAAATCTAAAACTATCACCAAAATTTTAAAGTTTTAATTACAATCTAAGGAGTTAGTTGCTTTGTTTGATCAAGGTACAATTGTGTTTTGATGCCTTAATTATTTGATTTGCACCTAGATGTGGGTTATCTAAAACCCTCAAGTATGCCCCTAGTTTTAAGTACAGAAAAAAATTTTAAAATCAATAGGGCATGACTAAAAAATTATAGGTAGACAACCTTGTCTTACATGTAGGTTTGATTGACTCAATGATGAGGGGACATTGAGTTTACTTAAAATGCAATCTCCAACTTACGTCTTGCTAAGACGTTAAACTAAGCACTGGATGGGAAACAACCCATCATTTTAGGTAATTTTCTTTTATTTGTTTTATTTACTTAATTTTATTGTTTATTTCATTTTAATTATATGTGAATAATTTTTAAATTGTTAAAACTAAAAATATTTGTTGAGATGTTAGAAGTTCACAGCGATCTGTCTGTATTCACTTTAATGATGAATATGATGGATGCACCTGCATTTTTCATTACTACTTGCACATTCTCAGGAAATAGGTAATCTTTCTTCTCTTTTCTCTTTATCTTTAATTTACAGTTGTTATATTGATGACAATGTAAGTTCTAGGTTGGGGGTGGTGAAAAGTTACCATGCTTAATTAATTTTTTTTTTGACAATTTAAAAATAAAAAAATAAAAAAATAAAAAAATATATATAATAATTTTTTATTTTATTTTTATGTTCACATTTTCATTTTTTTTTTGTGTTTGGTTTTATTTCTATTTCGTGTGATTTAGTAATTTTGGGAATTTAAAAAAAATCTTTTCTCACAAAAATTTATCATTTCTTTTAGGTTCCTTAAAAACCATCCTCCAAGACAGAACAACGTTCCCAGGAAAGACTAGTGGTACAAATGCTTCCAAGAACTAGTCTCCTAGACAGAACTCCCTTAGATCTTTACTTTTCATGATATTAAAATTAAGTTAATTAAGTTAAGTAAAAAATTTAAGTTAATGAAAATCTAAGTTAATTAAGCTAAGCGAAGTAAAAAATCTAAGTTAATTAAGTTAATGAAAATCTAATTTAATTAAAAAGCTAAGTTAATTAAGTTAAGTGAAGTAAAAAAAACTAAGTTAATTAAAAAGCAAAGTTAATTAAGTTAATTTAAGTTAATTAAAAATCTAAATTAATTAAGTTAGTAAAAACCTAAGTTCATTAAGTTAAATGAAAATTAAGAAAGAAAAAAATAATTAAAGAAAGAAAAAAATAAATAAAAAATAAATAAAAAATAAATAAAAGAAATAAAAATAAAAATAAATTTTTTATTTTTTATTAAAAAATATTAAAATTAAGATTTTAAATAAATAAAATAAAAAAAACTTAAATGAAAATTAAAAATTAAGTTTTTTTTAAAATTTTTTTTAATTATTTATTTTTATTTTTTTATATTTTTTTATTTATAATTTTTTTTAACGGTAATTTTATTTTACTATTCACACTATAATTTTTATTTATTTAACTTTTTTTTAACTTAGAAATTTTAAATAATTTAATTTAATTTCTTTTATTTTTAATTTTTTTTACTATTCATGACCTGTTAACTTTATTTTACTATTCACGCTATAATTTTTATTTATTTGTTTGTTTTTACTTAAAATTTTTAAAATTTTAATTTTTTTTACTATTCATGAACGGTAAGTTTTTTTTTATATTTTTATTTTTTAATTCAAATTTTAAATTTCATAATTATTTTACTATTCATGCTATAATTATTATTATTATTATTATTATTTAATTTTATTTTTTTTTTATTTTTTTTAATTTTTTTTTATTTCTTATGAAATCTGAAATTTGATTATTTTTAATTTGATTATTATTTTTTTTTAATTTTTTTAAATCAAAATAAAAATAAAAATCACAATTATTTACAGCATAAAGTTTTTTTAAAATTTTGATAAATAATTTATAACGCTATTCCTTCCCTAGCAACGGCACCAAAAACTTAATGAGCGAAAATCGGCATCGATGATTCTTGCAAATACTTTGGGTGGGGTTGATAACTAATTTGGTTAATTAAATTAGTTCCTTTTTCTAAGAGATTGAAAATGAACCATTTAAATGCCACCTTTAGTGGGGTTAGACAGTTTAAACTTTATTCAAGGTGTCCAATTTAAACCTAAGAATTTAATTATCCGAGTACTAACTTTCAAGTTTTAAAGCTACTACTGAAAACATGTTGTCAATACATTTTCAGATAATAATTCTTATAAAAAAAATTTGAAATAGAGCTTCACTCTAACTATCGGACGATTGTACCAACAACTAAAAGAGCACAACTCTAAATCAGACCGGATAACTAAACCTTAAAATCTAATTTTCAGATTTAAGTTTGTAATGAAAGTAATATATTTCTCTCTAACATTCTTAATATAAAATCTTGAATAAAAATAAAATCAATTCATTTTAGAGATTTTCACCTATTTAATATTTCGCAACCATAACAACGTTATTATTATATCATGTTTACAAACAACCAACACAGTTAAATTTAATCACAGACAAATTAAATATAACATGTAAGAATGAAGCATAAAAAATAACTGCAAAGAAAATAAAATCCTTACTAAACTTCGATGCTATTCCCGTAGCTGGAAAACCTCCAAGCGGAATTTGCACTCCCATTTATTGAATCAAAAGCTAATAAATTACAAAAACATAACTAGTTCTTCCCAAGAAGGGAAGAACTCTAAAACTAAGAGAAATTAACTAAAAACTAAGAAAAAACTAAAAACTAAGAAATGGAGAGAAAGAAAGAAGAGAGAAGTGTGTTTTGAGGTGTGTTATGAAGTGAAGAGAAGGGGGGTATTTATAGGTGAGGATGGGGAGAAAAAGTGAGTGAAAAAATGTTAAAGATTTGTGAAAACGCAGAGTGCAATTGCGGAGGTTATTGATGATGTTAGCGTGATGTCATGAGGGCAGCTGCGCGCGAAAATGGGGTAAAATGGCAACGGCGCGCGCGGAGGGCAGCTGGGGCGCGCACAAGTGCACGCGGAAGGCAGATATAGCGCGCGGGCGCACACGTATCTGGAGCAAGGCGCGTACTGATGCCTGCAGACGTGGGGCGTGCTGCGCGCGCGGCTCGGCGCTGCCGAGCGGTGCGGCGGCGCGATTTTCCCATTTTTGACCTTTTTGACCCATTTTGTCCAAATTTTCCATATTTGTTGACCTTTCCCCATTTATTTATTAATATATTTGTGATGTATTACCTCCAGTATTCTTCTTTGAGTCTTTAAGTTACATTTTTAAGTGAAAATACCTAAAAAACAATAGAAATACCCGTGATTTCAAAAAAGACAAATTTATACAAATATATGATAAAATCATATAAAAATATATATTTTTAATCAATTAATGTGCATAAAATCATGGTAATTTTAGTGCTTTTTGAGCACTCATCAGACATCGGCCAAACTTATATATCGATCGAGTGCTTGTTGCAAATATTTGAATATCAAATGATCGATTTAAGTATAATTCAAGTGTGGACAAGATGAGTCCTCAATCTAGTTAGTTTTCTTTTATTTATGCAGAACATATATAATTATATTTATATTATCTAATTATATATATATATATATATATATATATATATATATATATATTTATATAGGGCTTGCTATTATCGACTTCAACATAATAACTCATCACATTTAGCAATGTTCTATGATTCTTCATATGTCAATCAATATCAAGAGAAGGATGTTAGCATGAGAGCTAAACAATTATGTGATAGAGCATTAACGCTTAGTAGAAATCAAAAGTTGATAATCCCTTGGGCATTAAGGTTTGAACAAGGCCAAGATCATTGGATGTTGGTAATCATTGATATATTCAATAATCATGCTTGGTACTGTGACTCAGCTTCCATAGAACTGAGTAAAGATACAAAAGCAGTTGTTGAAATGTAAGAGTTATATATAGTTACATATTAGTTTTTTCTATTATTTTTTGTAATATTTAATAAAAACTAATCGTTTTATACCTTGATACGGCATGGAAGTTGATAAGAGCTAAATTATTGCATTTTTGTTATGATTTAAATGTTGATATTTGTTTGAAAATTATATTTATTTGATTATTTAATCCACAAATGTCATTTCACGGGTGTTTCGTGTTTAAAGTGCCATTTCAGGTAAAATCATGATTTTGGAGAAGTTAGGGACAAAGTACAATGATCGGGATTGAATGAAAATAAAAAGAGAACAAAATTTCAAAATTTGGAATTTCGCCACTGGGGAGAGTATTCTCGCCGCCGGCAAAAACCTTACGGAGAAAATGTTGAAAATCTTCCCGAGAGCACAAATTTTGGTAAACTCATCTCGCCGTCGACCAAATAATTATCGCCGCCGGCCAAAGAATCTCGCCGCTGGCCACATTGAGTTGGCTGCCGGCCAAATCATCTCGTCGCCGACCACATTAATTTGGCCGCCGGCCAAAATCAGAAAAACAAAATTTAAATTGCCAGAAATCTCACTGCGGCAAGAATAATGTCGCCGCCGGCGAGTTTCGTCCGAAAACACATTTTTTTTGTTGTTTTGTTCCAAAATTTCCCCCCAAACCCTAGATCTATATATACATTATGATGTAGAAAGAGGGGGACGGCAGAGAGAGCAGAATTGAGTTATTTTTGCAGGAGAAAAGGAAATTTTGGAGAGAAATGTTGGAGAAGCTTGAAGGATCATCACCATTGTTGCTACCAAGTCTTCCTCTTCAAGAATTTTTCATCTCTTCTCCTTAGCTTTTATTTTCTGCATTTTATTCAGATTGTTTGTTCATGGATTCAATTGAGAATATGTTTGTTCTTATTTTCGTTATGAACTAATTCGTTTTTGCTAAGGCTATGATGTAGTTGAATCATGAAAATCTGATTTCTTGTATTATCGTTATATGAATTCATTGTTTTCAAGTTAGTATTTATTTCCATGCTTAATGCTTTTAAATTTCTGATCAAGATTTAAATGATTTGTTGCATTATATATTGAGGCCGAGAGGAGATGTGTAATGAACGCTTCTTGTGGATAAATACCATATGTTGAATGCGAGTGTGAGAACTAACGTGCATGATGTACGTGGTTATTCTAGAAATTCCATAAATCGTAATGTGCTTGTTTGTGATTAAATCTTCTTTCATAGAAATATACTCGCTTTTCATAGATAAGTAATTCTAATATAACTCGAGAGAGAGTATTAGGTAAATTTGGGATTTTGAACCATCACTTTTAACTTTGATTCTCATATAACATAACTTGAAATCGGATTGAATTGATTTAGCGAAATCAAATGCCTTAGCGTTTTTAATCATTTGGGTACAACAATAAATTTTGTTATTTGCGTTAGTTTTAAGTTAATTTACTTAAACAAATTCAAAAATTCGGTTTTCAAATAAATTTAGGATTAGTCAATTTCGGTACTTAGTCACGCCGTTCCTTGTGGGTTCGATATCCGTACTTTTGTGCACTTTATTACTTGAACGATTCGTACACTTGCAAAAATACACATCAAGTTTTTGGCACCATTTTCCGGGAATGGTTTGATTTTATTAATATCGATACTACCTAATCTTAGTTTTAATTTGAAGTTAATTTGCTTTATCATTGTTTCATTTGTAATTTTGTATATTTTGCTCTTTTATTTCATTTATCATAAAAAAGGTAACTTTGTGTTGTTTTTGTGCTAGTTAATTTTTACGGTTGTAGGATTGTTGTATGAGAGGTATAAGAAGCCTTAACCAATTTCCATTTGATCCGTAGGATTGATAGAACATTTGTTAACCGAGAAAGAAGGCGTTCAACCTCACCTTCTTAATACAATCAACTATGGATCCACCATTTGTTGAGGAGTTGGAAATCATAGGCTTTGGTGGATTATCTTTGTGCCTAATGTTCTTCGGAACTACTTGGTATAAGGAGGCCAACTGTTCAAGCAAATAACTTTGAGATAAAACCATCTTTTATCCAAATGGTTCAATCAAATCAGTTTGGGGAATGTCAAAGGATGATCCAAATGCACATATTGCTTACTTTTTGGAGGTGAGTGATCTTTACAAGATAAATGGTGTGTTTGAAGATGCTATAAGATTGAGGGTTTTTCCTTTTTCACTTCAGGATAAAGCCAAGGAGTGGCTAAACTCATTACCACCGGGATCAATTACAACATGGAATGAATTGGTTCAGAAATTCTTGTCCAAGTTCTTTCCTCCTGCTAAGATAGCAAAATTGAGGAATGAAATCACATCTTTTACACAATATGACCAAGAATCATTGTATGAATCTTGGGAAAGATTCAAAGAAATGTTAAGGAAGTGCCCACATCATGGTATACCAATTTGGCTGCAAGTCTCTACATTTTATAATGGGTTGGTTTCAAACTATCGTGCAATGATTGATGCTGCAGCTGGAGGGTCTTTAATTTGAAAAACACCGGAGGATGCTCATGAGTTGTTAGAGATTATGGCGAGTAAAACAACAATCGGTGGCATTCAGAGGCGGAGTAATTGCAAAAAGACCCGTAGTAGTGCATGAAATTGATTCGGTGAATGCTTTCATTGCTGTCGTTCTTTCAAGAAAGATGGATTCTTCGTCATCCAAATTCGAATCCAAACCAAATATACAATGTGATTTATGTGGTGGAAATCATGCTAGTATCGAGTGCCAAGATGGAAATCCATTTGCTTCACCAGGATCTTGGCAAGCAAATTATGTTTCAAATTTCCAAAAACCTCAACATAACCCATATTCGAACACCTACAATCCAGGTTGGAGAAATCATCCAAATTTGTCATGGGGAAATAACCAAGGGGGATTCAAACCGTCATCATCTTCCCACCAACCCCAAGAGAAGAAACAAACAGATTTGGAAGGAATTTTGGGAAAGTTCATTGAGGAGTCAAGAACAAATTTCAGAAATCAAGAGGCAATCAACAGGGACATCCAAAACCAACTGGGGTAGCTTTGAAAGCAGATTGCAGAAAGGTCTAAAGGATCGTTGCCAAGTGACACAATTAATCCAAAGAGCATGTAAAGCCTATCACATTGAGAAGCGGTAAAGAACTTGAAATCCAAGGGAAATCGGAGAAAAAGATGGAAGAATCTAAAGATAAGCCATCAACATCCCAAGATGTTCAACCTTCCCCAAATGCGAAATATGAGCCTCCTATCTCATATCCTCAAAGATTGAATAAGAAAAAGCTTGATAATCAATTTGATAAATTTTTGGATATTTTTAAGAAATTGCATATTAACATTCCTTTTGGAGAGATGTTGGAACAAATGCCAAAGTATGCAAAATTCATGAAAGAAATTCTATCAAAGAAGAGGAGGCTGGGAGATTATGAAACTGTAATGCTAAATGAGGAATGCAAAGGCTTCTTCAAAGAAAAGCACACGTAAATTGAAAGACCCAGGGAGTTTTACTATACCTTGTACTATAGGAAGTTGCAACTTTGATAAAGTCTTATGTGATTTAGGAGCAAGCATTAATTTGATGCCACTTTCTACTTTCAAGAGACTTGGCACTGGAGAAGTGAAGCCCGCTTCAACCTCTCTACAATTAAGCGGATCGATCGGTGAAATATCCTCGGGGGTAATTGAGGATGTTTTAATTAAAGTTGACAAATTTATTTTGCCTCGTAAATTTCGTGGTGCTTGACATGGAGGAAGATAGAGAGGTACCGTTGATATTGGGGCACTGCTTCCATGCCATTTGGAAGAACATTGATTGATGTTCGACAAGGAAAGCTCATTCTATAAGTGCAAGATGAACACATGACTTTTGATGTTTTTGAAGCAATGAAATTTCCAAGTAGGTTCATTCTTGTTTTCAAATTAACACTCTTGACGGGATAATCTCGGAAACTTTTGAAGAGAGAACTCCATTGCTACCACTAGAAGCTTGCCTTGTAAAATCTGCAACAATTGAGGAGGAAGATGAGGAGTGAGACAATATTCGGAATTACTAGCAGACTTGATGAATATTTGTTCGGTGATGAAACATTCAAGGAGTTGGGAACAAATGAAACTCCAACCTCTCGGTAAAGAAGCTTGCCAAATAAGATTGAGCTAAAAGCCACCGCCGTCCCATCTAAGGTATGCCTATCTTGGAGACTCAGAATCCTTTCACATTGTGTGTTAACAATTCTTTGAATGGTGAAGAGGAAAACAAGCTATTAGGAGTTCTTGGACTCATGAAATGGCAATTGGATGGACAATGGCGAACATCAAAGTGATTAGCAACTCTGTTTGCATGCATAAAATCTTGATGAATAAGGATTACAAGCCCACAATTCAGCCACTGAGCACTTAAACCCAACAATGCAAAAAATGGTCAAGGATGAGGTGATTACGCTTTTGGATGCCGGGGTAATTTATCCGTTTTCAGATAGTGTTTGGGTAAGCCCAATTCTTTGTGTACCAAAGAAAGGAGGAATCCCAGTTGTAGATAATGAAAACAATAAGGTTATTCCAACAAGGACGGACTGGGTGGAGAGTATGTATTGATTATCGAAAGTTGAATGATGCCAATTCAAAAGATCATTTTCCTTTGCCATTTATTGATCATATGTTGGAAAGATTAGATATGCTTATTATTGTTTCCTTGATGGATATTCTGGTACAACCAAATTGCAATTGCACCAGGAGGATCAAGATAAGACAACATTTACATGCCCTTACGGTACTTTTGCATACGAGAGAGGATGCATTTCATTTTGTAATGTACATGCAACTTTCCAAAGATGCGTGATAGCAATTTTCTCCGATATGTCGAAAAGTTTATTGAGGTTTTTATGGATGATTTTTTTTTGTTTTTGGCCATTCTTTTGATAATTGCTTGCATAATCTCTCTTTAGTCTTGCAGCGTTGTAAAGACACAAATTTAGTGCTAAATTGGGAGAAATGTCACTTCATGGTTCAAGAAGGAATTGTTCTTGGCCATCGGATTTCATCAAAGGGGATGGAAGTGGACCGTGCAAAGGTGGAGGTGATCGAAAAATTACCACCTCCAACAACTGTAAAGGGAATTAGAAGTTTCTTGGGATATGCTAGGTTTTATAGGAGATTTATTAAGGATTTTTCCAAAATAACAAAACCTCTTTGCAGTTTGTTAGTTAAAAATACACAGTTTGATTTTTCTCCTGACTATTTGAAGGCTTTTAACCTTTTGAAGGAAAAGCTCACTTCGGCCCCTATAATTTTTGCACCTGATTGGAGTCTTCCTTTTAAGGTAATGTGTGATGCTAGTGACTATGCTATAGGTGCTGTTTTAGGCCAAAGGAAGAATAAGTTGCTGCATGTGATTTATTATGCAAGCAGGACATTTACATATGCACAACTTAATTATGCAACAACTGAGAAAGAGCTTTTGGTAGTAGTGTTTGCATTTGATAAGTTTAGATCTTATTTAATTGGGTCTAAAATCATTGTTTATACTGATCATTCCGCTCTTAAGTATTTGCTAGCCAAGAAAGATGCCAAACCGCGATTACTAAGATGGATTCTTCTCTTGCAAGAATTTGACTTAGAAATCCGGGACAAAAAGGGGACCGAAAATTTGGTTGCTGGCCATTTGTCTAGGTTGGAAGAATATTACCTTGAGGTTGAAGACCAAATTAATGAAACATTTCCTGATGAGCAATTGCTTGCTATCCGAACGGCTCCATGGTTTGCTGATTATGCAAATTATTTGGTCAAGAAAATTTTACCTCTAGACATGTCTTATCAACAAAAAAAGAAATTCTTTTCTGATCTGAAACATTATTTTTGGGATGAACCTTACTTGTATAAACATTGTGCAGATCAAATTATTAGAAGATGTATGCCGGAGAAAGAAATGGAAAGAATTCTTCATCATTGCCATTCGAAGGAAGTTGGGGGACATTTTGGTGGAACAAAAACTGCAGCAAAAATTTTGCAATCTGAATTCTATTGGCCTTCATTGTTTAAAGATGCTTTCAAGTTTGTTTCAATGTGTGATGATTGCCAAAGAAGCGGAAATATTTCACGGAGACATGAAATGCCCTTAAATAATATTTTGATAATTGATTTATTTGATGTTTGGGGTATTGATTTTATGGGGCCTTTTCCTTCTTCTCATTCTAATAAATACATTCTTTTTGGTGTAGATTATGTCTCTAAATGGGTGGAAGTAGTTGCCTTGCCTACCAATGATGCTAGGGTTGTGATAAATTTTCTCAAGAAGAACATATTTTCCAAATTTGGCACACCTAGAGCAATTATAAGTGATGGAGGTAAGCATTTTTGCAATAACCAATTTGAGGCTTTGTTGCAGAAATATGGAGTAACACACCGGATAGCAACACCTTACCATCCTCAAACAAGTGGACAAGTTGAAGTTTCAAACCGAGAGTTGAAGAGGATCCTTGAAAAGACCGTAAATAACTCACGCAAGGATTGATCAAGGAAACTAGATGATGCACTTTGGGCCTATAGGGCAGCTTTCAAGACACCTATCGGCATGTCTCCATACCGATTGGTGTATGGAAAAGCCTGTCACCTTCCGCCTGAATTGGAACATCTGCATACCGGCAATTAAAATTCAAGTTTGATCTTAAGGCAGCAGGTGAAAAGAGGGTGTTGCAATTGAATGAGATGGATGAAATGAGGAATGATGCTTATGAGAATGCCCGAATATACAAAGACAAGACGAAGGTTTGGCATGATAAGCACATTTTGAGGCGAAACTTTGAAGTGGGACAGAAAATTTTGCTTTATAATTCCCGTCTCAGACTTTTTCTGGGAAAGCTTAAATCTCGTTGGTCAGCACCTTTTCTAGTAACCAAGGTGTTTCCTTATGGAGTAGTTGAGATCAGTCATGAAACAAAGGGAACTTTCAAAGTGAATGGACAACGGTTGAAGCCATATTTTGACAGAGAATTCAACAAGCAGAAAGATTCTCTAGAGTTACAACAACCGCAGTAAAGAATGACAAAAAGTCTAGCTAATGACTATAACTTAAAGCGCTTAATGGGAGGCAACCCATCAGATTTGTTTTCTCATCTTTTATCTTATTTTATTTTAGAAATTTTAAATTATGCACTTCATTTTATGATAATTTTATTTTTAATTAAATTTGCTTATTTTATTTGTCTTGCAGGTAAAAAAAAACCCATTTGTAGTTGTTCCTTCTTACATTGAGGACAATGTAAGGTTTTGGTTGGGGGTGCGGTAAATGGTAAATCTTTTCTTCCCTTCATTTTTATTAGTTTTGTTTGTGTGTTTATTTGTGTTTAATTTTGATTTTCCATTTATTTTTCTGCATTTTGATTTAATTTCTTTTATTTTTTTATTGTCTTATTTTTATTTTTTATTTTATTTGCATTTTACTTATTTTAATTTGCACGTTGATGATAATAATGTGATTGTGATAACAAGTAGCTTTTAGAAGACATTAAATTTTGCTTCGGTTTAAAGATAATTTCAAATGTTGATTTTACCTAGTTGGCGACTCTTTTGGTATGTGGTATGATTTCATTGATTAGTCTAAATGCTTAGAGAAGTCTTATGTGTGAATTTTTCATGGAAATTTTTGTGATCTCAACAAACTCTAGAACTCATTTGAAAACCTCTTGAGGCGAAATAATTTGGGATTGCACTGTTTAGGAGATGATGTAGGCCATTTTTGGATCGATTGTGCCATTTTAAGCCTACCTTGTTATCCTTATATCACTAGTTACATCTTTGAGCCTATTTAAATATATTGTTAGCCTTATTTTTCTTTCTTTTTGCCTTCTATAACCTACCTTTTATTGAGCCAAAAATATATATATATAATTCCTACCTTATTTGTTAAGAGCAATTAATTTTGAACACAAACTTTTCAAGAGCAATTGGAGTAAGGATGGAATAAAAAAACCCATTTGTAGTTGTTCCTTCTTACATTGAGGACAATGTAAGATTTTGGTTGGGGGTGCGGTAAATGGTAAATCTTTTCTTCCCTTCATTTTTATTAGTTTTGTTTGTGTGTTTATTTGTGTTTAATTTTGATCATTGTACTTTATCCCTAACTTCTCCAAAATCATGATTTTACCTAAAATTGCACTTTAAACATGAAATACCCATGAAATGACATTTGTGGATTAAATAATCAAATAAACACAATTTTCACACAAATATCAACATATATTGGAAGAAATTGGTTGGGGGTTTTGTTTAAAAAAGAAAAAAAAGAAAAAAAAAAGAAAAAAAAGGAGAAAAAAAGGGGCCTTCACACTCTAGTAAATAAAAGAGTGTTAGTAATGGATGTACTGAGGTGAAAGATTGAGGAAGAATTTTGTTTATCTTTGGAAAAATGGGTTATGATCGGAAGAAACAATTTGGGTTAAATGGTGTTACTCTTTTACTTAATTGGTTGTGTTTAATCTAATAAGTGTTATTATTTGTATTTTGACACTTCCCGTTCTTTCTTAACCAAATACCTAAGCCTAACATTACAAGCCTAATAAAGTCCAATTGATCCGAAGTGGTGTATTTTTCTTCATTAGTGGAGAGAGTTTTGAAGAGTGAGCCTATGGAGTTTGAGATTTCACCTTTTTGTTTGAGGATGTTCTACATAATATTATCCGGGCATTATGGCTATTGGTTTGTGGTTTGATGGATGTTTAAGAGTCAATAACAAAAGTGAAATTGGCATTTGAGATTTCTTAAAGCTTAGGTGACATTTAATTATTCTGTGTTGTGTGTTATTTACAATTTTTGAGACATTTGTGCAAATTAATTTTTGTGTGATTTTATTGTTTTAAGTTAGGATAGTTATAGGTAAGATCGCTTTTCTTGCTAGAGACTAGTAAGAAGCTGGTTGGGGGTTGTTGATAAGAGCTAAATTATTGCATTTTTGTTATGATTTAAATGTTGATATTTGTGTGAAAATTGTGTTTATTTGATTATTTAATCCACAAATGTCATTTCACGGGTATTTCGTTTTTAAAAGTGCAATTTCAGGTAAAATCATGATTTTGGAGAAGTTAGGGACAAAGTACAATGATCGGGATTGAATGAAAATAAAAAGAGAACAAAATTTCAAAATTTGGAATTTCTCCGCCGGCGGCGAGAATACTCTCGAGAGCACAAATTTTGGTAAACCCATCTCGCCGCCGGCCAAATAATTATCGCCGTCGGCCAAAGAATCTCGCCGCCGGCCAAATCATATCACCGCCGGCCAAATCATATCGCCGCCGGCCACATTAATTTGTCCACCGGTCAAAATCAGAAAAACAAAATTTAAATTGCCAGAAATCTCGTCGCGACGAGAATAATGGCACCGTCGGCGAGTTTCGTCCGAAAACACATTTTTTTTGTTGTTTTGTTCCAAAATTTCCCCCCAAACCCTAAATCTATATATACATTATGATGGAGAAAGAGGGGGACGGAAGAGAGAGCAGAATTGAGTTATTTTTGCAGGAGAAAGGATATTTTGGAGAGAAAGGTTGGAAAAGCTTGAAGGATCATCACCATTGTTGCTACCAAGTCTTCCTCTTCAAGAGTTTTTCATCTCTTCTTCTTAGCTTTTATTTTCTGCATTTTATTCAGATTGTTTGTTCATGGATTCAATTGAGAATATGTTTGTTCTTATTTTTGTTATGAACTAATTCGTTTTTGCTAAGGCTATGATGTAGTTGAATCATGAAAATCTGATTTCTTGTGTTATCGTTATATGAATTCATTGTTTTCAAGTTGCGTATTTATTTCCATGCTTAATGCTTTTAAATTTCTGATCAAGATTTAAATGATTTGTTGCATTATATTGAGACCGAGAGGAGATGTGTAATGAACGCTTATTGTGATAAATACAATATGTTGAATGCGAGTGTGAGAACTAATGCATGATGTATGTGGTTATTCTAGAAATTCCATAAATCGTAATGTGCTTGTTTGTGATTAAATCTTCATAGAAATATAGTCGGTTTTCATAGATAAGTAATTCTAATATAACTCGAGAGAGAGTATTAGGTAAATTTGGGTTTTTCAACCATCACTTTTAACTTTGATTCTCATATAACATAACTTGAAATCGGATTGAATTGATTTAGCGAAATCAAATGCCTTAGCGTTTTTAATCATTTGTGAACAACATTAAATTTTGTTATTTGCGTTAGTTTTAAGTTAATTTATGATAACTGTATTTTATATAGTTATTTTCATCAATTTTAGTAATGATAATTGCTATGTTCTTTTAATATTTAGTTAATTTTTGTTAAATAAATAAATATTTTCCTTTTATGTGCTAAAAATACATTTTTAATAAAATTAAATAATTTGTATCGAAAATGTACTTAATTTCATATTTCTGTCCACAAATATAATTTATGATAATATAGTTTCTTAATTACAATTTATAAAAATCAAAAATATAATTTAAATTAAATTTGGGCTTAATTATAATTATTAAAAGTTTAAAAATTTAATTTAAAATTAGCAAAGGGCTTAACTGTAATTTAAGAAAGTGCAAAATGTAATTTGGATTAAATTTGTGGGTCAAAATATAATTAATAAAAGTTTAATATGCTGCGCAGGAGAGAAGAAGTCCATGCGCCGTATTCCAAACGCGAAACGTGGACCGTCTGATCAAAGGATCAACGGATCAGATTCGCGCGTGTTCATCAAGCCCGACCAAGGAAAGTGGTTATTAAAGGAGAGTGGTTATTAAATTAAATAATAAGGATGTTCGAATATGAAAATTCATGTATACATGCACTTTTTTTTGTAGGTTCCACAACAAAATAATGGAGTCATGTGTGGTTATTATGTCATGAAGTTTATGAGCGAAATCATCACAAATATCAAAATTCCAATTGATGATGTGGTAATATATTTTACCCATATACATACAAGTTTTTAACATATTTGAGTTTGTTTTTGTAAATAAATGAAATCATATTCTTATTTTGATTTTGAATACATGTAGTTCTTTGGTTGGAACAAGACGGGTTACGACCAGCAAATTTTTGATGATTTACGAGAGGAATGGGCAGAACACATGGTTCAAATTATATCATCACAAGAAGAATCAGGAGAAGATTCTGATGATCTTGAATAGCATATGACAACATAACAGTAAATATTTTAATGATTTGGCCTTCTCTATCTATTCTTGTGTCTGAAATCACTTGTTTGATGATGATTAATCATATATATGCTCATGTATTTAGGGGAATGCATTATTTTATGGACCTATTTTTGGCCCAAACTACATCTCATCTCTCTTTCCTACTTGCATGTGACGAACTCATATTAACACTTTATTAATCACTAATTTGTTTATAAATATGAATTTATCTGGAATCTCTGCTAGTATTTTTAATGATATAATGAACTCTAAATGTACAAATCAGGTGTACGTAGGTCTGATTTGTTTCTTGGTTTGTATGAGTTTTGGTGCACATGAACGTGTTCCATATGTTTAAGGGCACCAAAACTCACACAAGCTTAGCCAAGTAAGAAATCGAAGTAACAATTGATTTCATATTTAGAGTTCATTATATATAGTATTAAAAAATAGTAGTAGAGATTCTAGATAACTTTATATATATAGACAAATGATTAATAATGCTAATATGAGTTCGTCGAATGTCGTTGTACGTGGTAATTAATATCTTTTTTATGGTAATATTTAAAATGATTTAATTTCTTCATTCATACGTCTGAAGTTTAGACTACTTTTTTGATGGATGTTTTACGTGCTTATGTATGTAGGAGAATATTTGTTTTATGGATAAGCTTTTTGTTTTTGTCATAATGCTTATGATGAAGGCCAATCAAGATTCTAAGCCAACCAAGCCAGATAACGGCATTATTTTATTTGTAATTTAAGTTAACTATATGTATTATTTATGCATTATTTGTTTTTGTAATAAATTTAATTATCAAGTAATTAAATATATTTAAATTTTTAATTATTTGTATTATTATTTATATTTTAGTTTTTTTATGATATTTATATATATACTGAATAATACGAAAAATTGAAATAAAAATAAAAACAAATACGTGTAGAGTCGGTTCAGGCCGTGAACCGACTTTACATTTTAAGTCTCTAAAATTAATGTCTGTTCAGAGAACCGACTTTAAATTTGTTTAAAATTGGTTTTTAACCAACTTTAATGCCTATTTATGTAGTAGTGTTCTCTCTTTAGTTTTAAAGTTCTTTTCTTTTTTAGAAGAACTAGTTATGCTTTTATAGATTTTTTGTTTTTGATTCAATAAATGGAAGTGCAAATCTATTTGGAGTTTTTCCAGCAACAAAATTAGCATCAAAGTTTTGTAAGGATTCTTTTGAGGTATAGTTTTAAAATGAATTATTTACAAATATTTTTTATTTTTTATTCTTATATGTTATGATTAATTTGTCTATGATTGAATTTAACATGGCTGACTATTTGTAAATATGATATAATAATAATCTCGGTATGCTTGCGAAGTATTTAGGTAACACATTTATATAAAATAAATTCATTTTGTTTTTATTCCATATTTTATATGAAGGATGTTAGAGAGAAATATATTATTTCTCGTTACAAACTTAAATATTAAAATTAGATTGTAAGGTTTAATAATCCGTTCTGATTTAGAGTAGTGCTCTTTCATTTGTTGGTACAATTGCACGGTAGTTAGAGTGAAGCTTTATTTCAAAAGTTTTTTTATAATACCTATTATTTGAAAATGTATTGATTACATATTTTCAGTAATGATTTTAAAACTTGAAAGTTAGTACTCGGATAATTAAATTCTTAGGTTTAATTTGGACACCTTGAATAAAGTCTAATTAACTAACTCCGCCTAAAGCTATGATTAGATGGTTTGCTATTTTCTTAGAAATAAAGATGAAATTTAATAATAAATAATTAATAGGCCCTACCTAAGCATATCAGTTAATTAGTATTAAACAAAAGAATTTAGGCCCCGCCTAAGGAAACTTTCATACAAAAATAGAAAATCAATAAATATCAATTTATATATTTAATAACCTAAATAATATGAGCAAGTATAATTAAATTAATTATTATATCCATATATACTTCTAATATGAATGATAAAAATTTGCATGATTGTTTATTAAATCCATATCTATGATTATTTTTCTTGTCATTAGATTAGGAAACAAAAATCAAAATATTGTGATAGGACATTTAGGATTTCATTTCATTTTTAAGAGTTGGAAGAATAACTTAAAAACCACATGTATTCCTTACTTAGATCAACCTTGAGAGTATACTTGTAATTTTCTATAAAATGATTTGTACACTTGTGAGAGTTTTACAAATATAAAACCAAAGTATTTGCAAAATCTACATTGCTGATTTTGTTCATCAGATATCTTTTTATGTTTCCTATTTCTCCTCTAAAAGTTTACCATTTTTCAAAACTATGACGTTGCAATGCTCTTTACCTCTCTTTTTGGGTTCACTTTTGTGTTACTTTAAGGTTATCTTGAAGTTGTTGACTTATATTATTCAAAAATCTTAAAATAAAACCTAAACATTCTCTCACAAAGTTTGGATTTGAAATCCTAATCTAATGATAATAAAATAAAGATAGATTCAATAAATATTCAAGTCTTTGAAGAATTTATGGGATATATTAACTAGTTTGTTATGCTTGCTCAATATTAAATAAATTATTAAATATTTTGAATTAAGATTATGGAAATATCTTAGGATATATATCATTATCTTGTTAATAATAAACTAATTAAAATCTTTAGGTATGACCTATTAATTGATTTTATTATTAAATTATGTTTATTCTCTAAGTGATTAATAACTCATTTTCTTGACTTCAATAGGTGATGCTTGACAAGTTAAATTTCATTCAAGGTCTTAGAATTAGATTCAAGAATTTAACTTCTAATAAATTACTTTTAGATTTTAAAACTACTACAAATGATATACCGTTAATATATGTGAAAGAGTCTACAACCAAGTTAAAAAGATACAGACTCCTTAAAGACTCAACCCTAACTCGCATAGAAAGAAAATCAAATACTTAAGCAATATACAAAGTAGAAGCACAAACAATATATTATTAGATAATAGATAACTTTAAACAACATATATTACGCAAATTTAATAGAAAGTAGGGAAGAATATAATGGTTTTCTAATTAGAGTTTAAGCTTTTAGTATGTTGTAATATACATAATTTAAAATGAGGTTGTACCAACACAATAGTATATCATTTATAACAAGCGACACAGTGAGGTAAACAAATATAGAGACCGTATCTATATGGTAATATCATTGTGTTACTTAAGTGATGACTCTATGAAGGTAAAGTCATTAGAGCATTTTTTACATAATATTTACTTATTTTATTTAATAAATAGTATTTTTAGGGCTAAAAATATTAAAATATAAACTTCTTAGTGAAAAAGAGAGGAAAATATAATTTTTGGGATTTTTTATGAATTTTTAACATAGAGCCAATTAGAAGCTGCCATGTGGCCTGCCACCCAAGTAGAGGAGCATAATGGGAAAGCCACATGGATGCCACACAAGCAGGGACAATGAATCATAGATCTCCGCGTGTGAGGAGGACGAACCATGTGCCATTTGTTAACACGATATTCAATCCGAGTTCGAAGATCGGTCAAACACTTCCACGTGTTTCCACACGATTGCTCCCCGCGTTCCTCCTATGCGCTACGCCATTTGTTCCTGCAAATCACATTGGGTTGCATGGTGCCGACTCAATATGCATTGAATCAGACTAGTCTCCCCTACCACATGTCGCACTCTGATTCACCCAATGAATTTCGTGTGCCATGTGTCATGCTATGATTGGTTGGTATTATTGATTTTGCTTATTTTGATCTCATCCCTTAATCTATAGCTAATCTGATGATCTAGATTACACCTGAGTCATATTTAAGCCCCTAATCACCCCATAAACCCTAAAGGGCCATCATTAGCATAATTTTGGTAGTTTTTAGAACTAAAAAGAGAGACAAATATAGAAAAATTGAAAATGGGATACAATTATGGTGGAGATTCAAAAGCAGATTAGCACTACAATTCAAGAGATTGATTATATTTCTTCTTCTACTCTTTTATTTTTCAATTTTTATGTCTTTCTTTATAAAAAATATGAGCTTTATGAAAGCAATTATGAATAGTTAATTTATTAATCTAGGGATCTTATGAACCCAATTTTCACCATGTGATGATCTAATATTTTACCCCAATTATAATTATAATTTAATTATATTATTTAATTTGATTTTTATACTATTAATTATTTGGCCAACAATTTATCCATAGAGGCAATTAAACAAATTTGAGAGAATTATTTAATTATTTATCTTGATTAAACAATATACACAGTTTCTAGGCAGAGATGTATGATTCTTATGTATATGATCCAAAATTGATAAACTTAATGAATGGTATGTAATTTAATTTACATGAGAGTGTGATTAAATTAATTAATTTAATTGGCATGAGAGTGTGATTAAATTAATTACTATATGGTGTGTAGTTTACTTGAGAGAGAACTATATACTAAGTTAGATTCAATTGATTATGTAATTAATTGATAATTATATTGGGGGATTTAGTCATCCATATGTTTAGAAAATTGGGGGATTAAGTATTCCTAAATATTTTCTCATATATCTTCTTAGTTACCAAATATGATTTAATTAATTATTGCTATTTACTTTTAGTTATTTTAATTTTGCTTCCTTAAAATAAAAAAAAACACAAAAAAAAAATTGATTTTTATTTTTTTCGTTTTAAAAATTAGTTTCTAATAAAATAATCTCCGTGAGAACAATCTTTTCTTATCATTATATTACTTTTTATGATACGTAGTCATTGCACAAAATTCGTGTGTGACAAACAAGTTTTTGGTGCCATTGAAGGGGATTATAAATATTAGAAATTATTTTTCTTACTTTTATTTTAGTAATTTTTCTTTATTTATTTTTCATATTTTAATTTTAATTTTTTTAGTTATTTATTTTTTTAATTTTTATTTAGTTTTTATTTAGACGCATCCTTTAGTATTGTAGAAACATAATTTTGTCTATTGCATGAGCAGAGTTCGTGAGGGAGAATGTTATTTTTAGATCTTGAAATTGAGCGTACTTTGAGATCAATAAGGAAACAACAAGCTATCATCCAAGAGAAAAAAATAGCTAATCCATTAAACATAAACAAAAATGAGCTAAACTTAACAATCAAATGCTTTTGATAGATGATAGAGGTAAAGCTATGAATGAATATGCAATACCTACATTGGAAGGGCTGAATCCAATTATTACATGGCAAAACATTCAAGGTAATAAGTTTGAGTTAAAGCTAGTGATGTTTCAAATGCTACAAACAATTGGACAATTCATTACCAATAGAGGATCCTCATCTGCCTCCTAGATTGTATATTGAAGTTGGAGATTTATTCAAGTTCAATCGTGTAATAGAGGAGGCATTTAGGCTTAGATTGTTCCCTTACTCTTTGCAAGACTATGTTCAAGCTTGGCTAAACTCTTTGCCACCTAATTCCGTTACAACTTGGAATGGTTTGGCGGAAACATTCTGTTGAAATACTTCCCACCAACAAAGAATGTCAAGCTTAGGAATGACATTACTTCCTACAAACAATACGAAGGAGAATCTTTATATGAAGTATGGAAAAGATTCAAGGAATTGCTAAAGATGTGTCATCATCATATTATTCCTTCTTGGATTCAAATGGAGACTTTTTATAATGGTCTCAATGCTCAAACAAGAACTATTGTTTATGCATCTGCTAATAGAGCTTTGTTAGCTAAATCTTACAATCAAGCTTATGATTTACTTGAGAAAATGGCTAGTAATAATTATCAATGGCCAATAGATAGAATGATAGCCACAAGAAGAGTAGCCAGAGAGTATATGGTAAATGATATCACAGAACTTACAGCTTAAATTTCATCTTTGGTTAATCTTTTGAAGGCTCAAAACTCACCAATGAGTACAAATAAAGTCCAAGATTCAAGAGTGTCGTGTGTGTTTTATGGAAGAGCTCATTTATTTGATAATTGTCCAAATAATCCTAAATCTATATGCTATGTTGGTAATGTGAATCGAAATAATAATCCATACATGAACACATATATAAATTCCTTAATGAGGATGATGAAAGACTTCATCCAATCAATAAATACAAAATTTTCCACTTAAGAGGCTTCAATTCAAAATTTGGAGAACCAAATGGGGCAACTTGCCCAGGCTATAAGCCAAAGGCCTAAAGGTAACCTTCCAAGTGATAGAATTATAAACTCAAGAAGAGAAGGGAAGGATCATTGCATTTCCATAGCCTTGAGAGTGGTAAAACTCTAGGGGATGATGTGGATAAATTGGAAACTAAAATGGATGAGGAGGAATTAGTGGACAAAGAGAGTAATGGAAAGGAAATAATTCAGCCAAAGAAAAAAAATTTTACAAACCCATTATGCCTTTCCCTCAAAGACTGCAAAAGCAAAAGTCAGATACGTAGTTTTCAAAATTTCTTGATGTCTTCAAGAAGCTACACATAAAAATACCATTTGTAGAGGCACTCGAACAAATGCCATATTATGCCAAATTCATGAAAAAATATACTATAAAAAAAAGTAGGCTTGGAGATCATGAAACAATAACCTTGAATGAAGGTTGTAGCACCATCCTTGATAGAAAACTACCACAAAACTGAAAGACCCAGGTAGTTTTGACATCTCTTGCATTATTGGGAATATACATTTTGGTAAGGCACTATGTGTTTTAGGTTCTAGCATTAACCTCCTACCATTATCAATCTTTTAGAGATTGTGGGTTGGTAAAGCTAAACCAACTTTAATCACATTGCAAATGGTAGACAAGTCAATTAAAAGACCCTTGGGTATGCTAGAAGATGTACTAGTAAAAGTAGAAAAAATCATCTATCTAGCAGATTTCATTATGCTAGACATGGAGGAGGATCATGATATTCCTATCATACTTGGTCATCCATTCTTAGCAACTAGAAGAGCACTCATTGATTTACAAAAGGGTGAACTTATAATGATAGTGCAAGATGAACAAGTAATGTTTAAAGTTTTTAAAGCATCCAAACCCCCTAACATTGATAGTGCTAATGAATGCTTAAGGATAAATGTTACTAAATATGGGGAAAACTTAAAAGAATTTGTTGAGTCTCCCATACTTATGACTGTTACACATGATGCAATGAACGGGGACATAAACTCACCAGAAAATAACTCAACTTGTTTTAACTTTGAAAGTATGGAATCAAAGGTTGATATTATTAACTGTGTGAACTTTTTAGAGGATACATATCTCATGTGTATCAAAGGCGATTATCAATTGAAGGGCCAACAAGTTTAGACCTCACAATTTTACCCTTCCATTGTTAAGCTACCAACATGAATTTGTGTGCCTATATAAGTTTTATGGTATTCATTAGTATGTGTGTTTATAGAATTAACAAGCACAGAATCTGAAGCATCAATAGAGCACATATCATAAAGCACATTAATGGTTAGCTCATCAGCACTATCTATTCGAAAACAATCACTATCATTATCAGCATCAGAAAATTTAATTGCTTTAAACACATTAAATGTCACTTTCTCATCTTATACCCTTACTGTAAGCTTACCTTTTTGTAAATTAATGAGTACTTTTCTGGTTACTAAGAAATAATTACCAAGTATGATAGGAATGTCACGGTCCTCCTTCATGTCTAGCACAAGATGTCTGCTAGAAGATGAATTTGTCTACTTTTACTAGTAAATCTTCTACCACACCTTGAGGTCTTTTAATTGATCTGTCTACCATCTGTAATGTTAATGAAGTAGGTTTGACTTTAACAACCCCTAATCTATGGAAGATTGATAATGGAATGAGGTTAATACTAGAACCTAAATCACATAGTGCCTTGCCAAAACAGATGTTCCCAATAATTCAAAGGATGTAAAAACTACCTGGATCTTTCAATTTTTGTGGTAGTTTTCTATCAAGGATGGCACTATAACCTTTAGTCAAGGTTATTTTTTCATGATCTCCAAGCCTCATTTTCTTTGATAGTATATCCTTTATGGATTTGGCACAAGATGGCATATGTTCAAGTGCCTCTACAAATGGTATGTTTATGTGTAGCTTCTTGAAGACATCAGGAAATTTTGAAAACTGTGTATCTAACTTTTGATTTTGTAGTCTTTGAGGGAAAGGAATAGTAGGTTTGTAAAGGATTTTTTTCTGTGGCTGAATTATTTCCTTTTCAGTGCTCTCTTTATCCATTAGTTCCTCCCCATCCTTGTTAATTTCATGTTTCCCCTTATCCTTTTCTGTCCTATGATCTTGCTTTAAAGTTTTACCACTCCTTAAAGCTAATGATTTACAATGGTCCTCACCTTCTCTTCTTGGTTTTACAATTGTCTTACTTTGAAGGTTATCGAGGCCTTTGAGTTATGGTCCTATTTCTCCATCACAATGGTCCTATTTCTCCAAATTTTGAATTGAAGCCTTTTGAGTTGATACTTTTGCACTAAATGATTTGATAAAGTCTTTCATCACCTCCATTAAGGCATTTGTATTGTCCTCAGTAGGTGGGGCTTCTTCTCTTGGGCTTGTGATTGATTTGGTTGTTGAAAACCAGGTGGTGGAAATGATTGATGGTTGAATTAATTACCACTTTGATTGTTGTTATTCCAAGAGAAACTTGGATATTGTCTCCATCTTGGGTTATATGTGTTTGAGTATAGATTGTTGTTTTAATTCACATTACCCACATAAAATGTTGATTCAAGATTATTTGGACAATTATCAAACAAAAGAGCTCCATCAAAAAACACACACAACACCCTTGAATCTTGGACATTGTTTATACTCGTTGGTGAGTTTTGAACCTTCAAAAGATATACCAAAGGTGACACTTAAGTTGTAAGGGCCATGATATCATTTACCTCATGCATTCCTTCTACTATTCTTATGGCTATCATTCTATCCATTGACTATTGATAATTATTGCTAGCCATTTTCTACTCTATGCTTCTAATAGCACTAAATAATGTGTCTAAATTAAAAATAAATAAAAGCAAAAAAAAAACTAAATAAATCAATTAAAGTAAAAAATGAATAAATAAATAATAGATGTTAACCAAAATAAATAAATAAAGTTAATCAAAATAAATAAATAAATAAATAAGTCAATAAAAGCAAATAAGTAAATTAAAATTAAGGTTAAAATTAAAGAAAAATAAATTTCGAAAAATAACTAAAATAAAAAATAAAAAAATTAATTTCGAACATTTATAATCCCCGACAATAACGCCAAAAACTTGATCACAACACATGAAGTTTACACAATGAATATGAAAGTATATGTATCGCAACAAGTAATATAATGATAAGAAAAGAGCGTTCTATGGATATTGTTTTATTAGAAACTAATTTTTAAAACTAATAATAATCAAAATCAATTTTTTTTGTATTTTTATATTTTAAAACTAAAACCTAGCATGTATTCATCTCTCAAGTAAACTACACATCATATAGTAATTAATTTAATCACACTCTCATGCCAATTAAATTACATACTACTCATTAAGTTCATCAATTATGGATCGCATATATTATAATCATACATCTCTGCCTATAAACTATGCTTGTTATTTAATCAAGACAAACAAACAATTAAATAATTCTCTAAAATCTATTTAATTTCCTCTATAGATAAATTGTTGGCCAAAAAATTAATAGCATAAAAATCAGATTAAGTAATATAATTAAATTAAATTAAATTTATAATAGGGGTAAAATATTAGATCATTACATGGTGAAAATTGGGTTCATAAGATCTCTAGATTAATAAATTAACTACATATAATTGTGTTCATAAAGCTCACATTTTTTTATAAAGATTTGACATAAAAATGATAAAGAAAAGATTAGAAGAAGAAATACAATCAATCTCTTGAATTGTAGTGCTAACCTCCTCTTGAATCTCCACCAAAATTATATCCTTTTTTGAATTTTTCTATAATTTTCTCACTTTTTAGCTCCTAAAACTGACCAAAATTATGCTAATGGAAACTCCTTAGGGTTTATAGGGTGATTAGAGGCTTAAATATAGCTCAGGAGCAATCAAGAACATTAGAACAATTGCAGATCAAAGGCTGGGATCAAAACAAGCAAAATCAACAACCTTAACCAATCATAGCATGACACGTGGCCCATGGAATTCACTTGGAAAATTAGAGCATGATGTGTGGCATAGGAGACTGATCCAAGTCAATGCATGCTGAGTAAATTCCACATGATGAACAGATGGAACACAGGGAGAAATATCATGGCAACAAGTGGCAGTGTTGTTTGACCGTGCTCTGAAGTCGAATTGAATGTCATGCTAACACGTGGCACACAATTTGTCTTTCTCACATGTGAAAATCTATTATTCATTGTCCCTACTTGTGTGGCATCTGCATGGCTTGCCCAATCAGCTCCTCTACTTGCATGGTAGGCCACGTGGTAGCTCTTTCTTGGCCCTACGACAAAAATTCATAAAAATTCCAAAATTTTCCAAAAATTATATTTTCTCCCCTTTTCATTAAAAATTGTATATTTTAATATTTTTTCTCCAAAATATTATTTATTAAATAAAATAAGTATATATTAAGTAAAATGGTGCATTAAAGATAATACTTTCATATAGTCATCACCAACCAAGTACATGATCAATTGAATTTAACCCAACATGCATTCCTTTATCAAGTAAAATACACACCATATAGTATTTAATCTAATCACACTTTCTTTCCAATTAGAGATCACAAATATAAGAATCATACCTCTCTACCTAGAAACTATAAATATCATCTTCATTTGGCATTTTTAAGCATCTTTTACACACCAAAACTCTACCATAATTTACTCTAAAAATTGCTTCTGTATCACAAATTAATTTGTGTGTATTTCAATATTTATGCTACATTATGGTGGGTAAAATAGTATGCTTAAGTGTTGAGAGCTCTAGACTACTTTACAAATATTATGAGATTGGATTAGGTTGTATTGGTCATGTTCCCAAATCAATCATTGTTCATAATACGTGGTTGAGTGTATTTCCCATGTTGGTTGTTTGTGGTTTATGGTTGAGTTTATTTTCCATGATTGATTGTTGGTGGCTCGTGGTTCAGTATAGTTCTTATGATTAGTTGTTTACTATCTATTCACTTCACTAATATTTGATTATTGATCACACTATATTGATTAGTGTTAGCTTTGGAGGAAAGCCAAGTTCATGTGTCAAACCAAGTTGTTGCAAAGGCAATAAGTGAGTGCAGTAATAGGTAGTTAGGGTAAAGGTCCTCATTGATGAGGTATTTATGTTTATATTTCTATTGAGTTGTATCTTTTTTATTACTAAGTGGATTTTTTACTACCGAGTGGTTGCCATAAGCAACTCGAAGGTATTACCATATAGATAGGATTTCATTGGGGGTTTTACCTCTTTATATCTTATGTTATGCATGCTCTACTGTATGGCAAGTACTATCTAAGTTTAAATTGTGTATGTTTCAACATACTAATATTTAATCTTTAATTATAAAGCTTTTAATATTTATTGCTTGCTTTTTGAATACTGTATACTATATATGTTACTTAATACTAGTTTTTTTATTATTGTTTAATACTTTCATTGCTATCTGTTAAGTGTTTTACTTACTATTTTTGCAAGTTTGGGATGAGTTATTAAGGAGTTATTATCTCTTCAACCTAATTGAGTATTGGGTCTTGGAATTCTTCAATTGGTATTAGAGGCAGTACACCCTTTTAGGGCTTAATTGCTTCGTTTAACTCACTTATCACACATGCACATTTCTCATTGATGGACTCAAGAGATGAGGTAATGTAGGTCAGAATCTATTATTCAATGGGCTCAATTTTTTCTATTGGGAATCTCATATGTGGGTCTTCTCATGGTTCGTTAGAGACTGTGTATAGTATCATGTTGAGAATGGTTGGAGTTATCTAGCTACAACCCTTCCTAACAATATATTTGTCCTAAAATCTATGATTGAATGGACAAAAGAGGAAAGAAATGAGTCAAAGTGGAATAGCAAGGGGCTATTTACTATCATCAGGGCTGTCACTCCTAATGAATATCGAATAATTCAAAACTACACAACTTCTAAGCAAGTGTAGGATATTCTAAATACTACTTATGAGGGTACCTCTGTAGTTAAAAGATCCAAGATCCTATAATTAAATTGAGACTTTGAACTTTTTATTATGTAAAAGGATGAAATGTTTGACAAGATCTATGCTTAGATTTTAAACATTGTTAATTGTTCTTCCAATATGGGTCAACCAATTAGTGATGAAAAGAAAATTGAGAAGATTATTGCTAGTCTCCATTATTGGTTTCAAGCAAAAGTAACAATGATTGAATTTGTGTAATACTGGTGAACTCACTATAAATGAGTTGGTTGGTGACTTGTAAGTCTTTGAACTTTAGCACCTTTTACCTAGACAAAACCAAATTGATGTTGAAAAGGGAAAAATCATTGCCCTTAAAACTACCAAAGGGAGTGTTTTATGCAAAGAAGCAAACACCATGTTGTTAATTGATGACGATTCTAGCCCTGATGAAGATATGGAATTACTCACCATAAAGTTTACAAGAATCTTTCGAAAAGAGAAACCCTCTTATGTTGGATTCAAAAGAAAGTTCAAGCACTAAAGGTTCAAAATCTGTAATGATTGATGAAGAATCATATAATGAGGCTCAGAGACCTGGTAAAAGCCATGTCAATAAAATCAACTGCTTTAAGTGTGGGAAACCCCGTTATATTACTATTAATTATTTTTTTCTAGATAGAAATACATAAACAAACCTACCAAGAAAGTTAAGGTTACTATTTTAGATAGTACCAGCAATGATAATAGAGATGACACTAACTTTTTAGCCTTTATAGGTTCAAGTACTATCATAGATCCTTTGACTACAATCGTAGATTTTCAAAAGGTGATTGCAAATGACAATGAAGATGAGCAAGATGAGTTTCTCGATTCTTACGATGAGTTCCTTTTGAAGCATATTAAATTTGAAATGGCCAAGAAAAAGGCTTTGGAGATCCTTGAAAAAGGAACATGAAATAAATGCATTGAAGATTACTCTTGAGGAAGGAAATCCTTAATTAATGATGAACAAAATGATATCAATAAAAAGTTTGAAGTCAATCAAAATAGATACACTGATTTGAAAGAAATATTCAATAAAAATCATGAGAAAATGAAGAATCTAGAGGAGTAGAAAAAGGGTTCTACATTAGGTAGAGTTACTCCTATGTACATGAACCCTGGTCCCTCTTCTGAATAGAGTTATGAAATTACTCAACTGAAGAAGCAGATCATTGTGTTTGAATGTACCAAGGAGTATTTGGCATTTTTTCTTACTAAAAAGGAACTTGAGGTGGAACAATTGCATGAGAGAGTTAAAATCCTTAACAATTATGCAACTTACTTGGAATCTTTCCTTAAGGAAAAGGAAGGTTTGATCAAAGCTTTAAAGGATAAGCTTAGCACAACTAAGAAAGAGCTTTCTTAATCTTCCTTTGTTTACAATAGACTAATGAACGATTCATAAAATTTAAATAAAATTAGTAGCATAAAGTTGTTTGTAATAAATAAGGTATTGGGTATGATAAAGATGTTTCTTCTTCAACTATGGCTACACCAAAGTTTATTAAGTAACCTACTCAAAAACAAAAGTCAAAACCATTTGTTACCATCCCAAAAGGTAAGTAGGTTGTTATGTGATCAGTGCTCAAAAAGCACTAAATTTACCATGATTTTATGCACATTAATTGATTAAAATATATATATTTATATGTTTTATAATATATTTATATAAATTTGTCTTTTTCGGAATCACGAGTATTTTTATTATTTTTTAGGTATTTTCGCTTAAAAACGTAACTTAAAGACTCAAAGAGGAATACTGGAAGCAATATATCACAAATATATTAATAAATAAATGGGGAAAGGTCAACAAATATAGAAATATTGGACAAAATGGGTCAAAAAGGTCAAAATTGTCAAAAAGGAGAAAATCGTGCCGCCAACGCCCAGCCGCGCGCGCAGCACGCCCCACGTCTGCGCGCGCCTTGCTCCAGATCCGCGCACGCCTCAGCGCGCTGTTACTGTTCCCGCGCGCACTGTGCCTGCCTTCTGTGCACTCCTGTGCGCGCCCCAGCTGCCCTCCACACGCGCCGCTGCCATTTCGCCCCATGATGTCATCAATGACCTCAGCAATTGCACTCCTCGTTTTCACAATTGTTTAATATTTTTTCACTCACTTTTTCTCCCCATCCTCACCTATAAATACCCCCCTTCTCTTCACTTCATACCACACCTCAAAACACATTCTCTTCTCTCTTTCTTTCTCTCATTTCTTTGTTTTTTTTAGTTTTTTCTTAGTTTTTTTAGTTTTTTCTAAATTAATGAAAAACTTAAATTCGTTGAAATAAATTCCTCAATGATAGAAAAAAGAAAAAAATGAACAGTCTGAACATGCTAATGTTTTGAATTCAAGTCTTACAGATGTTAAACAACAAAAAAGAATCTTATGCAGTAACTTGAATAATCAAAAGAATCTATGTAGAGGTTAACCATTGGAATTGAATGGCTAAACAAAATTTTGGATTATGGAAAACCTATTGTAGACAAGAGAGGACAAGGTTATATTGATAAGAATTCTACACCATCAGCTTCAAAAACGATTAAGTTTGCAAAACCCTCAAACCCCTCTTCTTCACAGGCTACAAATACAGCTTTAACATCAACGACTACTATGGTATGGCCTTCTAATCCTACTCTTAATGTTACTCATTATACTCTAATGTGACCATATTTCCCTTAGTCCTTAAACATGTTTTAACTAATTTTATGGACAATATTGTAATTACACTTTAACCTAATATGCTTCAAAATATTCTATAAATACAAAGCTAATCACACAAGAACTATTGTGCTTATTCTCCCTTTCTCTCTCTCTCTCTCTCTCTCTCTCTCTCTTTGTAAATATAAATAATAATTCTTTAGGATTTTTTATTTAGTTAATCTATCAAACATTGATGGTTGTGTTTGATTGATTAATAAGCCTAATTAACTTATGATATTTTAATCATACATTCTTATAGGTTTTTTTATTTTTGTTCTTGAATTGTTGGATTAAACAATTGTGTGTGTCATATTATAATCATTTGGTTTGATTATTAATATTTAGAGAAGTTATCTTTATTGAACTTGTGCTTTTAACTGATTATTCTAGAGTTGCTAGTTGATTTTGGTTTATCTAATGTATTGTTTAAATCAATTGGTTAGGGTTGTTTGCTATAGGACACACACTTGCACTTGTGTTTATGTGCTAATATTTTAGGTGAAAGTGGTACAGGTTCGATTAAGTTGTGGAACTTAAGTTTTTCAAAATAATAGTCTGGATTCGAATGCCTATCTTATAGAGACTATGATCAAAACAATGGCTTATAAGTAGGTTACTTGAAGGCATTACCTGGGTGGGTAGCTTGAGTCCTACCCTTGTAACTCGATACTTACTTTTCATAGTGGATAGTTAGGTAGTTTGGGGGATCGGTGGTTTTCTTCTTAGGTCATTGTGTGGCCTAGGTTGTTTCCCCCTAAAATCACATGTGTTGATATTTTTATTTCTGCATTACTTTATGTACACGTGATTGGTTATTTGGTTACTTAAGAAATTTTATTTTGTTACACATTCGCTGATATTCTTTTCACCCTCTAATTTGATAATTAGATACGTAACTAAGTAAATGAACTTTAATAATTAATCTCCTATTTGTATTTATAAGATAATATCAATAATCTTAATTTATATTTTGAATAACCTAATTAATATTGAGTAAGAATGATTAACTAACTAACCTATCCCATAAATTCTAGACTGACTGTACATGTTTATTTGGAAATTGTTTTATTAAATCTAACCTTTATTTTATGTTGTTATTTTTGAATTTATCAAACCAAAAAATGTGAAAGGATATTTAGGTTTTATTTATGTTTTTAAGAATTTTTTTTAATTATTTTAAAATAATATGATTCCTCTTTAGTTCTTTGAAAATATACTTATCATTTTTTATAAGTTATTCATGCACTAGTAAGCTATTTAAAAATATACAAAAATTATACACCAAGTTTTGGCACATCTAATTTTTGGCGTCGTTGTGAGAGATGGTATTAGCTTAAAAACTCAAAAAATTAACATCATCAAGTTTTTGACACCATTTTTGGGAAACTGGTAATAACATAAAAAACTAGGTAAATTTTGTAACATTAGTTATCAGCAAACTTAGATTAGTAATGTGAAGTGAACAATCAAACATGATGACTACCTTGAATCACGAACAACCAAAACCACCATGGGTACCACTTTCAACCATGAATCAAAAATCATTTATGTGGGACACATAGTCAACCATATATCACACACAACTAACAATTTGAGAACATTTATATAAGAAATCAATCAATTTAGCCCAAGTTACTCTCAGAGTGTAGTTCTTATATATGAAAAAGTTTCATATTAGCAACTACTAACTGACACATGGCTTACAGCCACACAGGCTCCTTATATAAGAAAAAGTTGCATGAAGTCAAGTACCAGCTGACATGGAAGAAAACAAGGACATCCCCATTATTTTAGGTCATCCTTTCCTAGCTATGGGAAGGAACTTAATTGATGTAGAGAAGGGGGAGTTGATTATAAGAGTAAAAAAGGATGAAGTAAATATCAAGGTATTCAAATTTTCAGAGACATCCTATAAAGTTAAAAGGCAAGAAGAAGGGAAATAAATAATCTTGAAAAAGTAAGAGGTGGAGAATGAGATTAGAAATAAGAGAGATAAAGTGAAAAGAAAAAGAAGAAAAAATAAGTTGAAAAAGGAAAGGAGATGAAGGAAATAAGGGTTAGGCAATTATACTATGATAGAGATAAAAAAATATGGAGAGATCAAACCCTTAAAATAGGAACTCTATATGATGGAACATCATTTGAAAAGTGATATCCTTCAAGGAAGTAGCAATGGAGCTACCAAAGGTTTTAAGTGGTTAAAGAGAGTGAGCGGAATAGGTGAAAAGAGGTCACTTAAACAACCATATGTTGCATTTGAGTTGAAGAGCTTAGGAAGGTCTAGTCAAGGGCTAAAAACGTGATGCTTGTTATGAGGAAACCAAATAGATTTTTATTATTTATGCTTTTAATATTTTGTAGGTGAATAAATATAGATATACTTGGTAAATATATGGATATATTTGGTGAGGAAGGCCATCATCAATGTCAATGGAGTTTTTATTTTTTCCCTATATCCCTTACTTATCATTATTATATTATACATTAGGAACAATGTACAATTGAAGTGTGGGGAGAAAACTTCATTATCCACTTTAGTTATTTGTTTGTTTTTATGTTAGTTGTTGTTAGGTTATTAGTTTAATATTTTTAGTTAAGAAATAGGTAGAAATTTATAAATATGTTGAAACCATATGCATGTATGTTTTACTGGAAATATATGAACACAATGGTCCATTTCTTTCTACAACACTTTGGAACCCATGTTTCTCATATATCCATTTTCCAGTTTTTGAACATAAGAAATCACTACTACAAAACTGGGCATTAATGTTGGTTAAAAACCGAATTTAAATTGTAAAACTTATAATTTAAAGTAGGTTCATGCGTTGTACTGACTTTACGTTTAAAGTCTGTTCAATGGATGAAATGACTTTAAAATATATATTTGTTTTACATATTTTACTCATTTTCTACTCTACTAATAACCTATATTCGATGAGATATTGCAGAAAAAAACCAAAATCTGTTTAACAAAGTTTAATTAATAATACAAATAATTGAAAAATTAAATATAATTAATTACTTAATAATTAAATTTATTACAAAAATATAATATATATACAATACATATATATTTCACTTAAATTACAAATAAATGATGTCGTCAAAGTGTCATGGATTTTGTGATATTTCCACTTTATTTCAAGTAGAGCAAGCTTGGTTGCCTTAGAATCACCATCATAGTGACAAGGAAATTGGGCAAAAAATAGCTGATACATATAACAATTCATTTCCCTAAATACATGAGCATATAAACATCTATCAAACAATCTCTCTAAACTTCAGAGACATATGAATGGAGAAATTAAAGCATTATAAATATTACCATGGTGTTGTCCTATGTTATTCAAGATATTCATATTCTTCTCCTCTTGTTATAATTTGAACAAAGTGCTATGTCCATTCTTCTTGTAAATTATTAAAAATATGCATATCATAGCCCCACTTGTTCCAACCAAAGAGATATAATATTTTCAGACACACGACCTGTATAGAATTTGGGACACATTGATAGCAATCCTTTTTTTCCTTTATGCTATGCCATACAAAAGTTTTACACTATGGTCCATTACTTTCTACAACACTTTGGAACCCAAGTTTCTCATATATGCTTTTTCAAGTTTTTGAACATATGAAATCACTACTACAAAACCGGGCATTAATGTTGGTTAAAAACCGAATTTAAATTGTAAGACTTAAAATTTAAAGTACGTTCACGCGTTGTACCGAATTTACGTTTAAAGTCTGTTCAACGGATGAACCGACTTTAAAATATATATTTGTTTTACATATTTTACTCATTTTCTACTCTACTAATAACCTATATTCGATGACATATTGTAGGAAAAAACCAAAATCTGTTTAACAAAGTTTAAATAATAATACAAATAATTGAAAAATTAAATATAACTAATTATTTGAAAATTAAATTTATTATAAAAAAATAATTTATATACAATACATATATATTTGACTTAAATTATAAATAAAATGATGTGCTCAAAGTGTCCATGATTTTTTGGTATTCCCACTTTATTTCAAGGGGAGCAAGCTTGGTTGCCTTAGAATCACCAGCATAGTGACACGGAAACTGGGCAAAAAAAAGCTGGTCCATATAATAATTCATTTTCCTAAATACATAAGCACGTAAACATCTATTAAACAAGCAGTCTAAACTTCAAAGACACATGAATGGAGAAATTAAAAAATTATATATATTACCATGGTGTTGTCCTATATTATTCAAGATCATTATATTCTTCTCCTGTTGTTATAATTGGAAAAAATATTTATGTTCATTCTTCTTGTAAATTATTAAAAATATGCATATCATAGCCTCAATTGTTCCAACCAAATAGATATAATATTTTCACACACAAGACCTTCATAGAATTTAGGACGCATTGATATCAATCCTTTTTGCCTTATGCTATGCCACACAAAAGTTTTGCACTATGGTCCATTTCTTTCTTTAACACTTTGGAACCCATGTTTCTCATATATCCTTTTTCAAGTTTTAAAACATATGAAATCACTACTACAAAACCGAGCATTAAATTTGGTTAAAAACCAAATTTAAATTTTAAGACTTAAAATTTAAAGTCGGTTGACGCGTTGTACCGACCTTACGTTTAAAGTGTGTTCAATGGGTGAACCAAATTTAAAATATATATTTATTTTACATATTTTACTCATTTTCTACTCTACTAATCACCTGTATTCGATGACATATTGCAGATAAAAACCAAACTATCTTTAACAAAGTTTAAATAATAATACAAATAATGCAAAATATAATTAATTACTTGATAATTAAATTTATTACCAAAATATAATATATATACAATACATATATTTTCACTTAAATTACAAATAAAATGATATCGTCAAAGTGTCATGGATTTTGTGATATTTTCACTTTATTTCAAGTAGAGCAAGCTTGGTTGCCTTAGAATCACCAGCATAGTGACAAGGAAATTGGGCAAAAAATAGTTTCTCCATATAACAATTCATTTTCCTAAATACATGAGCACATAAACATCTATCAAACAAGCAGCCTAAACTTCAGAGACCAATGAATGGAGAAATTAAAGTATTATAAATATTACCATGGTGTTGTCCTATGTTATTCAAGATCATTATATTCTTCTCCTGATGTTATAATTGGAACAAAATGTTATGTTCATTCTTCTTGTAAATTGTTAAAAATATGCATATCATAGCCTCACTTGTTCCAACCAAAGAGATATAATATTTTCACACACACGACCTGCATAGAATTTGGGACGCATTGATAGCAATCCTTTTTGCCTTATGCTATGCCATACAAAAGTTTTACACTATGGTCCATTTCTTTCTACAACACTTTGGAACCCATGTTTCTCATATATCCTTTTTCAAGTTTTAAAACATATGAAATCACTACTACAAAATCGAGCATTAAAGTTGATTAAAAACCGAATTTAAATTGTAAGACTTAAAATTTGAAGTAGGTTCACACATTGTATCGACCTTACGTTTAAAGTGTGTTTAATGGGTGAACCGACTTTAAAATAAATATTTGTTTTACATATATTACTCATTTTGTACTCTACTAATAACCTATATTCGGTGACATATAGTAGATAAAAACCAAAATTTGTTTAACAAAGTTTAAATAATAATATAAATAATTGAAAATTTAAATATAATTAATTACTTGATAGTTAAACTTATTACAAAAATATAATATATATACAATACATCTATATTTCACTTAAATTACAAATAAAATGATGTAGTCAATGTGTCATAGATTTTGTGATATTTTCACTTTATTTCAAGTAGAGCAAGCTTGGTTGCCTTAGAATCACTAGCATAGTGACAAGGAAATTGAAAAAAAAAACAGCTGGTCCATATAACAATTCCTTTCCCTAAATACATGAGCATGTAAACATCTATCAAAAAAGCAGTCTAAACTTCAGACCCATGAATGGAGAAATTAAAGCATTATAAATATTACCATGGTGTTGTCCTATGTTATTCAAGATCATTATATTCTTCTCCTGATGTTATAATTGGAACAAAATGTTATGTTCATTCATCTTGTAAATTGTTAAAAATATGCATATCATAGCCTCACTTGTTCCAACCAAAGAGATATAATATTTTCACACACACGACCTGCATAGAATTTAGGACGCATTGATAGCAATCCTTTTTGCCTTATGCTATGCCATACAAAAGTTTTACACTATGGTCCATTTCTTTCTACAACACTTTGGAACCCATGTTTCTCATATATCCTTTTTCAAGTTTTAAAACATATGAAATCACTACTACAAAATCGAGCATTAAAGTTGATTAAAAACCGAATTTAAATTGTAAGACTTAAAATTTGAAGTAGGTTCACACATTGTATCGACCTTACGTTTAAAGTGTGTTTAATGGGTGAACCGACTTTAAAATAAATATTTGTTTTACATATATTACTCATTTTGTACTCTACTAATAACCTATATTCGGTGACATATAGTAGATAAAAACCAAAATTTGTTTAACAAAGTTTAAATAATAATATAAATAATTTAAAATTTAAATATAATTAATTACTTGATAGTTAAACTTATTACAAAAATATAATATATATACAATATATCTATATTTCACTTAAATTACAAATAAAATGATATCGTCAAAGTGTCATGGATTTTGTGATATTTTCACTTTATTACAAGTAGAGCAAGCTTGGTTGCCTTAGAATCACCAGCATAGTGACAAGGAAATTGGGCAACAAACAGCTGGTCCATATAATAATTCCTTTCCCTAAATACATGTGCACGTAAACATCTATCAAAAAAGAAGTCTAAACTTCAGACCCATGAATGGAGAAATTAAAGCATTATAAATATTACCATGGTGTTGTCCTATGTTATTCAAGATCATTATATTCTTCTCCTCATGTTATAATTTGAACAAAATGTTATGTTCATTCTTCTTGTAAATTATTAAAAATATGCATATCATAGCCTCACTTGTTCCAACCAAAGAGATATAATATTTTCACACACACGACCTGCATAGAATTTGGGACGCATTGATAGCAATCCTTTTTGCCTTATGCTATGCCATACAAAAGTTTTACACTATGGTCCATTTCTTTCTACAACACTTTGGAACCCATGTTTCTCATATATCCTTTTTCAAGTTTTAAAACATATGAAATCACTACTACAAAATCGAGCATTAAAGTTGATTAAAAACCGAATTTAAATTGTAAGACTTAAAATTTGAAGTAGGTTCACACATTGTATCGACCTTACGTTTAAAGTGTGTTTAATGGGTGAACCGACTTTAAAATAAATATTTGTTTTACATATATTACTCATTTTGTACTCTACTAATAACCTATATTCGGTGACATATAGTAGATAAAAACCAAAATTTGTTTAACAAAGTTTAAATAATAATATAAATAATTGAAAATTTAAATATAATTAATTACTTGATAGTTAAACTTATTACAAAAATATAATATATATACAATACATCTATATTTCACTTAAATTACAAATAAAATGATGTAGTCAATGTGTCATAGATTTTGTGATATTTTCACTTTATTTCAAGTAGAGCAAGCTTGGTTGCCTTAGAATCACTAGCATAGTGACAAGGAAATTGAAAAAAAAAACAGCTGGTCCATATAACAATTCCTTTCCCTAAATACATGAGCATGTAAACATCTATCAAAAAAGCAGTCTAAACTTCAGACCCATGAATGGAGAAATTAAAGCATTATAAATATTACCATGGTGTTGTCCTATGTTATTCAAGATCATTATATTCTTCTCCTGATGTTATAATTGGAACAAAATGTTATGTTCATTCTTCTTGTAAATTGTTAAAAATATGCATATCATAGCCTCACTTGTTCCAACCAAAGAGATATAATATTTTCACACACACGACCTGCATAGAATTTGGGACGCATTGATAGCAATCCTTTTTGCCTTATGCTATGCCATACAAAAGTTTTACACTATGGTCCATTTCTTTCAACAACACTTTGGAACCCATGTTTCTCATATATCCTTTTTCAAGTTTTTAAACATACGAAATCACTACTACAAAACCAGGCATTAAAGTTGGTTAAAAAATGAATTTAAATTTTAAGACTTCAAATTTAAAGTCGGTTCACGTGTTTTACCGACTTTACGTTTAAATTGTGTTTAATGGGTGAACCGACTTTCAAATATATATTTGTTTTACATATTTTACTCATTTTCTACTCTACTAATAACTTGTATTCGATGACATATTGCAGAAAAAAACCAAAATATGTTTAACAAAGTTTAAATAATAATACAAATAATTGAAAAATTAAATATAATTAATTACTTGATAATTAAATTTATTACAAAAAAATAATTTATATACAATACATATATATTTAACATAAATTATAAATAAAATGATTTCGTTAAAGTGTCATGGATTTTTTGATATTCCCACTTTATTTCAAGAAGAGCAAGCTTGGTTGCCTTAGAATCACTAGCATAGTGACAAGCAAACTGGGCACAAAAGAGCTGATCCATATAACAATTCATTTCCCTAAATACATGAGCACGTAAACATCTATCAAACAAGCAGTCTAAACTTCAGAGACACATGAATGGAGAAATTAAAGCATTATAAATATTACCATGGTGTTGTGCTATGTTATTCAAGATCATTATATTCTTCTCGTAATGTTATAGTTTGAACAAAGTGTTATGTCCATTCTTCTTGAAAATTTTTAAAAATATGCATATCATAGCCTCACTTGTTCCAAAAAAAGAGATATAATATTTTCACACACACCACCTGCATAGAATTTGGGATGCATTGATATCAATCCTTTTTGCCTTATGCTATGGCATACAAAAGTTTTACGCTATGGTCCATTTCTTTCTACAACACTTTGGAACCCATGTTTCTCATATATCCTTTTTCAAGTTTTAAAACATATGAAATCACTACTACAAAACCGGGCATTAAAGTTGGTTAAAAACGGAATTTAAATTGTAAGACTTAAAATATAAAGTCCGTTCACGCGTTGTACCGACTTTACATTTAAAGTCTGTTCAACGGATGAACCAACTTTAAAATATATATTTGTTTTACATATTTTACTCATTTTCTACTCTACTAGTAACCTATATTCGATGACATATAGCATATAAAAACCAAAATCTGCTTAACAAAGTTTAAATAATAATACAATTAATTGAAAAATTAAATACAATTAATTACTTTATAATTAAATTTACTACAAAAATATAATATATATACAATACATATATATTTAACTTATATTACAAATAAAATGATGTCGTCAAGGTGTCATAGATTTTGTAATATTTCCACTTTATTTCAAGGAAAGCAAGCTTGGTTGGCTTAGAATCACCAGCATAGTGACACGGAAACTGGGCCAAAAACAGCTGGTCCATATAATAATTCATTTTCCTAAATACATAAGCACGTAAACATCTATTAAACAAGCAGTCTAAACTTCAAAAACACATGAATTGAGACTTTAAAGCATTAGAACAATTTATTCCCCTAAATACATGAGCACGTAAACATCTATTAAACAATCAGTTTAAACTTCAGAAACACATGAATGGAGAAATTAAAGCATTATAAATTTTACCATGGTGTTGTCCTATGTTATGGAAGATCATCATATTCTTCTCTTAATGTTATAATTTGAACAAAGTGTTGTGTCCATTCTTCTTGTAATTCATCAAAAATATGCATATTATAGCCCCACTTGTTCCCACCAAAGAAATATATGTAATTAAATTCAGAATACGAATGTAATATCATGAATTCACAAAAAATAACTTATATATGTTAAAAGATTAGTAAAAGAGATTACCATATCGACACCTAAGTGATATAATAATAACCTTATCCTTTAGAAATCATATTAATAATTTATTAATCTTTTGTCTATAAATATGAAGCTATTTGGAATTAAGCTGGTATTTTTAATGCTATAATGAGTTCTAAATATGAAGTCAAGTGTAACTCCGATTTATTACTTGGGTTGGTTGGTCAAAAAACAGTTGTTCCATAAGTTTATGGGCACCAAAACTTGACCATACCAGGTAACAAATACTTGTTTTGCATGAAGTGCTAACGTGAAAGGATCATCAGTGTGACTTATCTTGGATAAATTTATAAGGGTAAATCCAAAATCATGTATTTTATATCCAACATTGATAACATCTTCGACCCAATCACACAAGAATATTATTTCATGGAAGACCTCATAATCGAGTTCCCAAATCTCTTGAATTATACCATAATATGTTATATCAGAAAGTACATGATTACCATATTTTGAACTAGAAAATTGCATAGTTTATGTAACCATCTTCACACTATTATTTTGATTAACTCGGAATTTGTCCCTTGATTGAGTCGTAAATCTCGATCCATTAATTGTGAAACTAGAAAATGATTAGACATAGAATATTGGACCATTTGCAAGCCATTCTAAACTTTCTATTATTTTATTATTGGGTTTGTTGAGTTCAACTTGAATCTACGCATACAAAAACATGAAATGTGTTTAAAGCAAATTTTTAAAAAAATTCATAGAAGTATTAATTAATTCTTGTATGTGACACTTACATGGTTGCGAAGCCAATTAATAAGCTCTCGCTTATGTTCATCATACACCCATTTTTTTCCTCCTTTTTTCTTATAACAAGAATCGATCTTCAGTAAGTTTAAATGAATTTTGTAATGTTATTAAAGTTTATCAAGTAGATATAATCAATAATAGTTAAATAAAAAATAATTTTTGCATAAATGGAAAGGTTAAACATCACTTACTCTATGTACAGTTGTGCCTCATTATTATTTACCAAAATGATTCGGTGTGCTTTTTCCCATTGAGTGCGATCAATAAACAATTTCTTACTTCCACCAAGCATAGGTTTACCTACTTTGATCATGTGACATTCTAAGAACAACTTGTGCATAGGATTCCCAATTTCAGTGTAACCACTAAAGTATTTAGAACGAAACTCAATGGCCTCTTCCACAATGTAACGTTCCACCATGCATCCTTCAGGTTGATTTCTATAATTTACATATCCTTTTAAGACTTGCATATATCTCTCAAAAGGATACATCCACCTTAAGTAAGTAGGACCATACAATTAAACCTCTTGAACTAAATGAACACATAAGTGAATCATTATATCGAAGAAAGAAGGAGGAAAATATTTGTCAATTAGACACAAAGTCTCTACAACATCTTTTCTGTAAAGAGTTTATCTCACCAATTGATATAGATTTCTTGCATATTGTATTGAAGAATGAATAAAGACGAATTATTGATAATCAAACATGTTTCAAAAGAATTGATCTAATAGCAACTGGTAATAACTATTGCATTAATATATGATAGTCATGTGATTTCAATCCATAAAGTTTCTTATCGGTGATAGACACAAAATTTCTTAAGTTAGACGAGTAACCATCAGGAACTTTCACACCCGCCAAAAATTTACAAAACACACCCTTCTCTTTTGTTGACATTGTATATGATGCTGGTGGCAAGTACGTTCGATTCTTATCATTTTCCACCCTTGGTTCCAATTCAGGTCGTATGCCTAGTGTTTTTAAATCTAGCCTTGCTTTAATTCCATCCTTCATTTTTCTAGGTATATTAAGTAATGTACCAATCAAGCTTTCACATACATTTTTTCTCAATGTGTATGACATCTAAGATGTGACAAATGTGTAGGTCTTTGATGAGCAGAATCGGGATTGTCAAAAACTTTGATGAGCGAAAACCGGCATCGCTGATCCTACCAATACTTTGGTTTTATATTTATAAAACTCTCGCAAGTGCACGAATCATTTCGTAGAAAATGATAAGTATACTCCCAAGGTCGATCTAAGGAAGGAATGTATGTGGTTTTTAATTTGTTATTCAAACTTTTAAAAACGAAATTAAATCCTAAACATCCTGTCACGATATTTTGGGGTTTTGTGTTTTTAATCTAATAACATAAAAATAAACATAGATTCAATAAACATTTGTGCAAATTTTATCTCTTATAATGGTGGAGTATTTATGGATATAATAACTAAGTTAATTATGCTTGCTCATATTATCTAGGTTATTAAAGATATGAATTGATATTTATTGATTCTCCCTTTTTTGTATGAATATCATCTTTGGTGGGGTTAGATATTCTTTGTTAACTAAACAAATCAATTAACACCTATGGGTGGGGGTTGATAACTAATTTGGTTAATTAAATTAATTCCTTTTTTCTAAGAGATTGAAAATTAACCATTTAAATGCCACCTTTGGTGGGGTAGACAGTTTAAACTTTATTCAAGGTGTCCAAATTAAACCTAAGAATTTAATTATCCGAGTACTAACTTTCAAGTTTTAAAACTACTACTGAAAACATGTTGTCAATACATTTTCAGATAATAATTCTTATAAAAACTTTTGAAATAGAGCTTCACTCTAACTACCAGGCGATTGTACCAACAAATAAAAGAGAACTACTCTAAATTAGACCGGATAACTAAACCTTAAAATCTAATTTTCAGATTTAAGTTTGTAATGAAAAATAATATATTTCTCTCTAACATTCTTAATATAAAATCTTGAATAAAAATAAAATCAATTCATTTTAGAGATTTTCACCTATTTAATATTTCGCAAGCATAACAACGTTATTATTATATCATGTTTACAAACAGCCAGCATAGTTAAATTTAATCACAGACAAATTAAATATAACATGTAAGAATAAAGCATAAAAAATAACTGCAAAGAAAATAAAATCCTTACAGTACTTCGATGCCATTCCCGTTGCTAGAAAACCTCCAAACGGAATTTTCACTCCCATTTATTGAATCAAAAAACTAATAAATTACAAAAACATAACTAGTTCTTCCCAAAAAGGGAAGAACTCAAAAACTAAGAGAAACTAGCTAAAACATAAGAAAAACTAAAAAAACTAAAAACTAAGAAATGGAGAGAAAGAAAGAAGAGAGAAGTGTGTTTTGAGGTGTGGTATGAAGTGAAGAGAAGGGGGGTATTTATAGGTGAGGATGGAGAGAAAAAGTGGGTGAAAAAATGTTAAAAAATGGTGAAAACGCGTAGTGCAAATGGTTAGATCATTGATGATGTCAGCATGACGTCATGGGGCGGCTGCATGTGACAAATGGGGCGAAATGGCGTCGGCGCGCGCGGAGGGCAGTTGGGGCACGCACAGGCGTGCGCATGAATAGTGACAGCGCACTGCGTCGCGCGCGGATCTGGAGGAAGGCGCGCGCATCTGCGCGCGGCTAGGCACGGCTGGGCGCTGGCGCGCGCGGGGTGGGCTGCTCCGGGGGCGATTTTCTCCTTTTTGACATTTTTGACCTTTTCAACCCACTTTGTCCAATTCTTACATATTTGTTGACCTTTCCCCATTTAATTATTAATATATTTGTGATGTATTGCTTCCAGTATTCCTTTTTGAGTCTTTAAGTTACGTTTTTAAGCGAAAATACCTGAAAAACAATAAAAATACCCGTGTTTCTGAAAAAGACAAATTTATATAAATATATGATAAAACATATAAATATATATATTTTTAATCAATTAATGTGCATAAAATCATGGTAATTTTAGTGCTTTTTGAGCACTCATAAGTCTTTCCAATTAGATAATTCCCAAAATATTAATTTTTTATTCCAACCACTATGGTCTACTGATTCAGTAACATTTTCATTTTCACCCCTTTTATTAGTTAACCTCTTTTGTTTCCCTACCTTAGTGAGTATTCTTTTTTTCATTTTTCCATATCGTTTGAATGTCATACCATTCAATTGCCTTAATATCTCAATACCTCGCAAAGTTAGGGGTGTATGATCATGATCTTCTTCACCATCAAATGGTTTCTTTTGGTATCTAAACTTGTGACCAGATGGAAAAAAATCTTTTTGCCTTCTATAAGACATCTTTTGTCCATGAACAAGATAAGTTGCAGAAGTGCCATCACTACATATAGGGCATCCCTTGTAACCTTTTGTTGCATGTCTTGATAAGTTCCCATAGGTAGGAAAATCATTAATTTTCCATAAAAGGACCCCCTTCAAGTTAAAGTGTTCTTCTTTATGTGCATCGTAAACATTTACACCATCATTCCACAACGTCTTTAAATCATCCATCAGAGGCTGCAAATATACATTAATATCAACACCAGTTTGTTTCAGTCCTGAGATAAATAATGTTAATATCATGAATTTTCTTTTCATACACAACTAGGGAGGAAGGTTATATGTTACCATAATTACTAGCCAACAACTATATCTACTACTAAGGGAACTATATGGATTAATTCCATTTGCAACAATGGCAAGACGAAGATTGCATGGATTAGATGCAAATTGAAGGTATAAATTATCTACTACTTTCCAATTTGGAGAATCACAAGGATGATGTAGCACCGCATCATCAGATCGATTATCTAAATGCCAAGTCAACATCTTTGATGTCTCTTTACTTTTAAACAACCTTTGAAAGCGAGGAATCAGAGGAAAGTACCAAAGAACCTTTGCGGGAATGCCTTTCTTAGGTGTTGTCTCATTTATAGCATGCTTCCATCTCCATTCTTTGCACATCGAACAAACATCTAATGTCTCATATTCTTTTCTATAAAGAATGCAATCATTTGGACAAGCATGAATCTTATGATATTCCATGCCAAATCGACTAAGATATTTCTTCACTTCATACATTGAAGATGGAAATTCAATACCCTCAGGAAACATATCTATTAGTAGATTTAGTACTTTTGTGAATCTCTTGTTAGAAAAACCATGTTTTGCCTTCACATTGTACAAATGAACCAATCTCGACATTTTAGTGTATTTCTTGCATTTTGGATACAACAGTTTTTCGGCATCTTCTAGAAGTTTTTTAAAGGTTTCAGGATCATCCTCATGTAGTTCATCTTCAACACCATGAAACATATTTTCTGTTTGTACATTATGATAAGATGTATGTAATCCACTCACATTCTTATTTATCTCTTCCCCATGAGTATTATCAATATTTTCTCCATGATAATACCAACATTTATAACTCAAAAGAATACCACTATGGATAAGGTGATACTTAACCTCGTCAACTTCATGAAATCACTCATTTTTACATTTAACACATGGACATCGAATCATACTAATTTCATTATTACTATTTCTACAAGAAAATTCCAAGAAACTTTCAACTCCAAAAATATAGTTATGCTCAATTCTACATTTTGACATCCAAGATTTGTCCATTTTCTATTAATGACATTAAGCATATTAAATATGTATCCAATCAATATATTTTAGGTATTATTATATATGAATTCCCAAATTATTAGAATATATACCAAAACATACATAATACAAACAATTATCATTTTAATCATTTTAAAATTGTATTACTTTTACTAAATAATATATAATTATTTATATGTAAATAAATTTATCCATGTACAATAGATATTCTAGTCCTTCAAACCCATAACATCTAGATATTATTTCCCTTGACCCACCTAGAAAATCAACCAAACAAATAATAACATGCATAATACAAAATTTTATACAAAAAATAACGCAAAGTGAATAATAAGTGCGTAGGATTAATAGAAATACTTACAAGAGTAAATGAAGTGACAAAATGAAGGAAATGAAGGAAAAAATGGTGTTTTGTTAGTGTGAAAATGGGTATAAATTTTTTTTAGTATTTCACTAAAAAAAAGGGGACCTGGAAGATAATTTGGAGAGGAAGAAAAACCACTAAACAACATTGGAAATGGTGATCGTAGGTGGCCGAAAAATGCGAAAGAGTGGAAGAGGTGAAGCTCGATTTTGAGTTTTTGGGTGCTGCAAATTAAAATTGTTGTGTCTGATGGAGAAGAAAGAAGAGAAAAGGAAAAATCCATATGGAAATCGTCAGTTGACGTGTTGAATCGATGCTACACAAGGATGTAGTGTCAATTCTACATGTCAACGGATGCTACACACATGGATAGTGTTGGTTGACACGTAGGACTGACGCTACATCCTACGTGCAGCGTCGGTTCAACACATCAACCGATGCTACATATAGCATCATTCCTATGTGTTGAACTGATGCTACACGTAGAACGTAGCTTTGGTCCTACATGTCAACCGATGCTATCCATGTTTGTAGTATGGGTTGACACGTAGAACCAACGTTAGATCCTACGTGTAGCGTAGGTCCTATCTGTCAATCGACGCTAACCACGTGTGTAGCGTTGATTGACATGTAGAACCGATGCTACGTCTTATGTGTAGCATCGGTTCAACACGTCAACTGACTCTATACGTAGTGTCATGTTTTCATTAACTGACTCTAAATTGATTATAAGTCAGTTTTCTCCCAAAATTGACTTTACATATCGACTTAAATGCCACATTTTGTAGTAGTAAATACTTTACATATGTTATCTTTTTAATCTTCAAAATTGTAATGGAGTGCTTTCAAGTATATTCTTGAAGTGTTTGATCAATTTAATCATTTTGAAGCTAAAATACATGAAAAATATAAAAAATACTTGTGATTTTGAAAAGGTAGATTTTTCAAAAAATGATAGTAAAACTAAGCAAATAAAAATATTTGTAATCATTAAACATGCATAAAATCACAATATACATAGTGCTTTTGAGCATTTATTACAACCTCCAACTAACTTCTTGCTAGTCTCTTAGCAAGAATGACAAAAAATTAAAAACAAAAACTAAAGTAAAATCATCCTAAATGATTTCTATAGATTGACATAGTTACATTTAACGTATGCAACAAGCATGTAAACCCGTAGTTTTTTCTAGTGGACAAGTTCAAGTCTTGTGAGGGATTTCAGATGATACTGGAAAACATCAAATTTTGAAATAAAAAAATTAAAAATAAATAACAAAAAGAAATAAAATTTAAAACAAAGTTAAAAGATAATATACTAAAAAGAATAACTCATGCTTTTTAATTTTTTCTAATATTACAATTAAAATACATAGCATAAGTTATTTTAATATTATAAACATTAATGATTTATTATAATCCTTCCTACCCCAACCTAGAACTTACATTGCCCTTAATATAATAATTATAAATTAAAGATAAAGAGTAAAGAAATAGAAAAGTTACCTATTACCTAAAATATTACACACAAAAATATTGTGTGCTTCTCACAAATTTTAACAAACGGTTATAAAATTAATAATTCTAAACAATATTCATATAATAGGAATAAAACAAAATAATTAATATAAAAAAGACAATATCGAAAAACAATAAAAGCTAAAGTTCTCAAAATAAAATCCACACAAAAATACATAAAACTAATAAAATTTTGGATCCAATTTAGAGCTCTTTCTCCATGTCATTGAGACCTTGTTTTTCATGTTGTTGTTGTTATGATCTTTCTGGAGGTATAAAGGTGAAATCATAATGAGGATACTCAGGTGTTGATAAGTGGCTTGTATCCACCCTAAGATGACTTAATTACAATCAGTTCATTTCATAGATTAATAGATTATATTCCACTTGATACCGATATCGTTGATTCAGTAATGCAACTTGTTAGGAAAAATAGGCTTGTTGGTATTCTTCCCTATAGCTTACTCTTTCACCAAAATTATGAAATTGTTCTTTCATAGACATTTTGAATGGAAGAATGGCTCTTCGTTCTCTTGGAATAATATTCATACTAGAGGTGAGATCATCAAAATATGTCATGTTGAAGAATTCACTAGGTTGTATAAAACTTTACCTTTTGAATGGGCTACCCTCCGCTTTCTTACATAAAACAATTATTAGTTAGGGAAAGGAAACCTAAATGATGACTATTTATAGAAAAATTTATTCTTTGGTGAATTATATCCCATACATCCAAAGGCATCTTGGATGCAATTGCATATAGTAAAATAGTCCTATCCCTATCAATAGTGTTGTAATGTCTGGTAGGAATCATTCTAAAATACACAAAGTATTTCCAAATTCAAGAAATTTTATGCAAATACTTCGCTTCAAAATCCTTATGTTTATTACCAGTATAAATACATTCAACATCTTATATAGTTAAGGTTTCTAAAATTGTAGTATATTCCACATTATTAAGATACTACTCATACTCTCATTCTCCAATATTCACTAAATAATACTGAGCATTAATATCATTAGGCACACATGGAACTACTAAATTCCTTAATTACCCAAACAAGAGATTCAATAGTAGCCTCTAGTTCCTTTATAAACTTTTTTCATAAAAGGCTTGCTATGATATAGGTAATCTTCTCCGGTCTATCACTAAATTCCATTCCCCTCTTTGGTATAATTCCTTTATTAACTTCTCCTACTTTTTCAATGCAAATTTTTGCCACATAGCTAGAAAATTTTGAAGCAACATAATCTCCAAAAATTGAAACCTCATTTCATTTCATACTTCATTTTGGTACAATTTTCAAAACTAAAAAAATCTAAAATTTAAGAGTTCGCAAAAATTCCAAACAATAATACAAATATTCCAATATTTTTTCTTACCCTTCCTTGTCTTAATTAGGGTTTTGAAACTCTTAAAAATGGCAATTATTCCACAAACTTTAGAGAATTTAATTGAATGACTTAAATTCTATAAATTTATGAAAAATTAGGTGTTGTTATGAATTTAAGAACAATGAAGAACACCTCTCTTTAAAGATGAAGATTCTTGATTTTTTTGAAAATTTTTGAAAATTTCTTTATGGGATAAGTAAGAAATTGTTAGGAAAGTAATTATTGTTAAATGTTTTGAATAATAATTGATGAAAGGTGGGATATTTGAGGGGTTTTATGGTGTTTGGTGAGAGAGAAAGTTAGGTTTTGTGAGAAAAAGGGAAAAAATTAGAGAACTTTTGCATGGGAAAAAGTTATTTCAACCCAAAAAATGAGTGTGAGCCACGATGTGGTATTATTCATGTCGCAGTATGAACCATTGAAACATGGACTATTTGAATTTTTCTACCCTATGCCGAGGAGCACTTGAAGTTTCTTTTCTCAGTTGTTTTCATATTAACCCCCATTTTTTACCTTATATAAATTAAATTAAACAAAAATTTAAAATTAATAACTACACGCATAAATTAAACTAATAAAATATTCACACAAAATATAATAACAAATAAAATTAATTACCTAAAAAATGAAAATAAATGAAAGAAATTATAAATAATAATAGGTTACCTCTCATCTAGGACAATTTTTATTGTCTTTAGTGAGATGTCGCTTAGGGGATTTCATCTTTTTGTAAAGTTAATATCCATATGTTATTGTTTTGATCTCGTAGTTATTCCTTTCCTTACTTCTACAAGTGCTTGATTAATTTCTCCATATGTAATTCCATATTCTTAATGGAAATTTTCACAAATTATGATTAGTTCGTGATTGGTTGCCTCTACTAACTTGAACAAAAGAATTCAACTTGTCCTCTAGATTTGGCTTATTGGGAGGATTCTTGGTTATTTATTGGTGGAATTGTGGCCTGGTGGGTTTGATCTTTGGGTGAATGGATGGTTGTTCTACCAGCAGGAGGAATTGGGATGAGTTATCCACCCATGATTGTTGGTATTAGCATTGCGGTCCTACCCTAGTCTTGGTTAGTATCCCTCTCATCAACATGAATTGTATACAATGAATACATACGTTTATGTATCGTAATATGTAATATACTGATAAGAAAATATCTTCTTGAAGATTATGTTATTAGAAACTAATTTCTAAAACTAAAAGAACTAAAAATAAAAAGAAATAATTAATTAATTCACAATTGGTTACTAAGAAGATATATGAAAAAATATTTAGGAATACTTAATCCCCCAATTTTCTAAACATGTGAATCATTAAAAAAAATCCTAATATAATTATCAATCAATTACATGATCAATTGAATCTAACAAAGCATGTAATCCTCTCTCAAGTAAGCTACACACCATATAATAATTAACCTAATTATACTCATGTCAATTAGATTATATACACTCATTAAGTTTATCAATTATGTAACACGTATATAAAAATCATACTTCTCTTTCTAGTAACTATGCATGTTATTTAATTAGGACAAACAATTAAATAATTCTCTCAAATATGTTTGATTGCCTCTACAAATCAATTATTGGCCAAACAATTAATAACTTAAAAATCAGATTAAATAATATAATTAAATTGAAATCATAATTAGGGTTAAAATAATAGATCATCACATGATGAAAATTGGGTTCATAAGATTTCTAGATTAATAAATTAACTAGACATAATTTTGTTCATAAAACTCATATTTTTCATAAAGAAAGACAAAAATTGATAAAAAAAAAAGGAGAAGAAGAAGAAATACAATCGATATCTTGAATTTTAGTACAAATCTTCTCTTAAATCACCACCAAAATGAATTACATCTCTCAAGTAAACTACACACCATATAGTAATTAACCTAAGTACACTCTCATATCAATTAAATTGCATACTACTCACTAAGTTCATCAATTATGGATCACATACATAAGAATCATACATCTCTACCTATAAATTATGCATGTTATTTAGTCAAGACAAATAATTAAATAATTCTCTCAAATCTATTTAATTGTTTTTATAGATCAATTGTTGGCCAAACAATTCATAGCATAAAAATTAGATTAAATAATATAATTAAATTGAAATCATAATTGGAGTAAAATATTAGATCATCACATGGTGAAAATTGAGTTCATAAGACCCCTAGATTAATAAATTAACTAGACATAATTTTGTTCATAAAACTCATATTTTTCATAAAGAAAGACATAAAAATTGATAAAGAAAGGAAAAGAAGAAGAAGAAATACAATCAATCTCTTGAATTGTAATACCAATCTCTTCTTAAATCTCCACCAAAATTGTATCTCCATTTGAATTTTTCTATATTTTTCTCTCTTCTTGGCTCCAAAAACTGATAAAAAATATGTGGATTTTTTTTATTAAGGGGGTTAAATATAGCTCAGGTGGAATCTAGACCATCAGATCAACTTTAGATCAATGATTGAGATCAAAATAAGAAAAATTAACTATGGTTTTAAATAGGAGAGCAACACATGGCAAGTGGGAATTCACTGGACCAATCAATGTGCAACCCGTGGTAAGGGAAACTAGTCTCGGTCAATGGACGCTGGGTTAATGCCATGTGTCAGGAAGTAATTTTTTATTATGAATTGTGTGGTGCTCTAGGTGGAATGACTTGTCAAATTAGGTGAAGACACATGGCATTACCTTTGACTGTGCTACAAACTCTGAATGAACACTATATTGACACATGACGTGGGCTTTGTCACTTTGTACACCCGGCATTACTTGATTGAGCCTCTGCTCTTACATGGAATCTGTATGGCTTGTATTTTCAGCTCTTATGCTTGCATGGCTTCCACATGGTATCTTTTGATTGGTCCTATGTTAAAAATTCATAAAAACTTCATAAAAAATCCCAAAAAAATCCCAAAAAATTCAAAATTATATTTTCATCCCTTTTCACTAAACTTTTTATATTTTAATATTTTTAACCCCAAAAATACTACGTATTGAATAAAATGAGAAAATATTAAGTAGAAAAATTCCATGATGACTCTACTTTCATAGAGTCATCACACCCCAAACTTAACTCTTTGCTTGTCCTCAAGTAAAGCCAAGTCTATTCATAAATATATATCTATTAATACACGAATATTTAGTGAAAACTATCGCCCTAAAAAGCTATACAATTCTATAACAAGGAGTTTCACTTATTCATCAATCAACATTCCATCAATGCAAGGATATGTAAGGTTTTTGACAAATTGATTTATGTGTGTGTGTTGCATATGCTATCATCCAATGTACTTATGAAATCAACCTAAATAAGCATACTAATCAATTTAAGCTTAGAAGAAGTTTCATAAGTATATTTTCACGTCCCTCTCCTCTAATATAAATATGCAATTACCTAAAGATCAATAAGGACTTTACATGCTTGTAATGTACGACTTATTTAGGGGGCCGATAAATGAAGACATTTAGGCTCTTTCCATAACTTAGCTTTAATTTTGTTTATCATGCACTTTTTAACTACAATTGAGCTTTAACTTGATATTTTAGTGCACTCTCTCTTATCATTCTTTTCATATTCTTTTATTCCACATATTTTGTTTTGTAACTTCACAACATCCTCAAACTTATTTTCAATTTTATTTTCTTTTTTCTTTAGAGGGATAATTGTGTTGTGAGTTTTTTCTTTCTTTATAGGGTACATTACATTTCACCTTACTTTGTAGCATAACACATGATTGCATTTTTTTTCTTCTTTTCATACAAGCTAAAGGCATAAGGGTAAAGGTAATGCTTATTGGTTAGGCATAAAATGTGGCTTAAAGATATGAAAGGTTATTTGTTAGGCTCAAATGGGTGATTATAGATATTAATAATGGTTAGCTTGAAAGGCTCAATCGATCCAAAGAAGGCATAAATAATCTCTTTTCTTAAATACTATTTAGAATTTCACCTCAAGGGATTATCAAATAGATTCTAAAACATGGTAGATCTTATCAACTCACAAAACTCACTATAAATTTTCTCTCAATAAGAACACAAAAATCATTCATGAATATATATGCATGTAAATTTGAATCAATTCAATCAGAACTAGTAAGCATATCACATGATTAATGTAAGTATCTTAATTAGCATGTTACATTCCTTATCCTAGTCATATCAACCAATTTTTATCATTGAGTTCTTATGTTTCATATCAAGCATACATGCATTTAGTTTCCATAAATTTATCAATTTCTACCCAAATCATGATTAAAAACATCCTAAAAATAATTTAAAAAATTCCTAAAAATTTAAAATGCATACTAAATACTAAAGTAGAGAATGAAGTTTCCTCCCCCAAACTTAAATTACACTTTATCCCCAATATGCACATATAAATATGAAAAAAGTAAAAGGAAAGAAAACTCCCTTGGTCTTGACATACCATATCTACCGTCAAAATGTTCAATCTTGTTGTGTCATTGCTCTTCATATTTATTCACCTACAAAACAAAAACAAAAAAAATATAAGTAAAATAACATTGGGTTGCCTCCCAACCAATGTCACGTTTAATTTCCTTGATTACACGGTTATAACAAGGCCTAAGGTACATCCCTCTGTGTCAAAATACTTTTGAGTTTACACGAAAATAGTTTGAGTCTTGATTTTTTCAATAATACTTTATGTTTCATTTAAAAACATGGTGCTCAATTCTCTTATCATGCCATATTTTTGTTTTCTTTTTGTACCTTTTAGAATTCTTATATGCATTCTACCGTAACTCATTTAATTTATGTATTTCTAACATCTTTTTCACCTCTCTATTAGACTCTTCTGCTTGCCTACTTGATTGGGGGTGAGAGGGTAAAAGTTTGAGGTCTAAACTTGGTATCCCTTCAATTGATTATTTGAGCTTAGATCATGTCTCAAAATTTTACATAAAGCCTTTGATACACATATGAGAAGCGTGTCCTATAAAAAGTTCACACATTCACAATATCAACCTTTGAATCCATACTTTTAAAGTTAAAGCAGGTTGAGTTGTTTATGGGAAGCTTATGTCCTTGTTCATATAATCATGTGTAAGAGTCTTAAGTGTGGGAAACTCAACATATTCTTATCCTCATAATCAATAACATTTATCTTAAAGCATTGATTAGCCTTATCAATATCAGGGCGTTCAAATGCTTTAAAAACTTTAAACATTACTTGTTCACCTTGAAATTTCATTGTAAGATCACCCTTTTGTACATCAATGAGTGCTCTTTTGGTTTCTAAGAATGGATGAACAAGTGTGATAGGAATGTTATGGTCCTCTTCCTTGTCTAGTATAATGAAATCCGCTGGAAGATGAACTTGTCTACTTTTACTAGCACATCTACTACCACACCTTGAGGTCTCTTAATTGATCTATCTACCACTTGAAATGTTACTAAAGTGGGTTTTTCTTTACCAACCCCCAAACCTTTGAAAATCGATAATGGCATAAGGTTAATGCTAGAACCCAAGTCATACAATGCCTTATCAAAGTGGATGTACCTAATAGTGTAAGGGATGTCAAAAATACCTATATCATTCAATTTTAAGGGTAGTTTTCAAGCAAGGGTGACACTACAACTTTTAGTCAGAATTATAGTTTTATTATCTCCAAGCCTCATTTTCTTAGACAAGATGTCTTTTAGAAAGTTGGCATAAGAACCCATTTGTTTAAGTGCATCTGTAAAAGGTATATTTATGTGTAGCTTCTTGAAGACTTATCGGTGCAAAAGTGCAAGTGTATAGTATTATAGTTTTATAATAAAGTGATAAGTAGCATATCGTCCTCAGGAATTAGTAACTTATTTTTGACAAATATCAAAATTATACTAATCTTAATTTTATCTAGAGAAGTTACTAAGGTTATTGTAATTGGAATTTAAAATAAAATTAATTTAAGAAAATATGCAAAAAAAAAGATAAAGATATTGTTCAAAAATCAAATCAATAGGAAGAAAAATTCTAGGAAATTGATATCACCTAATCCCTTACTATGCTTTACTCAACTAGGTAATTGAATTTAATTCTCTCTGTTTGTTAGCAATCTCCAAAAATATCCAAAAGCCTCTTTCGATAGTCAATTGGAAATATTCTTGTTCATTAATTTACACAAGAGTATGCAATTTAATAAAAAAAAGCATTAAGACCAAAGATTTTAATACTACACAGGTTCATACAAGTCTTTCGATCTCTATATTTACCTATGCCAAAATATTCTAGATCTATCCTATAATTCCCTCTTTTGATAGTAAATCACAAGACTAAAATCATCTAATTAATGGCCAGTTAATTAGAAGCATTAAACTCAGAATAAATTAGACAAACATGAAGAGAAATAATTCAAATTAACATAGAAAATCAAGCATAGTCCATCTCAAGGCTGTTCTATGCTCTCTTAACACACGTAGTAACTTTTCCTCTTCTTTGGGTGTAAGTGATGCCCTAACAATCACTAGAAAGATGTAATTATCACCCAAGAATGCATAGTGAAGCTGATCAGACAATTGCTTTAACTCTGGAGTTGTAGTTTGTTGCACTTTTTCTGTAGAGATTACAGAATCCATATTTGCTACCATTGGCTCTAGCCTCTCCACTTCAGTGCTAAATGATGTATCCTGTTGCAATGCTTCCAAGGAAAATACATAGTGGAGAAATTATTCACTAACAAAAGGTAAATCAAGTTCACAAACAACAAAGTTATTAAAATCATAAGCATGTGATGAATTGGTGATATATCGCTCTAGCTGATCAGCCAACATATCTTCTTGAAAGGCTTTTACTATATATTTCTCAATGACATCTACCCGAAAGCAAGTTCTTGGAACTTTTGGAAATCTCATAGCTTCATAGATGTTGAATGTAACCTTTTCCTTGTTCACTCTCAATGTAAACTTACCCTTTTGAACATCTATTAAAGCCCTTCCCGTAACTAAGAATGGCCGGCCAAGAATTAATGGGACATCTTGGTCTTCATCCATATCTAACACCACAAAATTAGTAGGAAAAATGAATTTCTCCACCTTTATCAATACATCTTCTATGATTCCATGTGGATACTTGATGGATTGGTCTACTAGTTGCAAAGAAATTGTTGTTTGTTTCATCTCTACAAGTCTCAATTTCCTATAAATAGACAGTGGCATAAGATTAATGCTAGCACCAAGATCACATAAAACTTTATCAAAAAATGAATTTCCAATAGTGCAAGGAAAAGTGAAACTCCCTAGATCTTTTAATTTTTGAGGTAATTTCTTTTGAAGGATGACACTACATTCTTCAGAAAGCTTAACTGTTTCAAACTCCTCCAATCTTCTCTTCTTGGAAATGATGTCCTTTAGAAATTTGGCATAATTTGGAATCTGTTCCAAAGCTTCTACAAAAGGAATATTTATGTGAATTTTCTTAAAGATATCTAGAAACTTAGAAAATTGCTTATCTAATTTTTGTATTTGAAAACGTTGAGGATAAGGAAATGGAGTAGAAAGAATATGAGGATTGTCAAGAAATGAAATTGATGGAGGCATGTCAGTCTCTCTTAGGGTATCATCAACAATCTCATTTTCTTATACTTTATGATTGCTTTGGCCATTGTTTGGAGCTGTAGGGGTGGACTCAATTTCCTTTGATGGTGACCTTACAATTTCTCTTCCACTCCTAAGTGTAATGGGATTGAATTGTTCCTTTGGATTCACTTCTGTACTGCTAGGAAAAGTTCCTCTTTGTTGAGCATTGATGGTTGTGGCTATTTTCCCAATTTGCACTTCAAGATTTTTCATAGTGGCTCCCATATTGTTAAAATGAGTCTAAATGTTATCCATCTATTAATCATTCTTTTTAAACCTTGGTTTGGTCTCCTCAACAAAGGAAACCATAGCATCCTCAAGTGACATCTTCTCCTTACTCGATTGACTATCAAACCCTGGAGGAGGTTGTAACACATTCTTTATGTTCCCATAAGAAAAATTCTTATGATTTCAAAGCCCTGGATGCTAGTCATTTGGCATAGGATTACCATGATAATTATAGTTTCGATTGTTAATGTACTAAACATGTTATTGACTTGCTTCATTCATTGGAACTGACATACTTGAAGTTGCAACATATTTTACACGTTGTGGTATTCTTTGGGTTGTCAAGGTTGAAATCTAATGAGATAGAGAAGCTACTTGAGCTACAAAGACAACAAACAACTCCAATTCATGAATCCCTATGACTTTCTTGGCCATAGATCTTTCAGTTGGCCATTGATAGTTATTTGAGGCCATTTCTTCCAAAAGAGAAGTAGCACCTTCAGGTGTCTTTGACATCAAAGTTCCACCAGAAGCAACATCAACTATAGTTCTAGTTTTTCCATTTATCCTATTATAGAACATCTAACCTTGCAACTAATATGGCAATCCATGTTGAGGGCAATGCCAAATCATATCTTTATAACTTTCCCATGCTTCATAGAGTGTCTTAAAATCATTTTTTTAATTGACCAATCTCACTCCTAAATTGGGTTGTTTTTACAAGTGGAACTACATTAGCAAGAAACTTTTCAACCATGTCCTGCCAACTAGTAATGCTTTTCGATTGTAAAGATTGTAGCCATCCTCTAGCCTTGTCCCTCAATGAAAAAGGAAACAATATCAGTCTAATGGTGTCTTTAGTAACACCATTCATCTTTACGGTGTCACAAATCTCCAAGAACATTGCCAAATGAATAGTGGGATCATCAAGTGGCAATCCACTAAATTGGGTTTGTTGCACCATGTTGATCAATGAAGGTTTAAGCTCAAAATTATTGGCATTAATGGTCTGGTGTCTTACACTTGAGTAGTTATCATTCACAATTAGCCTTACATAATCCATCAAGGTGCATGGTTGTGCATTCTGTTCTCCTTCAGCCATGGCTAATACTTTTTTCTTTTTTCGTGATCTAAGGGTTCTTTCAATCTCCAGATCAAAAGGAATAATGTTTCGAGTTTTAACACGGCGCATCCAACGTCAGAAACACACCTGGAGAAAACAAAAATAAATAAAAATAAAATATAATATAATTATAAATTAAAACTAAGATTATTTTGTATCGATATTGGTAAAAAATAAGAAAAAAATCAATCCCTACCAACGATGCCAAAAAGTTGATCGGTATAAAACTACAAGGGCATATTATTGTAGTTTTATAATAAAGTGATAAGTAGAGTATCGCCCTCAAGGATTGGTAACTTGTTTTTGACAAATATCAAAATTATACTAATCTTAATTTTATCTAGAGAAGTCACTAAGGTTGTTGTAATTAGAATTTAAAATAAAATTAATTTAAGAAAATATGCAAAAGAAGATAAAGATATTGTTCAAAAATCAAATCAATAGGAAGAAAACTTCTAGGAAATCGATTTCACCTAATCCCTTACTATGCTTTACTCAACTAGTTAATTGAATTTAATTATCTCTGTTTGTTAGCAATCTCCAAAAATATCCAAAAGCCTCTTTGAATAGTCAATTGGAAATATTCTTGTTCATTAATTTACATTAGAGTATGCAATTTAATAAAGCAAGAAAGCATTAAGACCAAAGATTTTAATACTACACATGTTCATAAAAGTTTTTTGATCTCTATATTTTCCTATGCCGAAATATTCCAGATCTATCCTATAATTCCCTCTTTCAATATATATATATATATATCTAAATTATAGATCTTTAAATTACATCTTATTCCTAGAATAAAAAAATTAGTTCATGCTAAAAATTAAATTTAACATAAATGAATTTATCATTATTTTCTGAGGGGATTTGAAAGGAAATTGACTCACAAAAAGAATCTTTTTTCGTGTTTTTGTCCATATTTTTCTTCTATTTTTCATTGCTTTTTGCGTCATTTTCCGTTTTGCCCAGCGTGTTTCTCTTTTCCCCTCCTCTCTCTTTCTACGTTTCTGCTTCTTCTTTTTTGTTTCCTCTCCCCTCTCTTGTTTCTTCTCTTCTTATATATATATATATATAAATATATACATATCTCCATGCAAAACCTACGCGCTATTACTTCTTTTTGATATATATATATATAATATAATATAAAATCTCTGCCTTTATATATATATATATATATATATATATATAACCCTATCCTCCTTGCACTCCTTTTTCCCTATCCTCCTTGCACTCCTTTTGCTTTTTGATAAATATATATATATATTTAGAAACATTTTAATGTAAAAATCTTAACGAGCACGTTGTATTCCTTTTCCTAGTCATCACAACCAATTTTTATTATTGGGTTCATACATTTCATATCAAGCATACATGTATTTAGTTTCCATATATTTATCAATTTTTACCCAAATCATGTTTAGAAACATCCTAAAAATAAAATTAAAAAATTCCTAAAAATTGAAAATTTGTACTAAATACTAAAGTAGAGAATAAAGTTCCCTCCCTCAAACTTAAATTTCATATTGTCCCCAACGTGTACATGTAAAAAAGAAAATAATGTTCAAATGTCCCACATGTTCACATTGTCCCCAAGTTCCTTAGTCCTAGCACACCATATATATCGTTGAAATGCTTAATCTTGTTGTGCCATTTTTGTCCACATTTATTCACCTATAAAACAAAAATAATAAAAATATAATTACAATAACGTTGGATTAAGCTCTAAGTAGCATCAAGTTTAATGTATTTGACTATATGTTCATATCAAATCCTAAGGCATATCGCACCTTGTACATTTATTATTAAGTTTGCCCAGAAATAGTATGAGTCTTGAATTGTTCAATAATACTTTATATTCTGGTTTAAAAGCACGATGCAAAATTCTTTTATCATGCCGTATTTTGTTTTCTTTTTGTACTTTTTGGCATTCTTATAAGTAATCTACCATAACTCATCTAATTTATGTATTTGCAACATCTATTTCACCTCTCTATTCGACTCTTTTCATTTTTCTACTTGATTAGGGATGGTAGGTTGAAGGTGTGAGTTCTAAACTTAGTGGCCCTTGAATAGATGGTTCAAGCATAGAACCTATCTCAAAATTCTCTACAACCACATCAGGCATATGCATGGGAGTTGTAGCCTCCAAATAGTTCACACAATCAATAATATCAATCATAGATCCTATACTTTCAAAATTAAAATAGATTGAGTTCTTTCTTGGTGAGTTTACTTCATTAATCACATCATCTATGTAATACTGTTAAGTGTGAGTGACTCAATAATTCTTTTAAGTTATCAACATGATCCTCAATAATTCTTCATCATTCGTTAACATTATTAATATGAGGGGTTTCATACGCTTTAAAAACTTTAAATTTTACTTCTTCATCTTGCACTCTCATTGTTAGCTTAACTTTTTGTACATCAATGAGTGCTCTTTTGGTTGCTAAGAATGGACAATAAAGTATGATAGGAATGTTATGATCCTATTTTATGTCTAGTACAATGAAATCTACTAGAAAGATGACCTTGTCTACTTTTACTAGCACATCTTCTAACACACCATGCAATTGCTTAATTGATCTATCTGCCATTTGTAATGTCACTAAAGTGGGTTTGGATTTACTAACCTCTAATCTCTTGAAGATCGACAATGGCATATGGTTAATGCTTATACCTAAATCACATAGTGCTTTCTCAAAAGTCATATTCCCAATTGTGCAAAAAATGTCAAAGGTACCTAGATCTTTCAATTTTTTAGGATAGTTTTCTATCAAGGATGACACTATAACCTTCAATCAAGTTTATTATTTCAGTATCTCCAAGCCTTTTTTTCTTAGATAGGATTTCCTTTATAAATTTGGTATAAGAAGACATTTGTTCAAGTGCATGTATAAATGGTATACTTAGGAAAAGGAATGGGTTTGTAGAGGTTACTTTTCTTTGGCTAAATTATTTCCTTTTCAGTGCTCTCTTTATCCAATTATTCCTTATCATCCTTGTTAACTTCTTGTTTCTCCTCATCCTTTTGAGTTTCATGCTCCTCCTCTGAATTTTACCACTCTAATCTAGGTCATGGCATTAGAATGCTCTTTACCTTCTCTTCTTGGGTTTATAATTGTGTCACTTGGAAGGTTACCTTGAGGCCTTTGACTTATGGATGGGGCAAGTTGCCCCATTTGGGTTTCTAAATTCTGAATTAAAGCTTCTTAAGTAGACACTTTTGTGCTTACAAACTATATGAAGTATTTCATCATCCCCATTAAAGCATTTGTATTGTCCTCAATAGGTGGCTTATTCTCTTGGGCTTGTGATTATTGTGGTTATTGAAAACTAGATGGTGGAAATCATTGACAGTTGAATTGATTACCATTTTGTTATTACTCGAAGAGAAATTTGGATGTTGTCTCCATCCTAGGTTATATATGTTCGAATATGGATTATTATTTCGATTCACGTTACCCCACATAGCATGTTGATTTAGTATTATTTGGACAATTATCAAACAAATGAGCTCCAACACAAAAGACATAGTACACCTTGAATCTTGGACATGGTTTATATTTATTGGTGAGTTTTGAGCCTTCAAAAGATTTACCAAAGATGAGACTTGAGTTGTCTGTGTCATGATATCATTTATCTCGTGTATTCTGGCTACTCTTCTTATGGTTTCCATTCTATCCATTGGCCATTGATAATTATTGATAGCCATTTTTTCAAGTAAATTATATTCTTGATTGTAAGATTTGGTTAGAGAGCTCTATTAGCGGATGCATCGACAATGGTTCTTGTTTGAGAATTGAGACCATTATAGAAAGTATACATTTAAATCCAATGATGGATACTATGGTAAGGATACTTAACAATTCTTTGAATCTCTCCCATGCTTCATATAAAGATTCCCCTTCGTATTGTTGGTAGGAGGTAATGTCATTCTTAAGCTTGGAATTCTTTGATGGTGGGAAATATTTCATCAAGAATTTCTCTGCCAAATCACTCCAAGTTGTAATCGAATCAGGTAAAAAAGAGTTTACACAAGCTTGAGCATAGTATTGTAATGAGTACGGGAATAATGTAAGCCTAAATTCCTTCTAGGTCATACCATTGAATTCAAATGAATCTCCAACTTTAATAAACAATCTGAGATCTAAATGAAGATCCTTTGTTCATAATCCGCTAAATTGTCCAACTGTTTGTAACATTTTGAGCATTATTGGCTTTTATACAAAATGATTAGATTGAATGTTTGGCCTTGTAATACTTGGATCTAGCCCTTCCAGCATATGTAATGCATATTTATTTATAGCTCTATATCTATCATTTATTAAAGGTATTTGGCTGTTAAAATTTAGCTCATCATTGTTTGTTTCTAATGGATTAGCCATTTTTTTGTACTTGGATGATAAATTTTTGTTTTCTTATTGATCTTAAAATACGCTCCATTTAGGATCTAAAGGGAAAATTTCTCCCTTATGGACTCTACTCATGCAATAGAGACAAATATATTTCTAATAGACTAAAGGAGAATTCAAAATTAAAAATAACTAAAATAAAATAAAACTAAAGATATATCAAAATAAATAAATAAAAATAACTAAAATAAAATAAAATAAAAATTATTTCTAATGTTTATAATCCCCAATAATGGTGCAAGAACTTGATCGACATGAACTATGTTTAATAAATATGCAAATATATTTATCGTAAAAAATAATGTAATGATAAGAAAATATCATTCTCACGAGCTTATACTATTAGAAACTAATTTCTAAAACAAAAAAAAGTAAAAATAATATTTTTTATGTGTTTTTATGTTTTAAGAAAGCAAAATTAAAAGAACTAAAAATAAATAGTAGTAATTAATTAATTCACAATTGGTTGCTAAGAAAATATATGAGAAAATATGTAGGAATACTTAATATCCTAATTTTTTAAACATGTGAATCATTAAAATCCCCTTAATATAATAACCGATCAATTAGATTATCAATTGAATCTAACCAAGTATGTATTCCTCTCTCAAGTAAACTATACACCATATAATAATTATCCTAATTACACTCTCATGTCAATTAGATTGCATACCACTCATTAAACTCATCAATTGTGGATCACATATATAAGAATCATACATCTCTACCTAGAAACTATGCATGTTATTTAATCAAGACAAATAATTAAATAATTCTCTTAAATCTAATTTATTGCCTCTATGGATCAATTATTGGCCAAATAATCAACAAAATAAAATAAAATAATATAATATAATATAATTAAATTGAAATTAGAATTGGGGTAAAATATTAGATCATCACATGTATAAAATTGGGTTCAAAAGACCCCTAGATTAATAAATTAGCTAGACATAATTTAGTTCAAAAAACTCATATTTTTCATAAAAAGACATAAAAATTGATAAAGAAAGTAAAAGAAGAATAAATACAATTAATCTCTTGAATTGTAGCACCAATCTCTTCTTGAATCTCCACCAAATGTGTATATCCTTTTCAATTTTTCTCTATTTTCTCTTTTCTTAGCCCAAAAAACTGGTAACAAATTGATAATTTTTGGCTCACTAGGATTTGTGGGACAATTAGAGGGTTAAACTAAGTTCAGGTGTAATATGGACCATTAGATCAACTTTAGATCACCCATTTTTACTAAAAAGTTCATATTTTAATATTTTTAATCCCAAAAGTACTACTTATTGAATAAAATGAGAAAATATTAAGCAAAAAAGTGCACTGATGACTCTACTTTCATAGAGTCATCACCTTTCAATACATTGACCCATTCAAGTCCAGCATTACCTTCTACTTGCTAGGTACAAGCATCGAGACCATGTCCTAAAATACTTCACACACCATAGTATTCTCTGTTTATTGTGGCGTGTGTTGTAAAGAACACAACTTGCTTGGTTAGTTAAGCAAGCTACATTTGAACTTCAATATGAGAGTCTATTTCATAGACCCTAGCTCTCAAATAGATTGTAAGTCTCTAACGTAGTTTTTTTTCGTCCATTGCTCATCTAGTAGTATTATCAATGATGAACTAACATTTTTCTGTCAATCCATCATGGAAAATTTTGTCTTGCAGTTGTAAAGGATAGCTATGATGGGCGAATTGAGTGAGAAAAATCTCACGCTTCATGGAAAGGTTCTCCCTCCATTTGAGAGAAAGTTTCTATCTTAGCTCTCAACTCTGATGTTTATTGATGGGAATAGAACTTTCCCATAAATTTGTTGGAAACATCCTCCTAGATCATCAAGGAACCTGTAGGAAGTGACATTAGCCATGCATTGGCCCTAACTTTAAGGGTGTAATTGAAACATCACATTCTAAGTTGATCCTCGGTGAGTATATTGAGGAAAAATCTTTAGACTGTGAAGTAAATGTCTCTAATGAAAGATAATGAGTCCTCATTAGGCAATCCATAAAAAGCAAGTAACATGGAAAAATGAATGTTTCACAATTCATAGTTCCGAGCTACCTTACCTAGTTGGATAGAGGTAGTTGTTGGGCCAATTGCTAGTCTTGTAAACTCCTTCATTTTGCTTTCTCTTTATGGCAGATTTTCCCCCTTAATTAAAGATTCAGGTAAAAGGTCAAGAGGTTAGGTTCACAAATTTTTCATACAAAAGACTATGGGACCTTAAGGTCCAACCTTCTTGATAGTTTATTGATTCTATGTATATTATTTTTATATGGTGTGAAAGAGTATCCTAAAGACCTCTTAATTCACATAAACTTTTTAAAATAGAAATTAAATTCAAATGTTAAGTGTGTACAAATCAAAAGATAAAATAAATATATAAGTCTATAACACATTACATGTTTGTATACAGAAATATTGAATACTTAGAAATTAAAAGAATAAAATAATACAATGATATACATGTTAGCAAAAAAAAATATTATACAAGAAATAATTTATTACAAAAATACTTAAACATAAAGTAAAAGACATAAAACAATAAAAGAGTTAATAAATAAAGAAAAGAAAAATTAAATTAAATTAAAATTTTAAAATAAAAGAAAAAAATAATTATTTAAAAAAGAAAATTAAATTAAATTAAAATAAAATAAAAGTTAAATTTTTTATATAAATAAAATCTTAAATTTTTCCAATGTTTTAAGATTTTATTATTTAAATAAAATATTTAATTTTTTATTTTTGAAAAATAAGAAAAACAATGTTAAAAACAAAACAAAATAAAAGAAAAGAAAGTTTAAAATAATATATTTTATTTATTTATTTATTTTTAATTTTTTCTTCTCAAAAATAAGAGAAAATTTAATATTTAAAATATCAAAAATTCATTAATAACCTAGATATATTAAAAAATCCAAATATTTACGAAAAATATTTTTTTTAAGATTTTGATAATAAAAACTTTAAAAGCGTTATTCTTCCCTAGGAATGGCACCAAAAACTTAATGCATAAAATTGTTGCATACAAGTTTTGTATGATTTATAAATATCTCACAAGTATACAAATCACTTATAGAAAATAATAAGAATAATTCTAAGGTCCGTCTAAAGAGGAATCATATGTTTTTTAAATTATTCAAAAAAATCTTAAAAATGAAAATAAAATCTAAATATTTTGTCACATAGTTTTACTGAAAATCTAAACTAATGAAATAAAAATAAAGATAAGTTTATTAAATATTTATCATACAGTGGAGAATTTATGAGTGACATAACTAATTAATTATGCTTGTTCAATATTAAGTAGGTTATTAAAAATATAAATTAAGATTATTGATTCCCTATTATATACACAAATAGAAGATTAATAAGGTCCAGTATTTGTTATCAATTAGAACCACTTATCGCCTTCGATCGAGTCTAATAGTTAATTTTAATTCAATAATGCTTTTTTTCTAAGAGATTAATGAACCATTCGATTGCCACCTTTGGTTGAGTCTAACAATTTGAACTCTTATCAAGGTGTTTAAATTAGATTAATGATTTAAGCATATCGAATCTAACTTTCATATATATTTAGACTACAATTATCTAATATCCATGAGTACTAAACTAAATCAAAGTCAGATAATTATTACCTAAATCTAACTCTCTTATGAAAAATACTTCGTCAATATGTTTTTTCTTTTACAAACTTCATTTTAATCTTGATGGATAAATGAAAATTAATTCTTTGAATAACAATATTTATCTATTTTAATATTTCACAAGTCTAACAACATTACTCATATCTCATATTATTTATAGCCACACATGCATATTTCAATAAATAATCAATAAATTAAACATATAGCACATAAAATAACCCATAAAAATAATAAAAAATAATACATTTAAATATACCTACATAGAATCTCAAAATTGTTTCTATTTTGGAAAACCTCAAATAAAATTGTCAAGAGCGTTTATTGAATTGAAACTAAAACTATTACATAAACTAAATTTGTTCAACTCTCAAATAACAGAATAACTTTAAACTAAATAAAAGAAAAGCTAAGAAAGCTTAAAAGACTAAGAAATTAGCTTAAGAATGAAGTTGTGGGATATGGATTACAATGGAAATAGGGTCATATTTATAGGTGGAGGAAATGAGAGAAATATGGATTATTTAGACTAGCACCGTGACATACAAATGTTTCACGTTGTGGCATACACAAACTGTACATAGTTTTGGCTTGATCCATTACATTCACATCGTGGCATACAATATTTTCTCACTACAGCCCACATCAAATCTAAGATGCATTGAAGTCAATCCTTTTACCTCATGTTGTGACATACAAAAGTTTCATGCTTTAGCCTACTCAATTCTACAGCACTTTGGAACCCTTGTTTCATTTATATCTTTTTTCAAGTTTTAAGCCATATGTAAATCTTTAAATATTTTATCTTTTTAATCTTCAAAATTGTAATGGAGTGCTTTCAGATATATTCTTCAAGAGTTTGATCAATTTAATCCTTTTGTAGCTAAAATACTTGAAAAATAACAAAACATACTGGTGATTGCAAAAAGATGGATTTATTTAAAATCATAGTAAAAATAAGAAAATATAAACTTATTTAATCATTAAAGATGATAAAATCAACATATATTGAGTGCCTTTTTGCATTCATCACTACCATGAGATACTATATAGTGTTGAACCCATAGAAATGTCTAGTGCACCCTTAGACTTACCTAGGTCCTACTTAGGAAATAGACTACTTCACATAAGATAGAGCCTAAAGAGTTACCTAAGCACCTTAAATATGTATTTTTGGGAGAGAGGGATACTTATCCAATCATTATTTCATCTACTTTAACCCCAACCCAAGAAGAAAACTTGTGAGGGAGCTTAGAAGATTTAAGGAAGTTATAAGTTAGAGTATTGGAGACATTAAAGGTATTAGTGATAACTATATTTTATATAGGTATTTTCACCTATTTTATTAATCATAATTGCTATGTTCTTTCTATTTTTAGTTAATTTAGTTTAATAAATTAGTATTTATTGTTTTTTATATATTTTAAGAAAATTAAATAATTTGTATCGAAAATGTACTTAATTGCAAATTTATGTCCAAAAATCTAATTTCAAATAAATGAGTGCTTAATTTCAATTTATAAAAGTAAAAAATTTAATCTAAATTAGAAATGGGCTTGATTGCAATAAAAGAAAGATTGAAATGTAATTTGAATTAAATATTTGGGTCAAATTGCAATTAATAAAAATTGAATTTTCTGCGTAGGAGAAGAATGCCACTCGCACAACTCACGATGCCCATCACTCACCGTTCGTTCATCCAATCAATGGTCCAAATTGGACGAGTGCATTCGAGACGAGACAAAAGAGAGTACCCTGTATATCTGTTGCACGTAGCTCAGCACCCAGTGGAGCCCACCTGCCGCGCAGGCCGGCGTGCAGTTTGGGACCCACATATCGGCTGCGCAGAATATCCCCAAGGCGCATGGCTCACCATTGGATCGGTTGAACAGACCAGATTGAAGCGCGTGGAACCAAGATGTCACGCACCGAACCGCTTGTCTAAAAATCATGTGCGACGCGGGGTATCCAAGCAGCGTGCACCCTCAGTTTTCATAGAACAAGAAGAAGCCACGTGTCTCCTAAATCTTCCAGTGAATAAAATAACGACACGTGGCATAAATTTAGTAAACCAGAATGCACGGAAAAGGCGCACGTTTCTAGGCGCGCCGTTGTCTGCCACATGTCCCCGCGCGCCTTGCTTTCGTGCGGCGCAGTTCCATGCACCCTTTTTGCTCTCACCAATTGAAGGATGCCACGTGTCCCACTATATTTTACAACAAATAAGATCGTGACATGTGGCTGAGTATATTGAAAACAAAATCAGAAGCGCGCGTCGTTGTCTCCCACTCAGTTTAAAATCATATTTTTGTTGTAACGGTTTATCCCCCACGCATTTTATTTTTATTTTCGATACAAATATTATACTCGTCTCTACATAATTAAAGAAAAATGTATATTTTTTTAGTTGTATTTTTGTTGCTATAAATAGGGCATTTATTGCCAAAATTTGGAGGTTGGGTTTAGGGGTTCATTTTGGGGGTTGGACTGTGGAACACGCAGAAGCCATTTTGGCTTCTGTTGTGTTCCGCGTGTGCCAAATATTTTCGTTACTTGATGTCTTAATTTCCTTCTTCTAATTTTTCTGCATCTGTTGTAATTTTAATTTTTAATTAATGAAGTAATTTAATTTTTCTAGGGTTTCATTTGATCTAAATTTATGAAGCTTTGATTTTAATTATTTTTGATAGATTTATAAGACGTTCGATTTGTTCATTCTATTTTGTGCTTAATGCTTTTTGATTATTTACGAATCTTATCAAAACGATCTATGGCACATAAATAAACTTGGAAGAGGTATTTGTATGTGTATTGCTCGTAAATAGAATGACATGTATGATGAAGGATAGGAATATACCGTAATTGTATGTGTGGCCATTTGAGACCTTAGAACTTAATGAATCTTATTAAATTTAATTCTCATAGAGATATAGTGAATTAATTTAACGAGGTGTGTTTATACGGAGCTCGGAAGAGATGTATGAATAAAATTAGAAGTTTTCGGTTGACAAATTAAATGTACTAAAAAATATAAATCAAAAGAAAATAATATGATTAGAGTGGAATAATTTGGTGAAAAATTGCAATCTTAGATTTCTTTTATTTTGTTATTAAACTCTTTTCTTGAATTTGTTACAATTAACGATCTATTTTGGATAAAATCAGAAAGAGATAATTTTAGTAATCAACAAACTATAGTAACAAATCTCCGTGGGAACGATACTTTACTTACAAATCTTTATTACTTGTGACTATGTATACTTGCACGTTTTATGTTCTCCTAAAAGAGACAACAATTAGTATAATTTTAAATCCCGTGAGAGAAACTTAGAGGAAATTAAACCTTGTTATGCAAGAGGTAGTGAACAAGGAAATTTTAAAAATCTTAGATGTAAGATTTATTTACCCTATTTTTGATAGTAGGTGAGTTAGTCCATTAAATAACAAATCAAGCATTATAGTGGTAAGAAATGAAAAAAATGAGTTAGTTCCTACCAAGATGATTTCAAGATGGAGAATGTATATTGATGTTAGGAAGCAAAATCTGTGTACTTAAAAGAGATCATTTCCCTTCCCTTTTATTAACTATATGTTGGAAAATTTAATAGGGCATGACTTTTATTGTTTTCTTGATGGTATTTTATGTTACTACCAAGTACACATTGCACTAGAGTACACATTGCACTAGAGGATTAAGAGAAGACCACATTTACTAATCCATTTGGGACTTTTACCTTCAAGAGGATGCCATTTAGTCTATGCAATGCCCCCATCACATTCCAGAGATGCATGGTGTTTATCTTTTCAGATATGATGGAGAAATTCATTGAGATATTTATGGATGAATTTTCTATTTTTGGAACCTTGTTTGGTGATTATTTGAATAAATTGACTTTAGTTCTAGAAAGATGCATTGAATGTAATTTAACACTTAGTTGGGAAAAATTCATTTTATGGTCAAACAAGGTATTATATTTGGACATGTTATTTCTAGTAAGGGTATAGAAGTGGACAAAGCTAAAATTGAATTGATTCCTAGACTACCATATCCTACTTCTGTTAAGGGTATTAGGAGCTTTTTAGAACGTATAGGTTTCTATAGGAAACTTATTAAAGATTTTTCTAAAATAAGTCAATCTTTATGTAATTTGTTGACCAATGATGCTTCCTTTGTGTTGATAATGGTTGTCTTGTTTCTTTTAATACTTTGAAAGAGAAATTAAGATCTGTTATCATGGAACCTAATTGGTCATTCCCCTTTGAGATTATATGTGATACATCTGATTATACTACATAGTCTATTTTGGGGCAAGTAGTGGATAAGCATTTACATGTTACTTATTGTGCTAGTATGATGTTCAATGATGCCAAACTATCTATTTCACCACCAAAAATGAATTATTGGCTATTGTGTATGCTTTGGATAAATTTAGATCTTATTTTGTACAATCTAAAGTAATTACTTATTTTGGTCATGCTGCTTTGAAATATTTACTAAGTAAATCGAATGCTAAGCCAAGAATAATTAGTTAATTTTTATTTTTACACAAATTTGACTTAGACATTAGAGATAAGAAATAAAATGAGAATGATGTAGCTAATTATCTATTTAGATTAATTTTTGACTTTGACACTATTGAGGGTGAGAATGGAGAAGGCATTGTTGAGAGTTTTTTTGATGAATAATTATTAACTATAGGTCTAAGCTTGTGCTATGCTAATATAGTTAACTATATTGCTAGTGGTGTTTTGAGGCCTCACATTGCTTTTCAGGAAAAAAAGAGATTTTTACATTCTTATGGGCATTATTTTTGGGTTAACCCTTATTTATTCAAGCTTTGCCAAAATCAAGTCATCCAAACTGAGGAGGAACATGAAAGTATTTTGGTCTTTTTTCCATAAGCTTTAATGTGGGGGCTTATTTGAGTATGTTCATACTTTTTGCAATCGTTATGATAAATGTTAAAGGAATGTTAACATAGGAAGAAAATATGAGATACCTTCAAAATATAATTTAGTTGTTGATTTGTTCAATGTTTGGGTGATTGATTTTATGGACCCTTATCCCCCTTCTTTTGGTTTTGAGTACATTATGGTTGTAGTTGATTATTTATACAAGTAGGTTGAAGCTATACTCACTAGAACTAGTGATACTGAATGTATTGTCAAATTTTGAAAGGATTAGCAGGTTTAGGACACTTAAGGTCATAATTAGTGATGGTAGGAGCCACTTTTGTAATAAGCTCTTTGAAAGGCTTCTAAAGAAGTAAAACATCACACAAAAGGTGGCTACTCCATACCTTTCTGGTAAGGTTGAGGTAAGAGATAAAAAATTCAAGAAGATCTTGGAAAGTGTAGTATAGCCCTCAAGAAGAATTAGGTAGTCAACCTGAATGATGCATTATGGGAATACTATAGTTTACAAGACATCTATTGGGATAAGCCTTTACTGTTTGTTTTTTGGAAAGGCATGCCATTTTCCCATTGAGCTTGAGCAATGGGCATATTGTGTAATTAAAAAGCTACAAATGGACTTTGAACAAGTAGGAGAGAAGCGCTTTCTTCAACTTGGTGAGCTAGAAGAGTTTAGGGATGAATCCTATGGAAATGCAAAATCTACAAAGAATGCACTAAGAATTACCATGAGAAGAGCCTAATCCGTAAGTCTCTTTATCCTAGAATGAAAGTAATTTTATTTATTTCTTGTTTTAAATTGTATCTAGGAAAATTGAAGTCAAAATGGGGTAGACCATTTCAAGTTATTCAAATCTTTTCCCATGAAGTTGTAGAGTTGTTAAACCCAAAAGTTGAACCCAAAGACAAAATTGACATTAAAGGTGAACAAGCATTGTGTTAAACCTTACTTAGAAGGAGTCAATAACAAGGGGGACATTGAGTGCATTGAAGTATACAAACTGTAGCTTTAAGTGATGTCTTGACAAGACATTAAAGAAAGCATTTTGTGGGAGGAAACCCACTGTATCTAGTAGTATTCTTTCCTTTTATTTTAGTTTAGTTGTTTCATTAGTTTATTGATTAGTTAATTTTCTATTTGCTCCTTTTTTGAAGGCTTTTTTGAGATTTTACTTAATTGAAAACATTGAATACAATGTCTAGTTTAGGTTTGGAGGGTGCAATAATTTGTTTTGATATAAAACTATCATGTGTATGGTCAATTTATGGTGATTAATTGAGTCTTTATGCACTTGTTATGTGATTTCATAAACCTATTCTTGGTTTGTTATAAAAGTTAGTTCTTATTCATAGTCAATGTTCAGGTTTGGAATTTTAAAATGGAGATGAACCCAAATTTGGTGTCTAAAAATCAAATTATGGAGGCTCCCTTATGAGAATCTTTTTGAGCCCATATCATTTCTTTCTAAGACATAATTTTTTCTACTCTTTTAAAAACATTCCTTTTTATTCTAAATTATTAAATGATCTTTATAGTTTTGCATTGAATTTTAGCATTTTAAACAATCAAATGAAGTTTCATGTTGCTTATTTTTATTGCACCAATGGGAGGACTTAAGTAGGAATTAAAAATGTGGGCATATTTTCATTTCATGCTTGACTTCTAATTCATAATGATACATATAGGGTTCCCTTAGAAAAAGAAAACGTAATAGCCACATACCATAGGTACTACATACATATGTGGGTTTTTCCCTTATTTCTTATTCCAAAAGAGAAAACAAAACAAAACAAAACAAAAAAAAGATATGAATAAATACTGTGACCCTGAAGTCTTGAAAGTAGTCATGTAATTGTTGTAAGATAGTAGAAATAACACCTTGAAGTCAAATGCATTTCCATTCATCTATATGTATATACATGATATTACTTACTAAATGAGTTCGATTGGAGTATGATATAAGCAGTGTGATGCCCTCATAATCATTGTATTTGATTCTTTTCATGAGATCTACTTTGTGCACATTTGAAACTTTTCTTCTTTATGAACACATGAGACTTTATTTGTCTTCATCTTTACATAAGTTAATGATAAGTAGAACTGGCATCGTCGATCGTGCAAATACTTTGGTTTTATATTTGTAAAACTCTCACAATTGCATGAATCATTTTATAGAAACTGATAAGTATACTCCCAACGTTGATATAAGGAATGAATATATGAAATTTTTAATTTATTATTCAAACTTTTAAAAATGAAATTAAATCTTAAACATCCTGTCACGATATTTTGAGTTTTGTGTTTTCCTAATATAATAAAAATAAATATAGATATGGAATCAACAAATTTTTATGCAAATTTTTATCATTCATAATAGTGGAGTATTTATAGATATAATAACTAAGTTAATTATGCTTGCTCATATTATTTAGGTTATTAAAAATATAAATTGATATTTATTGATTCTTTCTTTTTTATATGAATACCACATTTGGTAGGGTTAGATATTATTTTTTAATTAAACAAATCAATTAACACCTATGGGTGGTGTCGATAACTAATTTGGTTAATTAAATTAATTCTTTTTTTCTTTCTAAGAGATTGAAAATGAACCATTTAAATACCACCTTTGGTGGGGTTAGATAATTTAAACTTTAATCAAGGTATCCAAATTAAACCTAAGAATCTAATTATCCGAGTACTAATTTTCAAGTTTTAAAACTATTGCTGAAAATATGTTGTCAATACATTTTTGAATTATAGTTCTTATAAAAAAAATTTGAAATAGAGCTTCACTCTAACTATCGGACGATTGTACCAACAAATAAAAGAGCACTACTCTAAATTAGACCGGATAATTAAATCTTAAAATCTAATTTTTAGATTTAAGTTTGCAATGAAAAATAATATATTTCTCTCTAACATCCTTAATATAAAATCTTGAATAAAAATAAAATCAATTCATTTTATATAGATTTTTACCTATTTTATATTTCGCAAGTATAACAACGTTATTATTATATCATGTTTACGAATAGCCAGCCATGTTATATTTAATCACACACAAATTAAATATAACATATAAGAATAAAACATAAAAATAACTATAAAGAATAAGAATCCTTATAAAACCTAAATGCTAATTTCATTTCTAGAAAACCTCCAAACCAATTTGCATTTTCGTTTATTGAATCAAAAAACTATAATTTTACAAAAAAACATAGCTAGTTCTTCTCAAAAGAAGAAGAACTTTAAAACTAAAAACTAAAAAAAATTAAACTTTCTAGACAGAGAAAGAGCTAAGAAACTTATTTCTTGAGATGTGATTTGTATAATAGGGAAACCGAGTATTTATAGGTGAGGAAAAGGGTAAAAAGAAATGGAAAATTGATAAAAAAGGGTTAAAACGCGTAATGGATGAACGTTGACATAAGCGCTAATGCAAAATGGATGAGCGCTAACATAGGCAGTGGTGCACATATAAATTCAGTGTGATGCATTCAGATAGGAGCAGATACAATGTGGCTAGGCACAGATGGGGCAGATATGGCATGGCTATACGCAAATGGTCACAAAATTGGTGCAGTTGCGTGTGCTATGCGGGAGGATGTACGTAGAATTCGACATGATATGGCATAGCTAGGTGCATTGCTCAGCGTGGTGTAGCGCAAATGCATGTGTTTCTCGATGTGGTATGATTTTGGCCTTTTGACCCATTTTGTCCAATTTTTCCATCTTTTTTACTTTCCTCATTTATTTTCTCAATATATTTGTAATTAATTGCCTGTAGTATTTTTCTTTAAGTCTTTAAGTTATTTTTTTAAACAAAAATACATAAAAAAATAATAAAAATACCCGTGATTTCGAAAAAGCAAATTTATATAAAAATATGATAAAATCATATAATTATAAATATTTTTAATCAATTAAAGTACATTAAATCATGATAATTTTAGTTCTTTTAAGCACTCATCACAACCCTTATCTAGCTTCTTGCTAGTCCCTTAGCAAGAGAAGCGATAAAAACTAAAAATTAAACTATCCTAAATCACTTCTGTGGATTGACACCATTGCATTTAGCATATGCAACAAGCCTTTATATCCCTAGGTTGCCCTAGTATACAAGTTTGAGTCTCGTGAGGGTTTTCAGTAATGATACCCATAAATATTAAACAAAATAAAAAAGTTAAAAACAAACAAAATAAGAAGTTAACTAAAATTTAAAATAAAGTAAAAAGATTAAATAAAATACAAAAATATATCATATTTATAATCTATTTTAAATTTCATAATTAAAATATTAAGCATAGATTATTTCAACTTCCTAAACATTCATGCTTTATTATAATAATTAGTTGAAAATCATCTTCAAATTTTAATCAAAAATGTTTCGTTTTTACTTCACCCAATTTTAGTGTTAGGAATCCGAATTCGATTTGACTCTACTCCTCACAAGTTGATACTCTCAATTCACTGAATCCTATGGTTTCAAGCATTCATACTAAGGCATATACGAATATAATTAGTGTCTAGAAATAAACTGATAAGTTCGCATATTTATAAAAGAAGAAATGCTCAAAATAGTGCATAACTGTGATCTCATAAAAGGAATCGAATGTATAAATTATAAAAATATCATATATATTATTTTGATGCATCAATAAAACTCATTAAGTAAAAATCTCAATATATATGCCTTATAGAAATGAAGAAAATGCAATGACTTTTTAGGGATTTACTTCCTATAATTTTCTTTTATAATTAGCATTTTCTCACAACTTTGTAGGCTATTTGGGTCATAGTATGTATATTATACTATTTATTATTTATCTCTCAATTTCTTTTTTTCTTTTCTTTTTTAGATTTTTCAACAGTTTTTTAAATAAATCTATGTACAGATTGTTCATTTTTGTAGGATTTTAGTGAGTGGTTAATTTTGTGGCTTTTTTGTTTGATTTTGGTTTAGGTAACCCGAGATATGTCTCTTTTTGGTATAAGTCATGCATGAATGAGATAAAGGCATATACTATCGATTTTTACTTAAATAATTTAATCTAAGAAAATATATATATAGAACACTCTATTAAAATGAGAAAATTCATACATTCAAATACTTATAGAGATCATCTAAAATTGAAGAAATAGAATAAGTGTTTTGATTAGAAAGAAAATATTTCACTCATAATAAAGGAAATTAAGGCTCAAATAATATCTCACAAAGGTAATCTCCATTATTTTATTCCTAAACACCGATTTTGGGTTCATTTCATTTCAAAATTTTATCATAAAATATCAGTTATGACACAACTTACTAATTATCATATAACTTCATAATATATTTTTGAAAATTAATCTAATAATGCAAAAAGACCTAATTATTACTTAAACTTAATTTTTAAGACATGATTATTTTTGTGACAAAAACTTGAACACTACTATAATTTACCTAAACACACAAATAAAGAAAACAAATGAATTAAAGGAAACAATTAATATGAAAATACACAACTTAATAAATAAAATAAGGGCACATTGTTTATAAAAAAATTAAATTTTTCCTAATTTGTGTAACTTTTAAATCCTACCACCCTCAACCTAAAATTTACATTGTCTTCAATGTAACAAATACAAATTGTAAAAAGAGAAGGGATAGAAAAGTTACCAAATTTCTTTATGTGTTAAGGATTTTGATGTATAATGCTAGTTGCATCCAACATCATATTTGAATCATACAAATAGATACTCTAACACATCTTTCCATAATGGTTTACCTCTCATCCAACGCTTAGTTTAACGTCTTAGCAAGACACATCTTTATGGTGCTAAGGATTAATCAGCTAAATGCAATCCATTTCAGCAATCACTACTACAAAAACGGGCTTTAAAGTCGGTTAAAACCCAACTTTAAACAAATTGAGTGACTTAAAATGTACGTGAACCGACTTTACATGTAAAGATTTTTTTTTCTCATTTTTCACTCCACCCTGTATTCAATATATATAGCATAAAAAAACCAAAATATAATAATAATACAAATAATTGAAAATTTAAATATAATTAATTACTTGATAATTAAATTTATTATAAAAACAAATAATATATATACAATACATATATATATATATATATATACAATACATATATATATATATATAGTTAACTTAAATTACAAATAAAATAATGTCTTCAAAGTGTAATTGGATTGTGCGAGCAAGCTTGCTTGGCTTAGAATGACCAGCATTGTGACAAGGAAACTAGACAAAAAATAGTTGATCCATATAAAAATTCACTCTCCTACACATATAAGCACGTAAACATCTATCAAAAAAGCAGTCTAAACTTCAGAGACATACGAATGGAGAAATTAAATCATTATAAATATTACCATAAAAAAGAGATTACCACAACGACATCCAAGTGATATAACCCTTCAAATTCATATTAGAACTTTATTAATAATTTGTCTATAAAAATGAAGTTATCTGGAATCTCTGCTAGTATTTTTAATGCTATAATGAGCTCTAAATATGAAATCAAGTGTAACTCTTATTTGTTACTTGGCTTGTATGAGTTTTGGTGCCCTTAAACATATGGAACAATTTTGTAATACGTTCATGGGCACCAAAACTCATACAAGCAAAGTAACAAAATATGAGTTACACCTGACTTCATATTAGAGCTCATTATAGCATTAAAAATAACAGCTGAGATTCCGGATAACTTCATATTTATAGACAAATGATTAACAAAGTGCTACCATGATGTTATCAAAAGGAAAGTAGACAAGAGAAATGAGATGAAATTTGGGCCAAAAATAGGTCCATAAAATAATGCATTCCCCTAAATACATGAGCATATAACCATTCATCAAACAAGGGACTTTCCCTAAATAATTTTATGTTAGTATTTATTATTAATTTTTTTAAAATAATTTTATATTAAAATTTTATTTTATCTTGTATTTTATCCATTTTAATTATTTAATTTAAAAAAATATTATTTTAATAATAATAATTTATTTTATAAAATAAAATAAAATTAGAAAACTACTCTTTAAACACAACTCATAGTTTTTATAAAATGAATCCTTTAATTATGTTATTTTCAACTAAAACATTCCAACCCCGGCCATGACTAAAAAATTATACAATTAAAACTTAAAAATTCAAAATAATAAGTATTACTTTAAACTTTTAAAATTAAATATATCTTTTTTAAAACTAAAACACAATTATTTTAAATTATAAAAATAAAATACTTCAATCGCTATACTAGTACCCACTATTCCTTTAAAGCTGCAATATAGTAACATAAAAGCTCATAATAATATTGCAATTTTCACAGAACAATTGAACGGTCACTCTTTTAAATGTATATATTATTTCCACAGAAGCCAAACATATAATAACAAGCATAATACAAAACATACATAAATCAAAAATTTATACAAAAAATAAAGCAAACTAAATAATAAGTAAAAACAATTAATAGAAATACTTACAAGAGTAAATGAAGTGACTAAATGAAGGAAATGAAGAAGAAATTGGTGTTTTGTAAGTGAAAATAGGTGAGAAAATGGGTATAATGTTTTTGGATATTTCACTCAAAAAAAATATGAGATCTGAAAGATAATGAGAAGAGGAATATAACACACAAAACGGCGTTGGAAATGGTGGTCGGAGGTGGCCAAAATTTGAGAAAGAGTGTGAGAATGGGGGAAGAGAAATAAATTTTTTTGAGCATTTGCGATGACTAAGATAGTAGAACGGTAATATTATATGGCTAGCATCAATTGACGTAACAAACTGACGCTAGCCACGTGTGTAGCGTCGATTTGCCACGTGAACCGAAGCTATCGATGCAATTTAAAATTGAAATTTTTTTTGTCAATTATTATTTTATTTTATCTCTTATATATATATGCACTATAGAAAAAGAAAAAAAATAATTTTAAAATAATATCCAAAAAAAATACACAAAAATAGATAAAGATATACTGTACGTACGTAAATAAATTTAAATATCCAAACAAATACACAAAATTATATAATTTTAAAAACCAATTGTCTAAAAAAATAAAAAACAATTATACTATATATATCCAACTTAAATTTTAAAGAGTCAAATAAAATAATAATTGATCTAAAAAAACATTGTACCTAAAAAAAATTTCAATTGTAAAGAGTAAACTGTATTTTTTAATTTAAAAAATACACATAGGACGTAGTATCGGTTGACATGAGAACTGCCGCTACCTCCACGTAGGACGTAGCGTCATTTCTCCACATCAACTGACACTACGTCCTACGTGGATAGCGTCAGTTCTACTCCGAATTGACTTTAAATTCATTAAATGTTAGGTTTTTACAAAAATTGACTTTACATAGTGACTAAAATACCCCTTTTTTGTAGTAGTGAATGTTGTGTGGTTCTTTTAAATAAGGCTTCACACGATGCCCATTGACTTTGAATGTTGTTTGTGTCTTGGAATCCAATAGTTCTACTACTCTATGTGCAAATACTTAAACTATTTTGAATGGTCCATCCTATCTTGATCTCAATTTTCCGATAAAAAATCTCAAGTGAGAGTTAAATAAAAGAACTTTCATTCTAGGGTGAAGAGTTTTTGGAACTAGCCTCTTGTCATGATAGTGCTTAGTACGCTCTTTGTATAATTTGGCATTCTCATAAGCTTCATTCCTAATTTCTTCCAACTCATTAAGATGGAGTAACCATTTTTCTCATGCTTGATCTAAATCCATGTTTAACTCTTTAATTGCCCAGTAAACCTTGTGTTCGAGTTCAACGGGAAGATGGCATGCTTTCCCAAAGATTAACCGATAAGGGCTCATTTCAATAGGTCTTTTGTAAGCTGTGCGGTATGCCCATAAGGCACCATTCAACTTAAATGCCCAGTCCTTCCTTGAAGGACACATAGTGCATTCCAATATTCTCTTAATTCGTCTATTACTTACTTCCACTAAACCAAAGGTTTGAGGATGATATGGAGTAACTACTCTATGTGTGATGTTGTACTTTTTCAGTACTTCATCAAATATTATGTTACAAAAATGGCTACCTCCATCACTTATTATAGCTTTGGGCATTCAGAACTTACTAAATATTGAATCCTTGAAGAATTTTACAATAACATTAACATCATTGGTTTTAGTGGGGATAACTTCTACCTACTTAGGTACATAATCCACAACAACCAAAATATATTGAAAACCTTTGGATGGGGGAAAAGGACATATGAAGTTAATCCCCTATACATCGAAAATTCAACAACTAAATTAGATGTTTAAGACATTTCATCTCTTTTGCTTATGTTTCCTATTCTTTGAAATCTATCACATTTTGCACAAAACATATGAGCATCTTCAAAAAGTGTGGGTCAAAAGAATCCAGACTGTAATACCTTATGGGCTATCTTTTCACCACCAAAATGGTCCCCACAATGAAGTTCATGACAAAAAGTCAGAATGTTCTTATATTCTTCTTCAGGCACCCATCTCCGGATGACTTGATCTTGACCAATCTTGTATAAATAAAGGTCATCCATGAAATAATCCTTAATAGTTTTAAATAACCTTTTCTTGTCCTAATATGAAATGTTAGGTTACAAAACACTAGTGGTAAGATAGTTTACAATATTAGCATACCATGGGTTTGGACCTATTGAAAATAACTGTTCATCAGAAAAGGTTTCAACTATATCTTCATTACTCTCACCTTTAAGAGAATTGAAGTCAGAAATCAACCTAGACAAATGGTCAGCTACTAAGTTTTCACTACCTTTCCAATCCTTCATTTCTAGGTCAAATTCTTGTAAGATTAATACCAACTTGATTCATCTTTGCTTGGCATTCAATTTACTTAATAGTTATCTTAAAGCAACATGATCAGAATGCACAATCACTTTAGATCATACTAAATAAGAACTGAATTTGTCTAAAGAAAACACTATAGCCAGGAATTCCTTTTTCAATGGTGGTATAATTCATTTAGCCATCAATGGGTGTTTTACTAGCATAGTAGATAACATACAAATGCTTAACCACTATCTATCCAAAGACTACTCCGATAGCATAATCGAAAGCGTCACACATTATTTAAAAGGGCAAAGACCAGTTTGGTGCCATTATAACTAGGGCAGATGCTAGTTTCTCTTTCAAGGTATTAAAGGCAATAAAGCAGTCATCCTTGAAATTAAAATAAACATCTTTTGATAACAAGTTACATAAGAGATGACTTATTTTGGAGAAATCTTAAATAAATCGTCTGTAAAATCATGCATGTCCTAAGAAGCTTCTTATCCCCTTCACAGATGTAAGGAGAGGTAGTTTGGAAATCAATTCAAATTTTTCCTTATCAACTTTAATACCTTTGTTTGAAATTATATGTCCTAACACTATCCCTTGTTGAACCATAAAATGACTTTTCTGCGAACTAAGAGTTAGATTGCATTCAATGCATCTTTCTAAAACCAAAATCAATTTATGTAAGCAATCATAAGATGAGTTCCCAAAGATAGAGAAATCATCCATGAAAATCTCAATAAATTTTTCCACCATGTCCAAGAAAATAGACATCATGCATCTATGGAAAGTGGTGGGGGCATTGCATAACCCAAATGGAATTCTTTGAAAAGAAAATGTCCCTAAAGGACATGTAAATGTGGTATTTTCTTGATCTTCTAGTGCTATGGGTACTTGATAATATCTAGACAATCCATCTAGAAAATAGTAAAATTCATGCCCAACTAATCTTTCCGATATTTGATCAATGAATGGAAGAGGAAAGTGATCCTTTTTAGTATATAAATTCAGTTTCCTAAAATCTATACACATTTTCCATCCAGTGATCATTCTAGTGGGCACTAATTCACTTTTATCATTTTTCACAACTATTATCCCAGATTTCTTAGGTACCACATGCACTGGACTAACCCATTTACTATCGGCAATAGGGTCGATAATTCCTTCTTCTAATAGTTTAAGAATTTCTTTCTTAACTAACTCTTGCATGTTTGGATTTAGTCTTCTTTGGGCCTCTCGTATGGGTTTCGCACCATCCTCCAAGTTGATCTTATGTATACACATCGTAGGAATAATGCCTCTTATATCCCCAATACTCCAACCTATAGCTTTCTTAAACTTCTTAAGCACTTTTATAAGTTCCATTTCTTAGGTTTTGGTCAAGGTTGAAGAAATTATCACTAGATAAGTTTCTCCTTCTCCCAAAAACACATATTTTAAGTGCTCAGGTAAGTCTTTGAGTTCAAGTTTAGGAGGATTGGCCTCTTTACTAGATGGAGAACTGGGTAGATTAAAAAGTGTACTAGATTTTGTCATTAGTTCATCACTATCTAGTTGTTCAAGGTACCCCTTAATTTCCTCATCTAAATCTTCTTCGACCTCTTCAAGTGTAAGAACAATGGAAAAGGTGCTTTGGAAAAGATTATCCAAAGGGTCAACATGGAATATTTCATTGATGGTAGAAATAGAAGTAAAAGGTGAAGAATCAAAAACTTTAAAATGAACAGTCTCTCCTAAGACTATCATTGTCAAATTTCCATCTTGGACATCAATAATAGTCTTAGTAGTTGCCATAAATGGTCTACCAAGCAGTATTGTGTGCTCTCTTCCCAAGGCACTATTTTCTTACATATCTAGAACCTCAAAGTCAATAGGTATTATAAGTTTGTCTACCTATACTATCACATCCTCAACTACTCCCTTTGGATACTTAAGAGATCTATTTGCAAGTTGAAGGGACATAGTTTTGGGTTTTAAATCTCCTATATCGATCTATAAGAATATAGAGTAGGGCATCAAATTTATACTAGCACCTAAATCAAGCATTTCTTTAGCAACCTTCCTATCCCCCATAGTTATGTTTATGATAAAACTTCCAAAGTCTTTCAACGTAGGGGGAGGTTTGTGTTGAAGTATAGCACTAGAAATTTTTGATACTACTACTCGCTCATTTAGTTCATACCTCCATTTCTTAGTGTTCAACTCTTTGAAAAACTTAACATAGGAGGGAACATTCATGATCACTTCTAATAATGGTAAATTGATATTTACTTTAGAAAGCATATTCAAAAGATCATAGAATTATTTATCTTTTTTGGATTCTTTCAACTAGTGTGGAAAAGGTACTTGTAACCTGTGTGGTTTTGTTGTCTTTTGAATTTTAGGGATGTCAGAAGACTCCTTAATGAGTTTTTCAGAATGCTTGTCAAGTTTAACACTTGTCTCTCCTTTTTTTGAGACTAGAATATCACCTTATTTGTTACCTGAACTACGATGTACATCTTTAGATATTTCAGGTAAACTAGTATTGACTACCTTACCACTTCAAAGGGTTCTTACATCCTTCGCTTGTTCGGGTTGACTGGGCATTTGTTTAGCTAGTTTCCCAACTTTGGATTCAAACCTTTTAATTGAAGCCTTCATGGTGTTCAACCTTTGACTATTCATCAATTGGTTATCGTGACTAACTTGAATAAAAGCATTCAAGCTATCCTCTAAGGTTGGCTTACTAGATTGATTTGGTGGGTAAGGGTGGTTTTTATTTGGCCTTAGTGTTTGACATTGGGTGTAGGCTTGGTAATTGTTTGTGTCCAATAATAGTTAGGGTGATTATAGGTGTTTGGATGATACCTTTGAAAGGATTTGAATTCCTCCAAGGCATCCACAATAGAATCACAAGTACATAAACAATTATGAGCATCATGCCCAATTGAAAATGCACTTCACATACCTCTTGATTTGGCATTTTGTAGGTAGTGATAAGTTGCACTTGCTTAGTCAATTCGGCAAGTGGCAAGGTCATCTCATTATCGCAGCCAACTTCATTGACTCCTACTCTCCTTCTAGTACTTATTTGCTGGGAATTAGAACCCAGTAGCTCATAAAGATTATAGGTTTCCTCTACGATCTTTTCTCCCACAGGACCTCCAATAGCATCATCAACCATGTATTGACTCTGCAATGTCAATCCATCATAAAAGAATTGGTTTTGTAGCTGTAATGGAAAGCTATAATAAGGATATTGAATGAAAAGAAGTTTGAATCGTTCCCAAGCTTCATGAAAGGGCTCTTCATCCATTTGACAAAACATTGCTATCTTCGTCCTTAGATCAATAGTCTTTTGATGGAAATAGAACCTACCCATAAACTTTTCATAAACTACCTCTCAAGTTGTTAGAGAACCTGACTGTAGAGTAATGAACCATTACCAAGCTTTATCCTTGAGGGTGTAAGGAAAACATCTCATCCTAAGATGATCGTCATTAATTCCCTATAGTGGAAAGGTTTGGACAATAGCATAGAATTCTCTAATGAAATGCAAAGGGTCATCATTAGGGACACCGTAAAATTAAGGAAACATAGTATAATGAATATTTTTCAATTCATAGTTCCTCGCAGCCTCTTGTAATTTTATGCCGGAAGTTACATTGCCAATGATTGGTGTTGCATAGTCTTTCATCATTTTTCACCTATCTTCAGCATCTCCCATGGCTATTTATAGTTGAAATTGATCCTCCTTCTTGTGTGTATCAAAATTTTGCTCCTAAAAATAGTAGAAGTCTCTAAGAAATATTTCTCACTTGACAAAATGTATAGGCTTAAAGCAGAAAGATGCAGGGAACATAAATTGTTTTTTCTTTTTTATTTTTTATGCTAAATTTAAAGAATGGAAACAATTTTTGAAACACACGAATTCTATTATTTTATTTGAATTTTGTTACACATATTCTTAAAACAAAAATAAACTAAAACAAAGGAAAATAAAATAATAGGAGGTGTCCTACTTAGGTCTAAAATTTATCGTCTTCTAGTAAGATGTTGCTTAGAGATTGCAGAATGACAAACTCAATGTCTCCTCTTCATTGAATTTATTTGATCCCATTTGACCATTCAATTAGTCTTTGCTTTGTTTTTGCAAATACTCAACTAACGGTTCCACTTAAACTTCCACCTTTTTGATAGAAGCTTCCACAAAGTCCAACCGTTGATTGGTTTTAGACTAGTTGTCTCTACAAACTTGAATAAAAGAATTCAAGTTATCCTCTAGGGTTGATTTATTGGGAATGCGTCTTAGAATGGGTTGGTAGAATAAATGGGCTGGTTGATTTAAGCTTTGGGCTGAAAGAGGGTTGTTTTGCCTCTAGGAGAAGTTGGGATGATTTCTCCACCCAGGATTGTAAGTATTTGAATTGGGATCAAATCTTAGTCTCTATTGATATGCTCCCAAAACATTAACCTATTTTGGCCCAACTGGTTCTTCTCCTTGATATGGACAGGCTTCAGTACCATGTCCTATGTTCCTACACAAACCATAATGTTCGTTGTTGGTGTTGGTCTGCGTAGTTAGGAGAGTAACTTGTTTGGTCAGTTTAACAAGTTGTTGTTGAACTACATTACTAGAATCAATTTCATAAACTCTAGCTCCTCTCACTCATGAGCTTTTCTATTAGGAATTAGCACCTAACATCTCAAAGAGGTTGTACATCTCTGAGGCTTTATTTTCTCTCATTTCTCCTCTGGCAGCATTGTCAACAATGAACTGGCATTACGTAAGTCCATCATAAAATAATTGGTTCTACAAGTGCAGGGGAAAGCTATGATGGGGGCATTGAGTGAGGAACATGTTGAACCTATCCTAAGCTTCATGGAATGGTTCTCCTTCCATCTGAGAGAAAGTAGAAATCTTTCCTCTCAGCTCTGTTGCTTTTTGGTGGGAATAAAATTTTCCCATGAATTTGTTGTAACTGTCCTCCTATGTCATCAAAGAACCTAGGGGGAGTGACATCAACCAATCTTTGGCCTTGTCCTTCAAGGTGTAGGGGAAACATCTCATTCTAAGCTGATCCTCGTTTAGAATACCAAGGGAGAAGATTTGGACTATGGCATAGAAGTCCCTAATATAGATTCTTCATTAGGTAGCCCATAGAATGAAGGAAGCATAGAAAAGTGAATATTTTTTAATTCATAAATCCGAGCAGCCTCATCTAGCTGGATAGCGGCAATTGCCATGCCAATTATTGTCCTTGAAAATTTATTCATGGTGGTTTCCCTAACATGTGGGTTTTCTCCCATTTCTTTTGGCTCAAAAATAGGCTGATGGTTAGAATCTTGCCTTATGGACAATTGTTTAAATTTATGAATATTATCTATGTATGGTGTAAGATGGTTTCCTAAGGATCTCCTACCATGCATAGACTATTGAAAGCGTTAATTTAAAACATCTGTCAAGAAAAAGAATAATAAAATAACCATTCAAAAATTTAGAGAAAACATACATAGTATTTAATACAAAAATACTAAACAAACAAATTAATCCCTAAGTTAAATAACATAATCAGTATTAACTAAAAGTGTTCCCACGAAAGAATGGTGTGACAAAGTCTCCTTAAAAACTATCCTCCTAGATAGAACAACATTCCCAAGAAAGACTATTGGCATAAAGGCTTCTAAGAACTGTCTCCTAACATAACTCTCTTATATATTTACTTTTCATGCTATTACACAATTATTTTTTATATATTTTTATTTTATGCGCCTAATTTTCAAATTTTTATTTTTTAATAAATTAAAGTAATTATTTTAAATTAAAATTTTATTTTATTAATTGTTTTCGTTTTTTTTTTAATTTTTTTTTGCACACAAAATAAATAAAAAATCAAAATTATTTACAACATAAAATGTTTTTAAAATTTTGATAAATAATTTAAAAACAATATTCTTTCCCCGGCAACAGCTCCAAAAACTTGATGAGTAGAAATTGACAAATATACTCCCAAAGTCGATATAAGGAAGGACTATATGTGGTTTTTAATTTAATATTCAAACTTTTAAAAACGAAATTAAATCCTAAATCTTAAAATTTATGCAAATTTTTATCATTCATAATAATGGAGTATTTATAGATATAATAACTATGTTAATTATGCTTGCTCATATCATTTAGGTTATTAAAAATATAAATTGATATTTATTGATTCTCCTTTTTTTATATGTATACCACTTTTAGTAGGGTTAGATATTTTTTATTAATTAAACAAATCAATTAACACCTATGGGTGAGGTCGATAACTAATTTGGTTAATTAGATTAATTCTTTTTTTCTAAGAGATTGAAAATAAACCATTTAAATGCCACCTTTGGTGGGGTTAGAAAATTAAAACTTTATTCAAGGTGTTCAAATTAAACCTAAGAATCTAATTATCCGAGTTCTAACTTTCAAGTTTTAAACCATTACTGAAAATATGTTGTCAATACATTTTCGAATTATAGTTCTTATAAAAACTTTTGAAATAGAGCTTCACTCTAACTACCAAGCAATTATACCAACAAATGAAAGATCACTACTCTAAATTAGACCAGATAATTAAACCTTAAAATCTAATTTTTAGATTTAAGTTTGTAATGAAAAATAATGTGTTTCTCTCTAACATTTTTAATATAAAATCTTGAATAAAAATAAAATCAATTCATTTTATAGAGTATTTTACCTATTTAATATTTTTCAAGCATAAAAATTTTATTATTATATCATGATTACAAATAGCAAGCCATGTTAAATTAATCATAGACAAATTAAATATAACATATAAGAATAAAACATAAAAATAACTGTAAATAATAAGAATTATTATAGAACCTTGATGCTAATTTTGTTTCTTTAAAACCTCCAAACGGATTTGTATTTATATTTATTGAATCAAAAAGAAAGAAATTTATGAAAACATAGCTACTTCTTTTCCAAAGGAGAAAAACTTTAAAACTAAAAAATAAAAAACTTTCTAGTGAGAGAAAGAGCTAAGAAACTTATTTCTTGAAGTGTGATTTGTATAATGGGGGAGATAGGGTATTTATAGGTGAGGAAAAGGGTAAAAAAGTGGGAAAAATAATATAAAATTGATTAAAACACGTAATGGATGGACGTTGACACTGACACTGACACAAGAAGGGTCACGCGCAGGAATTCGGTGTGATGTGGCACGGCTGCACTTAGATGGGCACAAATTCTATGCGCATTGTGCTGGTGGATGCATATAGACTTTGGCATGATATGGCTTGGTTGGGCACGTTTCTTGGCATGATGTGGCACGGATGGGGGGCTGTACGCAGGATTTCAACCTTTTTGACTGTTTTGACCGATTTTGTCCAATTTTTCCATCTTTTTGACTTTTCCTCATTTATTTTCTCAATATATTTGTGATGTATTGCCTCCAATAATTTTCTTCAAGTTTTTAAGTTATTTTTGTAAGCGAAAATACCTGAAAAATAATAAAAATACTAGTGATTCCAAAAAGACAAATTTATATAAAAATATGATAAAATCATATAACTATAAATCATTGTAATTAATTAAAGTACATTAAATAATTGTAATTTTAGTGCTTTTTAAGCCCTCATCGCCTATGTTTGCCTATAATTTGTTGAGTGCTTGAATCACTTTGATAGGTCTGATATAAGAGTGTATCTTAAGAGGTCTAGAATCAAAGTGAATTTAGGTTCTTAACACTAGGTTTGGGGTAATTAATATTGATACATTTTGAGTAATGTGATATGGATTTGTGACATGAAGCTGATTTGTATGATCAACCTTGATTTTTGAGATTTTGGATGAACAAGTGCATGAGCCTTAATTATAAGCAAAAAAGAAATTAAGGCCTAAGAAATTTTATTATTTTATGTTTGTAGGTTTGATTTTAGGATTGTTACTTGTCATTTTAGTTTTTGTTTTGCTTAAGGATTAACAAAATTTAGGTTTGGGGAAATTTGTTAAACATGTTTTTGACCTATTGTTTGCTATGTTTTTAAGCATCAATTTTATATTTTATGTTTGGAATTTATTTATTTTGAAGGAATTTTTATGTTGTATAGGTTCATGAGCTTTTGGAGGAATCTGGGACCCAAAAAGGCAAAAAGAGGGAAAAACCAAAGCTCACAGAGGCATAAAGGCCACAAATTATTGTATGGGGTGCTAAAAATTGTCATGTACCAAAGCATAAAAACTCATACCATGGCATAGAGGCCATGGATTTTTGTATAGGGTGCTAAAAATTGTTATGCATCAAGGCATGAAAAAATTTATAATATAGCCCGCCTTCTTTTTCAAGTTAGAAACCCCCTCATGAGAAGTTAAGTGCTTTACTAATTCCTTTCTAAAACCAAACCTATAAATACATCATAAATTATTCTAAAATTCCTTCAACTGAATTCCACCATCCTTAGAAACAGAAATAGAGAGAGAACTCCCATTGTTGAAGCTTTTCCAAGAACTTGAAGAAGGATATCAACCAACATCAAAGGCTTTAGAGATAGGAGATCAAGGTGGGTATTTTAATTGTTATATTTTATCCTTTTCTAGATTTTGATTATGGCTTGTATGATTAAATTGATTATGAGTAATTTGATTATAATATGGTAAGTTTTGTGTGGGATATTAGTTTTGCTTGTATGAGTGGATGAAAATTTGATTGATTTTATTTAATTAAATTTGAACTATTTCTTGTTTTCTTACCTTTGCCTATGAACTCTTATTAGTCATCTTAATTTGTGAACAAAGTGACTATTTTAGAACTAGACATTACACACGTCATCAATGTTTTGATTGTGTAATTATGAATAAGAATCTAATTTAATGGCATTGACTTGTTTTAAATTAAATGGTTAAATTATTTTCCTTAGGATTTCTAAATGACTAAATAAAACCCAATCAAGGATTTAATTGGTTAATTTAAATTTTGGGGACTCACCATGATCATTGGGGGTTCTTCTATTTAAAAAGGAAAAATCAATAGTTCCAACATTTTAAATCCATTGTGAAAATCACTTAATTGATTCTATCCAGGAGTGGTTAGCTAGCTAATTTTTCATGCTTATTCAATCATTTTAATTTGATCATTATTAGATTTACCAAGAAGAGTCTAGATCAATTGAGTAAAGCTAAGATGATGCTTATTCAATCATTATTCAATCATTATTCAATCATGCTTATTCAATCATTTTACTTAATTAACCCTAATTTTAATTCTTTCAATATTAGCTCTTACATCAAAAGCTAAGATGAATCTTAATCTAGTTAGGACTAATTTTTTCCAATTTAATTAAAAGACTACAAGGAGGCCATAAACAAAAAAAATTACAATTAAGAAGAGAGAACGTAGAGATTTTATTGCTACAAAGAGAGATTAAGTAAAGAAAATTGAGTTGGAAATTACATAGCTAGCAAGAAGATTAAAGGAGGAGTTGGATCCTTCATCAAAGCTAGATCATATTTTTCTTCACATTTCTTGTAACTCTTATGCACTCATATATTTTTATTAATGATTTTTAGAACTATGAGTGGATAGGTCATTATTTGAAATTTTCGATGAACCTAGCCACAAAACCATGTGATTGATTTTATTTAATTGAAAGATTTTCTCTATTAACAAATGATCTAATAATTTTTATCTTAATTTTTTTATTATTTGGCCAATAATTATATGATTTTAGGTTCATTCCCTAGCTTGACAAAGTTACTTTTTGAATTAGTCATAGAATTATTATCATATGAATTGAAATATTATGACAATATGATTGATGAATATATGGTGAATTGAAATATTACGACAGTATAATTAATGAATATGTGGCTTGATTCATATGATCGTAATTAACATGTGAATAAAATAGCATGACAATGTGATTGTTTACAAATACTATAAAATAACACTTGACAATGATTTCTAGGTATATAAGAGCGTTTAGCCAATCAATTAAATAGAGAAATCATTCATTGATATTTGATATTGCATGTGAAATGGTTAGGGGATTAATAGATCTCAAGTTTCTAAATATTTTTTACTTCATCATTATTTGTGCTTTGAATTATTTATAGGTTTAATCATTTAGATAAATTTTCCATATTACTTTCTTAAATATATTGTAACTACTACATATTGGTACTTAATTATAAAAAGAAATCACTCTTTGTTGGATGATGCTTATGCTTAATGAACCTTATTAATGGGACAATCCATATACTTACAAAGTTGCTATCATGTTTTTAGTGCCATCGTCAGGGAATGAAATAATTTTTATAATTAATGTCAGCATTCGTATAATAGTACTAGTTTAGGAAATTTTAATTTTTCTTTGTTTTAATTTTGTGTACGCCTAGAGACCTAGGTATAGGATATGGAAAACTTTTATCCTATGATAAAGAGAACTCTTTACAAGTTAAAAAGAGAAAGGCTACATAAACTTCAGCTTTACGATATGGAAAACTTAGAGAATCAATTGGATATCATTACCGCTAAACCTCTTTATGACTTCGTAGAACCACAGGTAGATGGATTTCAATCATCCATCATAGACCCTTTATTAATGCAAATACTTTTGAATTAAAACCTGATATGATCCAAATGTAAGATCCAATCAATTTAGAGGGCTAAATGATGAGGATCTTAACTATCACTTAGTTTCATTCTTTGAGCTATGTGATACCTTTAAGATGAGTGGATTTTTCGAAGATGCCATCTATCTTTGCTTGTTCCCCTTCTCACTTAGGAACAATGAAAAGTCATGGCTAGATTTTGTACCTACATGATCCATCACCATCTGGGATGAATTTTCCTAGAAATTATTAGCTAAATATTCTCTAACTTTAAAGACAGCTAAATTTAGGAATGCTGATAAGTGCTAAATTATTGCATTTTTGTTATGATTTAAATGTTGATATTTGAGTGAAAATTGTGTTTATTTAATTATTTAATCCACAAATGTCATTTCACGGGTATTTCATGTTTAAAGTGCAATTTCAGGTAAAATCATGATTTTGGAGAAGTTAAGGACAACGTACAATGATAAGGATTGAATGAAATTAAAAAGAAAACAAAGTTTCAAAAGTTAGAAATCACTCCGGCGGCGAGAATATTCTCACTACCGGTAAAAAATCTTATTTAGAGCACGGCAAAATTCTTCCCGAGAGCACGGATTTTGGTAAACTCATCTCGCCGCCGGCGACATTAATTTGGCCACTGGCCCAAATCAGAAAAAACAAAAAAATTATTTTCCAGAAATCTCGCCGCGGCGAAAATAATGTCGCCGCCGGCGAGTTTCGTCCAAAAACACATTTTTTATGTTGTTTTGTCCCAAAATTGCCCCCCAAACCCTAGATCTATATATACATTATGATGGAGAAAGAGGGGGATGGCAGAGAGAGCATATCTAAGTTATTTTTGGAGGAGAAAAGGAAATTTTGGAGAGAAAGGTTGGAGAAGCTTGAAGGATCATCACCATTGTTGCTACCAAGTCTTCATCTTCAAGAGTTTTTCATCTCTTCTCCTTAGCTTTATTTTCTACATTTTATTTAGATTGTTTGTTCATGGATTCAATTGAGAATATTTTTGTTCTTATTTTCGTTATGAACTAATTCGTTTTTGCTAAGGCTATGATGTAGTTGAATCAAGAAAATCTGATTTCTTGTGTTATCGTTATATGAATTCATTTTTTTCAAGTTGAGTATTTATTTCCATGCATAATGCTTTTAAATTTTTGATCAAGATTTAAATGATTTGTTGCATTTTATTGAGACCGAGAGGAGATGTGTAATGAACGCTTCTTGTGATAAATACCGTATGTTGAATGCGAGTGTGAGAACTAATGCATGATGTATGTGGTTATTCTAGAAATTCCATAAATCGTAATGTGCTTGTTTATGATTAAATCTTCATAGAAATATAGTCGGTTTTCATAGATAAGTAATTCTAATATAACTCGAGAGAGAGTATTAGGTAAATTTGGGTTTTTCAACCATCACTTTTAACTTTGATTCTCATATAACATGACTTGAAATCGGATTGAATTGATTTAGCAAAATCAAATGCCTTAGCGTTTTTAATCATTTGTAAAAAACATTAAATTTTGTTATTTGCGTTTAGTTTTAAGTTAATTTACTTTTTATACAAATTCAACAATTCGGTTTTCAAATAAAATTAGGATTAGTCAATTTCGGTACTTAATAATGCCATTCCTTGTGGGTTCAATATCCATACTTTTGTACACTTTATTACTTGAACTATTCATACACTTGCAAAAATACGCATCAAGGTTTTGGCACCGTTTCCAGGGACTGGTTTGATTTTATTAATATTGATTCTACCTAATCTTAGTTTTAATTTGCTTTATCATTGTTTCATTTTTAATTTTGTTTATTTTGCTCTTTTATCTTATTTACAAAAAAAAGAGGTAACTTTGTGTTGTTTTTGTGCTAGTTAATTTTCTGGTTGTAGGATTATTGTATGAGACGTACAAGAAGCCTTAACCATTTTCCATTTGATCCGGAGATTGATAGGACATATAGGTGTCTAAACCGAGAGAGAAGGCGTTCAACCTCACCTCCTAATAGACAATCAGCTATGGATCCACCATTTGTTGAGGGAGGTGGAAATCATAGAGCTTTGAGGGATTATACTGCGCCTAATGTTGCTGGAACTACTTCGAGTATAAGGAGGCAAAATGTTCAAGCTAATAACTTTGAGATAAAACCATCCTTTATCCAAATGGTTCAATCAATCAATTTGGGGGAATGTCAAAGGATGATCCAAATGCACATATTGCTTACTTTCTGGAGGTGTGTGATCTTTATAAGATAAATGGTGTGTCTGAAGATGCTATAAGATTGAGGGTTTTTCCTTTTTCACTTCGGGATAAAGCTAAGGAGTGGCTAAACTTATTACCACCGGGATCAATTACAACATGGAATGAGTTGGTTTAGAAATTCTTGTCCAAGTTCTTTCCTTCTGCTAAGACGGCAAAATTGAGGAATGAAATCACATCTTTTACACGGTATGACCAAGAATCATTGTATGAAGCTTGGGAAAGATTTAAAGAAATGTTGATGAAGTGCCCACATCATGGTATACCAATTTGGCTGCAAGTCTCTACATTTTATAATGGGTTGGTTTCAAACTATTGTGCAATGATTAATGCTGCAGCTGGAGGGTCTTTAATGGGAAAAACACCGGAGGATGCTCATGAGTTATTAGAGATTATGGCAGAAAACAACAATCAGTGGCATTCAGAGCGGGTAATTGCAAAAAGACCAGTAACAGTGCATGAAATTGATTCAGTGAATGCTTTGTCGGCTCAAGTTGCTGCTCATTCAAGAAAGATGGATTCTTTGTCATCCAAATTCAAATCCAAACCAACTACACAATGTGATTTATGTGGTGGAAACATGCTAGTATCGAGTGCCAAGCTAGAAATCCATTTGCTTCACCAAATGTTGAGCAAGCAAATTTTGTTTCAAATTTCCAAAAACCTCAAAATAACCCATATTCGAACACCTACAATCCAGGTTGGAGAAATCATCCAAATTTGTCATGGGGAAATTACCAAGGGGGATTCAAACTATCATAATCTTCCTACCAACCACAAGAGAAGAAACAAACAGATTTGGAAGGAATTTTGGGAAAGTTCATTGAGGAGACAAGAATAAATTTCAGAAATCAAGAGGCAATAAACAGAGACATCCAAAACCAACTAGGACAGCTTTCAAAGCAGATTGCAGAAAGGTCTCACAGATCGTTTCCTAGTAACACAATAAATCCCAAAGAGCATGTAAAGGCTATCACATTAAGAAGTGGTAAAGAACTTGAATGGCAGGGGAAATCATAGAAAAAGATGGAAGAATCTAAAGAAAAGCCATCAACATCCCAAGATGTTCAACCTTCCCAAAATTCCAAATATGAGCCGCCTATCCCATATCCTCAAAGTTTGAATAAGAAAAAGCTTGATAATCAATTTGATAAATTTTTGGATATTTTTAAGAAATTGCATATTAACATTCCTTTTGCAAAGATGTTGGAACAAATTCACAAGTATGCAAAATTCATGAAAGAAATTCTATCAAAGAAGAGGAAGCTGGGAGATTATGAAACTGTCATGCTAAAAGAGGAGTGCAGTGCAGTTCTTCAAAGAAAACTGCCACAGAAATTGAAAGACCCAGGAAGTTTTACTATACCTTGTACTATAAGAAGTTGCAATTTTAATAAAGTCCTATGTGATTTAGGAGCAAGCATTAATTTGATGCCACTTTCTATTTTCAGGAAACTAGGCCTGGGAGAAGTGAAGCCCACTTCAATCTCTCTATAGTTAGCAGATCAATCAGTGAAATATCCTCGAGGGGTAATTGAGGATGTTTTAATTAAAGTTGACAAATTTATTTTCTCTGTAGATTTCGTGGTGCTTGACATGGAGGAAGATAGAGAGGTACCCTTGATATTGGGGAGACCGTTCCTTGCAATTGGAAGAACATTGATTGATGTTCAGTAAGGAAAGCTCATTCTACGGGTGCAAGATGAACAAGTGACTTTTGATGTTTTTGAAGCAATGAAATTTCCAAGTGAGGTACATTCTTGTTTTCAAATTAACACTCTTGACAAGTTAATCTCGGAAACTTTTGAGGAGAGAACTCCATTGCTACCACTAGAAGCTTGCCTTGTGAAATCTGCAACAAATGAGATGGATGAAATGAGGAATGATGCTTATGAGAATGCCTGAATATACAAGGACAAGATGAAGGTTTGGCATGATAAGTGATGAGTGCTCAAAAAGCACTAAAATAACCATGATTTTAGGCAAATTAATTGATTAAAAATATATATATTTATATGTTTTATCATATATTTATATAAATTTGTCTTTTTCGGAATCACGGGTATTTTTATTGTTTTTCAGGTATTTTGGCTTAAAAATGCAACTTAAAGACTCAAAGAGTAATACTGGAAGCAATACATCACAAATATATTAATAAATAAATGCGTAAAGGTCGAAAAATATGGAAAAATTGGACAAAATGGGTCAAAAATGTCAAAAATGTCAAAATGGAGAAAAACGCTGCCGCTGCCACGACTTAAAGACTCAGCCTCCGCACTAAATCGCGCGGGGTTACTGCTACGCGTAGCTCCGCACGGGGCTTACTGTTCATGCACGCACGCAAGATCGCTACGTGAGGTTATCGTCATGCGCGCAGATCGCGGTTATCGTTCATGCGCGGCAGACGACAGCCCGGCTGCGCTAGTCCCGCCAGCCGCTCTTCGCGCGCCCAACGCATTTTCACCCCATTTTTCACGTCTGCGGCAGCCACACGTCATCCTGACGTCATTGATGACCTCAGCATTTCCATTACTCGTTTTTTATTTTTTTCATTTTTTTTTTAACATTGTGTTACTCATTTTTTCTCTCCATCCTCACCTATAAATACCCCCCCTTCCCTTCACTTCAAATCACACCTAAAAAAACCTCCAAATACATTCTTTTCTCTCTTTTCTTAGATTTTTAGGATTCTTTAGTTTTCTTAGTTTTTCTTATGTTTTCTTAGTTTTTCGCTTTTCTTAGTTAATTTCTCTTAGTTTTAGAGTTCTTCCCTTTTTAGGGAAGAACTAGTTATGTTTTTGTAATATTTTAGCTTTTTGATTCAATAAATGGTTGTGCAAATTCCGCTTGGAGTTTTTCCAGCAACGGGAATAGCGTGGAAGTTCTGTAAGGATTTTATTTTCTTCTACGCTATTTTTATGCTTTATTCTTACATGTTATATTTAATTTGTCCGTGGTTAAATTTAACTTGTCTTTGGTCGTTTAGTAAACATGATGTAATAATGACGTTGTTATGCTTGCAAAATATTAAATAGGTAAAAATCTCTAAAATGAATTGATTTTATTTTTATTCATGATTTTATATTAAGAATGTTAGAGGGAAATATATTATTTTTCATTACAAACTTAAACTTGAAAATTAGATTTTAAGGTTTAGTTATCCGGTCTGATTTAGAGTAGTGCTCTTTTATTTGATGGTACAATCGCCCGGTAGTTAGAGTGAAGCTCTATTTCAAAAGTTTTTATAAGAATTATTATCTGAAAATGTATTGACAACATGTTTTCAGTAGTGGTTTTAAAACTTGAAAGTTAGTACTCGGATAACTAAATGCTTAGGTTTAATTTGGACACCTTGAATAAAGTTTAAACTGTCTAACCCCACCAAAGGTGGCATTTATATGGTTCATTTTCAATCTCTTAGAAAAATGAATTAATTTAATTAACCAAATTAGTTATCAACCCCACCCATAGGTGTTAATTGATTTGTTTAGTTAACAAAGAATATCTAACCCCACCAAAGGTGGTATTCATACAAAAAAGGGAGAACCAATAAATATCAATTCATATTTTTAATAACCTAAATAATACGAGCAAGCATAATTAACTTAGTTATTATATCCATAAATACTCCACTATTTATAAAAGATAAAATTTGCATGAATATTTATTGAATCTATGTTTATTTTTATGTAAGTAGATTAAAACACACAAAAACCCCAAAATATCGTGACAGGATGTTTAGGATTTAATTTCGTTTTTAAAAGTTTGAATAATAAATTAAAAACCACATACATTCCTTCCTTAGATCGACCTTGGGAGTATACTTATCATTTTTTACGAAATGATTCGTGCATTTGCTAGAGTTTTATAAATATAAAACCAAAGTATTGGCAGAATCGGCGATGCCGGTTTTCGCTCATCAATAAGCACATTTTGAGGCGAAACTTTGAGGTGGGATAGAAAGTGCTGCTTTATAATTCTCGTCTCAGACTTTTTCCAGGAAAGCTAAAATCTTGTTGGTTAGGACCTTTTCTAGTAACCAAGGTGTTTCCTTATGGGACAATTGAGATCAGTCATGAAACAAAGGGAACTTTCAAGGTCAATGGACAACGGTTGAAGCCATATTTTGATGGAGAATTCAAAAGGCAAAAAGAATGACAGAAAGTCTAGCTAATGACTATAACTTAAAGCGCTTAATGGGAGGCAACCCATCAGATTTGTTTTCTCATCTTTTATCTCATTTTATTTTAGAAATTTTAAATTCTGCACTTCATTTTATGATAATTTTATTTTTAATTAAATTTGTTTATTTTATTTGTCTTGTAGGTAAAAAAAAGAGAAGCCATTTGCAGTTTTTCTTTCTTACATTGAGGACAATGTAAGGTTTTGGTTGGGGGTCCGGTAAATGGTAAATATTTTCTTACCTTCATTTTTTTAGTAGTTTTGTTTGTGTGTTAATTTGTATTTAATTTTGATTTTCCATTCATAAAATTTTTAAAGGACTAAAATACCCTTTCAATTTTTTGTGTATATATTTTTTTGACAAAATGCATACCTTTTTAGATAATTTGGATATTTTAAAGTAATAATCAATAACTTGAATAACAATTGTAATATGTATATTAATAAGGTACCATGCCCATAATGATGGAATGTAATCTCGATCTATAATCAATGTAGTTAGGAACACTTGTATTTACATATGGATGTTGGTTGTACTCAAAAGCAATGCCTTCAAAAAATGGGGCATATAATGGGTTTCAACAATAGATTAGTATGAAAATAGAACTATAACTACTTACATATTCAAAGGAAATTAAATTAAAAAAGTATCAAGTTGCAGAGTCACTATACTCAAGGGGAAATTTAACAAAAAAACTGGATTTTTCGTCTTAATCTTTACTTGGTTTAAATTTCAGTTTGTTATTTTATGTTATTTGTTATTTATTTTTAATTTTTTTACATTTAGTTTAATGTTTGTGAATATCATCTATAAAAGCCCTCACAAGATTTAAAGTCATCAACTAGGGTAACCTAGGGGTTTAAAGGCTTATTGCATATGCTAAATGTAATCGTGTATGATAGGTGCAAAATTGTAAGTACACAGTATCATAGTTTTATAATAAAGTGATAAATAGAGTATCGTCCTTAGAGATTGGTAACTTATTTTTGAAAACTACCAAAATTATGCCAATCTCAATTTTATCTAGAAAATTCATTCAAGTTGTTATAATTGAAATTTAAAATAAAATTAATTTAAAGAAAGATGCGCAAAATAAAATAAAGATATTATTCAAAGATCAAATTAATTGGAAGAAAACTTCTAGGAAATCAATTTCACCTAATCCCTCCCTATGCTTTACTAATGTAACTAATTGAATTTAATTCTCTCTGTTTGTTAGCCATCTCTAAAAATATCCAAAAGCCTCTTTTGATAGTTAATTGGAAATAATCTTTTTCATTAATTTACACAAGAGTATGCAATTTAATAAATCAAGAAAGCATTAAGACCAATGATTTTTAAAACTACAAAGGTTCATACAAGTCTTTCGATTTCTATATTTACCTATGCTAAAATATTCCAAATCTATCCTATAATTCCCTCTTTCGATAGTAAATCACAAGACTAAAACCATCTAATTAATGACCAGTAAATTAGAAGCATTAAACTCAGAATAAATCAGACAAACATGAAGAGAAATAATTCAAATTAACATAGAAAATCAAGCATATTTTAGAATTAAATTACATCTTTTTCTTAGAATAAAGATAAATTAGTTTATGCTAAAAATTAAATTAAATATAAACGAATTCACCATAATTTTCTAAGAGAAATTGAAAGTAAATTGACATGCAAAAAGAATCTACTTTCGCGTTTCTATATTATGTTCCAATCTATTTTTCTTCTATATGTGTCGCTCCTTTTCTCCCTCCCTCAGTTTTTTTTGTCTTCCTTTGCATTCTCTTTCTGTGTTTCTCCTCTTTTTTTGTTTTTTTTTTCTTCGCGCGTTCCTACTGCTATTTCTTTTTTTCTTTTTATTACTGCTGTCACTTTTTTTCAATTTTTTTTGAATATGTGGTTGTCATGATAAATTATGTCAAATTATGCAAATCATCTGTGTCAATCTATGAAAATGATTTAGGATTAACAAGGGATATTACACATTAAATATGGTTTAATTTTTATAAAACTTATAAAAATTTACATTTAAAATTACTTTGTTTGATTAAGTGAAGAGAGGCATGTGTCCTCTCTCACTACCATGATCTTGACACTTGCTTGAGTCCAAAAATAGACCTCTTTCTTGTAGAGCTTTTTGTCTTAGACTTCCATTGCGAGCCCCTCTAGTTAGATCATATAGATGGTCTCCTAAAGATATTCATTCAAGCATTTCATCTTGATGTCAAAAATATAATATATAATTGATAATTTTATATAATTTAATAGTAAATCAGTTAGTCTGTTTGGCTACAAATGATAGAAAGGTACACATGTCTATTCTAAGAAAAAACTTATGGTTTTTAATTTAGGTTTTCTACGCAAAGTTATACTTATTTAACTGAACGTCATTCTATGAAATTCAAGTTAGAAAAACCCTCTGTATTTATGCTATTTGAAATGCTTATATAGTTTGGAACTATTATGATGAACCTACAACTTATAATGAAGCTATCACCTACAAAGATGCTAAAAGGTAGAATGAAACAATGGATGATAAGTATAAATCATTGATGTAGAATGGGACTTGGGTTTAATGCATAACTTCTTTAAAAAACTCAAAATTTTAAAATATAACAGTTCTTATAAAATAAACTATTTAATATTTTTGATGATATATAGATTTAATTAAAAATTAATAAAATTTAAATTTTAAAAGTGAACCAATGATCATTTTTTTAACCTCAATTATATTTTAAATTTTTTAAGTTTCTATTTGTCTTCTTATTTTTTGTTACTAAATATATTGTACTATTCCTTTCTGAATAGTGAATAGTGAAAAATAGCCTACAAGTCCATTAGGTTAGGTAGGTTGAACACTTTAATCTAGCTTTTTAGTAGCACTCTATAAGTCTACTAAGTTAGTAAATTAATACCCTAGAAGGCTATAAGGTTAATAAAGTATGATCGTAGAGGATCATTTGATAGATTGAATGATATTGACTTTTGAAAAACACATTCGATGATAGCGATATCTATGGCATTGGAAATTTCTTGACAATATGTTAGGTAGGTTGGACATTTTAATCTACTTTTTTACTAGTACTCTTGAAGTCTACTAAATTACTAAAGTAGTACTCCATAAGTCCAAAAGGTTAGTATTCAAATTGTGTTTTTTTGTTTAAATAAAAAGAAGAGTAAACATAAAAGATAAGTACTTTTACTACTTTGGGGTCAAATATAGTTATAATATCTTTAAATTAAGCATATGGTGTCAAATATAAATTCTTCATGGTGTCAAATACAGTTATAATACCCAAAATGGTCCAATTTTTGAAAAAATCCAACGTTAAGCTAGTAGTGCAAGAGAATTTGGAGGGAAATAAATCATATTTGTTTTGGGTGACTATACATTTAGAATAATGATGAAATTATGAAAGAATCATGTAATTCATATTTTTTTAATTATCTTTGTAATAAAATTTTTATTTAATAGCATAAAATGTTAACCAATAGATGTATTTTAATTAAATTTAAAGGCTAAAATTTAAAATTAACTAAAGATCAATGGAGAAAATATTAAGAGAGTATCCATGGGTTTGGATCCTCTACTGATCTATACTCATATTTAAATCTCAATCTTTAAAAATGCATCTAATGGTGAAATGTCTATTTATGTTTTGAACAAGAGCACTACTCGTAAGCAATGGTTATTGTTGGAGATTGTTTTTAGGTATAAATCTTAGTCACATATTATGGACTTGAGATCACAGTTATAGTTTCTTTGAAAAGAAAACCTCTATATTTCTGATTACCTTACACAAGTGATGGGTATAGTGCACCATAAAGTAAAATATGTGTTGAAACTATAATAGGATATCAATTTGTTCATTTATGATCAGTTATGAAAGATTCAAAAACAGAAGTATCACCTATCATAAAATATTTATAGTTGAATTCATCTTTGCATAAAATAAAATTTACTTATCAAGATAGAACCTTATTCTAAACATATCACATTATTAATCCCATACTTTAATTAAAATCATCAAGAAAAAATATCAAATGTGTGCCTCAAGATGAATGAGAATGATGATAATTAGTTCTAGAATTATGAGTGTTGAATTTTACATGCCTCTTTGAACCAACAGCTTCATACTTTATAATAGAATTTTTAGACCTCTTGAAATAGGTACTAGTTTGTGAACCAATATGGTAGTCCTTATGCTAATATACATAATACCTTTATTATTTATCAGAAAGTTAAAAGTGGTCCACATGGGGAAAATGATAGAGATGAAAGATGTTACCTTGTCCTAATTGGTAATACTTTTGATTGTTTATTACTTTCGTTTATTTGACCCCTATTGTTTTATAAATCCTTTCCTGTGATTTGATATGACCGTCTAGTGAAGGATGTTCAACATGACATTGGTTGGGAGGCAACCCAATATTATTTCACTTATATTTTCATTGTTTTTGTTTTGTAGGTGAATAAATATGGATAGTAATGGTACAACAAGATTGAGCATTTCATATTTATTATTAGAAACAGTCGAGTCGAGTCTCTATAAGGGACAATTTCATTTGATTATTACCCTTATTTTACTATCTCTTTGAATGATAAAAACATTTTAAAATCTCTTAATTTATAAATCAAAACTCACAACTATGAAACTAACTTAAATTTTGAAGTCGGTTCTACTAGTGACCTGACTTACAATTTTAAGTTGGTTGACACGTAAAACAGACTTAAAATTTTAAGTTAGTTAACACATAGGACCGACTTAAACTTTTAAGTCAGTTGACACGTAAGACTGACTTAAAATTTGAAGTCATTTGACACTAAAAATGTAAAGTTAATTTAATTCAAGCATATTTTAAAATAAATTGGATGGATTAAATTTTTTTCCAACCATTAAGTTTTCTAATTACTAAATAACTATTACACAATATTTTATAATTTAAGTGTAGATTAAGTTTATAACATTTTATCAACATAATGAGCACATCAATTCTATTCTTTAGAAGTACATAAATTAAAATAGAAGTTTATTATTTAAAAATCTATGGATTGCTTAAGGTAACCACTTGACATCAATCAATTTACTAATGAAAGTAAATAAATAATTCATAACCTAAGACAATATATGTTAATACCTTGATCAATAGGAGAACCATACTTAATTGCAAGAGTTTGTTTTTCATGTTTTTTAATTTCATTTCAAGGTCTGTAAGTATTTGCGATTTTCTTACATAAAGTTTTAGCTTGTAAACTTGTTTCTAGACTTGTTATTAAGTCTATCAAGTAAAGTTGGAGAAACATGCAATTTTTGGATAATCGTACTTGAGATATACTTTTCATAACATCAAATATAATATTATACTCATTCATTCACTAGCACATGTTCACAAACTTAGAACTTTTTTTGGTGTGATAACTGTATTTTATATAGTTATTTTCATCTATTTTATTAATTATAATTGCTATGTTCTTTACATTTTTGGTTAATTTTAGTTAAATAAATTAATATTCACCTTTTCTATGTTAAGAAATACATTTTTAAGAAAATCAAATAATTTGTATCGAAAATGTACTTAATTGCAAATTTTTGTCCAAAAATCTAATTTCAAATAAATGAGTGCTTAATTGCAATTTATAAAGTCAAAAATATAATTTAAATTAAAATTGGGCTTGATTGCAATTAAAGAAAGATTAAAATGTAATTTGAATTAAATTTGTGGGTCAAAATGCAATTAAGGAAATTGAATTTTCTGCGCATGAGAAGAATGCCACTCGCACCACTCATGACGCCCATCATCCACCATTCAATCATTCAATCAACGGTCCAGATTTGGCGAGTGTATTTCAAACGAGACTAAAGGGCGTACCCGTATGTCATTGCACGCTGCTCGGCAACCAGTAGAGCCCACTTGCCGCGTAGACCGGCATGCAGAGTGGGACCCATATGTCGGTTCCGTAGAATTTCCCCCAAGGCGCATCGCTCACTATTGGATCGATTGAACGGTCCAGATTGAAGCGCATGGAACCAAGCTATCGCGCACCGAACCACTTGTTTTAAAATCCTGTGCGACGCGGTTCATCCAAGCGGCGTGCGCCCTCGAGTTTTACGGAATAAGAAGAAGCCACGTGTCAACTTTATCTTTAAGCCAATATTATTCTGACACGTGGTATATTACAATGAGCACGAACTTGCAGGATCACGCCCTCGTTAGAGCCATTGTCTCCCGTGCGACAATCCATCGTGCGCCTATTTCCCGAAGGCAATGATATGCTGCCACGTGTCTGTAGTAAACCTTGTAGCGAATCAGATGTTGACACGTGGTAGTGTGGATTGAAAATAAAATTCGAAACGCGCAGCTCCTTCCACTCAGATTTTGAACGCGTTTACGATACCACTTTTTCCCACGCGTAATATTTTATTATTTTTTCCATATTTCCCTGTTTACGCGTGTATTATATTGTATTATTTTAGATGTATTTTTTAGCTATAAATAGGAGATATTATGATAGAGTTAAAGAGTTTTTTTTAGAGTTTTAGTTTTGGAGATTATTTTGTGGTATTAGGGGTTGGACGGTGGAACACGCAGAAGCCATTTTTGGCTTCTGTTGTGTTCCATGTGTGCCAAATATGTTCGCTACTTGATGTTTTAATTTCCCTCTTCTTCATCTTATTTTTCTGTATCTGTTGTAATTTTTATTTTTAATTTATGAAGTAATTTAATTTTTCTAGGGTTGCATTTGATCTAAATTTATGAAGCTTTGATTTTAATTATTTTTGATAGATTTATAAGACGTTCGATTTGTTCATTCTATCTTGTGCTTAATGCTTTTTGATTATTTACGAATTTTATCAAAATGATCCGTGGCACATTAATAAACTTGAGAGAGGCATTTTTGTGTATATTGCTCTTGGATAGAATGACATGTATGATGAAGGATAGGAATATACCCTAATTGTATGTGTGGCCATTTGAAAACTTAGAACGTAATGAATCTTGGTGAATTTAATTCTCATAGGAATATAGTGAATTAATTTAACGAGGTGTGTTTATACGGAGCTCGGAAGAGATGTATGAATAAAATTAGAAGTTTTCGGTTGACAAATTAAATGTACTAAAAAATGTAAATCAAAAGAAAATAACACGATTTGAGTGGATTAGTTTGGTGAAAAATTGCAATCCTAGATTTCTTTTATTTTCTTATTAAACCTTTTTCATAACTTTTTCTAAATCAACGATTGTTTTGGATAAAATCAGAGAGAAATAATTTTAGTACTCAATAAACTATAGTAACAAATCTCTTTGGGAACGATCTTTACTTACAAATTTTATTATTTGTGACCGTGTATACTTGCACGATTTTATGTTCTCTAAAAGATACAACATGATGCTAAAGTTTGCATTAATCAATCGATTGAGTTTAAATCTACTATTGTCGAGTCACTCTCGAGTTATTTCTATATTCACTTGATTGATCAACTTTTGCATTACTTCGATCAAGTACTCTTGGGTGAAAATACATTAGCGCATCTCAAGGCTCTCATTTAGCAATTTTGTTTTAGTTAATTGTGGATTTTTTATATTTTATTTATCATAAGTCTTTTTTTTAATCTTTTTATTTTTAAAGATAGATTAGGCTCAATCCACAACTAAATAGGCCCATAAGGCCCATTTCATCTAGGGTTCGTTTCTTTAGGGTAAATTTCATCTAGAGTCTTTTTCGGTAATAAAAGAAAACAATCGTCATGTAATGGGGAAGACCATATTTCATGAATACAATTTTATTTCCAAAAGCTTCTTGCTTTGTCTTCATGTGTTCTTGATTGAATACTTAAATTTGACTTATCAAAGGGAATGATCATCCTTTGTGGCGTCTCAAGGTGGGTGTTTTAAAGATTTTGTTTTCTTAAGATTTTAATCTAATCATCTTCAACACGTTTTTAACAAATCAATAATTTTTATTTTTTTAAATTCGTGGTTCCTAGAGTTGTTCTCCTAGAGGATCTACATCAATATAAATTATACATATATGTTTGTATCTACATTGTCTTTGTCAAAGAATATTATTATTGACATTATTATTTGCTTAGAGAAGAATGACGAGTCCGTTTCGTTTTAATGGAATGGTGAAACATACAAATTGATAGAGAAGAATAATTGTTTTCGATGGCCGGAATGAAAACAATAACTACAACCCAAATGTATAATACATTTAATTAAAATAATAAAAAGAAAAAAGTCAAAATAAGAGTAAATTAGTAAATCTCATAAATTAATTTTATAGCATCCTTAGACAAAGCCTTTAATTCCTTCACAATGTCTATTCCCTATATTTTTTGCGGAGTCTTGAGCAGTCTAGAATACTAACAGGACAATACTCATTTAATTGATTGTTCAAATCTGACACATGGGTTAAGAAGTGCTTGCCACACGTACTTGTTATCAAATACACCAATAAATTAGAATGTGTATGGGTCGCGGAACTTAATATGTTGAGTGAACTAAATTACTTTGCTTTTACAAAGGATATTTACGCTATTATCTATAAAAAATAATATATTTTATTCATTTTTTAAATAATAAAATATTATATTATTAATAAAATTCGATCATAATAATAGATGACTTTAATGAGAATAATATTTTCATTTTATTTAAATAGTTTAAAATTAAATTTTAATAGTATAACAATTTTTTTTTTATTTTTTGATAAATTGTTATGATAAATTTTATATTTTATGAAATTTATGTATATTTTTGAACACTTAACGATTTAAAATTTTATGTGTATATATAGTATATAGAACAAAATTATAAATTTAATATATTTCAAGATTAGTTGCATTGAAGCCACGTGGATGAGTTCTTTCCCATCCACCATCGTTGAAGACTACACTGATGGTGCAACTGTTGCCCAACTTTAAGAAAAAATGTGGAGGTATATTGTTCAACGTTTGGTACTAGTAAAATAATGGATAGGAGAGAGATCATTTTTATAATTTTATAATTTATATAATTTTTATTTTTTATATTATAAAATCTATCGTTTTGATCAAACACAATACTTGCATAAAACGTAATGCAAAAAAGTGTTCAAAAACGTATAAAAAATTCTATAAAATATAAAGTTTACAAAAATAATTGATTAAAAAAATAAAAATAATATTATACAATTCAAGTAAAATTTTAAATTGTTAAAATAAAATAACAATTTTTTTATTAAATTCACATTATTATTATATTAAAAAATTTAGTATTAAAATAATATTTTATAGATCTAATTAAAAGTGACAAAAGTGTACAATTTTTAATTAAGTATCTCTTACGAAAACAAAGTGATTATAAATATCATAATAATACAAATAAAATGAATCGTAAAATATTCAATCCAATTTGAATGTTTTGATAAAACACACTAAATGAACAAGCTCTTTATATGCGATCTTGAAGACCATTTGGTTTAAGTTTTCACAGGTCCAATCAATTTGTCCATGCATTTGTACATTTCATCCATCACACAGTCCTGAAACAGAGTGACATCGTACTTTTTATATTTCATGCAAATAATTTTGGCCCATTTTGCACAAGTAAAGACTTTTCCTCGGATTACTGGATTATGTAGTGACTTAACCCAGGACCAACGCAAAGCTCGTCGCTTCTGGCCTTGTAAGAGGGGCAGCTTTCTGTTTCCATAACTATATATATGAATACCAATCTCAGCATCATGGGCAGTATAATCAAAGATTGGTGAAGCTAAAGACTTTATGCTTTTAATCTGCACAGCATAGACATACAAGATTAACATTTGCATAATTGACTTTACAACAAACGCTTTAGTTCTCATTATCTCTCTTTTTCTTCGCTCTATTTAATTTCCTTATTGTAATACTAAATTAGTACTTTAACACAATCCGTTTTTTCTTGAATTACTCTATTCTACTATGTGTTTATATATTATGTACTTCATGCATGTATGCATGTATCGTGCACGAAAGGTTAAGTCAAGCTTGGAAAGATTGAAAATTTAATGTTAAATAAATAATAATAACTTATCAATATTCGGGAGTTTGTAGAATCAACAATATATAATGACTTTTCGCAAAGAAAATAATATATAATTAACTTGTTTAGCAATATATGTGTGTTAATAATGACTTTTGACTAATTGAATGGTTGCTCATATATAAGCAACAGTGAATTGTTTAAATCCATTAAAGAAAAGGATATATGGAGTAATTAATTATTATTCATTTCGCAATATATTTAACAAGAATATACCTATTATTTAAATAATGGAACTTTTTTTTAAGGAGAAAAATTTAGACAGAAAAACCGAAAAAATGTTGTAAAATGAGAGTGAATGTATCTAGTTTAGTACGTATAACGTTAATATATATATATTAGACATTACGTGTACACGTGTCAATTACATATAGATACACGTCACCATGGGTCAGAAAAGTAAAATAGTAAAAGCATAAACTACTCTAAGCTTTAACATATTGTAAAATTGAGCTTTAGGTCAAACCTCTCATGCTTCAGATGGTGAGGTTGTTTCAAATTTCCAACTTTAAGGCACACGTATGATCCGAGGCTTAGGCACTGTGTAATAGAGATCAAGGTCCTAACGAAGTTGATATTCCCAAATATTCTTAAGATTCTTCACAAGGAATTGGCAGTCCAATGACTAGGGTAAAGACAAAGAGGATGAAAGAAGCTTTGCAAGAGTTGATCATGGAAGTGTAATATAAAGAGGCTGTTCTAGAAGAATTTAAAACTAAATTTGAGGATTCCAAAGCTTTACTAAGGATGGTCTATTAACTTTTTATGCAAGGGATGATTGAAATATAGCTACCAAAGGGAGTCTGGACCCGTTCGAAGAACCACTTGTTCCAATTACAAGAGCATGGGTAAAGAGATTCAGGGATGCTTTGAATGGGTTGATGCAAGAATTTTAGGCCAAGCCAATTCATGTAAGCTTATGGAGGAAGGATCTCATGTTCATAAAAGATGTGTCAACATGTTGCAAATTCTAGAATAATCTAGCATGGAAATTCACAATAATTAGTGGATTAAATTTGAATAATATGTGGAATTATTTTTAATTTATATATCACACAAACAAGGCATGTGCAATTTAGTTTCCTTTTTCTAATCTTAGGTGTTTGATTTAGAGAGAAAGAAATTTGGTTGTATTCTTTACCATTTTGGGTGTGTAGCTTAAGGGGGAAGAACCTAGACCTTTCCTTCAGTTTATGTTTCCTTTTTCTATTTTTGGTAGTTGCCCTTTCTTATATGGTCGGGTATGGCATGTAATAACCTATAAAGAGGCCTTTTCAATTCAATAAAAAGTAGAATATTTTAGATCAAAATTGGGAGTAAATTGTTCTTTTGTTTTTTGAAGAACTTTTTGAACTTATCAGAATTTTCTGTGCGTTCATACCTTGAGTTATCAATCAAGTCTCCATTCCTTGATGTGGCATCTTCCTCGTAGCAAGGTTCACATCTCTTTATAGGTATTGGTTGTAATTTCCATCTAATTCTATAGTAGAATGGTCCTAGGAACTAATTTTTGCTATGGGTGTCCTCACAAGTTGGTATGGTTTGTATCATTTTGGTATCAGAGCCAAGGTTCTAGTCTCAGGTTTTCCTATCCTTATTGAATTTTTCTTTGTGTGCTTATCTCAATCCTAGCTTTTTCTTCATTCAATTTCATCAACAACAAATAAATCTCTCTTAATTCCAAATTTGATTTTTTCTTTCCTTATCTTTGTGGGTTGAAAATATTCTTGTTTGGCTGAATTATCTACCTAGGTTTTTGTGGCCAAAACAAAACTTTGTTTGGTTTCCTTATTTTCTCCCAATTTTGTGTCATTGTTTTCTTCATTCATTTTGTTTTGTAGTTCTATTTGAATTCTATGTATCTTTTTTTCTTGTTCTTTATTTTTGTGTTCAATCTATCTTTGTTCTTCAAAAAACAAATACGTAAAAGAAGAGATCTTGTTGTTCACAGTTTAAAAAAAATTGATAAATTGGTGTTGCAACTTTAAATAGCCATAACTTTTGACTCAAGTAATGAAGCAACTATTATAATATATCAATTAAAAGCTCGTTTCAATTCCTATAAGTAAAATGGGCTTTGCCTCCATTTCTACATTTTTTAAGCCCAAATTCCATGATTACATCACTTACCGAGGGTTTAAGGTTTTAGTCGCACCTTTTCCATTTTGCTTTGTTTCGGTTTTGTTCAATAGGGTTGTGAATTTGTTTTTCTTTGTGTCATTTCTATGAAAACATTTCCCACAAGATTAGAAAGAGAGATCATACAAAAAAGAGATATGTAGCAAAGGTATTTCTTTATTTTCACTTTCCCAAAACGATTATTTATTCCTTTCCATATTCCCTTTAGTTTCGTTTCTTGAAAAAGAGTGATCTTGAAAAGATTCCCAGCTTGAGATTATTTCTTTTCTATTTTAACTTACCTAAATAAATTTTCTTCTTTCTTTCCTTTCTCCATATTTTTGGGTACAGTAAGTCAAAATTAAAAAAACAATTTATTTTATGATATTTTAGTTCTAGATAGCCTAAATCAAAACTTACTTCAATATTTAGGATCCAAATTTGATTGTTCATGTTTAGGTGTGATTGTTGCAAAAAATCTTATTCTTCTTTGATTAGTTTGATAAGAACTTTTGAGAAATTATGAGCGGAAAAAGGTAAGAGTGTAAACACGAGATATTTTGAGTGATACATCAATTTTGAGTGAAACACGTGAGGGAGTGAAGTGAGGATTCTTTATTATTGTTATTACTATTAACATTTTCTTTTTAGCAAATATGTCTAAAGAAACTTCTTCAAAAGATATATCTGGCAAGGTTGACATGAACTTTATGATGGAGGCATTGTAAGAGAGATGAAGAGGTTGATTTGGGTAGAGATGGGACCCATTCATGTAAGGGTAGATCAGGTAGAAACACAAGTGTTGAACTACCTTGTGTGCATAGTGGGGAGAGAATTTAACCAAAGGGAGTTAGGATAGAGGAGGATGAGTTTGAAGAGGAAGATGAATGAGAATCCATTGATAGTGCTAGAAGGAGATATGGTGGTGGATTTAGGAATGTAAGCAATCAAGAAGATAATAATTTGGGTAGTATTAAGATGAATATTCCACCGTTTCAAGGGAAGAATGATCCAGAAGCATATCTAGTATAGGAGAAGAAGGTGGAGTTAGTATTCAATTTCCACTATTATTCTAAGGTAAAGAAGGTAAAACTTACTGCCCTTGAATTTTCTAATTATGCTATTATTTGGTGGTATCAATTGGTGCTGAATAAGAGGAGAAATATGGAGCATTCAACAGAGACAACAGAGACATGGGAGGAAATGAAAACTTTGATGAGGAAGAGGTTCATGCCTAGTTACTACTACTAAGAGATATATAACAGGTTGGAAACACTTAGATAGAGAAATCGAAGTATAGAGGAGTATTTCAAATAGATGTAAGTGATAATGATCCAAGAAAACATTGAAGATGACTGAGAGACTACTATAACAAAGTTTCTGGTTAGTTTGAATAGGGAAATTCAAAATTTGTTGGAATTGCAACATTATATGGTGTTAGAGGACATGGTACATTTGGTTATTAAGATTGGGAATCAACATAAGAGGGGAGGCAGTACACGTGCGAACCATAGCCAAATGACATCTACTTAGGAGTCAAATCACAAGAAGCAAGATGAAAACCTTTCCACTCCAAAATAAAAACTGAAAAAAGCAAAAAATGGCTAGCTAAGGAACTTAGATAAATCAAATGCATCCATTAATCAAAATTGGAATATTAAATGTTTTAAATGTCAAGCCAGGGGTTATATAGCCAATCAATGTTTGAAAAAAATAGTTATGGTGATGAAAGATGATGTAGAGATTGAAAATGAAAAATAATCAAACAAAGATTTTATGCCATCATTGGAGGACATCGATGATGAGGAGTATGCTACCTAAGGTGAATTATTGGTGGAAAGGAGGGCTTTGAGTTTGAAGTCCAAAGAAGATGATGAAGTGCATCAGGAGAACATATTTCATACTAGATGCTATGTCCAAAGCAAGGTATGTAGTGTGATTATTGATGGAGGAAGTTGTACTAATGTTGCTAGCACTACCATGGTGGAGAAGTTAGTCATGACAACAATTAAACATCCTAGACCTTACAAATTGCAATGGTTAAATGATAGTGGGGAGGTAAGGGTTCATAAACAAGTGTTAGTCACTTTTTGCATTGGGAAGTATGAAGATGAAGTATTGTGTGAGGTGGTTTCCATGCAAGTAGGGAACTTTTTATTAGGAAGACCATGGCAATTTGATAGACGACTCAAGTATGACTACTTCCTCAACAAGTGTTCATTTATTCATTGTCAAATATCAATTACTCTTGTACCTTTGACACCAAAACAAGTTTTTGAGGATCAAGTGAGGTCTTAAAATGAGAGTGAAGAAAATAAAAATAGTGACAAAAAGTGGTAAAAAGAAATTGAGAGAAAATCATAAAGAAAAAAAAAGAGAGATTGAAAAATTTGAGAAAAAGAAGATAGAAAAAATATATATGCAAAATTGAGTGAAACCAACAAAACAATATTCCTTAATAAGCCAATGATTATACTTCTATACAAATAGGAATTTTGAATACTAACCAACTTGATGATGCTTTGCATACTTCAATTGTTTCTATCTTATAGGAAATTAAAGATGTATTTCTTGAGGAAATCCAAATGGATTACCTCTATCTGAGGGATTGAATGTAAAATTGATTATGTTTCTAGAGCTACCATTCCAAACTGATCAGCCAATGGGAGTAATGCTAAGGAGACAAATGAACTAGAAAGGGAGGTTAGTGGGTACATGAGAGAAAGCTTTAGCCCATGCGATGTTCTAGTAATTTTGATTCCTAAGATGGATAGGATATGGAGGATATGCGTAGACTACTGAGCAATCAACAATATCATGGAGTGGCCAAGCCCAACAAGTGTAAGTAATGTTCAAAATTTTCATAGACTTGCTATCTTTTATCGATGATTTGTGAAAGACTTTAGTAGCATAGCCATATCGATAACCCAAGTCATCAAAAAGAATGTTGGGTTCAATTGGGTAGAAGAAAAAAAAGGAGTTCCAACTACTTAAGGAAAAATTGACTCGTGCTCCTTTATTGTCCTTACCTAACTTTGCAAAATTTTAGAGATTGAATATGATGCTTCAGGTATAGGTATTGGCATTGTTCTTAAGCAAGAAGGACGATCAATTTCATACTTTAGTGAGAAACTAAGTGGGGCTACCTTAAAGTATCCTACTTATCCCAAGGAGTTATATGAGTTGGTTCAGGACTTGAAAACATGGAAACAATATCTTTGGCCTAAAGAGTTAGTGATCCAAATTGATCATAAGTTGTTGAAACATTTGAAGGTTTAACAAAAGTTGAATAAGTGATAGGCATATTGGGTATAGTTTATGGAAACATTTCCCTACGTCATTCAATACAAGAAAGGTGAAGATTTAAGCACAAATCCATTTGAAGAGAATGGCAATGATGCAAATATGGCTACCAAATGGAGTGTGGACCTACTTGAATTACCATTTGGTCTAATTACAAGAGCATGGGCAAAGAGATTCAAGGATGTTTGAAGGGGCTGATGCAAGAAGTTTAGGCTCAAGCCAATTCGTGTAAGATTATGAAGGAAGGCTCACATTTTCATAAAAGATGTGTGAACATGATGCAAATTGTAGAATAATCTAACAAGGAAATTTGAAATAGTTAGTGGATTAAATTTGAATAATATGTGATATTGTTTTTAATTTGTATATCATACAAATAAGGCATACACAATTTAGTTTCCTTTTTCAAATCTTGTGTGTGTGATTTGGAGGGAAAGAATTTTGGTTATATTCTTTACCATTTTGGGCATGTAGCTTAAGGGGGAAGAACCTAGATATTTCCTTTAGTTTATGTTTCCTTTTTCTATTTTTGGTAATTTCCCTTTCTTATATGGGCGTGTACGGCATGTAATAGCCTATAAAGAGGCCTTTTCAATTCAATAAAAATCATAATTTTTTAGATCAAAATTGGGAGAGTAATTTCTCTTTAGTTCATTGAAGAACCTTTTTAACTTATCAGATTTGTCTGTGGAATTCATACCTCGACTTATCAATCAAGTCTTCATTCTTTTGATTGTAGCATCTTTCACATACTATGATTCACATCTATTTATAGGTCTTGGTATGTAGTTTCCATCCAAATTTGTAGAATAACGGTCCTAGGAACTAAATTTTGTTACGGAATTCATCACAAGTTGGCATGGTTCGTATTAAGGTATAGATTTGGAAGATCAAGTTGGACGTAAGGAATAATTTTGGAAACAATTTCATTTTAGTTAGTTGTGGGCCTTTTATGTTTCATTTATCATAAGTCTTTTTAGTCTTTTATTTTTTTAAGGATTGATTAGGCCCAATCGAAACTAAATAGGGCCATTTCGTTTATGGTTTTTCTTTTGGGGTTTGTTGCTTATAAAAGGGGCAATCATATAATTTTTGGGAAACTTTTTGATCATTTATCAAGTTTATTTCAATAGCTTTTTGCTTCGCCTTCTCGTGTTCTTTATTGAATGCTTGAATTTCACTTATCAAAGGGGGTGATCAACCCTTTTGGAGTCTCAAGCTTAGGGTTTTAAGGACATTTTTCCTTGGGGTACATAATTGACCATCTTCAACACTTTCCTAGAAAATCGATTGTTTATATTCCTTTGAGTTCATGAGTACCTAGGGTTATTTTCCAAGAGGGTCTCCATCATTTTGTATTAGTGCTTTGCTTGCCGGAAATAGGTTGTCTATCTATATCTGTCTTTGTTTGAGGTCTTGATTGCCAAAACAAATTGTCCTTCATTGTTCTGTGTTTTCTTTCAATTTTGTTTTCATTATTGATTTTGTGTTTGCATTTCATTTCGTAGTTCTCTTTAAATTATTCATATCATTTTAATTTTTCGTTTTCAATCCATCTTTATTATAAAAAAAAGAAAGAAAAGAAAAGAGAGATTGCTATTGTTTATAGTTATAGAAAAAAATGATAAATTAAAGTCTCCACTTTAACTAGTTATAACTTTTGACACAGGTAACGAAACAACTATTATAGCCTATCATATCAAAGCACCGATTGATTCCTATAAGTTAAAAAAACTTATTCTTGGTTCCCCACATTTTCTACCTCAAATTCCATCGTTTACTGCACCTACGGAGGGTTTAAAGTTTGCTGCATATTTTTTGCTCTGTTTCCAATTTTTGTTCATTCAGTTTGTGAATTTGTTTTGTGTATTTTCTATTAACATAAGTAGTCAAACATTTAAAAACAAAGGAGAAAAAAGTGGAATATTGTTCAAGTTTCCTATTTTGTTGAAGTTTGCAATTCTTGTTTTCTAGCTTGAGTTTCTTATTCTTGTTGAAATTAGTTTTCCTTTATTTTGTTCTAGTTTCCGTATATTTCATTTGAGTTTCCCTTTAGTTTTATTCTCGTGATTGTTTCAAGCATAACAAGGTTGTTTTGAGTCTTTTTCCTTCTTAATCAATTAGCTTCAATTCTAGTGATTTCTTTCACATGTCTTTTGCTTCCTTTTAGAGTTTTCTTATTTTTCTTGGTTCTTTAGAGTCATCTTTGGACTTTATTTATGTCACCATTTGCCTCAATTAAGTTTTTAAAATTTTGATTTTTGAGATTGTCACCAATAAACTGGTTCCTTCCTCATATTACTTGAATTCTTTGATTGTGTTCAGATTATAAAAGGGGGTTGGCTTATGCTATAAGTGGTAAAAGGCAAGAGAAATCACCATAAAAAAAAGCCAAAAAGTGTGAAACAAGATTCATAATAATATGATTTTGATAGTAAACACTTAGGGAGTGTGTGAGGAACAACACTTTTTATTTCATTTTACTTTATAGGTCAAAAACATGAGTAAAGAAGGAGGAGAACCCCAATAAATTGATATGAAATTCAGCATCAATATTGTCAATCACCAATTTAAGTTGTTGAATGTGAGTTTGAATAAATTAGAATCCTTTTTCGGTTTTGAATCACATAGTAGACAAGAGTTCGACGAAGAAGAAGAAGCTGATTTCAAAGTGAGGGAGAGAACAAGTTATAGTTGATTCATTAACATGGTTGATTCATTAACATTTTGCTAATGGTTTGGAGAGAAAGAAATCTAATTGTAGGCCTTTTATGTTTCATTTATCATAAGTCTTTTTAGACTTTTATTTTTTAAGGATTCATTAGGCCCAATACAAACTAAATAGGCCCATTTCATTTATAATTTTTCTTTTATGGTTTATTTCTTATAAAAAGGGGTATCCACTTTTGGGATACTTTTTGATCATTTCATAAGTTTATTTCAAAAAGATTTTGGCTTTGCCTTCTTGTTTTCTTGATTGAATGCTTGAATTTGGCATATCAAAGGGGGTGATAAACCTTTTTGGCATATCAAGGTTATGCTTTTGCTATTCCTAAAGGTAAACCCAAAACTAAAACTCTTACTAATGGAAATATAGCTAGAAAATGGAGTGTGGACCCACTTGAAGTATCACTTGGTCCAATGACAAGAGCACGTGCAAAAGGATTCAAGGATGCCTTGAATGGGCTCGTGCAAGAAGTTTAGTTTCAAGCCATTTTGGGTAAGCTTATGGATGAAGGCCCACATGTTCATCAAAGATGTGTCAAAAGGTTACAAATTCTAAAAACATCTGGCAAGCCATGTGCTATTTAGTTTAGTTTCCTTTTTTCTAATCATGGGTGTGCGATTTGGAGAGAAAGAAATCTGGTTGATTCATTACCATTTTGGGATTGAGTTAGAGAGAAATAAATCTATTTATAGGCCTTTTATGTTTCATTTATCATAAGTCTTTTTATTTTTTTATTTTTTTAAGGATTAATTAGGCCAAATCCAAACTAAATAGGCCCATTTAGTTTATGATTTTTATTTTAGGGTTTGTTTCTTATTAAAAGGGGTAGCCATTTTTGGGATACTTTTTGATCATTTATCAAGTTTATTTAAAAAATATTTTGGCTTTGCCTTCTTGTGTTCTTGATTGAATGCTTGAATTTGGCTTATCAAAGGGGGTGATAAACCTTTTTGGCATATCAAGGTTACGCTTTTATGGACTTTTTTTCCTTAGGGTTCTAATCCAATCATCTTCAACACTTTCCTAGCAAATCGATTATTTCAATTTTTTGAGTTAGTGGATACCTAGGGTTATTTTGTATTAGTTCTTTGCTTGCAGGAAATAGGTTATATATCTACATATAACTTTGTTTGAGTTCTTGATTGCCAAAAAAAATCATCCTTAATTGTTCTGCGTTTTCTTTCAATTTCGTTTTCATTGATTTTATATTTGAATTTCGTTTCATAGTTCTCTTTGAATTCTTCATATTTTTTTAATTTTTTTGGTGCTTTATTTTTTGCTTTCAATCCAATTTATTATTAAAAAAAGAGGAGAGATTTTTGTTATTTATAGTTATAGAAAAAATTAATAAATTAAATTCTCCACTTTAAATATTTATAAATTTTGACTCAAGTAATGAAACAACTATTATAGCCTATCAAATCAAAGCCCCGATCGATTCTTATAAGTCAAACAAAGTTTTGCCCTATTCCCTGATCGCCTTAGACGAAGTGTGTGCATTGAATATGCAAGTATACATATCGTAATAAGTAATATAATGATACGAAAAGATCGTTCTCACGTAGATTATTGAATTAGAAACCAATTTTTAAAACTAACAAAAATAAAAATCAATTGTTTTATGTGTTTTTATAATTTAAGGAAGTAAAATTAAAATAAGTAAAAGTAAATAGCAATAATTAATTAAATCAAATTTGGTAACTAAAAATTTATATGATAAAATATCTAGGAATACTTAATCTCCTAATTTTCTAAACATGCGAATTGCTAAAATTCCCTTAATATAATATCAATTAATTACATGATCAATTGAATCTAATGTAGCATATATTCCTCTCTCAAGTAAACTACATACCATATAGTAATTAATTTAATCATACTCTCATGCCAATTAAATTGCATACTACTCATTAAGTTTATCAATTATGGATCACGTACATAAGAATCATAGATCTCTTCCTAGAAACTATGTATGTTATTTAATTAAGACAAACAATTAAATAATTCTCTCAAATCTATTTAATTTCCTCCATAGACAAATTGTTTGCCAAAAAATTAATAGCGTACAAATCAGATTAAATAATATAATTAAATTATAATTATAATTGGGGTAAAAGTTTAGATCACATGGTGAAAATTAAGATCCCTAGATTAATAAATTAATTACACATAATTGTGTTCATAAAACTCATATTTTTCATAAAGAAAGACATAAAATTGATAAAAAAAATAGTAGAAAAAGAAATACAATCAATCTCTTGAATTATAATGTTAATCTCCTCTTGAATCTCTACCAAAATTGTGTCATCTCTTGAAGTTTTTGTATTTTTCTCTCTTTTTAGCTCCAAAATCTGATCAAAATTATGCTAATGGAGACCAATTAGAGTTGATAGAGTGATTATGGGCTTAAATATTACTCATGTACGATCTGGAAAGTTAGATCAGCTTCAAATCAAGGGCTACGATCAAAACCAGCAAAATTGACAATTCTATCCAATCACAACACGACACGTGGCATCAGAAATTCAATGGGCGAATTAGGGAGCGATGCATGGCAGGGGAGGCCGGTCAGAGTCAAGGCTCGCTGAGTAAGCAACACGTGGCTCTACATGATTCATGGACATGGATGGCGTGGCACACGAGTGGAATGTGTGGAGCAATGGAATAGGGACAAGTGGCATGGCACGTTAACCAATCTTCGAACTCGGATTGAATGTCGTGTTGACACATGAAACGTGTTTCATCCTTCTCACATGCGGCATAATGTGATTCGCTTTCTGTGCTTGTGTGGAATTTCTGTGGCTTGCCTAGTTAGGTCTTCTACTTTCGTGGTATGCCACGTGACAACTCTTGATTGGTCCTACGTTAAAAATGTATAACAAATCCATAAAAATTCTCGAAAAATCCCAAAAAATTCCAAAAATTATATTTTCATCCATTTTCACTAAAAAGTTTATATTTTAATATTTTTGGCCATAAAAATACTATTTATTAAATATAATATTTAAATATTAAGTACAAAAGTGCGCTAATAACTCTATTTTCATAGATTCATCATTCCCCACATTTTCGACCTCAAATTCAATTGTTTACAGCACCTAAGGAGGGTTTAAAGTTTGCTACATGTTTTTTGTTGGTTTCTGATTTTTGTTCATTTGGTTTGTGAATTTGTTTTGTGTATTTTCTATTAATAGTAGTCAAAAAATTTAAAAAAAGGAGAAAAAAGTGGAAGATTGTTCAAGTTTCCTATTTTTGTTGAAGTAAGTTTCCAATTCTCATTTTCTAGCTTGAGTTTCTTATTCTTGTTGAAAATTGTGTTCCTTTATTTTCTTCTAGTTTCCGTATATTTCATTTGAGTTTCCCTTTATTTTTATTCTAGTGATTGTTTTAACAATAACAAGGTTGTTCCGAGTCTTTTTCCTCCTTGATCAATTAGCTTTAATTCTAATGATTTCTTTCACATGTATTTGGCTTCCTTTTAGAGTTTTCATATTTTTCTTGGTTCTTTAGAGTCTTCTTTGGAATTTCTTTATGTCACCATTTTTCTCAATTAAGTTTTAAAATTTTCATTTATGAGATTGTCACCAACAAACTGGTTCCTTCCTGATATTAGTTGAATTCTTTGATTGTGTTTAGATTATAAAAGGAGGCTGGCTTGTGCTATAAGTGGCAAAAGGCAAGAGAAATCACCATCAAGAAAAAGCCAAAATAGTGTGAAACATGAGTCATAACAATATGATTTGATAGTAAACACTTATATAGTATGTGAGGAATAATACCTTTTATTTATTTTTATTTTATAGGTCAAAAACATGAGTAAAGAAGGAGGAGAACCACAAGAAGTCGACATAAAATTCTTCATAAAGGCTGTCAATCTACAATTTTAGTTGCGGAAATTGAGGTTGAATAAATTAGAATCCTTTTCCTTTTTTGAATCACATAGAAGACATGAGTTCGACGAAGAAGAAGAAGCAGATTTCAAAATGGGGGAGAGAACAAGTTATAAACGGGATAAGAAGGTTACTTAAAAGGAGATAGCAATATAGGCAGTATGAAGATGATGATTCTAACTTTTCAAGGAAGGAATGATCCTGAGCTATTCTTGGAGTGGGAAAGAAAAGTGGAGCATGTATTTGATTATCATAATTACTCCAAAGAGAAGAAAGTAGAGCTAGCAGACATAGATTTTATAGATTATATAGTATATAGCGGGATAATTTGGTGGTCAATATGAAAAGTAATGGTAAGAAATCCATTCGGTCATAAGAAGAATTGTATTTGGTGATGCATAAGAGAATTATACCTAGCCATTACTATAGGGATTTATGTGAAAAGTTGCAAGGGTTGGTTCAAGGTTCCATGAGTGTAAAGGATTATTATAAGGAGATGGAAATCCCCATGATTAGAGGAAGGTAAAGAAGCAGTAATGGCTAGTTTTATTACCCGATTGAAAAGGAAGATTGTTGATGTGATTGATTTGCAACATTATGTAGAGATGAAGGAACTACAACACAAGTCCATTGAAGTGGAGAAGCAAATCAAGTCCAAGTAGTTCATATCTAGTTCGTCCTCTAGCTCTACATAGAACACTGGCAAAGAGATTCAAGGATTCCTTGAATGGGTTGATGCAAGAAATTTAGGCTTAAGCTATTTTGTGTAAACTTATGGAAGAAGGCCCACTTGTTCATAAATGATGTGTCAAATTGTTACAAATTCTAAAAAAATCTTCCAAGGCATGTGCTATTTAGTTTAGTTTCCTTTTTCTAATCATGGGTGTGTGAATTGGAGAGAAATAAATTTGATTGATTCATTACCATTTATGGCATGACTTGGAAAGAAATAAATCTATTTATAGGCCTTTTATGTTTCATTTATCATAAGTCTTTTTAGTCTTTTATTTTTTTAAGGATTAATTAGGCCTCATCCAAACTAAATAGGCCCATTTGGTTTATGATTTTTCTTTTAGGGTTTGTTTCTTATAAAAAGGGTAGCCATTTTTGGGATAATTTTTTATCATTTATCAAGTTTATTTCGAAAAGCATTTGGCAGAAGTACAATAATTAGTTGATTAAGGATCATAGCTCTCCTGATTTCACTCGCTTTTGGAAAGACATTTGTTTTTTCTATCTTCTTTTTTCTCAACTTTTTCAATCTCTCTTTATTTTTCTTTAAAACTTGTTTTGGGGTCAAAGGTACAAGAGTAATTGATATTTGATTGTGAACAAATGAATACTTGTTGATGAAGCTGACATGATTGACTTAGTAATTGTTCAATCTCAGCATCTTTTTTGGTAAGAGAGTAATGAAATGATCCTTTGAGCCCTTGAGAACAATTATTTACCTTTCTAATGGTTCAACTTCATTCTTTAGATTAGGAGAGGGTTTAGGACTAACCAAATATTGAGTATCATTACCACAAGTAGGAAGTATCAACTATTCCTTAAGCTTTTCAACTTCCTCATGAGATCATGTTATTGCTCATCAAGAGATGACTTCCTTTGCTCAAAAGCTTTCTTTAATCCATAAATCTCACATTTTTTTCATCAAGGCTCTCCGTAGCCTTTGTCTTATCCTTTTCAGACTTGATATGTTCAAGTAGTAAAGCACTATAGGTATCGTGTAATTCATTTTTCTCATCTTTATCTTCAACAATCACCTCTTGAACATTTAAGGTAAATAGTAAAATCAATAATGATATTGCTACAGGAAATAAAGGCCATATAATCAGTACCATCCTCATCATCACTATTGGTATCATTTGAAATAGTGATGAGTTCTTAAAAAGAACTAAAATTTCCATGGTTTTACGTACTTTAATTGATTAAAAATATTTATATCTATATGATTTTATCATATTTTTATATCAATTTCTCTTTTCGGAATCACAGGTATTTTTATTATTTTTCAGGTATTTTTGCTTCAAAAAAATAAATTCAAAACTTGAAGAAAAACACTGGAGGAAATACATAACAAATATATTGAGAAAATAAATAAGAAAAAGTAAAAAATATGGAAAAATTGGACAAAATGGGTCAAAAAGGAAAAAAGTGTGCACAATGCGCCTAGCCATGCTAAGAAATGCACGCAATACCCCACACCACGCCGAGCATCCGCCTACGTATCTACATGCATAGCCCGAACAACATTGAACTCACACATGCATATGCCCAAACCAGTGCACCTAACCATGCCCAGCCACGCCCCAACAAGCTGAATTCACGCGCGCCACTACCTACGTTAGTGCTTACATCAACGTTTGCCTATTACGCATTTTTCCCATTTTTTTAATCATTTTTCCCCACTTTTTATCCTCTCCTCACCTATAAATACTCCCATCTCCTTCATTACACAAAACAACAATAACACCTCAATAAATAATTTTTTTAGCTTTTTCTCTCTATTTCTTAGTTTTTTTTAGTTTTTATTTTATTTTATGTTTTTCTAAATTTTTAGCTTTTTGATTCAATAAATGGAAATGCAAATCCGTTTGCATGTTTTCTAGCAACAAAATTAGCATCAAAGTATTGTAATGATTCTATTTTATTTACAGTTATATTTTATGTTTTATTCTTATATATTATATTTAATTTGTCTATCATTAAATTTAACATTGCTGGCTATTTGTAAACATGATATAATAATAATGTTGTTATGCTTGTGAAATATTAAATAGGTAAAGAATCTCTATAAAATGAATTGATTTTGTTTTTATTCAAGATTTTATATTAAGAATGTTATAGAGAAATATATTATTTTTCATTACAAACTTAAATCATAAAATTAGATTTTTAGGTTTAGTTATCCGATCAAATTAAGAGTAGTGCTATTTTATTTATTGGTATAATTGCCCAATAATTAGAGTGAAGCTCTATTTCAAAAGTTTTTATAAGAATTATTATTCAAAAATGTATCTGCAACAAATTTTCAGTAATGGTTTTAAAACTTGAAAGTTAGTACTTTGATAATTAGATTCTTAGGTTTAATTTGAACACCTTGAATAAAGTTTAAACTGTCTAACTTCACCAAAGGTGGCATTTAAATGATTCATTTTCAATCTCTTAGAAAAAAGGAATTAAATTAATTAAGAATATCAAATTCCACCAAAGTTAGTATTCATATAAAAAAGAAAGAATCAATAAATATCAATTTATATCTTTAATAACCTATATAATACGAGCAAGCTTAATTAACTTAGTTATTATATCCATAAATACTTCACTATTATAAATGATAAAATTTGTATAAATGTTTATTAAATCCATATCTATGTTTATTTTTATGTTATTAGATTAGAAAACACACAAAACCCAAACTATCATCACAGGACGTTTAGGATTTGATTTCATTTCAAAAGTTTGAATAATAAATTAAAAACTACATATATTCCATCCTTAGATTGACCTTGGGAGTATACTTATCATTTTCTATGAAATTATTCGTGCACTTACGAGAGTTTTATAAATAAAAAACCAAAGTATTGGTAGGATCGGTAATGCCGATTTTGGTAATCAAATAGTAACCTCAACTTTCATTGCACACTTTTTTTTGTGAAATTTTGTTCCTTAAAGTAATTCATAGCAATATGTCGTAGCTTCCCACAGTCAAAGCATTTGATCTTGTTTAAGTGACCTTTGTTGGGTTTCTCAGATTCTTGATTGACTTATCGCCAATTTTAATTGATTGTTGAGCTCTTAGAGCTCTAGTTTTCTTTTTCTAACATCTCAAAAAGAACATTTCTTCTCTCTAATGATGAATCTTTGTATAAGAAATATCAATTCCTCCTCCTCAGGATGAGAGTCATCATCATCCATAACTGATGCATTAAAATTTTTACTTGGACTATTACCCACTAAGTTGACTTTAGAGCCAAGCTCTTTCCCTTCTCGATAGTAGATTGCTCTTGTCTTGGCAACATGTGATGTTGTTTGAAGACTTGTATGTCATCAACTAACTCATTTATAGTAAGCTCACTTGGTTTGTACATAGACTTAAGTAATGTAACTTTAGCATGAAACCTATAAGCTAGACTGGCGAGGATTTTCTCAATTTGGTTTTCTTCATTAATGGGTTTACCCAAGTTGTGTGAACCATTAACTATATTTGAGAACTTAGCATATAACTTATCAAAGGTCTCATCCCCTGAGGCATATTTCAATGTCTCTATTAATTCTAGAATTCTGGATCTCTTCATAGCAGATATACCCTCATGAGTAGTCTTTAGAATATCTCAAGCTTGCTTTGATGATATATAACTTTGAATCCTTCTAAACACATCACATATTACTGCTCTAATGATAGCATACAGACCATTACTATTCCATTCACACTCTTTACATTATTCCTCTATCAACTTTGTCATAGGTTTTGGAATCAAGAATTGTTGGGTAGGGTTTTGGTTGGGTGAGTCAAGTCATTCTCAACAAGAAACCACACACGCTCTCCTTAGGACCACATGGAGGCCTTCATTTTTGATTTCCAATAAGCATTGTTGAGCCCAGTGAAAAGTGGAAGTCTACCTACATTATTTCCTAAGCTACCTAGTCACTGAAAGAGAGATTGAAACTATAAAATCTTGTAAATTTATTAAAAGTACTTAAAGTGGCTTAAAAATAATTTTGGACTATATACTAAAGCTAAGGGATATATCAAGAAATTTTTGAGTGAAAAATTGGATAAAAAAAGAAAAATTGGGATGTACCTTGCTGCCATCTTGCCATCACTACTTCGTCAACCCCTCATTTCCACCTTGTCACCACTACTAGAAAGCTCCTATGCAAGCTCGCTCACGAGCTACTAGTTTTGGTTATAAAAATGGGCTTAACTATACAATTTTCTTCACATTTTTCAAACCCATATTTCTCCTTTACACTAAAACCTTCTTTTCCTTAATTTTATAAATATTTTAGCACATCTTGAAGGGATATTCAAAAATAAATATCAAGGAGTTTGGCTTTGGAAACTCAATGGTGGAATAATTTTTCAAGTAGGGTTCCTTCTTTAACTTTTAATCTCATGCATTTTTTTATAAACTAATTATCATGCGTTATATGTTATAAATAAAAGTGCAAAATTGGATGCCATTATTTTATAATTAATTTTATAATGTTATAAATATTTGTAAAATGAGATACTTGTTACAAATATTTTATTGCGCATCATATATTGGAAAGTTTTTGTATATAAGACGAGTATCAAATTTTATTATGAAATGAACATAAAAAATTTCACATGGCATCAAAGATTTTTATAGATGCATCATTTCAATGTTTTATTTATGGGGAGTACACATGTATGTTGCCTTGTAGAGTATGGTATCCATAAGCTATTGGTTGCAGTAGACTATTTTTTGACAGATTATAGGTACTCATCGTATCAGATGTATCTTAATAGATATATCTAACTATGGTGTTTATATATGATGTAATAATTATGGTCGATATATTTGACTATGGATTATTGTCATCACACACGAGCCTCGGAGTTGGACTCATCGTTGTGTTTGCAATCTATTATGGATTCATTGACTACAAATGGGCCTCAGAAGTTGGATTCCGATTATGTTTAGTTGAGGGCCCATATTATGTGATTTGATAGATACATGTGCCCATTATATTTTGATCGTATATAGGGTTGGAGGTAGACCCATATACATCTTAGAGTTAGAATGCATATGTGCCTATGTATTTGGATGACCAATACATATGGGGTTGCATATCAAGCATTGGATTTGTACCACATGTCATATTTTGTATTGTATGAGCATGCATTGTGATACCTATATTATACATTCCCTGTTTTCCCTAAAGTAAGGAGATACATGTATACCCAAGTTTATGATTGAAATCTCTCCACATTGTGAACTGATGATGATAACTTACACTCAAGAAAATTTATTAAAATGAGCATGCATCATGAATATCTATTTATTATGATAAAATTTTAGTGTAGAATCCTATTGTGCTATGTATAGCTCACCCCCACTATTCTCTTCTTCCTAGCTATGTTTGTTCGAGATAATTACGATGAAGTTAAGATGATCGTGAATTGAGGATTCTAAAGTTACAAGGTTTGACTTAAAATCTTATTTCTTTTATTGGTTATTATAATTTGTGAGTAAAGATACTGAGACTATTCTAAAGATTCGCAAGATCCTACAAATATTCTCAAGATCCTACACATGGGATAGATTTAGAATATCAAATTGGATGCAAGGATCAATTTAGGAAGCTATTTTTAGTTAATTATGGGCTTTATGTTTAGCAATTTTTGTTTTAGTGAATTGTGGTATTTTTTATGTTTTATTTATCATAAGTTTTTAATCTTTTCTTGTTAAGGATAGATCATGCCTAATTCAAAACTAAATAAGCCCATTAACATTGAATTTGTGCCTAGGGTTTTTCTTTTGGCCAGAATTTTGTCTAGGGATTTCATGAGGCATCTAGAGTTTTCATGAGGGTTTCTTGTTAATAAAAAGAAGCCACTATGTAATTTGAAGGTAGACCATATTTGATTAATAAAAGTTTATTTCAGAAAGATTTTTCTTTGGCTTCTTATGTTCTTGATTAAACGCTTGAATTTGACTTATCAAAGAAAATGATCATCCTTTGTGGCATCTCAAGGTTGGGGTTTTAAGGAATTTGTTTTCTTAGGGTTCTAATATGATCATCTTTAACACATTCTTAGAAAATCAATCATTCTTATTCCTTTGAGTTCGTGGGTTCTTAGGATTGTTCTCCTAAAGGGTTCGCATCATTTGGTATCAATGGTTCGGTTGCTAAAAACATGTTATCTATCTACATCTATCATTTTTTGTGTTCTTGAATCTAGAAAAAAACTCATCTTGTTCTTGTTTCAATCCTTTTATCTATTTTATTGATTCATAAAAAAATTAATCCTTTAAGTCTTTTAGTTTTCTTTCAATTTTGTTTTCGTTGATTTTGCCTTTGAATTTTGTTTTTTAGTTTCCTTTGAATCCCTAATTTTAGGAAAACAAATTCTTCCTTTAAGTCTTGTGTTTTCTTTCAATTTCGTTGTTGTTGTTTTCATCTTTGAATTTCATTTTGTAGTTATCCTTGAATTATTCATATCTTTTTCTTGTTCTATATTTCTATGTTCAATCCATCTTTGTTCTTTAAAAAAAAGAGAAGTAAGAAAAAGAAGAGGGTTGCTATTCACAGTTTCAAAAAAACATATTTTGATAAATCATACTCATAACTCTAATCGGACATAACTTTTGACTCGGGTTTTGAAATGACTATTATAATATATCAAATCAAAGCTTGTTCTAATTCATATAACTATAATTGGGCTTATTCCAATGTGGAGGAGAAAGAAAGTTATAAACGGGAAAAATATTATTGTTATATAAACAAGTGGAGAAATCAAAAGTGCCAGTTTAGGTGATGAAGAGATACCACCATTGGAGGATTGTTCTGATGTTGAAGTGGAAGAACCTATGCATGGAGATTTACTTGTCACAAAGAGAGCCCTGAATATACAGCGTAAGGATGAAGTAGAAGATGAACACCAAGGAGAGAAAAGTGAGCATAAATGAGAGAAAAGTGAGTGAAAAGAAGACAAAAATATGCAAAAAAGAGAGAAATGTGAGCAAAAGGGAGAGAAAAGTGAGCAAAAGAGAGCGAAAATAAGCAAGTAGGAGTGAAAAGTGTGCGAGTAGGAGGGAAAATAAAAAATGAGTATAATAGTTGAAAAACATGAGGTTAAGAGTGCAATGATGGCGAGACAACAAGTACTTATACTTATATACAAGGATGTTTATGATTCTACTAACGATCATAATTCATCTTTGGCTAGTGTTGTTGTGTCTTTATTGCAGGACATTGAGGATATATTTCATAAAGAAATTCCCCATGGATTACCGAATCAAGCTACTTATAGAGCTAACATTCAAGGTTGAATCTTTACAAAGAGTAGGGGAATAATGAATATTTAGGTGTTGACCAAGTTGATGTTTACAAATATTCTAAAGATTCTCAAGATCCTACTCAAGAACCAACAATTAAGCTCAAGATCCTACAAATATTCTCAAGATCCAACACAAGGGATAGATTTGGAATATCAAATTGGATGCAAGGATTACTTTAGGAAGCTAATTTTTTGTTTTAGTTAATTATGGACCTTTTATGTTTAGCAATTTTTGTTTTAGTGAATTGTGGGATTTTTTATGTCTTATTTATCACAAGTCCTTTTTAGTCTTTCATTCTTTAAGGATGGATTAGGCTCAATCCACAACTAAATAGGTCCACTAGGGTTGAATTGCATCTAGGGCTCACTACTACAAAACGGACTATTAAAGTCGGTTCGCTGAACTGACTTTAAATGAAATGACTTAAAATTTAAAGTTGGTTCAATGCGTGAACCGACTTTACGTTTAAAGTCGGTTCACGTGTTGAACCGACATTAAATTTTTAATTTTTTTTTACAAAATTTACTAATTTTCTATTATACTCAAATTAAAACCTTTATTCGATCACTACATAATAACAGAAAAAAACCAAAATCTATTTAAAAAATAGTTTAAATAATACAAATAATTGAAAAATAAAATATTAATCAATAGTAGAAAAATTATCATGGTATTGTCCTATGTTATTTAAGATCATTATATTCTTCTCCTGATGTTATAATACAAAACCTACATATATAATACAAAAATTTATACACATAAATAATAATACATAATAACAGGAAAAATATGAATAATAAGTGCGTAGGATTAATCGAAATACTTACAAGAGTAAATGAAGTGACAAAATGAAGGAAATGAAAAAAATGGTGTTTTGTAACTAAGAAATGGGTATAAAAAATTTGAGTATTTTGCTCAAATAAAGAGGGGATCTAAAAGATAAGTTAGAGAGGAAGATAACCCACTAATCGGTGCTGGAATTGGTGGTCTTAGGTGGCCAGAAAATGAGAAAGAGTGGAGGAGAAGTGGATAAGGTTTTAGGTTTTTGAAAGTTATGCAGCGCTTGAAATAGTTTCGGTCTGGGGAAGAAAGAAGAGAAAAAGGAAATATCCACGTGTGTAGTGTCGATTCTATATGTCAACCGACGCTATGCACGTAGTTCATAACGTCGGTTGATGTGTCCAACGGATGCTACACATAGGATGTAGCGTCGGTTCTACATGTCAACCGATGCTACACACATGGATAACATTGATTCACTACATCAACTGACGCTACGTCCTACGTGTAACATCGGTTCGACACGTCAATCGACTCTACTACGTATACCCTACATAGCATCAGTTAATGTATTGAACCGATGCTATCCATGTGTGTAGCGTCGGTTGACACATAGAACCGACGCTACGTTCTACATGTAGCGTCGGTTCGACACATCAACTGATGCTACGAACTACATGGATAGTGTCAGTTCTGCACCAAACCGACTTTACATTCATTATAAGTCAGTTTTTTCCAAAAATCGACTTTACATATCGACTTAAATACCCCTTTTATAGTAATGGGTTTTTCTTTAAGGCAAATTTCATCTAGGGATTTCGTGAGGCATCTAGGGTTTTCATGATGATTTATTGCTTATAAAAAGAAGCCACTATGTAATTTGGAGGCAGACCATATTTGATTAAAAAAAGTTTATTTCAGAAATATTTTACTTTCCTTCTTGTTTTTTTTTGTTGAATGCTTGAATTTGACTTATCAAAGGATGTGATCATCCTTTATGGCATCTCAAGGTTGGGGTATAAGGACTTTTTTTCCTTAGGATTCTAATCTAATCATCTTTAACACATTCTTAGACAATCAATCATTCCTATTCCTTTGATTTTGTGGGTTCCTAGGGTTGTTTGCCTAGGGGTCCGCATCACTCATTTTGGTTGTAAAAAGGGTCCAAACTAGCCCATTTTCTACATATTTTTCTTCCCTCTTTCCTCCCTCACTCTAAAACCTTCTCCCCATTAGTTATAAGGATCTTTCAGCACATCTTGGAGGGTGATTCATGATGAAATATCATGGAGTTTAGGTTTGGAAGCTCGATGGTAGAATAACTTTTTAGGTAGGGGTTCTTACTCTAAATTTTAAAATTCCTTCATTATTTTTATAAACTAATTGTCATGCATCATATGTTGTAAATAAAAGTGAAAAACTAGATGTCATTATTTTATTATTAACTTTATAATGTTATACGTATTGTCCAAATGATATACTCGTTACAAATATTTTATTGTATATACATTGGAAAATTTTTGTATATAAGAGGAGTATCAAATGTTATTATGAAATGAGCATTGAAAATGTGATATGGAATTAGAGATTTTTATGCATACATCATTAGAATGTTTTTATGTGGGGAGTACACCTATACTCTATCAAAAATAGTTTGTTGTAACCAATAGCCCTTGGGTACCATATTCCACAAGACATGTATCTTTGGAGATTTATTCGTCTATAATGTATATTTATGCTTGAATTATTGTGGTCGATATATGTGACCATCGATTATTGTGGTTGCACATGAGCCTTAGAGTTAGACCCATTCGTTATGTTTGTTGTCTATTATGGATTCATCGACCACACATGTGCCTAATGTATTTTGATCATATATAGGGTCAGAGGTTAACCCACATGTATCTTGGAGTTGGAATGCACATATGCCTATGTAATTGGATGACCAATACATATGGGGTTGCACATCCTACATTGGATTTGTACCACATGTCATATTTTGTATTGTATAAGCATGCATTAGGATACATGTATTGTACTTTCCTTCAATTTTCCGTTAAGTGAGGAGATACAAGTGTACTCGAGTTTATGACTGAAATCTCTCCATACTATGAATGTATGATGATTACTTATACTTATGAAAATTTATTAAAATGATCATGCATCATGAATATCTATTTATTATGATAAAACATTAGTGTAGACCTTTATTGAGCTATATATAGCTCACCCCTAGTTTTGCCTTACTTCCTAGCTTCATTATTCAAGATAATTACAGTGAAGATAAGATGATCATGAATAGAGGATTTTGACATTACGATTAGGGATGTTGAGACTACTCTGATGAATTTTAATTAGTTAGATTTAATGATGTTATAATGGATTATGAATTTTAAATAGAAAACTTCTAAAGGCTACCCCAATTGTTTATAACAATGATTTATAAATAATTGATTTTTTAAATGAAATATCCTTTAAACAGAATTTAAAATTTACCCTTATATCTCAAGTACCCATTTTTCAAGACGTGATAGAAACTAACTTAGATTGGATCATATCATTAGTTTGAAATGTCATCTCCAAAAACCAAGAAAGGGGTTCAGTGACCTATACACAAGATAGCAATTCTTAATAGATTCATCTCCAGATGCTTAGATAAATTTTATGAAAGCAATTTTTTTTTGGTTGGAAGTATCAATGGCACCTGAAATGCTAGTAAATGTGATGGACTATGCTTCTATAATGGGCTTGAGCCTAATAAGCGAGCCATAAACATTAAGATGGGCTTGGGATACTAACGATATGATAATTACATATAAAAATATCAAGTCCCCTACTCTTTCAGTTTAATTCCACCACTAAAGTTCTAAGTTACATCCATGAGGCATACTTTTAAATTGCATAGAATGCTCGATTCCACTTTAAAGAACATGTCAAAGCAAATAAATAATCTCAAAATTTTTATAATGAGTGTCACAAGTATATTTTAAACACTGAAATTAAGATTATGCCAAGCCAAACTGTTGTTCTTGAAATTTCCTTGTCGTTTCCCACTATTACTTATCAAATTTATATAATAGATGGTCCTTTCAAACCAAATAATGAAGGTGGTGCCTTAACCTTTAGTGTATTGTATAAATTGTACACATAATTTCACTTTTAAGCATTTTCATCAACTTGAGCTAAAATAAATTTTGGGTGTTCTACGTGTATTTTCACATCAAGTGATCAACCCTAATTATTTCTTTGAGAAGTTGAGATAAATTTCTCTCTCTTTCTAAGTAAGAACATTTAGAAAGTTTGAGATCAACAGCTCCACCTACTTCTTTACCAAACTAATCAACTCATGTTTTTACACCGAATGCTCTACTTGGTTTTTGACTGAGATGATTAGCTAATACTTTTATCCCAAACACTCAGCTTGGTTCCTAACCAAGGTGATTAACTCATATTTTTATCTCAAGCACTCTACTTGATTCTTAACCAAGGTGATTTATGCTCGAGTTTTGTATTTATAAAATAGCTCGCATGTGCACGAATAACTTTATAAGAAATGATAATTAGTATACTTCCTATGTCGGCCTAAAAAGAAACTACGTGGTTTTTAAATAATTTAACATATTCTTAAAAATGAAAATTAAACCTAAAAATTCTATCACAACATTCGGTTTTAAAATATCTAAACTAATAACATGAAATAATAAGAGATAAAAGATAGATACGTTTACCCAACAACTAGGTAGATATGTAACTCATTTATTAATAGAGAATTAATGAGATATTTAACTAGTTGATTATGTTTGGTAAAATTAATTAAGTTAATAAAATATAAACCCATATTATTGATTATTTCTTATATGTATAAACAACACCTTTGGTGTGGCCATTATTCTTTATTAATTAAATTTAGTCTTACCACTTTGGTTGGGGCGACGATTTTAAATAATAAATTATGCCATCTTCTAAGAAATTAACAAACCATTTAACTTATCACTTTTGGTCAGGCCGATAATAACTTCTATTCAAGCTGTCTAAATGGGATTGTAGATTCATGCATCTTAAATCTAACTTTGAGATTTTAAATCTATTACAAAAAGTACATTCTCAAGACATTTTTTAGTAATAAATTGTATAAAAGTCTTTGAAATTGAGCAAGACTTCAAATCAGATCCCAATAATTACATTTAACATCTAAGAGTATTACTTTAAATCAGATCTACATTCATGTTTCTAAAACCCAATTTTATTTTAAATCTATTATCAAAATATATCATTAATATATTTTTCATAATGATTATTAAAATTATTCACCTATTTTAAAATTACACAAATATCAAAACATAACTAAAATCCTATAATTATAATTATCCAGACATGCTCAATTTAATAAATAGCTAATATATTAAATATATCATTTAGAAAGATACATTATATTAAAATTGTAAATAGAATATAATTAAAGTTAATACATCAACTGTATTATTATAGAAGAATGTTGGTGAAAGAATTATTTTATAAAAGAGATGAAAATGTGGATCAGAGAGTCATAAATTGTGACCTACTTTTCCACCACCGTGGAATTCATTGAATTTCAATGCATTTCAATTATGAACCAAGACATTTGGACCATGGCAAGCAATAGTGACTATTGCAACTTGGGTTAAACTATGCTTCCAAAACCTCTTTTGTATTTCATCCCGTTCGTTCGGTTGGAACATATGTAAGGCTTATATATGTTATTCATTTTCTCCTAATGGTTGAAATTGAGTGATTCTAGGTATGATTCTTCAAGTATTTATCAGTTGAGAAAATTGAAGCTATAAATATTTGAAAAATTATAAAACATACTCGTTATTCTTAAAACATAGATTTGTTAAAATGATGATAAAATTATCCCAATAGAAATCTATTTTTGATATTAAAGTTCAAATAATCATGATATATTTAGTGTTTTTAAGCATTCATCACAACCCTAACTAGCTTCCTACTAGTCTCTTGCAAGGAAAGAAAACAAAATAAAAAAATAAATCTAAAAATAAATTAAACTATCCTAAATCATTTTCATAGATTAACATGGTTGTATTTAGCGTAAGCAACAAGATTTTAAACCCCTACATTTCCTAGTGGACGAGTTTAAATCTCATGAGTGCTTTCAGAGATGATACCCACAAAAATCAAACTAAAATTCAAAAATTTGAAATATATAACAAACATAAACAAATAAAAACCTAAATTTAAAAAAATTAAAAATAAGAGATAACAAAATAAAATAGAAAAACTCATCATTCTTCTAAACAATTAAAATCCAAATCATAAGTAAATTAACATCATAAAAATTCATAGTGTATCGTAACAATTAGTTGAAAATCACATTTATATCTCACATTAAAAATACACCAACATTATTTTCACAAGTCATACTCTCCATATCACATAGATCCTATGGGTTCAAACACTCATTCAAAGGTACATGAGAATAGAGTTAATGTAAAGAAATGAACTATTAAGTTTGCATATGTTCAAAGAATAAAAGGCTCAAAGTAGTACCTAACATTAATCTCATTAAAGGAATCAAATGAAAGGATTTATAAATAAATTAAAAATTATCCTCATGCATCAATCAAAATCATCAAATACAAATTTTAAATTATATGCCTTTTAGATATGAAGAAAATGAAATGACTTTGAGGAAATGTTTTTCCTATTTTTCTTTTCTTTTAGCTATTTCTCACAATTTTGTAAGTTTTATGGGTTATAGTATTTATTTTATACTATTTATTTTTCTCTCTTATTCTTATTTTTTTTTCTTTCTCTCCTTTTTACTTAGAGATATTCTTTTATTTTTTTAGAAAGAGAACCAATTGCACAGTTTGTACATATTTTATATGATTTGTTGAGTTGTTAATTTTGAATTTCTTTTTTATACGGGCTTAGGTAACCCCATATAAGTCTTTTATTTTTGGAAGTCATACATGAATAAAGAAGGACATATGCTTTTAATTTCTACTTAAGCCATTCAATATAAGCAATAAAAATCAATATATGACACTTTATCATATGTAAAAATCCTACCATTCAATGCAAAACATATACATATCATCTAACAATTTGAATTAATAAGAAGAGTGTTTAAAAGAGTAGAAAAATATTATCACTCAAAATGAAAAGAAAAAGGCTCAAAATATTCTCACAAAATAGTCAACACTCTTTGGTTCCCAAACACCAATTTCAAATTTATCGCAATTTCAATGTTTTATCATCAAATATAAATTATGACAAAAATTAACTAATGTCACATTACTCCATTATATGTTCAATAAATTAATGTAAAGTGCAAAGACATAATCATTTGCTTTAAATTAACTAAAATACATGATAATTTTACAAGAAAATTTTAAAATTAAACCTAAAATTCTTGAACCAATATAAACAAATAAAAACAAAAAAAATGAAAGAAATAAAAGAAATAAAAATGTAAATATATATTTAATAAAAAATTTAAAATTTGATGAATTTTATGTAATTATAACTTTTTCACCCTTAAAGAAAGAGTTCAACAATTACTCTAAATTATAACTTTATCGCAATTGTAAATTAAAGAGAGAGTAAAGAAGGAAAAAGTTATTCATTTACTGAACATGCTTAAGTATTGATGTAAAAATGCAAGTGCATCCAACATCTCAAACATATTAATCCACGTAGATAGGATACTGTGTACTTTTTACACATCTCAACAAATATTATATAGTTCAACAATTCCAAATAAAATAAACATTGTTCACATAACAAGAAAATAAAATAAAATAAAGAAAAACAAATTACATAAAAAGTAAAATTCATAAAATGTAAAAATTATAATGAAACAAATTACATAATATGGAAAATAACATAAAACAAAATTCAAAGACAAAAGAAAATATAACAAGCAAATAAAAATAATAAATAAATAAAAATGAATGAAAATATTTTAACGGGTTACCTCCAATTCAAGGCCTAGTTTAACATCAAAGCAAAATACTTATTTGGGGAATTACAATTTATACAATTTAATTCACTCAATGTCCTCATCGTAATTGAGTTTATGTTAGTATGTGCTTGAATATGTATAGTCTCTCCCAACACTGTCATTGAAAAACTTCCTTTATGGACATTAAGAACTATTTTTGGTAAAAGTCTACCAATAAGCACATTATGTTCCTTGTCTAATTTCAAGGTTTCTTGTATATTTACAATTATAAAATTTATAGGTATGATAAGATTATCTATCTATTTCATTAGATATTTTACTATGCCCTTTTATATATTAAAGATTTACATGCTAATTATAGGGACATGGTTGTGGGGTTTAGATAACTCACTCCTACCTACAAGTATTAAGAAAATGACATGAAATTGATGCTTGCACCTAGATTTAATATAGAAATTATCTCCTATTTGTCATCAACTATGATATTAATATTGAAAATTTCAAAATCTTTGGGGATAATTTCATATTTCTTTTTATTTTTTACGTGTTTATATTTTAAAAATACTAAGTGCTAAAATATTTAAATGCTTAACAATCATAAAAACAAAAATAATAAATAACATAAAAATGAATAACAAAAATAAATAAAAAGAAAAAGCAAATAAACAAATAATAAAAGCAAATAACAAAGGAAGTAAAAATAAAATAATTAAAAGAAAAAATACAATATATAACATATATGATACAAATAATTATGATATAAAAAATTTATGCTACTAATATTTTATGATACAAAGAATTATATAATATTATAAGTTACATACTACAAACATAATATAAATAAAAACCAAAATTAAATAACAAAAAAGTAAATCTGGAACAAGATTGAAGCTCAATCCACCGTTGGTGGGGCATGAACGCGGATAACTATGTGACAAGTGGGAATACTTTTCACTATACTACAACGATCCCAAAAACTTGATGTTGGAGTTTTGTATTTATAAATAGCTAGCAACTGCACAAATCACTTGTAAAAAATGATAAATATATTTTCATGGTAAGTTTATAAAGGAACTTTGTAATTTTTAAATAATTCAACAAATTCTTAAAAACAAAAATTAAATATAAACATTCTGTCACAATATTTGGCTTTAAAATATTTATACTAATAATATGAAATAATAAAAGATAAAGGATACATATGTTTACACAAATAACAAGTAGACATGTAATACATTTATCAATGAAAAATTAATTGAATATTTAGCTATTTGATTATGATTGATAAAATTAATTAGGTTGATGAAATATAAACTCAAATTATTTATTCTTTCTTATATTTTTAAATAACACATTTTGTGGGCCTAATATTCTTTCTTAATTAAATTTAATCTCACCACCTTCGGCCGGGCTGACAATTATAAACTTCATTAAATTATGCTTATCTTCTAAGAAATTAACAAACCATTTAACTTGTCACTTTCGATCGTGTCAATAATTTCAAACTTTTATTCAAGTTGTTTAAATTGGATTGTTTATTGATGAATCTTAAACCTAACTTTTAAATTTTAAATCCATTACAAAAAATATGTTCTCGGGATATTTTTTTAGTAATAAATATTATAAAAAAATTTCAAATAGAGTATAACTCTAAATTAGATCCAAATAATTACATCTAATATCTAAAAACATTACTCTAAATTAGATCGAGATTCATGTTTTTAAAACCCAATATTATTTTAAATTTATTGTGAAAAATACGCCGTCGATATATTTTTTGATAATAAACTTTGTAAAAATGCTTGAATAGAAAATAATCTATGTTTAATGATTATTAAAGATATTCACTAATTTTAATACTACACAAACAAAAATAACATAACTAAAATCTCATTATTAAAATTAGCCAGACATGTTTAATTTAATACATTAACTATATTACTACAGATAACTCTTACACCAATTTGTTATCTAGAGAAACTCTTATTATTGTCACTTATTGTGATAACCTAATCTAAATTGTTTATAACATAAATATAAAAACATTTTAAATCTCAAAATGAGGAAAGAACTAAAAACTAAAACCTAAGAAAGCTTAAAAAAGCTAAGAGAGAGAGAGAGAGAGAGAAAAAGACAGAAGAAATTAATTAAAAGTTGGGAATATGATGCAAAAGAGAGAAAATTGATCAAAAGGTCACGCACCATGGCCCAATTTTTCCACCATCGTAGCATTCTTTGAATCTGGACGCATTTCAATTATGAACCAAGACATTTGCACCAAAACACTCAATAATGACTACCATGGTCTGCGTTCAAACTGTGCTTCTAGAACCTATTTTGTATTTCACCTCCTTATCTTTGGTTGGAATATATAAGGCTCATGTATATTATTATTTTGTTCCTCATTGTTGCAATTAAGTACTTTCAGGTATGATTCTTCGAGTGTTTATCATTTGAGTAAATTTGAAGCTATAAATACCTTGAAAATAACAAAACTTACATGTGATTTGGAAAACATAGATTTGCTAAAATGATAATAAAATTATACAAATATAAATCTATTTTTGACATTAAAGTTCAAATAAATCATGTTATATATACTACTTTTAAGCACTCATTAGTGATCATCCCATATTTTTACACCAAGTGCTTGACCTAGTTCCTAACCGAAGCAATTAACTCATGTTTTATCCCTAACACTCTACCTCTTTTTTTACTGAGATGATCAACTCATACTTTTGTCCTGAGCACAGTTCTTTATCGAGGTGATAAATGCGTACTTTTTTTAGCACTATCCTTGATTCTTTACCAAGGTGATTAGTCGTATTTTTCTCCTAATCACTTTACCTAGTTCTTAACCAAGGTGTTTGAGTCATACTATTCTTGCATGACTTTCAAATATAAATAATCCATACTTCATAATTTTATCAACGTTAAGAGAACAAACCAAAGAAGAGTGCCTTCCATAATATCATGTTGGAGTAAATAATCTAGTCTTCAAAATATATTTTGCATATAGTCAAAGAAATGAATCCCAATAAATCGTATCATATGTATTATATGATGTGCAAACTTCCTTTTTCCCATGATAATCATCCAATGAAAATCGAAAAATATCACAGATAAGCTGAACTCCAAATCCATCACTGAGATATTTACAACTTGTTCACCAACTGCATGCAAACAAAGTAAAATGTTCCATCATTAAATCTTAATAAATTATGAATATTAATTAACGAAAAATACATGTCAAGTTATTAATTAGGGTAATTAACGTACACTCCAAATATTTGAAAGACATACAATACATTGATTATATATGAAAAATCAAACCACTGAGAGATACGAGCATGTCAAATAAAAGCATGATGTTGAACCTCTACTACCATGATATTTCCTTTAATTTGAAGTAGCAACATATGGATCGTACATCAAGACTCACAACTCATATCACTCCTACAACTTTACGGAGAAAAATATATATCATATATTTGAAAGTTTGTCTTTGAATAGGGTTAACAAGTATACATATCAAGCTCTCTTGTACATTTTAGCAAGTGTTACCATCATAAATAAGAAAATAATGACATGTTACTGCTCCGACTAATTCTCCATGTACATCCATAGGCATAAGCCAATGAATAATAAAGTTTAACAATAACAAGGTAAAGAAAAGACCAATTCTCTCTCTTCAAATTGTGGGGTCCACTAATACGAGCGCCAACGATTTATACATGTTGTCATTAAAAAAGACTTCTAATTTACATGGATTGCATTACTTTAATACGTTAGACACTACGGGTAAAAATAAAATAAATTCAATAAAATAAAATAATGATACCGGTAATTTAATGTAGTTCACCATTAAATTTGAGCTAAATTTGCGGGACAAACTCTAAAAAATATTTATTCCACTAATAAAATTAATGGATATAAAGTAAGAGGCAATACAATAAATTGAGATAAACCCAAAATAGTGTTACACAAGTGTTTTCCAAAATTACTATTTTGTCACTCTCTTTTTAGAAAAATATCCCAATATTTTTCTAAAATATTCTCTCCAATTTTATTACACACACAATATTATTTTTCTTCAAAGAAAATTGTTCCTTTGGCTTTGCTTTGCTTCTCTTCCTTTTGGTGTGTTGGGGTATCTCTAAGGCAAAGACATTACCTATTTATAGGAAAAATTGACTATCAATATTAGATGCATTTATCAAATATAGTTGCACCTAACATTTATGGTTGTACCTAACATTTAAACATTTTTTTATTTTCTTTCTCTTCCTTGTGGGAGGGACCTACAATTCTACCCCTCTCGACTACATAGAGGGCTCTACCAATCTAACAACTAAACAACAGTATTCAAAATTCTATCTTGGAAGAATTTTTGTCAACATGTCTAATCCATTTTCTTCTGTATGGATCTTCTCAAACTGTAATAGCTTCTTCTCAATTACTTCCCTAGTCTAGTGATATCTCACATCAATATGTTTTGATCTCGAAGGAAATGAGACATTCTTTCTGAGATGGATAGCACTCTAACTATCACAAAATAACTAGTAACTGTCTTGTTGCAACCTAAGTTCTTTCAAGAAATTTTCCATCCATAGCAACTATTTACATGCTTCTGTTGCTGCTATAAACTCTACATCTATAGTAGACAGTACAACATATTTTTTAGCTTTGACTGCCATGACACAGCTCCCCTTGCAAATGTAATCAGGTAACCTGAAGTGGATTTTTTGGAATCCACATCGCCATTCATATCTGCATCTATGTATCCAACTAAAAAAAGTTTCTCATTTCCAAAACACAAGCATATTTTGGAAGAACCTCAAAAATACCTGAATAGCCCAATGTTCCTTTCTAGGATTTGAAAGGAAATTACTCAGAATTCCAACTGCATGAGCGATATTTGGCAGTTGGAATTGTGAGTAATTGTATGTCAACCAACACAGCTATTCCATAAGTTTATGGGCACCAACACTCAACCAACCCAAGTAACAAATCAAAGTTACACTTGACTTCATATTTAGAGCTCATTATAACATTAAAAATACCAGCTTGATTCTAGATAACTTCATATTTATAGACAAAAGATTAATACAATGCTAATATGATTTCGAAGGGATATGGTTATTATTATATCACTCTGGTGTCGATGTGGTAATCTATTTTACTAATCTTTTAACATATATGTTATTTTTTTGTGAATTCATGATATTACACCAAAATGATGATTCTTGGTGGTTTTCTTGTAATTGGTTGGCAAGAGAGATAAGATGAAGTTTGGGCAAAAAATAGGTCCATATAACAATTCATTCCCCTAAATACATGAGCACATAAACATCCATCAAACAAGCTTCCCAGACTTCAGACACAGGAATAGGGAAATTAAAGCATTATAACAATTACTATGTTTTTGTCATATTCTATTCAAGATCATCAAAATCTTCTCCTCATTCTTCTTGTGATGATATAATTTGAACCATGTGTTCTGCCCATATCCTAACTTATTCCAACCAAATAACTACCTATATTTAAATTCAAAATAAGAATGTAATTTTATGAATTCACAAAATTACTAATATATGATAAAAAGGTATATTGGTAAAAGAGATTACCACATCTTTCATTGGAATTTTGATATTTGTGATGATTTCAATCATAAATTTCATGACATAGTAACCACACATGACTCCATCATTTTGTTGTGGAACCTAGAAAAAATAAGTGTACATTATTTTACATATTCGAACATCTTTATTATTCAATAGTAAAATTAATTAAATTATTAATATTCGCTTGTACATACCATAACTTTGTCACATATAAACTTATGAGATTTTTTAAGGGCAATGACCCTACTCTTGTTCCACAGCTTCCATGCCTTATCAAATTTTATAATGGTTAGTTTTTTTATTAAATATTACAAAGAACAAGAAGAAAATTAGCTAGCTATAACTCTTATAATTTCAACAACTTTTTTTGTATCTTTACTCAATTCTATAGAAGCTGAATCACAGCATATAGACCAAGGATTATCAACATCCAATGATCTTGGCCTTGTTCAAACCATAGTGGCCAAGGGATTATCAACTTCTGATTGGTGTTAAGTGTTAATGCCCTATCACATAATTGTTTAGCTCTGATGCTAACATACTTCTCTCTATATTGATTGACAAATGAATAATCATAGAACATTGCTAAATGTGATAAGTGATTAGCTTGAAGTCGATAATAACATGCTCTATAGAAAAGAATTATATATAAATAATTAGCTAATATAAATATAATTATATATGTTCCACATAAATGAAAGTTATTTATCGATTGAGGACACATCTTGTCCACACTTGAATTATACTTAAATCGATCATTTGATATTCAAATAGCTGCAATATACACTCGATCGATATATAGGTTTGGTCAATGTCTACACCAAAAATTTTTATAGGATGTGGCACAATCCATCCATCATTTATGGTAGATGCCCTCGCAACAATAGTCACCAAAGTGTCAAGATTTCTACTAAAAATTTATAGCATAATCATAACTACACTTTTTCCATGGCTTCTTCTTGAATGACTTAGTGCCCAATGATTTCCCACTAGACACAGATTTACCACGAGATACTTGCTTTGTATCTCTTAAATGTGTCGCACTTACTGATTCTAGTATAATAGACTAAAGAAGAAGTATTACATATATTAGTAACAACAAAAGAATAATAATACAAAAGTAGTAAAAAAAGTGTTATTTTAAGTAAAAAAATAGCACCATGTCAAAATTAATCACAACTTGACTAGACGGCCAAGCCACATATTGTTCAACCGCTTCTTGGACTGTGGTAGCATCAGAAGGCACAGGTAGTGGACAATGATGGAGTAATGATTGATCAATTACTATTCCCCAATAATTTAGAAAATATTGATTATGAATCATTCGATTATCGCTTAATTGTTGTACCGTTCCAAGAGCAACAAAGTCCGTTGATGAAGGATGTTTCAATAAATATTTCATATTCTGTAAAATAATTTAAACGTTATATATAATAAATAAAATATATAATAAAAAATAGACTATCTACATAAACTTTAAATCTTACCACAAATGATTCATCAAATAGAGGAGGACTCCCATGTGGGGTAGCTATTGGAAGTACATTCTTATCAAAACATCCATCGTGATGTGATGGATGGTAAGAATACATAGATTTCATTGGAGAAAATGAACCACTAACTGATTGCATCTACATTCTTGGCATAAAGGGAGGACCAATATAATGACTATATCTCATATAGGATATAGGTTGGGTGCCATGAAATTGCATGGGTGGTATGCCTGGCCAATATGGCATGCCCTGATTGTAGTATGTTGTCATGCTTGACATGTGTTATGATTGATATTTTCTTAAAGTGGCAATCTCACTTAACAACGAGGCCTTAAAAGAGCCGAGTTCTTCTTCAATTTTATAGTACTTGTCCTTATTGACCATCTGAGGCTTTTGTTTTGGAATGTTAAAAAACTCTATATAATCTTCATATTGGCTTCCTCCCCTAACATGAACAGGATGCTCGTATCCGAATGCATTATATATAGCATCTCTCACTAGTTGTTTGATTATTTCACCCCTGGCTATTTGTTCTTGAACAACTCTCTACAATTAATAAAGCAAACAAACATATCATACATTATTACATCAATTAGAAAAAAAATCATAAGGACTTTGTATCAAGTTAAATTACTAACCAACTTATTTAGTTATTCTTCTCCTTGTTTAGTCATTGGTCTCGACTTTTTTCATTTTGAGGATTTTTTTTTCTATATACAATTCAGAACGGGTAACCGGTTTACCCAATTTAGCTTCCTACATAAATTAAATAAATTTATTAACCATGAAATCAGCTTAAATTTGAGGAAAATAAATATAAAAATATTTATAAATTAATAACTTAATAATACCATTCTATGTCTAACTTCAGGATTTGAAGATATCCTAGCACGGTTAGGAAGAACATTATGCATTTGTATATTATGAGGTTCTTCCCTAATAATTTGAAATTCATCCATATGCCTATAATCCCCAAAATCTTTCCAAACTTCGAGTTCAATCCATGGGTGTTCTTTAGGGATTTTTTATAGTTATGCTTCATCAAGTGGTTCCAAATATGGAAACACATAATTTCTGGCCAATTTGAAAGTTTTGTATTCCTTCTATTCCTTATTTTCAATCTTATAACACTTTCTCATCCAAGTGTCAGGGACTTTATAACGATTCTGTAAAAACACACTATAAAATATGAGATATAATACAAAAAAGATATAATATATGTAATTAGAAATAAAATAAAAGAGACTTACACAAATGGTTTTCCATATTTTGAACTTTTCAGTTTTTTCAACCTTAGTCCAATCATTTATATTGATTGGTATACTTGACTTCACTAGTCTACCAATAGAGGATTTTAATTATTGGCCATTTTCCCCTAATGGATTACTAGTAGCATAAAATAGAATGGGTACTCTATCATCTGGATTAAGTGGAACATTAGATATATTCGCCCAACGCCTTATTTTCAAATGTCCAAATGGATCATTTGGATCTATAATCTCTGGTACCCTAGGATCCATGAAATATCTACAAACAATGATGAAATAGAAATTAATTGACAATTTTAATTCCAAACATATAAACTTGCAATAGTTAATAGAATAATATATAACATATATTATGTTTAATTAGGTTATTGATCGTGTATATATATTCCTTCACAATCACTTCAAGTCGATGATAAAGAATCATCGTCATAAACTAGATCATCACATACATTAGGCAATTTGTTTGAGAAATGACTAATATTGGATAATGTATCAAGTTTTTCATCATCTTCTAAAGCATCATAATGGTAGAACTCTTTTTGTGGAGATGTTAACACAATAGACCATCTTGTGTCAATTTGATCGCTCACGTAAAATACTTGTTTTGCATGAAGTGCTAACATGAAAGGATCATCACTGTGACTTATCTTGGATAAATTTACAAGGGTAAATCCAAAATCGTCTCTTTTATATCCAACATTGATAACATCTTTGACCCAATCACACAAGAATACTATTTCATGGAAGACCTCATAATCAAGTCCCCAAATTTCATGAATTATACCATAATATGTTCTATCAAAAAGTATAGGATTAGCATCTTTTGAACTAGCAAATTACATAGTTTGTGCAACCATCTTCAAACCATTATTCTAATTTACTCATACTTTTTCCTTTTCTTGAGTCATAAACCTCAATCCATTAATTGTGAAACTGGAATATGATTTGACATTGAATTTTGGACCATGTTCAAGCCATTCAAAACTTTTTGTTATTTTATGATTGGGTTTGTTAAGTTCAACTCGAATATATGCATACAAAAACATTAAATGTGCTTAAAAAAAGTTTTAAAACAAGGTATAGAAGTACTAATGAATTCTTGTATGTGACACTTACATGGTTGCAAAACCAATTAATAAGCTCTCGCTTATGGTCATCATACAACCATTTTTCTCCTTCCTTTTTTTATAACGAGGATCAATCTTCAGTAATGCATTCTGTAATGTTATTAAAGATATATCAATTAGATATCATTAATAGTTAAATAGAAAATAATTTTATTTTAAATGAAAAGGTTGAAAATGTCATCACTTACTCTATGTTCGGTTATACCTCTTACTATTTACCAAAATGGTTCGGTGTGCTTTTTCCCATCGATTACAATCAATAAACAATTTATTACTTCCACCAAGCATAGGGTTACCTACTTTGATCATGACATTCTAAGAACAACTTGTGCATAGGATTCCCAATTTCAGTGCAACCACTATAGTATTTAGAACAAAACTCAATGGCCTCCCCAGCAATGTAACGTTCCACCATACATCATTCAGATTGATTTCTATTATTTACATATCTTTTAAGGACTTGTATGTATGTCTCAAAAGGATACATCCACCTTAAGTAAGTAGGACCACATAATTGAACCTCTCGAACTAAATGAACACATAAGTGAATCATTATATCCATGAAAGAAGGAGGAAATGTTTTTTCAATTAGACACAAATTCTCTACAACATCTTTCTTTAAAGAGTTTAACTCGCCAATTGATATAGATTTCTTGTATATTGTATTGAAGAATGAAAAAAGATTATTATTGATAATCAAACATGTTTTGGAAGAATAGATCTAATAGCAACTGGTAATAACTGTTGCATTAAGATATGATAGTCATGTCATTTCAATCCATAAATTTTCTTATCGATGATAGACATAAAATTTATTAAGTTGGATGAATAAGCATCAAGAACTTTCACACTCGCCAAAAATTTACAAAACACATCCTTCTCTTTTGTTGACATTGTATATGATGCTAATGGCAACTATGTTCTATTCTTATCATTTTCCACGCTTCATGCCAATTCTAGTCATATGCCTAGTTTACTTAAATCTAGTCTTACTTGAATTCCATCTTTTGTTTTTCCAGGTATATTAAGTAATGTACCAATCAAGCTCTCACATACATTTTTCTCAATATGCATGACATCTAAGATGTGAAAAATATGTAGGTATTTCCAATAAGGTAATTCCCAAAATATTGATTTTTTTATTCTAACAATGATGATCTACTAATTCAGGAACATTTTCATTTTCACCTCTTTTATTAGTTAACCTCTTTCATTTCCCTCCATTAGTGAGTATTCTTTTTTCATCTTTCGATATTGTTTAAATGTCATACCATTCAATTTCCTTAATATCTCAACACCTCATAATGGTTGGGGTGCAAGATCATGATCTTCTTCACCATCGAACGGTTTCTTTTGGTATCTAAATGTGTCCAAATGGAAAAAAATATTTTATGTCTTCTATAAGACATCTTTTGTCCATTAATAAGATAAGTTACAGAAGTTTCATCACTACATATAGGGCATCCCATATAACCTTTAGTTGCATATCCTGATAAGTTCCCATAGGCAGTAAAATCATTAATTGTCCATAAAAGAACCCTCCTCAAGTTAAAGTGTTATTCTTTATGTGAATCAAAAATATTTACACCATCATTCCACAACGTCTTTAAATCATCTTTCATAGGCTACAAATATACATCAATATCAATACTGAGTTGTTTCGGTCTTGAGATCAATAATGTTAACATCATGAATTTTCTTTTCATATACAACCAGGGAGGAAGGTTGTATGTTACCATAATTACTAGCCAACAACTATATCTACTACTAAGGGAACTGTGTGGATTACTTCCATCAGCAGCAATGGCAAGACAAAGATTGCGCTGATTAGATGCAAATTGAAAGGATAAATTATCTACTACTTTCCAATTTAGAGAATCAAAAGGATGATGTAGCACCCCATCATCAGATTGATTATCTAAATGCCAAGTCAACATATTTGATGTCTCTTTACTTTTGAACAACCTTTGAAACCGAGGAATTAGAGGAAAGTACCAAATAACCTTTGCGGGTATGCCTTTCTTAGGTGTTATCTCATTTGTAGCATGCTTCCAGCTTGATTCTTTACACATCAGACAATCATCTAATGTCTCATATTCTTTTCTATAAAGAATGAAATCATTTGGACAAGCATGAATCTTATGATATTCCATACCAAATCGACTAAGAAATTTCTTCACTTTATACATTGAAGATGGTAATTCAATACCCTCAAGAAACATATCTATTAGTACATTTAGTAATTATATGAATCCCTTATCAGGAAAATCATTTTTTGCCTTCACATTGTACAAATGAACCAATCCCGACATTTTAGTGTATTTCTTGCATTATGGATACAATGGTTTTTCGGTATCATCCTTATGTAGTTCATCTTCAATACCATGAGACATATTTTCTGTGTACATTTTATATAACAATTTTATGATGATTAATATTTTTTTAAATAAGTACACTACTTTAAACCTAAATTTTTAATGAATGCATTATATTGTAGAATCATGTCTTTCACACTTCATATTAACAAAAATAAATAAATTAAAAACCAACCTTAAATCACAGTCATAAATATATAAATTTATACAAAACCTACATAATAAAAATAATAACATACATATAATACAAAACTTACATGTATATTACAAAAATTTATAAACATAAAATAATGACATATAATTTACAAAAACAATATGAATAATAAGTACGGAGGATTAATAGAAATACTTACAAGAGTAAATGAAGTGCAAAATAAAGGAAATGAAGAAAAAATTGTGTTTTGTAAGTGAGAAAATGGGTATAAAAGATTTGAATATTTTTCTCAAAAAATAGGAAATATAGAAGATAAGTTGGAGAGGCAGAAAACCCACTAAACAGTACTAGAATAGGTGGTCATACGTGGCCAAAAAATGAGAAAGAGTGGAGGAGGTTTTGAGTTTTTTGAGAGATAAAATACACTTGGAATAGTTTATATCTACGGAAGAAAGAAGAGAAAAGGAAATATCCATGTGTGTAGCATCGGTTTGCACGTAAAACTCACATTGCACGTAGGATATATAGTCGATTCTACGTGTAGCGTCAGTCTTACTTGTCAACCGACTCTACAATCTATGTGTTTTCAATTCATTTTAATTGGGTTTTTAGCGAACAGACTTTAAATTCATTATAAGTCGATTTTAACCAAAAATTGACTTTAAATCTCAACTTAAATAACCACTTTTGTAGTAGTATCTAGCATATGATCCTTTGTCTTAAGAAGATATACCCACATTTTCCTTGAATGATCATCAATGAAAGTCAAAAGTATTGAGCATCACCAATTGACTTTGGCATTGGTCCATACAAATATGAATGCATCAGACCTAAAATATTATTCATTTTGGAATGAGGGGAACTCTTGAATGAAATTTTGTTTTGCTTTCCTACTAGATAATGAACACATTTTTCCAAATGTACTTCATCCATTCCGGGTAGTATCTTCTTTTTGGCAAGATTTTTCATACATTTTTCACCCATGTGACTGAGTCTCTTTTGCCATAACTCAGCTGCATTGTCTTTCTCTATAGCATTTACTATGTCAATAGAGAGTTTCGCTTGCATTATATACAGGGTTGTATGCTTTTCACCTCTAGCCACTATTAAGAAGCCTTTTTTAAGTTTCCATTTATCATAAATGAAGGAGCTGCAATATCCTTCATTTGCCAATTTGCACACAGAGATCATATTCAGGCACATGTCTGAAATATACCTTACATCCTTTAGAAATAGTCTAGTTCCATTCTCTGTTTCCATGCAAACATCTCCTCTACCAAAAACCTTTGACAAGCCTTCATTTCCCATTCTAACAAGACCAAAACTTCCCGGTGTGTATGATGAGAAAAATTGTCTACGCGATGTAGCGTGAACTATAGCACCACTATTAATCACCCAACTGGTCTCGTGTGATGCTAGATTGACAAAATCTTCATCATAATTGATATTGAACTCATCTATGGTATTTGTTTTCTCATCATCACTACTATCATTTTTCTCCACTACTTTGCCTTTGTTCATTTCTTGTTCCTTCTTGAACACCAGGTGAAATTTCTTGATGTGACCTTTCCTCTTACAGTGACGGCATTCAACATTGGAAAATTTGTTTGATTTGCCTCTGCTCTTGCCTCTGGGTTTCTATTTTCTGTACTGTATCCTTCCTCTAAACTCTATGATAAGCGCTTATGTTTCTAAATCTCTTTCCATGTTCTGTTTCTCATATGACAACAAGGCTTCTACAACAACTTCAAACTCCATCTAATATTTTGCATAAGTCAGAGTTTTATGATATGATTAAATGATGAGGGTAGTAATGCCAGCAACATCACAACTTTCTCTTCGTCTCTAAAACTCACATTGAATCTTGCTAAGTGGGAAAGCTTGCTATTGAAATCGCTAACGTGATGCATCATGCTTACATTATCTTCCTTCATCATCTGATATAGATCCTTCCATAAATAGAATTTATTGGCTAGGTTCTTTGACATGCACACATTTTCTAGAGTCTCCCATGTTTCTATTATAGTATTGCAATTTTTTTATTCAATATTTTGCAAGACACTATTTGAGAGATTTAGATAGATTGTACTAGCTACAATGTCATCTATATCCTCCCATTGTTTCTCGGTGATGGTTGCTACCTTATTTTCTTTCCCCAACAATGCCTTATGGACCTTCTATTGAATAAGAATGTTCTTCATCCTCCTTTGCCATAAAGAGAAATTATTATAGCCATTAAATTTCACAATATCTACCTTCTAGCTTGACATTTTTTTCTCGCTATATTTCTTTCTTTTTGCAAATAAATACACACTGGATCTAATAAAATCATTTATGATGTGGCATATCAGTCTATGCTACAACCACAGAGCATACTAAGAATTACTAGACCGGCTCTCATACCAGTTGTTGGGCACAACAGGTAAAAATAAAATAAATTCAATAGAAAAAAATAATGACTCCATAAATTTAATGTGGTTCACCCTTTAATTTGGGCTAAGTCTACGGGAAAAATCCAAAAAATATTTCTTCCACTAATAAAATTAATAGGTACAAAGTGAGAGGCAATACAAAAAATTGAGATAAACCCAAAAATAGTGTCACATAAGTGTTTCCCAAACTTTCTATTTTGTCACTCTTATTTTAGGAAAATATCCCAATATTTTTCTAAAATATTATCTCCTACTTTCTTACACACATAATACTATTTTTATTCAAAGGAAATTGTTCTTTTGGCTTTGCTTTTCTTTGCTTCTCTTCTTTTTGGTGTGTTGATGTATCTCTATGGAAAAGACATTGCCTATTTATGGGAAAAATTTCCTATCAATATTAGATGCATTTGTCAAATGTGGTTGCACCTAACATTTATGGTTGCACCTAACATTTGTGGTTGCACCTAACATTTGTGGTTGCAACTAACATTTGTGGTTGCAACTAACATTTGTGGTTGTACCTAACATTTTTGGTTGTACCTAACATTTGTGGTTGCACCTACTATTTATGGTTGCACCTAACATTTGTGGTTGCACCTAACATTTTTTATCTTCTTCCTCTTCCATGTGGGAGGGACCTACACAGGAGTCACCAAATCATATCACTCAAATTGTAATGTTCGACGTCGATATCTCTCCAAATCCCATGAATTTTGCAGTGTTAAAGTACTTGTGCTTTTTAGAGATATAACTTAGAAATTGTGTCTAACAAATTTAGCCAAGTAATTAACATTTGTAGTGATATGTGATTATGAAAATAATGAGAATAAGAGCTACTATAAAATGGTATTGGCCCATACCCAATCAATTATAAACCAATAAATAAACATACAAATTATGAAGCATTGAAAGCATAAAACACATGAATGATGCAGATGATCATTGCAATAGCATTTTTTATATAATTAATCAAAATAAAACTCAATAAAAGCAATATAACTCAAATCTATAAATGTGAGTAATAGACATAGAGTAATAATAATAATAAAATGCTTTGTAGAATTTATTTTCCTCATGCCATCAATTAAACTTGATTCACGATGCAAAAGTCATGCAAATCTATAGTACTTAAACAAGAGCCACGAATTAACATTGAAAGGATAGGAAGATTCGATGACATAGCTAGGCACAAGCTATACCAACATGGAACTTGTAAAATTTCTCAAAAGCTCAGCTAGAAATTCTAACAAATAGTTGGATAGAAAACCTTTGAAAGTAAGCCTTATTTCCACTTGGCTCAATTATAAAAGTAGAATCCTAAATTATAGGGGCTCAATAACATGAATCACTAAGGTGATATCACTTTTTCACATCCATAGAAATTCCATTCAAAATTTTAGACTATATTCACATGAAGAAATGCTATTCTAGTTCATAGAGTAGCAAGTATAGCAAAATTCCACGAGCTTCATTTATTTTGAAAACGTTATGGTGAGCCTTGACACAACATATGAGCATCTTGAAGAAACACAAAACCATATCATAAATAGAACTAGCAAAAATCATATATGATCCTTATATCCAATACTCATGCATTAAAGTGCAAAACTACTTAAAAAAGAAGTATAAAACCTCCCTTTGTGGAATGAAGATGCAATTCTAAGGCCTTCGGATCTAGTACTTAGGGCAGTAAAATGGTTTACTCTAGAAAATGAGTAGGTGATAGAGTCCCAAGAAAATGAAGGAGGCAAATTGATCATCCCTGATAGTAGCATTGGTTGTGGTGATTTCTTGTTCAATACCGAACCATGTTGGAAAACCCAAGGTCAAGGACCTTGATTGCAATAGAGTGGGATGTGAAATATGGTTATTACATACCACTAGGGCATAAGCTTGATGGTGGTCACCATTCATGAGAAAATGGTAGTGGGTTTCTTTGAATGAAGAAGTGAGGGCTAGTAATGACTCCAATTAGGAGAGTATGATGGATCGAAGAGAAAGGTTGAGGGCCTAAACCATCATTGTATAATCGACTAAATGAAGGAGGCCCCATAGTGGGTGCCAAATGTCGTGAAGGGAAAATTTTCTATTGTTGGAAGGGTCGATGGTACGATGGTGCTATGATGTAGATGGCGATAAAATATTAGATGAGTTTGATAAAGTCCCCAATTACGAAATAGTGTCCACCTCTCCATTTCTCATATAACATGTTATGTCGCAAAATGTGATGGGTTTGGGCCCAATGAGTAGGCCAAAAACATTAAGATGGGATTTGCCCAAAATATGGGCTATCTATAGTATGATAACTACATGTCCAAACTATAAATTCAAACATTTCTTCAAAGTGTTAAAAGGACCTAAAAATATAGAATGGATTGAATCCTCCGAGCAAATTTTCCAAGTACTATTCTTATACTTAGCAATCTCAAAATCTACATAAGTGCAGTTCTCACCAAAGATGACAATATAGCTCATAAGCTAGTGTTACATTAGCAAGATTCCCATAGATCCTAAATTTTGATATCCAATACTAGAAAATCAAGCCTTAGCTCTAGTAATAGTAATTAAGATGCTTCACCCATACTTCGAGGTTCATAGTATCACAGTGCTGACCTCCTACCCTATAAAGGTAATTCTCAATAAGCCAAGTACCTATAGAAGAATGATGGAGTATGCATTAAAATTGAGCAACTATGATATCAAGTATCAACCTCAAATAGCAATGAAGGACTAAATTTTGATAGATAGCATGGCCACGATGATAGTTTTTAGAGCTCTTATCCTAGCACGATCATTACGAGAAACAGGGTGCAATTGACTCAATTATTGAGTATTGGACTCTCACAATAGATGAATCCTCATATGCAAAGGGCAGTGGAGTAGGAATTTTGCTAAGAACTCTAAATAACAGCTTCTTAGAGCAAACCTTGAGGTTTGGATTCCACAAAAAAATAATGAAGTTGAATTTGAAGCTCTAGTGTTTAGTCACAAATTAGCAAAAATCATGGGAGCTAGAAAAATAACCATCAAAAGCAACTCTTAACTAGTGGTAAATTAAGTTAAAGGAATCCATAATGCTAAAGACCCCAACATGGAAACATATCAACTACTAATAATCAATATACTCTCCATACTAGAATATTTCCATATCAAAAAGCTTCCCTAAATGGAAAATACCTATACGAATGCTCTAGCCAGCCTACCTTCTATAATAGATACTGATTGCAAAGGAATAGCCCTAATAAAATATCTCCCTTAATCCAGCATGTATGAGATAGAGAGGCCAAATTAATTCTGACTGAGATACATAAATGATCATGCTGTAAACATGAGATATGGAGTCTCATCTCATTGAGTACATTAAATCATGTTAATTTTAGTAATTTTTAAGCAACCATCAATAGTTTTTTGTTTCCTTATCGAATCCTAGAGGCATGATCATAAATACTTCTTCTTCTAATTCACCATGAAGAAATACATTTTTAATAGCTAGTTGCTGAAATGGCCAATCCAAGTTAGTTTCTAGAGATAGTAAAACCCAAATTGTATTTATTTTAACTACTAGATTAAATGTTTCATTATAGTCAATTTCAAAGGTTTATGTAAACCCCTTGGAAGTCATATAAGCTTTGTATTGCTCTATTGTACCGTCAACTTTGTATTTTATTGTAATGACCCACTTATAGCCAACTGGGACATTTCCATTAGGTAATTCTATCACATCCCATCCCAAGTTTTCTTTTTTTCAAGTGATCTTATTTCTTCCATAATAGCTTCTCTCTACTCTAGAATATCTAAATCCTTATGGATATTTTTTGGAATTCTTGTTTTGTCAAGGTTAGAGGTATAAGCTTGAAATCAAAAGACAAAGTTTTATATGAAACAAATTTTGGGATAGGGTAGAAAGTACATAATCGTTTTTGTTTTCTTAGAACAATAGGTAACTCGGGAGACTCCTATGATTTAGAGTTATTCTAGAGTTTCCTATATTTATTGTAGGCTCATGGATACTTGGACCTATTCCCAGATCTATCTGTTTTGGTGCTTCAAGTATATAATTCCCCCTATTTTTCTTGTGTTTAACCATTGGTAAGTAATTTTCTCTTTATTTTGTTTTGTTTTCCTACATTAATTCAAGGTACACTCTATGTACGACAAAATAGTAAGGGAGGGAGATTTAAGTTCTTTCTTATCTAATCTATTGGATTGATCAAAGTCTAAGTACTTATATAAGTATTCAAAAGTTATATCCATTCTTATTGAATTCTCCCCCTCAGTATAGGGCTTTTAATAGTAAGGGATGTGTTCAAAAAAGGTAACATCAAGATTGATAGATGTTCTTTTCTAAGATAGAGCATAACATTTATAGCCTTTTCGAGTAAGAGAATTGATTAGTACTCAAAAGGACTTAATATATCATGATTTTATGCATGATTTACGATTAAAAAGGTTGTATTTACTTAATTTTATTATTATTTTATACAAATCTATGTTTTTAAAATCATAGATAGATTTTGTTATTTGTTTAGGTATTTTAGCTTAAAAAGATGAAGTTGATCAATACTTGAAGAAATACATTTAAGTCACTTCATTTTAATGCTCCAAACAAATAAAAAATGATACAAGAAAATAAGGGAAAAAATTCACATAGAACAGTGTGTGACATGACGTGCAATTATTGTGTGTTATAGTGCGGTGCTTTTTAAATTCAATACAACTATCATAAAACCTTCACAGGTCATGGCATGGAAAACATAAGTGTAATGGTGCAAGGTGCGAGGATCATGTATAAAGTGTGTATCAATTATGTGCATGTCGTGGCTTGGATTATTATGTGTTATGGTGCCAACGTATGTGAGCAGATTTTTTGAACTTATAAATAGAACCCTTATTCCATTGTTTCAATCATTCCTCATCCCTCATCCTTCTCATTCCTTTCATTTCTTTAGCTTTCATTTTTTTTCTAAGTTTAAATTTATTCTCTCAATTGAGAGTTGAACGAATTTTGGTTTATATAATAGTTGCAGATCCAATTTAATAAAAGTTTGGCATTTCTTTTGGAGATTTTCTAGAAATCATTCAAGAAAACTCTGTTAAGGTATATTTATGTAATCTTTTCAGTTATTCTATATGTATTATTTTTACATGCTATGTTTAATTTTCTATTCAATTATTAAATTGAGCATGTCTAGCTAAAATTATAATAGGATATTAGTAAATTTGTTATGCTTGTGAAATATTAATTAGGTAAAATATTTTTACAAAATTAAGTATTATTTTCTATTTAAGAATTCTATAAAGTTTATCTTAGAAAATATAGTTGTTGCTAATAAAAATAAGCAACTATGTAATTTGGAGGTAGACCATATATTATTAATAAAAAGTTTATTTCAGAAAGCTTCTTGCTTTACCTTCCTGTGTTCTTGATTGAATGCTTGAATTCGACTTATCAAAGGGAGTGATCACCCTTTGTGATATCTCAAGGTTAGGATTTAAATGACTTTGTTTCTTTAGGGTTGTAATCTGATCATACCAAAGGTTAGGGTATTAAAGAATTTGTTTCCTTAGGTTTCTAATCTGATCATAACAAAGGTTAGGGTTTTAAGGACATTGTTTCCTTAGTGTTACAATACAATTATCTTCAACATATTCCTAGCAAATAAATTGTTCCTATTCCTTTGAGTTCATGGGTTCCCAAGGTTCTTCGCCTAGAGGGTTCACATCATTTAGGCTTGTTTGAACGATTGCATTCTTTATAGAAAATAATATGTGGGGGATCTACCAAGTTGTCTAGTTTTTGGTGATTCAAGGTGAAATATGACATCTGATTGAAATGTGAAGAAAGGTGTGCTAGAAAATGTTTTATGGTACTTCCCACCAATTTTTTTATCAAAAAATGCATAAGAGGGTTCGCATCATTTAGGCTTGTTTGAACGATTGCATTCTTTATAGAAAATAATATATAGGGGATCTACCAAGTTGTCTAGTTTTTGGTGATTCAAGGTGAAATATGACATCTGATTGGAATGTGAAGAAAGGTGTGCTAGAAAATGTTTTATAGTACTTCCCACCAATTTTTTTTATCAAAAAATGCATAAGAGGGTTCGCATCATTTAGGCTTGTTTGAACGATTGCATTCTTTATAGAAAATAATATGTGCGGGATCTACCAAGTTGTCTAGTTTTTGGTGATTCAAGGTGAAATATGACATCTGATTGGAATGTGAAGAAAGGTGTGCTAGAAAATTTTTTATGGTACTTCCCACCAATTTTTTTTATCAAAAAATGCATAAGCAAAGAGACATGAAAAATATTGACATGGGATGCAAAGAATAAGTCGAATGATGGTTTATAATGTCACTCTTATGACTCCCCAATTTTGAAAGTAGTTAATGATATGCGACCTGAATTGAAAATGAAATAGGAATCTTCAATTTTCCATGGTTGCTGATGAAATTAACCCATATAATTTCCTAAGTAATAGGTATAGTTGTTGGCCAATTATTATAGTCATATATAATCTTGCTCCTTGGATTTGAATGATTTTTTTTTTATGATGTTAACATTGTTGATTTTTTCTTGGAACCTTTGATAGATGACCTAAAGACCTTGTAGGATGAAGACATCAAAGTGTATGATACATATAGAGATGAGTGTTTCACATTAAAAGCAATACTTTTATGGACAATTGATGGTTTTCTGACATACTAATTTATCAGGACATGAAACTCATAAATATAAAATATATTCAATTTGTAGTGATGATACTTATGCAAATTATCTTAACACAAGAGGTAGATATATTATACAAGACATAGAAGATTCTTGACAAAAATTTAGATTTCAAAAGAAACCTTTTGATAGAAGTGAACTACATTCCTTAGCTCATAGAATAAAATGAGGATCAAAGATATTGCATGAAATTCAATGAATGACATTTAAGATAGATCGGAAGAAATATGTCACTAAAAAAGTAATTAATCATACCAATGTTAAAAAAGTTTCTAAAAGCAAAGATATAGACCATTCATTCAATACCAAAAATGGTAACAAAATAAAAAGTATGCAAGTTTTAAAGGAGAAAATGGTGAAAGTGAAAATTGTAAGGAGAAAATGAGAAGTGATGCAAACATAAAATGTTGGAAGAAGAAATCCATTTTATGGGAGTTATCTTATTGGTGAGCTTACATGTCTGTTATTGTTTAGATGTGATGCATATTAAAAAAATGTGTGATAGTATAATTGGTACTTTTCTTGACATTCCAAGAAAAACCAAGGAAAATCTTAAGGTCAGACTTTTATCTATAGGCATATGTAAAGAGTTGAAATTGATATAGGAAAAATAAATGATGCGATCATACCTACCTTCATCTTTTTATACATTATCGACTAAGGAGAAAGATATGTTATGTCATTGTATGGAAAGTGTAAAGGTTTACAATGATTACTCTTCTAATATTAAAAACAATTGTGTCCTTGGAAAATTACAAATTGTATGGTCTTAAATATAATGATTCTCATACTTTGATGCAACAAATTTTCGTTGATTTCTTCAAATTGATGCCAAAACATTATTTTCACGATTTAAAAATTGATACAAATACCCACTTTTAGGGAAATCATTTAAAGCCTTTGTGGGGAAACTCTATCCTACATATTTTTAAGATATAGACCCACTATTTATGTATTTTCGTGTGGCTAACAAAATACAAATTTTTTAAGTATAGTATATGGATGAATGTAGGAAGATCTAATATATTAAAATAAATGGTGTATCTTACATGGTATGTACATTTTTCTTTTTTTAATGAAAGGTTGTAGGTGATAGGTGTCAATAGATGCATAGAGACATCCCAACTAGGTTAGCATCTTTATAGTACCCTCATCATCTAGTTTTTCAATTATGAGTAATATTAAATAGGAAAAATTAATCATCCAAATCAATTCTCAATAAAATCTTAAGTTGGGTATATAGTTAGCATCCAAAAAAATGAAAGCATTACTGAATGATGGCCATCCCACCAATATGTCATAGTACAAATACTAGACACTCTAGAGGCTAAACTATCATCTACAACATTACCCTCTCTCTCTCTCTCTCTCTATATATATATATATATATATATATATATATATATATATGGGAACTAGAATACAAATTAAAATGACTACTATTGTGAGTTTGAGATATTTTTTATCTAGATATTTTAAATCTTTCATGATTTGAGAGATCCATGCTCTTTTGGCTTGCTATTAAAGTTGAGGAAAATAGTTTCAAATTCCTAGTTATCATTATTACGAGGGTTATAAAATTTGGTTAGTTATTATAACTTAAAGGCAATGAATATGGATAGTAAAGTATGTTAAATGAGTGTTATTGGTAAAGGGAAATGGAAATATGCTATGTTAGCAAAAGTTATTACTAATGTTGTTTTACTATTATAGTTTTTTTATACTTGTACTATGCATTAGCTTTGTGATAGCTACTATGATTTTTCTATATATAGGTTGTTGCTATCTTAGCATAGGTGTGTAACAAATCACAATGAAATGGAGCACTATTCAATAAAGTTTTGTCTCTCATTTTCTTGCTTTCTTCTGCACTTTTCTCATTATTCTTGGTTCAGTTATATTCAAAGGATGATCTAAAACTTTTTATGGTTTCAGAGCATTAAGTGCAAGTCAAGAATAGTATATAAATGAAGGATTTAGGTTCTAAGGGTAAGGAGATAGTGAAGATAGATTCAAATGAAGTTCACATTAAGAAATTTAACCTAATTTCTTTTCATAATCAGATCAATGTAATTAAGCTTGATCTTACCAATTTTGTGTTATGGAAGAAACAAATCTTGAGGATTTTAAAAAGCTATGAGTTTGAGGATTTTGTATTAGGAAATTTTCACTCTCCTTCAAGAAGAGATTGGAAAGGAAAGGCTAATGTTGATTTCAGGTATTAGATAAGATATGATCTTATGGTAGAATCTTGGCTCATCATATGTATGGAAAGAGAACTAATGAATGAGGTTTTTGATTATGATACTAGTGCTAAAATGTAGAAAAACTTAGAATATTTATTTGCATCTCACTCGAGATCAAAGATCTTTCAATATAAATTAAAACTAACCAACATTAGAAAAGGATCATTGAGTATATTATGAAAGTGATAGACATTCTCATGCAATTATCTACTTGTGGATACAAGATCTTAGAGGAAGATTAGGTGCATACCTTGACAAATGGAGTTGATAAGGACTATGACCTAGGTCATGCAACAATATCAAGAAAATTTGAGCCTATGACTATGAGAGAAGTTCAAGCCATGCTACTCATTCATGAAAAATGACTAGAGAAACATAACATTTCTAGTATTGGAACACTTATACCTATGGCCAATTTTGTTTAAAACCAATCCAAAAAATTTAATCATGATACTTCTAGAGAAAGAGGTGTTAGTGTATCAAAATTATAATTCTCAAGTATTTGGAGAAAAAGGACAAAATTATTCACAAAGAGGTTGAGGTAGGAAAATTTATGGTAAATGTGGTGGGAAGTTTAGTCACCTGGTAAATAGGTGTTGTTTTAGGTTTTAAAAAGACTTCCAACCTCCTCTAGTGAATTTTTAAAATTGGCAAGGCTCATCCACACAACAAACCTTGTCAAATTCATCAACTACCATCTGTACATATTATTACATTTGAAACCATCATTAAGCCTTCCTGGTACCCTAACTCTAGTGCTATTCATCATTTGACTTTACATCCCACTAGTTTTTCTGTTAAATTAGAGTACGGAGGATATAAGGATATGGTTTAGGACTCTTTATTCATCATATTGATGATAGCTTTTTGTATATAGATCTTGTTCAAATAAATTATTTCTTCTTAAAGAAATGTTACATGTGCCAAATAGCTAAGAACTTATTAATTGTAATTTTTTCAAAGATAGTAACATATATTTTGAATTTTATCCTCATCACTATGTTTTGAAGGCTAAGGAGACAAATCAAATTTTTCTTAAAAGGGAATGTAATAAAGGCTTGTATTTCTTTAACTTGGACTTAAAGAATGATATGAAAATACCATGTTTTGTGTCTACTTCTCTTAGTTGTAGCATGAATGATAGCAATAGTATGAATAATAAGCCATAATGTGATGTAGATAGTGCAAACTCAATTCTTATACAAATTCATGATAGAATTGCTAAGAATACTGATGTTATGTTGTGGCATATGAGCTTAGGTCACCCTAGCTCTAAAGTTATAGTCTCAATTTCAACTCAATATGATTACAATTTACCTGGTGATGTTGCTCATTTGTGATATCTGTCATGTTTCTAAGTCATAATTTTCCTTTTGGCACTAGTTCAGTTAAAGCAACAAATCCATTAATGAATATACACACTATTGTATGGGGACCAACACCTATTATGTCTAATAGTGGTTATAAATGGTATGTGAGTTTTGTGGATGAATTTACTATACATATATGGATTTATTTTTTGAAAAACAAGGATGTTGTCCCTAATGCTTTCTTATTTTTCAAAAGTTACAAAAAAATAAAAAGATTAAAGTTGTACAATGTGATGAAGGAGGTGAGTATGAAGCATTCATTCCTTTATTAAACTCTAGTATTGTAAAACAAGTCTCGTGTAATTATACATATAAGAAAAATGGCCTTGGTAAGAGGAAACATAAATACATTCTGGAGAAAGGTTGTCACTTCTAGCTCTAGATCATTTACTCACTAATTTATGAGATGATGTTTCTTTTGATCTATATTGATAATGTGATTCTTATTGGATCTAATCCTAAGGTGTTGCATCAACTTATTCACTGTTTCCATAAAGAATTTTCATTGAAAGACCTTAGTCCCTTACAATATTTTGTTGGAATGGATATTCATAAATTAACAGTTAGTGGTCTATTTCATAATCAAAGGAAACACATCGATAACCTATTCAAGAAAGATAATATGGTTCATTGTAAATCAAGTCATTCTCTTTTGTGTTCTACTACTCTTTTTTTTCAAGAAGGTGCTCTTTTGTCTTATTGTTCTCCATATAGAAATATTGTTGGTAGCGTGCAATATGTCACCTTAATTAGACCTAATTTGGCATACTCTGTGATGAAGTATGTCAATTTATGTCTTCACCTATAGATGTCCATTAGGAGAAGTAAAGTGCATTTTATGCTATCATCAAGGCACTAAGGATCATAGCTTGCTATTTCAAAAATATGTTTGTTTGCCTCTCACTACATTTGATGATCTAGACTAGGCTTTATGCCCTTAATGATAGATGCTTTACTAGTGACTATTGTGCATTTCCAGTGTCAATCTAATATGTTTGTCTTCTAATAAGCAACATGCAGTTTCGAGATCTAGTACTAAGGCTAGATATATATCTGTGGCAAACACTATTATAGAATTAATTTGAATTCAAGCTCTTATGATTGAGTTACTGATTAAGATTGAGGTATTGACTAAGTTAATATTCATAAATGTTCTCAAGATTCAACAAATATTCTCAAGATCCTACAGAAAGGATAGATTTGGAATATCAAATTGGATGCAAGAATTAATTTAGGAAACAATTTTGTTTGTTTTAGTTAATTATGGGCTTTTTATGTTTAACAATTTTTGTTTTAATGAATTGTGGACTTTTTTATGTTTTATTTATAATAAGTCTTTTAGTCTTTTATTCTTTAAAGATGGATTAGGCCCAATCAACAATTAAATAAGCACATTAGGGTTAAATTGTTCCTAGGGTTTTTCTTTTGGCTAGAATTTCATCTAGGAATTTGATGAGGCGTCTAGGGTTTTCATGAGGGTTTCTTTCTTATAAAAAGAAGCCACTATATAATTTGGAGAAAGACCATATTTATTAATAAAAGTTTATTTCGGAAAGCTTCTTCCTTTGCTTTCTTGTGTTCTTAATTGAATGCTTGAATTTGACTTATAAAGGGAGTGATCATCCTTTATGGTGTGTCAAGGTTAGAGTTTTAAGAATTTGTTTCCTTAGGGTTCTAATATGATAATATTCAACACGTTCTTAGAAAATCAATCATTTCTATTCCTTTAAATTCATGGGTTCTTAGGGTTGTTCGCCTAGAAGGGCCGCATCATTTGGTATTAGAGCTATGTTACTAAAAACATGATATCTTCATCTATCATTGTTTGAGTTATTGATTTCAAAAAGAAAAAAAACAAAAAAATCCTTCCTTCAAGTTTTATGTTTTCTTCTTTGGATTTGTAGTTTTCTTTGAGTTCTTGATTTTGAAAAAAAAATCATCCTTTTCTACATTTTTTAAAAAAATCTATCTTGATTCCAAATTTGATTGTTTTCTAATCTTATCTTCGTGGAACAAAAATATTCCTGTTTTAGGATTTTGATTTTTTTGATATTCTTGTTTGATTTCCTTATCTTCTTTCAATTCCATGTTGTTATTTCCACTTTGGAATCAACATCTTCTTCATCAAAATCATGTCTTCTATGTCTATGTCTTCTTCTATGTAATTTAGAACCGGGAGAGGATTCTAAATCATCCAACCTTGCATTCAGCCTCTTAAATTGGTCGTTAAAAGTCTTGATGAAGAATTTCAATTCGACCTCTTGTGGTTCTCCTACTACCTTATTCATGTTTTCAATCTGTAAAATAAAATGAGATAACTCACACATTCCCTCATGTGTTTGATCTCACTCTTTCTTTTCTTCACACAATTTTGGCTTTTTTCTCACACTATTTTGGCTTTTTTTTCTTTTAACACTCAAAGGTCAAGTCAGCCTCTTTTTGTGTTCTTAACAAAATCAAAGAATTCAACTAATCTCAAGAAGTAATAGATTTGTTAGCGATAATATCAAAAAAATCAGAATTTTAAAAACTTAATCCAAAGAGGACTCTAAAGAACCAAGAAGGAATCTTTTCAAGATCTTGAAAATCAGAATATTTAAAAAACTTAATCGAGGATAGAACGAAAGTCTAAAGAGGACTCTAAAGAAAGAATCTTGACCAAAATCTAATTTTTTTTGTTTTTTAAATCAGATTTGAATAGCAAGTTTGATAATTCTCTAGATAGATGAAAACTAGAACAAAAATAAAGGAAGACTAATTTCAATTAGAACAAGAAAACTCAGTAAGAAAACAAGAATTGAAATCTTAAACAATTTGCTACTTTGTTCTCTTTTTATTTATTTATTTTGGTTTTTTTGATTTTTCCTTTTTATTTTTTATTATTTTGATTGTTGCTCCTGCTGTGAATATAAAATTCATAAAAACAAATCGCAACCCTAATGATCAAGGACCAAAAACAACACACCAAGATGCGAAAAAACTTTAATCTCTCGATAAGTGGTGTAAACGATAGATTTTGTTTCGTACTTTCTTTGAATTCTTCGTATCTTTGGAAGAAGATCAAATATCGTTAATAAAAGCTTATTTCAAAGAGTTTTTTGCTTTTAACTTATTGTGTTCTTGATTGAATACTTGAATGATCATCCATAATTTGGGTCAAAAAACAACAGATATTTTGTTGCATGACTTGGACACCATATATCTATATCATCATTGAGGTTTTAAGTATGAGGAATAAATTGGATGTTCATCAAGGTGCCAAAGCAGTGAAAATTAATTGTCTTTCATTCCATGCCAATAGAAGAAGAAAAGAAAAGAATGGTATTTCTTACCATTTCAAATTCTTTGTAGTGTACTATAACAAACACCATTAAGATCTTCTCAACTATGTACATTACAAGAAGTCAAGCGCAAATAATACTATGCAGTCCAGATGATGCAAATATTGTATAAGTTACCAAATTGGTTATCCTTTTATATATTTTTCTACACTTAAAAATCTTTTTGCATAGGTATTAGTTTAAATTTTCTGATTTTATTCATTTTCTCTTCAACGTGTTGAATAATTGAGAACAATTTTAGATAAATAAACCGACTCTCTCTTGGTAAAAAACAAAACAATTTCTTATAGAATAAGAAAATTTTGAAACCATTTTTGTAATGAAAAAAATGTACCTTCACAAGATGTATAGCCATCTCCTCTGTATTGAACACCATTAACAACTGGGCACTCACAAACTCTCCCCCTAAATGTATCCTGAATAAAGGGAGAAAGACAATATGCAAATACATATTATAGTTACACGCTCAAAACCTGGAAATCGTTGGAAAATGTTTTTACGAGTAAATAGCATTTAAAAAAATACCAAAATCATATGAAATAGACTATAAAAATTAATGAAATTCACAAACACAGTTAAGTTCGAAGAATTTTATTATGTGGGTCCCATGGTTAGTGGAAAGATAAATAAAAAAATTTACATTGCTGTGTAAAACTTCAACATGAATTTGTGAAATTTCACATACAAATAGTAACTTGCTATAAGTGTCAAGATTGAATTTAAAAAACAAAAAACAAAAAAAAAAGTTAACGAGAGTATAAACATTGATATAAACATATTCTAAAATAAAACTAACCTAATCTAAATTGATCTAAATTGTGAATATTAGTACCATTTTGACTTATTTTATTAGCTATCCCTTCTATATATATATATATATATATATATATAATCACAAATAGGATTAAGCAATAGCTATGTTTAGAATGTAAATTTAAATTATTCTTATTTTTATACTATGTTTCCATACTTATTCATGTTTAATTCACAATTTTATTTTTCACTCAATATTTACTTTTTAGAAATGACATATACATGTTTTAAAATTTCAAGTATATTTGTAACCGTTATAAGCATAAAATTTTCCCAAGGATATGTAAAACATCAACACACCACACCCATGCAATTTGTCTTATTTTTTTCCTTTCAAGCCGAGTTTGTTAAAGTTCTACACACTCAACTGGACATTGTGAAATTTTTTTAACTCAAATACATTTGTGATTTTCACCAATACTTTATGACAAAATGATTTCTGGAAAATTAAAATGGTTTAAACTTACCTTGCAAGCTGTTACATTAGAATTTTTGTCTAGCCAACAACCACCATTTCGTTCAAGGCACTCATTTGTCTCAATACCTGACAAAATAAAATATATAAAGTTGAAATAAGAACAAAGAGAATAAATAGAGGTATAATAAGTGACAATGAACATTATTAACAAAAAAAAAAGTGACAAGGAACATTGAAAACCAAAAGCAATAAAATAAGCATTTCAACCTCCAGTTAAACAGATTGGGGGTTCCATCGACTCTTGGAAGCCAGCACATATGGCCTTTAGTATAGTCGTTCTTCCCAATTTACCTTTTGAAGAAAGAAAATTTAAACGTTCAACCTTATTATACAATGTATAAAAATGGGGAAAGAAAAAATGCATTCATAGAATAGTTTATCAAAACAAATATTTATGATCAACAAGGTATAGCAAGAAGAAAAATAATGGTAAAGAATTTCATAAATTTGAGGAGCTGATGAAGATTGTCAAAAATATGTTGAAATTACCATGAAAGGTAAAATGGAAAATTAGACGCAACTTCAAAATCAATTGCAAGTACAAGGTATCACTCATACAAATATAACAAACCTCGATATTGGACATTATTTATAATCAATGTGGGCAAGATAGTAACATCCCCACGAGATCCTCGCCCAACCTAAATATCAAAAATCAACCATTAAAATAAAATAAAAGTAAAATTCTTGAATTAAACAGATTGTTGAAACAAATAATTGAAATACTTGTGCTTCTTGCTCAGCTCTTAGCACTTCATTCTCCACATCCGCTTCAGAGTCACCCATACATTTCTTTATCCTCTCAATATCTAGATCTACATTTAACAAATTATAAGAATTTAGTTGCGAAATGTATTGCATATATATATAAGCCAGCATATGGTAACAATTACCAAGAGATTTCATGACATCCTCAGCACATTGTATAGAATATCTCTTATTTTTCATGGAACACCTAATATGAAAGTCAGTAACGAAGTCCCACCATACCCATGATCGTTTGCTCTCATTTGTAACCCTATGGACACAAAGTTGTCTCAAGTTCTCAAAAACCACATCTTTTCCTTGATAACCTTCTCCAAAATCCTTCTCAGGATCTGGTGCACAATATCTTCCACGGTTTATGCATTGAGTTTTACATTGACTGCTAAGAATGAAAGCCTGAGGGCAGTACCAAGTTATATAGTGTGGAGTGAATTGTGTGTATCCTCCTCTCTCAAGAACCTGTGCATTACCCTTGAAATCCTTAACAAAATTCATTTGTTCATCACAACGAGCCCCACATTCATCATTACTATTCGTCCAAAACTCATACTCAACCCTCTTGTCAGGATGAGGCATTGACTCTCTCCAGTCTAATTTGACCATAACATCTTCCTTGTTTTTCAGTGCCTCTTTCATGCTATCACCAAAAGATTTATCTATTAAAGCTGATGGGATTCCAATTTTTTCAATGTACCCATCTGCATCAATATTTTCCTCAGGAGAGTCCATAGTGATTAATGGTTCATCAACATTATTAGCAACCAGAACTGCTGCTGCTCCAGCCTGTTGAGCATTCCATACCTTCATTGCAAAGTAGCAACCTAAGAATTAAGCGAAAGAGAAAAGAAAAAACAAGTTATTAATAATCTAATGATGAATGTTTTTACTTTTAAGTAATCTTTGATCTTATCAACAACTAAAGAAAGTAATATGAGGATAAGCATTTCTATATGCTCTGTAGCTAACTAAATGTAGAGGCTTTAAGCCAATAATCATGTGTTAGTAATGGCTCTAAGCCAACATATATGAGTATATGCAAGTGTTAAAATTGTAACAATATATGCTATTGTTGGGAAATAACGCAAATTCCCGATAAGCTAGATTTATGAGAAAGCAAGAATAGAAACAATAACACACAAGATTTGATAACGGAGTTCGGCCAATCTTGCCACGCCTCCTGACCGTGAGATCTTTTAACGAAAGGAGAAATTACACAAGGTGTTTACGACTCACACAACTCCCAACCCCATTACACCCAAGAACCTGACTCTCAGTTTACACTCACAAAAGCATTTCTTACTAATCTTTTCTCTCAATTGGAATGAACACTTTGGATGGTTAATTCATTACAATTACACATCTATTTATAGGAAAATTCACTCCTTGAATTACTCCTTAAATTAATGGTTCCTTGAATTGCTCCTAATTAAGCTCCACGTGTTTTACTCCTTGTTTTGTTCCATGTTTTGCTCCTTGTTTTGTTCCATGTTTTGCTCCATGTTTTACTCCTTGTTTTGTTCCATGTTTTGCTCCTTAATTTGCTCCTTAAATTAAGGAGCTTTATAACAATAATATCTAACAACCTCCCACTAAGACCGATTTCAATCTGCCTTCACACCTCGATCAATGCAGCCTTTTCTAGTCTAGCATTTGAGACTAACCGGGTTGGCACAACTTCGCTTTGTCAATAATCACCACCTTTGTTAACATATCTCATTGATTTTTGCTCCCTTGAATCTCCAAGATAACACATCATCTTCTACTAGAGATCTCGATGAAGTGATAACGAAGTCCAATATGTTTGGTTCTAGAATGAAATGTCAATTTTTCGCCAAGTGTATTGCACTTCACTATCACTACCACAACATTCTTCTCTTGTTTGAATCCCAACTCAGCTTAACAAACCTCAAGCCATATCATCTCTTTACTAGCTTGATTCTTGCTCATCGCACTCTGTAGTGGATAGAGTGACAATTTTTCTCGTATTTGTGACATCCAACTATGTACCGTAGTTCCAACAAGAATATATAACCGGTGGTGCTTCTTCGGTGATCAACTTCACCTCCAAAGTTCCAGATTCTACGCATCCTTGTACTTTTAGCTCTCCTTTACTAAAGTACAAACACTTTTTCTCGTGGTGCCTCTCAGATACCTCAAAATCCACTGATCGCTTCCCAATGAGTTTTCCCTGGATTTTGACATAAACCGCTAACAACTCCCACCGCATGGCAATGTCCGGTCTGTCTGCACTATGCGTACATCAAACTTCCAATGGTGAGGCATAAGGAACCTTAGCCATGAATTCTCTCTCTTCCTCTCAGAGTGACCATCCTCGATAGGCGAAAAATGACTAGCCGGCGCTAACCGGTGGCATTGCTCATGTTGAATCTATGCAAAACACGATTGATGTACTCTGCCCGAGATAAGCTGCAAGGATCCTTTCTTCTTATTTCTTGTGATTTGCATTCCAAGAATCTTTTTTCGACCCAAGTCTTCATGTCAAACTCCTTTGACAATTGATGCTTCAATCTTCCGATATCATCCATATCTCGAATCCGCTACTAACATATCATCAACATAAAGTAGTAAAATGATATAACTGACCTATATCTCTTGAAGTAGCAACAATGGTCATTGCACTTGAAACCTTCCTCAAGGTATGAAGTTATCAAACTTTCTCGTACCATTGTCTCTGGGGCTTGTTTCGTGCCATACAAACTCTTCTTAAGTCTCGCACACCATGTTCTTCTTCCTCTTTCTCGAGAAACCTTCCGGCCGGTACATGTATATCTCTTCATCTAAATCTCCACGTAGGAATGCAGCCTTCACATCCAACCTGTTCAAGATGAAGATCTTCAATGGCTACAATACTCAATACCGATCTCGATAGTATGAGCTTCACAACAGTGAGCGAAAATGTCGCCAGTAGTCAACTCCTTCCTTCTCGTTGAAACCCTTTAACAACTAGGCGTGCTTTGTATCTCTTTGGAACCATCATGCTCTTCTTTCACCCTACACCCATTTGTTGTGGAAGTTGCCTTCTTTCCCATAGGTAACTCCCTAGTTCCCATGTCTCAGTTGGAGATGAGAGATTTCATTTCTTCTTTCATACAAGAAGCTCCCACTTATTGGAATCTCGAGTCCGACAAGCTTCATCATAGCATTCGTGCTCCCCTCCATCGCTTAGTAACATATAGTTCATGTATCTCCCGACTGGGCATACGGGGTCGAGAAGACCTTCAATACAAGAGCTGAGTGGAGTAAGAGGTCGTGATGTGTGAATGCCGTGTACTACATTCAACAAGTTCCTCCGGTTGAGGACTTGTTACAATTGGTTCCTGTTGCGAACTATCTCGAGACATCATTTGCATCTCGCAAATACCGACTCATTCTCGCCCCCGATTCATCAAGGCGTCTATTTTACGTACTGCTCATATACATCACCCTTTCGTTGAAAATCACATCTCTAGCTACGGATAACTTTCTTGTTTTCGCCATCCCAAATACGGTAGCCAAACTCATCCTTACCATAGCCGATGCGATTTCTTGGATTGGGATCAAGCTATTCCTACCTTGATCACCGATATGCACAAATTCTACGCCGAAAACTTTTAGATGTGATAGTTTCAACCTCTTTTCGCTCCTCCATACCTCCTCCTCGTATTCTATGCTCCAATGGAACAGATGGCCTCTATTGATCAAGTAAACACAGGCCGATCGCTTGGCCTTAACCGTCGCCAGACCCGTATACGAATGCTTCTGGCCTCTTCGTCAACGTTCTGGTCATACCGCTCACCATACCATTTGCTGAGGCGTGCCCTGCACAGCTTCTTTCCATTCTGATCCCACGCTCATAGCAAAATTTTTGAATACGGTGTCTTCATATTCACCACCATTATCTGATCTCGAGCTTTTGATCTTCAAACCCGCTCATTTTCCACCATAGCTTTCCATCTTCTCCCGAAAGCCTCAAATACTTCGTACTTACGCTTTAGAAAGTAAACCCATACCTTCCGAGAATGATCATCGATGAAAGTCACAGCATTGTTTCCCACCAATGGATTTGAGCGGTTGTTGGTCCCCAAACATCCGAGTTGAATAAGCTCTAGCTTTTCCTTCTTCGGGTTCTACCACTTGTCCGAAGTCGACTCTCTTTTGCTTTCCAAGTATACAATCTTTCGCACACGTCCATCTCTACAGATTGAACTGGAAGTTTTCCTTTTGAGTCGCATAATCTTCATCCACTCTCACTCACGTGGCCTAATCTCTCGGTGCCACAGGTTTGGTGTTTCATTGCCTGCTACAATCAGTGATTCGAACAACGTGTTTCTCTCGTCATGTAAAGAGCTGCCACTTTTCTTGCCTCGAGCAACCGTCATCGCACCGCTTTGAAATCTTCCAATCATCACCATGGAAGATCGTGTAGCCTTCACTAGCCAATCGCCCCACCGAGATTAAGTTCCTTCTCGAGGCTGGGAATATGCCCGACATCCTTGACTCCCAAACAGATCCGTTTAACTTAATCTTCACTACACCTTGCCAATAATAGCACATGGTTGATCATCACCAAGATATACCTTTCCAAGGTTTCCTGGGGACATATTTCTCGAAGAATTCTTTCGTGAAGTAGCACGTGAACGATGCTCCGCAGTCTAGCACCCAAGATTCTTCCTTGCTTCCAAAGAGCATATCAACGCATCATCTCCTCCCGAGGTGGAAGTAACATTTGTCTCTCGCCTTCACTTGTTTGTCCTTCTATTGCATTCTTGCACCGATTTTGTAGGTTCTTGCTTCTTTCCACAATTCCTAACACTCGATAGTCTTCGAGGCCTAGGGAATTATTAGGATTCCTAGATTTGGACCTCCGTCCTTTCGATCTACCTCTCGAGTCGGCTCTACCACGTCCATTTCCTTTGGTTGAATTTCTTCCTCTTGACTCTGATGCAAACCGAAGAGGTTGACGACCACCTGCCTCTACGTCGGATCTCTTCACCGAGAACCAAATCACGAACATCGTCAAATTTCAACTTATTGTTTTCCCGGAGTGAGCTACTCATGCGGCCGTGACAAGTAGCATTCCAGCCTTTCTGGTAGAGAAGACAAAAGTATCAACGTCACTTCTTCATCGACTAATTTTCCACCGAACTCAACCGGGTTGTAACCGTGTCGAGTTCATCGAGATGTCGAGCTACCGAACGCGCCTTCCGTCATCCGCAAATGAGCAAGCGCCTCATCAAGTGCACTTTGTTTCGAGGCCGACGGCTTCTCATACATATTGGAGAGAGCCGCCATAAGACCCGCCGTGGTCTTTTCCCTTTGCTACATGGAAAGCAACATTACGGGATAACGTCAATCGAATAACTCCAGGATTGGCGTCTGTAAGATTCCAATCTTCTTCCTTCATAGCCTACGGCTTCTTCCTCTAGAGAGGTTGATATAGATTTCTTTGATACGATAATCCTCTATCTCGCATTTTCCAAAACCGAAATCAGTGCCATCAAATTTCTAGGTTTCACCCTTCCTTCATCCGCGGCCATTGCTCCCACTAAAATCTCGACTTCCTTCGATCGTTTCCTTGACTATTTCTTGCGTAAAAATTGACAAATCATTACCAATAGCTCGATACTCAGTTGTTGGGAAATAACGCAAATTCCCGATAAGCTAGATTTATGAGAGCAAGAATAGAAACAATAACACACAAGATTTGATAACGGAGTTCTACTAATCTTGCTTACGCCTCCTGGACCTGTCATAGATCTTTTACCGAAAGGGAGAAATTACACAAGGTGTTTACGACACTCACAACTCACAACCCAATTACACCCAAGAAAATTACTCTCAATTTTCTCTCACAAAAGCTTTTCTCTCTAAGCTTTTCTCTCAATTGGAATGAACACTTTGGATGGTTAATTCATTACAATTACACATCTATTTATAGGAAAATTCACTCCTTGAATTACTCCTTAAATTAATGGTTCCTTGAATTGCTCCTAGAATTAAGCTCCATGTTTTACTCCTTGTTTTGTTCCATGTTTTGCTCCTTGTTTTGTTCCATGTTTTGCTCCATGTTTTACTCCTTGTTTTGTTCCATGTTTTGCTCCTTAATTTGCTCCTTAAATTAAGGAGCTTTATAACAATAATATCTAACAGCTATGTAGGCTTGTATTATTATTGAGACTAGTTTCTTGAAGTAATAAGTCCAATTTATTTGCAATATTGTTTAAAGCTTAACTTGGGTAGCCCATACACTATTCGGGCTCTCGAGTTAATTTTATTATATAGTATTGGGCTTTAGTTCTCTTTTCGCATCCCATCATTCCTTTACCCATTACTTAATTAGGGTTGGTATATTAATATATATATATATTTCTCTATGTGATAACGAATGAGATGAAATACATGGATATTGGGTGTTACTGTAGAGGCTATCTCAAGTTCATGCAATGGTCTAAGTGAGAAGGGCAAAAGAAAAATGGCGCAGCGGCAGCCTTTATATGGTTTTTACGTTCTCGATGATGAACAGGTAGGACACAAAAGTGAGAGAAAAAGAAAAGGGTTGAGGGGTCATTTGTCGAAGAAGATTAGGGTTCTTGTTGATATAAATATATTGTATCTTTCTTGATTAATATTTGTAATTTTCTTTAAAATAGTGAATTATAAGTGAAGATGTAGGATTTTCAAACCTAGTAAATATATTTACGTTGATTTATTCTTATGATTTCTAGATGTTTTTTATAAATAACTTTTTCAAATTCATTCTTGATAAAAAATGATAGATTAAAATTCAATTTTTACGTTTTTGGAATCAAAGTTTTCAACAATTGATATCAAGTCAATGGCTACGAGAGGCTTTATGAACAGAATTGTTGCATAGTACAATATGTTATGGAATTCAAGGGAAATTGTAATTAATGGAATTCATGTAATTAATGGAAAGCTCGAAAGGATTATTTAAATATTAGAAGACTTGTTACGAGCCTATGTTATGGAATTCAAGGGAAATTGTAGAGGTCACTTACCATTAGTTGAATTAGCCTATAACAATAGTTATTATACAGGTATTGGGGTAACCCTTATGAAGCCTTATACGAATGACCTGGTACATCTCCAATGTGTTGAGATGAAAGTAAGAATTAAAGTATGACGAAGACTAGCCTTATTCAATATACATTTAAAGGATCTAAATCACGTAAGATAAGTTTCGTATAGCTTATAAAGGGTACAAGATTTATGCTAATTAAGGACAATAACCTTTGAACCTTGAAGTGGATGATTATATTTTTCTCAAATGACTCGTTTTGGGGGGAAAAAAGGGAGTTAGTCCCTCGTTATATCAAGCCATTTTCATAATATTAAAAGAATTAGTGATTGATATATCAAAAAGAGTTATCTTGGATTTATCATGAGATCACACCAAAGTCCATACATATACTATACAGAAATGGCTTGGTTGAATCAAGTAGTGTTAGTGATTGGAAAGAAATCCTACTACAAAGTACGTATCATATGAAGAATATCTAACAGAAACATCATGACATTGAAGATGCAACTTCGAGGTTGGAGTCTAATGTTCGTAACAAATATCCATACTTAAGGAATTACAAAATTTCGAGGATAAAATTTTCTTTAATGGGGCAGATTAAAAACCCCAAAAAAATTTAATAAATTATAATTTTTAATAATATTTTAAAGTATAGGAACGTATTGGGAATTTCATGTAAAAAATCTAATTTATCGCAAAAACTTGAAAAAATTTATAATGTAGCTCATCGAGGTCACGTCAGTCGACAAACCATCTACGAGAGGTTAGTAAGGAAATACAATGTTTACTGAGCCATATCGTGGCCTCGTTGAGCATCTCGTCGAGCCACCAACGAGGGTCAGTTTTGCCTATAAATAGGTGTGGGTAGGTCACTCTCTCATTCAAAATTCTCCTAATGGAGATCGAGGTGATGATCAAGTTGATGTTTTTAAGTATTGACCAATATTCTCAAGATCTTACACAAGGGATACATTTGGAATATCAAATTGGATACAAGGAATAATTTAAATAGCAATTTTTTTGTTTAGTTAATTTTGGGCCTTTTATGTTTAGCAATTTTTGTTTTAATGAATTGTGGATTTTTTATGTCTTATTTATCATAAGTATTTTTATTTTTTTATTTTTTAAGGATAGATTAGGCTCAATGCGGAGGAGAGAACAAGTTATAAATGGCGCAAAAATACTAACTCCAAAGAAGATAGCAATATAGGCAATATAAAGATGGAAATTCTGCCTTTTCAAGAAAAGAATGATTTCTGAGTTATATTTGGAGTGGGAAAGAAACGTTGAGCATGTATTTGATTGTCGTAATTACTCCAAGGAGAAGAAAGTAAAGCTAATATTCGTAGAATTTACATATTAAGCTGATATATGATGGGATCAATTGGTGGTCAATAGGTGAATAAATGGCGAGAGACATATTCAGTCATGTAAAGAGATGAAATTGGTGATGCTTAAGAGGTTCATACATAGCCATTACTATAGGGACATATATAGAAGTTGCAAGGGTTGATTCAAGGTTTCATGAGTGTAGAGGATTATTATAAAGAGATGGAAGTCACCATAATTAGAGAAAACATAGAAGAAGATAGAGAAGTGAAAATGGCAAGATTCATTACCGGGTTAAACAGGGAAATTGTTGATGTGGTTGAATTGCAATATTATGTAGAGATGGAAGAAGTACTACATAAAACCATTAAAGTGGAGAAGCAAATCAATTCCAAAAGGTTCAGATCTAGTTCCTCCTCTATTCTCCATGGAAATCAACTTGGAAAGAGAACAAAGTTGCCTTTAGAACAAAAGGTGAAGCAAAGTCAAACAATTCAATTGTTGTTCCTAAAGGTAAACCTGAAACTAAAACTCTTACTAAGTCATGTGATATTAATTTTTTAGGTGCCAAGGACTTTGACATATTTCATCTGAATGCCCAAACAAAAGGGTTATGGTTGTACAAGAAAATGGAGAAATTGAAAGTGCTAGTTCAAGTGACGATGAAATGCCATCATTGGAGGATTGTTTTGATGTAGAATTGGAAGAACCTGTACATAAGGAATTACTTTTCCCAAGGAAAGCCTTGAATATATAGTCTAAGAATGAAGGAAATAAGGAGCAACGTGAGCATATTTTTCACACAAGATGCCATGTGAAGGATAAGATATGCACGATTATTATTGATTGTGGGAGTTGTACTAATGTTGCTTGTATTTTGTTGGGAGAAAAGTTGAATTTGAAGTGGAAAAAGCATCCCAAACTGCACAAGCTACAATGATTGAATGATTGTGGAGAAGTGAATTCCAACAAACAAGTTTGGGGTCCTTTTGCAATTGGCAAATATGAGGATAAGGTTCTTTGTGATGTGGCACCAATGTATGCTGCTCATTTTTTGCTTGGACGACCATGGCAGTTTGATAAGAGGGTGATGCATGATGGTATAAAAATCGGTACACTTTTGAAATGAACAACCGAAAAATTGTATTAGCACCTCTCAAACCTTTGCAAGCTTATGAGGACCATATTAGAATAACAAAAGAGTGCAAATTGAGGAAAAAACAAAAGTGTGAGTAAGAGGAAAATAAAAAAGGAGAGAAAAGTGAGCACAAAAGATATAAAAGTGAGAGAAATGTGAGCAAAAAGAAGAGAAAAATAAAAGAATGAGTGCATTTGCTAAAAAATATGAGATTAAAAGTGCAATGATGGGAAGGCAAAAAGTACTTTTACTTATGTATTTGGATGTTTATCTTTATAATAACGATATTAACTCATCTTTCACTAGTGTTGTTGTGTCTTTATTGCAAGGCTTTGAGGACCTATCTCCTGAAGAGATTCCCTATGGATTACATCCTTTGTGGGACATGCAACATCAAATGGACTTTATACTTGAATTTGCAATACCGATAACTCTATATTTTAGAGTTATTTTGTCCATTTTATTAATTATAATTGCTAGGTTTTTATTGTTTTTAGTTAATTTTAATTAATTAAATTAATATTTACTATTAGTTTTTTAATAAATATATTTTTAAGAAAATTAATGAATTTGAATCAAAAAAAGGACTTAATTGCAATTAATAAAAGCTAAAAATATAATTTGAATTAAAAGTGAGTGAAATTGCAAATATCAAAAGATTGGAAGTTAATTTGAATTAAATTTGAGGGTCAAAATGCAATTAAGGAAATTTAGTTTTTTTGTGCAGGAAAAGGACCACGCGCTCCATTATCCACGCATGCCACACATCATTAGATCATCCAATCAATGGTCAGGATTAGGCGCATGGAATCCAGACGTGACAATAGAGATTGGACCTGGTTTTCCTGGATGCACGTTACACGGCGCGTAGAGTGGGACCCCGTGTCGGCTACGTAGCATACTCTCTCGAGGCACATCTCATCGTTCACCGTTGGATCAACTTTGAATAGTCCAGATTCGTACATGAGTGGAATCAAGCTATCTCGCACCGAGCAGCGCACTTATATCCCATGCGACACGATTCATCGAATTAGCGTGCACCTTCGCATTCCACCGAATATGAAGCTGCCACGTGTTTCCTTAATCTTCTAGCCAATCATATGTCGACACGTGGCATACATTTTGTGAAATCAAAACACAGGAAATGGTACACTCTTCCATCTGAATAGTTATTGTCTCCACGTGTGTTTGCCTTTTATTATTCTCCATGTATTTATGCCCCCACTACATGCATTTTTATAAAAAAAATAATTGTTTAGGGGTGGTATATTTTGAGACGCGAGGAAAGATGTTGAGAGAGTTTTTTTTTAGTATTTCATTTTTCTAGTTCACGTCAATTTTTAGTTTCTTCTCTGCGTGTTCTCTACAACATGCAGAAACTTTTCTTTAACATTTTTATGTTGTTATTTTCTTAGGAAATAGAGAGGAAGAAGACAGCAAAGAAGAAGAAAAGGGAAGAAATTTATTTTTCATTGAGGAATCGTGAAAGAGTTTCTCCTAATCTTTTTCTTTTAAATTTTATTTCTCTGAAATGTCTGATTATTGTTGTATTGTAATTTTAATTTCTGCTATGAACTATTTTTTTTGTTCTAGGGTTGCAGTGTAGCTTAAATTATGAAACTTGAATTAATTATTTTTGAATGATTTATGGAACAGTTTTAAGTTGTTTATTTTATCTATACTTAATGCTTTTAATTATTGGAAGATTAATTAATTGATTTGTGACACTTAAATAAACTTGGAAAAGGCATTTTTTTGTGTTGTTCATGATAAAATAACATATATATATATATAAGGGATAGGAATTTACCTTTATTGTACGTGTAACTATTTGAGAACTTAGAACTTAATAAATCTGGTTGAATTTAATTTTCATAGGAATATAGTGAATTATTTTAGCAAGATGTGTCTATATGGAGCTCGGAAGAGATATATGAATAAATTAGGAGTTCTTAGTTAACAACTTAAAATACGAGAACATAAATCAAGAGAAAATAATATGATTCAAATGGATTAATTTGGTGAAACTGCAATCTTAGAATTTTTTTATAAACTGTTATAAAAATTAGTTAGTCAAACTGCATTAAATTATCGACTATTTGGATAAAATCAGGTTGAAATAATTTTAGTAATTAACGAACACTAGTAATAAATCTCTGTGGGAACGATATTTTACTTATCATATTATTACTTGTGATCGTGTATACTTGCACATTTTTTATGTTCTCCTAAAAGAGACAACAAATACCAAATCGACCTGCTTACAAAGCTAAGATTCAAGGATGAATATTTCGAAGAGGAGAGGAATAATGGAGATCGAAGTGCTGATCAAGTTGATGTTCCCAAATACTGACCAATATTCTCAAGATCCTACAAATATTCTCAAGATCTTACACAAGGGATACATTTAGAATATCAAATTGGATGCAAGGAACAATTTAAGTATCAATTTTTTTTCTTTAGTTAATTTTGGGCCTTTTATGTTTAGAAATTTTTGTCTTAGTGAATTGTGTGCTTTTTTATGTCTTATTTATCATAAGTCTTTTTAGTCTTTTATTCTTTAAGAATGGGTTAGGCCCAATCCACAACTAAATATGCTCATTAGGCCCATTTCATTAGGGTTTTTTTCTTTTGAATTTTCTTGCTTATAAAAAAGAGCAACTATGTTATTTGGAGGCAAGAACGAATATCATTATTGAAAATTTTATTTTAGAAATATTTTTATTTACCTTCTTGTGTTCTTGATTGAATGCTTGAATTCGACTTATCAAACAGAGTGATCATCCTTTTTGGTGTCTCAAGATTGGGGTTTTAAGGATTTTGTTTCCTTTGGGTTATTATCTGATCATCTTTAACACATTATTAGAAAATCAATTGTTTCTATTCCTTTGAGTTTGTGGGTTCTTACAGTTGTTCACCTAGAGGGTCTACATCATCTCCTATCTCTTTCGATACATTTAGTAATACGTTTCAGGGATAAAAACCATGAGTTTGAGATTGGAAGAATAACATCGGGACAAGTTTTCAAATAGGCATTTCTACTCTAACTTTTTATTCATGCATTGTTTTTTCATTAAAAAAATCATGAAACATATACTATGAATAAAAAAGAAAATCAGATGTCATGATTTTTATAAAATATTATAAATATTGTTAAAATAAAATACTCATTATGCATATTTATATATGTATACATGGAAAATTTACATAAAATGAGTATTAATTTTTGATATAAATCGAGTATTAAAAATACTATATATGACATCTAATATTTTTATATATGCATTATGGAAATAATTTTTGTGGGGAGTATATCTGTATGTATGTCTTATGGAGTATGGTACCTATGGACTACTCGTTGCAACAGACATTTTTTTACGAACTATAGGTACGCACCATATTCACAAATATTCTCAAAGTTTGTCTACTATGGGTCTTGGATTGTTAACCACACATGAACTTCGAAGTTTGATGCCCCATTGTGTTATAGACAGTCTATTGGATCTCAAAGTTTGACCGTGCATGAGTCTCGGTGTTGGACCCATATTGTGTTTCGGAGTGGAGTGCCCATAGATGAGGGTCCATATAACAAGAACTTTGATCAATACATGTTCCATATGTATCTTGAAGTATGACAATACATGGTATCAAAGGTGGATCCATATGCGTATGAAGGTTGATCGCGTATGTGTCCATGTATTTCGATGGACCAATACATATAGAGGTTGTTTATCATGCATATGGATTTATATATGCATAATATATTTTATCTTGTATGAGCATACATTGGAATACCTGGAATTTATACTCCCCTAATTTTAGAAGTGAGGAAGTATAGGTATACCCATGTTTTGTAAATAAAATCTCCACACACTGTATATTAATGATGATTATTATTTCCATTCATGAATTTTATTATATGTGGCATGCATTATGAAGGTTTTTTTGTTAGAATATTATTTAAGAGCAGACTCCTAATGAAAAAGGGTGAAAATATAATTTTTAGGATTTTTTCTAGAATTTTTATGGATTTTTTATGAATTTTTAACACAGGGTCCATTATTAGCATAATTTTGGCCAATTTTTGCAGCTAAAACTAATGAAAAATATAGAAAATTCAAGAGGGAATAATATTTTGGTGGAGATTTAATAAGAAATTAACACTACAATTCAAGTGATTGATTATATTTCTTCTTCTACTCATTTCTTTATCAATTTTTATGTCTTCCTTTATAAAAAATATGAGCTTTATGAACACAATTATCTGTAGTTAATTTATTAATCTAAGCATCATATGAACCCAATTTTCACAATGTGATGATCTAATATTTTATCCCAATTATAATATAATTTAATTATATTATTTAATATGATTTTTATGCTATTAATTGTTTGGCCAAAAATTTATCTATAGAGACAATTAAATAGATTTGAGAGAATTATTTAATTGTTAGTCTTTATCAAATAACATGCATAATTTATAGGCAAAGATATATGATTCTTATGTATGTGATCCATAATTGATGAAATTAATTAGTAGTATGTAATTTAATTGACATAAGAGTGTGATTAAATTAATTACTATAGGGTGTGTAGTTCACTTGAGAGAGGAATACATGCTAGGTTAGATTCAATTGATCATCCAATTAATTAATAATTATATTGGTGAGATTTTAGCGATTCATATATTTAGAAAATTGAGAGATTAAGTATTCTTAGATATTTTTTCATATGTCTTCTTAGTTGCCAAATATAATTTAAGTAATTATTATTATTTAATTTTAGTTATTTTAATTTTGCTTCCTTAAAATATAAAAACACAAAAAAAAATTAATTTTTCTTTTTTTTTGTTTTAAAATTAGTTTATAATAAAATAATTTCCTTGTGAACGATATTTTCTTATCATCATATTAATTGTGATTCATATACTTGCGTATTCATTGCATACATTTCATGTATAGTGATCAAGTTTTTGGCTCCGTTGTCGAAGATTATAAATATTGAAAATTAATAAAAAAAAATTTATTATTTTATTATTTTAGTTATCTTAATATTTTTTTATTTACTTATTTTCTTTTACTAACTTATTCATTTATTTATTTTAGTTAATTTATTTTTTTTATTTTCTTTACTTATTTATATATTTTTACTTTAATTTATTTATTTAGTTGTTTATTTTTTTTAGTTTTTATTAGGTTTTTATTTAAACATCTCCTTTAGTATTGTAGAAATATAGTTGAGTCTATTGCATGAGAAGAATTTGTGAGGGAGAAATCTTACCTTTAGAGCTTGAAATTGAGCGTACTTTAAGATCAATTAAAAAACAAGTTATCACCCAAGAAAAAAAATGGCTAATCCATTAGAAATAAACAATAATGAGCTAAACTTGAGCAATCAAATTATTTTGATGGATGATAGAGATAAAGCTATGAATGAATATGCAATCCCTACGTTGGAAGGACTGAATCCAAGTATTACAAGGCCAAACATTCAAGTTAATCGGTTTGAGTTAAAGCCAATGATGTTTCAAATGCTAGTTGGACAATTCAGTGGATTACCAACAAAGGATCCCCATCTTCATCTTAGATTTTTTATTGAAGTTGTAGATTCATTTAAGTTCAGCGGTGTAACCGATGAGGCATTTAGGTTTAGATTGTTCCCTTACTCTTTACGAGACCATGCTCGAGCTTGGCTACACTCTTTTCCACTTGATTTAATTACAACTTGAAATGGTTTGGTAGAGAAATTCTTGGTGAAATACTTCCCACCAACAAAGAATGACAAGCTTAGGAATGACATTACTTCCTACCAACAACACGAAGAATAATCTTTATATGAAGCATAGGAAAGATTCAAGGAATTTCAGAAGAAGTTTCCTCATCATGGTATTCCTTCTTGGAATCAAATGAAGACTTTTTACAATGGTTTCAATGCTCAAACAAGAACTATTGTTGATGCATCTGCTAATGGAGCTTTGCTAGCCAAATCTTACAATCAAGCTTATGATTTACTTGAGAAAATGGATAGCAATAACTATCAATAACTATCAATGTCCAATGGACAGAATGACAGCCACAAGAAAAGTAGCCAGAGTGCATGAGGTAAATGATATCACAACACTTACAGCTCAAGTGTCACCCTTGGTTAATCTTTTGAAGGCTCAAAACTCACCAACGAGTATAAAATAGGTCCAAAATTCATAAGTGTCGTGTGTATTTTGTGGAGGAACTTATTTGTTTGATAATTTTCCAAATAATTCTTAATCTGTATGTTGTGGGTAATGTGAACCGAAACAATAATCCATACTCGATCACGTATAACCCAGGGTGGAGACAACATCCAAATTTCTCTTAGAGTAATAACAACAATCAAGGTGGAAATCAATTCAACCATCAATCATTTCCACCACCTGGTTTTCAACAACCATAACAATCACAAGCCTAAGAGAAGAAGCCATCTACTTAGGACAATACAAATTTTTTAATGGGGATGATGAAAGATTTCATCCAATTAGTAAATACAAAAGTGTCCACTCAAGAGGCTTCCATTCAAAATCTGGAGAACCAAATAGGGAAACTTGCTCAAGCTATAAGTCAAAGGCCTCAAGGTAACCTTCAAAGTGATACAATTGTAAACCCAAGAAGAGAAGGTAAGGACCAGTGTAATGCCATAACCTTTGAAGAGTGGTAAAACTTTAGAATAGGAACATAAGACAAAAAAGGATGAGGAGAAACATGAAATTAATAAGGATGAAGAGGAACTGGTGGATAAAGAGAGGACTGAAAAGGAAATAATTCAACCAAAGGAAAAAAACATTTGCAAACCCATTATTGCTTTCCCTCAAAGACTACAAAAGAAAAGGTTAGATATGTAGTTTTCAAAATTTCTAGAAGTCTTCAAAAAGCTACACATAAATATACCATTTGTAGAGGCACTTAAACAAATGTCGTCTTATTCCAAATTCATGAAGGATATACTATCAAAGAAAAAGAGACTTGGAGATCATGAAATAATAACCTTGATCGAAGGCTGTAGAGTCATCCTTGATAGAAAACTACCACAAAAACTAAAAGATCCAAGTATTTTTGACATCCCTTACACTATAGGAAACATTTGTTTTGACAAGGCACTATGTGACTTGGGTTCTACAATCAACCTTATGTCATTATTGGTCTTCAAGAGATTGGGGGTTGGCAAAGCCAAACCCACTTCAATAACATCAGATAGATAAATCAAAAGACCTGAGGGTATGGTAGACAATGTGCCAATAAAAGTAGAAAAATTCATCTTTCTAGTAGACTTTATTGTGCTAGACATGGAAGAGGACTATGACATTGCTATAATACTTAGTATTCCATGCTTAGCAACCGAAAGAGTACTCATTAATGTACAAAAATGTGAACTTACAATGAGAGTGCAAGATGAACAAGTAATTTTTAAGGTTTTTAAAGCATCTAAACCCTATAACATTGATAGTGCTAATGAATGCTTAAGGATAATTGTTACTAAATGTAGGGACAACTTAAAAGAATCTATTGATTCGCTCATATTTTAGACTGTTACACGTGATGCTATGAACAAGGACTTAAACTTACCAGAAAACAACTCAACTTGTTTTAACTTTAAAAGTATGGGATCGAATGTTGATATTATGGACAGTGTTAACTTTTTGGAGGACGTGCCTTTCATGTGTGTATCAAAGGAGATTATGGAACATTTTGAGATAGTATCTAAGCTCAAACCATCAATTGAAGAGCAACTAAGTTTATACCCTACACTTTTACCCTTCCTTCCCTAGTCGAGTATGAAAGAGACGGAGTCCAATAGAGAGGTGAAAATGATGCTAGAAATACATCAATTGGATTAGTTACAATTAAGTGCTTATAAGAATGCCAAAAAGGTTCAAAAAGAAAAAAAATGGAATGAGAAGATAATTGAGCATCGTGTTTGCAAAGCAAAACATAAGGTATTATTGAAAAAATCAAGACTCAAATTGTTTCCAGGAAAACTCAAAAGTAAATGGACACAAAGGGATGTGCCTTAGGACTTGATATGACCGTCTAGTCAAGGATGTTAAATGTGACACTGGTTGGGAGGCAACCCAATGTTATTTTACTTATATTTTCATTGTTTTTGTTTTGTAGGTGAATGAATGTTGAGAGCAATGACACAACAAGAATGAGCATTTTAGCGATAGATGTGGTGTGCCATGAGTAAGGAAGTTTTCTTTTCTTTTACCTTTTAATATTTATATGTACACATTGGGGACAATGTGTAATATAAGTTTGGGGAAGGGAACTCCATTCTCTACATTTTTCTTTTACTATGCATTTTAAATTTTTTAGGGAATTTTTTTTTATTTTTTTTTATCTTAAGATGTTTTTAATCATGATTTGGGTAGAAATTGATAAATATATATGAAAACTAAATGCATGCATGCTTTATATGAAACAAATAAATTGAATGATAAAAATTGGTTATCATGACTAGGATAAGAAAATTTGTAGTGAGTTATGCCAGTTGATGAGATCTATCAGGTTTTAAAATCTATTTGATCATCTCTTGAGGCGAAATCCTAAATAGTATTTAGCAAGAGAAATGATTTAGGCCTTATTTGGATCAATTGAGCCTTTCAAGCTAACTATTAATTGTTAATAACTTTAGTCACCCATTTGAGCTTAACAAAGAACCATTCATATCTTGAAGCCATATTTTATGCCTAACTAGTAAGCATTTCCTTTATTCTTGCACCTTTAGCTTGTATGAAAAGAAAAAAATACAATCATGTGTTATGCTATAAAATAAGGTAAAATGTAATGCACCCTAAAAAAAGAAGAAGCAAAACTCATAACATAATTATCCCTCTAAAGAAAAAGAAAATAGAATTGAAAATAAGTTTGAAGGCATTGTGAAATTACTAAAAAAGAAAAGAAAAGAGATGTGGAATACAAGTATATGAAAATAATGACAAAAGAGGGTGCACTAAAATAAGTAAAAACTCAATTGTAGTTAAAAAGTGCATGATGAAAAAAAGAAAGAAAGCTAAGGTGTGGAGAAAGCCTATGTGTTTTCATTTATCGACCCCTACCTAAGTTGATTTCATGAGTTCATTGGATGATATCATGTGCAGCAAAAACACACGAATCAGTTTGTCAAAACCCTTGTATTGATGGAACATTGATTGGTGAATATGTTAACCTCCTTATCATAGGATTGTACTATTTTTTTAGAGTTATAATTTTCGTGAAATATGCATCTACTAATATAAGTATATTTATGAATATAATTTTCATGTTATTTTATTTAGTTATACTTGGCTTTACATGAGCACAAGTAAAGAATTAAGTTTGAGGGTGTGATGACTCTGAAAGTAGAGTTATTAGCGCACTTTTTTACTTAATATTTACTTGTTCTATTCAATAAATAGTATTTTTAAGGTTAAAAATGTTAAAATATAAACTTTTTAGTGAAAAATGAGTAAAAATATAATTTTTGAGATTTTTCTAGATTTTTTATGAATTTTTAACGCAGGGGCCGACATTAGTATAATTTTGGTCAATTTTTAGAAAAATTCAAGAGGGGATTGTATTTCTTCTTCTACTCTTTTCTTTATCAATTTTTATGTCTTCTTTTATGAAAAATATGAGCTTTATGAACACAATTATATGTAGTTAATTTATTAATCTAGGGATCTAATGAACCCAATTTTCACCAAGTAATGATCTAATATTTTACCCCAATTATAATATAATATAATTATATTATTTAATCTGATTTTTATGCTATTAATTGTTTGGCCAAAAATTTATCTATAGAGGCAATTAAATAGATTTGAGAGAATTATTTAATTGTTAGTCTTTATTAAATAACATGCATAATTTATAGGCAAAGATATATAATTCTTATGTATGTGATTCATAATTGATGAACTTAATGAGTAGTATGTAATTTAATTGTCATAAGAGTGTAATTAAATTAATTACTATATATTGTGTAGTTTACTTGAGAGAGGAATACATACTATGTTATATTCAATTGATCATGTAATTAATTGATAATTATATTGGGGGTATTTTAGTGATTCGTATATTTATAAAATTAGAAAATTAAGTATTCCTAGATATTTTCTCATATATCTTCTTAGTTACCAAATATGATTTAATTATTTATTACTATTTACTTTTAATTATTTTAATTTTGCTTTCTTAAAATATAAAAACACCAAAAAAATTGATTTTTATTTTTTTAGTTTTAAAAATTAGTTTATAAAATAATATCTTTAGAAACGATATTTTTTTATTATTATATTATTTATTGTGATACGTATACTTGTGTATTCTTTACACACACTTTGTACGTAATGATCAGACCCAAAATCTTATCTAGTTGTATTGAAGTTGGGTTTACAAGTGTGTTATTATGTCATATTGAAAAATGTCACCCCTAAAGTTGGTTTACATATAAAATTGACTAAAAATTTTAAGCCAATTTTAACTTAAAATATCCACTTAAAAGTTTTAAATTAATATTAGGTGATAATCTGACTTAACATTAACTTAAAATATCCACTTAAAAGTTTTAAATTAATCTTAGGTGATAATCTGACTTAATATTTTAAGTAGATTCTAAGATAGAATTTAATGGACTTAAGAAGTTTTTAGTCATCTTGATTTAAGAAACTTAAAATTTGATAACTGGCTTAAAATTTGACTTAAATTCCATTTTAAATCAATTTTTAACTAACTTCTTCCTTTTGTTGTAGTACTGGATACTATAGGTAATTTTGTTAACTCGTGTGTGTCACTTTTGAATAAAAGTAAAAATCAAATTGATCAAAAAGAAATATTGCAAAAAAAAAAAAATTTGTATAAGAATGATTGGAAAATAAAATTTCTAAAATATTAAAGGAAGAAAGCTCTATCTGAAATTTGAATTGCATAGATAAGTAATTTATTTACCTCCACGATCAACAAGAAGAACAGTTGGGTGACGAGACTTAGATCTGAAAGGTTTATCATCACCATCAAAAGGCTCACATGCAAAAGAGCCTTTATCAGGATAAACAACAGAACCCAATATGAAACCCCCATAGTCAGGAACTCCAAAGTTGCCTATTGCACCATCATGCTTTGAACGCATCTCCAATGGAGAAAGAACTTTGATGCTCCCAGTCTCCACCACAAAGTGTGCAATTATAACATCATTAATATTTCCAGCAAAGATTAATAAAAACATCAACAGATAATTGGAAGCTATGAACTTTCTGAAAAAATCCATATTGCTAGTTGAATACTGTTAATGGGTTGTTTTAATTCCCTAAATTTCCTTGCTAAGAAGAGCTTTGATAAAAAGAAAAGAGACCTGCTTGTGATTTAGACTTTGCAACGGTCAACCGGTGCATAGAGATAGAGAACATAGGCTCAACTAAACTATGTGGTAGTTGGATAGTAAAATAACAAAAATAATAACATCAAATTTATAATTATAAAAGTTATTTACTGTATATCGTATACAATCTTACTGTTAAGATGTTAACACATAATCTTATTTTAAATTAAATTATTTTCATTTAAATTTATTTATAGTTAAACTCGATTTAATTAAAATCTATTAGGAAAATTAATAATTTTTTTATTTTTTATAAATTTTTAAAGTGATATATTAATTAAGTTTTATTTTATTTTTTTTTATAAATTTTAAAGTATATATATATTAATTTCCAAGTTTTCTATGTCGTGTGCAAAGGATTAGATTTTTAAATAAATTGTGACGTAAAGAAAAAGTCTTCTAATAAATTTTTCTTTTTATAAAGACCGGTCCGGAACAATATTAGAGGCTACGATACCCAGACCAATCTAATCTTAAAAGTAACGAAATAATTTCATTAAAATTTAATATATATTAATTTATATGATATAATATAATATAATTAATTTTATTTAAAATTGTTTTATAATATCAAAAATTTAGGCTCCATTATTTTGAAAATCAAGATTATAAAATTTTAGCTTTGGTTATTTAAAAATCGAGTTCATACATATATCCTATGATATCGATTTTTTTAAAAAATCGAAGTTATATACATACCTTATTAATTTTATTTTTTTTACATCAAATATTAAATTTTTTTTATTAATTTTTTTCATTTTTTTCTCTTTTTTTTCTTTCCTTTTTCCCTCTCTTTATTCTTTTTTACTCTTTTTTTTTTATTTCTTCATTTTCCCAGCTTTTTGGATCCTTTGTTTTTATTTTTATTTCTTCTTTCTCTGGTTGTATACAACTTCACTGTTCTCTCTTTTTTGTTATAAAAAATCAATATAGGTTTCAACGAAGCTATCGCTGGCGGTAGCGAATTTGACAATAGTGTGGCTTTCGTCGATAATGGATTCATGCCCTTTTAGGCCACTCAAACCCCTAGGTCTACATACGCGAGCTTTTCCCCGACCACTGCGTGAGCATTTCCCCAGCCCTAACTACACAATCTGCATCTTCTTCCTCTTCCTCTGGTAGCTGGTTTCTCAGCTTAGACTTTAGCGGTGATGGCTCTCTCTTTCCTTCTCGTCATTCTTCTCTTATTTCCAACTGCTTCTTTTTCTCAAAACCTTTCTTCTACTTCACAACTTTAAGCTCTATTTCTCTTCCTTTCTCCCCCTCTCCCCAAAGTTTTGTATTTTACTATCTCTGTTTTTGGGTTTCTTTCGTCCATGTTATTTAGTATTTTTGATTTAATCTGCTAAGATTTATGAACACAGGAGGAAGATGGAGATTTGGAATGTAAGGATGTTGGTAGAATGGAGGTCTTACAAATGGTGGATACAAGAACATCTTACTGATACTTTCTGGATCTTTATTGGGTTTTCATATTTTTTATTTTTCTTGTTGTTTTGTGAGATTCCGAGAGGTTATGGTTCCTTTTCTGGATCTTTATTGGGTTTTCATATTGTTTATTTTTCTTGTTGTTTTGTGAGATTCCGAGAGGTTATGGTTCCTTAAATTTTTTTTGTTTTTCTGTGAGTGGTAGTAAGAAGTTCTTTTTTTTTTGTTTTTGGTCAAGAGTTATAGTAAGAAGTTAAGATTAAGAATTTTCAGAATTTTGGGATTTGTTAAGAGTTATTTGCAATATCTTGGGTATTTGGATTTTGTTTTTTATATTAATTAAGCTGGATTTTGATATCCTTTATCCTATGAAAACACTATATAGAATAGGGACTATCAGGCCTTTGTCTTTCTTTAGCTTCGGGTTTGATATGGAGGGGGACTATATGGTTGGGCTTGAGTTTTTAATCGTTTTTTGATATTCTGAGTTAGTCTGAATTGATTTTCAGTGTAAACAATTGCTTTGATTTTTTGTTAAAATGTTGTGCCTGGTGCCTGGTCCATTAATTGCTTTAATAGAACTCTCATATTTTCAGAAAGATAGTTTTGATCCATTTTTATGTGTTATAAGCATTTAAAAGAAAATAAATTGACACAAGATCTTTTCGAGCTTTTGATTCATGGAATCTATACAGGGAATTCTGGAGGACCATTAATTGATTAATATGACCATGTTATTGGAGTTAACATAGCAACATTCACTTGTAGAGGTAGATAATTTTTGAGAAAATATTTTTAGATCAAACAACTTTTTTAGCAACCTTTGAACCCAACCTTACTAATAATCTTTTTTCTCTTTTCAGGGACTAGAATATCATCTGCTGTTAATTTTTCCATACCAATTGACACCATTTTGAGAACTGTACATGTACCTGATCTTATCATGTATGGAACATCTTATAGGGATAGGTTTTGATTATATTGTGCATTGTATTCGAAATAAACTATTTTCGATGATGCCTTAAGTCTTGATATTTCCCAGAAAACAAAGCACCCAATTTTTTAGAAACCTAGTTCAGTCATTTGTATGTATTTGTTTTGTCTTCCATATTCGTTGAGTGTTCCTTTTATCACATTGCTAGCTACCTCTGAATATGATGTACTTCTTTATTTTTGTTAATTCTTTTAAGGGGAAGAATGTTAGAAAGTGATTATCCATTTGGCAATGCGTATGAAGATTGAAGAGTAGCAGCAACATACTAGATGCTATTTTTTTACGAGGAAATTAATGCACATAGTAAATGATGTCAAGGAAGAAGATTTTGAAAAAAAACATTACAATGGGATATGTAAAATATTTTCTGATTGATTTAGATTGTAGACAATTTGATTAGTTATATTAGTAATTTTTTTTCATGTACATTTTTATATTTTTGGAGCACTTTAATTAGCTAGTTATATTAAGGTTTTATTATATTTTAGTGTATCTATTAAACTCCTAATGTAATATCTCTCTTAAGTTTAATACAATAACTCTTAATTTTTTTAATTTATTTTAATTTATATTTAAAAATTAGCTTAATTGAGATGATCACAATTTAAGTGTAACCGAGACAATAGATATCATTTTGATTACAAGTCTATGACCTCGGTTATTAGAAAACCGAGGCTATAGGATGTATCTATAGCCTCGCTTATGAGATAACCAAGGCCATAGGGTGTACCTATTACCTCGGTTATTAAAAAATTGAGGTTATAGATACACCCTATTATCTCAGTTTTTTAATAACCGAGACCATAGGTACACCCTATGATCTCTCTCAATTAAGTCTCGGTTCTTATAACAATGGCTATAGATTTATGGTCATGGTTAAAAACTGAGTCCAAAGGCATATATATATTGCACTAGTGAGTAATATGATAAATATTTAATACTTTATTTTTTTAATTTAACAACCAATCAAAAACCAATAAGATTAGTTATGTATAAAACAACATAAATATAGTATTACTATACCAGTTGGTTGCAAATATAATCATAAATCCTAAATCTTTAAACCATGTTTAGAAAAATAATAATTTTAACCATAAACTTTAACCCACAAATATAACCATAAACCTTAAACCCCAAATCACAAATCACAAATCCCTAAACCCTATTTAGAAAAATAATAATTTTAACCATAAACCTTAACCCACAAATATAACCCTAAATCGCAAATCTCAAAACCCAAAACCCAAAAATTTATTTAGAAAAATAATAATTTTAACCTTAAACCCTAACCCACAATTATAATCATAAACTCTAAATCTCAAATCCCAAAACCTTAAACCTTATTTTAAAAAAAATTAACCCTAAATCTTAACTCACAAATATAACCCTAAATCCCAAATCTCAAATCCGAAAACTCGAAATCCTATTTAGAAAAGTAATAATTTTAACCCTAAATCTTAACCCACAAATATAACTATAAACCCTAAATCCCAAATCTCAAAACCCAAAACCCTAAATCTTAAATCCCAAACCCTATTTAAAAAAATAATAATTTTAATAATATATTTTATTTTTAAGTAATAATTATTTAAAAAAATAATGATTTCAATAAGGTATTTTTTTGACGAAAAAATAATAATTAAATAATATTATTTAAATTTTACTGGATATATGTATATTAAGGTAATATATAATGTTTTTTTTATTCTAATTAAAACCAAATATTATAATATTAATTAATTTTTTGATTCTAGTGATAAATTAAATAAAATTGTTTTATATATTTCTATTCTCGTTCCTTGAAACAAATACAACCTGTATTATATACTAATTCTACCTATTTAAATTTATTTGTTGCTCCAATTGATTGTAAATAATTGTTTATCATTACTATTATATTTTTGCAGGTATTGCCGAACAAAAAGGAACAAAATAAGGTAAAAAGGAACGAAAAGGCAAAGATTTTAAGTTGTTCTTTGTTCTCCGTAATAATTATTTACATTAGGGTTAATCTAGATTCAGATTAATATATTTTAAAATATTATTTGTTTTTCTATAAAATTTGTTTTCATATTTAGATTTATAATATTAAGTAAGTATTTTATTAATTATTTTATATTTATTTAATTTATTATTTCAATCACAGAAAACTGATATATCTGTTATAGTTTATTAGTTTCTTTTCCAATTATATATCTGTTTCTCCCCTTTTTATTCATCTAAATTCAAAACCTTAATTCATCTGATTATTATCTCTTCTTGTCCATCTTTTATATTTTTCCCTCATATTCTATGTCAGTTTGGTGTCAAGTCAACCAAAATTTAACTTTCATAAACAAAATCATTTAACTATCATCATTTTTCAAAACAAACAAAAAAAAAAAAAGACAATTTTTTTAAGTTCTTAAAAAAAATAAAAAAATAAACATAGCTATTAGCTATAGCTATCACCCGTAACCCCACTGAAATTTCCACCACTGGCCATTGTTTTACTAGAAGACGACAAACCATCCTACTTGTGCCATCACCGTCCAAGCACCCTTCCTCTATATCTCCATCACATATAGTAATACTATCGTAACGTGCAAAAAAATATATATTGTTAAGAAAAATTACCGGGTTGAAGCTAAAATATAACTAAAGTGAAATTAAAAATAATGAAAATAAATTGGATACAAATATTTTACGTGAAAAAATTCCAAACAAATTGGGGTAAAAAATCATGGGCAAATATAGGAGGATTTCACTATTGTAAAATAGTGATTACAATACCTTTTCTCTAGTTATAATGAGATAACAATTTTAATTTCTATTGTAATAGGAGAAATAATTCTTTCACAAAATAGGAAAAGTATTACTTATAAAGAAGGAACACAAATTTTCTTTCTAAATAGTAACTCACAAGATAACTCTCACAAAGACTTTTACTATCTTTCTTATGGATACTCTCTAATTCATTTGCTCTTATATTGCACAAATGAAAAAAGCTATTTATAGGTAACATCCTTGAAGAACTTGTAGTAGCAAAGACTCCATGTTCATCTCCACTTTGAATGGACAAGAAATTAGTGCTCCATATTGAATGGACAAGAAATTAGTGCTCCATATGCACAAGAAATTAGTGCTCCAATAGCATACTTAATTAAATGTATTCCATGTTTACTACTTCATCCATTAGCACAATATAACATTAAACCAAGTAAGTGGCTTTACCACTAAACAAGGCAATCAATTATCACATTCTCCCACTTAAAGGCACTTGCGTAATCCTTCCATCATTCCTCACTTGCCAAATCCATGCTTGCCTATGTTTCCGCTAGACCACATGAGGATCTACGCCATTTAAACTTATCAGTGTTAATTAGCTTGGTTATAAGATCTGCTAGGTTCTCGTCGGTGTAAATCCTCTGCATATCCACACTACCTTCTTCCACTACTTCTCAAACAAAGTGATACTGAACCCTTATGTGCTTTTTCCGTGAATGAAAAGCTGGATTCCTTGCAATGTGCAAAGCACTCTGACTGTCACAAAACAGAACAATCTTCTCTTGCTTGTACCCGAGCTCCTCCAATAACCTCTGACTGTCGCCATGTATTCTACTTCCGTTGTAGATAGAGCTACAACCGATTGCAGTTTAGATACCCAGCTTACAGCTCCTTCTGCAAGTGTAAACATATAACTTGTAGCAGACTTGTTTTTATTGAGATCCCTTGCAAAATCTGAATCAACATAGCCTCTGACAATAAAATCTGATCCTCCATAACATAATGCAGCATTTGAGATTCTTCTGATGTATCTCAGAACCCTCTTCACAGTATTCTAATGCTCTCCTCCAGGATTTTCCATAAACCGACTAACTACTCCCACTGCTTGTGCAATGTCTGGTCTTGTACATATCATGGCAAACATTAAACTTCCCACTGTGGATGCATACGGTACTCGAGACATCTCTCTCCTCTCGACTTCATTGCTAGGACACATACTTGAGGATAACATGAAATTAGTAGGAAGTGGGGTAGAAATTGGCTTACTATCTTGCATGTTGAAGCTTCGCAAGATCTTGTTGAAATAGTTCTTCTTCTGAGAAAGCCAAATCTTCCTGTTTTTTCTATCTCAGTGAATCTGCATCCCTAGAATCTTGTTTGCTAGTCCTAAGTCTTTCATATCAAACTCCCTAGCCAACTGTGCCTTCAATTCTTGGATTTGATCTCTGTTGGGGCCTGCTACCAACATGTCATCCACATATAACAACAAGATAATAAAACTATTATCACCATCAAACCTTTTGAAGTACGTACAATGGTCTGAACTGAGTCTGTTGTATCCAAGGCTAATAATGAAGGAATCAAATCTCTTGTACCAACACCTCAGTGCCTGTTTGAGACCGTATAGAGATTTGTTCAACCTGCAAACTAAGTTCTCTTTCTTGTTTCAGTAAAACCTTTTGGTTGGAGCATATAGATTTCTTCTTCAAGTTCTCCATGAAGAAATGCAGCTTTTACATCCAGTTGCTCCAAATGTAAGTCAAACGTAGCACACATAGCTAGGACTATTCTGATTGTTGTAAGCCGAACTACCGGGGAAAATATCTCGTTGAAATCAATACCTTTTTTTTGAGGGAATCCTTTTACTACCAATCTTGCACGAAACTGTTCCACTTGATCATTGTTATCTTGTTTGATCTTGTAGACCCATTTGTTACCTATGGCTTTTCTCCCATATGGCAATGGTACCAGTTCCCAAGTCTTGTTCTTGTGTAGAGCTTCAATTTCTTCCTGCATTGTTTCCATCCATAAAGACACATCTGAGCTACTTGTAGCTTCTTTGAAAGTTGAGGGCTCTCCGTCCTCCGTTAAAAGACAATATGCAACATTGCTCTCTATAACATACTCTGAATGCCAAGATGGCGGCCTTCTCTCACGAGTTGACCAGCGAACTTCTGAAGACTCAAACTCAACTGGTTCTTGTACCTCGTGCTCTGGTGTTGCTTCAGTAGAAACTGGAGTTTCTTGTACCAGATTATTTTCCACCTGTATTGTTGTAGTCTTTGAAACCTCTTTCGATGTGCTATTGTGTCCATTTGTTTGTAGTAATTGATCTTCTGCAAAGTCACATCCCTTCTAACAATAACCTTGATGGTAGTGGGATCCCATAAGCAATACCCCTTCACTCCGTCAGCATACCCCAAAAATATACACCTTTTAGATTTTGGATTCAACTTTGTTCTTTCTTGGGCATTGTGCATCACATACGCAGGACATCCAAAAGAATGTAAAGTAGAGTAGTCTGGTAGCTTACCAGTCCATATCTCCATAGGTGTCATTAAATCAATTGTTGTTGATGGCGACCAATTTATCACATAACAAGCATTTTTTTGGCTACTTCTGCCCAAAAAGAGTTGGATTGACCTGTAGTTCTTAACATAGCTCTCATCCTTTCTGTAAGAGTTCTATTCATCCATTCTGCCACTCCATTTTGTTGAGGCGTGTATGTGACTGTGAACTATCGTTTAATACCTTCATGCTTACAAAAATCAAGAAACTCGCCGTCTGTGTACTCTCTTCCATTATCTATCCTCAAGCACTTGATCTTTTTCCTAGATTCAAGTTCCACCCATGCTTTAAGTCTTTGAATACTGGAAATACATATGACTTCTTCTTGATTGGATACACCCAACATCTCCTATAATAATCATCAATAAAAGACACAAAATACTTTGCTCCTCCCAGGGACATTTTTGGTGACTCCCATTCGTCGTCTGTGTACTCTCTTTCATTATTTGTCCTCAAACACTTGATATTTTTCCTAGATTCAAGTTCCACCTACACTTTGAAATCTTTGAATATTGGAAATACATCTGACTTCTTCTTGATTGGATACACCCAACATCTCCTAGAATAATCATCAATAAAAGACACAAAATACTTTGCTCCTCCTAGGGACATTTCTGGTGACTCCCATACATCAGAATGAAGCAAGTCTAGAATATATTTACTCTTGGCATCAGATCTATTAAACTTCAATCTATGCTGCTTACTTGTAACACAATGCTCACAGAAAGGTAGATTTACCGATTTGAGCCCTGGAAATAGATTTCTGTCGAAGAGAATCTTCAAACTTTGTTCTAACATGTGACCTAGTTTGAGATGCGATATCTTTGTTGACTGTTCTCCCTTGTTGATTGATTTGACACATATATCAGCTTCCTCCAATGTTTCTCCTTTTAGCATGAATAGATTCGTCTCGATCTTTTCTGCCTTCATAACCATAAGTGTGCCTTTAACAATTTTCATGAGCCCATTTTCAATATGGGTCTTGCATCCAAGACTATCCATTTGACCCAAAGATAATAGATTCTTCCTCAGGCCTTTCACGTGTCGTACCTTCTGAATAGTGTGAATTGTACAATCAAGCATCTTTATCTTGATAAAAAAAATACCAGCGATCTCCAAAGCATTATCATCTCTCATGTGTACATAACCTCCTAAGATTGGTTTATATTTGTGAAACCATTCTCTCTGATATGTCATATGCCATGTTGTTCCTCAGTCTAATAACCAGATATCATTGAACTACTTTCTGCCTCCAACTGTCGTTGTTGCCTTGATGTATAGAACTTCACCATCATCTGAGGCATTTGCCGCATTCCCTTGAGCATTTGATGACTCAGGGACTTCACTCTTCTTTTTGAATGAACAATCTTTCTTGACATGCCTTTTCTTGCCACAGTTGTTGCACTTAAAATTCTTCTTATTTCTTGATTTTGATCTACCATGATTTTGAATCCCATTGGGGCCACGTTCCATTGATCTTCCTCTCATCATCGTCAAAGCTTCCGCTTGCTACGAACCTGCCTATCTATCTTCCTTGTTTTTACGCCTGATTTCTTCTTCCAAAATAACGGCAGTAATTTCATCGAAGACTAGATATTCCGTGAGGATGTTGTTCGTTTGGTTAATGATGAGTTGATCATACGAGTCAGGTAGACTCTATAATAGAAGGTCCGTACATTTAGATGTCTCTATTGTGTAACCCATTGATGTAAGTTGCAAAAATAGAGTATTCAAAATGTTGATGTGGTCGGTCACCGATGTGGATTCCGTCATTCAAAGAGTGTACAATCTCCTCTTTAAGAAGATTTTATTGTGTAGTGACTTGGCCTCGTACAGTCTTGTTAGAGTATCCCAAATCTCCTTTGCAATCTTCTTTTCTGGCACACTAGATAACACTCCATCAACTAGTGCTAAGTGCAATTCGGAAATTGCATTACCATCCATCTCATTCCACTTGCTATCATCAGTGATCTATGCGGGCCTTTCTACAATTGCTTCTAGAAAATTGTCTTTCCTTAAAATTGCCTTAATTTTCATTTTCCACAATGAGAAATTACTCATGTTGAACTTCTAAACATCGAACTTTGTTGTAGTCGACATCTCGTTCACAACAATCTACTTCATACCCCTTAACCAATTGCTCTGATACCACTGTTAGGAAAAATTACTGGGTTGAAGCTAAAACACAACTAAAGTGAAATTAAGAATAATGAAAATAAAATGGACACAAATATTTTACGTGGAAAAACCCCCGAATAAATTGGGGTAAAAAACCACGGGTAAGTGTAGGAGGATGTCACTATTTACAACACCTTCTCTCTAGTTACAATGAGATAAAAATTCTAAATTCTATTGTAATAGGAGAAATAACTCTCTCACAAAATAGGGAAAATATTACTTGATGAGTGCTCAAAAAGCACTAAAATTATCATGATTTTATGCACATTAATTGATTAAAAATATATATATTTATATGTTTTATCATATATTTATATAAATTTGTCTTTTTCGGAATCACGGGTATTTTTATTGTTTTTCAGGTATTTTCGCTTAAAACGTAACTTAAAGACTCAAAGAGGAATACTGGAAGCAATACATCGCAAATATATTAATAAATAAATGGTGAAAGGTCACCAAATATGGAAAAATTGGACAAAATGGGTCAAAAAGGTCAAAAATGTCAAAAAGGAGAAAATCGCGCCGCCAGCGCCCAACCGTGCGCGCAGCACCCCCCACGTCCGCGCGCATCAGCGCGCGCCTTGCTCCAGATCCGCGCACACTGTAGCGCACTGTTACTGTTCCCGCGCGTGCCCCAGCTGCCTACCTTCCGCGTGCGCCTATACGCGCCTAGCTGCCCTCCGCACGTGCCACTGCCATTTCGCCCCATTTTTGCGCGCAGCCACCCCCATGACATCATGCTGACGTCATCAATTACCTCAGCAATTGCACTCCGTGTTTTTACAATTTTTAACATTTTTTCACTCACTTTTTCTCCCCATCCTCACCTATAAATACACCCTTCTCTTCACTTCATACCACACCTCAAAACACACTTCTCTCTTCTTTCTTTCTCTCTATTTTTTAGTATTTCTTAGTTTTTAGCTAGTTTTGCTTAGTTATAGAGTTCTTCTCTTTTTGGGAAGAACTAGTTATGTTTTTTTAATTTATTTGCTTTTTGATTCAATAAATTGGAGTGCAAATTTCGCTTGGAGGTTTTCCAGCAACGGGAATAGCATCGAAGTTCTGTAAGGATTTTATTTTCTTTATAGTTATTTTTTATGCTTTATTATTACATGTAATATTTAATTTGCCTGTGATTAAATTTAATTGTGTTGGCTGTTTGTAAACATGATATAATAATAACGTCGTTATGCTTGCGAAATGTTAAATAGGTGAAAATCTCTAAAATGAATTGATTTTATTTTTATTCAAAATTTTATATTAAGAATGTTAGAGAGAAATATATTATTTTTCATTACAAACTTAAATCTGAAAATTAGATTTTAAGGTTTAGTTATCCATTCTAATTTAGATTAGTGCTCTTTTATTTGTTGGTACAATCGCCCGGTAGTTAGAGTGAAGCTCTATTTCAAAAGTTTTTATAAGAATTATTATCTGAAAATGTATTGACAACATGTTTTCAGTAGTGGTTTTAAAACTTGAAAGTTAGTACTCGAATAACTAAATTCTTAGGTTTAATTTGGACACCTTGAATAAAGTTTAAACTGTCTAACCCCACCAAAGGTGGCATTTAAATGGTTCATTTTCAATCTCTAAGAAAAAGAAATTAATTTAATTAACCAAATTAGTTATCAACCCCACCCATAGGTGTTAATTGATTTGTTTAGTTAACAAAGAATATCAATTCATATCTTTAATAACCTAAATAATACGAGCAAGCATAATTAACTTATTTATTATATCCATAAATACTCCACAATTTTAACTGATAAAATTTGCATAAATGTTTATTGAATCCATATCTATGTTTATTTTTATGTCAGTAGATTAAAAAAACACAAAACCCCAAAAATATCGTGACAGGATGTTTAGGATTTAATTTTGTTTTTAAAAGTTTGAATAATAAATTAAAAACCACATACATTCCTTAGATCGACCTTGGGAGTATACTTATCATTTTCTACGAAATGATTGGTGCACTTGCGAGAGTTTTATAAATATAAAACCAAAGTATTGGCAAGGATCGGCGATGCTGGTTTTCGCTCATCAAGTTTTTGGCGCCGTTGCCGGGGATGGCATCAAAGTTTTTGGCAATCTCGATTCTACTCATCAAGTTTTTGGCGCCGTTGCCGGGGATGGCATCAAAGTTTTTGGAAATCTCGATTCTACTCATCATTACTTTCAAAGAAGAAACAAAAGTTTCCTTTCTAAGTAGTAACTCATAAGATAACTCTCACAAAGACTTTTACTATCTTTCTTATGGATGCTCTCTAATTCATTTGCTCTTATATTGCACAAATGAAAAAAGCTATTTATAGGTAACATCCTTGAAGAACTTGTGGTAGCAAAGACTCCATGTTCATCTCCACTTTGAATGGATAAGAAATTAGTTCTCCATATTGAATGCACAAGAAATTAGTGCTCCAATAGCATCCTTAATTAAATGTATTCCATGTTTCCTACTTCATCCATTAGCAAAATATAACATTAAACCAAGTAAGTGGCTTTACCACTAAACAAGGCCATTAATTATCACACATATATATATATATGTGCACTTGTACGCCATTGCAACCATCCACGTGCTACCTCAGGTCACTAGAGTTAAACTCGTACTAACATGGAATCTGTTGAGGCTTCACCCAAGATTCACTGATATCACCTCGAAATGCACTAGCAATATTCACAAACTATGATTTTTTTCCAATTTTATATGTTATGGTTCAATCTAGCATAAGCCATTCATTGTAGTTCAGCTTTAAAGAAGTCTAGTCTGGTTCATTAGTGACTTACTTTTTAATAACTACAATACTCGTAAATCCATAACTACTCGAACTCCAAAATATTTACATGTCTTAAGGTTGTATGTCGTTGATCCACAAGATTGTGGCATATATTTTGTTTAGTTCATCAGCAACTTTAAGCAACCCTGCTCATACCACTCCGACTTCGATTTTGTTTGGCTTAGCCTGGTTCTGCATAAATATTTTCTCACATATTTTGTTTATTTCTTTTACCTAGTCTATAAAGATAATGCAAGATTATTAACAACCATCTTTATCTTTAGATCTATGCCAACCATCATATCTTCATTATGATAATTCTTATAACTATTATAATAGTTATGCAAGTAATAGGGAAAATCATTATTATCAATATAGTGGTACTTAAGGTGCAAACTTATTATGAAGGAAAATTTTATTTGTGAATTCCAAACAACATGATATGAGATGCTAAAATTTTTGGCTAAAATTCAACAATATTTTGAGCAATTTATGGTAAAAATTGAGTAAGAAAAATAAAAAATGATGTAGTCAATAGAACAAATTATGTTCGAACTGAAAACAAATGTGCCCCAACCTAGGTGAAGATAACTTATTCACAGGGACCAGGTTGGACACATTTTCAAGTTACACACTCCTAGTAGAATATCCAAGTTGTAAAAGGGTTATGTAAGTCATATTGTTTTCGTGTTATCATTTCTGTATGCAAAACATGAAGTATGTATGTTTTATTGAGTGTATTGTTATCATTTGTTTAAGGACAATTATTATTATTAAGTATTGCTTACACTTTGAAGTTTTCCATGATACACACACCACTTAGAGGGTGGGAGCATGTAATTCGTATGTTTAGGTTGTTTATGTACATTGTTGTCATTTTTGTGTATGCGAGTATTTATGGAAAACTTACTCAACATTTTTCGAACAAAAATGCCTACCTTTTTGGCTTATCAAGATGCCTCACGAAATAGATGATGAGGACTCAACATGGTGGTCGGTGAGAAATTAAGGCCTATATCCTGGTCATGGTGGCTATTACTTTCGATGAGGTGCTTAATGAGGGCTTGTTGAGGTGCTCAATGATGGCTTATTAAGGTGCTCAATGAGGGCTCGTAGAGGTGGTTGGTTAAGGCTGCAAAAGTTGAAAAGTTTTTATAAATACCCTCATTTGTAATGTTTTGTTTAATTTGGGAAAATTAAGAAGCTAAGCCAATTTTCATAGTTGGGGTTTGATTAAAAATGGTTTTCTAAGTTTCATATCATCTAAAAGTTAAATGTGGCTCCACATTGTTGATACATTGAGTGATTTGTGAAAATCTAGTTTTTAGGTTGGTTAATTTAAATTTTGTTAAGCATCAAGATGTACTTTCTACTTGATATATGTGCATGGGATTTACCTACACTAGGTTTTTATCACTAAATTGAGCTATTAGTGATTGTATCACCTCATGTGGTGGTGGGTTTCAGAGGAGAGCCATATCAACTTAGATCGTAGTTGCTTTGTAGACAATAGTAGAGGAAACTTAGGCATTGATGACTCTATGAAAGTAGAGTCATTAGTGCACTTTTTTACTTAATATTTACTTTTTTATTTAATAAATAGTATTTTTGAGGCTAAAAACATTAAAATATAAAAGTTTTAGTGAAAAGGGGTGAAAATATAATTTTTGGGATTTTTTTTGGATTTTTCTGCATTTTCTATGAATTTTTAATGTAGGACCAATCAGAAGCTACCACATGGATTCCATGCAAGTAGGTACAGTGAATCACGTTATGTTGTGTGTGAGGAGGACGTAATGCACACCACGTATCAGCACGGCGTTCAATTCGAGTTCAAAAATTGGTTAACCCTTCTTGCCACGTGCCATCACGCCATTGCTCTGTGCGTTCCACCCGTGCACCACACCATCCATTTCCGTGAATCACATTGCGTCGCGTGTTGTTGACTAAGCAACCAGTGAATTTTTGATGCCACATGTTGTGCTGTGATTGGTTGAAGTTCTCAATTTTGCTTGTTATGATCCTAGCCCTTAATCTAAAGCTGATATGACGGTCTAGATCACACCTGAGTAATATTTAAGCACCTAATCACCCCATAAACCCTAAGTGGCCTCCATTAGCATAATTTAGGTCAATTTTTGGAGCTAAAAAGAGAGAAAAATACAAAAAGATTCAAGAGAGGACACAATTTTGGTGGAGATTAATTCTAAAATTGAAGAGATTGATTGTATTTCTTTTTCTACTATTTTCTTTATCAATTTTTATATCTTCCTTTATGAAAAATATGAGCTTTATGAACATAATTATGTGTAATTAATTTATTAATCTAAGAAAATGTCTTCATCATGGTATTCCATCTTGGATTCAAATGGAAACTTTTTACAATGGCCTTAATGCTCAAACAAGAACTATTGTTGATGCATATACTAATGGAGCTTTGCTAGCAAAATCTTACAATAAAGCTTATGATTTACTTGAGAAAATGGCAAGCAATAACTATCAATGGCCAATGGATAGAATGACAACCACAAGAAAAGTAGCCAGAGTACATGAGGTAAATCATATCACAGCACTTGCAGCACACGTGTCATCTTTGGTTAATCTTTTGAAAGTTCAAAACTCGCCAGCGAGTATAAATTAGGTCCAAGATTCTGGAGTGTCTTATGTGTTTTGTGGAAGAGCTCATTTGTTTGATAATTGTCCAAATAATCCTGAATCCATATGTTATGTGGGTAATGTGAATTGAAACAATAATCCATACTCAACCACATATAATCCAAGATGGAGACAACATCCAAATTTCTCTTGGAGTAATAACAACAGTCAAGGTGGTAATCAATTCAACCATCAATCATTTCCACCATCTAGTTTTTAACAACCACAACAATCATAAGCCTAAGAAAAGAAGGCATCTATTGAGGACAATACAAATGCATTAATGGGGATGATGAAAGACTTCATCCAATCATTTAATACAAAAGTGTTAACTTTAGAGGCTTCAATTCGAAATTTGGAGAACCAAATAGGGAAAATCGCTCAGGCTATAAGTCAAAGGCCTCAAGGTAACCTTCCAAGTGAAACAATTGTAAACTCAATAAGAGAAGGTAAGGACCAATGAAATGCCATAGCCTTGAGGAGTGGTAAAACTTTAGAACATGAACATAAGACATAAAAGGATGAGGAGGAAAAGGAAATTAAAAAGGATGAGAAGAAACTAGTGGATAAAGAGAGTACTGAAAAGGAAATAATTTTGCCAAAAAAGAGCAACTTCTACAAACCTACTATTCCTTTCCCTTAATGGTTGCTAAAGAAAAATTCATATACACAGTTTTCAAAATTTATGGAAGTCTTCAAGAAGCTACACATAAACATACCATTTATAGTAAGAAAAGGAGGCTTGGAGATCATGCAACAATAACCTTGATTGAAGGTTGTAGTGCCATCCTTAATAGGAAACTACCACAAAAACTAAAATATCAATGTAGTTTTGACATCCCTTGCACTATTGGGAACATCCTTTTTGACAAGGCATTATGTGACTTAGGTTCTAGCATTAACCTTATGCCATTATGAGTCTTCAAGAGATTGGGGGTTGGTAAAGCCAAGCCCATTTCAGTAACATTACAAATGGAAAATAGATCAATTAAGAGATCTCGAGGTGTGTTAGAAGATTTTCTAGTAAGAGTAGACAATTCATCTTTCTAGCAGACTTCATTGTGCTAGACATGGAAAAGGACTGTGACATTCCTATCATACTTGGTCGTCCATTCTTAGCAACATGAAGGGCACTCATTGATGTACAAAAAGACGAACCTATAATGAGAGTGCAAGATGAACAAATAATGTTAAAGTTTTTAAAGAATCTAAACCTCTTAACATTGATAGTGCTAATGAATGATTAAGGATAAATGCTACTGAAAATGGGGATAACTTAAAAGCATTTGTTGAATTGCTCACACTTAAGACTTACACGTGATGCTATGAACAAGGACATAAACTTAACAAAAAAAAATCAACCTATTTTAACTTTGAAAGTATGGCATCAAAGGTTGACATTGTAAATGGTGTGAACTTTTTGGAGGATGCACCAGGCCATGTGATAGCTCTACCGATTATGGAGAATTTTGAGATAGGATCAAATCTCAAAACATCAATTAAAGAGCCACCAAGTTTGGACCCCACACTTTTACCCTTTTATCCTTAATCAAGTATGAAAGTGAAAGAGTTGGATGGAGAGGTGAAAAAGCTGTTAGAAATACATAAATTAGATGATTTACGATGGAGTGCTTAAAAGAATGCCAAAAAGTTCAAAAAGAAAACAAAAGGTATTATTGAACAAATCAAGACTCAAACTATTTCCAGGCAAACTCAAAAGTTAATGGATACAAAAGGATGTGTCTTAGGGCTTGATATGATTGTCTAGTCTAGGACGTTAAACGTGATGCTGGTTGGGAGGCAACCCAACGTTATTTTACTTATATTTTCATTGTTTTTGTTTTGTAGGTGAATAAATGTGGAGAGAAATGGTGCAACAAGAATGAGCATTTCAGTGATAGATGTGGTGTGCCATGATTTAAGAGATTTTTCTTTTCTTTTACCTTTTCATATGTATATGTGCACATTGGGGACAATGTGCAATTTAAGTTTAGGGGAGGGAAATTCATTTCGTACATTAATTTCTCTACTATGCATTTTAAAATTTTAGGGAATTGATTTTTTAATTTTTAGGATGTTTTTAATCATGATTTGAGTAGAAATTGATAAATATATAGAAACTAAATGCATGCATGCTTGATATGAAACATACGAACTTAATGATAAAAATTGGTTGTCAAACTAGGATAAGGAATGTAACATATTTGTTAAGATATTTGCATGAATAATGTGATATACTTGCTAGTTTTGATTGGATTGATTCAAATTTTTATGCATATGTTCATGATTTATTTTGGTGTTCTTATTGAGATAAAATTTGTAGTGTGTTATGTGATTCGATGATATCTACTAGGTTGGATCAATTGAGCCTTTGAAGCTAACCATTGTTAATATATTTAGTCACCCATTTTAGCCTAACAAAGAACCTTTCATATCTTTAAGTCACATTTTATGCCTAACTAATAAGCATTACCTTTATCCTTGCACCTTTAGCTTGTATGAAAGAAAAAAAAGAAATAATGTGTTATGCTATAACGTAAGGTGAAACATAATGCACTCTATAAAAAAAGAGAAAAAAGAAAGAAAAAGAAAAACTCAACACAATTATTCATCTAAATAAAAAGAAAATGGAATTGAAAATAAGTTTGGGGTGTTGTGAAGTTACAAAAAAAAAGAGAAAAGAGATGTGGAATAAAGGAATATGAAAAGAATGACAAAAGTGGGTGCATTGAAATATCAAGTTAAAGCTCAATTGTAGTTAAAAAGTGCATGATGAAAAAAAAAGGCTAAGGTGTGGAAAGTGCCTAAAATGTTTTCATTTATCGACCCCCACCTAAGCCTTACAATACAACCATATAAAGCCCTTATTGATCTTGAGCTAAGTTTATATTTATATTAGTGGAGAGAAATGTAAAAAAATAGACTTATGAGACTTGTTCTAAGATTTAATTGATTATCATACTCATATAGGTTGATTTCATAAATGCATTGGATGATATCATGTGCAGTACACACACGAATCAATTTTTCAAAAACCTTGCATATCCTTGTATTGATGGAAAGTTGATTGATGAATATGTGAACCTCTTCATCATAAGATTGTATGACTTTTGAGAGTTATAATTTTCATGAAATATGCATGTACTAATAGAAATATATTTATAAATATACTACCCATGTTATTTTATTTAGTTGTACTTGCATTTACTTGAGGACAAGCAAAGAGTTAAGTTTGAGAGGGTGATGACTCTATGAAAGTAGAGTCATTAGCACACTTTTTTACTTAATATTTACTTGTTTTATTTAAATAATAGTATTTTTTAGGCTAAAAATATTAAAATATTAACTTTTTAGTGAAAAGAGGTGAAAATATAATTTTTGGAATTTTTTGAAATTTTTTATGAATTTTTAACGCATGACTAATAAGAAGCTACCACTACTACAAAAACGAGCTTTAAAGTCAGTTCATGATGAGTTCTCAAAAAACCCTAAAATTACCATGATTTTATTCACTTTAATTGATTAAAAAGATATATATTTGTATGATTTTATCATATTTTTATATAAATATATTTGTTTTTGGAATCATGGGTATTTTTATTGTTTTTTAGGTATATTTGCTTTAAAAAGTAACTTAAAGACTCAAACAAAATACTGGATGCAATACATCACAAATATATTCATAAAATAAATGAGGAAAAGTCAAAAAATATGAAAAAAATTGATAAAATTGATCAAAAGGATCAAAAATGTCAAAAAGAGTGAAATCGTGCATGTAACCGCTCAGCAGCGCGCACCAGAACGTCGAAGCCGTGCACCAATCTGCCCCAGTCCGTGCGTGCCCATGCCCATCTGCGCCCGATCTACGCTGGCCGTATGCTTATCTCAGCCCATCCGCCGGCCGTATGCCCATCTGCACCCTCCAAGACGAGTCATAGCCCATCTGCCTCTAATCCGTGCGCGCCGCGCCCACACTACCATAACGTCAGCAATGATGTCATCATTCAGTACTATACGTTTCCTCCATTTTTAATCATTTTTCCACCCAATTTTTCTTCCTCTCCTCACCTATAAATATCCCTATTCTCTTCATATCAAAACACACCTCAAAAACATCTTCTTCTCTCTTTCTTTCTCTCCATTTCTTAGTTTTTAGCTTTTCTTAGTTAGTTTTTCTTAGCTTTAGAGTTCTTCTCTTTTTGAGAAGAACTAATTATGTTTTTGTAATTTATTTTCTTTTTGGTTTAAATAAATGGAAATGAAAATTCCGTTTAGAGGTTTTCCAACAACAGAAATAGCAACAAAGTACTGTAAGAATTTTATTTTCTTTACAGTTATTTTTTATGCTTTATTCTTATATGTTATATTTAATTTGTATGTGATTAAATTTAACTTTGATGGCTGTTTGTAAACACGATATAATAATAACATTGTTATGCTTGCGAAATATTAAATAGGTAAAAATCTCTAAAATGAATTGATTTTGTTTTTATTCAATATTTTATATTAAGAATGTTAGAGAGAAATATATTATTTTTCATTACAAACTAAAATCTGAAAATTAGATTTTAAGGTTTAGTTATCCGGTCTGATTTAGAGTATTGCTCTTTTATTTGTTGGTACAATCGCCCGGTAGTTAGAGTGAAGCTCTATTTCAAAAGTTTTTATAAGAATTATTATCTGAAAATGTATTGACAACATGTTTTCAGTAGTAGTTTTAAAACTTGAAAGTTAGTACTCAGATAATTAAATTCTTAGGTTTAATTTGGACACATTGAATAAAGTTTAAACTGTCTAACCCCACCAAATTAGTGTATTAGATGTGTATATATTATTACCTAAAATAGATTAATAGAATATTGTATATTTAGGTAATAGAATATTGTATATTCTTACCAAAAATATATAAACAGAATATTGTATATTTAGGTAATAAAATATTATATATTTAAGTAACAAAATATTGTATATATTCTTACCTAAAATAGATTGTACAGTAATTCTATTTTAATAAAAAGGATCCTCAAGAAGAGGTCATTCAACCATTTATTAAAAATTGTCAGTTAACCCTTGAGAATTCCTTTTGTTATTTGAAGCATCAAAACTAAAACTTGACAATGATCCTCCTCTATATTGTCCGGTGTTAAGTTGGGGACCCTTGTACTTGAGGTGTCGTGGTTGTTTGCAGTTGTGACAGATATAAGGGTGATACCGAGGATTTCCAAACAAATTACTATCAAACGATCCACTGTGTTGTCTTCTTTGCCAAACTTTCTTTTTTCCCTTTCCAGTATCCTTGTTATTTTGAGATGAAGTGATTGCCTTTAACTATTCCATATTGGCTTGTTCTATTATATAAGCTTTGGAAACTTTTGCAACATAGGTTTGTACATCTTGATACATTAGTTGCATGCGTATGTTATCGCGTAGGCCCATCAAAGACTTTGCAAACTTGTAAGAATCTCTTGTTATTTTTTCTAAATCTTGACCATTGATTGAAATGATTCTCATATTATGTGATGGTCATGTCATTTTGCTTAAGATTCAAAAATTCGACTATCTTTTTAGCCTTTGCAGTTTCGTGGAAAAGTCTTTCATAAAACAACTTCTCAAATTATTCTCATTTGATTGTTTCTACATCTCTTCCTCTGCTGATAGAGTCCCATCCATAGTAAGCTTCTCCTACTTGTTTTTATGTAGCTAAAGTAGCTCTAATATGTAAAGGGATGTTTAGGGAATTCATTTTCTTATTAATTTCTCGAATCCATCTCTTAGCAATGTTAGGATTAGAAATACCATCAAAAAGTGACAGTCTCATCTTTTCAAATTCTTTGAGGTAGTAAGCTCTACCTCTTTCTTAGGGTTCTCTGCTCCGAGTAATTAACCTTTGTAGCTCATACAAGAGACCATGATTTTCATCTACCTCTTGTGTGGGTTTCTCTCTAGCTTCTTTTGCGGGTGGGTTTTTAGTTACCTTTCTTTTTGGAGGCATGCTGAGACAAAAATAGTTCAAAAATATTTTAAAGATTATAAATGAATATTATTCCTAAAAGATTAGAACCATGCTCTGATACCAAACTATCATGTCCTGAAAAATAGGTACGTGAGATAGGAAGGGGATAAATTTTTAAAGTATAATTAAAGAGATTTCAAAACATTTATTTAATAAAAATTTAATTTAATCTGAGATATCCCTATTTAAAAAGCATAATTTCACAAAACTACTTAAATTACAAATCATAAAATACATATATTAGAAATATGATTCCTTTTTACATCATGTCTGAGCATTTAGTCCAAATAAAGGTTACAAAGTGAAATACTATTTTTTTCTAACCTGAAGTTCACTTCTTTTTTCTCATCTCAAAGTTGTGTACCACTTTGTCAAAATCCTAATATGGGGGAAAACAAGTTGAGTTGTACATAACTCATTAGGAGTCTATTTTATTATAGATTTCCAACACATAATCATGCATGATACTTATAATAAAATTTCATAAATGGTAACATTATTATTATAATAAGTGGGGAGATTTTTATCACAAATCTCAAGTGTACTTATACTTCTACACTTTTAGGAAAACAAAGGGAAAGTCAATACAAGTATTACAATCTATGCTAATATAAAACATGATATATAAATCCAAGGCATGATATGTAATCCTATATGAATTGATCACCCAAATATATAAGCATATACATGGTCCAACTTTGAGACGCATGTGGGCCTACCTCTTACCTTATGTATGACCACCATATATATGGCACATGTATCCATCAAATCACATCATATGGGACTTCATCTAAGGTTTGAAACACATGTCCCCATGTACAAATCATGGTAACAAATTCGAGACCTAATGGATGGCAAGCTCCTAAGACAATGAGAGATCAAATTCTGAGGCTCATGTGCGAGCAAAGTAGTAATCCATATCCATAACAATCCACCTCTAAACAATCTAGCATAGTAACAATTCACAACTATAACAATCCATGAACAATAATCACAATTAGAAAGTCCGATCACAAGGCACCATAGACGAAAAACCTCTCATGATACATGTGATGCAAATGCGTACCTGTTGTTTGTCGACATCTGTCTGCTGCAACCAATAGCCTATAGGTACCATACTCTATAAGATAACATAAAGGAAACTCCCCATAAAACAAACCATTTCTCATTATGCATATATCAAATTCTTGGATGCCATATTAAATTTTCAATGTTAATTTCATAACAACATTTGATTTTCGTTTTAAATACAAAACTTTTTCAATGTATACATAATAAAAAAATTTATAATATTATCACATTGTTAATAAAATCATGGCATCTGATTTCTACTTTTATTCATAACAGATGATGCATGATATTAATTTTATAAAAACAACGAATGCATTTAAAAAGTTTTAGTAAAAACCCATACATCGAATCCTTGGCTTGAATACTTGGATATTCATCCCCAAAATGCCCTCCAAAATGTGCCAAAATGTCCAAACACCTTAGGGAGAAGATGTATTAGAGTGGAAGAAAGGGAAAAAGGAAACTTGTTTAAAGAGTAGGTGGTTCAACCAACATTTTATAACCAATCATGAGAGCTCACCAACGAGCTTGCCAACAATGGTGGCAAGGTGGTGAATGTTGTACCTAATTTTTCTCATCCAATTTGATTTTTCACACAAAACTTTCCCGTTACATCCCCATATTGTAAAACATTCTTTATAATTCCTTTTTGAATAATATAATTATTTATACTTAAATTACAGAGTTTCAACTTCACAGGAGTTTAGCCACATTATTGACGATACTAACAAACAAAAAATGTAAAATAAGTAGTTAATCTCATCTCATTTAATGTTGATCAAATAAACTTACGAACAAAACGAAAGAGATCAAATAAACTTACGAACAACTAACGAAAGAGATCAACTGAACCTACTTTACTCATAAGCAATTAAACTCATTAAACAAAATGCATTAGATAAAAAATTACTACAATTAAAAGAGAGAATTTTTTATTTTTTCATCATTTAGAAAAATATAATAAAACAATAAAATTTGTACTAATATTTTTATTATTTAGCAAAATTATTAATATTTTTTATTTATTTTTTGTATTTTTCAAATAATGAAAATGAGTAGCTCACAAGCCCAACTTATTTAAAAATGGTATGGTTTGAAATCAACTCATTTGATTCTAATCTTAGCTACCAAGCTAGTCAAATAGTAGTTTACTTAGTGATATATTGATAAGAGTCACTCTATCCCAATTTTAAGTCACATCTTCAAACCATATTAATTACTATTAGATACGCACCAAAAAACAATAATAAAAAAATAAAACCTAGAAAATAATAACTTGTAGTAGACATTCTTTCCAAACATTTGCATATCAGCATTTCTCTGAATTACAAACTATTACTACAGGCATGTGTACTTGTACAAGTATATGCCAATGGATTAAAACAAAGATATCTCCCTCTTCGCCAACCAAACTGGAAAGAAACGGTAAGGCTGAAGCTACACAATTAGACAAATAGAAGTAGTTTTTAACACACATTGTAACCGTACAGATTTTCACCACTCTCTTTTTAGCAGTGTACCGCTCGTAGAGGAATATTCTGCTCCTAAAATATGGTGCTGTATCTGTTAGTCTCTCATTTTACTCCCTGCATAACTACGGAGAAACTGATGTACATTTCTATGCATAGATAAATGGAACTTTGGATCATACCTAACTACATCAAAAAGCTCCTCATTACACTGTCAATTTTATCTCTCCCTCTTTCAACCATCTGCTAGTGCATAAGCAAAGAGGACTGTTTTTTCTTACCTGGCATCATTAAGAAAGAGATATCTGGCAACAAAAATGAGAAGAAAAACCCAATGTCAATAAAAAGTGTCTGGACCGAAAAGAGAAACAATATGTTGGAATAAAGTTAACCAACAAATATTGAATTCACAAACAAACACTGCCTTCTGATGCAAATTTTTTTTTTAATAAAGTTTGCAATTGCTTTGTGCAAAAGATGCTTCCAACAATGTTGCACAATAAACTTCTATGTCGTACACAAGAATCAGATGGCTGAAAGAACTCAAAATGGAAACCCTGGATGCTGGGCCTTTTTAGAGGTTACAGCTAATCTCTTCACTCCTTTTGCACTTTTGTAGTACTCCATCAATTCATCAGCAACATCTTGTGGGTGAGATTTGATATATACCTTTATAAATGTCGTTTCTTTCATCCTCAACGCCTGTAGCATTTTAGATCCTTTAACCTGCAAGTCAATTCCCATTTCTAGCATCTTGGCCACAAGGAATACTCGTGGCTTTAACACAACCTCCAAATTAAAGTACAACAGAAATGGTTGATCCAGGATTACTCCAGCTGAAAGCTTCATGGTGCCTAGAATGAAGGTCATATTCCTCTGAACTTTATCCACTGACAGAGTCAGCACATAAGGAGATCGTCCATAAAGCCCAATAACCTCATCCTCAGTAAAGCCAAATTTCTCAAGGTTAGCAAACTTCGTACGTATGGTTTCTAGGCGTGAGATACCAATAAGAGTGACAACGTACTTGTACATCTTGGAATTCTTGGGAACCCCAGTTCTGCGTATGTATTCAATCTTTTCTTCACCAAATGAAGTTCTTGGGATCATTGTAGGCCGTGATAGAAGCATTGAAATCAAGTCATCTTTACTCAAACCCATTCCTTCATATAAAGCAACGGCGGGTTTGATTTGATTGAAAAAATCATAAGTTAGGAGAGATGGGTTCCTAATAATGGCTTTAGCAAGAATTTCCCTTGAACCAAATATTGACATAAAGTATTCAAGCCGCTCATCAAAGAAGTGATTGAGGCGACAACTAAGAAACCGAGGACGACAATTGATGATCTTCACAAGGTCAGAAGCAACTATACCTAACCCACTGAGAAGCTCGAGTTTATACTGAAGTTGATTATGGTCAGCATTTCGCAAAGAAGGTCTGCGTGCGACTAACTTCGATATATGGTTATCACTACAACCCCATTTTTTCATAACATCAATAGAATTATTGCAACGCTCTATGTTTTTTTCTGTGTCGTTTTCAATTTGGGTTGGATAATTCGTCGAACAGGTGGTGGCCGTGGATATTGGGTAAGTTTCTGACACAACATCCCGAGACAAAGACCGACAATAAGAAGAAGAACAAGAACAACAAGAAGAAGACCAGAAGAATGAACGGATTTTGATTAGAACATCATATCCGGATTTCATGTCCGTCTTTGAAAATGGTGGGACTAGATGTAGCTGGTACTGGTTTATCTAAATTTGAGGCAGTGATTTCAATCGTGTAAAAATAACTGAATCAGAATCTTAGGTTCAATTAATCTGGGCAACAAGGTTGGTAGACAATTTGCAAAGATGTGATCTTTTGTTATAGCTATTAAGCTTGAAGCTCTACCGGAATTTTTAAGATGTACATGTATCGCAATGATACAATGGAAACTACTTCTCGAGGTCGAAGATGCAATGGCGTTGCAATCTCCGGCCAATGGGAGCTTCAACAATGATAAGGGGATTGCCGGAGAGAAAGAGAGATGGGAAGGCAGGGAGGTAGGGAGAATAATGATCTGAAATATGGGATAAGTTTGGAAAAAGAGAAAATTACGCTGGAAATGACTAGTTGGAAAGGTTACATTATAAATATAGTATATATTTGATGAATATAGTATAATGATAATCTTTATATTTTGAATTCTGAAATGTAAATCTTTACTGTTATATTATATTTATAATATATATATATATATATTATTTTTCTAATTATTGATATTTTATTAATTTTATTGACTTTGTTTTCATAATGTATAATTTTAAAAAACTAATAATTTAAATAAGATCACCCAAAGATTAATATAAAAATGTAATATCAAGATTTGGGTAAAATTAATTAAATCAAACAATGTGATTTACTTTTTATATTTTATGATTAAAAAATTAATTTTATTATTTTTTATTCTTTTGTAAAAAAAAGTAATGAATATATTTGATAATAATTTTTACTTGTATTTTTTAAGAAAAAATAAAAAAAATCATTAACAAGTTGTTTTGACAATATTTTCTATTTTTTGATTTTTTTCAGAAACTTTAAAAAATTAATATTTTTTATTATTATTTATAAATTTAAGTTTTTTTTGTTATTATTTATAAATTTAAGTTTTTAATTATTATATATATAAGACTTGATTTATTCTTTTAAAAAGACTAGGTGAAAATGAAAAAAAATTAAAAATTAAAAATCTAATTAAAAATAATATTTTTAAATATTTATGAATCCATCCCGATAATAATTCTTTCAAAATTGTAAAGATTAAAATTAAAAATCGTTATCAAATATATTTAAGTATAAAATCATTTGAAAAAAAATAAATAATTTACAATTTCTATTATCAAGAAATTTTGGCTGGTTTACTGGAATGCAAATTGCATAAACTTAAAATTTTACAAGTTTATTAGAATGCAAATAGTAGAAATTTTAAAATTTATAATAAAAATAATATCGTAATAATATCAAGAATGTAAACGTAAAATAGTTATATAAATAACACTAACAATCTCTTCAATTAATATTTAATTTTTTCATATACATTACACATTTTAATTAAAATATAAATAATATTTTTTGAAAGTATTAAAATACATTATTTATGCATTCACCTATTTCATATAATTTTTTTTATATAAATAATGGGAAATAAGTTACCAGCAATGATTACATTTCACTTGTTTACTAACAAAATAAGGGTTCATGGAATTAGGGTCTCATACGGTCATACAAAAATATGTAACTATGTTATTAATTTTCTTGCTACTTGATTACCATCGGAAGATTCTGAATTAAATTCCTAAAAATAATCTGATCTTTACTTTTTAAAATGAATCTTTTTAAAAATAATTACTTTTCGATTAAAAAGGATTTTTATTAAAAAGAAATTTTCTATTACAATTTCATAATAATATAAAAGTAAACACAACCAAAATAAATTGATTTCCATTAATTATTTTACCAATTTCTATTAAATTCTGATTCATTATTTTTTCAACTCCATTAAAATTTGGATTCATTATTTTTCAATTCCTTTCATTTCAAATTTCATCACTAATTAGTAAATGTGACCTAAATTGAATCGATTCTATTAGAATTCAACTTAGTAATTAATCTTTCATAAAAACAATATTTCAAAATTCATACTTCACGAGATAATCTTCAATCTTGTTCAAACATGAAGTCTACTTTACTCCTTTTCATAACACAATTAAAATTAGCATTGTCACGTCCTTAAAAATGATAGGTATTTTTAAAACATATTTTTAAGAAAATTTAAATTACATTTTAATGAATTTCTTTTAAATTTGGAATATTTCTATTCAAATAAATTTATAAAAAACATTTTGTAAGTCCTGTAGTCCTTTATGTCATCGTTGGCTTCCCGTGTGTAAAAAATGAAATCTATTTATTTACTTATTGAATCTTTTTTTTCTATATGGGTTGGTTCCTCACAATTAGTAATACATACATGCATATAGTTAGATACACTTTTTTATATATGTATGTTTACACATACCACACGGTTATTTTTTGTAGTGTGAATGCTAGGTTGAGTGCACGTTCGCTCACTGACGTTTTCACTCGTGTTTTTGTTTTGTTTCAAATGCGAGTCTTTATTAAAATTACTCAATTTTTTTCAAAAAAAATGAGATTTTTGGTCATCTCGATGAGGCCCTCGCCAAGCCCCTCACCAGACCCTCAACGAGGTGATTGGCGAGGCCTCCGTTAGGTTAGTGATCTATGAAAAAATGCAAGTACACAATATCATAGTTTATAATAAAGTGATAAGAAAAATATCATACTCAAAGATCATTAACTTAATTTTTATAAATATCAAAATTATACTAATCTCAATTTTATCTAGAGAATTTACTAATGTTATTTTAATTGGAATTTAAAATAAAATTTATGTAAAGAAAATATGCAAAATAAAATTTATTTAAAGAAAATATGCAAAATAAAATAAAGATGTTGTTCAAAGATCAAATTAATAGGAAGAAAACTTCTAGGAAATTGATTTCACTCGATCTCTCACTATGTTTTACTCATCTAGGTAATTGAATTTAATTATCTCTGTTTGTTAGTAATCTCCAAAAACATCCAAAAGCCTCTTTCGACAGTCAATTGGAAACATTCTTGTTAATTATTTTACATAAGAGTATGCAATTTAATAAAATAAGAAAGCATTAAGACCAATGATTTTAATACTACGCAAGTTCATATAAGTCTTTCGATCTCTATTTTTACCTATGCCAAAATATTCCAGATCTATCTTATAATTCCCTCTTTCGATAGTAAATCACAAGATTAAAATAATCTAATTAATGACTAGTTAATTAGAAGCAATAAACTTAGAATAAATTAGATAAACATGAATAGAAATCATTCAAATTAACATAGAAAATCAAGCATAGTTTAGAATTAAATTACATCTTTTTCCTAAAATAAATATAATATAATTCATGCTAAAAATTAAATTTAACATAAACGAATTTAACATAATTTTCTAAAAGGATTCGAAAAGAAATTGACTCGTTAATCTGTCCTAGTTTTTCTCTTTGTTCTGTGTATTTTCTTCTTTCTTTCTTTTTTCGCTCTGTGGACACTTTTTTCTTTTTCTCGTTTTCTTTTGCTGCCACTGTTTTTTCTTCCAGCTCCCTTCTTTCTTATCTTTGGTATATACATATTAATATCTATCACTCATCCTCCATTCTTCATCTTTCTCATTTGTTATATATATATATTTAAATCTAATTTAAATAAATCTTAATTAAAATTTGATAGTCTTTAGATGATATGTTTTTAAAAGTTTGGATCTTCATTATCTTTAAATCTGTAATAAAATTTAAATAATAATAATGAAGTCTAAAATCAATAAAAAATAAATAAAATTAGACTAAAGTTAAAGTTGAGAAGTGATAAATTATGTCAAATTATGCAAGTCATTAGTTAACCTTGAGCTTGAATGATTTTTGTAAATATCCTCTCTTTATGTTTTGTATCCAAAAATATTGTAGGAGAGCTCTATCAAATTGAAATCTCATTTTCGATTTCTTGATCACTATTACTTTGAGTGGTGTTATGTATTAGTGATTCGTGACTGAGTGTGCAAAATTATGCTCTTAAGTGGTGAGTACTTAAGGTGATGTTTGTGAGTGGGTTTTAGGTGTGAAGCCTACGTGGTGGTGAGCTGTGTGTCGATTCATAGTTTCTAAGATGCAACATTTTCATATGTGAAGAAACTCTGGTGGTGAGCCGTGTGTCGGTTGAGTGTTATCCGTGATAAGTGATTGAATGTATTTCCTACTTTGGTTGTGTGCGATATATGGTTGAATGTGTTTTCCACTATGGTTATTGGTTGTTTGTGATTGAGGGTGGTCCTCACGTTTGATTGTTCACTTTATTACACATTTCTAATCTTTAGCTACTAATCACACTATATCAAGTAGTGTTGGTTTTGGAAGAAAATCGTGTTCAAGTATCGGACCAAGTCGTCATGGAGGTAGCAAGTGAGGGCAACAATAGATAGTTTGAACAGAGATCGCTACTGATAGTGGTATTGATAGTTTTATTTATGTTAGGATTGTGAATGTTTTATTGCTTAATGGATTTGCTTACTATCGAGTGGTTTCCATAAGCAACTTAAGAATGTTGCCACAAAGGTAAAGGTTCTATATGTGTTTACCTCATTATATATGGTATTGTTCCTACTCTAGTGATTGGCTAGTACAATAATTATCATTTGCTTTTTAATAGATAGTTTGAACAATACTGAGATTTAAACTTTGATTATAAAGCTTTTAATAATTATCATTTGCTTTTTAATTATTGAATATTAAATCTACCTCTTAATATACTAGCTGATTGTGATTATTTTTTACTACTTTCGTTATTATCTATTTAGTGTTTTACTTAATACTATTGCTTGTTTGAGTTTCTATCATGTATGTACTAACATACCTATAGCTTTCTATTTATTGCTTCTACTCATTTAATTTAATCTCATTGCATGCATGTTTGGTGTGAGTCTTTCAGTATATCTTTTTTGTGGTTGTGTACTAAGTGTTGAACTCTTTCTTATGATTTTCTTTTTTTTATCTCATGCTGTGATAGTACATTTATCATTTATCGAATACGTTCACATATATACGGTCTTAAGTGATTGAAAATCCTTTATAGCTTTTCAGGTATGTATACTTGATTCAAATACTATGCATTGTTTTCAATGTTTAAGCACGCTACTAGCCTGAACAGGAGCCTATGAGGCACACCGTCACTATTATGTTTACTATAGATTGTTTTTTCATATCTAATGGTTATTTTAATTGTGTTGAATTAAGTATGTTGTTTTGTTCTTCCGTTGTCCTCAAGTAAAGCCAAGTATAACTAAATAAAATAAAATGGGAAGTATATTCATAAATATACTTCTATTAGTACATACATATTTCAAGAAAACTATCCATCTCAAAAGTCGTACAATCTTATGATAAGGTGGTTTACATATTCATCAATCAAAGTTCCATCAATACAAGTATATGCAAGGTTTTTGGCAAATTGATTCATGTGTTTGTGTGCTGCACATGATATCATCCAATGCACTCATGAAATCAACCTATATGATCATGCTAATCAATTCAATCTTAGAACAAGTCTCATATATCTATTTTTCACATCTTTCTTCACTAATATAAATATGCACTTAGCTAAAGATCAATAAGGTTTACATGGTTGTAATGTAAGGCTTAGGTGGGGGGTTGATAAATGAAGACATTTAGGATCTTTCCATACCTTACCTTTCTTTTTGTTCATCATGCACTTTAACTATAATTGGGCTTTAAGTTGATATTTTAGTGCACCCTATTTTGTTATTTTTTCATATTCTTTTATTCCACATCTCTTTTCTCTTCTTTTTTTGTAACTTCACAACACTCCCAAACTTATTTTCAATTCTATTTTCTTTGTCTTTAGAGGAAAAATTGTGTTATGAGTTTTTCTTCTCTCCTTTTTTTATAGAGTGCATTACATTTCACCTTACTCTATTGCATAACACATGGTTGCATTTTTTTTCATTTCATACAAGCTAAAGGTGCAAAGGTAAAGGTAATGTTTATTGATTATGCATAAAATGTAGCTTATAGATATGAGAAGTTCTTTGTTAGGCTCAAATGGGTGACTACAGATATTAACAATAGTTAGCTTGAAAGACTCAATAGATCTAAATAAGACCTAAATCATTTCTCTTGCTAAATACTATTTAGGATTTCGCTTCAAGGGATGATCAAATAGATTCTAAGACTTGGTAGATCTCGTCAACTCGTATAACTCACTACAAATGTTTTCTCAATAAGGACACCAAAATCAATCATGAATATGTGCATAAGAATTGTAATCAATCCAATCAAAACTAGCAAGCATATCACATAATTAATGTAAATATCTTAAAAAATATGTTACATTCCTTATCCTAGTCATGACAACCAATTTTTATCATTGAGTTCATATGTTTCATATCAATCATGCATGCATTCAGTTTCCATATATTTATCCATTTTACCCAAATCATGATTAAAAATATCCTAAGAATTAAAAAAATTCCCTAAAAATTTAAAATGCATAGTAAATACTAAAGTAGAGAATGAAGTTCCCTCCCCCAAACTTAAATTACATATTTCCCCAATGTGCACATATAAATATGAAAAAGTAAAAGGAAAGAAAACTCCCTTAGTCATGGCATACCATATCTATCACTGAAATGCTCAATCTTGTTGTGTCATTGCTCTCAACATTTATTCACCTACAAAACAAAAAAAATAAAAATATAACATGACATTGGGTTGCCTTCCAACCAATGTCACATTTAACATCCTTGACTAGACGGTCATATCAAGTCCTAAGGCACATCCATTTGTGTCCATTTACTTTTGATTTCGCCCTGAAACAATTGAGTCTTGGTTTGTTCAATAATACCTTATGTTCTGCTTTGCAAACATGGTGTTAAATTCTATTCTCATGCCATATTTTTGTTTTCTTTTTGAACTTTTTGGCATTCTTATAAGCACTCCATCATAACTTATCCAATTTATGTATTTCTAACATCTTTTTCACCTCTCCATTGGACTCTTTCACTTTCATACTTGACTGGGGATATGAGGGTAAAAGTGTGGGGTCTAAACTTGGTGGCTCTTCAATTAATGGTTTGAGCTTAGATCCTATCTCAAAATTTTCAATAATTGCCTTTGATACACACATAAGAGGTGCGTATTCCAAAAAGTTGACACAGTCCACAATATCAACCTTTAATTCTATACTTTTAAAGTTAAAACAGATTGAGTTGTTTTCTGGTGAGTTTATTTCCTTGTTTACAGCATCACGTGTTAAAGTCTTAAGTGGTGGTGACTTAACATATTATTTGAAGTTATTCCCACAATCAGTAACATTTATCCTTAAATATTCATTAGCATTACCAATATCAGGGGGTTCAGATTCTTTACAAGCATTAAACATTATTTTTTCATCAATGAATGCTCTTCCGGATGGATGACCAAGTATGATAGGAATGTCATGGTCCTCCTCTATGTCTAGCACAATGAAGTCTGCCAAAAAGATGAATTTGTCTAATTTTACTAGCACATATTCTACCACACTCTGGGGTCTTTTAATTAATCTATCTGCCATTTGTAATGTTACTCAAGTAGGTTTGGCTTTACCAACCCCCAATCTCTAGAAGACCGATAATGGCATGAGGTTAATGCTATAACCCAAGTCACATAGTGCCTTGCAAAAATGGATGTTTCCAATAGTGCAAGGGATGTCAAAACTACCTGGATCTTTTAGTTTTTGTTGTATTTTTCTATCAAGGATGGAACTATAACCTTCATTCAAGGTTATTGTTTCATGATCGCCAAAACTTATTTTCTTTGATAGTATATCCTAAAAGAATTTGGCATAAGACATCATTTGTTCAAGTGCCTCAACAAATGGTATGTTTATGTGTAGCTTCTCGAAGACTTCCAAAAATTTTGAAAACTGCGTATCTAACTTTTGCTTTTGCAGTCTTTGAGGGAAATGAATAGTAGGTTTGTAAAGATTTCTTTTCTTTGGCTAAATTATTTCATTTTCATTGCTCTTTTTATCCACTAATTCCCCTTCATCCTTTTCTATCTTATGTTCATACTCTAAATTTTTACCACTTCTTAAGGCTATGGTATTACACTGGTCCTTACCTTCTCTTTCTAGGTTTACAATCGTGTCACTTGGAAGGTTACCTTGAGGCCTTTGACTTATAGCCTGAGCAAGTTTCCCCATTTGGCTATCCTAATTTTGAATTGAAGCCTCTTGAGTGGAAACTTTTGCATTTACTAATTGGATGAAGTCTTTCATCATCCCCATTAAAGCATTTGTATTGTCCTCAGTAGGTGGCTTCTTCTCTTAGGCTTATGATTGTTATGGTTGTTGAAAACCAGGTGGTGGAAATGATTGATGGTTGAAATGATTACCACCTTGACTATTACTATTACTCCAAGAGAAATTTGGATGTTGTCTCCATCCTAGGTTATATGTGTTCGAGTATGGATTATTGTTTTGGTTCACATTCCCCACATAGAATACTAATTCAGAATTATTTGGAAAATTATCAAACAAAGGAGCTCCTCCACAAAACACATACGATACTCTTGCATCTTGGACATGGTTTACACTCGTTGGTGAGTTTTGAACTTTCAAAAGATTAACCAAAGATGACATTTGAGTTATATGCTATGATATCATTTACCTCATGCACTATGGTTGCTCTTCTTATAGCTATCATTCTGTCCATTTCCCATTGATAATTATTTCTAATCATTTTCTCAAGTAAATCATAAGCTTGATTGTAAGATTTGGCTAGCAAAGCTCTATTACTAGATGCATCAACAATAGTTCTTATTTAAGCATTGAGACCATTATTAAAAGTCTCAATTTGAATCCAAGAGGGAATACCATAATGAGGAAATACCATGATGGGGGAACTTCCTTAGCAATTTCTTGAATCTTTCCCATGCTTCATATAAAGATTATCCTTCGTATTGCTGGTAGGAAGTAATGTCATTCCTAAGCTTAGCATTCTTTGTTAGTGGGAAGTATTTCATCAAGAATTTCTCCGCCAAACCATTTCAAGTTGTAATGGAATCAAGTGGCAAAGAGTTTAGCCAAACTCAAGCACGGTCTCACAAAGAGTAAGGGAACAATCTAACCCTAAATGCCTCATCTTTCACACCACTGAACTTGAATGAATCTCCAACTTTAATAAACAATCTAAGATGTAGATTATGATCCTCTATTGATAATCGACTGAATTGTCCAATTGTCTGTAGCATTTGAAACATCACTGGCTTTAGTTCAAATTGATTAGCTTGAATGTTTGGTCTTGTAATACTTGGATTCAGCCCTTGGAACATAGGTATTGTATATTCATTTATAGCTCTATCTCTATCATCCATTAAAAACACTTGATTGTTCAAGTTTAGCTCATAATTGTTTATGTCTAATAGATTAGCCATTTTTTTTCTCTTGGGTGATATCTTGTTGTTTCATTATTAACCACAAAGTATGCTCAATTTCAATATCTAAAGGTAATATTTCTCCTTCACAAACTTTGCGCATGCAATAGATTCAACTATGTTTCTACAATACTAAAGGAGATGTCTAAATAAAAATTAAAAAAATAAAGAACTAAATAAATAAATTAAAGTTAAAAAAATAAATAAACAAAGAAAATAACTAAAATAAATTAACTAAAATAAATAAATAGATAAGTGAGTAAAAGAAAATAAGTAAATTAAAGTTAAAGTAAAGAAAAATAACAATAATAATAAAAATTTAATTTATAATATTTATAATCCTAGGCAACGACACAAAAACTTGATCACCACACAAATTGTGTGTGCCAATCATTGTGTACCCATTCATACTTCTAAGGTGGTTCATATAGCTTCTTCTCATTCAATGGGTCCAAATAAGGCTTAATGTATTTTTTCCTCAAATTCTTTTTGAATGTCTTCCATCCCGAAACAGCAGTCTTAAGGCACTTACGTTTGAATGCCTTTGGAAGATTGTATTTTTCCTATAAATTCACATGAAAATTTAACAATAAACTAATTAAGAAAGGACCAAAAAGTACAAGTGCAATATATATACTTACATTCAATGTTGCCCATATCATGTCTTTATCTGCTTGAGAAACTTCCATCTACCAATCATTATAAATAATCCGAATCATTGTTTTTCCTAACACACATATCCTACTAATCATTTTTGTTCCCTTCTTTCCAATTGGGTTGCATTCATTATCAAATTCAATTGTAATTTTTTCTATGCACGTTGATTTAGCAATTTTCTTCATCTTTGTTATACCTCTACCATTTTTAACTTTTTCTTTTTTCCTTCTTTTAGATGGTCTTTCCATAACTGAAGAAGTATCATCATTCGTAGAACTCTCCTCATCAATGTCGTCGTGTTCATTACTAATTCTTTCATTTTTGTCACAATAGTCAACAATCTCATTAGAATCCATATACTTATAGACAAAGAATGAAAACATTATATATATATATATATATATATCAATTTATAATCGAATATAAATAATAAAATCATATTATAGACGTAAGTTGTAAATAGAAATAAACACATTCAATATTTTACGATACATACCTAACAAAAACAATGCAAATAAAGAAAAAGTTATCTTCCTTGATCAATCCAAGTTGGCTCACAATCATTGCACATATATATTGAATTATCATCTTCTAAATCATTAGCATCATTTGAGTTAGGTATATTGCTCGCAAAAGATCCATATTCAGATAAAATTTCGTTTAATTCTTCCTCTTTGTGATAAAACTCTCGCTTAGGCGGTATCAACACAACTGACCACTTTGTGTCTATAGGATCTTCTACATAGAATACTTGGTTAGCATGAGTGGCCATGATGAATGGGTCATCTTGATGACCTATCTTACCAAGGTTAACAAGAGTTAATCCTAATTTTCTCTTACAAATTGCACTTTGATTATCCTCAACCCAATCACACAAGAATATTGGAACACAAAACATATGATATTCTAACTCCCAAACTTCTTGAATAACTCCATAATAAGTCCTTTCAGATAGTACCGGGTTATTATCCTTAGAACTTGCAAATTGCAAAGCTTGAGCATTTAACATAACCCCACTATTTTGATTAACACGAATTTCATCCCTTGCCTTTGTTGTAAATCGAAAACCATTTATAACATATCCAGGATACTTGATAACATCATATTGCGGCCCCTTTGCTAGCCACCTTATAGTTTCTGTGATGGAATTATTAGGAACACTTAACTCGTCCATAACTTTATCTCGAAACCAATAAATAAAATTACAATTGTGTTCATCTTGAAACCATTTCTCTCATTTTCTCCTGTTTTGAGGTTCTGCCTTTAACATATCCATGTACATCTTATTGCATATGAGTAATATGAGTAACATATGAAAAGATAATTTAAGAAATTATGAAATGTAGATTTAAATGAAACCATTTTTACCTTATGTATGGTTCAATCTCTTTATTGTTTGCAAGCACCAAACGATGACTTTGTTCCCATTGAACTTGCATGATGGTTTCAACTGAGCTTAAACTTATTGGTTCACCAATATTCTCTAAACCACTACCCAATGAAAACCTTGGCTGAGGGATTCCAATTGTGGATACACCAGATAGATACTCAGAGCAAAACTCAATAGCTTCTTCTGCAATATAACACTCAACTATTCACCCCTCTAGTCGATTACGGTTATGAACATAACCTTTCAAAAACTTCATGAATCTTTCAAAAGGATACATCCATCGCAGGTATATAGGACCACATAACTGTACTTCTCTAACAAGGTGAACAGTTAAGTGAACCATGATATCAAAAAATGAAGGTGGAAAATAATTTTCAAGTAAGCATAATGTCTCAACAAGTTCAACTTGTACTTTATGTAGCTCAGATTCTACAATTGTTTTCTTGCAAATGGAATTGAAGAAAAAACAAAGATGAGTGATTTCATGATGAACATGCTTTGGAAGAATTGATTAATTGCCACCGGCAATAATTGTTGCATAAGAGCATGAAAATTATGTGATTTTAAACCATATAACTTTAAGTCTTGCATTGATACTAGGTTTTTAACATTTGATGAGTAACCTTCGGGAACTTTCAATCCTAACAAACATTTGCAAAATGTTAACTTTTCATCCCTAGAAAGTGTAAAACAAGCAGGAGGTAACTTAACCCGTGCACCTTGTTTAATTGGAGCCAGTTCTTTTCTAATTCCCAATTCTTTTAGATCTAAGCGGGCAGGAATACCATCCTTTGTTTTAAAAGTAATATCAAGAAGTGTTCCAATTAGAGTATCACAAATATTCTTTTCTATTTGCATCACATCTAGTATATGTCATACAAGCAATGTTTCCTAATAAGGCAACTTCCAAAAAATTGACATCTTCTTCCAACATTTGTCATCGATGTTAGGTTTTACCTTCTTTTTTGTAATCATTTTGAATTTTCTTTTCCCTATTTGTCCTTTTTATTTTTGCATTTCTTTTCCTTTTTCTGCTCCTCTAAATTTTCATTGTAATTTAGCCATTTCTTTCAAAACTAAGTCCCATTTTCCCAAGTTCTTGAAGATCATACCTTGTAATTTGTGTAACACTTCTTCTCCCTACAAAGCCACTGGAGTATCTTTTTCTTCATTGTTACTTACACCTTTCTTTCGAGATTGAAACTTATGCCCTTTTGGCAAGAATCGAGTATGTCCAGCAAAATAAATCTTTTTTGAATGAACTAGTTATTGAGCACAAGTTTTCTCACTACATACTAGACATGCATTGTACCCCTTGGTCACATGTCCACACAAATTTCCATAAGCCGGAAAATCATTTATTGTCCACAATACCACTTCTTTAAGATTAAAGTACTCCTTTTTGTATGAGTCATACACTTCAATTCCTTCGTCCCAAAGTTTCTTCAAGTCATCAATAAGAGGCTCCAAGTAGACATCAATGTCATTACTCGGCTGTTTTGGTCTAGAAATTAACATGGAAAGCATCATAAACTTTATTTTCATGCATAACCAAGGAGGAAGGTTATACGTGACAATAATCACTGGCCAACAACTGTATCTACTACTTAGATTGCTATGAGGGTTAATCCTATCAGCATCAATAGCAAGACGCAAATTCCTAGGCTCCGACCCAAAATCTGGCCACTTTTCATCTACTACCTTCCATCACGGGGAATCTACTGAATGACGTAAAATACCATCCATGGATTTATTATCTGCATGCCACGTCAACATATTCGATGTCTCTTTACTTTTAAACATTCTCTTCAAACGAGGTATTGGTGGAAAGTACCACAACACTTTATTCGGTACTCCTTTTACTTCATTACCATTTGATGTAGGCTTCCACCTTGAAGTAGCACACTCCGGACATTGAGTAGCATTTTTATATTATTTCCTATAAAGGATACAATCATTTGGATAAGCGTGAATCTTTACATACTCCATACCAAACTTACTCAATGTTTTTTTCACTTCATACGTAGAAGTAGGCAACTCATTTATATTTGGGAGCATTTCATGAGTTAACTTTAATATAGCAGTGAACCCGACATCAGAAAACCCATGTTTCGCTTTAAGGTTGTAAAATTTCATTATTGCAGACAACTTGGTGAAATTTGTGCAACCAGGATAAAGTGGTTTCTCTGCATCTTCTAATAACTTGTTAAATTCATCATGATTTATGTTTGTTTCATGTTCTATTGCATTTACCATCTCAACGGCGAAATCCTCCATATCTATGGATTTTATCCGACAGTTTAGTGATGTGTTTGTTTCATCATTCTCTTGAATTAGGGGTTCTCCATGCATATACCAATTTATATAAGTTCGAACAATCCCTTTACATATAAGATGATCTCATATATCATCAATATTTTGAAATTCTATATTTATGCAATCTTTGCAAGGACATCGAATAGGCTTATCTTCTACGGCATTCAACCAAGCAAAATTCAAAAATGCTTCTACTCCTTGTAAATATTCTTGTGAAAATCTTGGCTTATGCATCCAAGACTTATCCATTCTAAATGACACAACACATGTAATGGTTAGAAAAAAAAATTAGAAGGAAAAAATACAAGTATACACTTGCTCGTGAATAGATTAAGGCACGCAATCAAATGAAAGGTTTATGCCTCTCAATTTGCTACCCTACCTTACTTTTTAAATAGGGTACTTTAGTCATAATTTTTATTTCAATCATGAAACCTTATTTTTATTACGTCGTATATATTTTTAAAAAATCATAAAATTTATATTTTTAAAATTTATATAATAGTAAAAGTAAAATACTAACTAATATAAACAATTTTATTTTTATTAGTATTCGATTAAAATGTATTATTTTAAGTAACAATTTAATATTGTTTTTATTGATTCAAAAAGATGAGCAAAAATATGTTTTTTTGTAAACTGTTATTTATATATATTGAAAATTTATTTAAACTACAAAGTAATGCTTCTTATGCTTTTAACATGTATTATCAAATACATGATCAGAAAGGTTAGGCATGTGATTTTTCTGGTATGGTTGTTGTTACTGATGAAGATCCATCTATAGGAGATTGTGACTTTCTGGTGATGTTAAATTATTTTAACATACAATTTAATACTAAATTCCAAAATTTTCACTCACCATTATGTTTAAATTATTTTAATAATTATATTTGCCTATTAATTAACGCCTAATTACATTGGCAATTATAAAAATAATTTGTGATCAAGATTTATAGATGTTAATTAGAAAATTAGGATTATGTCTATTAAAACTAAATCATGCCAAACAAATTGTTTTGAATATCTATGTGTGAAGGAGGTTGGAGTTAGTGGACAAATTGTGTAGTGAAACCTAATATGCAAATCTCCCTTTGTTTCCCAATTAGTTAGCATATTAATTGATAATAGAAATAATTTTCTAGTTACAAAAATTGAAACCTAAGTAATTAATTATGTGTTACTTATTTTATGTGACAAAAACATTTATACATGTTCAGTAAAAGTGTTTCAGGACCAAATAGGAAAAAAATTGTAAAAAGCCTTTCCAAGGTTTAGAAAGCACAAATTGTGTTTACCGATAGAAACACATCGTTTTTTATGTGTTTTTATCCGGAACCACTTTTAACATAAATACAAACAAACAGATACTAATATACTTGTTTCCAAATGATTTAAGCATATTAATTGATACTTGAAATTATCAAATTATTTTCTCAATAAATCCTCAATTTGTATAACAAATTTTATGCTTATTGATTTTCATTTCAGTTGGCATGGACTTAGAAGTTGGGAAAAAAAGCTGCAATGTAAATGAAGAGTATCTCAATGCCTTAAGAGCCAAATCTTATACTTCCAAAATCTAAACTCATCAAATGAAATTCAACATACTTCCAAAATATAAACTCAGCAAATAAAAATTTGTAAATCCATTAGCTTTTCTGCAAATGAAAATTTGTATAGGCTCATCGGCATGTATATAAACATTCTTCCAAAAGCTAAACTCAACCACAATAGCCAGTTCCTAAATCCCTAAAAATGTTTCAAATTTGATGCAATACAATGAAAAAAAATTCAGAGGCAATTATCAGATAACAGGAGATGGATTTGTATAACACTGAAAAATAACCCTAACTAAAATATATTATGCGTAGAACTAATCTACTAAGAATTAACACATATGAATTGATATTATAAAAATTGAGGGTATCACACTTACCAGGAGCTGCATCGTAAGCGACGACACTACAAATGATCGGTGATGAGTGCGAATATGAACAGAAAATAAATAGAGAGAAAAGAAGAAGCTGCTGGAAAGGAACGAGCGCGAGAGAGGTGCTGGAAAGGAGGATCTGCTGTAAGTCTATAATTTCTTTAGGTGCGGTGCGGTGTGACGATAATCGATATATTGGAACGAAGGATTTGTGTTTTGCTAGGAGAGAGGGTAGGTTACGCGTACGATTCTTAATATATATATATATATATATATATATATATATTAAAAATTATATATTAATATATATATTACTTCGCGCGCTTACTGTGTTAAAAATTTCTTTTATATATATATATATTAATTAAAAATTATATATTAATATATATATATATATATTACTGCGCGTCCTCACAGTCATTTTGATATATATATATATATATATTATATAAGAAATAAAAATACATTAAATTAAAATAATAATAGAGAAAAATAAAAAAAATTGTAAATTAATTTTTGTATTTTTTTAAATGAATGACATACAGTATTTTAATATTAAAAATTCTATTATTTTAATTATAATTACAATCATTTAATAATCGTGCCTATATAAATTTATTTATATATATTTAAATATTTTTTGTAATTTAACTTATAGTCATGGTTATTGAAAAAACCGAGGCTATATATATACACTATAGTCTCGGTTTTTATCAAACCGTAGCCAAAAACCTATGGCCTCAGTTTTTAAAAGAATCGAGGCTAAAATTTCGTGACCAAAAGTACATATTGTAGTAGTGCTTTCCTCATCATCTGAATCAATGGTAGACTTATAGGATTATCTATTAGAAATTGTAGTAAATGCCAAGTAGTTGGTGCCATATTCAAATAGATTATCGTTATCACATTTAGATTCAGAAAGTGTAGTATTCAAAGTTCTTCTATATTTGTTCTTCTTTTTTACACAACCAACTATGAAGTGACCAAAACCCATACATTCAAAACATTGACATCCAATGGGTTTAGATTTATTACCATCATAACTCGTATAATTGAGTTCTCTTGGAATCTGATCCTTTCAACAACTTGATTGCCCTTTATTTTTGAGGATTTTGTTCAATATTCTGGTTAAGAGTGCTAGTTCTTCATCATTATTGTCTCTATCTTCAATCATAGTAGTTTTGAAAGCAATACCTTTGTTCTTTGGAGGTTTTCGAAAACTCATCTCATAGGTTTGAAGTGATCCTACAAGTTCTTCTATTTCAATGTTTTCTACATCCTTGGTTTATTCAATTGGAGTGACCTTTGTATGGAAGCGATTTGGTAGTGAGCAAAGAATCTTTTGAGCTATCTTGAAATCATCAATCGTTTCTCCAAGATTGGTAGAGGTGTTAGTAACATCACATAATCTAGTATAGAATTCAAAAAAAGTCTTGTCTCCTTTCATCCTAATATTTTCAAATTTATTACCAAGCATGCAAAGTTTTGATCGTTTAACTTATGAGGTACCCTCATGGGAAACCTTCAAAATTTCCCAAGCATGCTTAGTAGCTTCAACATGTGAAATATGACAAAACTCATCCACAAACGTAGCATTGAAAATAGCATTAATTTCTTTTTGATTTCATTTACTACCAATTTTGTCTTTATTGGTCCATTTGTTCCTAGGCTTAAGAGTGACTCTATTATCTTTGGTAACCATAGGTGGTTTCCTACTATAAAGTAGAAAGTTCCAAATTCTTTCATCTATAGATAGTAGAAAGGCTCTCATACGAGCCTTCTAATATAGGTAATAAGATCCATCAAAGTAAAGTACCCGGGTTATAAATGAGCCCTCTCTCAAGTGATACATAACAAGGTCCTAGGCACACTAAGTGTATATACTAACTACTTTGATACCAAGTGAATATTCCTTTATTTAGTTATAGATCTGAATATCTAGTCGATAGAAATATGGTAAATTTAAAAATTCATAAGCAGACAAACAACCATTGACATGTACCTAAAGCAATGTAGAAATAAAAATATCAATATATGAGATTTTTAGGTGGAACCAACCTATGTCACACCAACAACATAAAAGGAAAACCACTGATGCACTGAACCACGTAATTTTCCACTATGAAAAATAAATATATAGTTACAAAGCTAGGACTCAAACTACGCACCTAAGTAATGCCCCAAGTAACCTACTTACAAGTATCTACTTGGATCACAGTCTCTACAAGTTAATCAAACCCATATCGCTATTACGTGAAAGATTAGTACATGAACACAAGTGCAAGTGTGTGTCCTAGAGCATATTCAATAATGAAAATCCCAAAGTAGTTGATTTAATAAATATATCATATAAAATGAAAATAACTAACAACTCTAGAGCAATTAGTTAAAAAAAATAACACAATTATTATTGTAGGCTTGTTAATTCATCATACAAAACCACAAATTTTTGATAAATTAACATAATGAAAAGGCCTACTTAAAAACTTTTAGCAAAATAAGAAAGAGAATAAACATAATTAAGCTCTTGTGTGGTTGTTTCTAAAAGTGGACTTAGCTTTGTATCTATAGAATATTTTGAAGCACATTAGGTTAAACTGTAATTATCATATTATCCATAAAATCAGTTAAAACATGTTTAAGAAATTAAGGCAATATGGTAAAAAGATAATCCAAATCATATTGGAAATACGTTTTAAAATATTGAAAGCTGACTGCTTAATTGATCAACTCAATTGCTTGATTGATTGAGTACATTGGTCAATCGATCGAACATCCACTCGATTTATCCAAAATATATTTAATCAACATTTTAAAAAAAGTAGACCACTCGATTATATCCCTCAATCGATCTAGTTATATATTAAAATAATATTTTTTAGTTTTATTACTCGATCTATCTAGTAAACACTCAATCAATCGAGTGGCTCAAATTCATATTTTTCCTATATGTCTAATATGTAATCTAACACATACAGAAATAGAAATATACCTTATATGTGATTATTGAGACACAATAGTCTATATGGCTTGAAATATTCTTCTAAGACACACCTAGAAACAAAAATTACAATTAAATGTTTTGTTCATGAATATAATGGAGATCGAGGTGCTGACCAAGTTGATATTCCTAAATATTCTCAAGATCCTTTTCAAGGAATTGGCGGTCCAATGACTAGGGAAAAGACAAAGAGGATGAAAGAATCTTTGTAAGGCTTGATCATGGAAGTATAATACAAAAAGGATGTGCTAGAAGATTCTAAAACTAAATTTGAAGATTCCAAAGCTTCACCAAGGATGGTCCATTATCTTTTTATGCGAGAGATAGATTTGGAAGATCAGGTTGGATGCAAGGATTGATTTAGAAGCAATTTTTTTTAGTTAATTGTGGGCCTTTTATGTTTTATTTATCATAAGTCTTTTTAGTCTTTTAGTTTTTAAGGATGGATTAAGTCCAATCCATAACTAAATTGGCCCATTAGGCCTATTTTTCCTAGGGTTTTTTTCTTTTAGGGTTTCTTGCTTATAAAAAGAGCAACTATGTAATTTGGAGGCAAACCATATATCATTGATCAAATTTATTTTAAAAAGCTTTTTGCTTTGCCTTCTTGTGCTCTTGGTTGAATGCTTGAACTTGACTTATCAAAGGAAATGATCATCCTTTATGGAATCTCAAGGTTAGGGTTTTAAGGACTTTGTTTTCTTAGGATTCTGATCAGATCATTTATAACACGTTCCTAGCAAATTGATTGTTGCTATTCCTTTGAGTTCATGAGTTCCTAGGACTGTTTACCTATAGGATCCAAATCATTTGGTATTATAGAATTGGTTGCTAGAAATAGGTTATCTATCAACATCTATCTTTGTTTGAGTTCTTGATTTTAAAAAAAATTCAACCTTTATAATTCTAAGTTTTCTTCCTATCCTTTTTTTTGTTTTGAAAATCTGCCTTGATTCCAAATTTGATTGTTTTCTTTCCTTATTTTTGGCTAACAAAAATATTTTTTTTTTGGGATTTTGGTTTGTGATATTCTTGTCTGGTCAAATTATCTACCTAGTGTTTTGTGGTCAAAACAAAACTTCATTTGGTTTCCTTATTTTCTTTCGATTCTATTTTTGTTGTTTTTGTCTTTGGATTTTGTTTTGTAGTTCTCTTTGAATCATAAAACTTGCTATTCTATTTTAAAAAAAAGGAATCATATTTCGGTCAAGCAAGATAATAAATGAAAGATCTTGAAAAGAATTCCAACTTAAGATTATTCTTTTCCTATTTTAACTTTCCTAAATTGATTGTTTACTCTTTTCCTTATTCTTATATTCTTTCCATTGTATTAGCCCCTCTAAAACATTTGCAAGCCAAATATTCTCAAGATCCTTAGCAAGGAATTGGTGGTTCAATGACTATGGAAAAGACAAAATGGATGAAAGAAGCTTTGTAAGGCTTTATCACAGAAATGCAATACAAAGAGGTTATGCTACAAGATTCTAAAACTAAATTTGAAGATTCCAAAGCTTTACAAGTATGGTCGATTATCTTTTTATGCAAAGTAAAATTTTGGAAGATCAAGTTGGATGTAAGGATTGATTTAGGAAGAAATTTTTGTTTTAGTTAATTGTGGGCTTTTTATGTTTTATTTTTCATAAGTCTTTTTAGTATTATATTTTTTAAGGATGAATTAGACCAAAACCATAACTAAATAGGCCCATTTCATCTAGGGTTTTTCTATTTTAGGGTTTCTTGCTTATAAAAAAGAGCAGCTATGTAATTTAGAGGCAGACCATATATCATTTATAAATTTATTTCAAAAAGATATTTGCTTTGCTTTCTTATATTCTTGATTGAATTCTTGAATTTAACTTATCAAAGGGAGTGATCATTCTTTATGGCATCTCAAGGTTAGGGTTTTAAGGACTTTGTTTCCTTAGGGTTCTAATTCTATAATCTATAACACGTTCCTAGAAAATTGATTGTTCCTATTCTTTTGAGTTCGTGGTTTCTTGGGATTGTTTACCTAAAGGATCCACATTAGAATATTTATAACACTAACCTAAACCTTACAATACCCTTTTGATTCCAATTACTATAAACTTTATCTTTAATGGCCCATTTTTTGCTTAGTTTAGGAGTAACAATATTATCTTTGGTAACCATAAGTGGCTCCCAACCATAAAGCACAGAGTTTTAGATGCTTTCATCTATAGACCATAGAAAGACTCTTATAAATGCCTTCCAATATGGGTAATTAGACCCATCAAAGTAAGTTGCATTGGTTGTAAATGATCAACCCTCTCTTAAACAAGGTCCTAGGCATAATAAGTGTATCTAGTGACGGCTTTGGTTCCAAATGAAAGTTCATTTATTCATTTGTGGATCTAATTTGAAGAATATTAATGGAAATATGACAAATGGAACTTTTGTCAATGGCCAAGCATACAATCATACATAAATACAGTAATGCAAAAAATAAAGATTCACACCTAAGATTATTAAGTGGAAACAACTTAGGCCATACCATGACCTATGAGGAAAATGATCGATCCACTAGACTACCTATATATCCAATATTAAAAATAAGTATCCAGTTACAAGGCTAGATCTAAAACTACCCACCCAAGAAATGGCCCTAAGTAACCTACTTACAAGCCACTACTTTCATTATTCTCTACAAGAAATGCATTCGGATCTAGACCAGCATTCCAACAAACTTGAGTCCCAAAAGTTAATCAAACCCGTGCTACTACCACTTGAAAATTTAGCAAATAAACACAAGTTCAAATGTGTGTCCTAGAGCAAATTCAATAATGAAGAACACCAACTAGTTGATTTAAACAATATATCAGATAAATAAAAAACAACTAGCAACTCTAGAACAATTAGTTAAAATCATAATAGCACAATTCTTATTTTAGGCTTGTTAATCCATCAAATACAACCACAAATACTTGACAAATTAACTAAATGAAAAAGCCTACCTAAATTTTTTTAGCAAAACAAGAGAGAGAATAAAAGATGAAGAGAATAATTACAATTAAGCTCCTACGTGCTTAGGTTCAATTGTGTTCTTAGGTTTATATTTATAGAATCTTTTGAAGCACTTTAGGTCAAATAAAAATTATCATCTTGTCCATAAAATCAGTTAAATGTGTTTTAAAGAATAAGGACAATATAGTAAAAGATCAATCCTAATTGTATTAGAAATAGGTTTTAAAATCAAAGCTCCAACCACTCGATCCATCTAAAAGTGCTAGATCGATCAAGTACATAGTTCGATCTATCAAATTGATCAAGTGTAGAAATTTATTAATTCTCAAAAACATGGATTGATCTAGTTATTAATCTCGATATCCCTCTATCAATCTAGTCATATAAATAATTAATTCAGCATGTAATATAGCTCGATCGATCGAGTAGCCTATTTTCATATTGTTCCTATATGTCTATTATGCTATAGAAGGTGTATGGGAATAGAGATATACCTAAGATGTGATCAGTGAGCTTGAATAGTTTCTTCCGCTTAAAAAATATTCTTCTAAGACACACCTAAAAACTAAAATTACAATTATAGGTTTTTTTCACAAATATTGCCAACACTCGCAAAAAGGTTATATAAAGAATGAAACAAAAAGGTTTGCATATGTTTACAAATAAGAAAGGATCAAATGTGCATATCATAGATCTCATGAAATAATCAAATGCTAGGATTATGAAGACATCATATTACTAAAATCATACTTCAATCAAAATCATTAAGAAAAAATATCAAGTATATACCTTGATGACTCTACGAAAATAGAGTCATTATCACACTTTTTTACTTAATATTTACTTGTTTTATTTAATAAATAGTATTTTTATTGCTAAAAAAATTAAAATATAAACATTTTAGTGAAAAGGGGTGAAAATACAATTTTTGGGATTTTTCTGGAATTTTTCTGGAATTTTTCTGGATTTTTTATGAATTTTTAACGCATGATCAATCATAAGTGCCACGTGGCATGCCACGCGAGCAAAGGAGCTGACTGGGTAAGCCACGCGCATGCCATGCAAGCACGGAGAGTGAATCATGTCGCACCACGTGTGAAGAGGATGAAACACGCACCACGTGTCATCACGACGTTCAATCTGATTTCAGAAATTGGTCAACGCGCCATGACACGTGTCAACACACCATTGCTCCGAGAATTACACTGGAAAGCGTTGAATCTAACTAGTCTCTCCTGCCATGCGTCTCATCTTGATTTGCCTAATGAATTTCTTATGCCATATGGCATGCTACAATTGGCTGAAACTGTCAGTTTTGCTTGTTTTGATCGTAGCCCTTGATTTGAAGCTGATCGGATGGTCCAGATCACACTTGAGCTTTATTTAAGCCCTTAATCACACCATAAACCCTAATTAGCCTCCATTAGCATAATATTGGTCAATTTTTAGAGCTAAAAAGAGAGAAAAATACAGAAAAGTGAAGAAATGACACAATTTTGGTGGAGATTCAAGAGGAAATTAATTCTACAATTCAAGATATTGATTGTATTTCTTTTTCTACTCTTTTCTTTATTAATTTTATGTCTTTCTTTATGAAAAATATGATCTTTATGAACACAATTATGTATAATTAATTTATTAATCTAGGGATCTTATAAACCCAATTTTCACCATGTGATGATCTAATATTTTTTCCCAATTATAATATTAATTTAATTATATTATTTAATCTGATTTTTATGTTATTAATTGTTTGGCCAATAATTTATCTATAGAGGCAATTAAATATATTTGAGAAAATTATTTAATTGTTTATCTTGATTAAATAACATGCATAGTTTCTAGGCAGAGATGTATGATTCTTATGTATGTGATCCATAATTGATGAACCTAATGAGTAGTATGCAATTTAATTGACATGAGAGTGTGATTAAATTAATTACTATATGGTGTGTAGTTTACTTGAGAGAGGAATACATGCTAGGTTAGATTCAATTGATCATGTAATTAATTGATATTATATTGGGGGGATTTTAGTGATTTGCATGTTTAGAAAATTGGGGGATTAAGTATTCCTAGATATTTTCTCATATATCTTTTTAGTCACAAAATCTGTTTTAATTAATTATTGCTATTTACATTTAGTTATTTTAATTTTGTTTTCTTAAGATATAAAAACACCAACCAAAAAAAAAATTGATTTTTATTATTTTTAGTTTTAAAAATTAGTTTCTAAAAAAAATAATCTCCGTGAGAACGATCTTTACTTATCATTATATTACTTGTTATGATACGTATACTTGCGTATTCATTACACACACAATTTGTGTGGCGATCAAGTTTTTGCAAGATGAATGAAAATACTTTTGACTTCAAGGGGTTATTCTTATTTTTAATAGCCATATCATTACTTTCAAGAATTTAGGGTTGTAGTTATAAGGTTTTTGAGTGTTGGGTATATTCATGAACAAAACATCCAAATATAATTTTCAAGCAAATAAATTATCGAGGTTCAATGAATACATTTATGATATATCTCTATTCTTTTGTACGTTACATTTCATATTAGACATAAAAGGAACATTATTTAGGCTACTTGATTGACCTACATATGATCGATCGAGAATCAATCTACTTAGATGAAAAAGTCGTATAATTAATTTTTCATTTGAGTAGATTGATCAAAGTTATTGATGGTCTATCAATCAAGTAGTAGATTGATCGAAAAATGACTATATCGATATACTTGCCTTAGGATTTATTTATTTAATACCCTAGATCAATCAAGGATTGATTAGATTAATCAAATATTTTGGCTCAATCGATCGAGCACAATGTAGATCAACCGAGTGTCTAGGTTTTAAACTTTAACCTAATTTTTACTCGAGTCAAATGTTTCAGTTACTATTTTATTCCAATTATTTACTGCTCTATGAATTGTTTAGTGGACAGAATTATAATTGGACTTTAACCTATAATTAGGGCTTCATTCTTTCCCATATAAAGAACGTAATGCTCCGTATTTTGTTCAGCCATATTTGAATCAGATTTTGCATTCTAAGCTCTCTCTAAATCTATTTTGGAAAAATATTCTTTTAGGTTTTTTCATTAGTTAATTTATTAAACATTTTGTAGTTGTGTTTGATTGATTAACAAGCCCATAATATTTGAGTTATTGTGCTTCAACATTTGTTCTACCGTTGCTAGTAATTTTGATTTAATTGATATTTTATTAAATCATCTAGCTAGGGTTTTTCTTTATTGAATATGATCTAGGACATACATTGTACTTATGTTGTTATGCTAACTTTTTATGTGCCAGCTAAATAGACTTGATAACTGGTGTGACTCGAGTTAATTGGAACATTGGTCCATATCTGAACACCTTGCTTGTGGAGACTATGAAAGAAAGTGAAGGCTTGTAAGTATGTTACTTTGAGGAATTAACTTGGTGGGTAGTTTGAGCCCTAGCCTTGTAATCGAATACATTTTCATAGTGGATAGTTAGGTTGTTCAGTGGACCAATGGTTTTCTTCTTAGGTCAGGGTTGTGGCTTAGATTTTTCCCACCTAAAAATCTCGTGAGTTATTTTATTTTTTTGCATTTTTTTATTTACACATAATTACATGTTTAACTATCTACAAAATTCTAATTTTTCATTTCTCGCTAATTATATATTTACCTTCTCTGTCTAATTAGATCCGTAACTAAATAAACTTTCAATAGTATTCTATTATACTATTTTTTCTCACTTTTTAATTTTTATTTTATATTTTTTGAGAGAATGGACCCATGTATGTATATTATGTTGAATGGCTATTTTGGCTCTCTTTCTTCCCTATTCTAAGGGAGCCCATATATATCTTCTTTTGTTAGTAGAAATCAAGTATGAAAAAAAAGATAGACACAACTTCAATTACTGCTCAAGTCATTTAATCAAAAAATGAAAATAAGTAAATGATACTTCATTAGTTGTTTAAAATCCTAATATTCAATGCAAAACCTATAGAGACCACCTAACAATTTGAAACAATAGGAAAAGTGTTTAAAAGATTAGAAGAAAGATTATTACTTAAAATAGAATGATATCGGCTCAATAATCTCACAAGGTAGTCTCCATTATTTAATTCCTATACACCCATTTTGGGTTTATCTCAATTTCAATATCCAAGCATGAAACATAAACGACGAATAGAACTAACTTTTATAATAATTCTTGAAAAATATTAAGACATCAAACAAAAGATGCATAAACTCAATCAATCATCTTAAATTAACTAAAAGCATGATAATTTTGTATCAAAAAAATTATTGGGTCTATTTGTACCCCTCCAAACCTAAACTACACATTATCCTCCGTGTTTTCAAGTATTTTGATGTTTAGAAAAGCATTAGAAAAAGGGAAAGTAGAAAATTAATTAATAATAAATAAATGAAAAAACTAAAATAAAACAAAGAAAAGAATATTACCTAAAATGGTGGGTTGCCTCTCACCAAGTATTTAGTTTAACATCTTAGCAAGATGTTACTTTTTCTATTCAAAGAGGTTTTAATGTATCCTTGAAGTGCTTTTTCCTTCCCTTATCTTGGTGCTTCCCAAGAGATGGCTTTATTGTACTTGAAAAAGATTTATAATGAGTATTACCCATATTACTTTTCTTTTTAGGATAAGAGGACTTACAACTCAGGTTTATGTTTGCATAAGGGTCATTCCTAGGTCTATGTGAGTATCCCTCCATTGAGTGCATTTGTTTAAAGGATAAGTTTTAGCACCATGTCTATAAGTACTACAAACTCCGCAAACCTATTGACTTCGTTCATTTTTGGAGGTGAGGAGTGCGACTTGCTTGGTTAACTCAGCAAGTTATATAGCATTTCATTACCCAAGCCTATCTCATTGACTTTTGCTCTTCTCACTCTAGTACTCTTTTATTGGTAATTAGCACCGAACATCTCTTAGAGATCACAAGTCCAAGCAGATAAATATTTCCTACCACTAGCTTAGTGATAACTGTATTTTATACTATTATTTTCGTCTATTTTATTAATTATAATTGCTATGTTCTTTACATTTTTAGTTAATTTTTAATTAATTAAATTAATATTTACTATTAGTTTTTTAATAAATATATTTTTAAGAAAATTAAAGAATTTGAACAAAAAAAGGACTTAATTGCAATTAATAAAAGCTAAAAATATAATTTGAATTAAAAGTGGGTGATATTGCAAATATCAAAAGATTATAAGTTAATTTGAATTAAATTTGAGGGTCAAAATGCAATTAAGGAAAGTTGATTTTTCTATGCAGGAGAAGGAGGCCACTCGCGCCATTATGCATGCGCGACACGCACCATACGATCAAGAAATCAACGGTCAAAATCATGCACATGTAATGAAAATGCGACAAAAAGCTATTGGATGCAGGTTTCCTGGATGCATGTTGCACGGCACGTAGAATGGGACCCACGTGTCGGCTGCGCAGAATATTTTCCCGAGGTGTATCTCATCGCTCACCGTTGGATCAATTTTGAACGGTCCAGATTCGTACGCAAGTGGAATCAAGCTGTCTCGCATCGAGTAGCGTGCTTATATCCCATACAACGCAGTTCATTCTATCAGTGTATGCCCTCGCGTTCCACCAAATACGAAGCTACCACGTGTTTCCTTAATCTTCCAGCCAATCATATTGTGACACGTGACATACATTTTTGTGAAATCAAAACACAGGAAACGATGCACTCTTTTAGCTGGATTGTTATAATCTGTACGCGTGTTTTCCTTTTATTATTCCCCATGTCTCCTACTACATGTATTTTTATAGGAAAAAAATATAATCGTTTAGGGGTGGTATATTTAGAGACGCGAGGAAAGACGTTGGGGAAGTTTTAGTTTTGTTTTAGTTTTTCAGTTTTTTCATTTTTTTTCTCGATTTTTTGAGCTTCTTCTCTGCGTATTGTTGAGAACATGCAGAAACCTTTCTTTAACATTCTAGGGTTACAGTGTAGCTTAAATTATGAAACTTGAATTAATTATTTTTGAATGATTTATGGAACGGTTTAAGTTGTTTATTTTATCTGTGCTTATTGCTTTTAATTATCGGAAGATTAATTAATTGATCTGTGACACTTAAATAAACTTGGAAAAGGCATTTTTGTATGTTGCTCATGATAAAATAACATATATATATATATAAGGGATATGAATATACTTTTATTGTATGTGTAACTATTTGAGAACTTGGAACTTAATAAATCTAGTTGAATTTAATTCTCATAGGAATATAGTGAATTATTTTAGCGAGATGTGTCTATATGGAGCTCGGAAGAGATATATAGATAAATTAGGAGTTCTTGGTTAACAACTTAAATACGAGAACATAAATCAAGAGAAAATAAAATGATTCAAGTGGATTAATTTGGTGAAACTGCAATCCTAGAATTTTCTTACAAACTGTTATAAAAATTAGTTAGTCAAACTGCATCAAATTATCGACTGTTTGGATAAAATCATGTTGAAATAATTTTAGTAATTAACGAACACTAGTAACAAATCTCTGTGGGAACGATATTTTACTTATCATATTATTACTTGTGACATTATATACTTGCACGATTTTATGTTCTCCTAAAAGAGACAACAAGTTTTTGGCGCCATTGCTGGGGATTTGTTTTACTGTTTTTTGTTGATACTAATACCAATTAATTTGATTTTAGTTCAAAAAAAAATATCCCTAAAAAAAGGGATATTTTTTTATTGCTTATTGTTATTTACATAGATTTGTGTGTTTATTTTCATTTTTACTTTATTAGATTTATTTTTCAGATTTTTGGATAAAGTGTGACTTTGTATGCGATGCATAAGAAATAATGACATAGTTCCGTTAGATCTAGAAATTGAAAAAAAATAATAAACAAGAAACATCAAAACATCTAATTATGGATGAGGAAATTCCTGAAGTGGAAGAACCAAGATCTTTAAGAGATTATGCAGTGCCTATGGTTGGCGGTACTCATTTGAGCATTAGAAGACCATCAATTCAAGCCAATAATTTTGAAATTAAGCCTGCAATCATTCATATGATTCAAACATCAGTTCAGTTTAGTGGTTTACCCCACGATGATCCAAACTCTCATATAGCAAATTTTTTAGAAATTTGTGATACCTTTAGGCATAATGGAGTGACCGATGATGCTATTCGGTTGAGACTTTTTCCTTTTTCACTTAGGGATAAGGCAAAGAGTTGGTTGAATTCACTACCATGTGGTTCTATCACCACTTGGGATGATTTGGCTAAACAATTCTTAGCCAAATATTTTCCACCAGCAAAGACTGCAAGGATGAGGAATGAAATCACCACTTTTATGCAGTTCAACTTAGAATCATTATATGAAGCTTGGGAGAGGTACAAGGAGCTACTTCGAAGATGTCTTCACCACGGTTTACCAAAGTGGCATCAAGTTCAAACATTTTATAATAGTTTGATGGGTCAAACTAGAAACATGATTGACGCTGCAGTAGGTGGTGCTCTAATGGGAAAATCAATTGATGAAGCCTACAACTTATTAGAGGAAATGGCTTCCAATAGCTATGAGTGGCCATTAGAGAGGATGATGCCTAAGAGAGCGGTTGGAATTCATGAGATTGATGCTATGACCGTTTTAACTACACAAGTATCCGCTTTGGTGAAGAAGATGGATACTTTGAGTGTCCATTCTATTCAGAGTCCTTTTGTTGCATGTGAAAATTGCAATGGAAACCATGCCAGTGAGAGATGTCCTCACAGCCCTGAATCTGTTAGTTTTGTTTCCAACTACAATAGGAATCAAAACAACCCTTATGCTAACACTTACAATCCAGGGTGGAAGAATCATCCTAATTTATCCTGGAGTAACAATGAGGGACCATCATCTTCTATAAAGCCCACATATCCTCAGGCTTTCCATAACCAAGCTCCACCATAAGAAAAGAAGCCATAATTGGAAGATATGTTTTCTCGATACATGGCCAATAATGAGACTCTTCTTCAGAATCAAGTAGCTTCCATCAGAAATCTTGAAGTTCAATTGGGGCAACTTGCTACTACTATCAACAACCGCCCTCAAGGAGCTTTGCCGAGTGATACTGAAACTAATCCTAATAGGGAAGGAAAAGAGCATTATAAGGCAATTACACTCAGAAGTGGAAAAGAGTTAAAAGAAATACATAAGCCCATTTCTTTGCCAACCCTTAGTGTTGAAGCTATTGGCCCAGAAAAAAACAAGATTATGGAGAAGAAAGAGTTGAAGAGAATGAAGCAATAACAAAACCTGTGATGAAACCAGTTTTAGAAAGTCTCAAGCCTTACACTCCACCAATTTCGTTTCCTCAACGCTTCCATAAGCAAAAGCTTGATAAATATTCTCCAAGTTTCTTGAATTTTTTAAAAAGCTTCATATTAACATTCCTTTTGCTGATGCCTTAGAGCAAATGCCTAGCTATGTGAAATTTATGAAGAACATCTTGTCTAAAAAGAGAAGGTTAGGTGATTTTGAGACAGTTACTCTCACAGATGAGTGTAGCGCCATCCTTCAGAAGAAGCTACCACCTAAGCTTAAAGATCCAAGAAGTTTCACCATTCCTTGTACTATTGGTGAGAAATTCTTTGGTAGAGCTCTGTGCGATCTGGGTGCCAGCATTAATTTGATGCCACTTTCCATCTATCAGAGACTTGGATTAGGAAAAGCACAACCGACCACTGTAACTCTTCAACTTGCAGATAGGTCTTTGAAACACCCAAGAGGCATTATAGAAGATGTGCTTGTAAAGGTAGAAAAGTTTATCTTTCCTGCAGATTTCATAATTCTTGATATGGAGGAAGACAAAGAGATCCCTATTATTCTGGAGAGTCCATTTATTGCAACATGTAGGACTTTGATTAATGTTCAAAAAAGGGAACTCACTATGAGAGTTCAAGACCAAGAGGTAAATTTCAAAGTGTTTAAAGCTATGAAATTTCCAGGTGATTCTGATGCTTGTTATAGAGTAAATGAGTTAGTTGATAGCAGGTTTACAAAAAACTCTACTATTTATTCTTCTACAGTTTCTCCTGTGACTCTGAATAATGACTTAACAATCGCTTGCAAAAAGCATTGTTTGCCAATCAATGAAATTGACCAGTTCTGTCTACAAGCATATAAAAATGTTAAGCTCTATAAATAGAAGACGAAGAGATGGCATGACAATAAGCTTTTGCATCGACATTCTGAACAAGGACAAAAAGTTTTGCTCTTCAAGTCTCGGTTGAAATTCTTCCTAGGGAAACTAAAATCAAGGTGGTCAGGTCCTTTCACTATTTCCAAAATGCATCCATACGGTACTGTTAAGATTAAAGATGAAAATCCACATAGGAATCTCCAAGTGAATGGGCAAAAAACTCAAACCTTGTTGGGAAGGTGACATTGATCATCAAAAGCCAACCATTTTGTTACATGACCCGACCTGAAGCAAAGAAACAGGAAGTCAAGCTGATGACTCTAAATCAAGCGCTTCTTGGGAGGTAACCTATGTGTTTTATTTTTTATTTATTTATTATTTAGAACATGTATTAGCTGTATATTTCTTCATTTTGTTATATTGTTTTTCGTAGGTGAAAATTGGAGGAATTAAAGCTATTTTTGGATGTCAATCTTACAAATCAAACCAGGAAGTTTCTTTAAACCCATCTCATATGTTCTTTAATTTCGCACATTGAGGACAATGTGCATATTAAGTTTGGGGGTGGTAGAGAAATTGAACTTAATTGAAATATTTTCTGGGTATTGTTGCTTGTGAAGCTTTATTTATTTGATTGATTGAAGATATTTTGCTTTTAATGGTGATTTATTTTATTTCTTCGGTTTAAATGATGCAAATCTCCTTGAAAAATTTGAATATTGTCTAAGCTATGAATAATTTTTACGTATGTTTCATTTTTACAAGAATAAATATTTATGAGCACTAGTCTTGATTGTTGAGTTGCTATGGTAATTTAGAGAAGGTTTATGTGAGTATAGTTTTCAATTGCTGTTTGTGGTGTCACAGTTCTTAGAATTTGTTTGATTTTCTCTCGAGGAAAAATTCTAGATAACACTTAACTAAGAAAATGATTTAGGCCATCTTTGGATCGTTTGAGCCTTTCTATCTACCTTCACATACTTTATCCATAGTATACCCCTTTTGAGCTTCAAAGTTTATATATATATTTACTCCTTTCAAAAGCCTAGTTAAATATATATATATATATATACACATATATCGATTTTTTTTATCTCACTAACATGTGTCTATTATTAGTAAATTTCTAAAGATATATCGAAAAAAAGGATACTGAAAAAAAAGGAAAAGAAAAAAAAGGGAAAAGAAAAAAGAAAAAAGAAATTATTGTTGTATGTGATGTTAAATCCCAAATTGGGAAGTATTTATTGTGATGATAAAAGATATCTTGTTTCAATCCTAAAATGATGTGTTTGGGAAAAGTTTTGAGTTGGATATTATCTTTTATCCTACCTTTACCTAAGCCATACATTACAAGCTTAATAAAGTCCTATTGATTTTTAGTTGTTTTTGTCTACATTATTGGAGAGAAAAATGAAAAATGAACTTATGAGATTTGTGATTTCATTAAAAATTAATTGCGTTCATATTTGCATAAATTGATCCGGATTACATGTGATGAAATATGAAAAGACTTCATATACACTAAAATTCATTGTGAAAATGTAATATATTTTTAAATTGATTTCAATGCTTAGATAAAATTCTTTTATTTCTTTGAGTTATGTTATTTGAAATAACCAAAAAGAAATGTTTTGAAAATCACTATTTTTAATGCATGTATCCTTGTTTTATTTCTTTCCTTTTGCTCGAGGACTAGCAAAATCTTAAGTTTGGGGGTGTGATAACTGTATTTTATACAGTTATTTTGGTCTATTTTATTAATTATAATTGCTATGTTCTTTACATTTTTAGTTAATTTTTAATTAATTAAATTAATATTTACTATTAGTTTTTTAATAAATATATTTTTAAGAAAATTAATGAATTTGAACAAAAAAAAGGACTTAATTGCAATTAATAAAAGCTAAAAATATAATTTGAATTAAAAGTGGGTGAAATTGCAAATATCAAAAGATTAGAAGTTAATTTGAATTAAATTTGAGGGTCAAAATGCAATTAAGGAAAGTTGATTTTTCTGCGCAGGAGAAGGAGGCCACTCGCGCCATTATGCATGCGTGACACGCACCGTACGATCAAGAAATCAACGGTCAAAATCATGCATATGTAATGAAAATGCGACAAAAAGCTATTGGACGCGGGTTTCCTGGATGCACGTTGCACGGCGCATAGAATGGGACCCACGTGTCGACTGTGTAGAATATTCTCCCGAGGTGCATCTCATCGCTCACCGTTGGATCAATTTTGAACGGTCCAGATTCGTATGCGAGTGGAATCAAGCTGTCTCGTACCGAGCAGCGCGCTTATATCCCATGCGACGCGGTTCATTGTATCAGTGTATGCCCTCGCGTTCCACCAAATACGAAGTTGCCACGTGTTTCCTTAATCTTCTAGCCAATCATATGGTGACACGTGGCATACATTTTTGTGAAATCAAAACACAGGAAATGGCGCACTCTTTTAGCTGGATTGTTATAATCTGTACGCGTGTTTCCTTTTATTATTCCCCATGCCCCCCACTTTATAGGAAAAAAATATAATTGTTTAGGGGTGGTATATTTAGAGACGCGAGGAAAGATGTTGGGGAAGTTTTAGTTTTGTTTTAGTTTTTCAGTTTTTTCATTTTTTTTTCCAGTTTGCTTTAATTTTTTGAGCTTTTTCTCTGCATGTTGTAGAGAACATGCAGAAACCTTTCTTTAACATTTTGATGTTATTATTTTCTTAGGAAAGAGAGAGAAAGAAGACAACGAAGAAGAAGAAAATGGAAGAAATTTATTTTTCATTGAGAAATCGTGAAAGAGTTTCTTCTAATCTTTTTCTTTTAAATTTTATTTCTCTGAAATGTATGATTATTGTTGTATTGTAATTTTAATTTCTGCTATGAACTAATTTATTTGTTATAGGGTTGCAGTGTAGCTTAAATTATGAAACTCGAATTAATTATTTTTGAATGATTTATGGAACGGTTTAAGTTGTTTATTTTATCTGTGCTTAATGCTTTTAATTATAGGAAGATTAATTAATTGATCTGTGACACTTAAATAAACTTGAAAAATGCATTTTTGTGTGTTGCTCGTGATAAAATAACAAATATATATAAGGGATAGGAATATACTTTTATTGTATGTGTAACTATTTGAGAACTTAGAACTTAATAAATCTGGTTGAATTTAATTCTCATAGGAATATAGTGAATTATTTTAGCGAAATGTGTCTATATAGAGCTCGGAAGAGATATATGGATAAATTAGAAGTTCTTGGTTAATAACTTAAATACGAGAACATAAATCAAGAGAAAATAAAATGATTCAAGTGGATTAATTTGGTGAAACTTTAATCCTAGAATTTTCTTTCAAACTGTTATAAAAATTAGTTAGTCAAATTGCATCAAATTATAGACTATTTGGATAAAATCATGTTGAAATAATTTTAGTAATTAACGAATACTAGTAACAAATCTCCGTAGAAACGATATTTTACTTATCATATTATTACTTGTGACCATGTATACTTGCACGTATTTATGTTCTCCTAAAAGAGACAACACTTAGTTATTGTGCATGCAAGTTTTGAGCAAAATTATCATGAAGTTACCTTTAGTAGGAATAATGTTAAGGTTTTACCAACATCTATTATTCTTTTAATCCTTGCATTATTTTAGCTATATTAATCATCGAAGCTATAAAATAACTATTACTCCTACTATCCTAAGTAATGCAACAAATAAATAATATAAATGACAAAATTTGTTAGCTAGAGCATATTAATCTTGAAAAATACTAAATTAAGAAAGCATATAAAAATAAATATATATATTAGATATATTTACACATAAAGTCGGTTCACGCGGTTAACTAACTTTACATTTTATGATTTTTTTTCTTTATTCTTATTTTTCACTCTACCCTATATTTAATATATATAGTATAAAAAACCAAAATATAAATAATAATACAAATAATTAAAAATTTAAATATAATTAACTACTTGATAATTAAATTTATTATAAAAACATGTAATGTATATACAATACATATATAGTTAACTTAAATTACAAATAAAATAATGTGGTCAAAGTGTAATTGGATTGTGTGAGCAAGCTTGGTTGGCTTAGAATCACCAGCATTGTGACAAGGAAACTGGACAAAAAACACCGGGTTCACATAACAATTCATTCTCCTACAACATGAGCACATAAAAATCTATCAAACAAGTAGTCTAAGCTTAAGAGACATACGAATGGAGAAATTAAATCATTATAAATATTATCATAAAAAAAAGATTACCACAGCAACATCCGATTGAGATAACCCTTCGAACTCATATTAATACTTTATTAATCATTTGATATATACATATTTGTAGGTAAGGAAAATACTACACTTTTCTTCATGCGTTGTATTTAAAAGTAGCATGAAAATTCATATGTTCAAAAATTGTAGAAAATTGATGCCATGTTTAAATAAGTTTTTCGAAAGCATTTATGTCTTTTATGTTAGAATATATTATATATATATATATATATTTGTACATATGATATTATGATATATTAAAATGATATACATGGCATTAATGACTTTATGCATGCATCATGAAAATATTTTCTTAGGGAGTATTACTTGTATCAATGTCTTACATAGTTTGATACCATGGTGACACTGGTTACAGCATGCTAGATTTACATGGATTTTATGTATGCATATACACATATATCTTGGAGTTTTTTCATATATGGGCCTTGGAGTTTGACCACACATTGGTCTTGGAGGTTGACCACCCATGTTTCTTGAAGTTGAACTCCTATGTGTCTTGGAGTTGATTGCATATGTATTTCAAAGTTGATCAATACATTAGACATATATATTTGAGTATAACCGCACATAAGTCTTAGAGTAGACTACACATGGTCTCGAAGGTTAATTGCCCATGTGCCTCAATAGATGTGGATATTACATAGCATGCATATGAATTTATGACTTGGTATAGCATTTTATTATATGATCATGCATTAAGATACCTGAAATGTACATTCCTAATAGTTAAAGAAGCAAGAAATTACATATATGCTCGAGTTTTAGAGAAAATCTCCCCACCGTATACGATTACTATTTTGGTGAATATACACGAGAATTTTATATCATATTGCATGCATCATTATACATTCATTGTGATATGTTGAATGGAGTAAACTCCTATTGAACTGGTAATAGCTTACCTACATTTTCTTATAAACTTTCCAAACTAAACTTCAACAAAGGCAATACATAGTTCAATGTTGATTAAGAAAAAACTTGAAGTTTATTACTTTAACCTTTTACTTAACTTGTACCCTAGAATGTAATCGGAGACATTGCGGAAACTATTGTAAATGTTTTCTATAACTTTACATGTTTTAAATTTAATATTATTCGTATGTTTGCTCTTTATATCGAGTTAAATACTTTATAGTTTTCAAAATGTTACTAATGGTTGAAATTATGGGATATCTTGAATTTATTAAATATTTTAAAAATCACCTTTTTAAGATATTTCTCACATAAATATGTTTTAATTCATCTATTCTATCTCACATATAGAGTTTTTGAGTTTTGATAACTTATTTAAACACTATGTAACGAGAGCGTCTTTTTGGTCCTATTATTCCTACTTCTATACTATAAGGCCTTCATTTTGACATGTAATTTTTTTCATTAACAATTTTAAGAAAAAATAAAATAAAAATAATATTCTTAAAAATTGCAACTACAAAAATAACATCCCTTATATTCAGTTTATATGCTTCTACTATTAGAAAAGTTCATCTTATCATCTTACATTGAATGCTAATAAAATTAAACTACAAACATTTAGATCAATTAAATATTGAACTTCATCTAACTCGAACTAATTAAATATTATTGAGTGTTATTTTTATTGTTATTAGTTTTTAAAATGTTACTTTATATAATTCTAATTTTAATGGGTAAGATTTATTTAAGAAACTTTAAAGATTTATTAAAGTTTTTTAAAACTGAATGATAATTCATTAAGAAATTTAAGTTCATAAACAACCACATAATCAAAAATTTGATGAATGGAGTTGGTAAGGTAGAATGACTATCGTACATGTCAGTCGGGCGGAGAAGGTGGGGGTGTACAATTGTTTTTTCTAGTATTCCTTTCATTTTCCAACAAATTTTCTTTACATCTAATTTTTTGTTAAGTATAACGAAATAATATATGTAACACATATATGTTCTTATTTCTAGATAGATATATATATTTAATAAAGTAATTTTTAATTAAAAAGTTATTAAATTATTTAACAAATTTTTCAATCAAATTTAAATTAATTTTTATTGTTTAACGTGTGTTTTTAAATATTAGTTAATGAAAATTTTATTTAATTTGAAATAAAATTTTTCTTAAATATTTGAGTAATTTTTGAATTAAATATTTTTTTATATATATACCTATCAAAAAATATAAACATATATATGACATATATATTATTCTATTATATTTAATGAAAAATTAGATGAAAAATTAACTTTATTCTTACTTGTTGCGTTTATCACAAACTAAAGAACTTGAATGACACAATTTCATAAACAAAAAAATTTAAAAACTTTTACTAAATGAATTAAATAATATTTTTATTCTAAACAAAATTATCATTTAGACATTTGAAATTAGAAAATTTATTAAATGAGGTGATATTTACTAGACATATTAATTATTAGTTTTAGAAATTGATAAATATATTTATTTATCTTAATTTTCTTTTTTTTATATTTGTATCAAATTCGATGTGGTATTATTCATCTCATCGACACTTTTCACAAACTAATTTTTTTCTTGATAAAACAAATTTTATACATTTTTATTATATATAATAAATTAAAATTAAATATATGATATAAATTTTTTAAAAAATACTAAATATAACTTTTGGTGTAATATTTGATACAATTTAAAATTAATATTTTATTTTATAAAGAAATATATTTTTTAATGTAATATTTAGTATTGTAGGTTAAAAAAGAGTAAAAATTTGATAATATTTGAAGTAAAGTGGTGCAAAATTTGATTTAAAATAATTTTAAGGTTACAAGATGGTCTTATAACTACAAATATAATATAATTTGTGTCGATATTGTATATTTTAATTATTTAAAAAAAATCTAGAATATTATTTTAATTTAAATATTGTATATCGTTAAAATGAAATTATAATTATTTAAATATATTTAATATTAAAAATTATATAATTAAATATGCTTATATTATTTATGTTATTATAAGTATTTAAAATTATTTTTAATTTCCAAAAAAAAACAAATATCACAGTAAAATAATAAAATGGAAAAAAAATCTTATAGAGAGAAGATTTTATTTATTTATTATTTTTATAACCCCTATTTCATAAGTAGAATGAACGAGCGCTCTGAGAGATCGCTCGCTACTTGAGTAGGCAACAATGATGAGTGAATCAGACAAGTCGTTCTCCCCAGCGGCCAAACGCCTGAAAACCTCGTTTCCGACACTGAATCTAACTCCAAGATCTGAAATCGAAAAAGAACTTGATCCAAATACCTGCGCAATCTGCTTCTTTGAGGATGGCAAGGCAACTAAAGGCGAAATTGATTGTTGCGATCACTATTTTTGTTTCATATGTATTATGGAGTGGTCAAAGACTGAGTCACGTTGTCCCATTTGCAGGCAGAGGTTCTCTACCATTCGCAGGCCCCCAAAGTTCGGTGTTCTTGCCTCTGAACGTGTTGTTCAAGTCCCTATTCGCGACCAGGTGGCCTTTATTTATTTATTTAGTTTTAATAATTGTATGTATAAGGCTTATTTTAGATTAGTTTATTGTATGCTGCATAGTTCTCTTAGACCACAGAAACAATAATCTCTTTTAACGAAATTATGGTGTTATTGGGTTAAAATGCTATGAAATTGTAGGCTTGGCTCTATCTGGGTTATACTTTTATAGTCACGATAACTATCTTTCTGACCTTGTACTCAAATCTATTACAATTTAATAATCCTCTGGTGCACAAGTGAGTAATTTATTTTAGTGGAATGAGCAACTTGAAAACCTAGCAGAGATCTGTTACGGCACGCTGATTTTTATGTAGTTCAGGGAAGCTTCAGAAGGAACGTAGCTCTTCCAACTAAACATAACTCTGGCAACTCATCTAACTGTAAAAGAACCATTACAAATATAATTGGGAAAACTACAAAACTAATACCCCAAGAATTCACCATAAAAATAGCATCATTTAACACTAACTCATGCATCTTTCAATACAACATAAAGGTACTATTTTTATTATTATAAGTTTTAGAAGTGTTATTTTAGATATTTTCTAATATAATTTTACGCGCTATTATACCATAAGCATATCTACTCCCGGAAAACATATTTCCAATTGTATGTGTTAAGCATTGTAACGTTTTTTGATTTAATGTGGGAATAAATAGTCCTTAGATGCCACTAATGCTACCCAAGGCTTTATCTCATCTTGGACAGATGCATCACTGCTCTGGCATAGATAATGCAAGTTTCCATTCGAGTTGAGTTAGGAAAGAATGACTCGATGAGAAATGGGAATATAAAAGGAGTGCATTGATGTAAGCAAACTCATTGAAGGGAAATAAATGACTCCTTTTGCATTAAGATAATAATTTCGAGTTATTGGCAGTATTCGCCTCGCTGAATGCTCTTTTTTGCTTGAACCACTTACTCTAAATGAGTAATGAAGCCTATCCTAGTCTTTTCATAGGGAAAGGAAATGCTCGCTTTTTCTTTCCTTTGAAAGTCCAATGGCTTCTTCGTGTATATGGTAATCACATCAAGTGTTCAGAGTATACTATTATGGCAGTGGATTTGGCAGAGGCTTGAGTGGTACAAGGGAGATGAGTCATGCTGTGATAAATATTGGAAGTCACTATGATTGTAAGAACAACAAAGGATCAAACTTTCTCGGCTCTTTTTTTTCTTGATGTTGAGATGAGTTTGAGATGGCCCTTGGGTTTTGTCTTCTTTTGATGCGACATCTGTCCTCTATCTAACCCATTGCCTGGTGAGTTTTTACTTATCATGATGTCACGACTCTAGACTTCAACTAGCAATCGTACGACACTTAGCACGGTTCGTTGCACTAAGCCTGCCTTCCTACCCGAACAAAGCACTCTAAAGAGACTAGAAAAAGACTTAGAGATTTAGAGGATTCAAGAGCAAAGCAAGAACAAAAGAGAGTTTGTAAAAAATGCCTTGTATTGCTCTTAGAGAGGTTATCTTACAATTTTCCAAGGATTCCAAGGATGGTTACAAATGAAGACCAATAGGTTTATTTATAGTGTGGCACCAAACTACAACTTTCTAGATCCTTCTATGTCTGGAATGTACAAGAATATTTTACATTGTTCTAGTTTTATCTACAATGTGCCACAAGGTTCTAGGACTTTCTAGTCAAGTCTAGCTAACTCTAGAATCTTCTAGGATTGTCTAGTTCCTTCATGTAAGTTCTAAGATGTTCTGGAAGCTTCTAGAGACTTCTACATCCTTCATGAATCATCCAGCATATTCTAGAATATTCCAGCACCTTCTAGCACCTTTTAGCACATGTTAGTGTACTCTGGAACATTCTAGAGTCTTCTAGACTTGAGTTGAGTTCATCCAACTCTAGTTCACTATAAAACTTTCCCATGTAGTAACTTGTAGAAATGTCTAGATCCTTTAAACAAACACTATTTCTTTGGATTTTTGAGGGATAATTTGAGCGGGACGTAACACCCTCCCCCACTCAAGTTCGCAACGCCCTCGTTGCGCCTTCAAGTTTGAACCTTTCTATGTAATCTTTGAACTGCTACAAAGAGTATTTAGGTTTCCATTGCCTCTATGTTCGGGGCATTCTTCCATTTGACCAAGTATTTTCGATAGCTTGGTACACCCCTGTGCCGAATTAGGCGGTCCGCCAAGATAGTGTCCACTTCTCTATCAAAGGAGGTTACTACTGCAATGGGCGCCCTTTTTGATTCTCCCCGACTTGTGTATTCCTTATCTCCATGATAAGGCTTCAATATGCTTACATGAAAAAATGGATAGATTTTAAGCTTTGGAGGGAGTTGTAGTTTCTAGGACACCTTATCGACTCGCTTAAGGACAGGAAATGGCCCTTCGTACTTCCGTACCAACCTTTTGTGAACCTTCCGTAGAGACTTGAACTGTTGGGGCAATAACTTGACAAGGATCAAATCTCCTTCCTAAAACTCGAGCATCCTCCTTTTCTTGTCAGCTCACTTCTTCATCTTTTTAGATGCCTTGTTTAAATAGGCTCGGGCTAACTCAGCTTGCTCATGCCAAACCTTAGCAAATTTGAAGGCAGCATGACTCTTTCTTTCATAGCTTATGGCTAAAGCATGCGGAGTCATGGGTTGTTGTCCCATGATGATCTCGAAGCGACTCTTGCTAGTGGACTTGCTTTGCTGCAAGTTATAAGAAAATTAGACTACATCCAGCAACTTGGCCCAATCATGTTGGTTGGCACTAACAAAGTCCCTGAGATAGAGCTCCAGTAATGCATTGGCACGTTCTGTTTGCCCATCGCTCTGTGGATGAAAGCTTGTGGAGAAGTTCAATTTTGATCTCAACAACTTGAACAATTCCGTCCAAAACTTCCCAGTAAATTGTGGGTCTCGATCACTCACGATGTTGGATGAAATTCCCCAATGCTTCACAACATGCTTGAGAAACAACCGTGCAGTCTCATCTGCAGTGCAATCTGCTGAGGTAGGTATGAAGGTTACATACTTGCAGAAGCGATTGATGACTACAATTATGTTGCCAAAGCCTTCTGATTTTGGAAAGCAAGTGATGAAGTCCATTGAGACACTCTCCCATGGTCTCTTTGGAATAGGTAATGGCTCTAACAAGCCTCTTGGTGCATGTTGCTCTGTCTTGTCTTGTTGGCATACAAGACAAGTTCTCACATAGGCTTCAATATCATCTCGTTGTTGAGACCAGTAGTAAATGGGCTTGATCAAGGCAAGGGTGCATCTCATGCCTGGGTGTCCAACCTATAGTGAATCGTGACACTCCTTGATCAGCTTCTTCCTTAAGTCCCCCCACTTTGGCACATAGATGCGATTTTGCTTGACGTAGAGTAGTCCGTCACTCAGCCAAAATTGCCCTGTCTTTCCTTCCTTGATGAGGGCAATGAGGTTTTGAGTCAGGGCATCATGCGCCAATCCTTCTTTGATCCTTTCCAACAAGGAATTGCTTAGTCTACTCAAGGCTGCTAACTCTACCTTTCGACTTAGCGCATCAGCCACCATGTTGGCCTTGTCGGGCTTGTACTCTAGCTTGTAGTCAAACTTCGCAAAGAAGTCTTGCCATCTAGCTTGCTTGGGACTCAACTTCTTCTGAGTCTGGAAGTAGCTGGTTGCTACATTGTTCGTCATGATCACAAAGTGAGAACCAAACAAGTAGTGTCGCCACACCCTTAGGCAATGGATGATAGTTGTCATCTCCTTTTCTTGTATTGTGTATCGACGTTTGATGTCATTAAGCTTACGACTCTCATAAGCTATCAGACGCCCTTTCTGCATCAATACTCCACCAATGGAAAAGTCTGAAGCATTTGTATGCAGCTCGTACATCTTGGAGGGGTTTGGTAGTCAAAGCATCGGTTCAATGCTAATGGCCTTCTTCAAGTCTTCGAATGAAGCTTGTCATTCACTTGTCCATTCCCAAGACATTCTTTTTGAGTAGGTCAGTCAGTGGGGTTGCTCTTGCTGAGTATGACTTGATGAACCTCCTGTAGTAGTTCACAAGTCCAAGGAAAGACCTTACTTCGGGGACCTTAGTAGGAAGTTCCCATTCTTGGATTGCTTTCACCTTGGTTCCATCCATCATAAGCTTTCCATTCTTTATCTTATGCCCTAAGAACATCACCTCATCTTGGGCAAAGGAACATTTTTCCTTCTTGACATATAACTCATTTTCCCTTAGGACCTCGAACACCTTCCTCAAGTGCTCAATATGTTCTTCCAAAGTCCGACTATATAGTACAATGTTGTTAAGATATACTATCACGAACTGATCGAGGTAGGGATGAAACATCTTGTTCATGAGAGTACAAAAGGTGGCAGGTGCATTAGTGAGACCAAATGGCATGACAAGGAACTTATAGGCACCGTACCTGGTCACACATGTGGTCTTAGGCTCATCCCCTTTGGCTATGCGTACCTGGTAGTATCTTGACTACAAGTCCAATTTTGAAAAGTATCTTGCGTTCCCTAGTTGATCGAACAAGTCAACAATGAGTGGGATAAGATACTTGTTCTTTACCGTGATCTTATTTAGAGCCCGATAGTCAATGCACATTCATAGCGAGCCATTCTTCTCTTTTTGAAAGAGCACCGGGGTACCAAATGGGACTTTGGAGGGCCTAATGAAGCCAGCATCTAGCAATTTATCGAGTTGCTTTCGCAGTTTTGCCAACTCTGAGTTTGCCATCCGATAAGGGCTTATTGTTGGTGGTCTTGTGTCGAGTTCCAACTCAATTTTGTGATCCACCTCTCTCCTTGTAGGTAACCGTTTGGGCAATGCCTTAGGCATCACATTTTGGATCTTATCCAAGACAACTTGCACTTCTGTTGGCATGCTTGGCTGTGGTGACGCCTCTTCGTCATCATACTCTTTTAAGATGGCCAAATAACTCTCTTCCTCCCTTTTCAATCCCTTCTTGAATTGAAGTGCTAAGAGAACTTGCGTAGTAGGTTTGGTGGTCTTCTCCGTTGGTATCACATAAGCCTTTGATCCATCCATGATGCACATAGAGTTTGAATAGGGGACAAGGAAAGCTCTAACCTGGTCTAAGAACTCCATGCCGAATACTAATGAGAAATCATCCATGGGTGTCATTGATAAGTCCACTTGGCCAGTCCAAGCACCAAGACTGACCTTAACTTCATGAGCAACTCCTTGGAAAGGTAGTGCTGCCGAGTTAACCGCTTTGAGAGATCCTCCTCCATTGACAACCTTGCTGCCGAGTCTCTTTGCTTCCTCTAGTAAAACAAAGTTATGAGATGTACCTGTGTCAACCAAAGCTTTGGCAACCTTCCCATTGATGGTTGCATCCACGAACATCAAGCCTTTGGGGGTCGTCGGGGCACTCTGCAATGCACCAAGTAGCCGCAAATAACCCATCTTTGCACCTTCGTCCATTTTGCCTCCATCTTGGTCATGCGTGGAGGCAACTAAGGCACCCGATACCTTCCTTTTTGGACATTCACGTGCTCAATGCGGTCCGTCGCATATGAAGCACATCACATAGGGCTTTGAGGCATCACAATCCTCTTTTTCCTTTCCCTTATCTCGCGGTTTAAACGAGGAGCCTTCATTGTGATTTTTATGGCCCTGACTTTTGGCATGGCCTTTCCCACTTTTTCCTCCACCAAACTTTCTATCTGTAGCCTTCGAGCCCTCTTTGCTTGTGGAGTAGTCAATAAGGTTCTCAGCAACTGCAATAACAGAAGATAAGTCTTGGACACCACGTTGCTTGAGTTCAAGATTAGCCCACGATTGGAGACCATCCATGAACAAGAATAATGCATCCTTGTTTGATGTGTCAGGGACTTCTAGCAGCAAGGTTGTGAATTCCTTCACATAGTCCCTTATGCTACTTGTCTGCTTCAACCGTCGCAGTCAACCCTTTGCCTCCTCTTCAGCATTCACGGGACAAGAAAAGTTCTAACCTGGTCCAAGAACTCCATGCCGAATACTACTGAGAAATCATCCACGGGTGCCACTGATAAGTCCACTTGGTCAGTCCAAGCACCAAGATTGACCTTAACTTCATGAGCAACTCCTTGGAAAGGTAGTGCTGTCGAGTTAACAGCTTTGAGAGATCCTCTCCCAACACGTGCTTCCAAGCTAGAAATCATGTCTTTTGACTTGGCTCGAGACTCCTTGTGGTTTCCAAACTTCTTCACGCCCACGTTCCATTGGTGGAACATCCATACTTTGTGTAGCTGGGGCACCGTTTTTCATTATGCCAAGGAAAGTAATGCTTTAACCGAAAGCTTTGATACCAATTGTCACGACCCTAGATTCAATCGTGCAGCACTTAGCATGGTCCGTTGCACTAAGTCTGTCTTCCTACCCGAACAAAACACTTCAAAGAGACTAGAAAGAGACTTAGAGATGTAGAGGATTCAAGAGCAAAGTAAAAATAAAAGAGAGTTTGTAAAAAATGCCTTACATTGCTCTTAGAGTGCTTATCTTACAATTTTTCAAGGTTTCCAAGGATTGTTACAAATGAAGACCAATAGATCTAATTATAGTGTGGCACCAAGCCACAACTTTCTAGATCCTTTTATGTCTAGAATGCACAAAAATATATTACATTGTTCTAGTTTTATCTATAATGTGCCATAAGGTTCTAGGACCTTTTAGTCAAGTTTAACTAACTCTAGAGTCTTCTAGGATTGTTTAGTTCCTTCATGCAAGTTCTAGGATGTTCCAAAAACTTCTAGAGACTTCTACATCCTTCTTAAACCATCCAGCATGTTCTAGAATATTCCAGCACATGCTAGTGTACTCTGGAACATTCTATAGTCTTCTAGGCTTGAAATGAGTCCATCCAACTCTAGCTTCCTCTAGACATCTCTAGACCACTATAGAACTTTCCTAGTAACTTGTAGAAAAGTCTAAATCCTTTAGACAAACACTATTTCTTTGGATTTTTGAGAGACAATTTGAACGGGACGTAACAATGAGCTACCATGGCTACTTTGGGCAAAGTTCCTTCTTCAAAACACACTCAAACTCGGCCTCCACGAGGTGGGATGAGCTGCAATGAATCAGGCATAATCTTCTGGCTATTGACTACATTACTAGATGGACCAACATTATCATTACCATGCATGGGAAGTGGATTCTGTATCGCATTCGGCTTGTCTTTTGGTGGTTCAAACTTGAAGTTCTTAGTCAATAAGATCTTGCACTCGGTGTCTCTACATTCTGCCTCAAGAAAGTCTAGGCAAGATCATGGATGTGTGCCCTAGAGAGAGAAAACTGTGCTTTTGTTAATGAGTCTGTTAGTTGATCTTCAGTGGGCAAAAACTGCTCTTCGTGTTTTCCCCCAATACGTGTTTCCTAACAAAGTAAAAAACTTTTATATGCTTTTCTGATCCTGCATGACATGCTTGAATACTAAATGTCTTCTACTGATGTTATCACAAAAGAAAAGTTATCTGGGTATGTGAAGTTCTTAAATTTTCCACGAGATATCCTGTTGACATGTTTGAGGGAATTTCCTGATAATGGAACTCACATTTAAACTCTTTTTCATTTTTCAGGTTGACCTACATTATGGAAACACAAGTGGGTCTGTGTATCCTTACGAACAGATTTCATGTGGCTTGTGCCATCACATGACTGATGAAAGTCTTCTACTGTTATGTGATCTTTGTGATTCTGCTGCTCATACATATTGTGTTGGACTTGGTAGTTCTGTACCTGAAGAGGATTGGTTTTGCCATGATTGCTCTGTTTCTAGAGCTGATTATAGCACTAGTGAAAAGAGTAAAGAAGATGATGAAAATATCTCAAATTTGCCACAGCCAAGCATTTCTCCCTTTGATATTATACATCGACCATTTGAAACGGGTGTTGCTAGACCTTCTACAAGAGTCTCTTCAAATTCAAGTGGTGTCTTGCCTTTGTCTGTCAGTGACAGGAGAATAAGTGCTGCAGATGAAGTAAATGGGCTAGGTGCTTATGCACCTCCAACTTTTTCTAATAAACAAACTGTATTTGGTGCAAGAACATTGTTCCGTTGTCGTAATGTGCACATCCACATACAAGCACTTCGTGAAAACTGGAATGCCTTACGAAGTGGCTCACTGAGTTTCTCATCCATTTCATTTAAACCTAGCTCTAGGAGTCAAAAGGATAAGACTTGCTCAGTGTTGCATGATATATCAGATGAAATGAAGTCCTCATCTTCTAGACATTCTCAGGATCCAAAAGATCAAGGTGCGTTTTGCACTTATGATATTGACAGGGCATGGAAAATGATGGATATTGCAAGATCAAAACAACTTCCTAATGAAAAAAACAATAGATTGCAACTCTCTAGGCCACCACATAGTATAGCAGATGATTCAAAAGAAAAAACTAATGTCAGGCCCAGACAATTAGTGAAAATTCAACAAGGGGGAGTCTATGAATCTTGGAGCATCCAACATGGAAAAGCCCCTTAATCGTTACTTTATTAAAATGGAAACTGAAAAGCCGCAATATACAGAGTTGGAAAAGAAAATGCGGACTAGTTATCTGAGCAAGGAGGCATCAGGTTCCAGTTTGAGTCTTGCAAGGTCTTATTCACCTGATCTTTTAGAATCTTCATTCTCTAATAAGGCTTGTACTAGCCTTGGAACCAGTTTCAGTTATGAAAATAGTTCGATAGTTTTTCTAGGGAATGTAAATAAAGCCTCATCCAGCCTCATCAGTGAGCAGTGTGGGTCTGCTTGTTTAGAAGGTCGAGTAACCTCTGATTCACTTGTTATGAAACCAGAGCCTGATATATCTAATGCTGGTAAAGTGGATTGTGTGGCTAAGATCAGGTCGGGACGTGGCCTGCCCAAAAACAAGATGAGAAAGGACAGTGATGCCAAATGTGAGATACAATTTCTTGTCAAGATAAACTTAAAGCTTTTGAGCAGAGACAAACAATTGGGTATGGTCTACGTGCTTAAAGTTGGTTTTTGTCTTTTGGATAATATGCATGCATGGTACCTAAAGTTAATCCTGAAGGTTATGAGTCATGGGAGTTGTCGGGCATGTGATTTTCTTATGAGAGTATCCTAGTTGTGTATTGATGATTTTCTATTATTCTCATAGTAGAGAGATTGAGAGAGAGTGAGAGAAATCTTGTGAACCCAATGAAGTTAGTATGTAGATTGTGGGGCTTTTTGTGACTTGGAAAGAGCGAAGGCCTTTTTCTCATTTAGCCTTAATGCTGCCATTTGGAGCGCTTTTTTCATTTTCATTTTTATTTTTATTTTTATTTTTAATTATATATCATTTAATGGATTAGCTCTGTTAATTCTCTTAGACAGGTGAAATTTTAAACTACAATAATAATTGCTTCAAAAGGCTATGGCTTGTGCTGCAGGGTTTGATGCGTTCAAGGAAATAGCAAGGCTTGCCACACATACCATTTTGGCTGCATGTGGTTTAAAGCACCGAAAGGCTGGGATCCATGTCCTCCCAACCTCAGTATGTTTCCACAATAAGCAGTCAGGGGTATTTATCAAGTCCAACCTGATGCCTAGTTCTTGCAGACAATGCTTTTATGGATTTGTGAAGGAAGTTGTCCGTTCCATTATGTTTGAAAAAAGAGGTTGCACAAAAATAAGTTAGAACCTTTGTGATGGCTGCTAATAATTTACTCCCCCCCCCTCTCTCTCCTCTGTCTCTTTGGATGTGTATACTACGTATTACTCCGTTGGTAAAAAATATAGTGTTGTTGATTTGTTCATCAGGAGTGGAAGCATTGACTTAGTAGTTTATACAAGTTCTCATCCTGACTTCTTTTCCGTAGTCTCTAGGTAGAAAAGAATATCTGTGTATTTTAGACTCATGTGCTTTCTTCTTCTTGCTTATAATTCTTAATCTTGAAAGATAAATTCATAACACTCAAAGAATTGTTCTCACTCCACAATTCCAAAACACTTTTTTGCTTTTGATGCCTTATTGCTATTCCCAAATGTGTAAAAGGTTTCTAAAAACAAAGATTGACAAGATCCTAGAGGAACTCAATGTAGTTCCATATTTGTATTGGTATGTAACTTTGACCAAAGAAGATATGCATGAAGGTAATATAAAAAAAAATTATCAATATCTTTTGAGTTATTCTTACAAAGTACGAACCAATTAAGAGAAAAGCAGAACTTGGAGAACCTCAATTGAGTTTGACCATTTGTGTTCACCTTGCTAAGATTAATCAAACACTTCAAAAACCTAACTTTATTTGGAATTAGGCAAGCCATATATACGCAAAGTGATGGAAAAGTTATTCATTGGAATCTACATAAAACTTAAAATAACATTTACAAAATGTTCAGATGGGTCCACAATACACATCCTTCTATCATTTGGGTGATAGCTTTCTTTGTAGCACTATAGACACAATTCTCGTGCACTTACCACTTCATTATCTTTAATTTGGATATGGTGGTGTATAGTTCCTTAAGGAACTTGGAGGAACTTGGAGGAACTTGCTTATAGCATCTAAAAGTTGAATGTTGACTTGTACTTTTCAAAAAGTGTCTAAAATCATCCTTTCTTGTTCTTATTTCTTTGCATTTTTAAACATGTTAGAAAAAGACAAAACATGTTCATAAATAGTAAGGAGAGGTATGGATAGTACCTTTGTTGCTACCTTAGCTTCTTGTGGGGTGGTCTTCTCTTCTTTAAGCTCTTTATTTTTGATAGTTCTCTCAATTTATTTGACATTTTTGGGATTTTTTGGATCTTCTAGCTGCTTGCCACTTTTCAAAGTAATGGCATTGACAATATCTTTTGGACTTATTACATTTTATGAGGGGAGCTTACATGTGCTTTAAATCTTCCTACAAGGATGGCTATTTGGTTAATTTGTGTCTCTAGATTATGGATTGAGTCTTTGGTATATTTAGCATTGTTAGTGGCTAAAGGAATGACCAAGTCTTCTAGGGATTTACTTTGGCTATTGAGGTGGTTATGGTCTAGGTTGATAATGCTGATGTGGCCTAGGGTTAAGGAAACTTAGTTGGTTATTTGAGGTTGCTTGATTGTTGCTTGAATAGCTTAGATTTGGATGTCCCTTCATCTTGTATTATAAGTGTTAGAATAAGGATCATACATAGGCTTCTGTGCTTGCAATCCTTCAATAACATTGGCTTGTTAATTGTTTTTCACTTAAAGAGTAAGACACTTGTCAGTGGCATGTCCCACTATAGAGCATATTCCACAAATCTTAACCTGACCAATAGCCAATAGTTGCACCAAAGCATTAATATTATTCAATTGTTGCTCAAGGTGGGAAGTTAGTTGTTACCTTATTTACCTTGCCCTATGGATAAGAAAATGTGCCAAAATGTGGAGAGTTGGAAAGCATGGTTGCAATCAAGGATCCTACTTCAGTTAGTGTTTTATTTAACAATGCCTTACCACTTGTAGCATCGATTATCGAAACAAGTTTTGTACAATGAATACGTAAATATACGTATCGCAATAAGTAATATAATGATAAGAAAAGATCGTTTTGATGGAGATTATGTTATTAGAAATTAATTTTAAAACTAAAAAGTAAAAATCAATTTTTCTATGTTTTTATGTTTTAAGAAAGCAAAATTAAAAGAAATAAAAACAAATAGCAGTAATTAATTAAATCAGATTTGGTAACTAAGAAGATACATGAGAAAATATCTAAGAATGCTTAATCTCTCTAATATAATTACTAATCAATCACATGATATATTGAATCTAACCTAGCATGTATTCATCTCTCAAGTAAACTATACACCATATAATAATTAACCTAATCACACTCTCATGTCAATTAAATTGCATACTACTTATTAAGTTCATCAATTATGGATCACATATATAAGAATCATACATCTGTGCCTAAAAACTGTGAATGTTATTTAATCAAGACAAACAATTAAATAATTCTCTTAAATCTATTTAATTGTCTTTATAGATTAATTGTTGGCTAAACAATTAATAGCATAAAAATTAGATTAAGTAATATAATTAAATTGAAATCATAATTGAGGTGAAATATTAGATCATCATATGTAGAAAATTAGGTTCATAAGACCCCTAGAGTAATAAATTAGCTAGACATAATTTTATTTGTAAAGCTCATATTTTTCCTAAAGAAAGATATAAAAATTGATAAAGAAAGAAGAAGAAGAAGAAGAAGAAGAAGAAGAAGAAGAAATACAATCAATCTCTTGAATTGTGGCATCAATCTCCTCTTGAATCTTCACCAAAATTGTATCTCCTTTTGTATTTTTTTGTATTTTTCTTTCTTATTGACTCCTAAAATTAATAAAAAATTGATAATTTTTTTTTTCATTAGGGTTTATGGGGCAATTAGAAGGTTAAATTAAGTTCAGGTAAAATCTGGACTGTCACATTAACTTTAGATCAAGGGTTGAGATGAAAAAAAGGAAAATTAATAGTGTTGGCCAATAGGAATTGGTCACGTGGCATTGAGAGATTCACTGGGTGAATTAGGGCATGATGCGTGGCATGGGTGGATTGGTCGTTGTTAACGTACACTGTGTTAGCACTATATGGTGCCTTGTGATTTGCGATTACGGATTGCATGGTGCCCTGGTGGGAAGAATGGACAAATTAGGTGATGATATATGGCACATCCCTTGAACGCGAGGGGAAACTCAGAATGAATATTGTGTTGACACGTGACATGGCATGCATCACCCAATACATATGGCGTGCTTTGATTGGCCCTCTTTGCTTGCATGATATCCATGTGATGTGCCTAGTTAACTCCCTTTCTTGTGTGACATCCACGTGGTATCTTCTGATTGGTCCTGCATGAAAAAATTCATAAAAAATTCCAAAAATATTTTAAAAAATACAGTTTTATCCCTTTTTACTAGAAAATCTATATTTTAATATTTTTAACCCCAAAAGTACTACTCATTGAATAAAAGAGTAAATATTAAGCAAAAAAGTGCACTTGTAACTCTACTTTCATAGAATTATTAATCAATCATGTTTTTCTTTGTGCTGCTAACCATTTGTAGAAATACTGAAGCAGAAGTTGCTCACTTATTTGGTGTTGTGGGAAGCTAATACATAACTTTTTGAACCTATTCCAATATGCATAGAGTGTTTCCCTATTGGATTGCATAATTTCACAAATTTGTTTCTTTATCGTGATGGCTTTGGAAGTTGGGAAATAACTCTTGAGAAATTGTCTCTTCATCTCATTCTAGATAGTAATGGATCCGAAGGGTAGATAATATGACCATTCCTTAGCAATATCCGCCAAAGAGAAGGAGAAAGCTCTATGTTCGACTTATTCTTTAATAATATCTATTGGTTTCATATTGGAACAAACGATATGTAATTCTTTCAAGTGTTTGATTGGGTTCTCTTAGACTAAAATCTTGAAAATAGGTAATAAATGAATTAGGTTATATTATGCAGAGGGGTTGGGAAATAATGTCTTATTTCTTAGATCATAATCACTTGAAAATCTCGATTATGATATGATTTCTTGTAATGGGTTGATTGATCCTCTTGATCTCAACTTATAAGAGTATTTTTGTTGCATCCAATGGTTACTTGAGAATCAAGAAAAGTTAGTAAAATTAAAATAAAAAAATAAAAAACTTGTAATTATTAGAAATATTTTATAACAATTCGTGCCAATGGTGCCAAAAGCTTATCACAATTGAGAACACACAAGCATATATGATCATGTACAAGTAAAAAATAATTTTAAGAAAAACGGTTGTCGTACCCACGAGGATTGATAACAATATCTTATCCTAATTACTAATTCATAGTAAGTTAATTAAATTAGTAAAAAAGGGGTTTGATTTTTTTTTTTGAAGAAAATAATATAAAACAATAAAATAAGTTGCACAAGAATATGAAAGATATGTAATTATGAGACTATCTTCAACATTATCCTATAATTTAATTAAACATTTCACGAATATAAATTAATTTCTTAAGTTTTAAATTACTTTCATAATTTGAAACCATTATTGAGTTCTTAACTTTAGTTTTAGAAATCTAAGTACACTTAAAATTTTCTATCTTTTCTTACCATGCAATTGATTAAACATCCTCTTATTAACTAACCTAAATCCTTAACAACCTAGTGGTACAATTACTAGATTTATTAAATTTATTACATTAAGATATAAAAATATGATAATTAAACTAGATAAATTAGAACAATTGTTTAACTTTTAACGAAAGTATTTAATCCTACTTGTGATAACAGTGACAATGTACCATTTTGAATAAGAATATTAGCAATAATATACTAATATCTTAGAATAGATATAAATATATTAATGCAACAAACTAGTTGTACATTCTAATTCATAATATGAATAGTTTTGACATTCAAACATAAAATTAAACACATCAAAAATCAAGAATTGAAATTGTAAGTCCCATTGTACTTGTGTTTATGTGTTGGCTTCTCATTTACAAAACATGGTGTCTATTTATTTTACGTAGTGTATCTATCTTCTTCTATGTAAGGTTAGTTGCTATGGATTAGTAATACACATATGCACATAGTTAGGTACACTTTTCATGCAAGTATGTTTATGCACATCACATGATTGGTTTTCATAGTGTGCATGCTAAATGGAGTGTTGGTTTTCACTGAGCGAGCATATGAGTGAGATGATGTTGCCAATTGTATTTTTGGTTCGTTTTGAGTGCAAGTATTTATGGAAAGTACTCGATAATTTTTGGAACGCACAATGTGTCTTTTTAGCACCTCGTCACTAAGCTCGCCACCACCCTTGCCACCACACTTGGCGAGATGGCTGGTGATGAGCGAAAACCAGCATCACCGATCCTGCCAATAATTTGCTTTTATATTTATAAAACTCTCGCAAGTGCATGAATCATTTCGTAGAAAATGATAAGTATACTCCCAAGGTCGATCTAAGGAATGTATGTATGTGGTTTTTAATTTATTATTCAAACTTTTAAAAACAAAATTAAATTCTAAACATCCTGTCACGATATTTTGGGGTTTTTGTGTTTTTAATCTAATTACAGAAAATTAAACATAGATTCAATAAACATTCATACAAATTTTATCTTTTATAATGGTAGAGTATTTATGGATATAATAACTAAGTTAATTATGCTTGCTCATATTATCTAGGTTATTAAAGATATGAATTGATATTTATTGATTCTCCCTTTTTTGTATGAATACCACCTTTGGTGGGGTTAGATATTCTTTGTTAACTAAACAAATAAATTAACACCTATGGGTGGGGTTGATAACTAATTTGGTTAATTAAATTAATTCCTTTTTATAAGAGATTGAAAATGAACCATTTAAATGCCACCTATGGTGGGGTTAGGCAGTTTAAACTTTATTCAAGGTTTCCAAATTAAACCTAAGAATTTAGTTATCCGAGTACTAACTTTCAAGTTTTAAAACCACTACTGAAAACGTGTTGTCAATACATTTTCAGATAATAATTCTTATAAAAACTTTTGAAATAGAGCTTCACTCTAACTACCGGGCGATTGTACCAACAAATAAAAGAGCACTACTCTAAATCAAACAGGATAACTAAACCTTAAAATCTAATTTTCAGATTTAAGTTTGTAATGAAAAATAATATATTTCTCTCTAACATTCTTAATATAAAATCTTGAATAAAAATAAAATCAATTCATTTTAGAGATTTTTACCTATTTAATATTTCGCAAGCATAACAACGTTATTATTATATCATTTTTTACAAGCATTAGCACAGTTAAATTTAATCACAGATAAATTAAATATAACATATAAGAATAAAGCATAAAAAATAACTGCAAAGAAAAAAAAATCCTTACAGTACTTCGATGCTATTCCCGTTGCCGAAAAACCTCCAAATGGAATTTGTACTCCCATTTATTGAATCGAAAAGCTAATAAATTACAAAAACATAACTAGTTCTTCTCAAAAAGAGAAGAACTCTAAAACTAAGAGAAACTAACTAAGAAAAGCTAAAAACTAAGAAAAAAACTAAAAAAAACTAAGAAATGAGAGAAAGAAATAGAGAAGAGATTGTGTTTTGAGGTGTGTTTAGAAGTGAAGAGAATGTGGGTATTTATAGGTGAGGATGGGGAGAACAAGTGGGTGAAAAAATGTTAAAAAATGGTGGAAATGCGGAGTAGTGCAATTGATGATGTCAGCATGACGTGGGGGGCAGTTGTGTGTGATGAGCAGAATCGGGATTGTCAAAAACTTTGATGCCATCCCCGCAACGGAGTCATCCCCGGCAATGGCACCAAAAACTTGATGAGCGAAAACCGGCATCGCCGATCCTGCCAATACTTTGGTTTTATATTTATAAAACTCTGGCAAGTGCACGAATCATTTCGTAGAAAATGATAAGTATACTCCCAAGGTCGATCTAAGGAAGGAATGTATGTGGTTTTTAATTTATTATTCAAACTTTTAAAAACAAAATTAAATCCTAAACATCCTGTCACGATATTTTAGGGTTTTTTATTTTTTAATCTAATTACAGAAAATTAAACATAGATTCAATAAACATTCATGCAAATTTTATCTTTTATAATGGTAGAGTATTTATGGATATAATAACTAAGTTAATTATGCTTGCTCATATTATCTAGGTTATTAAAGATATGAATTGATATTTATTGATTCTCCCTTTTTTGTATGAATACCACCTTTGGTGGGGTTAGATATTCTTTGTTAACTAAACAAATCAATTAACACCTATGGGTGGGGTTGATAACTAATTTGGTTAATTAAATTAATTCCTTTTTCTAAGAGATTGAAAATGAACCATTTAAATTCCACCTTTGGTGGGGTTAGATAGTTTAAACTTTATTCAAGGTGTCCAAATTTAACCTAAGAATTTAGTTATCCGAGTACTAACTTTCAAGTTTTAAAACCACTACTGAAAACGTGCTGTCAATACATTTTCAGATAATAATTCTTATAAAAACTTTTGAAATAGAGCTTCACTCTAACTACCGGGCGATTGTACCAACAAATAAAAGAGCACTACTCTAAATCAGACCGGATAACTAAACCTTAAAATCTAATTTTCAGATTTAAGTTTGTAATGAAAAATAATATATTTCTCTCTAACATTCTTAATATAAAATCTTGAATAAAAATAAAATCAATTCATTTTAGAGATTTTTACCTATTTAATATTTCGCAAGCATAACAACGTTATTATTATATCATTTTTTACAAACAGCTAGCACAGTTAAATTTAATCACAGACAAATTAAATATAACATGTAAGAATAAAGCATAAAAAATAAATGCAAAGAAAAAAATATCCTTACAGTACTTCGTTGCTATTCCCGTTGCCGGAAAACCTCCAAACGGAATTTGCACTCCCATTTATTGAATCGAAAAGCTAATAAATTACAAAAACATAACTAGTTCTTCGCAAAAAGAGAAGAACTCTAAAACTAAGAGAAACTAACTAAGAAAAGCTAAAAACTAAGAAAAACACTAAAAAAACTAAGAAATAAGAGAAAGAAATAGAGAAGGGAAATTTGGCAGACGCTACGCGTGCAGCGGAGTGGCTGGGCACTGCGTACGTCTTGTGGGGCTGTCGCTGCGCAGCTCGGTCGCATGAACAAGTGCTGTTACACTGGGCGCCCGCGGGTGGGGCGTTACATGCGCGCGCGCGCGGGGCGTTTTCCGTTTTTTTTTGACATTTTTGACCTTTTCGACCCATTTTGTCCAATTTTTCCATGTTTGTTGACCTTTTCCCACTTATTTATTAATATATTTGTGATGTATTGCTTCAAGTATTCCTCTTTGAGTCTTTAAATTGCATTTTTTAAGCGAAAATACATGAAAAATATTAAAAATACCCGTGATTCCGAAAAAGACAAATTTATATAAATATATGCTAAAACATATAAATATATATATTTTTTAGTCAATTAATGTGCATAAAATCATGGAAATTTTAGTGCTTTTTGAGCACTCATCAGTGTGCGAAAATGGGGCGAGATAGCAGCGGCGTGCGCGGAAGGCATCAACTATGCGCAGGGGGGCGCGCGCAAGGTAGCAGGAGTGCGCACGAAAAAGGAGTGGAGCATGCGTGGGACAGGAGCATGGCGTGCGCGGGACTAGGCGCGGGCACGCGCGAGAATGGGCGGCTGGGCGACGCGGCTGGGTGGCACGACAGCGTGATTTCCTTCTTTTTGACATTTTTGACATTTTTGACCCATATTGTCCAATTTTTCTATATTTGTTGACTTTTCCTCATTTATTTTTGAATATATTTGTGATGTATTGCCTCTAGTATTCCTTTTTGAGTATTTAAGTTACTTTTTTAAGCGAAAATACCTAAAAAACAATAAAAATACCCGTGATTCCGAAAAAGAAAAATTTATATAAATATATGATAAAATCAAACCGAAACTGTTACCATATAGATAGGGTTTCTATGTGGATTTATCTCATTATATCTGGTGTTATGCATGCTCGAATGTGGGGCATGTATAATTAGAGCTTAAATGGTGTATTTTCCTACATACTGAAGTTTAAACTTTGATTATAAAGCTCTTGATATTTATCACCTGCTTTATATTTACTAAATTCTATATTTGCTGGCTTATTATACTATCTATCTTTGATTGTATGTAATGCAGCTATGTTTACCTATCTTGTGCTTTCCTCCATGTGATTTTTATGTTTGAATTGAGTCCTTAATTTGTCAATATCTCCATAGCCTAATTATGTATCAGGTTTTAAACACCTTGAAAGTTGTTATGCATGATAAGTATGTATGCTAGTATAGTCTGAGTTTCTTTCATATAAGTTCTAACATACTAGGCTCTGATTAGAAAGCTTACTTGTTATATGTTGTCACATACTTTCTTTTCTTTCTATTTAATATCCCTATACCTTTCTAATCATAACTTATACTATAGTAAATTAATCTGTATGCTCCTTGATTAATTTTACGTATGTCTATTATGTGCATGTGAGTCTCAAAAAAGTCTATAACTCTTTACCCTAGTTGTGTCCCAAGTGTTAGACTTTTTATTTGGTTTTCTATGTTTAGACTAATTGCATATTGTGAGAATACAATTATTATTTATCGAATATGTTCCCTTATATGAAGTCTTGAAGTGATTGGAATCCTCTATTGTTTAGTATGCATTCTTGTTTCACATGCTATTAATTGTTTTCCATGCATATGTATGCTACTAGTCTAGATAGAAGTCTCTAAGGTACACTATCTCTTGTGTGTTTAGTGTAGATTGTTGTTTTCATATCTACTGAGTGTTTTAATTGTGTGTTGAATTAAGCATGTATTTTATACTTACGCTATGTAAGTTTCTTAGTTCACATTTGTGAGGTTGGCTTGGCCAAATTGATATAGAGCTCACAAAAATATTTCATGGATGATGTCTCCACCTCTCATCTAGGTCTTGGTTACCTATTTGAGTTAGAAGAACAATTGACCTTTATGTATTTGTTCCTACATATCTCATCTTCAAAACCAACTCTGTAATGTTTGTAAAACATTTAAAAATGCAAAGTTTAACCAACTAGTTGAGTGTGTGCATTATTGTCCATCAATAATTTACCTTACAAAGGGAATAATTGTTCCTACATATGGAAATCTTCAAAAATTAAAAAATTTCATTATGTTAAATTAATTAAACCATAGTTTAGGACTTGAAATTACCAACAATCACATTAATTATTTAGCTAGACATATTTATCAAATCCATAACAATAACTAAATATTGCATCATAAACTATAAAGGGGTGAAAAAAGAATATGATTTGGATGAATTATTGGAGCCAAAAATATCAATCTTCAACTTGTTCTTCAATCTTCCTTAGAGGATCTTGCAATATTGCACCAAATTTGATTTTTTTTTAATTTTTCTCTCAATGTTTTGTGTAATTCTGCATTTTATGTGGTGTTGTTTTGTGTTTATAAGAGAGAAAAATTGAATCGTGGGGTAATTAGGACTGTTGAAATCATAATGGAGAGAGAATTAGTGGGTCAAATGGATTAGAATGCATCAAATTGTGTTCAGAGGAGAAATCCATGGGTAGAAGAAAGAGTGTGCTACATGCGTCTAATGTGGCAAAATGGGAACACATGTTGCGATACATGTGCCATACTACTCATTAAGTTCACCAATTATAGATTACATACATAAGAATTATACATCTCTACCTAGAAATTATGCATTCTATTTAATCAAAACAAACATATAAATAATTCTCTCAAATCTATTTAATTGCCGTTATAGATCAATTGTGGCTAAATAATTAATAATATAAAAATTAGATTAAATAATATAATTAAATTAAATTCATAATTGGGTTAAAATTTTAGATCAACACATGTATAAAATTAGGCTCATAAGAACACTAAAATTAATATGATTTAATGAACTGTAATTGATTAAATAAATTTATATTTGTATGATTTTATCATATTTTTATATAAATTTTTGTTTTCGAAATCACGAGTATTTTTTATTAGTTTTCAGTTATTTTTGATAAAAAATAATTTAAAGACACAACGAAAAAGACTTGAGGATATACATCACAAATATATTGCAAAAATAAATGCAGAAAATTCAAAAAGATGGAAAACAATTAGACAAAATGGGTCAAAATGTCAAAATGATCAAAATCCCACGCGCAGCAGTACATCTATGTTGAGTCCCCCGCGCACCAGTGAGAGCAATCTCCTATCGTGATGAGTCCCATGTGCACTCGCGAGTAGCCGCCCATTCCTGCCTGAGTCCCGTGGGTGCACGTCCAACATACGCCGATACATGCCTACACTTGGTCGACACACGCCCAGGACATGCCCACACATGGTTGGTACACGCCCAACCAACACCCGTAGTCAACACACACATGACACACACTGTGCTGAATTTTGTGCGGGCCAACACACGCCCTTGCCATGCCGCGTGTGCCAACCGCCTGTGTGCCATGCCAATAACCCATCTAGTGAGATTTTTGTGCTCCATACGCGTGCCAACCTATCCAAACGCATCCGAATTCAAATTTTGAAATATTTCTCCCCTTTTTTGGCCTTTTCTTCACCTATAAAAATTTTCTACTCTCCCATCGTAAAACACACAAATTTTCGGAGCACTTTTTCTCTTTAGAAAGTTTTTATTTTTTTTAGTTTTTTAGTTTTTAAGTTATTCTATTTTTTAGAAGAACTAGCTATGTTTGTATAGATTTTTATTTTTTGATTCAAAAGCGGAGATGCGAATCCGTTTGAAATTTTTCCAATAACAGAATTAACATTAAATTGTTGTAAGGATTTTTTTAAGGTATTATTTTAATGGATTCTTTATAGTTATCTTTTTATGATTAATTCTTATATGTTATATTTAATTTTTCTGTGATTAAATTTAATATGGCTAGGTGTTTGTAAATATCATATAATTATAATGTTATTATGCTTGCAAAATATTAAATAGGTAAAACATTTCCATAAAATAAATTGATTTTTTTTATTCAAGATTTTATATTAACGATGTTAGAGAGAAATACATTATTTTTCATTACAAACTTAAATCTAAAAATTAGATTCTAAGGTATAATTATCGGGTGTGATTTAAAGTAGTCCTTTTTTATTGTTTGGTACAACGCTTAGTAGTTAGAGTGCAACTTGATTTCAAATTTTTTTTATAAGAACTATTATTCAAAAATGTATCAACGACATATTTTCAGTATTGGTTTTAAAACTTGAAAGTTAGTACTTGGATAATTAAATTCTTAGCTTTAATTTGGATACCTTGAATAAAGTCTAATTATTTGATTCTGTCTAAAGTTATGTTTAGATGGTTTGTTATATTCTTAGAAATAAAGTTAAAATTTAATATTTAATTAATTAATAGACCCGCCTAAGAATATTAGTTAGTTATATTAAACAAAATAATTTGGGCCCCGCTTAAGGACACTTTCGTACCAAAAAGAGAAAATCAACAAATATCAATATATATATTTAATAAACTAAATAATATGAGCATGCATAATTAACTTAATTATTATATCCCTAAATACTCCATTGTTAAGAATGATAAAATTTGCATTATTGTTTCTTGAATCTATATCTATGTTTATGTTTATTTTTATGTTTATGTTATTAGATTAGGAAACAAACAAACTAAAATATTGTGACAAGATGTTTAAGATTTAATTTAATTTTTAAGATTTTGAATAATAAATTAAAAACATCATATATTGCTTCGTTAGATTGACCTTGGGAGTATTCTTATCATTTTCTATAAAATGATTCGTACACTTACGAGAGTTTACAAATAATAAAATCACAAAGTATTTCACAAGATCGGTATTTGTAATGCCAGTCTTGTGACTCATCAGGGTTTGCTGCCATTGTTGGGGGTATAATACCGTTTTAAAATTATTTATCAAAATTTTAAAACTTTTTGTGCCGTAAATAATTGTGATTTTTTTTATTTATTTTGAGTTAATTTGTTTTTTCAAATTTCAAATTTAAAATTCAAACAAAAAATTCAATTCAAAAACAAATTGTTCACGAACTATTAGTACAAATTTTAATTTTAAAATAATTTAATTTGAAATTTAAAATAAAAAAAATGAAAAATAAAAAAACTATTAATGATCTTAAATGAACAAAAAAAACAAATTTAAATTTAAAATTAAAAGAAAAACTTAATTTTTTTAAAATAATAATAATAATAGTTTTTTATTTCAACATTGAGATCTAATAAATAAATAATAATAAAAAACTAATTAACTTAGATTTTTAACTTTAACTTATTTTATTAACTTAATTAACTTAGATTTTAACTTAATTTAATTAACTTATATTTTATCTTAACTTAATTAACATAAATTATTAATAACTTATATTTTTAACTTAATTAACTTAGATTTTTACTTAACTAAATTTCTTAACTTAGATTTTAATAGCATGAAAAGTAAAGATCTAAGGGTGTTATCTCTAAGAGACTAGTTCTTAGAAGCATTTGTGTCACTAGTCTTTTGTGGGAACGTTACTCTACCTAGGAGGATTGTTTTTAAGAAGCCTTTACCCCATCATTCTTTCTTAAGAGAACTCTTGGTTAATACTAATTATGTTATTTATTTTAGAGATTAAAAAAAAATAAAAAAAAATTGCTGAAGTTATCTCCAAAATTTCAAAGTTTTTAATCACAATATGTGATAAAAGGAGGTAGTTACTTTGTTAGATCTAGGTACAATTGTGTTTTGATGCCTTAGCTATTTGACTTGTACCTAAAAGTGTGTTATCTAAAATCCATAATCATGTCCCTAGTTTTAAGTAAAGAAAATTTTGAAAATCCATGGGACATGGCTGAAAAAGATAGGTAGACAACCTTGTCCTACTTGTAAGGTTGATTGACTCAATGATGTGGGGATATTGAGTTTACTTAAAATGAAACCCCCCAAGTTATGTCTTGCTAAGATGTTAAACTAAGCTCTTGATGAGAGAGGCAACCCATCATTTTAGGTAATTTTCTTTTATTTGTTTATTTATTTAATTTCTTTTGTTTATTTCAGTTTAATTGCATGTGAATAATTTAGAATTATTAAAAATAAAAGTATTTTTTGAGATGTTAGAAGTTCATAGCAATCTGTTTGTGTGTACTTTAATGATGAATACGATGGATGCACCTACATTTCTCCATAATTACTTGCATATTTTCAGGAATTAGGTAATTTTTCTTTTCTTTTATCTTTTATGTTTAATTTATAATTTTTACATTGAGGAAAATGTAAGTTCTAGGTTGGGGGTGGTGAAAAGTTACTATGCTTAATTTCAAAAAATTTAACAATTTAATTTTTTTTACATTCACATTCACATTTTTATTTTTATTGTGTTTGATTTTATTTTCTTTGTATGATTTAGTAATTTATAGAATTTTAGGATTTTTTTTACAAAAATTTATCATTTCTTTAAATCAAATTGAATTAAATAGTCAAGTCTTTTGCATTGTTAGATTTAATTTTGAAAATATATCATGGAGTATATGGTAATTAGTTAATTTTTGTCATGACTAGTATTTCTTGATAATGTGTGAAAATTATATTAAACCCAAAATCGGTGTTTAGGAATCAAATAGTGGAGACTACTCTTGTGAGATACAATTTGAGTCCATTATCCTTTATTCTAAGTGATAAATATTATTTTTTCTACTCTAAACACTTTTCTTATTTTTTCAACATTATTAGATAATCTCTATAGGACTTAACATTGAATGTCAAGATTTATACATCTTAATGAAGTGTTATATATTTATTTTTCATTTGCTTAGATTAAATGATTTAAGTAGAAATTGATATTATATGTCTTTCTTCATTCATGCATGATTTCTATTAAAAAAAAGATATATCTACGGTTACTTATACATAACAAACAGAAAAGCTAAATATTAACCACTCACCTTACCATATAAAAAATGTATGATCTGTACATGTGGTTTACTCTCTAAAACAATGCATTCTTTTATAAAAAAAGAAAAAAAATAAGAATATAAGAGAAAGAAAAAATAGAAAGAAAGAAAGAAAAGAAAAATGAATATTATAATCTATATATTATGACCCAAGAAGCCTAAACAATTGTGAGAAATGGTTTAATGCAAAAGAAAATATAGGAAGCAATTTTCTAAGAAGTCATTGCATTTTCCTACATTTTCTAAAAGGCATATTACTTGCTCTTTTTATTTGATGAATTTGATTGATGCATGAAAGTAATATATAATATTTTATAAATTCTTACATTTGATTCCTTTCATGAGATCAACGTTAAAATAACACTTTGAGCTTTTCTTCTTTATACATATGCGAACATATTAGTTCATTTCTATACATTAACTCTTTTGCATATAAAGTAGTATGAGTGTTTGAACTCATAGGATTCGATGTTTTTGAGAGTATTGACTTGTGAATAATAGAGTCAAAGCGAATTTGGATTCCTCACACTAAGTTTGGGTGAAATTAAATCGATACATTTTTTATTTGAAATATGAAAATGATTTTCAACTAATTATTATAATAAATCATGAATGTTTATCAAGTTGAAATAATCTATGCTTAAGACTTTAATTATGAAATTTAAAAGATATTATAAGCATGATATATTTATTTTATTTTTAGTCTTTTTACTTTATTTTAAATTTTAGTTAACTTCTTATTTAATTTGTTTTATTTTGTTTTCAGTTTTTTGTTAATGTTTGTGGGTATCATTACTGAAAACCCTCACGAGACTTAAACTCGTCCACTAGGACAACCTAGGATTTTAAATACTTATTACATATGCTAAATGCAACCCTCTAAATCCACGGAAGTGATTTAGGATAGTTTAATTTTTAGTTTTTATTTTAGTTTCCATCGCTTCTCTTACTAAGGAACTAGTAAGAAGCTGGTTGGGGGTTGTGATGAGTGCTTAAAAAGCACTAAAATTACCATGATTTAATGTACTTTAATTGATTAAATAGATTTATATTCGTATGATTTTATCATATTTTTATATAATTTTTTTTTCGTAGTCACATGTATTTTTATTATTTTTCAGGTATTTTCCTTCAAAAATAACTTAAACACACGAAGAAAAATATTGGAGGCAATACATCACAAATATATTGAGAAAGGAAATGAGGAAAAGTAAAAAATATGAAAAAATGGGTAAGAACGATAAAAATGTCAAAATTGCCAAAATCTCGTGTGTAGCAGCCTATCTGCACTGAGTCCCATGTGCGCCTGTTCATAGTCACCCATTCCTGCCTAGTACTGTGTGTAGTATCCCATCCGCACTGCCCAGCATATGCCGAAACATGCCGGCACATGGTTAACACATGCCCAGCCAGTGCACGCAATCAGCACATGTCTGACATACGCCCAACATGCACTACATTGACTTTTGCGCATGCCATCACACATGTGCGCCATGCCGCGTGCACACCAGCACACTCCTTACCATGTCCCACGCATGCCAACCACCAGTCTTGTGAGATTTTTGCACCCTATGTGTGTGCCAACCTATCCAAAGGTGTCCAAATTCAAATTTTGAAATATTTCCCCCCCTTTTTTGGCCTTTTCTTCACCTATAAAAAGTGTCTATTCCTCCATTGTAAAACACAAATTTTTGAGCACTTTCTCTCTCTAGAATTGTTTTAGAGATTTCTAGTTTTTAAGTTATTCTATTTTTGAGAAGAACTAGCTATGTTTGTATAGATTTTTAGTTTTTGATTCAAAAAACAGAGATGCAAATCAGTTTGGAGGTTTTCCAGTAATAGAATTAACATCAAACTATTGTAAGGATTTTTTTGAGGTATTATTTTAATGGATTCTTTATAGTTATCTTTTATGATTAATTCTTATATGTTATATTTAATTTTCTGTGATTAAATCTAATATGACTAGTTGTTTGTAAATATGATGTAATTATAATTTGTTATGCTTGCGAAATATTAAATAGGTAAAACAATTCCATAAAATAAATTGATTTTGTTTTTATTCAAGATTTTATATTAACGATGTTAGAGAGAAATACATTATTTTTCATTACAAACTTAAATATGAAACTTAGATTCTAAGGTATAATTATCCGGTCTGATTTAGAGTAGTCCTCTTTTATTTTTTAGTACAATCGCTCGGTAGTAAGAGTGCAACTTGATTTCAAAAGTTTTTTTATAAGAACTATTATTCAAAAATGTATCGACGACATATTTTCAGTAATGGTTTTAAAACTTGAAAGTTAGTATTTGGATAATTAAATTCTTAGGTTTAATTTGGATGCCTTAAATAAAGCCTAATTATTTGACTCCGTCTAAAGCTGTGATTAGATGGTTTGTTATATTCTACAAATAAAGTTAAAATTTAATATTTAATTAATTAATAGGTCCTCTTAAGAATATTAGCTAGTTAATATTAAACAAAATAATTTGGGTCACGCTTAAGGAAACTTTCGTACCAAAAAGAGAAAATCAACAAATATCAATCTATATATTTAATAACCTAAATAATATGAGTATTCATAATTAACTTAAGTATTATATCCTTAAATACTCCACTGTTATGAATGATAAAATTTACATTATTATTTATTAAATTTATATCTTTGTTTATGTTTATTTTTATGTTATTAGATTAGGAAACAAACAAACCAAAATATCGTGACAGGATGTTCATGATTTAATTTCATTTTTAAGATTTTGAATAATAAATTAAAAACCTCATATATTCCTTCGTTAGATTGACTTTGGGAGTATTCTTATCATTTTCTATAAAATGATTCGTACACTTGCGAGAGTTTTACAAATAATAAAACCACAAAGTATTTCACAAGATCGGTATTTGTAATGCCGATCTTGTGACTCATCAACATGGACTAACATGCAACATTACACTTGGTATAACACACAAGATAGCATGACACTTGGAACAATATGGATGACACTTAATGCAATGGATACATGCATATGGTATGGTAGATACATGATTTATGTTACATAAAAATACTTGGGATTCTTCTTAGATATTCTCGACGTATGTCTTTATGTAACATTACCCTCCCCTTTTGAATGAACCTTGTTCTAAAGGTTTAAGAATCATTCCATTATTTGCTAAGAATCCTCCCACGTGGCTTATTCTTCAGGCAAGTTTTTCCACTTAATGAGGCTTTTTTATACAAACATAGACTCTTTTGTTACCCATCGTGAGTCTAAAATAACCTCTGGTTTGATGATGATCTCTCCATCATCAGAAATTGCTAGTAAGTCAGAATTATAAACTTGACCTTCACCAATGTATTTCTTAAGCATGGACACATGGAGAACTGGATGTATACGAGAACTGGAGGATAATTTCAACTTGTAAACAACATGACCAATCTGTTCCTCAACTTTATAGGGTCCATAATAGCGGCTTGCAAGTTTTTGATAGGGCTTTTTAAACATTGAATGTTGGCGTTAAGGATGTAATTTGAGAAAGACAAGATCCCCAATATTGAATTCAATTTCCCTTTGTCTTGTGTCTACTTGTTTCTTCATTCAATTGTTTATAGGAGACAAAATTTCCTTAAGTTGTTTATGTACTGCATCTCTCGAAACCAATTGTCGATCTACATCATTAATAGGACAGGTACCTTCGCTATAATGTGGAATTATAGGAAGAAGACGTCCATAGAGAGCTTCAAAAGGTGTCATTCTGATTGAAGCATGATAATTAGTTTATACCATAACTTAGCCCATGGAAGAAAGAATGACCATTTACGAGGTTATTGATGAACAAAGAAACAAAGGTATTCTTCCACACATCTATTTATAACTTCTGATTATCCATCTGTTTGAGAGTGGTATGTTGAGCTCATCTTTAACTTAGTCCAAGAAAACTTAAAGAACTCTTGCCAAAAATGGTTGATAAATATTGGGTCACGATGGCTGATAATTAACTGTGGTATGCCGTGAAATTTTACCACTCCTTCAACAAACCTTTCACCAATCATCTTGGCTGTGTATGGGTGGGACAATGCTATGAAATGAACAAATTTGCTAAGTTGGTCCACGAAAACCAAAATAGCATTTTTTCCATTGGAAGAAGGGAGACTATCAATGAAATCCATTGTTATATCATCCCAAATTTGATAGGGGATAAGTAGTTTCTTTTTTGACCAGTTGGCATACTTTACAAGAAACTACATATTTCTTTATAAGTCCGAAGCATACTAGAATGTCCTCATAAATAAGAGTCATGAAACTCTTGCAAAAATTGATGAATGAATGGTGATTTAGGAGAAAGTACCACTCTATCCTTGTACAAGATCATGTCATTTTTCCATAAGTAAGGAGCACCTGGTTGCCAATTTTTTGCATGTAAGGATCAGGCTTTGCTTCAAACTTAATAGTGTCCTATAATTGAGCTTGCGCAATGACCATTGTGTCAAGAGTATGACTGTATGTAAGTTAAGATAGAGTATCAGCTGCATTATTTTGTTTGCTTGGCTTGTATGTGATTTCATAGTCATAACCCAATAGCTTACTGACCCACTTTTGTTGCTATGGTGTTATGATACGATGTTCGAGCAAATATTTGAGACTTCTTTGGTCTATTTGAATATAGAATTTGTGACCTATCAAATATGGTCACCAAGTCTGGATGGCATGAACAATGGCTAGCATTTCCTTAGCATAGGTGGACCACGATTAATTAGAAGAGCCTAATGATCTACTCATGAATGCAATGGGCCTACCCTATTGAGATAGTAATGCTCCTATATGTCTCCTGAAGCATCTTTTTCAATGATAAATAGCTTTTAAAATTTGGCATTGCAAGAGTTGGTGTAGTACTCATGGCTTGTTTAAGTCTTTTAAAGGCATCATTAGCGTCATTTGTCCACCCAAAGTTTCCCTTTTTATGGAGATTAGTTAGAGGCCGAGCTATGATGTCATAATCATGAAAAAACTTCCTATAAGGCCTAAAAACCACGTAGCTTAGAAATGTTAGTAGGTTTAGGCCAGTCAAGCATCGCTCTAATCTTTCCTTGATCTACCCTTACACCCTATGGTGTAATAATATGATCAAGATATTCCAACTCATATTGCCCGAGTACACATTTGCTCAATTTAAGAAAATATTTGTGTTGGCTTAATATTTCAAAGGTTGTTTTGACATGATTAAGATGTGTCTTCCAATCGGGGCTATATATCAATATGTCATAAAAAAAATCAAATAAAAGGATTGTAAGAAGGGTTTTGTATAGTTCATAATTCTCGCCCTTTCTTCATTATCATCCTATTTTTTATTCAAAAGATGTTAGCAAAGCAGCTTAAGAAAAACAGTAGGACACATGGACTAACACCCAACATTACACTTGATATAACACATATGACAACATGACACTTGGCACAACATGGATGACACTTAGTGCAGTGGATACATGCATATGGTATGGTAGATACATGTTTTATGTTACATGAAAATACTTGGGATTCTCTAAGATATTCTCGACATACGTCTTAATGTAACCGTTAAACACAAAGATTTGTAATGGTTGTTAAGGTAGAAGTGGTCGGCTGAAAAAAATGGTAAAAAAGGTATAGATTAAGGTGGATTAAGGTTGATTAATTTGAGTAAGGTAGTTTTAAAAAAAATGAAATCTAAACCCCAAAACCGTGGGCAAGTTTTGGGTGGCTAACTAAGGGATAAAACAAAAGAAAGAAGAAAAGAGAAGAAGAGAGAAACTATAGATAGTCCTTCGAGAAAGAAAAAGGAAAAAAGAGAAGAAAATGAATGGAAAAGAGAGAGAATGGAGGGGGAGAAGAAAAGAGGAGATAATTTTCCCTCTAGCATTCATTTTTATTTTTCTCAATTTGTTTTGGTTTATTGTAAATTTTTAGAACTTAAATCCTTAATTTTTCTTAGACTATGAAATAAAAATCTAATCTGTGATGTTTGTTTTAGTGGATTTTCATATAAAATTGTAGATTTCATTTATTTTTGTACGCTAGAACTAATGTACGTGGATTATATTGTTGTTTCAATTTTTTTATTATGAATATGGTTTGTATTTTTAAGAAGTATTTGATTTCCTATTTGCAAGCTGGTTTATATAAAATTTTGATATATAATTTTTAAATTAAATTATAATTTTAATAAAATGATATTTTTAATCTTTTTAGGCGTTATTTATGTTAAATAATTGGTTTTAGTTTGGATATGTAGTGAACACATTATTTTTGTGTGACTATTTTAAAATGTTTTAGAGCTATATTGAAAATTAAAAAATTATAAATTTTATAAATATGAAAATAATTAATTATTTTATTCAACATGAAAATATAGATGATGAATTAGACTATGCATCTTTACTTTATTAGGATTTGGTAATAAATTACGTTTTAAAATTAATGTTGATACTTTATTCTATGTTTTATTATTTTATTCTTAGATTTGATTGTAATATCAAGTGTTTATATTTGACATTTTTAATTTTGATTATTGTATGGTCAAAGAAAATAAAAGGAGGTATGTTTATGATAAAAATGAGTTTTATTGTCTTTTAGAATAATAATTTTGATCTATGTAAGTCCTTTTTAAGGGTTACTGGGTGATTACCATAATTTCTATATTTTGTGGGTCATTGTAACAATTTGGTAAATTGTGAAAATTTTAATGTTATGGAATTCTAATCCATAAAAATTAAGATTTTTGTGGAACGTGAGAAGGAAACTTTGTGAAGGGAGTCGAAGTTCAAGTTGGCGGTTCTTTAGTTAGAGTTACTCCAAAATATTTTCTAAATATGATATTTAAATATATTAATTGCTATTAATGTAAAATTTTGTTTTTGAGAATATATTTGAGAAATAATAAGTCTATAAATATTTTCAAAATCTCTACGAGTTTAGAACTTTGACATTTACTTTGGAATGTAGGTTTTAAAGTGTGAAGTTTAGAACTTATATATGTAAGCTTGATATGTAATGGAATATTTCTAAATGTTGGTCTTAAACTATTACAAAGTTATTATATCTTATAATATGTTCTATAAATATTGGTATGATTATTTTTTGGTGTATATGCCTAAAATCATAGTAGTTATGGTAAGGCTGAGCATTGTACCTCAAGGTTTGTGGATAATCTTAGTACACAAGTGATGAACATTATATTGACTTGTAATTTTTTTTTCTTTTAAGTGTTAATTCTATGTTTTATTTTAGGATTATATTGTTTTAGAGAATATTTTTTGTTTGTAGGTTAATAAGCTTTCGAAAGAATTTTGGACTTAAACGAGAAAAAAAGAGTGAAAATGGGACCAAAAATGGCAACTCGGACAAGTCAAAATGAACAAAATGTCAAGCCATAAGGAAATAAGTGTGCATTACAACCTAGACTTTTACATGCTACGATGAGGCTCTCTCAGGTGGCATTTCATGATTATAGAATTTTAGAATTTTAGCACGTGTTGTGTCACATAAATAAGCACACTACGGTAGGGTAATCTAAAGCTACCACTAAGGATCTGAATTTTGTATCATGTCGTGACCCAAATAAAAGCATGCCTTGACCAAGTGTTAAAATTAGCCAAAAATCCTAATATATGTACAAAACTTGTTTTATCCAAAATCTAATATATAAATAAACTATAAACCCTTCTTAAACATAACTAGCTACCTATAGTCGAATCCCACCAGCCATAACATAGAAAATAGAGCAAAAGCTTCCAATTGTGGAGTATTTTCAAGGTTTTGAAGAAGGTGGTTAACCAATTCAAGGATTAGGAGATAATAGATCAAAATGGATCTTTTTATTGTTAGATATTCATTCAATCTGTAATTTGAACATGTCTTTTGTAATTGAATTAATTTTGGTTAATTTAATTATGTTAGGCTACATTTTGTATATGTGATTTTAGTTTTGCTTGCATGAGTAGAAGAATAATTTTATGAGTTTATTTAAATAAAGGTTGATTTATTATTTTTTCATGTTTTTCATATCTTTAATTATAAATTAATTATGGATCAAATCTTGATTTGTAATTAAAGAACTAAGTATTAGACACATCATTTGTGATTGGTTGTGCATTTATAATTATGAGTTTAATTTAATTTCATTGATTTGTGTTAAATTAGATGGTATAAGTCTTCTTGTACTTCATGTCTTTATGTTGGTTTCTCATGTACAAAAGATGGTGACTGTTATTTTACTTAATTTAGTTATCTTCTTCTATGTAAGGTTATTTACTACCGATCAATAATTCACACACGCACATAGTTAGTTAAACTTTGCATGCAAACATGCTTACACACACCATAGGGTTAGTTTTCGTAGTGTGCATGCTAACATGAGAGTTGTGGTTTTTGATTAGCAAGCATGTAAGGGAGTCAAATTTGTCACTTGAATTTTTAGTTTTTTTGGTACGGGTATTTATGGATAGTAGTAGTCGACAATTTTTGGAACAAAAAGTGTGACTTTTTAGCACTTATCCAACAATCTCGTTACGAAACTCACCACTACCCTTGCCACCACCTTTGGTGAGGTGGTTGGTAAGGTGGCTAGTAAGGTGGCTGGTGAGGTGGAAAATCCAAGTGCTATAAATACCCCTTCATTTCTCTTATTTCTTACCCATTGTTTAAGACCTGAAACTCTACCAAAATTAATACTAAGATTTATATTTTTTTTCAAAATTGTTTTGGAAAGCTTACATTTGAGAGTGGATCATTTTGTGGTTAGTTATCAAATCATTATCTGTGTGAGTACGTGGTTTGTGTGTATCTTTCGTATGCAATTTGATATTTGTAGTGGACTATGTGTCCCATAAGGTTGAGAGTAATCACACTTCTAGTTACTGACTAAGCCATTTCCAATCATACCATATTTAGTGCTGTTTACTATGGAGGATAGCCGAGTTTATGTGTTGAACTAAATAGTTGGAAGTAGCAAATAAAGAGTAGTAGTAGGCAGTTCGGATGAAGGTACCAATTGATAGAGGTAATAATGGTTTTATTATCTAGCAGAGTTGTAACTATTTTATTGTTTAGTGAATTATTTACAACTGAATGGTTACCTTAAGTACCTCGAGTATGTTACATATAGATATAGCCTATATGGGGGTTTATCTTGTTCTTTTGCCTATTATGTATGATCAGCTATTGGGCTTGTATAATCTAAGTTTGATGTGTGTATGTCTCAACATATTAAAGCATAAACTCTTATTAGAAAGAAATTATTGTTTACATGTTTTTTGTTGGATATATAATATATGTTTTCATAAGTTATATGCATTATCTTATATTATATTTTCTATACATCTATTGCATGTTATGTATAAGTGTTTACTATCTTGTTTGTGTGAGTTAGGGCTGAGTGCTTTAAGAGTCTACATCTCCTTACCTTGCTAGTGTACCGAGTTGTGAACTTTTTGTATGGTTTATATATTTTCCTTAGGTTTACCAATTAATCCATTGTAAGCTTGATCTAGGAAATTATTAGTTAATTGAGAATTGTGGTGCTCATCATGATTATTGGGTGTTCGCTTTTCTAAAAGGAAAGAAAAATCAATAATTCTACCTTTTTGTGAAAATCATTTAATTCCGTAAATAGCTAGCTAGCTAATTTCCTATATTTGTTCATCCATCTTTATTCGGTTATAATTTACTTGCTTTATTTTATTTCTTGAATAATTTTAGAGTTAACTATCTCTCTTTCAACCTACACTTGTTATATTTTTAGGATTGTTTCTTAAAGTTAATTAAGAAAATATTTAACGTTTTAAAACACCTATCAATTCATTTAGAGCTAACCTCATGATAATTTTATCACTAGTTTGCTAGTGATTTGTGCACTTGCGAGTAATTAAAATTGGTGCATCAAGTTTTTGGGGTCGTACGGGGAAGTTGATATTTTAAGTTGTTTATTTTTTTTCTTATTAGTTTGTTTTCGTAATTGTTTTTTAATTTTGTGATTTTCTTTATTTTTGTGTTTGTTTAGTTATTTTAATTATTTTTGTTTATTATTATTTTTGTTATTTTCTTTTATGGTGCTTTTATTTCTTTGTTATTTTTGTTAGTATATGTAAGATAGAAGATCACCTAGGAATCAGCTAGTACCTTTCATAGATAAAATTAACAGATCTAAAGAGCACTCAAGTAGGTTGGTTACTGAAATCCAAGACACACTACAAATAAGGGTCTCTTTATAAATTGAGATGGAAATGAAGGAGTATATAAGGCCAATCGTTGGCAGTGTTACTTCTTGTATTCAATTGGGGAAGGCAGCTAAGGATTATGAATTAAAAAATATTCATTATTCCATACTGCTATCCTTTTATGGTATTCCTAGTTATGATCTTTTGACTTTCATTAGGGATTTCTATTCAACTATATATACATTTCCTTTGCAAGGGCTCAATGAGGACCAACTCAAAATGTGGTGTTTCCCATACACGCTCAAAGATGGGATAAATAATTAGCTTATGACTCATCCACCGGGATCTTTGACAACTTAGGAGGGATTTTATAATAAATTCATGGGAGAATACTATTCCTATTAAAATACTTTTGATTTGAGAACTAAAATTTCCACATTTTCTCAAATGGAAGGAGAAGCATTCCATAAGTCTTGGGATAGGTTCAAGGTACTTCGCATTTAGTGTCCATATCATTAGTTTCCACTATGGTTGCAAAACCAATTTTGTTATGATGGGATGACACAACACTGTCAGTTTACAGTTGACAATGTTGTATGTGGAGCTATGGGAAATAATACAAATTTAGAGACCTATGAGCTCTATGAAATATTGGGTTATAATTCATAATAGAAAAATAGTAGAGGAAGAAGAGTCAGAGTTAATGAGATAGGCTATTGGATTGAAATGTATATGCAACTTGGAGAAATGACCAAGCAAGTTGAACTTCTTGTCACCAAGAACAACCCAAATAGAGAGGTATATGGAGTGTATAGTAATTATGAGGATCTTGCTAACACTTTTCCTTTTCAAAGTGAACCATTTATAGGTCCAAGTAATGAACAAAATAATATAATGGATGCTTATCAACCTAGACCCAAGAATGATGCCCATATTAACAGTTACAGTCGATGGTGGATGCAATTCCCATTGTACTCGTTTTTGTGTGTTGGCTTCCCATGTACAAAACATGATATCTATTTTATTTTACTTAGTGTTTTTGTATTCTTCTATGTAATATTGGTTGTTGCGGATCATAATTCATATATGTACATAGTTAGGTACACTTTATATGAAAGCATGTTTACACACATCACGTGGTTGGTTTTCATGGTTTTTGGCTTGTTTCATGTGCGAGTATAGTATTTGTAGATTTTACTCGACATTTTTGAAGATCAAAAAATGTAAATTTTTCCCATCTCGTCACCACCCTCATTGTGGACCTCGCCACCACCCTTAGCAAGGTGGTTGCTAAGGTGTTCAATCAATTGCTATATATACCCCTTCATTAATTTCTTCTTTAATTTGAAAATCAACTAAAACTTTGTAAAATTTTCTATTGATTTAAATTCTGTATTCCCTAATTATTTTGAAAGTACTTTAGTAATTATGATACGTTAGTGTAAGTGTAAAATATTGAGAGTAACTATTTTTAAGTGGTCAGTGAGTACATTTCTATGTGAGTAGTATTCAAGGGTTATATTAGATTATTCTACACATTATTGTTTAGTGGTACCTAAGCACACCACATCGAATGGTGTCGGCTATGGAGAAGAGCCAAGTTCATGTGCTGAACCAAGATGGTATGGAAGCAGCAAACAAGAGCAACAATAAAAAGTTTGGACAAGGTTCACAACTGATAGATGTAATAGTGGTTTTATTTCTTTCAAAGTTGTAACTGCTTTATGGATTAGTGAATTGTTTGCTATTGAATGGTTTCCTTAAGCAACCTGAGGATGTTACCACATAGATACGGTCTCTACATGGGTTTACCTCATTACATCTTTTGTAATGTATGCTTATTATTGTACTAGTATAATTTTATTTTGAATAATGCATGTTAAAACATAGCATTGTTTAAACTCTGAAAAAATGCATTTATTTTATATATATGCTTGTTAGTTTAAATATAATATCTGTTATTGAATGTTCTCTGTTGAATTGATATTATATTGTTACTTCTTTTGATGAGTGATATGTTTTCACTGCTATTCTATTTTCTACTTGTGTGGATGAGTCCATTAAGAGTCTATATCTCCTTACATGGTTGAGTACTGGGTCATGGACTCTTTTAATTGGTACCATAGTGGGTACACCCTTGTTGGACTTAACCACTTCGGTGTTCTTCCTTTCTCCTTACTCTCTATGTTTAATTATTTCAAATCTCTTGTAATGGATGATATAAGAGGGTTGGTTAGTGGACCATCGCAGTTTAATAGATTGTGTTCCTACTTGAGATCTAATAATAACGATGTTTGGTCTTTGATCGAGGATGGTTGGATGTATCCTATGAAAATGTCTAAGATTGGTGTTGTCGAACCTAAACCTATCAATGTATGGAATAAAGAAGAACTTATTTTTAGAAATTTAAACTGCTAAGGGTTGTACCATCTTATCAACTCAGTTACCATTGGGGATTTTGTTCTTATGGACAAGTTTACAATTGTCAAGGAAGAGTGGGAATTTCTACAAAACAAATATGATGGATGCATCTCTTAGACTAGTGTAACTTCTTTATAAAAGACAAAGGTTGTTGCTTCTAAATGCTCTTCTCTTATGGCTTCCCACTCTGGGAATGAACCATCTAGTTCCTCTTATTGAATTGACACCGGTGAAATTGAATGGTTCTCTATTCAAGAATCCTATTATCAACTTAGGTATGACAATCTCAAGTTGAAAACAATTATGACCAAGATCCATAATAATATTGCTAAAAAAGATAAAGAGCATTTGAATCTATCTGATCAATTTTTCAACCTCACTTTCAATGGTGATAAATTTATGAGTAATTTGAAAATGAATTTGGAAACTCAAATGAAATCTTTCTAGATTCACTTACGAGATAATGAAAATTTTCTTGCTCAAATAAGTGAGCTTGAGAAGGCAATTCAAGATAGAAAGTCTGACGCTCTTAGAGATCAATGCACGTCTAGGTCTTCTTGTAATTATGAAGACATAGGAAAACTTAAGAAAGAAGATTGCATCTTAAAAGACCAAAAGGCTATCCAAGAGTCCTTATTGGAAGATTGTGACATTGAACTAACCAGAATTCATGCTCGTGTTGAAGCTGACACTAATAAGGTCATTCTTATCGAATCTAACCTTCTAGAAAAACATGAAATGGATGAGACTCTCCATCTTCAACAATATTAATTTGAGAGAAAAATTAAAGAATCCATTGAATTTGGTAATAAGTGGTCCCTTGAAAATACTTGTTTTGACAAGGTATTAAAACTTAAAGATGTTCATCCCTCTTCCTCTACTTCAACTACTATTTAGAAACATTCTCTTGTTGTTGAGATTTCAAATGATGATTCCATCAACTATGTTATGAGTGCACAAAGCTTGTCTCTTTCCCCTATTTCTTGCAACTCAAGTTACTTCACTTCTTCTAACTCTGAAAAGGACTTTCCCATTTATGATGGGGATATGTCAAATCATATGGAAAAACTTTTGAGACTTTCTATCACATTGAGTAATGAGGCCATAACCTTATAGAATGATGCAATGTTGATTTTGATTGAGTTTAAATCTTCTTGCAGTATTGGTTCATATGATCAAGATTTCAATTGCAATATGGTTCACACTACCTTAAAGGCACATACTTCTAGTTATTAGAATTTCGATAGTGATTGCTCCAAACACATGAGCATTAATAAGCATTTTTTTTACCAAATTAACTCTCACCAATGATGGATCTATTATGTTTATTGATGTTAATAAGGTGTTGATCTATGGTAGAGGATCTATTAGTACCCCTGGTATCCCTCAGCTTAAGGATGTACTCTACACGAAGGACTCAAAACTAACCTTATTAGAATTAGCCAAATTTGTGATAAAAAAATACACTATTAAGTTTATTCAAACAGACTCTATTATGTATGATTATGAAAGTTTATTTTTTAGTTTTGAACTTAATTAGTTAGATGGGTGAATAGATAATTAACGAAACTATGACAAATTAAAATTTTTCTAGACGGCTAAGCATAAAATCACGTGTAAATAAAATAATACAAAAACATAAATCAACATATGAAATTTTTAGGTGGAAACAACCTAGGTCACACCAATGACCTAAGAGGAAGACCATAGGTCCACCATACAACCTAACTATCCACTATAAAAATAATGTTCGATTTCAAGGCTAGGACTCACACTATCTAGCAAGGTAATGTCCTTAAGTAATATGCTCACAAGCCTCTTGCTTTCTTTCACAGTTTCTACAAGTAAGGTGTTTAGATCTAGACCAATGTTTCGATTAACTCAAGTCACACGAGTTAATCAAATCCGTACAACTAGCACCTGATAAGTTAGCAAATTAATACAAGTGCAAATGTGTTTCCTAGAGCATAATAAATAATGAAGAACCATAAGTAGATGATTTAATTAATATATTAGCAGAAAAATTAAAACCCTAGAACAAATTTTTAAGCACAATATCACAAATATTGTAGGCTTGTTAATCAATTAAATGCAACCACCAATATTTGATAAATAAACTAAAGAAAAAGGCCTACCAAAAAGTTTTTTTACAAAATATATTTTTAGAGAAAGCTAAGATGCAAAATTAGATTCAATTATGGTTAAGAAAATTGTGAGCAAAATAATTTTTTAAATAGAATGAGTTGAAGCCCTTGGTGAAAGGCCGATTATAGTTCAGTCCTTAGAAACATTTAAAAAACTTTAAAAAGTAAGGACAATATGGTTATGAAACAAATTGGCTCAAGTAAAAACTAGTTTAAAATTTAAAACTTGGCCACTCGATTGATCAAGCATGGACACTCAATCGATCTATTTGAGCTCGATCGATTAACCCTGAAAAGTTCAATTGATCTAATCAATCATTCATTTATCTAATGAAATAAATAATTAATTTTGGAACAAGTAGATCAATTTACTCATTAATCCCAATCGACCGAGTATTAATACCTTCATCGACCTAGTGTATTTAATGACTTAAAAGGAGTAAACATTCAAACCGGAGAGCTAAAAAAATTATGTTTTCTAAAAATGAATAAACTACCCCTAAGTTCTAGGACTCCCATAAATAAATTAAGATAAAACAAAAATTTATAGAAGTCAATATACATACATATATACATATTTACATACATACATATATACATATATATATATATATACATACATACTTATATACATACATACATACATATACATATATATATATATATATATATTGAATAGAGGGTTGTAGACTTAGCTATACAAGAATACCCCAGTACACACAAAAGATGAAATTAATTTTGTTCAAAGTATGACAATCCATTGATTACATAAATATATGTAGAAAAATACACAAACATACTAACACATATGGTAACATATATACAATCACCAAAAGTAAAATATGTGTTAGAGCTACAATAAGATGTTAATTGTTTTCATTTATAATCAGTTATGAAAGATTCAAAGAAGAAAGTATCTTTTATCATGAAAAAAATTACATTTGAATTCATTCTTGTACAAAATAAAATTTACCTTCCAAGAGAGAACTTAATTAATTTTTTTATTTACCTCTTGTATTTATTATTTATTTTTTTGTGTGAGGGATTGTTTATTTATTTTCTTTTTGTATAACCATTTGTGGCTCTTTCCTTTTATGCATGCAAAACCTTTTTTTATTTTTACAACTATTTCCTTTATCATGCTATTTTTGTTTTGCATAGGAAATATGCCTAGCATGATGAATGTTATACTAGATGTGAGGTAGTCCTCTTCACTCACTATGGTAGCTTTCACATATCATAGTAGGTAGCCCTCTCAAAACTAGGTGTCTCTCTATATTAGCATTTTAGAATGTGAAAGATAGATCTCAAAAATAACTTGTAGTCAAGGTTAGCTCATTCCATAGAATCTCACAAAATCAATCATAAACTTCAAGCATGACATACATATGTGTCCAATGAGTGTGTGAGTAGGTTCATATCAGTATCGATCACTAGATGTGAAAAATATGTAAATATACAAGTCAAAATATCCATTTGTATAATGTATAGCCAATAAAAATAAATATGAATGGAGTATGTAATGATCATATCAATGTTAAAACTTGTTTATTGCCCTCCTTTTTTATTTTTATTTTTATTGATTAATTTTTTAAACAAAACAAATATCAATAAAAATAAAATGAAAAACAAAACAAACTAAAGATGCTCATATAGGATCAATTAAGCCCTAAAACAAAGGTATCTAAGTGAATAATAAATTATTGTTAGGTGATTGGAAAGAAATAATATTTCCTAACCCAAACTTTCTTGAATTTTGGTTCTATTATATCTTTGGGTTAGAGATCAACTACTATAGCTTTCATTGGCATATTCTCGAACTTACCTTTAGATTTTTCATTCATCCTAAATGAAGATGCAATATGTGTGGAAATGTGATAACAAATATGTGTGCATGTGATAACAAGTGCTCGACAGATTGCTGTAAAGGCTAGCCTCGTGCGCATGCACGTATAATAGGCAATGCGTAGCGCATGGAACACAACATGTCACCAGGGAAATATGTGCAGCAGATGCATTACTTGGCAAGGCTATGATCATATGTGGAATTTTGTACTAGAAGGTGGTTTCTCTACTATAAATAAGAGGCAATCACTTGTATTCTAAAAATAACTGTAACATATGATTGTAGTGTAAAATTGAGTTGTATAACCTGTGGAATTCTAGAGAGAAAAATGCTTGTAAAAGAGAGAATTTCTTGAGAGTTCAGGTTAATCTTTCTTGATTCTAGGCAATAAAGAAGTGGTATTAAGGGTAGAATTTGTTGTAAGGATTACTCATATTGAGGAAGAACCACATAAAAAATTCTGTCTTTCTATGATTTTATGTGCTTGTTTTCTATTTCAAATTGTGTTACCAATCAAGGAAAACCCATGGGAATATATTTCACCAGGAACTTGTCATTGTCCTAACAATTAGTGATATCAAAGCTTGATTTGAGAAGTTTGAGGGATCGATTTATAAGAACACAAACTGTGGAAATCAAAAAGGCTTAAGGCACTCGAAAGTAAGTTTTTGAGTTCTCAAAAATTATGAACACTATTTATCTTCTTGAGGGCATTAAAATCTCAAAAGATTTAAATGGCTACCACTAAGTATAAAGTAGAGAAGTTTAATGGAATATGTGACTTTGCATTGTGAAAAAGAAAGAAGAAGAATGTGTTGATACAACAAGAGTTAGACTTGGCTATTGATGAAGTGTTTCCTACTAAAACTAAAGGGGAAGAAAAGAAGAGAATCTCAAAGAAAGCAAGAAGTTGCATTGAGTTATGTTTAGCTGATAATGTTCTATAGAAAATTCAATATTTCAAGAGTGCTAAAGAGATACAGAAAAGGCTTAAAACCTTGTATGATTACAAGACATTGTCAAACAAGATATTCTTGAAGGAAAGGCTCTTTAGTTTCAAGCTGGATTAAAATCTTGATCAATTCAAGTTGATTAACGCCCAATTAACCAATCTAGATAATAACATTGATTAAGAGGATCAGACCATAATCTTACTCAATAGTTGCTACAGCCTTTTAGTGAACTTAAGACAAAAATAAAGTATGGAAGGGAAGAATTAAAGCTTGATTTTGTTCTCGCATATTTGAAATCTTGGGAACTTGATCATAAGAAGTTCAAAAAAGTAGGAGATACCAATGAAGGGATATTCATAAGAGGGTATCTGAAAAGAGAACTAATGAGTCTAAAAGGAGAGGGAAGTCCATATCAAATTCCAGAAATAAGAAAAAATTCAAGTGCTTTATATGCCACAAATAAGGCCATTTCAGAAAGAAGTATCCATCAAGAAAGAGTAAGAACTATGACTCTAAAAATGGGCGCGCTGTTGTTGCAAGTATTATGTAAGAAGGATATGAAAACTCTAATGCTTTAGTTGTTACAATTGAAAAGTGTGTGAATGAGTGAGTGTTGGATTCTGGCTACACATTTCACATATGCCCTAACAAGAAATGGTTTAGGGAGTTAAATGAAGGTTACCATGCAAAGGTATTTCTTGGGAAAAATTATGAACGTGAAGTGAAAGTCATTGTCTATATTGAGATTAAGCCTAGTGATGACACAATAAAGATAATATATGATGTGAGATATGTGCCAGAATTAAGGAGAAATCTAATTTCTATGGAAGCACTTGATGTCTTGAGCTATTCAATCAGATTACAAAAAGGTACATTTAAGGTACTCAAGGGATCTTTGGTTGTTATGAAGGGCTTAAGATATCATAAGCATTACATCCTTCAAGGCAAGAAAACTCTTGATCATGGAAATGGTTTGACAACTTTATTAGAACATGTTAGTACGCTTTAGCATAATAGACTTGGAAATATCAATGATAGAGGTCTCACAGAACTCTACAAAAAAATGTTTGCTAGGAAGATATAAGGTTATAACAATTGGAATTTGTGAACACTACATATATGGCAGAAAGACAAAGGTGATATTCGATACTGGAAACCATACAACAAAGGGAATTTTAGATTATATACACATAGATCTTTAGAGGTCTTCATTGATACTAGCATTGGATGGGGAAAAACTTCAAAAATACTCCTAAAGTTTACAATATCTTAAAAAATACACCAATGGAATTTATTTAAAAAAATGGAATTTGCACTAATTTCTTTGTCTTATCAGTATAATCAAGAATGGGTTTAATGGGCATTCCATTTATTTATTTAATTATCCTGAAATCAATTTGTATTCTATTTTTTTAACTTTTTCATATTATATATTTTTCCTTCTTCTCGGAAGAGAACGAGAAATTGAGATTTGCATTGCAAAAGCAAAGAAAAAGACAACTAAAAATACTTTTAAGTAGTTATGAAACAAAGACATTGAGTTTGACAAGGAAAAAGGATGAAGAATTAGCAAGACCAATAAAAAAAGCAATGATACTTCAAGAAAGGTTGAGAAAAGTAGAAATGGAAAATGAGACATAGGAAAAGCTAACAAAAACAAATGAGGCCTTAGTGATAGAAAAATCTAAAAATTATATGAAACAACCATAATCCCATCTTCTTCCTCTTCACTCTTCAATTTTTCTATCTTCATCTCTCTCCAAAAGATGAGAATGAGAATGGAAGAAAAACCCATAAAATATTTCAAATTAACATAGAAACATCTCAAAAATGTTGAAGTGTAAAATAATAATACCAGATGTAATGACGACAGTGAAACGAAGAGAAGAGGAAGAACTGCTAAGGAGATGTTGTTCTTTCACATTTGTTGTAATGTCTGTTAGTTATTAGGGGTATTTTTGAAGAAATGTCAAATGTCAAAGGTATTGTAGATTTTTTGTAAACCATAGGGGTACTTATGAAGATATTATAAACCATAGGGGTATTTTTTATGTGTTCCCTTGGTTTTGAATGGGTATTATTTATGCCTAATTAATTACTACTCAAGGAAGATCTAGACCTATATTTTGGAAATCAAGGATGAGACATTTGCTAAGTTTCAGTCCTAGAAGGCTCTAGTTGAAAATCAGACAAGAAAAAGAATCAAGATGCTTAGAACTGATAGTGGGATCAAATTTTGCAATGTTGAGTTTGAGAAGATGTGTGTGAATTATGGCATTCAAAGGCACAATACAATAGAAAGTACTCAGGTACACCCTAGAAAAATGGTTTATTGAAACACATGAATAGAACCATCCTGATTAAGGTAAGGTGTATGCTCTCTATCTCTAAACTACCTAACAGATTTTGGGCTAAGGCGTTTCAAACTACTACTCACTTGATTAATATATCACCATCTTCAGCAATTGACTTTAAAAATTTAGAAGAGAGGTGGAGTGGTAGTCATGCTAATTATAGCAAGCTTAGGGTGTTTAGATGTATAGTCTTACTCATGTGAATGAAGGGAGGCTTCAAGCAAGAGAAAAAAGGGTTTTTTTCTAGGATACCTTGGTAGAGTAAAGGAATATAAGTTCTGGGATTTTAAAGAAAAGAAGTGTTTCAATAGTAAAAATGTGACTTTTGTTAAGAATTCTACATATGATGATAAATATATTTAACCAATGAGGGAGAAAGAAAAGATACATGTCTCAATTAAGGTGGAGAATTACCTTGGAAACTCTAAATCAAATTAAGGTGTACTAGATAGACCTAATGGTAATGAGTTTGATCTAATGAATGTTGATTCTGGAGAGTTATCTACCAATGAATATGAAGATGTTACAAGTGCTGAACATCAAGATCTTCAGGACTATTTAATGGCTAGAGATAGGCTAAAGAGCCTGACAAGGACAATTATGAGATATGGCCATGTTGACTTCATTACCTATGCTTTTATAGTTAGTAAAGATATTCATAGAATTGAACCTCGTAATTATGCAGAAGCTATGTCATGCTTATTGAATTGGAATGAGCTTGATACCGGATCATGAAATCTTGGTGATTGACCCATTCTAGAGAAAGTAATGACTTTAAGATAAATGAGATTCCAATTTAAGGCAATACAAAGGATTCTTCTACTCTAGCTAGCCAACAAGCCAAGTCAATTAGTTTTTGTCTCAATGAATGAGATTCTAATTTGAGACTTCTATATAATTTATAAGAACTACTAGTTTTGTTGCTTTCGAGATGAGTTGGTGTTCAATGTACTGCAAAAATGTCCACTTCTAATAAACATGATCGACCCAATTCTAGATCATCTTCTGGAATTGTATAATTGTTAAAAGAAAGTGATTGTTCATCATTTTATGAAGATGCCATTTTTGACCTCATACATGAACTAAGAGAAGAAGAAAAAACTCCTCGATGAGCTATACCAAATAAACCAAACATTGATCAAGTGAGGGAGAATTTGAGTACTCCTAACAAAAAAGAAAGTGAGAATCTAGCAGTAATAGCTAAGGTAATACAGGAAAATTGCCCAATGAGTCAAGCATTTGTTTCCCAAATTATACTTCAATATAGAGGTACAATTAGATCATATTATTGGCATGACTAAAGATGAATTGATAAAAATGCAAGATAGTAGGAAGAAGCAATGATGGAAGAAATGAAATCACTCTAAGAAAATGGCTCATGGTGATTGTGAAGAAACCAAAAAAAAGCAAGATTGGTTGGGAAGCAAATGGGTGTTCAAAGTTAAAAAAGGAATATAATGGGTTGAATCAGTAAGGTACAAGGCAAGAGTGGTTGCCTAAGGTTTCTAACAAAGGGAAGGGATAGATTACAATGATGTTTTCACACTAGTTGCCAAGTACACTTCAATCAGAATTCTTATTTCCCTGATAACCCAATTTCATCTTCATTTGGATCAAATGGACTTAAAGACTACATTATTTTATGGAGAGCTTAAAGATACCATTAATATTAAAGGAACTAAGGGTTTCAAGGTTAAGGGAGAGAATGATGTTTGTTACTTGAAGAAATAATTGTATGGACTTAAACAGTACTCATGCCAATGGCACAAAAGGCTTGATACCTTTATGATTTATTTAAAGTTTCAAAGATGTGAGTATGATGCTTATGTTTATTTCATAAAGGAAATCAATGGGAGAAAATCTATCTATTATTGTATGTAGATGATATATTATTAGTAAGCAAGGATCTTAAAGATTTTATGTATTGCAAACAGCTTTTGAAAACTGAGTTCAAAATGAAAGACATAGGGAAGGCTAAGAAGATCTTTAGTGTGGAGATTTCAAGAAATAGAGAGAAATAGGAATTGCTAATAAATCAAACTTGATATCTAGAGAAGGGGCTTAAGAAATTTGGAATGGAATCAGCTAAACCACTTTCAACTTCTCTATCATCCCATTTTAAACTTTCTATAGAAAAATCTCTCAAAACCAATCTAGAGATAAAAGAAATGTCAAGTGTGTCTTACTTAAGTGTTGTTGGTAGTCTTATGTTTGATATGATTGCAACAAGACTAGACTTAGCTCATCCAGTCAATGTTGTAAGTAGGTTTATGTCAAAACCTGGGAAGGAACATTAGGAAAGAGTAAAGTGGATCCTATGGTACGTAAAAGGGACTTCAAATGTGGGTTTGATTTATAGAAGAAATCTGACTAGAGTGGTACAGGTAGAAGGGTTCATAGATACTAATTTTGCAAGAGATCTTGATCAAAGAAGGTTACTTACTGGTTATGCCTTCACCTTATTTAGAAACATTGTGAGTTGGAAGTGCAATTTACAATCAATTGTGGCTCTATCCATTTCTAAGGTAGAGTATATCTCGTGTGCTGGAACATTTAAAGAATCTCTATGGATGAAAGGTTTCAATAGTAAATTCGGGATATCATAAGAAGCTATTGCAATCAAGTGTGAGGACCAATGTTCAATATACTTATCAAGGAATTTAGTGTTCTATGAGAGTATACACATCAATGTGAGACTACATTTCATCAAGGCTAGTTCAATTGACCAAGGTTTCAATAGAAAAATCCATTAGATATACTCACCAAGGTTGTTACAACACGTAAGTTTAGGCACTCTATAAACTTTTTCATGGTTGGTAATGGTTAGGAATGATGGGTGGAACAAACAGTGTTGGATTTAACTCAACTAGAAAATTGGTTATTTGTTATCAAGGTTGAGATTTGTGGATATGTGATAGAAAATATGTGTGAATGTAACATAAACAATGCACAGTGTATGACGTGTGGCATGTCACTTGGGTTATATGTGCAGGAGGCGTATTACTTGGCAAGTCTATAATCATACGTAGAATGTTGTTCTATAATGTGGTTTCTCTACTATGATAAGAAGAAATCACTTGTATTCTAAAAACTACTGTAACATATGATTATAGAGTGTAAAATTGAGTTGTATAAGCCATGGAATTCTAGAGAGATAAAGGAATGTAAAAGAGCATTTCATGAAAGCTCATTTTAATCTTTCTTGGTTCAAGGCAAGAAAGATGCAGTTGTTAGGGGCTAAATTTGTTGGCAGTATTAGTCATTGTTACTCGTATATTGGAACTGCATTTGTTCCCATAGATGTAAGCCTTATATTGAGAAAAAGCCACATAAAATATTCTATGTCTTTCTATGATTTTATGTGTTTCTTTTTTGTCATCCAATTGTGCTGCCACTCAAGCAAAACTAGTAGGCATGTGCATGTGTCAAGGGGGTCCAGGAACTGGTGACTTTCCTAATAGTTTGCATGATAGGATGATGGTAACTAGTCCTAGAATTACAAGTGTTGAATTTTACATGCCTCTTTGGACAAACAACTTCATGATTTCTAGTAGAATTTTTGTACATGCTATTATAATTTTCATTCATCATATAAAATAATGCAACATGCATAAATGGTTAATGGTTATGATTCCTACTATGTGTAGCATGGAAAGTATTATTAAATTTAGGAGCATTCATCAAAAATCTACACTTGGGCCTATTATGACATTTCCTATCACAATAACGATAGACAGATACCAACTTAATAAATCTTTTAATTACAGAAGTAACTGTTCTTTATATATAATCAATAGGATTAGTGGTAGGGTTAGAAGGCCTTATATATGTGGTTTTTGATGTTGAAGCTGTATGTGTAGCTTGTGAAGAAGAAGAGTTGGGGGGTTTTACAAACTCAATTTTTTTGAAGATGATGGTGTAGAATCCTCATGTACATAGCTTCGTCCTTTCTTATGTCCCATAGGTTTTCCATAATCCAAAATTTTCTTTAGCCTTTCAACTCTATTAATCTATCTATCCATAGCTTTGTTTGATTGTCCTAGCTCCTGTACTCAATTTGTTTCTCTTTCTAAGGCTATAAGACTTGAATTCAGATCATTAATATGCTTATATAAATCAAGATTTTCTTTTTCCATTACCAAGGAGTTTATTTCATAGGATTTTAGTTTATTATTTAGTTTAGTTACTTCTACAAGCAACCTATCTTTTTTCGCTTTTACATCTTACATAATCTATGAGTACTTTTACAACACTAGTGACATTATTTTTATTGAGTAGAAATCTAGCATCACTTACCTTATCATCTGAATATATGTCAGACTTGCTGGAGTGTCCGCTATGAGTTATAGTAAATGCCAAATAGTTATTGTCACAATTTTTTGATTCAACTGGATTGTCATTAGCACTTTTAGAGTTAGTAAGTGCAGTGTTGAAACCTCTTACAATTTTGTTTTCTTATTTTCATAGTCTGCTACAATATGAACAATCCTATTGCATTCAAAACATTGAAGTCCAATGGGTTTAGATTTCTGACCAACAGATCTTACAAATTTGAGTTCTTTGATATTTTGATCCTTTTGAAAACTTAATTTTCCTTTGATTTGAGGATTCTTTTGTTGAGCATTTTGTTCAATCTTCTAATTAAGAGTACTAGTTCTTCATTATCATTGTAACTTTCTTCAATCATAGTAGTTTTGAAAGTGATACTTCTTTGGAAGTTTTCGAAAGCTTATCTCAAACATTTGAAGTGAGTTAACGAGTTCCACTATTTTGATGGTGTCTACATCCTTGCTTTCATCAATGGCAGTAACCTTTGTATGGAAGCAATCTGGTAATGAGTACAAAATATTTCAAACTATCTTGAGATCATATATTTTCTCTCCATGATTGGTACAGGCTTTACCATAGTAGTTGTATCTTAACTAGTCCCTTCGTTCCTAGGCTTTGGATTGACTACATTATCTTTGGTAATCGTAGGAGGCTCCCAACCATAAAGTATAGAGTTCTAAACACTCTAATCTATAGACCATAGAAAGGCTCTCATATAAGCTGTCTAATATGGATAATTACACCCATCAAAGTTAGTTGCATGGGTTGTAGATGAACCCTTTCTTAAATATTCCATAACAAGGTCTTAGGCATACTAAGTGTATCTAAAGGGGTGAATAGATAATTAGTGAAACTATGAAAAAATAAAATTTTCAAAGACTACCAAGCATGCGTAAATAAAATAATGTGAAAACATAAATCAATACACGAGAATTTTAGGTGGAAATAACATAGGCCACACCAATGACTTAATAGGAAAGCAACTAGTCCACCAGAACACCTAACTATCCACCATGAAAATAATATTCGATTATAAGGCTAGGATCAAAGCTACCCACCAAGGCAATTCCTCGAAGTAATCTACTTACAAGCCTCCTACTTTCTTTCATAGTCTCTACAAGCAAGGTGTTCAAATCTAGACAAATATTCCAATGAACACGAGTCACATGAGTTAATCAAACATGTACAATTGGTACCTGAAACATTATCAGAATAACACAAGTGTATTTGTGTGTCCTAGAGTAGATTAAGTAATGAAGAACTCTAATGAGATGATTTAACAGAACTATAGATAAATCAAAATCACTAGCGATCCTAGAATATATATTTAATCATAATATCATAAATATTGTAGGCGTGTTAATCAATCAAATACAACCACTGATGTTTGATATACTAACTTAATAAAAAAGCCTATTGAAAAGTTTTTTGGAAAATAGATTTTAAAATAAAGATTAGATGCAAAATTATATTCAGTTGTGGTTAAGAAAATTGTGAGCCAAAGGTTTTTTTAAATACAATGAGTTGAAGCACTAAGTATAAGGCTTATTACAATTTTTTCCTTAAAAATATTTAAAAAATCTTTAAAAAGTAAGAAAAATATGGCAATGAAACAAATTAGCTTGAGTAAAAATTAGGTTAAAATTGAAAACCTGGTCGCTCGATCGATTTGGACGGAGTTCAATCGATCGAGTATGACCGATTGATCGATCAAGTCAATCCTTGATTTATCTAGTGAAACAAATAATTAATTCTAAAATAAGTAGATAAATTTTCTCATTAATCTTGATCAATCTAGTTCTTAATTGATCAAGTATTAATACCTCGATCAATCTTGTCATATAAAAAATAAATTTAGTCAGTTTTAATTAGGCTCGATTGATCTAGACATTGCTCAATTAATTGAGTGTTGACCTATATGCAAAATATTCCTATGTGTCTAAATGAAATCGAATGTGAATGGGAATAAAGATATACCTAAGATTTGTTCATTGAAGCTCATTGGTTTCTTCGGTTTGAAAATATACTTGAAAGACGCAGTAGAAACTAAACTTACATTCAGATGTTTTGTTCACAAATATTTTTAACACTTATAAACCTTTAAGATGAGTTGGGTAGAACTTTGGTCTGAGGTATCAAATCTAAGGATAATTACTATTGTGTAGGAACATATCTCGAAGTTGTGTAACAATCTACATTTGAGGACTGAAGAATTATGGAATCAATGTTTAGGACATGTCAACTATAAATTGCTAAAGAAAATCTCAAATACTAAAGTTTTCTGGGTTTCCTTTCTATTTCTTCCATTCCTGAGCATATTTGCAGTCCCTATAAGATGGGTAAACAAAGCAAAAGCCAACACAAGAATAATCAACACTTATCTACCACAAGACCTCTCCAACTTTTCCATATAGATTTGATGGGTCTCAGTCAAATTGCAAGTATTATTGAGAGAACGTATATTATTTTTATTGTTGATGATCTCTCAAGATACAAGTGAGTTCTATTTTTGAGATAAATATTTGAAGGTTTTTATAAGTTTTAATCCTTGTGTATCAAGATATAGAACAAAAAATTTGAGTCCATTGGAACAATCATCAAAATTAGGAGCGACCATGGAAAAGAATTCTAGATCTCTAAATTTAGTGTTTTTATGATTAATGGGAACTCAAGATGAGTTCTCTGCTCCCAAGACCCCTCAACAAAGTGGGATTGTTGAAATGAAGAACAAAGTTATTCAAGAGATGGCTAGAGTTATGTTGGCAAGTAAAAACTTAGAAAAACACTTTTAGGTTGAAATTGCCAACACTACATGCTTCACTTTGAATTGTTGTTTTCTCAAGACTGGCACCTGTCAGTCTTCATATGAACTCATGCATGGAAAAAGAAAAATGTTAAGCACCTTTATGTGCTTGGGAGTACATGTTATAATCTCATGGATAAATAAAATCTTGGCAAGTTCGAGGCTAAGAGTGACCTTGGAATATTCATTGGAACTCTAGTAACATCCACACTTATAGAGTTACAACCTGAGAACTTCAATAATTATGGAATCGATCAATGTCATTATAGATGTCTCCAAAGCAACCAACTTATTGAATTCGATGATAATGAAATATTTGAAGTTTGAGCCACTATTAAAAATATAGTAGATAATGTTGAGGTCCCCTCTACTACTCCTATTGATTCCTCTAGAACCACTGAAGAAGAAAAAGAAGATGAAAAAAAGGACCCTTCCCTATATATTTTAAGGCTAGATGTCACCTATAAGAAACCTTGAACTATACGTGTTTCACTGATGAGTACTCAAAAAGCACTAAAATAACCATGATTTTATGCACATTAATTGATTAAAATATATATATATATATATATATATATATATATATATATATTTATATATATATATATATTTATATGTTTTATCATATATTTATATAAATTTGTCTTTTTTGGAATCACGGGTATTTTTATTGTTTTTCAGGTATTTTGGCTTAAAAATGCAACTTAGAGACTCAAAGAGGAATACTGGAAGCAATACATCACAAATATATTAATAAATAAATGAGGAAAGGTCAACAAATATGGAAAAATTGGACAAAATGGGTCAAAAATGTCGAAGGAGAAAATTGTAACCGCCATGCCGCCCAAATTACAAGGCTACGTTACTGTTTCATCCGCACAAAGTTGCATACAGACCGGTACCGTTTCATAACGCCCAAGGCATACCGGTAATCGCTCATCCACACAAATATGCGCACACCGGTAATCGCTCATACGCCCCAAGTCATGCCGCGTTGGTATCAGCTCATACGCGCTACGCCACCGCTCTCCGCGCACTCCACGCCCTTTTGCCTCATTTTCATGCACAAATATCGCCATGCCGACCGTCATCAATGACGTCATCAATTGCACTACCTCGCTTTTCACATTTTTTTTTTTTAACATTTTTTCACTCACTTTTCTCTCCATCCTCACATATAAATACCCCTTCCCTTCACTTCTAAAACACACCTCAAAACACATTCTCTTCTCTCTCTTTCTTTCTCTCATTTCTTAGTTTTTTAGTTTTTTCTTAGTTTTCTTAGTTTTTAGCTTTTCTTAGTTAGTTTTGCTTGTTTTAGAGTTCTTCCCTTTGGGAAGAACTAGTTATGTTTTTGTAATTTATTAGCTTTTTGATTCAATAAATGGAGTGCAAATTCCGCTTCGAGGTTTTCTAGCAAATGTGGAATGGCATCAAGCATCTGTAAGGATTTTATTTTCTTTGCGCTATTTTTTATGCTTTATTCTTACATGTTATATTTAATTTGTCCGTGATTAAATTTAACCGTGCTAGTCAATGCTTGTAAAAATGATATAATAATAACGTTGTTATGCTTCAGAAATATTAAATAGGTAAAAATCTCTAAAATGAATTGATTTTATTTTTTATTCAAGATTTTATATTAAGAATGTTAGAGAGAAATATATTATTTTTCATTACAAACTTAAATCAAAATTAGATTTTAAGATTTAGTTATCCGGTCTAATTTAGAGTAAAGTGCTTCTTTATTTCGTTGGTACAATCGCCTCTAGTTAGAGAAATAAGCTCTATTTCAAAAGTTTTTATAAGAATTATTATCTGAAAATATATTGACAACATGTTTTCAGTAGTAGTTTTCAAACTTGAAAGTTAGTACTCGGATAATTAAATTCTTAGGTTTAATTTGAACACCTTGAATAAAGTTTAAACTGTCTAACCCCACCAAAGGTGGCATTTAAATGGTTCATTTTCAATCTCTTAGAAAAAGGAATTAATTGAATTAACCAAATTAGTTATCAACCCCACCCATAGGTGTTAATTGATTTGTTTAGTTAACAAAGAATATCTAACCCCACCAAAAGTGGTATTCATACAAAAAAGAGAGAATCAATAAATATCAATTCATATCTTTAATAACCTAAATAATATGAGCAAGCATAATTAACTTAGTTATTATATCCATAAATACTCCACTATTATAAAAGATAAAATTTGCATAAATATTTATTGAATCTATGTTTATTTTTATGTAAGTAGATTAAAAACACAAAACCCAAAATATCGTGACAGGATGTTTAGGATTTAATTTCATTTTTAAAAGTTTGAATAATAAATTAAAAACCGCATACATTCCTTTCTTAGATCGACCTTGGGAGTATACTTATCATTTTCTACGAAATGATTCGTGCACTTGCGAGAGTTTTATAAATATAAAACCAAAGTATTGGCAGGATTGGCGATGCCGGTTTTCGCTCATCAAATTTTTTTGGCAATCCCAATTCTGCTCATCATTCACATCCAATGTTAAGGACTTATATTGAGTCAACTCCATGTAGGAAGAACTAATGAATTTTAGTGAAATGATGTTTGGTACTTAGTTCCTATGCCTTCTAACAAACATATCATTAGTAATCACTAGCTGTATAAAAATAAGGAAGATAAAAATGGGATCACCACTTAAAATAATTCTTTCCTTGTTGGACAAGGGTATACCCAGATTGAAGGAATAGACTTTGATGAAACCTTCATCCCTATTGCATATCTTGAGTCTATTAGACTACTTCTTCATCTTTCTTATTTCTTCAAGTTTAAGCTATATGAAATGGACATCAAAAGTACTTCTTTAATGGAGCCATCAAAAAAGAGGTTTATATGGAACAACCAAAAGGTTTTGAGGACCCTCACTTTCCAAACCATGTAAAGTGTTATATGGGTTAAAGTAAGATCCATATGCTTTGTATAATTGTCTCACCACATTTCTCTCCAGCAACGATTTTCTCAAAGGAGATAGTGAGAAGACTTTGGCAGTCTCAAGAATTCAAGGAGAGGCTTTTATGGCTCAAGTCTATCTTGATGACATCATTTTTGGATCCACTAAAGATGATCTAGCCTAAAAATTTGCTACCACCATCCAAAGTGAGTTTGAGATGGGTTTAGTTGGAGAACTAAAGTTCTTTCTTGGATTTCAAATCAAACAAATGAAGGATTGGATCTTTTTATCCCAAACTATGTATGCCAAGGATTTTGTTAAAAAGTTTGGTTGGGATACCGCTTCTCCTACTCAAACCCCTATGAGCACTAGTCTGAAACTTCATCAAGACTTTTCAAGCAAGGATGTTAAGTAAACTTTTATAGGAGCATGATTGGGAGTCTACTATATCTAACTTTAGAATCCGTGTTTTGTGTCTCTCGAGACAAAATTCTAGGTGTTACCTAGATAGACAGAGGATTCAGGCCATTTTTGAACCGTTTGATCCTTTCTCATCACCCTTGTCTGTTTATCTTCAATTTACCCTATTGAGCCCTTTTTTATACCTTATTTTCTTTATGCCTATCAACCTAGTTCAAATAATAATTCATACTCATCTCGCACTACTTTTGTTGAGTTTCTACTTTGATTTATTGAACTTTTATACTTTGGAATTGCTTGTGTTGCTCTCAAGCTTAAAGGAAAAAGAAAGAAAATAAAAAGGATAAAGAAATAAAAAGAAATTAGCAAGAGAAAAGGAGGAGTTTTAGTAAATGAATGATAACATGTAAATTTAAAATGATAAAAAATTCCCAATTTAGGAAAATTGTAAGCGCTTCAAAATTGAGAAGTAAAAGGGAAAGATTCCAAGTTTAAAGGATTTCCTCTTCTGGTTGTGAGCTCAATGCTAAAGGTGAATGTATGGTCATCTAAAGGTGTGCCTTTTCTTATATTTTTCTTCTCTTCTACCCAAACTTTAGCTTATCATTATAAACTTTGAAAGACCTATTGATTTCTTACGAGCTTACACTTACATTAGAGGAGTGAAAGGCTATATGTGGACTTATGAAGTTTGGCTCAATTTGAGTGTATATTTCTATTTTCTTGATTCACGTAAGAATTTCTTGATGACATATAGAGTAAACATGTTGAGTACAACACACACTAAGGAATAAATCAAATTTTTAGTCACACTTTCACTTGGATGCATCATGTATTGATGGCCTTATGAATGTTTATGTTAAGTGCATTGTTTAATCTAAAATCACTCCTATTCTTTGAACTTGTTCCACCTACTTCTCCCTCTACATCTCATTTTTGTTTCACGTCCCTTCCTCATAAATAGGTGTTTTTTTTACTTTATGCGTCAAAAAAGGGAGAAGTTTTTGTACATAATTATGTGTTTGTTGCCATACTATGTGTTGTATGGGTTATGAGTGTAGGCTAACACTACATATTACTGTCTAACTTGCATGCATTCAATCAAAGTGAGACTGTTGCATGAAGTTAAGGGTAGTTATGCATTTATGGTTTTTTTTGCCTATCAATGTGTACCTATGTAGGGATAACACGATAGACTTGATAGACTACACGTTGTTTCTATGTGATATATTCATGGGGTTTGTGTTTGTTTTGGGTGTGTAATTTATATATGTATAGTAAAGTCTTCAAGCTTCATTTGAGTTATGCAGTGGTGTTTATACCCTTATATGTCAAAGTGACAGAATGGATAAGATGATACATGAAGATGGATGCACTTGGTGTAGGTGTGTCTTTTGGGTTTGGATGTTCATCATTGTTTTGTTCATAGGAACAAACATATTTAGGTATATTCGTGAACATCTCATGTCAAATGTGAGTTTGTATTTAGTTGTACAGTGTTTTGACACATAAAACCAAATAGAGAGAATGTAAGTCCTATTGTACGCATGTTTGTGTGTTAGCATCCTTTGTACAAAACATGCTATATGTTTTATTTTACTTAGTATTTTTGTCTTCCTCTGTGTAAGGTTGGTTACTATAGATTACTAATTCACACATATATTGCAAGCTACACTTTGTATGCACGCATGTTTACACATACCATAGGGTTGGTTTTAATAGTGTGCATGCTAGCTGGAGTGTTGTTTTTTGAAAAGCTAGCATACGAGTGAGATGATGCTTTTACTCATGGTTTTTGGCTTTGTTTTGGGTATGGGTATTTGTAGATTTTACAAGACATTTTTGGAATGTAACTTTTTCGAACCTCATCATGAACCTCGGTGGACCTTGCCACCATCCTTGTCGAGGTGGTTGGTGAGGTTATTGGCGAGGTGTTTAGCTAGGTAGCCAACATATTGCTATAAATACCCCTTCATTAATTACTTTTTAAATTTAAAAATCAATCAAAATTTTTTCAAAATTTCCACTTATTTGAATTCCATATTCACTTTATATTTTGAAATTACTTTGGTAATTGTGATACATTGGTAACTATTTTTATATAGTGAGTGAGTACATCCCAGCATGAGTAGTATTCAAGGGTTATGTTAGATTATTCTACACATTATTATTTAGTTGTACCTGATCATACCACATCATATGTGTGAGTTGTAGAAGAGAGGCAAGTTTGTGTGTTGAACTAAGACACTATGAAAGCAGCAAACCAGAGCAAAAATAGGCAATTTAAACAAACATCCCAACTCGAGGATGTTAACATACATACTATCTCTATATGGGTAAACCCCATTACATTGCGTATTATGCATACTTTGATATTGTGTTTGTATAATCTGAGTTTCAATTGTGTATGTCAAAATAAACAGTTATTTAAACTCCAATTAGAATGTGTTTATTTTCTATATCCCCTTGTTAGTTTACATATAATAGATGTTATTGAATGTTCTTTGCTAAATTGATATTATATTATTATTACTTCTGCTGAGTGATCTGTGTTCATTATTATTCTATTCTCTGCATGTGGGGATAAGTCAATTAGGAGTTTGTATCTCCTTACCCTGGTTGTGTACCGGGTTGTGGATCTTTCAGTGGAGAAATCATTCCAATTTCTCTTGGAAGGCCAACAACCCTACCTATGCCAAGACCAAAACCATATCTAGGGCCAACAGTTCAATCAAATCAAGCCAAAGAACCCACCTAATAGACCAACCTTAGAGGATAACTTGAATGTAGTTGAGACAACCAGGTGAAAACTAATCAAATGTTGGATTCGTTAGAGACATCTATAAAGAGGGTAGAGGTGCAAGTAGGGCAAGTAGTTAAACCCATGTAAAAATAAGAGAGAGTGAAGTTGCTAGGTCAACATGAACAAGTGAGGGCTATTATAGCCCTTCAAATGATAAGTTGCTAAATACTAAGTTTCTTGAAATTTTAGATGATTTTCCTAATCATACAAGAAATAAAAGTGAAATTGAAGCAGCCTCCAAGGATCCTAGAAGCTTTAATATCAACATCACCATGGGTAATAAAAAAGAGGTATAGACCATGTTAGAACTAGGTGCAAGCATTAACTTAATATCTTACTCATTGTACTTACAATTTGGATGGAGGAAACTAAAATCCACAACCATGTCCCTTCTATTAACTAATAAATATATTATATATCTGAAGGGTATAGTAAAGGAATTGTTGATATAAAAAATGGGAGTCTAACAATGATAGTCTTGGGAAAGACTATACATTTTCAAGAAAATTCAAAAAAGACTTAATGATGAGGAGGATGTTGAGTGTATCAAAGTTCATGAACCATACCCTAAAGCAACATCTCGCTAAGACGTTAAACTAAGCCTTAAATGGGATGTAACCCATTAACTTTTGCTTTCTTTCATTTTTATTTTTGAACATTCTTATTTGTTAGTTATAGTTTGTTTTTATTTTATTTTTATTCCATGTTATTTTATTTTTGATTTTAAAAAAAATTGAACTGAGCCATGGTTGGCTTTCTTTATGCCGCAGCATAGGGCTCTCACGTCAATTTTGGTATGAAGAGGTTTTATATTGCACTACAACATGAATTTATTGTGCATCACGTCACACTACTCTCAGATTATCTCATTGGAAATTTTTAACATGCGTTGTTATATGAAATCAATGTGTCATGCAGCCTACAATCAATTTTGACACTGAAATGCCCTAATCGTAGATTTTTTAGATCAAAATATAGATTTCTCTTTGTATTTAGCCCTAACTCTTTTATCTCACCCCAAACACCAGTTTTCTTTCAAAAAATTCATCATCCTCTATAAAACTTCTCAAATTTCTTCTCCATTTTTCATCCCTCATCATTATTTGAGCCATTAGATGTTTCTCCATTCTTCTTCAAGTTTGAAAATTTGGGTATCCATACCAACCTCATCCTCTTCAAAAGGGGGTTTTCTAAATCAAAAGTAAGTGACCCATACTCTCAAGATAATTACTAGGTTTTATTTACTAATTTTTGAAAGGGATTATTTTTTAGGTCTAAATGAATAAACCTTAATCTAGATAGAGAAGATGGAGAATAATTTTTTTGATACTTAAAACTTGTAAGAAAATGGCACCAAAAAGAATTAATAATGAGAAGGTTAAGGAGCAAGTGTTTCCAAAAAAATTAATAGAGTAAGATTTGTTAGTTTAGAGACAAAATTTAAGATTTTATATAGCTGCCAAGATTAACAAAAGTTTTATTATGGAGAGAGGACATGGATTTGGGGAATATCCATTCTCTGGTATGACAAATAAGATGGTGGCCCTTGTGTAAAGACAATTTGTTAAGAGCATAGAGGCCATACTTATGTTCATAGTAAGAGAGTTTCATGCTAATGTTCTAGATGCTATGGACAAGAAAGCTATGGTAAGGCATGTTTTTGTATACTTTGGTGCATCTGATATATGTTCTTTTTATGGCATGAGAGATGTAGGCCAAGGAGAATATAAGGCTTATCTTGAAAATGTGGATGATGATGATGTAATACAGGCCTTAACAATAGAGAGGCAAAGTGAGATATAGTAAATGGGAGACACAAATCATTTGATGCTAAAAACTTAACAAATATCTCCCAAATTTGGAAATGCTTTATTTTCTCTAGATTGATTCCAATCACTCAATATAGCATAGTGAATAGATAAAGGGATATATTATTTTATACTATACAATCAACAAAAATAATAGATATTGGGGAAATAATAAATCAGCTGATCAGATTATCATAATAATCATCAAATCAGTTACTTTTCTCCCCAGCTCATCATAGCCTTATGTACTAAAGTTGGGGTGAAGTTTCACAAATTTAAGGTTTTTCTATAACTTGGTGACTTATTAACCACCCCAAACTACATGAAAAGCTTCACAAGTGGGACAAAAGCCACCCAGAGCCACCTCATCTTCAAGAGCATTAATTAGAGATCGAGTTCACATGCTACAAGAAGAGGTAAAATATATGAAAGAATATGAAGCCTACCAACATGAATAGTTTAGTAGGCATATGCATTTTCAGGTTGAGTACATACAATCCATCCATGAGATGCAAAAGTTTCAACTCTCTAAATCTATATTGGACTATAGTCAATTTAGGTAAGCACCTGAACCTGCAGGATATGAATTTGTTTTGGGGCCAATTGAACTGGAGAATGAAGAGGAGCCAAATTATATGGAGGGCTAAAGTTCAATTTTAGTCAACTAATTTATTTATGTATTTTTTTATTTTCATTTTCATTTTTATTGTCTTTTCTTTTGTTTTAATTTTCTGTACTTATTTTACTTTTATTTTTATTATTTTCGCCTTTGGAAAATGTTTATTTTATTTGGAATTTTTAATTTCAAAACCATTTGGTAATATGTGACACATATGATGTACCTAGTGGTTCTCTATGTGAGGTAGAACTCATATTAGATGATGGATGCAACAAGAGTAGTAACCACATCACCATGCTTAATCACATTGTGGTATTACAAGGATGACAACTTTTCTTTCTTTTTCTTCATTTTCCTTTATTTACATTTGAAAATTAGGGATAATACAGATTCTAGATTAGTGATGAGGGAAAAGTTTCTAATGAAATTATGAATTATAACTAAAAATTTCAAACATTTATCTTCTATAGTTTAGTTGATTTGGAACAAATAGGTCCAATAAAAAAAACTTTTTGATACAACACTATCATGCTTTTGGTCTATTTTTTGGGAATAATTGAGTCTTTATGCATTTTTTGTTCGAGTTCTTAAACTTGTTCAAGGTTTGTTGTAAAATTTAGTTCTATTCATATGATATGTTTCATGCTTGGAATGTTGAAATTGAGATGATCCAAATTTTTTCTCTAGAATCAAATAATGAAGACTACCTTGTAATATTATTGAGCCTATAACATTTTATTTTGAGAGATAATATTTCTTCTACTCTTTTAAACACTTTTCCTATGATTCTAAATTATTAGATGATCTTTATAGGTTTTACATTGGACGTTAGGAATTTAAACAATTAAGTGAAGTCTCATTTACTTATTTTTATTGCTTTGATTAAATGATTTGAGTAGGAATCAAAAGTGTGTCTATCTTCATTTCATGCTTGATTTTTACTGTAAAATGATACATTTGGGGTTCCCTTAAAAAAATATGCTATTATAGCTACTCACCAAGAACATTTTATACATATATGGGTCTATTCTTAAAAAAAGAGAGAAAATAGTATAAATAAATGCTATGACCCAGAAATATTGGAAGTAGTGATATAGTTGTTCTAAGATAGTAGAAAATAACCCCTTGATATTGATTGTGTAATGAGTTTGATTGGAGTATGATATGAGCAATATGATGTCTTCATAATCCTAGTGTTTAATTCTTTTCACGAGATTTATTTTATGCACATTTGAGCATTTTTCTTGTTTATAAACATATAAAAATCTATTTAAATTCTTCTTTAAATAACTTTTGCTCGCATACAATTTTTTGAGTGCTTGAACACCTAGGGTCAGTGTGATATTAAGAGTGTATCTTGTGAGGAATATAGTCGAAGCAAATTCAAATACCATATTTGGTTTAATTAATGTTGATATGCTTTGAGTATTGGGGCATGGTTTTGTGATGTGAAACTGATTTGCACAATGAACTTTGATGTTTTAAGATGTTGGATGAACTTGTTCTCTAGCCTTATTGATGTACTAAAAAGAAACTCAAGCATGAGAAATTTTGTTGATTTGAGATTGTATTTTTTATTTTAATATTGTTATTTTTCTTTTTAGTTTTTATTTTGCTTGAGGATTAGCAAAATGTAAGTTTGATGGAATTTGATGAACATTATTTTGACCTATAATTTTCAATGATTTTAAGCATTAATTTTATATTTTATTTTAGGATTATGTTAATTTCGAGGTATTTTTGTATTTGTAGGCTAATGTGCTTTTGGAAGAAGCACGAACTTAAAGGAGAAAAAAAGAGTGAAAATAGGGTGAGAAATGGAAACTTAGACAACTCAAAATGAATAAAATGATAAGCTACCAGGAAATAGATATGTGTCATGATGCAAACTTTTACATGTTGCAAAGAGGTGCTCTTAGGTGGCATTTCATGATTCTAGAATACTAACATGCATTGCGATGCATAAGTGTTGCAACTGAGGATCTAAATTTGGTATCATGACATGATGTAGATAAAAGTGTGCTATGGCCTAAGTGTTCGTTAATTTATTTATGTTAGGTTAAATTTTGTATATAGGATTTTAGTTTTGATTGTATGAGTGGAAGAATAATTTTATGATTTTATTTAAATAAAAGTTCATTTCTTTCTTGTTCATGTTTTTTATATCTTTAATTATAAATTAATGATAGATCAAATCTTGATTTATAAGTAAAGAGAATATTTTAGAACTAAGTAGAAGACACATCATATATGATTGGTTGTCCATTTATGAATAAGAGTTTAATTTAATTTAATTTTATTGATTTGTCTTAAATTATATAGTTTATATATTTTCCTTTTATTTACCAATTAATAGATTTCAAGCTAGATCTATGAAGTTATTGGTTAATTGGGAATTATGGGGGCTTACCATGATCATGGGGTTCGCAAAATATCAATAATTCTTTGTTTTTATGAAAATAATTTAATTTCTTCTTTACATGAATATATAGGTAGCTAATTTTTCATATTCATTCATCCATCTTCATTCGGTTATAATTTAATTGATTTATTTTATTTGTTAAATAATTTTAGAATTTACAATCTCTCTTTCAATCGACACTTATTTTAATGTTTAAGAATGTTTCTTTTAGTAAATTAAGAAAATATTTAACATTTTAAAACACTTTCCAATTCTTTTAGAGACTAATCTCATGAAAATCTTATCATTAATTTGCTAGTGATTCATGAATTTAAGAGCAATTAAAATTTATGCATCAATAGGATTACATCCTGAGACATGGGATGGTCTCTCCTGAGATACATGATAGTGACTATGTGGACCATGGTCTTGGGACATGAGACTACATGTTATTGGACATGGAACAAGAGATCAAAGGTATATGCATGTATGTTTTCAAGTTGGGTTTTTGTTGGTATGGTTTACTATGGATATTTAGTATTTATGTGATAAAAAGTTTATTTATTCTCACCCTATAAGTTATTTGGTTTATTTCTAAACTAAAATTTTATGAAATTTTATTTTCTTACAAATAGTTTTATTTAAGTTAAATTTTAATACACAGTGTTCATATTTAGATAGAACATAATTTTTTTATAACTTCTTATGTATTTATGTGTTTTATTATACTAATGATAATGATTGTATAAATTATATGTTGGAGTAACTCTACTAGAAGAAAGCTCATTCTTCATAGACCAACAAGCATCAATTTGTTTATAAATATTTGTAGATCAGCCCATTTTTCACACACCAATAATTTCATCCTCTTTTACACTTTTTATCTGTAAGTTTTTATGGTTTCTATTACATTTCTAAGTACAATTTAGAGATAAAATATGCAAGCATTTGAGTTCGGAAGAAAAGAGTGCCTGGACAAGATATTATTAATTTCTATTCCAACACATTTAAAAGGGTAAAATTCTTCCTTTAAGCATTAATTTCACATTTGCGTAAATTAACTTAGAATATCAATAATGTACAAAAAATAAAAATTATGTTAGATTCTACTAAAAAGGAAAAGGAGTTAGCGGGAGGCTTAAGAGCATGAATGGACAAGTTTTCAGGTAGGGGTTTCTTATTCCAAATTTTTTATTCATGCATTCTTTTATGAAAATGGCATGCATCATTTATTATGAATAAAGAAAAATGGATGTCATGATTTTTATGAGAAACTTCATAAATGTTGTTATAATAAAATATTCATTATAAACATTTTTATGTATACATGGAAATTTTTTTATATGAAGCAAGTATTAAAAGAATTACTCATGCCCTTAGAGATTTTATACATGCACCATGAAAATAAATTTTTGTGGGGAGTTTTATACATGTATGTATATCTTGCAGAGTATGGTACCCATGGGCTACTAGTTGTAAAGGAATATCTCTCTCTTTCAATGGACTTCAAGTATGCATTATATTTAAATGTATCTTGGAGTTTGTCCATCTATGAGTGTTAGAGTTTGACTATCTACATGTCTTAGAGTTTGACTACCTATAGCCTCAAAGTTGGACCCTTGATTGTTTCTTAGAGTGGACCGCAAATATGACAAGGATGTTGACCAATACATGTGCCATTTATATCTTGGAATATCACCATAAATGGGATCAGATGTAGACCAGCATGTATTTTGAAGGTTGGTAGCACATGTGCCCATGTATTTTAGAGTTGACTAACATATGGAGGTTGTATATCATATATATGGATTTTCTATTTGACATACCATATTTTATCTCATATGAGCATATATTGGAATACCCTAAATGTACACTCGACCCAAACTTGAAGTAAGGAAGTACATGTACTCAGAATTTTATGAATATATATTCTCCCCACATTATACCATATTATATTAATGATGACATTATTTCAATTTATGAAATTTATATGTAGCATGCATCATGTTATTGCTATGATATTATTTGGAGTATACTCATATTTAGCTAGTTGTAGCTCACCCCATTCTTTCCTACTTATCCTCTAGATTAAATTTCAGTAGCACAGCATGTGATTCAACATTGAAGAAGAGAGAGCATACATGTTTCATTTTTATATTGTAACTTTCATTTTGAATCCTATAGTTTTAGAGATATGATTGAGACTTATGTAAAACTGATTTATGTGAAAATATATCTATACTTTCTTATAATACATTGTTGTTTCTTGAATTAAATATTTTTAATAAATTTTGCATTTAAATAAGGACATCCCAAATTAAAAGAAATTTTATTAAAAAATATTTTAAATTTTCTTAAAAATATGATTTAAAACACCTGTACTTTCTACTTCACATACTCATTTTCAGAGGCATGATAGTTTGGGATCATAGAATGGTTCTGATCTCCGAGGAAAAATATTCAGTCATGATTTTGAAATATTTTTGAAACTATTTTTGTCTCAGCATGGCTCCAAGAAGAATAATGGCTAGAAATGAGCTCGAATGGGATGAGAATGATAATCATGGGGAGCTTAACCTCCTTCAAGGGTTACTACGCATTGAGGAGAATAACTTAATGGTATATAGAGCAAGTAGGTCATGATTTCATGGTATGTTCCAAGTAGGTCAATTAATCGAGAATAACTTAATGGTATATAGAGCAAGTAGGTCATGATTTCATGGTATGTTCCAAGTAGGTCAATTAATCCAGAATAACTTAATGGGATATAGAGCAAGTATGAGCATAAGTAAAAGTTATTTGGATTGTTAGGTATGAAGTAAAATGAATCATCAAATAAATTCTGAAGCAGAAAAATTTTATTGAGCATCTATCAGTATATTTACCATAACTTTTCCATTCATTATTCAATTGAAAAAAACAAATTTATTTACAAAGTGGACTCAATAGGCTATAATATTTACAGAGATCATTTTTCTAATTCAAAAATTTACCATGTCAAAAATAACTTTCAATCAATTCCTATAAATCTGCCAAATAATTACCTTTCTTAGTTTCATTATTTACTTGGTAGGTCTAATATTTATTTTATTTTATAAGATTTTATATTCAATTTTAGAGTTTTATATTTATATTTTATTAACTAGGGTTTAGATTATGTTTTAGAGTCTCCAAATATACATGCAAGGTTTTAACTAAAAATAACCAACTTCAAAGATAATTTTAATGAGAGTTTTCCCTTTAGATCATTTTAGAACTTTATTCGAACTTATAAAGAGAAATCTTGTGGTCTTCATCCTAGATTTATCACTCACATTTCTACCATTCTTTCATACCAAGATTCCTATCTCATTATAAATAGTGGGTTGCAGTTTTCATTTTTTTTATCTTTACAATCATATTTAAAATATTCCTAGTAAGGATCTCAACATTGATGTTTAGGTCTTACTTCTTTAGGTGATGTTCGTATAATTTGGTATCAGAGTATGACTCTAAGTCATGTCAATCTATCCCTTAATTTTTTTTCTTGTTGTTGACTTTCATTTTTATTTTATTTTCTTGTTGGCCTAAGTACTAAAACAAAGGTAGAATACCAAAAAAGAGAAAAAAAGAAGAAGTGAATTCTATTATTGCTATTAAAAAAAAAGAATCACCAAATTGATCCTAGTTGAATTAGGAATCATGTTTTATCCAAGCAAGAGAAGAAAAGAAAAATATTGAAAATATTCCAAGTATATATTGTTTCTTACTTAATTTACTTTTCATTGAATTATTTGTTCCTTTCCTTATTTTCATTATCTTTCCTTCTTTCATTTAGCTTCCTTTTCTTATTTCTTTCCATACATATACTTTCCTTTTGCATTAGTATGCATTGTTCTTGATAAATTTTGAAAACACAAAACATTACAAAACAAAATTTTCCTCTTATTCTAGCCACATGTCTGATTTGTGGGGTTTAAATTGTTACAAGTTGATCTTTGGTTGAGTTTTATTTAGTTCGGTAAAGAACCCAAAGAGAGGACTTGATTCAAGTTATAAATAGGAGCATGAGTGACACAAAAGAGTGTAAAATAAGAGGAGTGTGATTAATACTAAATTTGATTGTTTTGTGTTCTAGTTGCTTGTTCTTGTTACCATGCCTTTAGGATGGTCCTCAAACAAATAAGTAGGGACTGACCTAACATTTCAACTCAACAAAATGTTATAAGAGATGAAACAGTTACGAGAAGTCCTTTTGCATCGATTTAAGAAATAAAATTTAGCTATAAAATAATTTACGAGGTCAAAAATGGGTTTCAATTAATGCCCAAAAATATACCAAATAATTACCATTTTTAATTTCATATTTTATTTGGTAGGTCTAATATTTACTTTATTTTATTGAATTTTCTACTCCATTTCTAGAAACAATTTAGAGTTTTATATTTATGTTTTATTAGCTAGGGTTTATTTTATGTTTTAGAGTCAATAAATTCATATGTAAGGTTTTAATTGAAATTAACCAACTTTGAAGATAATTTTAATGAGAGTTTACTCTTAGTTTCTTTTAAAACTTTATTTGAACTTATTAAGAGAAATCTTATAGTGTTCATCCTAGACTTATCACTCACACTTCCCCCCTCTTCTTGAGTATGGAATCTAAAAAAATCATTCTTTGATACCAAGGTATCTATCTCGTTATAGATAGAGAGTTGTGGCCCTCAATTTAGTTATCTGTACAATCTGATTTAAAATGTTCCTAGTGAAGATCTCAACATTGATATTCGAGTCTCACTTCTTTAGTTGAGATTCGTGTCATTACGTAGGTTCATTACTCGGACAAAGAACCTAAGAAATGAGGTTGAGCTTACTACCTTAAAGATATTGAAAAGATGAGGCCATCACTTTATGATGGTACCCTAAATCCTTATGTCGTGGAAGGATAGATTTAGAAGATTAAAAAGAAAATGAATTCTCTTAATATTCTTGCATGTTTTAAAGTTGGACTCATTGTGTAAAAATTACGTGGAGAGGCTGAATACTTGTAGGACTCAGTAGGTAAAGGAATGGACATCAAGGTAATCACTTGGAAGGAGTTTTAGGAAATATTCTATGAAAGATTTTTGAAAGAAAGTACCAAAGCTAACAAAGTGGTCGAGTTTATGAACTTTAGGTAAGAAGACATGACAACTGGTTAATATGAAACTTATTTCAACCAGTTGTCAAGGTTTTCAAAAAACATGGTGATTTGAGATTCAGACTAGGCTTCTTAAATTTTGATGGATTTATGAGATGATAACTACATATAACTCATATATCAAGGCATTTGAACCTACATTGAAATTGTTATTGTAACTTATAGGGTTGAATAAGTCAATTTGGAGCAATTAAAGGTGGCTACATCTTTATAGAAGACTAAATATAAAGGAAAAGAAAAGAAGAAATTCTAAAAAATAAGACATGGTGATCAATGTAGTGGATCATCTAGAAGAAATTCATCAAAGATTCCTCGATATCATCTTTATGTTTGTTATGACTATAACCAACCTAGGCATCTCAAACATAACTATCCTTAACTCATAACTAGCTAGTATAGAGGAGCATCGTAATCTACTTTTAATTCTAGGGCATCCAATACTCACGAAATTTACCATTTTGGCTGGTAGCCCCGACAAACATTTAGCAACCAAGACGATCCTTTCAAGAAAAATCCTCCAAATATTCCCAGTCTCCCAGAAAATCATTTCAAAAACCATAAAATCCTTCACAAAACATTTAGTGTCAACTATCTACTCGCTAGAAGAATAAATGCAATGGTGTTACCTCCCAAGAACAATTATCACAAGGTCAAGCTTTTAAAATATTTGGCAGGTAGGAGGAACCCAAGATCAATGACTTTGTTAAGGTATGATTCTACTATACCACTTTTGGGTACAAGTTCTAAGTAGGGGTTTCTTACTCCAACTTATTTATTCATGTATTTTTTTATGGAAATGTCATGCATCATATATTAAAAATAAAGAAAATGAGTGCCTTCATTTTTATGAAAAGTGTTATAAATGTTGTTATAGTGAAATACTCATTATAAACATTTTTAATGCATACATGAAAATTTTTGATATAAACGAGTATTAAAAACATTACACAATTGAGATTTTATACATGCATTATGAATATAAAATTTCATGGGTAGTGTTATACATGTATGTATGTCTTGCAGAGTATGGTATCCATGGGCTTCTAGTTAAAGTTGACTATTATTTCGATGGACTATAGGAACACATGGTATTTACATGTATCTCAGAGTTTGTCTGTCTATAGGTCTTGAAGTTTGACTGCATATAGGACTAGGATTTGGACCCCTCGTTATGTTTAGGAGTGGACCACCCATATGATGATGACGTTGACTACCCATATGATGAGGATGTTGACCAATACATGTGCCATATGTATCTTGATCGACACAAATTATATGCAATGAATACCCAAGTATAAGTATGGAAATAAGTATATAATGATAAGAAGATATCGTTCCCACATAGATTATGTTATTAGAAATTAATTTTAAAAGTAAAAAGTAAAAATCAATTTTTTTTGTTTTTATGTTTTAAGAAAGAAAAACTAAAATAAATAAAAATAAATAGCATTAATTAATTAACTCAGAATTAATAACTAATAAGATATATGAGAAAATATCTAGGAATACTTAATATTTTAATTTTCTAAGCATATGAATCACTAAAATTCTCCTCATATAATTACCAATCAATTATATGATCAATTAAATCTAACCTAGCACGTATTCCTTTCTCAAGTAAACTATAAACGATATAGTAATTAACCTAATCACGCTATCATGTCAATTAAATTGCTTACTATTCATTAAGTTCATCAATTATAGATCACATACACAAGAGTCATACATCTTTACCTATAAACTATGCATGTTATTTAATCAAAATAAACAATTATATAATTCTCTCAAATCAATTTAATTGCTTCTATAGATCAATTGTTGGCCAAATAATTAATAGCATAAAAATTAGATTAAATAATATAATTAAATTGAAATTATAATTGGGTTAAAATATTAGATCATCATATGTAGAAAATTGGGTCCATAAGATCCTAGATTAATAAATTAGCCTCACATAATTTTGTTCATAAAGCTTATATTTTTCGTAAATAAAGGTATAAAAATTAATAAAGAAAGGGGAAGAGTAATAATTACAATCAATCTCTTGAATTATAGGGCTAATCTTCTCTTGAATATCCACCAAATTGTACCTCCTTTTGAATTTTTTTGTATTTTTCTCTCTTCTTGGCACCCAAAATTGATAAAAACAAATATGTTAATTTTGGATCATTAGGTTTTTAGGGAAATTTAGGGGTTAAATTAGGCTCAAATGGAATTTGGATCGTCAGATTAGCTTTAAATCAAAAGCTAAGAGGAAAAACAAAAAATTAATAGTGCTGGCTAATGGGAATGCAACATGTGGCATGCGAACTCATAAGATGAATCAAAGCACGATGCATGGTGGGATGGACTGGTCGTTGTCAATATGTGTTAAGTCAGCACCATATGGTGTGTTGTGATTTGTAGATACAGATCACTTGGTATCTGAGTGGAAGGAATGGACAAATCATGTGATGACATGTGGCATGATCATTGACTGCATGGTAAAACTCAAAACGAATGTTGTGTCGATATGTGGCAAGGTCTACATCACCTGTACACATGGTCTACTTTAATTGGCCTTCTTTGCTTGCATGGCATCCATGTGGCAATGTCTAGTCATTTCCCTTATTTACGTGTCATCCATGTGGCATGTTCTGATTGATCCTACATTAAAAATCCAAAACAATTCCAAAAAATATATTTTCACCCTTTTTCACTATAAAGTTCATATTTTATTATCTTTAACCCAAAGTATGTACTACTTATTGAATAAAACAAGCAAATATTAAGTAAAAAAGTGCACTAATGACTCTACTTTGATAGAGTCATCACACCCCAAATTTAATTATTTGCTTTCCCTCAAATAAAGCCAAGACTAATTAGATAAAATGGAATGGGTAATATATATATATATATTAATACATGTATGTTTAGTGAACTATCTGTCTCAAGAATCATACAATTCCATGAGAAGGAGGTTTACGTATCCATCAATAAATGTTCCATCAATACAAGGATATATAAGGTTTTTAATTAATTGATTCATGTAGGTATATTACATATGACATCATCCAATGCACTCATGAAATCAAACTATATGAGCATGCTAATTAATTCAATCTTAGAACAAGTCTCATAAGTATATTTTTCACATCCCTCTTCACTAATATAAATATACACTTAGCTAAAGATGAATAAAGAATTTACATTCTTGTAATGTAAGGCTTATGTGGGGGTTGATAAATAAAGACATTTAGGCTCTTCCATACCTTAGCTTTCTTTTTTATCCGTCATGCACTTTCTAACTACAATTTGAGTTTTCACTTGATATTTTAGTGCATCCTATCTTATCATTTTTTTCATATTCTTTTATTCCACATCTTTTTTTTTTAACTTTACAACACACCCAAACATATGTTAAATTTTATTTTCTTTTTCTTTAAAGGGATAATTATGTTGTGAGTTTTTTTTCATAGGGTACATTACATTTCACCTTACTCTATAGCATAACATATGATTGTATTTTGTTTTTTCATATAAGCTAAAGGTGCAAGGGTCAAGATAATGCTTATTAGTTAGGCATAAAATATGGCTTAAAGATATGAAATATTTTTAATTGGGCTTAAATGGGTGACTATGGATATTAACAATGGTTAGCTTGAAAGGCCCAATCGATCCAAATAAGACTAAATTATTTCTTATGCTAAATACTATTTAGAATTTCGCTTCAAGGGATGATCAAATAAATTCTAAAATATGATTGATCTCATCAAATGACATAACTCACTACAAATTATCTCTCAGTGAGAACAACAATATCAATCATGAAAACGTGCACAAAAAATTGAAATAATCAATCAAAACTAGAAAGCATATCACATAATTAATGTAAGTATTTTAATGAGCATGTTACATTCTTTATCCTATTCATAAAAACTCATTTTTATCATTGGGTTTACAAGTTTTATATCAAGCAAACATGTATTTATTTTTCATATATTTATCAATTTCTACCCAAATTATGATTAAAAACATCCTAAAAATAAAAGAAATTTCTTAAAATTTGAAAAGTACACTAAATACTAAAGTAGACAGTGAAGTTCCCTCCATCAAACTTAAATTGCACATTGTCTGCTAATGTACACATAAAATTATGAAATGCTCAATTTTGTTGTGCCATTACTCTCCACATTTATTCACCTATAAAACAAAAATAATAAAAATATAAGTAAAATAGTGTTGGGTTGCCTCCCAACTAGTACCACGTTTAATGTCTTTAACAAAACGGGCATATAAACTCCTAAGGTATATCCCTCTATTTCCATTTATTATTAAGTTTTTCTAGAAATATTTTGAGTCTTGAATTGTTCAATAATACTTTATTTTTCAATTTAAAAACAAGGTGCTCAAGTCTCTTATCATGCAATATATTTGTTTTCTTCTTGTACTTTTTCGTATTCTTATAAGCACTCCACCTTACCTTATCTAATTTATGTATTTGTAGCATCATTTTCACATATATATTGGACTCGTCCACTTGCCCACTTGATTGGGGATGGTGGCGTAAAGATATGAGGTCTACCCTTGGTGGCTCCTCAATAGATGGTTTAAGCTTAGATCCTATCTAAAAAATCTCCACAACCACAGTAGGTATACACATAGGTGGTGTAGCCTCCAAATAATTAACACAATAAAAAATTTCAGTCATAGATTCCATACTTTCAAAATTAAAATAGATTAAGTTGTTTTTTGGTGAGTTCACTTCATTGTTCATAGCATCATGTGTAATAGTCTTAAGTGTGGGTGACTCGATAGATTCTTTGCAGTTATCGTCATGATCAGTAACATCTATGCTAAAGCATTCATCAACATTATCAATATCAGGAAACTTAGATGCTTTAAAAATTTTAAATGTTACTTATTCATCTTGCACTCTCATTGTAAGCTCACCTTTTTGTAAATCAATAAGTGTTCTTCTGGTTGCTAAGAATGGACGACCAAGTATGATAAGAATGTTATAGTCCACTTCCATGTCTAGTAATGTTACAGTCCACTTTTATGTCTAGTACAATAAAATCAACCGGAAATATGAACTCGACTACTTTTACTAGTACATCTTCTACCACATCATGGAATTGCTTAATTGATCTATCTGCTACTTGTAAAGTTATTGAAGTTGGTTAAGCTTTACCAACCCCTAATCTCATAAAGATTGATAATGACATAAGGTTAATGCTTAAACCTAAGTCACATAGCACTTTCTCAAAGTTCTTGTTCCAAATTGTGCAAAGAATGTTAAAACCACCTGGATCTTTCAATTTTTAGGGTAGTTATCTAACAAGAAGGGCACTACAATCTCTAGACAAGGTTATCATTTTATTATCTTCAAGCCTTATTTTCTTAAATAGTATGTCATTTAGAAATTTGACATAAGAAGGCATTTGTTCAAGTGTATCTACAAATGGTATATTTATGTATAGCTTCTTAAAGACATCAATAAATTTTGGAAACTACGTATCTAACTTTTTATTTTGCAGTCTTTGAAGGAAAAGAATAGTGGGTTTGTAGATGTTGCTCTTTTTTAGTTGAAGTATTTCCTTTCTAATGCTCTATTTATCCACTTATTCCTCCTTATTTTTTAGCTTCTTATTCCTCCTCATCATTTTGAGTCTCATGTTCCTTCTCTAGAGTTTTACTACTCCTCAAGTCTATGGAATTGCGATGCTTCTTACTTTTTCTTCTTGGGTTTCTAATTATGTCACTTGGAATATTACCTTGAGGCCTTTGTCTTATGGCCTGGGCAAGTTGCCCTATTTGGGTTTCTAAATTTTGACTTGAAGCCTCTTGAATGAACACTTTTGTATTTACTGATTAGATGAAGTCTTTTATCATCCCCATTAAAGCATTTGTATTGTCCTCATTAGTTGGCTTCTTCTCTTGGACTTGAGATTATTGTGGTTGTTGAAAACCAGGTGGTTGAAATGATTGACGGTTGAATTGATTATCTCCTTGATAGTTATTATTACGTAAGAGAAATTTGAATGTTGCTTCAATCCTGGGTTACATGTGTTCGAGTATGGATTATTATTTTGGTTCATATAACCCACATAGAATGTTGATTCAAGATTATTTGGACCATCATTAACAAATGAGCTATACCACAAAAGACACCAAACACCTTTGATTGTTGGAAACTATGTGGTGGAAATAATTGACGGTTGAATTAATTACCACCTTGATTGTTGTTATTCAAGAGAAATTTAGATGTTGTCTCCATCCTGGGTTATATGTCTTTAAGTATGGATTATTATTTTGATTCACATTACCCAAAGAAAATGCTAATCCAGGATTATCTAGACAATTATCAAACAAATGAGCTCCATCACAAAACACACACGACACCCTTGAATCTTTGACCTGGTTTATATTTGCTAGCGAGTTTTGAACTTTCAAAAGATTTACCAAAGATGAAACTTGAGTTGTAAGTGTCATGATATCATTTACCTCATGCATTCCACTTACTCATCTTATGGCTGTCATTCTGTCCATTGACCGTTGATAATTATAGCTAGCCATGTTCTCAACTACACTTCGAATAGCACTAAGCACTAAAGTTGTGTCTAAATTAAAAATAAATAAAAATTAAAAAATAAACAAGTAAATAAACAAATTAGTTAAAAAATAAAGAAAGAAAGAAAGAAAATAAATTAACTAAAATAAATAAATGAATAAGTTAGTAAAAGAAAATAAGTAAATTAAAATTAAAATAAAGAAAAAATAACTAAAATAACTAAAATAAAAAATAAAAAAATATTAATTTCTAATATTTATAATCCCTGACAATAGGGTCAAAAACTTAATTACTACAAACAAAGTGTGTGCAATAAATGCACAAGTATACGTATCATAACAATTAATATAATGATAAGAAAATATCATTTTCACGAAGATTATTTTATAAGAAACTAATTTTTAAAACTAAAAAATAAAAATCAATTTTTTGTGTTTTTATATTTTAAAGAAGAAAAATTAAAATAATTAATTAAATCTAATTTGGTAACTAAGAAGATGTAAGAGAAAAATTTAGGAATACTTAATCCCATAATTTTCTAAACATATGAATCACTAAAATCCTCCCAATATAATTATCAATTAATTACATGATCAATTGAATCTAATCTAACATGTAATCCTCGTAAACTACACATCATATAGCAATTAATTTAATCACACTCTAATGCTAATTAAATTGCATACTACTTATTAAGTTCATCATTTATGGATCAAATACATAAGAATCATTCATCTCTGCCTAGAAACTATGCATGTTATTTAACCAAGATAAACAATTAAATAATTTTCTTAAATTTATTTAATTGCCACTATAGATAAATTGTTGGCCAAAGAATTAATAACATAAGAATAAGATTAAATTGTAGCACTATTCTTCTCTTGAATCTCCACCAAAATTGTATATCCTTTTGAATTTTTCTATAATTTTCTCACTTCTTAGCTCCAAAAACTGATCAAAATTATGCTAATGATGGCTGCATAGGGTTTATGAGTGATTATGGGGTTAAATATAGCTCTAGTGTAATCTGGACCATCATATCACTTCAGAAGAAGGGATGAGATCAACGTATACTGAGTCATCACCACGCAGCATAATCTGATTCACGGATATAGGATGGTATGGTGCACTGGTGGATCACTGGGAGCAATTGCGTGATGACATATGGCATTATTGTTTGACTGCTTCACTCTTCACACACGGTGATCTACGATTTGTTGTTTTTTATTAAGTGGAATCTGTGTGGCTTGCCTAGTGAGATCCTCTACTTGTATGGTAAGCCACGTGGCAACTTGTGATTGGTCCTCTGTTAAAAATTCATAAAAATTCCAAAAACTATATTTTCACCCCTTTTTACTAAAAAGTTTATATTTTAATATTTTTAACCTCAAAAATACTATTTATTGAATAAAATAAGTAAATATTAAGTAAAAAATTGCGCTAATGACTCTATTTTTATAGAATCATCACCATTTCATCTACTTGGGTAACAACTTGTTGTTTTTCTTATTGATCTTAGAGTACGCTCAATTTTGAGATCTAAAGGTAAAATTTCTCCCTCATGAGCTCTACTCATGCAATAGAGCCAAATATATTTCTATAGACCAAAGAAGATGTCAAAATAAATAAATAAATAAAAATTTAAAATAATAACTAAATTAATTGATTAAAATTATGAATAAAAATAAAATAATTAAAATAAATTAAAAATTAATTTCTAATACTTATAATATGTAAAAATGGTGCCAAAATTTGATTGACACAAATTATGTGCAATAATATGCAAGCATATGTATCGCAACAAATAATATAATAATAATAAAATTTATTCTCATCGAGATTACGTTATTAGAAACTAATTTTAAAACTAATAAGTAAAAATCAATTTTTTTGTATTTTTATGTTTTAAGAAAGAAAAATTAAAAAGAATTATAAATAACAGTAATTAATTAACTCAAAATTGACAACTAAGAAGATTTATAAAAATATCTAGGAATACTCAATCCCCTAATTTTCTAAGCATGTAAATAACTAAAATCCCCCGATATAATTACTAATCAATTACATGATTATCTCAAGTAAACTACACACCATATAGTAATTAACCTAATCAAACTCTTATGTCAATTAAATTGTATACTACTTATTATGTTCATCAATTATGGATTACATATATAAGAATCATACATCTCTACTTAGAAAACTATGCATTTTATTTTATCTAGACAAACAATTAAATAATTCTCTCAAATCTTGTTAATTATCTCTATGGATCAATTGTTGGCCAAATAATTAATAACATAAAAATTAGATTAAATAATATATTTAAATGAAAATCATAATTACTGTAAAATATTATATCATCACACGTAGAAAATTGGGTTCATATAACTCTTAGATTAATAAATTAACTAGACATAATTTGTTCTTAAAGCTCATATTTTTCATAAACAAAGACATAAAAATTGATAAAGAAAAGAGAAGAAAATATATATAATCGATCTCTTGACTTGTAGCACCAATCTCCTCTTGAATCTTGACCAAAATTGTATCTCTCTTCGAATTTGTTTTTGTATTTTTCTCTCTTTGTAGCACAAAATATTGATAAAAAAATATGTTAATTTTGGTTCATTAAAAGTTTTGGGGCAATTAGGGGGTTAAATTAAGCTCAAATGGAATTTGGACCATTAGATCAACTTCAAATCATGTGTTGAGTTAAAAAAAGGAAAACTAACAATGTTGGGCAATAGGAATCCGACATGTGGCACAAGACAGCTCATTGGACGAATCAGCACGGGACATGTGGTGAGGTGGACTAGTCGTGGTCAATTCATGATGAGTCAACACCACATAGGATGTTGTGATTCATGGATACAGATTGCATGGCACGTCTGTTGATCTCTTAGAAAAACATAGAATGAACACCATGTCGACCCATGGCAAAGCCTACATCACTTGATACACGTGGCGTGCTTCGATTGGCCCTCTTCACTTACGTGGTATCCACATGGCAACGTTTGGTCAGCTCTACTACTTGTGTGGCGTCTACATGTCGTGTTCTCATTGATCATGCATTAAAAATCCTCAAAAATTTCAAAATATTATTAAAAAATATATTTTCACCTACTTTTAGTAAAAAATTCATATTTTAATATTTTTAACCTCAAAAGTACTATTTATTGAATGAATCAAACAAATATTTAATAAAAAAATACATTGATAACTCTACTTTTATACAGTCATCATATCCTAGAGTATGATCATACATAGGGTCGGAGATGGACATATGTGCATCTCAAAGATTGGTTGCACATTTGCCCTTATATTTTGTAGTTGACCAATACTTATAAAGGTTAGATGTCATATATATAAATTTTATATTTGACATATCATATTTTATCTCATACGAGCATGTATAGAAATATATATTATGTACACTCTATCAAAATTTAAAAGTGAAGAAGTAGATGTTTCCAGGATTTTATGAATGTATACTCTACTGACATCATACTACATTATATTAATGATATAGTTTTTCTATTCATGAATTTTATATGCAGCATATGTCATGTTATTATTATGATATTATTTGGCGGAGATTTCTATTGAACCTCGTTTTCCTTTCAAATTAGATTTCAGTAACATCTCGTGATTCAACTTTGAAGAAGAGAGAGAATTTAGGTTTCTTTTATCCCGTAACTTTCAATTTATATCTAGTAATTTTGAAATAAAAATGATTTTGTAAAAATATCTCTATGTATTCTAGTAACACATTGTTATTTTTTGAATGAAATAATTTTGGTAAATGTCATGCTTAAATAATAATATCTGGAATTAAAAGAAATTTTATTAAAAACATGATTTAAAACACCTATCTTTTTCCCTCACTTGCCCATTTTTTGGGGTAACATAACACTCCAATTTTCCTAGTCCCGACTTCAAAATTTTCGAGCATGACAAAAGGTTACGAGAAGGTTTGGTGGTTAAAAGAGTAAAAAAAAATGCAGTTTACATATGAAGACAAGAATCTGGCAGGCGAAGGCAGCAATGTTGGTTGGAAAATGTAAAGGAATGTCTGGGTAGTGGTTGAAAGGGGATGAGTACGGTTAGGTTAAAACAGATTCCCTGTTCCCTCGCTTGTAATGTTTGACAAGATGAGTTTACAGTAGACAGAGACAGAGTAGGAGGTCCGAAAAGGGAAAGGTATGGTTGGGAAAAGGTGACTGAGAGTGGGTGATAGTTGATAGTGATGAATGGGTTGAGGTGGTGTCAAGTCAATGTGATAGCTCTCTCGCGAATTGGTTTGGTCTCACAAAGGTGGCTAGGCGAAACAAGTTTCCGGCAGACGAATATGGCAAAGGAGTTTGTAAAAGGGAATGTTATGGCTGGGAAAAGGTGACTCGAAGTGGGTGGTGGTGAATGGGTTGGGGTGGTCTCAGGTCATCGCGAAAACTCGTTCGGGAATGGGTTTGGGTTCACTCCATTATCCTACCCCCGCTTTGTCATCACATGAGGCATGGACAGCAAAATGTCACGATCTTAAATTTTAAATAGTCGTGCGACACTTAGAACGGTTTGTTGCACTAAGTTTGCCTTTCACTCAAACGAAACTCTCAAGAGAGATTAGAAAGAAACTTAAAGATTGAGAGGATTCAAGAGCAAAGCAAGAACACAAGAGAGAGTTTGTAAAGAATGCCTTCTATTGCTCTAAAAAGAGATTATCTTACAACTTCTCAAAGATTTTCAAGGATGATTTACAAATGAAGACCAATATGTCTATTTATAGTGTGGCACCAAGATCAAGACTATGCCACAACTTTCTAGATTATTCTATGTCTAGAATGCTCTAGTTTTATCTACAATATGCCACAAGGTTCTAGGACCTTCTAGCCAACTCTAGAGTCTTCTAGGAGTATCTAGTTCCTTCATGCTAGTTCTAGGATGTTCCGTAAGCTTTTAGAGACTTTCACATCCTTCATGAACCATCCGGCACGTTCTAGAATATTCCAGCACCTTTCAGTACCTTCTAGCGTACTTTGGAACATTCTAGGGTCTTCAAGGCTTGAGTTGAGTCCATCCAACTCTAACTCTTTCTAGACATCTCTAGGCCACTCTAGAACTTTCTCATGTAGAAAAGTCTAGATCCTTAAAGTAACCACCATTTATTTAGATTTTAAGGGACAATTTGAGCAGGACATAACAAAAAGCTACCCATTTGTTGCTAGCGCGTGATTCTTGAACATAGTATGCTCTTTAAATTCACCTCGTAGATGAAATTATAAGTATATTACTATTCTTTTGGAGAGCCAAATTTATGGTTTGGTTGATTGAACGAAAAATAAATAAAAATGAAAATAGAAAAGAAATATTATTATTATTATATTATATGATTTGATAGTTTAAATTAAAGAAAAAATTAATATTATATTTTTTAGTTTATAACCGGAAAATAGTGTGTATTATTTTAATATTTTTATATTCATTAAAGTTAAATAATGTCATTTTATTTTATTTTTTCATTAGATAAAATGCATTATTGAAATTATTTTTTTAAATAATTATTACTTAAAAAATGTATTATTAAAATTATTATTTTTCTAAATAGGATTTAGGATTTAAGGTTTTAAAGTTTAGGGTTTATGGTATAAGGTATAGGATATAGGATATAGGATATAAGGTATACGGTTTAGGGTGTTAGGGTTTTAGTTTTTGGGGTTTAGGGTATAGCATTTTGGGGTTTATGGATTTTGGGTTTAAGATATAAGATTTATGATTATATTTGTAAGTTAGGATAACATTGTAACAAAAAATCAACATGAAAATATAATCATGATTACTAGGGGACGATGGAATTCTTATTCCTTATTTTTTAAAAATTCATTCAATTTCATTTCCAATTTATAGCACAATCTAACATAAAATTATAAATAATTAATTTTATTCTTATTTCCATTCTTATCAACTCAACATGCCACGATAGAAGTAATCTTAGTAAATTTATGAATTATGTTCGATTTGATCCATTTTAAGTGTTCTTTTTTTCTTTTTCTAATTTTTTGGGTTAAAAAGTAAGGATGAGAACTTAATACGTAATATTGTAGGTTTTGTACCATGTAGTAGTTGCAAGCTCTAAGATTTGATGTCATCTTCACAAGCACCCTTTTTTTTGTTGTTGAAAAACAATACACCGTATAGACTTTTATATAGATAGAGATTCAATTATTCTAAGTTTTTAGTTTTTTATTATATATAATTATAATTACGTTTATAATTTTTTATTATATATAATTACGTAAATTTGATTTGATTTAGTAATTAGATTATTATTTTATTTAATGTTTATCTCAAATCTAAAATATATAATTTTTTAAAAATATGATGTCATTATGTTATTGCATCATATTGAGTCGATAAAATGCTTATCTCGATTATAATTTCATTTGGGTAATTGTTTACCTTCTCATAAGATCTTGGTAAGATTGATAAGAGTGATTAACTTCATTGTATATCAAAATCAATCGGATATTATCAAAATCTTAGGTTTATATCTCATTTAGAAAGTGTGTATGAAATTTTTTGATACAATTCAAAAAGGTTATTTCAATTACTATGTCAAAAAGTTGTTTGAAGGACAGGTCATTAATCATCATTGTAAGGATATTATAATGCTAAAAAGAAATTAGTTAACCTCATCTATTAAAACATCTTGGTAAATAAGTGTTTTAGTAAAAAAAAATGATCATGAAAATTTGATAAAATAGCTAATGATGGTCGTAGAAAACAAGTAGTAGTAACCGTCGTGAAAAAAGATAAAAAAGATCATAAAAACATTGTAAAAAATTGATAACCGTCATATAAAATATTTATTATGACAATCGTTTTACTTGATCATCCTAGTAAACATACCATCATGCAACATTCTTTCACGAGGTTCACTTAAAACAACAATTTTGAAGAATTATATTATAAGACCACGTAAAATAATTATGTTGATTATGCAACATAATTATTTACCTGTCGTAATAATGTTTTGGAATAATAATGTTTTGGAATTTATTTCAAATTTCCTTTTTTTTTTAGGAAATATAAGATTTTTTTTTACCATTGCAATATTGAATACCATTGCAATATTGAATATGATACATGACAGAAAATTTATCTCTCTGACTTTATTTTGTTCATGGTATCAGAAAGATATAATATCGATCGTAGATTTCGATACAGCAATGGCTTGACCGACAGACTCGAGCGATTCGTGAGTCACCGAAACTCCAAGTGTTGTCATTCAAAAGGGTATTTGGGTTGAGATTGGAGATCGATTCGGCGTCATTTTGTTCATCATCGTAGGAAGTTGGTGGTGGATCTTCAGAGAAAACGGATTTGAAGAACAGGAGCAGAGGGTAAAGGTTGAAGCTGATGATTTTCTCTTCCAGCGAATTAAAGTTGGAACTCCAGTTAGCTTGAACCTTGAATCTACTCTCAACGGGGACTGGCGATTTCTCTATGTTGGCCTCTCTCCAATATAAGCTCTCAAAGGTGCAATATCCCCAGATTTGGCTTCCAGCCTTTTGTAGATTACAGATGGAGACCACGGAAAATGATTGTGCAGAGCCTTAACCATAATCTGATCCACTTATTGATCCATAACCTTAACCAAAACCCGTCATAACCAAAAGTCCACCTTCTACATCTCGATTTTCCCTGCTTTCTGTTCATATCAAACCCACCATCTCGAATTAATTTCTTATGGCTATCTATCTTGGTCGTAAATTGAAGGGATTATGTAGAGAAAATGGATTCAGACCGTAATAGCTCAAAATCTGAATATGTGGGAATTCAGGAAGTCATGTATTGTTCGCTGGTTGCGGAGGTCATACAAATTAGATAAAGTTTTTCAACTGTGGGTGCGGTTTTCCTTCTTACGAGAGTTTGCTTTTTCAATTGGAAGGAGTGAATCTTTGAAAAAAAAAACAAATTCAAATTCTTTCTCTTGTTCTGTCACCTATATATATTAGCTTTTATTTGAAAATTTACTCACATAACTTAGAATAACTTATTGTTATTAAGAACGTGGATATTATAGTTTAAACTTAAAGAAACAAGCAAGTTGTTACATCAAGTAAAGAATTTTATAATCACAGTAGAGATTCTTATTTACTAAAAAGTTCAAATTATCTTAGAATAATGTTTGTAACGACACTTTTAAGTAGAGGTAATTATATCACTTGGAGTAGATTTATGAAGATTGATGTTGGAACCAAACTGAAGCTGTGTTTCGTTGATGGTAGGCTTCATATACCTAATGAAGAAAATATAGAGTATGAACTCTAGACAAGAGCTAACTACGTGGTAACTTCTTAGATACTTAATTCCATATCCAAGGACCTTGTTAATAGTTTTCTTTATACAATTTCAGTCAAAGATTTGTGGGATGAGATAACTGAAAGATATAGTAAGAACAATGAGCCCTTGTTTTATTAAATTCAAAGAGATATTGCTTCAACATCTCAAGGTAATGATTCTATTGCGAAATATTATGGCAAAATGAAGCGCTTGTGGGATGAATTTGGTTGCCTTATGTCTTTACTTCCCTATACATGTAGAGCTACAAAGGTAATGTCATATTTCTACTCTATGAATAGACTGATGCAACTTCTTATGGGATTAAATGAATGCTATGCCCCTACTAGAAATCAAATTTTGGTTATGAATCCATTGTTAGAGATTATTGTTATAAATCTCCTTAATTTAAGGAGCAAATTAAGGAGCAAAACATGGAACAAAACAAAGAGTAAAACATGGAGCAAAACAAAGAGTAAAACATGGAGCAAAACATGGAACAAAACAAGGAGTAAAACATGGAGCTTAATTCTAGGAGCAATTCAAGGAACCATTAATTTAAGGAGTAATTCAAGTAGTGAATTTTCCTATAAATAGATGTGTAATTGTAATGAATTAACCATCCAAAGTGTTCATTCCAATTGAGAGAAAAGCTTAGAGAGAAAAGCTTTTGTGAGAGAAAATTGAGAGTAATTTTCTTGGGTGTAATTGGGTTGTGAGTCATGTAGTGTTGTAAACACCTTGTGTAATTTCTCCCCTTTCAAGAAAAGATCTCGTGGTCCTAGGAGGCGTAAGCAAGATTAGTCGAACTCCGTTATCAAATTTTGTGTGTTATTTTTCTATTCTTGCTTTCTACATAAATTTGGCTTATCGGGAATTTGCGTTATTTCCCAACAAGCGGTATCGAGCTATTGGTAGTGATTTCTGTCAATTTTATGCAAGAAATAGTCGAAACGATCCCGGAGGAAGTCGATTTTAGTAGTGAGCAATGGCCGCAGATGAAGGAAGGGTGAAACTCGAGAAATTTGATGGCATAGATTTCGCGTTTTGGAAAACGCGAGATAGAGGATTATCCTGTCGAAAAGAAATCTATATCAACCTCTCTCACGAAGAAGCCAAGGCTATGAAGGAAGAAGATTGGAATCTTCTGCATGACAAGCCCTCGAGTTATTCGATTGACGTTATCCCGTAATGTTGCTTTCAACATAGCGAAAGCGAAAAGACCACGGCGGGTCTTGGGCGGCTCTCTCCAATATGTATGAGAAGCCATCGCCTCAAACAAAATGCACTTGACGAGGCTCTTGTTCAATTTGCGGATGACGGAAGGCGCGCGGTAGCTCAACATCTCAATGAACTCAATACGCTTACAACCCGAGTTGAGTTCGGTGGAAATTGAATTTGATGAAGAAGTACGAGCATTGATACTTTTGTCTTCTCTACCGGAAATCTGGAATGCTACTTTCACTGGGCGTAAGTGGTCATCGGGAAACAATAAGTTGAAATTTGACGATGTTCGTGATTTGGTTCTCGGTGAAGAGATCCGGACGTAGAGAGACGGTGAATCGTCAACCTCTTCGGTTTGCATACGAGTCGAGAGGAAGAAATTCAACCAAAGGAAATGGACGTGGTAGAATCGACTACGAGGTAGATCAAGACAGGAGGTCCAAATCTAGGAATCCTAATAATTCCCATAGCTCGAAGACTATCGAGTGTTGGAATTGTGGAAGAACCAGGCACTACAAAAATCAGTGCAAGAATGCACCGAAGGACAAACAAGTGAAGGCAGAGGCAAATGTTACTTCCACCTCAGGAGGAGATGATGCATTGATATGCTCTTTGGAGAGCAAGGAAGAATCTTGGGTGTTAGACTCTGGAGCATCATTCCATGCTACTTCACAAAAAGAATTCTTCCATGCTACTTCACAAAAAGAATTCTTCGAGAAATATGTCCCCGGAATCCTTGGAAAGGTATATCTTGGTGATGATCAACCATGTGCTATTATTGGCAAAGGTGTAGTGAAGATTAAGTTGAACGGATCTGTTTGGGAACTGAAGGATGTCGGGCATATTCCCGATCTCGTATGAACTTAATCTCGATGGGGCGGTTGGCCGGTGAAGGCTACACTACGATCTTCCATGGTGATGATTGGAAGATTTCAAGTGTAATGACGTTGCTCGAGGCAAGAAAAGTGGCACTCTTTATATGACAAGGTAGAGGCACGTTGTTCAATTACACGGCAGCAAGCAATGAAACACCAAATCAGCGCACCGAGACTAGGCCACATGAGTGAGAAGGGGATGAAGATTATGCACTCAAAGGGAAAACTTCCAGTCTACTACGGAGATAGACATTGTGCGAAGATTGCATACTTGGAAAGCAAAAGAGAGTCACTTTCGAGACAAGTTGCGAGAATCCCAAAGAAGGAAAGACTAGAGCTTATTCACTTTGATGTTTGGGGACCAACGACCGTCGTATCTATCGGTGGGAAACACTACTTCGTGACTTTCATCGATGATCACTCTCGGAAGGTATGGGTTTACTTTCTAAAGCATAAGTCTGAAGTATTTCGAGGCTTTCGTAAGATGGAAAGCTATGGTGGAAAATGAGACGGGTTTAAAGATTAAAAAGCTCGGAACCGATAATGGTGGTGAATATGAAGACACCAAATTCAAAAATTTCTGCTATGAGCACGGGATCGAGAATGGAAAGAACTGGTGCTGTGCACGCCTCAACACAATGGTGTAAATGAGCGTATGAACCGAATCCTTGATAGAAAGAGCCGGAAAGCATCCGTATACACTGGTCTACCGAAGCAATTTTGGGCGAGAAGCAACAACACGGCGGCTTACTTGATCAACCGAGGCCCATCTCGTTCCATTGGAGCATAGAATACCGGGAGAGGTATGGAGCGGAAAAGAGGTGAAACTATCACATCTAAAAGTTTTCGGTTGTGTAGCATTTCAGGCATATTAGTGATCAAGGCAGAATAAAGCTTGATCCCAAATCCAAGAAATGCACATTCATTGGTATGGTGAGGATGAGTTTAGCTACGCATTTTGGGATGACGAAAGAAGAAATTTATCCGTAGCAGTAGATGTGATTTTCAACGAAAGGGTGATGCATGGGACATGCATAAAATGAGCGCCAATGCCCTCGGAGCGAGGAATGAGTCGGTATTTGCGGTACGCGGATGATGTCCGTGATGCTTCCGCAATAGAACCAATTGTAATAAGTCCTCGGCCCAGAGGAACTTGTTGGACAAAGCGGTACATTCCGACACACCACAACTCTTACTCCGGCTCGTATTGAGAAGGTCTTCTCGACCTCGTGTGCCTAACGGAGATACATGAACTATATGTTCACTTGGTGATGGAGGGGAGCTCGAATGCTATGATGAAGCTTGTCGGACTCGAGATTCCAACAAGTGAAGCTTTCATGAAAGAAGAAATGAAATCTCTCATCTCTGGACATGGGAACTAGTTGAGTTACCTATGGAAAAGAAGGCACTTCACAACAAATGGGTGTACCGGGTGAAAGAGAGCACATGATGGTTCCAAGAGATACAAATCCCGCCTAGTTGTCATGGTTTCAACGAGGAAAGGAAGAGTTGACTCTGTGACATTTTTGCTCCGTTGTGAAGCTTAATACTATCGGAGTATTGAGCATTGTAGCCATCGAAGATCTTCGTCTTGAACAGTTGGATGTGAAGACTACATTCCTTCATGGAGATTTAGATGAAGAGATATACATGTACCGACCGGAAGGTTTCTCGAGAAAGAGGAAGAAGAACGCTGAGACTTAAGAAGAGTTTGTATGGCACAGAAACAAGCCCCAGACAATGGTACATAAAGTTTGATAAGCTTCATGCACAAGGAAGGTTACCAGAAGTGCAATCTGACCATTGTTTACTTCAAGAGATATAGGTCCGATTATATCATTTTACTACTTTATGTTGATGATATGTTAGTAGCGGAGTTCAGAATATGGATATGTCAAGATTGAAGCATTAATTGTCAAAGGAGTTTGACATGAAAGACTTAGGTCCGACAAAAGATTCTTGGAATGCAAATCACAAGAAATAAGAAGAAAGGATCCTTGCAGTTATCTCAAGCACAGTACATCAATCGTGTTTTGCATAGACTCAACATGAGCGAGGCCAAGCCAGTTAGCACCCCCTTGGCTAGTCATTTTCGCCTATCCAAGGATCGGTCCCTCGAACGCAGGAGGAGAGAGAATTCATGGCTAAGGTTCCTTATGCCTCATCCATTGGAAGTTTGATGTGCGCAATGGTGCATGCAAGACCGACATTGGCCATGCAGTGGGAGTTGTCATAGCGCATTTATGTCAAATCTAGGGAAAACTCATCGGGAAGCCGGTCCAGTGGGATTTTGAGGTATCCGCGAGGCACCACGTAAAAGTGTTTTGTACTTTTAGCAAAAGCGAGAGTTAAAATTACAAGGATACATAGATGCAGACTTTGGAGGTGAAGTTGATCACCTTGAAAGAAGCACCATGTTATATATTCTATCGGTTGGAACTACACCGTTAGTTGGATGTCACAAATACGAGAAAATTGTCACTCTATCCACTACAGTAGGCCGAGTATGTAGAAAATCGAAGCTAGTAAAGAGATGATATGGCTTCAAGGTTTGTTAACTCGAGTTAGGATTCAAACAAGATAAGAATGTTCTCATAGTGATAGTCAAAGTGCAATACACTAACGCGAAGAATTCGACATTTCATTCTAGAACCAAACATATTGGACTTCGTTATCACTTCATCGATCTCTATTAGAAGATGATGTGTTAATCTTGGAGAAGATTCAAGGAAGCAAAAATCCAATGAGATATGTTAACAAAGGTGGTGATTATTGACAAGTTGTGCTCAACTTCACTGGTCTCACTAGAGTAACAAAGACTAGAAAAGTCACTGCATTGATCGAGTTGTGAAGACAGATTGAAATCCGGTCTTCAAGTGGGAGATTGTTAGGGATTATGTTATAAATCTCCTTAATTTAAGGAGCAAATTAAGGAGCAAAACATGGAACAAAACAAAGAGTAAAACATGGAGCAAAACAAAGAGTAAAACATGGAGCAAAACATGGAACAAAACAAGGAGTAAAACATGGAGCTTAATTCTAGGAGCAATTCAAGGAACCATTAATTTAAGGAGTAATTCAAGGAGTGAATTTTCCTATAAATAGATGTGTAATTGTAATGAATTAACCATCCAAAGTGTTCATTCCAATTGAGAGAAAAGCTTAGAGAGAAAAGCTTTTGTGAGAGAAAATTGAGAGTAATTTTCTTGGGTGTAATTGAGTTGTGAGTTGTGAGTGTTGTAAACACCTTGTGTAATTTCTCCCCTTTCAGTAAAAAGATCTGCAGCAGGTCCGGAGACGTAAGCAAGATTGGCCGAACTCCGTTATCAAATTTTGTGTGTTATTTTTCTATTCTTGCTTTCTCATAAATCTGGCTTATCGGGAATTTGCGTTATTTCCCAACATCCATTGCCAACTATGAATCGTGCTTATTGAATGTTTCTTAGTGTTGAAAAATAGAAAGATGTTCATGTTAATTTTAATGAAAGCATTGAAGTTGCTAGATTACTAGCCATAACTCAAGTGAGAATGAATCAATTTAAGAAAGAAACCTCTATGAAAGGAACTGCTGCTAAGAAGAAAGAAAATGAGAATAAGGTATGTGAATATTGCAGAATGAGAGGGCATGAAAAAGATACTTGTTTTAAAATTCATGGAGTTCCAGACTGATACAAGGAATTAAACGGTCAATAGAAGAAAGGTACTAAAAAAACTATGGAAAATATGGTTGATAGTACACTTGATTATGAAGATATTAATGAAGCCGGAGAAGAGAAACAAGGTGTTTTTGCTAATCTGGTTTCATAAGAGTCGATGAAGTTGATCAACAGCAAGATGACTTTGAATGATAACTATACGAACTTGGCTAGTTTCAACAATTCTACAGGTAGCACTTTCTCTCTTCAATGTACTTTTAAGTTCTATTACTAGTACTATTGAGTTGTTGAAAAATGGTAATTGGATAGTGGACTAAGGGGTCACCAATCACATGTTAGGCATTAGAAATGTTTTTAGCAATCTAAGAAAACCTAAAATACCTTCACCAGTTTATTTATTAGTTGGATTTGTGAAATAAGTTCACAGTATAGGAGACATTAATCTTCCTAATAAAATTTGCCTAAAAATGTCTTATATATACCAAGTTTTAAATTTAATCTTATATCTGTTCAAAAACTTTCTCACCTTGCCCAAATAGAATTTCATTTTACACCAACTACTTGTATTCTACAAGACTTATAGATTAAAGAGATTCTGCCAATAGGAAACGCTCTAGGAAGCCTCTTTGTTTTAGATATTGCTAGTTTTCAAGATTTCAATTGTAATAGTTTTATTACAAATGCTGAGTTTCTAAAATCAAATCCTCATGGATTGAATTGTAGTGATGAAGTTTCTACCAATGAAAAGAAAAGATTTCTTAAAACTCAATTGTGGCATAGCAAGTTGGGACAATGTCCTATATATGTTTTGAAATGCAATGTTTTTTTTATAATGAACAAGATTTAAATTGTTTTGATCAATGTGAAGTTTGTCATTAGTCATACTAGAGCCTCACAACTTTTTGAATTGATTCACTTATACTTACATGGTCCTTATGGCCAAGTCTCTGTTGAAGGAGCTAAATATGGTCTAACTATTATTGATGACCACACAAGGGCCACCTGGACTTACCTCATGATCCACAAAAGCCAGACCAGTTCCTTTTTTACCAACTTCATCAACATGATTCATACACAGGATGGGAGACAGATTAAATTCATTAGGAGTGACAATGGTACAGAATTCACAAATTCAGAATTTCAATCATTTCTTTTTAGTAAATGAATACTTCATCAAAAATCATGTCCGTATACTCCTCAACATAATGGGGTAGTAGAAAGGAAACATAAACATCTCTTGCAAATAACTAGAGCTCTCATATTTCATACAGGTTTACCAAAGAAATTTTGCATTCTTCAATCTTTATGGCCATTTACATCATAAATAGACTTTTATCATCAATTTAAAATTGGAAAACCCCCGTAGAAATACTTCTTTCAAAACCACTAGATTATTCAAACCTTAGAGTCTTTGGATGCTTATGCTATGTGACAAATGTTTTACCAAATAAAGACAAATGTACTGAAAGAGCTTTCAAATTTATATTTCTTGGATATGTTTAAGCTCAAAAGGCCTTTAGAGTTTATGATTTGGAAAATCATAAATTATATGTTTCAAAAGATGTAAAATTTTATGTACAAATTTTTCCTTATAAAATTGAAAATGGCAGTATCAAAAATATAGAACAAGATATCTTACCTCTTCCTATAAGTGAAAATGACACTAAACCAATCATCTTAAACACAGACTAATCTCCTTCTGTACCCACAATTGATCAAAATATTTCAAATGATTCATCTGCTTCTATTGATGATCATAATTTGCCTATATTCCATAGAAGAATATCTAGATAAAACCCAAATAACTAATGAAGTTCAAAAACACAATACAAGAATTAGAAGTAAGCCAGCATGGATGGCAGATTATGTCCTTAATTTAGTTATCAAGTCTTCAGATAGAATCTCTTGTCAATCACAAGATCTCAGAACATATACTCCATAAACCTTCCCTTTTACAAAATATCCTATATTTTCTGATGCTTACATGTCCTTTTTGGAAAATATGTCCAATGTTCAAGAACCAAGTTCTTACAAACAAGCTAGTTGATAACTGCATTTTATATACTTATTTTCACCTATTTTATTAATTATAATTGCTATGTTCTTAATGTTTTTAGTTAATTTTCGATGAATAAATTAGTATTTACTGTTTTTTATATTTTTTTATAAAAAGTAAATAATTTGTATCGAAAACGTACTTAATTGCAAATTTTCGTCCAAAAATCTAATTTCAAATAACTGAGTGCTTAATTGCAATTTATAAATATTGAAAATATAATTTAAATTAAATTCGGGCTTAATTTTAATTATTAAAAGTTTAAAATTTAATTTAAATTACCAAAAGGGTTATATTACAATTAAACAAAGTTGAAAATGTAATTTGAAATATATTTGTGGGTGAAAATGAAATTAATAAAAATTGAATTTTCTGCGCAGGAGAAGAATGTCACTCGCATCACACAACGTGCCCATCACCCACCGTTTGATCATCAAATCAACGGTCCAGATTTGGCGAGTGCATTCCAGACGAGGAAAAATCGCGTGCACGATATATTTCTCGCACGGCTCGGAGTGCCCGTGGGGCCCACCTGCCGCGCAGGCCAGCGTGCAGAGTGGGACCCACATGTCGGCTGTGCAGAAATTCCCCCGAGGCGCATCGCTGTCCGTTGGATCAGATGAACGGTCCAGATTGAAGCGCGTGGAACCAAGCTGTCGCGCACCGAACCGTTTGTGTAAATATTGGGTGCGACGCGGTTCATCCAAGCGGCATGCACCCTCAAGGTTTACTGAATAAGAAGAAGCCACGTGTCTACTTTATTTGTAAGCTAAAAATATTATGACACGTGGCATGTTACAATGCGTGCGACCACGCTGGATCACGCCCGCGTTGCAGCGTTGTCTCCCGTGCGACAATCCTTTGCACGCCCGTTTCCCGTAGCAAATGAAATGCTGCCACGTGTCCGCATTAAATCCTTGCAGCGAATCAGACGCTGACACGTGGCATGCACTTTGAATTTGAAAAAATCAGAACGGTGCCCCTGACTTACGCGTGAATTAAAATAATATTTCGATATCAAATATCGATACACGTCGATTCTATTTTCGATACAAATTTTTGCGCGTTTATGAAAAATAAATGTTATATTTAATAGATGTATTTTTTTAGCTATAAATAGGTGATATTATGATAGAGTTTAGAAGTTTTTTGTGGAGAGTTTAGTTTTGGATTTTCTGTAGTATTTGGGGCTGGACGGTGGAACACGCAGAAGCCATTTTTGGCTTCTGTTGTGTTCTACATGTGCCAAATATTTACGATCCGAAATGTTTTAATTTTCTTTCTTCTTCTTCTAATTTTTCTGCATCTATTGTAATTTTTATTTTAATTTAATGAAGTAATTTAATTTTTCTAGGGTTGCATTTGATTCAAATATATGAAGCTTTGATTTTAATTATTTTTGATAGATTTATAAGACGTTCGATTTGTTCGTTCTATTTTGTGCTTAATGCTTTTTGATTATTTACGAATTTTATCAAAACGATTTGTGGCATAAAAATAAACTTGAGAAAGGCATTTTTGTGTATATTGCTCGTAAATAAAATGACATGTATGATGAAGGATAGGAATATACCCTAATTGTATGTGTGACCATTTGAGAACTTAGAACTTAATGAATCTTATTAAATTTAATTCTCATAGAGATATAGTGAATTAATTTAACGAGGTGTGTCTATACGGAGCTCGGAAGAGATGTATGGATAAAAATAGAAGTTTTCGGTTGACAAATTAAATGTACTAAAAAATATAAATCAAAAGAAAATAACACGATTTGAGTGGATTAGTTTGGTGAAAAATTGAAATCCTAGATTTCTTTTATTTTATTTTTAAACCTTTTTCTTAACTTGTTACCAACAATGATTTTTTGGATAAAATTAGAGAGATACAATTTTAGTAATCAACAAATTATAGTAACAAATCTCCGAGGGAACGATCTTTACTTACAAATCTTTATTACTTGTGACCGTGTATGCTTGCACGATTTTCTGTGTGTTGCAAAACACACAATAAGTTTTTGGCGCCGTTGCCGGGGATTTGTTTTACTATTTTCATTGTTGATATTAATACCAATCAATCTGATTTAATTTCAAAAAAAAAACCAAAAAACAAAAAAAAAAAATTTGTTACGTGTTTAATTTATTTTTCAATTTTCTCGTGGGTTGAGATTTTGTTTGACACACAAATCTTACCTCACAAAAAGAAAAATATATCTTGTTTTTGCTTATTGTTTGTTGTTTTTTTTATTTTTTTATTTTTTGCAATTTTCTAGTGGGTTGAGATTTTGTTTGACACACAAATCTTAATTCACAAATAGGAAAAAAAAATTAAAAATTAAAAATTTATGGTTATTGTTTCTTAATTTATTTTTCAATTTTCTCGTAAGTTGAGATTTTGCTTGACACACAAATCTTAACTTATAAAAAGAAAAAAACAAATTGAGAAGTCAAGCTGAAGACTATAAATCAAGCGCTTCTTGGGAGGCAACCCATGTGTTTTATTTTATTTTTTATTTTTGCATTTATTTGATTAATTTTTTTACGTTGTTATTTTATTTCTTTCTTTTTCGTAGGCACAAATTGGAGGAAGTGAAGGTATTTTGGGATTAACCATTCAAACCAAACCAGGAAGTTTCTTTAAACCCATCTCATATGTTCTTTAACTTTAACACATTGAGGACAATGTGTATATTAAGTTTGGGGGTGTTAAATATATTGAACTTAATTGAAATACTTTCTGGATGTTCCTGCTCGTGAATTTTTTTTTTGTTTGGTTAATTGAAGATATTTTGCTATGAATAGTGATTTAATTTTTATTTCATCTGTTTAAACAGTGCATGTCTCTTTGAAAAAATTGAATGTTGTCTAAGTGATGAATGATTTTTACGTATATTTCATTTTTACAAGAATAAATATTCATGAGCACTAGTCTTGAATTTTGAATTGCTATGCTAATTTAGAGAATGTTTATGTGAGTATGGAATTCGATTGATATTTGTGGTGTCACAATTCTTAGAATTTGTTTGATCTTCTCTCGAGGCGAAATTATAGATAACATATAACTAAGAAAATGATTTAGGCCATCTTTGGATCGTTTGAGCCTTTCTATCTACCTTTACATGCATTATCCATAGTATATCCCTTTTGAGCTTCAAAGTTTATATATATATTTCTCATTTCAAAAGCCTACCAAAAAAATATATATATATTTGTGTAGATATGTCAATTTTTCTTATCTCACTAACACGTGAAAATTGTTAGTAAATATTTAAAGATATATCCGAAAAAAAGAGGGTGTTAAGAAAAAAAAAGCAAAAAAGAAGAAAACAAAAAAAAAAAAAATAGATTCTGAAAAAACAGATTCTAAAAAAAAAGCAGAAATAAAAAAAAGAGGATGGTATGTGATGATAAATCCCAAATTGGGAAGTAATTATTGTGATGATAGAACTTATCTTTTTCAATCCTAAAATGTTATGCTTGGGAAAAGTTTTTGAGCTAAATAATATCTTTTTATCCTACCTTTACGTAAGCCATACATTACAACCTTAATAAAGTCCTATTGATTTGGTGTTTTGTGTTTGTCTACATTAGTGGAGAGAGAAATGAAAAATAAACTTATGAGATTTGTGATTTCATGAATATTTGTTTGATTTTATCTTTGTATAAACTTATCCGGATTGTATGTGATGAAATATGAAAAGACTTCACACACACACTAACATTCATTGTGAAAATGTAATATACTTTTAAATTGATTTTGATACTTTGATAAAATTTTCTTATTTCTTTGAGTTATGTAATTCTGAAATACTAAAAAAAAATATTTTGTAAATCACTATTTTAAATGCAGTTATCTTTGTTTTATTTCCTTCCTTTTCCTCGAGGACTAGCAAAAACGTAAGTTTGGGGGTGTTGATAACTGTATTTTATATACTTATTTTCACCTATTTTATTAATTATAATTGCTATGTTCTTAATGTTTTTAGTTAATTTTCGATGAATAAATTAGTATTTACTGTTTTATATATTTTTTATGAAAAGTAAATAATTTGTATCGAAAACGTACTTAATTGCAAGTTTTCGTCCAAAAATCTAATTTCAAATAACTGAGTGCTTAATTGCAATTTATAAATGTTAAAAATATAATTTAAATTAAATTCGGGCTTAATTTTAATTATTAAAAGTTTAAAATTTAATTTAAATTACCAAAAGGGTTATATTGCAATTAAACAAAGTTGAAAATGTAATTTGAAATATATTTGTGGGTGAAAATGAAATTAATAAAAATTGAATTTTCTGCGCAGGAGAGGAATGTCACTCGCATCACACAACGTGCCCATCACCCACCGTTTAAAAAGAAATATTTTGAAAATCACTATTTTAAATGCAGTTATCTTTGTTTTATTTCTTCCTTTTGCTCGAGGACTAGCAAAAACTTAAGTTTGGGGGTGTTGTAACTGTATTTTATAAAGTTATTTTCATCAATTTTAGTAATGATAATTGCTATGTTCTTTTAATATTTAGTTAATTTTTGTTAAATAAATTAATATTTTCCTTCTATGCATTAAAAATACATTTTTAATAAAATTAAATAATTTGTATCGAAAATGTACTTAATTTCATATTTTTGTCCACAAATATAATTTCAAATAATATAGTTCTTAATTACAATTTATAAAAATCGAAAATATAATTTAAATTAAATTTTCGCTTAATTATAATTATTTAAAGTTTAAAAATTTAATTTAAAATTAGCAAAGGGCTTAACTGTAATTTAAGAAAGTTCAAATGTAATTTGAATTAAATTTGTGGGTCAAAATACAATTAATTGAAGTTTAATTTTCGCGCAGGAGAGACGAAGTCCATGCGCAAGATAATACTCACCCAACGTGGACTGTCCGATTAAAGAAGCAACGGCTCAGATTCGCGCGTGTGCATCAAGCCCGACCAAAGCGACTGGGTGCAGACTCTGCGCTTTCACACGGCTCGGTGCCCGAGTGGGGCCCACCTGCCGCGCAGGCCAGCGTGTAGAGTGGGACCCACATTCTAACGCGTTGCAGCCACTGTCCCCTACGTCGCTCCTCTCATCTCGTGCACCGATCCCTTCGTGCAACCGGATCTTCAACTAATAAAATTGTGCCACGTGTTTGCACTAATCCGTTGGGCGAGTCAGATAAGGCCACGTGTCCCACTTACTATTTCAGGAAATAATCTTCTGACACGTGGCATGTTACAATGAGCGCGACTACGCTGGATAGCACCCCTCGATGCAGCCGTTGGCTCCCGTGCGACAAGCAATCATGCGCCCATTTTCCCACAACCAATGAAACACTGCCACGTGTCCCACTAATTGTTTCTGCGAATCATAACGCGACACGTCGCAGCGTGGAAGAAAAAAAATAGAAAGGCGCAGCATCTCCACTCACTTTTTCGATTCCATTTTCGATACAATTTTGTTCCCCACGCAGTGTAATTTAATATTCGTCCCACACTTCATTGTTCCCCACGTGTGTTAAATTTAAATATTTTTGATGTATTGTTTTTAGCTATAAATAGGTGATATTATGAGGTTTTGGAGTTTTGGGTAAAGTTTAGAATTTTTGTGTTGTTCGGTTTTGGATTGCAGAACACGCAGAAGCCATTTTTTGGCTTTTGTTGTGTTCTACGTGTGCCAAATATTTTCGTTACTTGATGTCTTAATTTCCTTCTAATTTTTCTGCATCTGTTGTAATTTTAATTTTTAATTTAATGAAGTAAATTAATTTTTCTATGGTTGCATTTGATCTAAATTTATGAAGCTTTGATTTTAATTATTTTTGAAAGATTTATAAGACGTTCGATTTGTTCATTCTATCTTGTGCTTAATGCTTTTTGATTATTTACGAATTTTATCAAAATGATTTTTGGCACATTAATAAACTTGAGAGAGGCATTTTTGTGTATATTGCTCGTAGATAGAATGACATGTATGATGAAGGATAGGAATATACCCTAATTGTATGTGCGATCATTTGAGAACTTAGAACTTAATGAATCTTGGTAAATTTAATTCTCATAGAGATATAGTGAATTAATTTAACGAGGTGTGTTTATACGGAGCTTGGAAGAGATGTATGAATAAAAATAGAAGTTTTTGGTTGACAAATTAAATGTACTAAAAAAATATAAATCAAGAGAAAATAATATTATTGGAGTGAATTAGTTTAGTGAAAAACTGCAATCCTAGAGTTCTTTTATTTTCTTATTACCTTTTTCTTAATCTACGATTATTTTGGATAAAATCAGAGAGATACAATTTTAGTAATCAACAAACTATAGTAACAAATCCTCGTGGGAACGATACTCTACTTACAAATCTTATTACTTGTGACCGTGTATACTTGCACGATTTTATGTGTGTTCCAAAACACACAACACTAGTACTAGTGCAGAATGAATATAAGCCATGAATAAAGAGTTGATTGCTCTTGAAAAGAACAATACATGGGAGTTAGCATACTTGCCAGAAGGTAAGAAAGCAATAGGATCAAAATGGGTTTATAAGATGAAGCTAAAACCTGATGGAAGTGTGGAAAGGCACAAGGCAAGATTGGTTGCAAAGGGGTTTAATCAAATTGAAGGAATATATTAGTTTGAAAGTTTTTCTCCTATAGCCAAAATTGTTACTGTTCGAATTCTACTTGATGTTGCAACTTCTAAAGGGTGGCAATGCTTTCCTACATGGCTTTTTGAATGAAGATGTCTATATGTTACCACTTGAAGGATACAAGGCTAAAATTAATCAAGTTTGTAAATTGAAAAGATCACTGTATGGACTCAAGCAAGCCTCGAGATAGTGGAATGTCGAGTTCTGTGAGAAAATAACTTGTTTTGGATTCACACAATCAACTCATGACAACTGTTTGTTTATCAAAGAAACTGAATCTTCTTTTACAACTTTGCTCATTTATGTAGATAATGTTATCTAATAGGAACTTCAGAGAAAGAGATCAAATTGGTTAAGAAATATTTGGATCATCAATTCACTATTAAAGATCTTGGTTATGCAAAATATTTGTTTGGATTAGAAATTGCAAGAGGGCTCTCTAGAACTATCATAAACCAATGAAAATATCTCCTAGATATTATTTTTGATTCAAGTCTTCTTGGAGCTAAACTAGCAAAGATACCTCTTCTTGAGCCAAAACAATATAGGCATTTAATTGACAGGCTCTTGTATTTGAACATTAGTCGACCAGTTATAAGCTATCATGTACAACAATTGAGTCAATTTGTCAATATCCCATGCAAGACTCATTGGGATGTAGCCATGCATTTACTGAGATACCTAAAAGGGTGCCTATCCAAAGGGTTATTTTATCCTAGTCACAATGGTCTTCACTTGCAAGCTTAAAGTGATGCTGATTATGCATCCTATCTCGACACTAAAAGTCTTTAACATGGTTTTGCATCTTCTAGGTCCATCTCTCATCTCCTGGAAAACTAAGAAGCAGATTACTGTTTCTCAATCTTCTACTGAAGCAAAATATCGTAGTTTAGCTACAACAGTCTGTGAAGTGTAATGAATTTCATATATTTTGAAAAATTACAAGATTTATTTCAATACTCCTATCCCACTCTGATGCGACAACAAGACTGTCATTCACATCACAGAAAATCTAGCATTCCATGATAGAACGAAACACCTAGATAATGACTGTCACTTGATTAGAAATCATTTCAAGGAAGGTTTCATTAAACTGTGGCATGTGTTCTCACAATAACAAGTAACAGACATGTTCACAAAACCTTTATTAACTCCTCAATTTAGCAAGTTAATGTTCAAGTTATGTTTGTATGGTATACATAACATTCCAACTTGAGGAGGGGACGAAAAATTATTATAAGTAGACCATACAAAATGATTATGTTGCATAGTGGTAGATAAATTGATTATATAACATAATCATTTTCGTGTAATAATGATATTTTGGCATAATTATGTTTTATTGTAATAATGTTTTTTTTCTTTATTTCAAATTTCATTCGGTTAGTAGGAAATATAAGATTCTTTGTGCCATTGCAATATTGAATATGATACATCAGAGAAAATTTATCTCTTCTGTGACGTTATTTTGTTCACGTCCTAAAATCTCAAATTTTTTTATATAAAATATGATTAGTAATTTTTTCATTCTAAATAATGTTTAAATATACGTGATTGCAATATATATATATATATATATATAGCCAATGATAAAGAAAGTAAATCGATCTATCCATAAAATTTTCAAAGCTAGCTTCTAACATCAAAAAGAGGTTGTCTTTTAAAAAACATATACATCTAATATCTAGCGCTACTGTACCACCAGATCTATGCATAAATTCCCAATTACTTGTTCCTCAACCAGACGTCTACCTCCAGAAGCCCAAAATACACATAACAAATTATAAAGAAAAGGTTGTAATCGAATCGCATATTTTGCATCAAACTATTGGTGAAAGAGGGAATATTGTCATCAATATCAAGTAAAAATATTTACATTTATGTTGCAATTAGTGCATACAATACATTTTGTATTTTAGGATCTTTGTTTCTTTAGGACCCCTTCAAAAGATAGTCATGCTATATAATATTTTCGAATACTTTAGCACTTTGAAACATTTCAGTAATATCACTATTAAATGAAAAAAATATATACCCATGTATACTACAAAAATGTATATCATAATTTATGACCACAATTTCTAAAATAGCAATGTATGCCTAAGAGTCTATTATCTTTAATTATAATATCATATATAAAAGGGGAAAATATTCACTAAATTGCAAACAATTTAAAAGCATTTCATGTGTGTTATGGGATACACAATAACTCGTATTGAGCCTGTCAATATTATTCTTGAAAATCATTTATGTGGAAATCCTAGGTGCTTAAGGGAGTAGTACAAGATTATTCTTTTTTCCTAACACAATTTGCTAGCTAGGCACAACTCAAAGGGTCGTGGGGAATGAAATATTTCAAGTATAGATCTTGAAAAGTAGTACGTACTCCTCTTTAATTATCACTCTAAAAAGATCATTTCCAAGCTATTAAAATCAATAATAAGCCAAATTATAAGACAACCAATATCCTAAATGTTAAGATATATATATATATATATATATATATATATATAAAGAAAAGAAAAGGTATGGACCTTTATAGCTACTTTGTGATCAAGTTATACGCTCACCACCTTTAATTGAATTTCATACCTGTAACATACACACTCGTACCATTAGAGAGGTATAACAAATATAGATTTATATCATTGCAATGGTTACAAGTATTATTGAAAGCTTATATAATCCAGAACTATTTAATCTAAAGATGGGTGAATAGGTTATTTTTAATTTTTATCAGTTTATAATTTAATAACCTAAATAAAGCGATTAGGCATGCAATAACATATAAGATTAAAGTATGAAAATAAAAGAATATCACAAGATATTTTTAGGTGAAAACAACCACGGTTATAACCATAACTTAAGAGGAAAATCACTGGTCCACTTGACCACCTAATTTTTCACTATGAAAACCAAATGTTCAAGTATAAAGTAGTCTTATGCTACTCTCTATAAGATATTGTCCCAATGTACTTTACTTACGAACCCCTACTCTGTTTTCACAGTTTCTAATATTAGCGTGAGCAGTTTCTAGACCAATGTTCCAATAAGTTTCCTGCTAATCAGATACGTTCACGAATCAACTACGAAAGGATTAGAACAAAAACACAAGTGCTCATGTGTTCTAGAACGAATTTAGTAATGAATAATTTTAACTAAATTATTCAAAACATATGTCACTTAAATCAAATCAACTAATAAATTCTAGAGAAAAAAGATTAAGTACAAGTTCAATAAAAATAACTTTTTTAAAATTTAACAAACAAATCAAATAATTGTGATTACACATAAAATTATTTAATCTAAATATATAAAATTTTAATAAAAAAGAAGCTATATAAGAATAAAAATACCAAACAAGTTTACTAAATATCAATTTAATATTAACCAACTTATTTAATCCCTTATTTTTCAATTTTTTTGGATATATATATATATAACACCTTTTTCGCATGGAAAAACCCTTCACTCATTGCATGACACTTATAGGAATAAGATAAAAATACAATGATGTTCAAGACTCCATAGTGGAACTATCCTATAATCCTATGAATCCATCTTCACTGTAACTTGACAAACTTGTAAGAAATTGAAAGGATAAAGAGAAGGCATATGACAATTTGGCTTGAAAGCCTCATTGTATATTAGTTCAGTTTACATAAATATAAACAAAGTGTAAAGAATAATCATGTAGTGCATTAATTCATACCAATCATGCTTAACATAAGACAAAATGATGGAAAATATTCTTACCCTAAATATGTTCTCCCCTTATATGCATAAAAAAATGAAACATGAAAGTGAAACACACTCTCTCCCTTTTTGACATACAAGAAGGAAAAAGCATAGGAAAAAGCAATGGAGGTAAACTCCCCTAAAAGATAAAAGAGTAATGTAAAAATAAATTAATGCATGAGTGCAATATGGTTTAAACTCCCCTTAAGTTCTATGACTCACTAACTTAAAAACCAATTAAAAAGTTAATAAATAAGAAGAAGATGTAAATGAGTGCAAATATGACTTTGTTTTATTTTCATAAATAGCCACATAAGGTATTAAACTCATTTAATCACTACCAATCACATAACTAATTGATAACTCATCATTTTTTTACTTAAATTTTGATTGTCTATTGTATAAATAAGCAGGTAGAGTAGAAGAGGTACACAAACACACTTTGCATATAAAATGACATATTGGCATTTACTTGAAAGCAATATATATGTTTAAACTCCACAATTATGCTAATTAAGTCATTTATGATCAATCAAGAAAACTCAAAAGAAAAAAAATCACCTATTATGTAAAATTATAATTGAGTCTTAAATTTCACAAGATAAAATATATCTACCAAATAAGGATTTAAATTTTTATCTTTATTTTATAAATGAGAAAAATGATTTTTTTTTATTTTTTTCTCCTTTAACCTATATTGGCCCTTTCTTTTTGTGCATTCCAAGTACAAGTTTTATAAGCAGTCGCTTTTTGTACAATCTTTTTTTTCTTTTTTGTTTCTTTTTGCACGAGCCATAAACCTAGCATGATGACTTTCACACTAGTTGTGAAGTAATCCTCTACGCTCACTATAGTAACTTCACACATCATAGTAGGCATCCCTCTCAATACTAGGTGCCTCTATACGGTAAAATTTTAGAAAACAAGAAATAGAGGTCAATACAATTTTACAGTCAAGATCAGTTGAAGTCCTAGAGTATTTTAAGAGGATTCACAAACTTTAAGCATAACATATATGTGTGTTTGTGAGTGCATGAATAAGTTAATGTCAATATCGATCATCACATGTATAAGAATATATGTGTGCATAAATTAAAATTGTAGAATAATTTATATAATAAATATTGAAATGAATTTAGTCACTAAAAATAAGGTTATATGTCTATAAGTGTTGAATAAGTCCAACACCTTGTTGGCCAGATAATGATTCTATTTATTTCTCTTTTTGTTCTCTTTTGTAAGTTTAACTAATAAATAAAATAAAGACAATAGAGATTTCTCACCTAGGGTCATTTAAGTACTTTAACAAAAATACCTAGATGAAATAATAAAAGAGGTTTAGATGACCAGGAAAAAGCAATCTTTCAAGTCCCCTATTAGGGGGAGCTAGAGAGGGTGAGAGGCTCATTGTGCTCATACCCTATTGCACCACAAGGCACTATTAACAAGTCAAGTTATTTAGGAATTTAGCCCAAATCGGGTGGTAAATTATGTATAAGGGTAAATACGGGTGAGAGACCAATAGTAAACAAGTATCGCAAGGGAAAGATGAAAAGGACTTTGAAAAGATAGTCAAAGAGTACTTGAAATTGTTAGGAGGGAAATGGATAGGGGTCAATGATATGCCTCGGTCCGATGTGGAACGATGACGAGTTGATAAGTCGATTAACTCGGGGCATTGATCAATGTAGATCATTGTCACGATTATGGTAGGCATCATGCTCCACCATGTTGTGCTTTAGAATCTACGTGCTCCAGGAATTGATATATGGGTTCCCTAATTGTCCTGTGTTGAAACACAAACCAATAAGTCTGACATGTGTGTGAATCAATGGGCCAGTAAACCCATAATGCTTAAGGAATGTGACTAATGGGATCCCTTTATAGGTTTCATCATCGACCAACCTTGATATTTTGAGAAGGGTTCGAGTGAGAGCATGCCTATCGAGACTCAAAAGATGGTGAACTATACTTGAGTAGGGCGAAGCCATAGGAAACTTTGGTGGAGGCCCTTAGCGATACTAACGTGTAAATTGTTCATCTGACTTGGGTATAGGGGAAAAAGACTAATCGAACCATCTAGTAGCTGGTTCCCTTCAAAGTTTCCCTCATGATAGTTGGAGCTCACAAATGAGTTCTATCGGGTAAAGCTAATGATTAGAGGCATCGGGGGTGCAACACCCTTGACCTATTCTTAAATTTTAAATAGGTAGGATGGAATGAATATTTTTTTGAGCCACGCCACATAATCGAGAGCTCCAAGTGGGCCATTTTTGGTAAGCAGAAATGGTAATGCGGGATGAACTAGAAGCCAAATTATGGTGCCCAACTACGCGCTAACCTAGAACCAACAATGGGTGTTTGTCGATTAAGATAGTAAGACGATGGTCATGGAATTCTAAATCCACTAAGGAGTGTGTAATAACTCACCTACTGAATCAAATATCCTTGAAAGAGGATGGCACTTAAGCACATGACCTATTCCTAGAGTTCACAACAAGTTCTAAGCCTCGATGAGTAGGAGGGCATGGTGGTCATTGCAAAACCTGGGCATGAACCCAAGCGGAGCGGCCATTAGTGCAGATCTTGGTGGAAGTAACAAATATTCAAATGAGAACTTTGAAGACCGAAGAAGGAAAAGGTTCCATATGAACATCACTTGAACATGGGGTAGTTGATCCTAAGAGATTGGGGAAGCCCGTCTGATAGAACTGTTTCCATGAGTTTGAAAGGGAATCAGGTTAAAATTCCTAAACTGGGATGTGGTAGATGATGAAAAAGTTAGGGAGTCCGGAGATGTCGATGGGGGCCTCAGGAATAGTTATCTTTTCTATTTAACAGCCTACCCTTCCTGAAAATGGCTTAATTGGAGGTAGGGTCCAGTGGTTGGAAGAGTACCGCACTTCGCGTGGAGTTTGGTGTGCTCCCAAAGACCCTTGAAAATTCAGAGGACCGAATGTGTCCCACGGTCATTCGTACTTATAACCACATTAGGTCTCCAAGGTGAAAAACCTCTGATTGATGGAGCAATGTAAGCAAAGGAAGTCAACAAATGGATCTATAACTTTGGGAAAAGGATTGCTTTGAGGACTGGGCACGAGGGTCCTAGTCCTAAACCTGTCAACTATTGGTGGACTATTCGAACTGCTTTTGGCACAAGATCGGGTCATTATGTGCTGATCAGGGGACAAACTTAGATCAGCCTCCTCGGGTCCTTCCTTGTTTCGTCAAACAATCAACTCAAAACTAGAATAGACAAGGAGAATCTAACTATTTAATTAAAATAAAGCATTGTGATGGTCCCTACAAATGTTTTCACAATGTGATTTCTACCTAGTGCTCTGAATGTTAAAGTGAAGAAATTCAACCAAGCATGGGTACACAACGATAGTAACTATGACACTCTTAAGGTAGCCAAATGCCTCTTCCTTTAAGGAATGGATTAACGAGATTCCCACTATCCTTGTCTACTATCAAGTGAAATCACAACCAAGGGTACAGGCATGGAAGAAACAATGGGGAAAGAAGACTTTATTGAGCTTGACTCTAGTCCAACTTTGTGAAATGACTTGAAAGGTGTAGTATAAGTGGGAGCTCTGGTAAAAGTGAAAAACCACTACTTTTAATGTTATTTTACTTATTCAGTGAATTGAAGGTAGGGCATTGCTCCTCTTTTTGGACCCAAGGTTTGCTTCGGAGGGTCGATCCTGGCAAAGGACATAGTTAGAGGTGGAGAGTTTGGCTAGGGTGGCACATCTGTTAAAAGATAACATAGGTGTCCTAAGATGAGCTTAACGAGAATAGAAATCTCATGTGGAACAAAAGGGTAAAAGCTTGTTTGATGCTGATTTTCAGTATGAATACGAATTGTGAAAGCATGGCCTATTGATCCTTTAGACCTTTGGAATTTGAAGCAATAGGCGTTGGAAAAGTTACCACAAGGATAACTGGCTTGTGGTAACCAAGCATTCATAGCGATGTTGCTTTTTGAACCTTCGATGTTGGTTCATCCTTTCATTGTGAAGAATAATTCACCAAGTGTTGGATTGTTCACCCACCAATAGGGAAAAGTTACGACAATGATAGGAAGAGCCGACATCGAAGGGTCAAAAAGAAAAGTCACTGTAGACGCTTGGTTGCCATAAGCCAGTTATCCCTGTGGTAACTTTTCTGACACATCTAGCTTTAAATTCTGAAGGTCTAAAGGATCGATATGCCACGCTTTCATGATTCAGATTCGTACTAAAAATTAGAATTAAATGAGATTTTACCCTTTTGTTCCACACGAGATTTCTATTCTCGTTGAGCTCATATTAAGATACCCGCATTATCTTTTAATAGATTCGTCGATTGATAAGAGCTAAATTATTGCATTTTGTTATGATTTAAATGTTGATATTTGTGTAAAAATTGTGTTTATTTGATTATTTAATCCACAAATGTCATTTCACGAGTATTTCGTGTTTAAAGTGCAATTTCAGGTAAAATCATGATTTTGGAGAAGTTAGGGACAAAGTACAATGATCGGGATTGAATGAAATTAAAAAGAAAACAAAGTTTCAAAATTTAGACATCCCGCCGCCGGCGAAAAATCTTATTCATAGCACGGAAAAATTCTTCTCGAGAGCACGGATTTTGGCCAAGAGAATATTGCCGCCGGCCAAAGTATCTCACCGCCGGCCATATTCATCTCGCCGCCGGCGAAAATCTTCCCGAGAGCACAAAATTTTGGTAAACTCATCTCGCTGTCGGCAAAAGTATTATCGCCGCTGGCCAAAGTATCTCGCCCCCGGCCACATTAATTTGGCCACTGCCAAAATCAGAAAAAACAAAAATTTTATTTTCGAGAAATCTCGTCGCGGCAAGAATAATGTTGCCGCCGGCGAGTTTCGTCCGAAAACATATTTTTTATGTTGTTTGGTTCCAAAATTACCCCTCAAACCCTAGATCTATATATACATTATGATGGAGAAAGAGGGGGACGGCAAAGAGAGCAGATCTAAGTTATTTTTGGAGGAGAAAAGGAAATTTTGGAGAGAAAGGTTGGAGAAGCTTGAAGGATCATCACCATTGTTGCTACCAAGTCTTCATCTTCAAGAGTTTTTCATCTCTTCTCCTTAGCTTTTATTTTCTGCATTTTATTCAGATTGTTTGTTCATGGATTCAATTGAGAATATGTTTTTTCTTATTTTCGTTATGAACTAATTCGTTTTTGCTAAGGCTATGATGTAGTTGAATCAAGAAAATCTGATTTCTTGTCTTATCGTTATATGAATTTATTGTTTTCAAGTTGAGTATTTATTTCCATGCCTAATTCTTTTAAATTTCTGATCAAGATTTAAATGATTTGTTGCATTATATTGAGACCGAGATGAGATGTGTAATGAACGCTTCTTGTGATAAATACCGTATGTTGAATGCGAGTGTGAGAACTAATGCATGATGTATGTGGTTATTCTAGAAATTCCATAAATCGTAATGTGCTTGTTTGTGATTAAATCTTCATAGAAATATAGTCGGTTTTCATAGATAAGTAATTCTAATATAACTCGAGAGAGAGTATTAGGTAAATTTGGGTTTTTCAACCATCACTTTTAACTTTGATTCTCATATAACATGACTGGAAATCGGATTGAATTGATTTAGCGAAATCAAATGCCTTAGCTTTTTTAATCATTTGTGAAAAACATTAAATTTTGTTAATTGCGTTTAGTTTTAAGTTAATTTACTTTTTAAACAAATTCAACAATTCAGTTTTCAAATAAAATTAGGATTAGTCAATTTCGGTACTTAATAACGCCATTCCTTGTGGGTTCAATATCCGTACTTTTGTACACTTTATTACTTGAACGAATGGTACACTTGCGAAAATACGCATCATCGACCCAACCAAACTCCCCACCTTTGACTATGAAATATGAATGCCCCCGAATATCCCTCTTAATCATTACTCCAATCCCAAAGGCCAACACAATAAGATCGAAATCCTATGATGTTATGCCATGCTAATGTATCGAGAGCATAGGTTTGCTTTGAGCGTTCTAATTTTTCAAAGTAAGTACACCGAAGGGAAGCCCCCGCTAATTAAGGCTAGGAGTGCATCACTGGTAGAAGGGATGAGATGACTGGTGCACACCAGAGGCAGATCAGTCAACTCAACCCGAGGTCTAAGTATGAGCTTTTTAACTACAACAACTTAAATATACGCTATTGGAGCTAGAATTACCGTTGTTATTGGCACCAAACTTTCCCTTTAATGGATCCTCATTAAGGGATTTAGATATTACTCATTCCAATTACTAGACTCTATGAGTCTGGTATTGTTATTTATTGTCACTACCTCCCTATGTCAGGATTGGGTAATTTATGCACCTATTACCTTCCTTGGATGTGGTAGCCATTTCTCAGGCTCCCTCTATGGAATCAAACCCTAATTATCCATCACCTGTCACCATCATATTAGGCCTCTACCATAGAATCGAAAGTTGATAAGACATAAATTTGAATGATCCATCGCCTACTCAATGGCAGTGTGATCTATCAAGTTATTATGAATCATCATAGAAATGGGCAAAGCCCACGTCGACCTTTTATCCAATAGATTAATCCCTTCCAGAAGTTAGGGTTTGTTGCATGTATTAGCTCTAAAATTACTATAGTTATCCGAGTAGTAGATACCATCAAATAAACTGTAACTCATTTAATGAGCCATTCACAGTTTCAGAGTCTGAATTAGTTCATACTTACACATGGATGGATTAATCTTTGAGACAAGCATATGACTACTAGTAGGATCAACCAGGTAGCATTCCTCAATAATGTTGAAAACAAGTTAAAAGGTAACCAAAGGGTCACCTTTCAACTATGAAAATGACAATCATCTATTTTTAGTGACTTGCATTATCATTGGACAATGACCCATAGACCATGCATCCATTTAGCATTCTACATCTGAGGGATCAAGTAGGTAAATGTGGACCATGATAGCTAGAAAGGATGTTCAAGCATGATAGGGACATATGTACTACTTTGATGTCCACCTTACACTAGTGTTAGGTGTCGGGCAAAATTAGGCATCATAAGAAATCAATTACCATATCTATAGGTAGCCAACACAATAACCTATATGTTACCCAAAAATCATTGACTCTTGTCGCAATATTGAAGCGAATTGAGCAGCGATAGCTCGATGCCATAGCATGGAGCCTACCAACCAACATAATCCAAGCACCACTCATATGCCATTTCGAACGCTAGGCACAACATCACCAAACACGTCAAAACACCACCAGTAAAAAGAGCTAGCAGAGCCAAGATGCATCGAGCAAAGCTATAACTGCACCATAAGGTATGAAGACCACTACAAGGGATAAGATCGCTAGGCACAAAAACACTGCAACATACAAAGATCAATAACATTCAAGATTTAAACATTACTAAATGAAGACATTGTACCTTCCCCACAAACCGAGCATCAACCAAAGAATCCCATGGTTAGGCCATAATTATTGATGTGAGTGTTTTTCGATGTATGTGCTTGAGATTAATGTTGTAATAGTAAAGTCAAGTATTGTACCTCGAGGTTTGTGCAAAATCTTGGGGCATGGGACTACTTCATGTGACACAAGATAGTCTATCTTGGGACACAAGATAATGAGTATTATATAGGCCATGGTCCTAGGACACAAGACAACTTATTCTAGGAAATGGAAAGAGACAAGAAAGGTACATACATGCATGTATGTGGTGAAAAGTTTATTTATTCTCGTTCCATTAGTTATTTGATTTACTTCTAAATTGAAATTTCATGGACTTTGATTTTCTTACAAATGATTTGATTTAAGTTTGATTTTAATACAATATGTTAATATTTAGATAAAACATATTTGTTTTATGACTATCTGTGTATTTATGTGTTTGATTATACTAATGATAATGATTATATAAATTATATGTCGGAGTAAGTCTATTGAGCAAAGCTCATTCTTTATTTTCTATCCTTTTACAAGATGAGCAACAGGTAGCTTGAAACTTGACAAGATTAATTGGACACAAGTGTGAGTGCTTTTTGTTACGTAGCTAGTGGAAATTGGAATGTGGAGAAGGATTTATGGATATTGGTGAATTATATTATTGTTTTGCAATATATTGAGATAGTGTGTCATGCTTGACATCATTAGAGAATCGTGCATAGATTCTCATATGAGGCTTTACTTTGATATGTCTATTTCTTCTATTAGACTCTTTGAATTTGATTTTCATTCATATCATTTTTTCCTCAATGAGGCCTTCAACTTAGTTAAATGCTAAAAACTCATTTACCTCTTCCTTTATTGATCTTTCGTAAAGATAAGCTCATGTGTTGCTCCTACTTTTCACATGATTTATTTTCTTTCAACTATACTTCTATTGTTCGAGGTCCTAATTCATGTTTTAAAATTAGATATTTTTTTACCTTATCATATTCCTGAATTATTTGTTCTTGTGTTTGATGTGTTCAAATGCAACATTCAATTTAAACTTCACTCTACATTGCTTCAAATGTCGTATTTCCATATATAACAAGCAATGGTTCCAATAGAGAGTGTCAGAAAAGAACTCTTATTTACAAAATTTGGGAGGGGGATTCGTTGTTGTAAAACAAAAAAATTAATCTTTCAACTAAAACTAATAAAGTAAAAAAGCACGTTTTAAAGAATATAATTAAAATACAACTAAAAAATGATTGTAGAATCATCCTCCAGTACTAGCATGTATTGTAAATCAATAAAAGCATATCCCAACTTCCTATTCTTTGATTACATCAACTTAGAGAAATTCACAAGCTTGAAAGTCTCCATCTCTTCTTACCTAATTGTTGAATCGAATAAGCTTTTAATTATATCTTTTTAATAGAAAACTGACAACTGTATTTTATATAGTTATTTTCGTCTATTTTATTAATTATAATTGCTATGTTCTTGACATTTTTAGTTAATTTTAATGCAATAAATTAATATTTGCTGTTAGTTTCTTAAGGAATATATTTTTAAGAAAATTAAATAATTTGGATCGAAAAAGTACTTAATTGCAAATTTATGTCTGAAAATATAATTTAAATTAAAAGAGTGCTTAATTGCAATTAATAAAAGTATAAAATATAATTTGAATTAAAATAGGGCTTAATTGTAATTAACAAAAGTTTAAAAGTTAATTTAAAAGAAGCCCACTCGCGCAATCATCAACGTACGATACCAACCGTTCGATCAGGACATCAACGACTAAGATGATGAGCGTGGATCCAAATGCGACAATCTCGAGTGGACACGGGTTTTTAGATGCACGTTGCTCGGCGCTGACTGGGGCCTACCTACCGCGTAGGCCGGTGTTTAGGGTGGGACCCACGTGTTTGTTGCGTGTCTGCCAAAAGGAATGGTCCTGTGCGACACAGTCTACATAAAATGATAAAATGCCACGTGTCTCAAATATTCCTGAAGCCAATCCGAAGTGGACACGTGGCACGTATTGGGTAAAACAAAAGCGTTGAACCAGCGCACGCGATTTCAACTGTTTATATGGGACTCACATGTCTCACGTGCCATGATCTCGTGTGGTGCAATCACATGCAACTATTTCCCTACACCAATGAAATGTTGCCACGTGTTTATATTAATTCTTTCAGCCAATCATATAATGACACGTGGCACGTGGGGGGGGGTTGAATTAAAAATAAATCAGAAACGGTGCCCTCTGTTTTTATGTCTTCCATGCGTACGTTAAAATAACAATTTCGATATGCGTGGCTATGTACTTAAAGAAAAATGTCTCCTACGCTTAATATTTTTTGATGTATTTTTTGGAGCTATAAATAGGGCATTTAATGCCAGAAGTGAGAAGTTTCAGTTTTAGGTTCGATTTTGGGGTTCGTTTTGGGGAGACTTGGACTGTGGAACATACAGAAGCCATTTTTGGCTTCTGTTGTGTTCTGCGTGTGCCAAAAATGTTTTAATTTTCTTTGTGTTCTTGAGCGAATATTCCGCAAGTGTTGTAATTTAATTTTTATTTATGAAGTAATTTAATTTTTCTAGGGTTGCGTTTTATCTAAATTTATGATGCTTGAATTTAATTATTTTTGAATGATTTATTAGATTTTTAATTTGTTTATTCTATTTGTGCTTAATGCTTTTGATTATTGGAAAATTTATCAATTGATCTGTGACACTCAAATAAACTCGAAAGAGGCATTTTTGTGTATATTGCTCATGGATAGAATAACATGTATATATGAAGGATAGGAATATACCTTTATTGTATGTGTGGCCAATTGAGAACTTAGAACGTAATGAATCTTGGTGAATTTAATTCTCATAGGAATATAGTGAATTAATTTAACGAGGTGTGTCTATACGGAGCTCGGAAGAGATGTATGGATAAAATTAGAAGTTTTCGGTTGAGAAAATAAATTTACAAAAAATATAAATCAAGAGAAAATGATATGATTCGAGTGGACTAATTTGGTGAAAACTGCAATCCTAGAATTTTCTTTTATTTTGTTAACAAACTTTTTAGCTAGTTAAATTATCTTCCAATTAACGATTGTTTTGGATAAAATCAGAGTTAAATAATTTTAGTACTCAACAAACTATAGTAACAAATCTTTGTGGGAACGATACTTTACTTATCAAATTTTATTACTTGTGACCGTGTATACTTGCACGTTTTATGTTCTCCAAAAGAGACAACAAAAACCTAGAATAAGCTCTCTAAATTTAATTAATTAGAAGCATTTCATTTCAAGAAGCATATTGGATCAAGGTTAAACTCAGGAGCTTGGTTTAATTATCATAAGTGTTAATTCTCATTGTAGAGTAATTTATCACTAGTTATTTAAATTAATCAAGAAATTGCCAATCAACTAAATTGATTAATGATGAATTAACCTAATTATTCAATTATATACTTAACAACCAAGAAAATTTATACAAATCTTAAAATAGAGAATTAAACATATAATCAAGAAGAATAGAAAATTAGAATATAACAAATTTTGTTTATTATTTGCAATCCATGTTTAGAGCTTTGATACCACTCATAATCAAATAAAAAATTAGCTACTTATATAAAACAATAAAATCAAAATATTATTCATGAAAATAAATCAAATAAAGGAAAAGAAAGCTTAGGACTATTGTCTCTAAAACTGATATCCAAGTCCATCCATTTCCTCTTGAATCCTTGGTTCTTGCTTCAAGCTTCAATAGAATAATAAAATTCATTGACCCTAATTAATCTTTATATGCTACTAGGTTTAGAGGGTAACAAGTGGAATAAAAATAATGAAAACTGTGTGTTCAAGTTGATTCATGACACAAGACGCATAGCACAATATATCCATGCAGTAATGAAAGACCATTTTATGCCCCCATAATAGATTGTAGTCTGCCGTGGTATACTATTATCCATGCTATGGCATGGAGTGTATTTCCTCACTTCTTCCCTTATATAAAAGCTTGGTGTATTTTGTGTATAAAAATTGCATTTTGTGTCTTCCATTGTTTGACAATTATGCTCCAACTGCTGAATTTTTAATTTGTGCCAATTTAGACCCTTGCTTTTAAATTGAATTCTTTCATTTGTATCTTTTAATGATCAAAGTAACTGTAATACATCAAAACATACCCTTTCGATTTTGAAAACACATTTTGTAAAATAATTAAGTAAAAATGCAATATTAAAACTTTATTCTCCCAATTAATTATGATAAATCATAAGGCAAGCTTGCTTTTTAAGCACTTATAACAACCCCCAACTAGCTTCTACCTAGTTTATAGCAAGCTAAGTGATCCAAAGGAGTTCTTAGAAAGAAAATAAACAATTCTATCTTAAGCTACGTCACTTTTGTAGATTATCATGATTGCATTTATCATATGCACAAATCCTTTAAATCTCTAGGGGTCCCTAGTGGACGAGTTATAGTTTATGAGTGCTTGAAAACTACTAAATATTACGTGATTTATATGCAATTTAGTGTCAAAATATATTTGTATTTGCATATTTAAGTCCCATTTCTTGTGTCCATTTGTTGGCTTTCTTTGTACAAAACATCGTGTCTATTTTATTCTTATTAAGTATATTTGTCCTCATCAGTATAAGGTTGGTTACTACAAATCAGTAATACACACACACATGTAAAAATTCTCCATTTGAATCCAAGAAGGAATACCATGATGAGGGAACTTCCATAGCAATTCCTTGAATCTTTCCCATCCTTCATATAAAGATTCTCTTTTTGTATTATGGGTAGGAAGTAATGTCATTCCTAAGCATAATGCCTCCTCAATCACATCACTGAACTTAAATGAATGTACAACTTCAATAAAAACCTGAGATGAAGATGAGGATCCTCTGTTGGTAATCTGTTGAATTGTTCAACTATTTGTAGCATTTTAAACATCACTAGCTTTAATTCAAATGCATTAGCTAGAATGTTTGATCCTTATAATACTTGGATTCAACCTTTCCAATATAGGTATTGCATATTCATTCATATCTCTATCTCTATCATCCATCAAAAGCATTTAATTGTTCTAGTTTAACTCATTATTTTTTTGTCTAATGGATTAGCCATTTTTTTTTCTCTTGGGTGAAAACTTGTTTTTTTCTTATTGACTTCAGTGTACTCTCAATTTTGAGATATAAATGTAAGATTTCTTTCTCACGAACTTTGCTAATGTAATAGACTCAAATGTATTTCAAAAATCACTAAAGAATATGTCTAAATTAAAACTAAATAAATAAAAATAAAAAATTAAATAAGTAAAGAAAATTAACTAAAGTAAATAACTAACTAACTAACTATATAATGAAAAATAAAATAAAGAAAAATAACTAAAATAAAAGTAAAAAAAATTATTTTTCTAATATTTATAATCTCCGACAGTAGTGCAAAAAATTTGATCGTCGCACAAATTTGGTGTGCAATGAATATGCAAGTATACATATCGCAACAAGTAAAATAAAGATAAGAAAAAGTTTTCCTACAGATATTATTTTATTAGAAACGAATTTTTAAAACTAAAAAAAATAAAAATCAATTTTTTGAGTTTTTATATTTAAAGAAACAAAATTAAAATAACTAAAAGTAAATAGAAATAATTAATGAAATAAAATTTGGTAACTAAAAAGTTATATGAGAAAATATCTAGCATTACTTAATCCCCCAATTTTCTAAACATATGAATAACAAAAATCCTCCCGATATAATTATCAATTAATTATATGATCAATTGAATCTAGCTTAACATTATTCCTCTTTTAAGTAAACTACACACTATATAGTGGTTAATTTAATCACACTCTCATGCCAATTAAATTGCATACTACTCATTACGTTCATCAATTATGGATTACATACATAAGAATCATACATCTCTCCCTAGAAACTATGCATGTTATTTAATAAAGACAAACAATTAAATAATTCTCTCAAATCTATTTAATTGCCTCTATAGATAAATTGTTGGCCAAACAATTAATGGCATAAAAATCAGATTAAATAATATAATTAAATTATAATTATAATTAGGGTAAAATATTAGATCATTACATGGTGAAAATTGGGTTCATAAGATCCCTAAATTCATAAATTAACTAGACATAATTTTGTCCATAAAGCTCATATTTTTTCAAAAAGAAAGACATAAAAATTGATAAAGAAAAGAGTAGAAGAAGAAATAGAATCAATCTCTTAAATTGTAGTACTAATTTTCTCTTGAATCTCCAACCAAATTGTATCTCCTTTGGAATTTTTATTTATTTTTCTCTCTTTTTAGCTCCAAAAACCTGATCAAAATTATGCTAATGGAGGCTCCTTATGGTTTATGGGATGATTAGTGGCTTAAATATAGCTCAGGTGCAAGATGGACCATCAAATCAGTTTAAGATCAAAGGCTTAAATCAAAACAAGAAAAATTAACAGCGCCAACCAATAATAGCGCGACAGGTGGTACACAAAATTCCCTGGGAGAATCAGAGCACGATGCGTGGCAGAAGAGATTGGTTTGAGTCAACACATGCTCAGTCAGTACCATGTGATGTGATGTGATTCGTTGTAATGGATGGCATGGTGCATGGGTGGAATAGTTGGATTAGGAGATTTGTGACATGTGTTGTGAAGGTTTGATTGCGCTTAAACTCGAAATGAACATCATGCTGACACGTGGCATGCGGTTCATCACTACTCACACAGTGATCTATGATTCATTGTCCCTACTTGCATGGTGTCTGCGTGGTTTGTCCTGTCAACTCCTTTACTTGCGTGGTAGGTCACATGGTAGCTCTTTATTGGTCATAAGTTAAAAATTCATAAAAAAATCCATAAAAATTCCAAAAAAATCCTAATAAGTTCAAGAAATTATATTTTCACCCCTTTTCACAAAAAAATTATATTTTAATATTTGTATCCCCTAAAATACTATTTTTTGAATAAAATAAATAAATATTAAGTAAAAAACAATGCTCTAATAACTCTATTTTTATAGAGTCATCAATCACCCCTACATTTGTTAAGGAAATGTCTAAAATGAGTCATCCTTTATGTATCTTGTTTTCAAAAGATGTCTACTTTGATTTTAATGATGATTGCTTATTGCCTTTAATATTTTAAAAGATAAATTAAAATTTGTCCCTATTATTTTGGTACCTAATTGGTCTCTCCCCTTTCAAATTATCTGTGATGCTTGTAATTATGCTATAGGAGCAGTTTTGGGACAAAGAGTGGATAAGAATTTGCATGTCATGTATTAGGATAGGAAAACACCCAATGATATCCAAATTAATTATTCCACCATTGAGAAAGAATTCTTAGCTATTATATTTTCTTTATATAAATTTAGGTCTTACTTATTATGTTCTAAAGTAATTGTGCATTCTAATCATGCTACTTTAATATATATACTAAGTACACCTAGTGTTAATCCAAGATTAATCATGTGAGTTTGCTCTTACAAGAATTTGACTTAGAATTCAAAGATAAAAAAGAGGTAGTAAAAATTTAGAAATTGATCATCTGTCTAAGTTAATTTCTAAATTCAATTCTTTTGAAGGTGAGAGCAAAGAAGAAATTTTTGAAACTTTTTCAAATGAACAATTATTTTGCGTAGGTCCAAATCAATGAATGTTGAAATAGTAAATTATCTTGCTATTGGTATTTTGAGACCTAACATTTCTTTTTGGGAAAAGAAATGTTTTTACACTCTTACAGGAAATACTTTTGGGATAATCCTAATCAATTTAGGATTGAATACAATCAAATCTTCCAAAGGTGTGTGCTTGAGGAGGAACGTAACAACATTCTAGCATTTTTTCATGAACTTCACTGTGGGGGGCCATTTTTGTTGTAAGAAAATGGCCCTTAAGGTATTATAGTTGACATTTTATTGGAAAACTCTTTTTAAAGACGCTCAAATGTTTTGAATGCATATATTGTGATAAATGTCAAAGGATAGGTAATATAGGAAAATAAGATGAAATGAATTTGACATATACTTTACTTGTTGAACTATTTGATGAATGAGGGATTGATTTTATGGGTCCCTTTTCCCATCTTTGGGTAATGAATATATTTTGGTCACTATTGATTTTGTGTTGAAGTGAGTAGAAACTATACATACTAAAACTAATGATGCTAAATTTGTTGTGAAATTCTCAAAGGATTCAATATTTAGTAGGTTCGGGATGCCTTGAGTAATAATTAGTGATGGAGGGAGCCATTTTTGGAACAATATTTTTGATGGGGTACTATAGAAGTATAACAACACACATAGAATGGCTTCCACATCATCCACAAACTTTTGGTCAATTGGAAGTGAATAATAGGAAAATTAAAGGGGTTCAGGAATGCACTGTGCACCCTTTAAGGAAGGACAAGACAATCAAGTTGAATGATGCCTTATGTGTATAACACACAGCCTACAAAGCACCCATTAGGATGTACCCTTACTAATTAATCTTTGGCAAAGCATGAAAATTACCTTTGAACTCGAACATAAGGATTATTGGGCAACTAAAGAGCTAAATATGGATTTAGACAAAGTAGAAGAGAAGGTGTTCCTCCAACATGGTGAGCTTGAAGATATTAGGGATGAGGCCTATGTAAATGCAAAGTTGTACAAAGAGCGTACAAAGTGTTATGATGACAAGAGGATAGTTCGTATTCTTTTCTTCCTTGAATCAAAGTTATTTTATTAATCCCTCATATGAAACTGTTTCCAGGAAAATTTCAATCAAGGTGGGATGGACCGTACACAATTACCAAATTATTTCCATATGGAGCATTAGAGTTGTTGGATCTTAAGACACAAAAAACGTTTAAGGTCAATGGGTATCATGTGAAGCCCTATTTAGAATGAGAACATAACATAATAGACATTCAATCCACACATGTGTTTATTCCTAGGCACTATATGGAAACTATGTCTTGTCAAGACTTTAAGATGGCGATAGATGAGAGGCAACCCATAACTATAGGTAATATTATTTTCTTTATTTTAATTTGATTTTTTTTTGTTTTTTGGATTTTATATTGTTCTATATTATTTTAATTTGTTTTATTTCCTGTTTATGTGAACCATGTTATTTAGAAATTTTTAAAATTATAACTATTTGTTAAGATGTGTAAGAGAATTTTGGAATTTTGTCTATGTAAATTAATACATTTGAGATGATGGTTGCACATGAATTTCCACGACAAATACTTGATCATGTATAACAAATGGGTAACTTTTCTCTTCTTTCTTCTTTATCTTTAATTTGCATTTATTACATTGAGAGTATTGTAAATTCTAGGTTGTGGTCGGAAAAGTTACATAGATTTTATCAATTTTAAAATTTTTAAAAATAAAATTTTCACTTATTTTTATTTGTTTTTATTTTAATTTATTTTTCATTTGTTTTCTTTTATTTGTTTTTATAGGTTTAGGAATTTTAGGTTGAAATTTTATTTTTTTCTTGCAAAATTATTATGTCTTTTAGTTGATTCTAAGTAAATGATTGAATGTTCATATTTTTACATCTGAAAATGTCTTATACTTATTTTTATTTCCTAAATTGAATGACTTAAGTAGAAATAGAAAGTATATGTTTTTCTTCTTTCATGCACGACTTCCACCAAAAAGAGAAATATCTAAGGTTCCCTTAAACCAATAGAAAAGAAGGTAAAATTAGCCACTCACCAAAATCCTACAAATATGTATATGGGTGCACTCTCTAAAAAATATTAATGAAGCAAAAAAGAGAGAAAAATCAATAGTATTAACTAAATACTGTGACTTAGAACAAATCGCTATAGTTGTGAGAAATTGCTAGTACAAAATAAAGATATGAAATAATATCCCCTTGAAGTCATTGCAATCCATTCATTTCTAAAGGTATATACTTGATATTTTTACTTAAAGATTTTAATTGATGCATGAAAATAGTATTTGATTCCTTTCATGAGATCAAATATTTTGCATTACTTTGAGTCTTTTCTTTTTTAAACATATGAAAACCTATTAATTCATCTCTTTACATAACATCTATTTGCATATAAATTTGTTTGAGTACTTGAGCTTATAAGATCAGTGTAATATTAATAGTATGAATTATAAGGTTTAGGGTTAAAGTAAAGTCGAATTCCAAACACTGAAATTAGGTAAATCAGTATTGATGCATTTTTTTATGTGAATTATTAATATATGGTTTTCAACTAAATTTTACAATAACCTATGAATGTTTAGGATATTATTGTAACTTATGAATTAGTTTATAATTGTGAACTTTAAAGATACTGAAGCATGAGAAGTTTTGTATTAAATTTTGTTATTTATTATTTCTTTATTTTTGTTAATTTTTACATTTAGTTTGATGTTTGTGCGTATCATCATTGAAAGCCATCACGAGACCTAACTCGTCCATTAGGGTAACTTAGGGATTTCAAGGCTTGTAGCGTATGCAAAATAAAACCATATCAATATACAAAAATGATTTAAGATAGTTTAATTTATTTGTTTTTGTTTTTGTTTTCAGTTTTAAGCTTTTCTTGCTAAGAGACTGGCAAGAAACTGGTCAAAGTTGTGATGAATGTTTGAAAAGAACTAAATATTACACTATTTTTATGCACTATAATTTTAAATTATATTTATATTTGCATAATTTTATTATTATTATTATAGAAAATATATATTTTTGAAATCATGAGTATATATATATATATATATATATATATATATATTTGAGATATTTTTGGCTTCAAAATTATTCAATTGATAAATACTTAAAGAATTGTATCTGGAAGCACTCAATTGCTTCTAAAGAATAATAAAAGAATAAAAACATATTTAAGCCTTACATATGTATCAAACACACTTGTAAGGGTTGAAATACAAAGAAAGTTGAAGAAAAGTAGAACAACATGTGCCACGGTGGCATTTAATGTGTGCAGCAACGCGGGACTTTTGGATTGTGAATGAAACGTGTACCTAATTAACGCAAGCCATGATGGTGGAAAAATTGTGCTACAACACGATCCTTTAATCTAATTTTCTCTCCATTTTGCAGAATCTTTTGAAGCTATATAAACCTCTACCCTTTTGTAATAGTACACGAGCATATGCTTCATCTGCTTCATTCTTCTCTTAAGCTTTTATTTAGTTTTCTTTTATGTTTCTTTCAATTTTAAGAGTTACAAATATTAATTTTAAGTATAGTTGTTAAAAAATTTAGGTTAGATTGCCTCAAATAAAGAGGCAATAATAGGGATTTATTATAAATAAAGCAAACAAAATTGTTATTGAAATGTAGGGGAAATATTGTGAAGTTTGTACCTCTTCTATGGGGCAAGGCACACTCCTCTATCTATCTTTTAGGTATAAATCTAATCTATATTCTTATTTCTTTTCAATAAATAATATTATATTTCTTAAATTTATTATAAATAATTTACTAATGATTCATTATTTTTAACATTTATGGCTAATTGTTACAATAAGAATTAATTATGTTGATATATTTGTGTAAATTATTTAAGGGAATAATTTTAATAATAATGAAAAACACAATATTTTTTATTCATGAATTTTTATAATGTTTATTATTGAAAAATAGATTGATGATAAATATTTCATAATAAATTTAAAATATATAAAAAATATTTTAAATAAATGAATCTAGATTTAATTTAGAATTATATTCTATTTGAAAAGATATTTACAAGATTTATTATTGAAAAATATTTTGAGAATATATTTTTCGTAATAGATTTAAATCATGCAAGTTATATTTTAGAAATATTAATTTAAAAACTAATTTAGATAAACTTGAATAGAAGTTTAAATTTTCAATCCCACCAAAAGTGACAAGTTAAATAGTTTAATAATGTTTTAGAAAACAAGCATAATTTAATTAAAATTAATTTATTGGCCCCACCAATGGTGATAATTTAAATTTAGTAAATAAAGAACAATAGCTCCACCATAGGTGTTATTTATACATATACAAAAGAATTAATAATCTGAGTTTTTATTTCATTAATCTAATTAAATCTACCAAACATAATCATCTAACTATAGTTTGTGTAAACATATCTATCCTTTATCTATTATTATTTTAAATTATTAGTTTAGATATTTCAAAACCAAAACTTTGTGACAGAATACTTACGTTTATTTTTTGTTTCTAAGAATTTTGTTAAATTATTTAAAAACCACATAATTTCTCTTTACATAGTGATTCATGCCCTTACAAGCTATTTATCAAATACAAAATTTGTGAATCAATAGTCTCATGAGAGCTTCCAATAATGACACCCAAAAATATCCTACTAAACCAAAACAAATCAAATCAAACAAACAAAAAGTATAAGTAACACTAAATTTGGCTTCCAAATCAATCTATATCTTTGTCTAAAAAATTACCAATAACACATAACATATAAAATTTTCAAGTATTACTTACAATCAAATAAAAAATCAAACATTAATTTAATTTTCATAATTGACTCATAAACATCCATCTAAACACAAAATGTTAATCTCATTACCGGATGATTTCATGCACAACATTCATAGAACAAAATTTTTGATCTCAAGACTATTCAAATATGATATGTATAAATATTATAATAAAAAAATTCCATTGGATTAATTTTCAAATTACTCTCCACTAATGTAGAATGGACACACCACCTTGGATCAATAAGTCTTTATTAGGATTGTAACATTACACTAAGGTGTGAGGTTTTTCAAGAATGGAAACATAAGTCACAAAAAATAAGAGAATTTGTTTTAACTTCCAACATCACCATTTTAAGTTCTAAAATAGCTCCAAATGTCACCTAACTCGTCTAGCCAGGATTTACTTTCACATCAATAGTTAAGTATACTATGGATACAATTTCACCTTATGTCAAATATCGTTATACCTTCTTTTTCTTTTGGTTTAAGAAGAATATAAAATTGAATTACTAAAACATTTCATCCTTTTTAAATCAAAAATTGATTTTCTTTAACTCCCAACCTATTATTTTTAGTATTTTTTGGGTTATAGTCTATTTCTACTCGATTTTTACCCCTCATTCTTGGAATGTTCACTACTACAAAAAGGGGTATTTAAGTTGATATATAAAGTCAGTTTTTGGAAAAAATTGACTTATAATGAATTTAAAGTCAGTTCGGTGTAGAATCGATGCTATCCATGTAAGACATAGCATCAGTTGACGTTTCGAACCGACGCTATCCACGAAAGATGTAGCGTCGATTGACGTGTTGAACAGATGCTATCCACATAGCGTAGCATCAGTTCAGACCTGGAATCGACGCTACACACGTGGATAGCGTTGGTTGACACATAGAACCGACGCTACACACATGTATAAATTCTTTTCTTTTCTTTCTTCCCTAGACAGAAACTATTCCAAGCGTTGCATAACTCTCAAAAACCCAAAACCTCCTCCACTTCTCCTCCACTCTTTCTCATTTTCTGGCCACCTACGACCACCATTTCTAGCATCGGTTAGTGGGTTTTCTTTCTCTCTAACTAATCTTTTAGATCCCCTATCTTTTTGAGAAAAATACTCAAATTTTTTATACCCATTTCTCATTTACAAAACACCATTTTTTCTTCATTTTCTTCATTTTGTCACTTCATTTACTCTTGAAAGTATTTCTATTAATTCTACGCACTTATTATTCATATTTTTTCTGTTATTATGTGTTGTTATTTATGCGTATAAATTTTTGTATTATATATGTAGGTTTGTATTATAACATTAGGAGAAGAATACACCATGGTAATTTTTCTACTATTAATTAATATTTTATTTTTCAATTATTTGTATTATTTAAACTATTTGTTAAATAGATTTTTTTCCTGCTATTATTTAGTGATCGGTTTTAATTTGAGTATAATAGAAAATGAGTAAATGTTGTAAAAAAATAATTTAAAGTTAGTTCACGCGTTGTACCAACTTTAAATTTTAAGTCATTTCATTTAAAGTCGGTTCAACGAACCGACTTTAATACCCCTTTTTGTAGTAGTGGTTCATACCAAATATGTGTTTATGTTCAGTCATCTAAGATAATAGAAGGGTAAGATAATATGTTTCTGGCTATAACATGGTTGGTTATAGCAGGTGAAAGAAAAATTAAGGCCAATTGTATGTTCTATAAAAGCTCAATGGGACACTAACGACAAAGAGATGAGTGGTAGGCTTGAAAAACACTTAAACGGTCAAAAAATGGCCTAAATCATATCTTAGGCATTGTTTATTCTATGATTTCACTCGAGTGATTTTTAAACAAGTACTAGTGTTTATTGAGATGTCGAAGATGTCCATGAAATATTTGCACACAAAAAACTCCTAAGTACTTACCAAACATTTTTACCATATACCATAAGAGTCTTAAGCTAATTAAATAAAATTTACATTCAAATCATACTTCAACTTATGCCAAATTTAAAGTCCACTTTATGCTACTGCTATCACAATCTTATTTATAATTTTGACATATTAATTAACTCAAAACAAAAGAATAAAATAAAATATAATAAATAAACAAGACAACTAAATCTAAAAAAAAATTGAAACCATATAAAAGATATTTGAAACTTCCAAATTTCATAATTTGAAGGACCATTTCCCAACTCCAATCTAGAATTTACATTGTTACTAATAACAAAGTGTAAGTACAAGGAAATAGTGGAAAGAGAAAGAAAAGTTACCCTTCTTGTTATGGTGAAATGCGTCTAATCATGATGATTTGGTTCTCATTCTCTTTACATTCCAACATCTAAATCAATTTCTATCATATATAGAGAGTTGCAGTGTACCTCATATATATAACACATTATCAAAAAATTATGAAATTAAGGATAAAAAAACATAGTCCAAAGAAAAAAGTAAACAAAAAATAATAATTTAAAGTACACCAAATCATAACAAATGAAAGGAAAAGAGAAAGAAAATAAATAAATAAACTAGGATAAATTGGAGCTTTCAACCTTCTATATCATTTTGGAAGCTTCTTCATCTACATCTTTAAGTGGCCTAATGACAAACTCATGCTTTGGATACATAGGTACTCTCTTTAAATGGTTGCAATCTATATAGGTTTGGGAGAGTTGGTAACCCTTTCATCTCATATATGGACTACATATATTTAGCTTGGAATCTCATTTGTCAACACAATCATTACTGTTATTGGCATTGATATTCTTTCAACTATTTTACCTTTTCATGCAATATGTTAAATTGATCTGTTTGTTGTCATCTTTGAAGAAGAGGCAACTTTCCTTTTTGCCTGCAAAAATTTTGTGCCATTAGTTGAAACAATACTTAATTAAAAGGGAACTTTACACTTACTTTAGCACACAATATAGTGACGATTTGTGAAAAGAACTAGCTTAATTTTTTATTATTCGTGGATAGTTGAATTCTTTGGTTGATGATTGACCCGACATTCATTATTTTTATAGTCTTAATGGTAAAAAGCAACATATCTTGTTCTTTATCCATAAAGCTAGAATGAGTGATCAGCATCAACCTAGTGCAAATAAAGTATTGCCAAACTTGAGAAATATTTATCAAGTACTTTGCATCAAAGTTCTTGTATTTTCCATTTTGTATTTCTCACTATGCTTCTTGTACTGTTAAGGTTTGAATTACCTTATCAAAATCAACATCTTCTAAATAAGCCTTATATTCTCTACATTCTTCTTCTCTTAGCCCATAATATGAGTTACTTCCAACCGAGTAAAAAATACCAGCACACCTCGAACCATTACTACGTCATCCATAGCTTTCAAAAATTTACCATAAAATTATCTAACAATTGACATGACTGCTACCTAAGTACCCTCACCATCTCTATTCTAAGGAAACAATTTTTTAAGATACTTCTGGATATCCATGGTCCTCAAAATTTATATTTCCGTAATAAATTTTTTGTTTCTTTCTACAACCTTATCAAATCTCTTCTTTGCTTCAAGACTAACAAACTTAACTCTATTATATTATTATGTTACGACCTTTTTCTATACCTTTTTCATTAGCTCTTCTTGTCGGTGCCATGTTTAGAAATTAGAGTGTTAAAATTACAAAAAAATAATACTAGAAAATGTTTCAAAAAAGGCTTTCTTCTTCGATCCCTATCCAAGCTAGATTGTGTTAACTTAGACTTACTAAAAATTACTTCTAATTTTTCCAAATAACCATTAGTTAAATAATTGTGAATAAGGTACCACTTACTTTTTGATTATCAAGCTAAAATCTCCATTGATGAGATGGATTTAAGCTTTAAATGCCAAGAATCAAACTTGAAACCCTAACTTGTTAATTGGTGGTGTAGGGAGTGATTTTGATGGAGATTCCTACAGAAATGGCCCAAAATTTACTTAATGATGTTAATTTGTTGAATAAATTAGAAGAAACTTGAAGAAAAATAAAGAAAGATGAAAATTTTGTAGAAGAAAATAGTGAGAAGATGAGTGGTTTGGTTGGAAAATTTGGGGAATAACTTTTTTGTGTGTTGTATCTTATGACAAAAGGGACTATAAGTGAATTTTATATACAAGGGCCACAGTGCAGATATTTCATTCCACGGCCCACGTTGTAAAATTTTTCCAAGTAGGAAACTTTAGAACTCTTTGCAGCATCGCATATTCCTCTATGCTACAATGTGAGGATGAAATATTTTTCAACCAAAACCTAAGAGCACTCTACCATAGTCCATTTTTTCCATGCTATCACATGCTTTAAATTTTCAAAATTCACAAGTTCTTTTTACAAAATTACACTAAACAAAAATAACATTAGATAGCAATATATCATCCACCCCCAACCAAAATCAAGTGATATCATCACTACCAAATTTAAAAAAAATCCATAACAAATAAAAAATGTTCAAAAACAAACTATAATGAAAGAAAACAATTCTCAATGGGTTGTCTCTCATTTAGTGCTTAGTTTAATATCCTCAGCTTGACTTTTCCTCTAATTTTTTTAACTATTCTCCATCGATGGTGGATTAAATTTATTTTTGTGGTTCTTTTGTTATAGTCTTGTATTTTCTTATGACAAGACCTCTTTTTTGGTCTCCTTGGTCTTCAATTATCAACCCGTTTCTTATTGGAACCTCCAATAAGTATTTACTATTTATCTTTTCTTCAAAGATATTGAAGTTAATAACCTCTCCATTAAACTCCATTGTTAAATTTCGATGTTGCACAATCATCTTTTTTCGAGGTGCTCTCATGAATGGTATACCTAAAAGCAAGGATGTTTCCTTTGTAGTGGGGTCATCTTTCATGTCACGTACATAAAAATAATCTAGAAAGATAAGCTCATTCATCTGCATCAAAGAATCTTCCAAAACTCCCATTGGATGAGCGTTAGAACGATTGGTTAGTTGAATAATGACGAGTTCTTAAAAACATTAAATATATCATGATATTTTTCACTTTAAATGATAAAATAGATCTATATTTGTATAGTTTTGTTTTCTTTCAAAGTAAAATCTATCTTTTTGGAATCATAGGTTTGTTTTGTGTTTTTCAAAATAATTTTACTAATCAATATTTGAAGAATAGTACCTAAAAGCACTCAATTATAACATTGAAGCATAAAATATTAACATATATAAAGCTTAAATATGTTCCAAACCATTGTAATGGGTGTAATAAAAATAGGACATTCAGAAGTTTAGAGGAATATGGGTTGCGACCTAAACATTTAGTATACCGTGACGTAGGACTAGTGGATCGAGGATTAATGTGTACAACCTATCTCATACAGCAACATGGAATAGAAGTGAGCCACAATGCTTGCTTATACATCCACTTTTCTGTCCTTTTCCTAACCTATAGAATGGACCGTAAACCCCAATTGTAAATCATCCCTCAACCCTTTTCATAGTTGTTTTTCTAGTTTCTCTCTTTATTTATCTTTTATTTGTGTAGTTCAAATGTTCTTCTCTCAAATTGAGATTTGAACAAGTATAGTTTATGTAGTAGTTTTCACTTTGATTTAATAAACATTGTTGGCAATTATGTTTGGAGGTTTTTCAAAAACATAAATAATACTGGAATTCGGTAAGGATACACTTGAGGTATAATTTAAATGTGTTCTTTTCAGATTAACATTATATGTTATTCTTAAATGCAATGATTAATTTTCTCTTCATTTATTAAACTAAGCATGTCTGGGATATGAGATATTAGTAATGTTTTTATGCTTGTGAATATCAAAGTAGCTAAACATTTTTATAAAATGAATTATGTTTTATTTTTTCATCAAGATTTAAACAAAAAGTTTATTAAAGAAAAGTAAAATGACTCAATATCTTTCTTAATAAATACGAGAGTTAGATTTAAGATTTAATTGTCTAAATATGATTTGGAATAATACTCTTGGATATTAGATATAACCAACTAAATCTTATGTAGAGTCATACTCTATTTTAAGACTTTTTATAAGATTTATTATTGCAAAATATATTGACGATATATTTTTCATAATAGATTTAAAATCTAAAATTTAGTTTTCAAATATTTAAATCATAAACCTAACTTTGACACCTTGATAAGAGTTTAAATTTTTAAACTTGACCGAATGTATCAATTGAATAGTTCATTAATCTTTTAAAAAATAAGCATAATTCAATTAAAATTAATTAATAGATTTGACCGAATTCGTTAAGTGATTTTAATTAATAACAAATCGTAGACCTATCAAGCCTCCTATTTATATTTATAAGAGAAAATCAATAATTTCAATTCATATCTTTAATGACATATTCAATATTAAGCAAGTATGATTAACTAACTAATATATCCCATAAATTCTTCACTTAATGTAAATATTTATTTTCCAATTGTTTTTTTGAATCTAACTTTATTTCTATGTCATTATATTAGATTTCTCAAACCCAATCTTTGTGACAAAATGTTCAGGTTTAATTTTCGTTTATAAGAATTTGTTAAATTATTTAAAAATCATATGATTCTTTTTTAGACTAATCTTGGAAATATACTTACCATTTTCTTTAAGTGATTCGTAAACTTGCAAGTTATTTAAAAATATGCAAAATTCATACACTAATGTTTGGCACAATAAGTTTTTGGGGGTATTATTGGAGAGTAATAGCATTTTTAAATTTTTATTATCAAATTCTTAAAAAAGTTGTGTTGTGAATATTATGATTTTTATTTAAAATCTTAAAATATCTAGGTTATTAATTAATAAATTTATAAATTTTAAATTTTAAATTTTCAAAAAAAATTATTTTTAAACTTTCATTTCTTTTATTTAAAACATTTTAAAAAATTAAAATATAAATCCTTTTTTTAAAAAATAAAAAATATATGGAAAAAATTAATTTAATTCTTTTTCTTTTAATATTAATTTGATTTTCTTTCCTTTTATCTATTTAATTATTTTATCAATTATATTTCTTTAATTTTAAATTTAAACTTTATTTGATTTTTTTATATACTTTATTTTATTATTTTTCTGTGTACAAAACATGTAATATTTAACATACTTAATGTAATTATGTTGTGAATTGTATAATAATTTTGTTGTATTATAAACTATTTATAGGATAAATTGTTTGTAACATATTTATATATTTATTTTATCTTTTATCTTTTCAAACTTGACATGTGATTTTATTTTTTTATTTTCAAAGTTTATGCAAGGTAGAAAATCCTTAGGCGCTCATACCTTATGAAAATAACATAAATAGACCTAGTAGATTGTTAAGAAGGCTAGACTTTGTGATCCCATAACCTTTTAGTTGAAAAAAATTGAACTAGACCTTTACCCTCCTTGTGAACCAACAAATATGAGAGAAAATCCACAAATTAAGGAAACCACTATGAAGGAGTATGCAACACCAACATTGGTACTGTACTGCCTCTATCCAACTAGGTGAGTAAGCTCACTATTCTGAATTCAAAAATATTCATTTTTTCATGTTACCTTCTTTCAATGGACTGCTTAATGAAGACTCGATATCTGTCATAGGTACTTTTACTTTATAATCTAAACATTTCCACTCAATGTACTCATCGAGGACCAAAATAAAATGTGGTGTTTTCCTCACACCCTTGAAGTTAGGGCCAAGGCTTAGCCAATATTAGTTCCTCCAACTTCCCTAATGACTTGGGAGGATGCTTATAATAAATTTTTAGGAAAATTCTATTACTACTGATGAATGAAAACCGGCATCGCCGATCCTTCCAATACTTTGGTTTTATATTTATAAAACTCTCGCAAGTGCATGAATCATTTCGTAGAAAATGATAAGTATACTCCCAAGGTCGATCTAAGGAAGGAATGTATGTGGTTTTTAATTTATTATTCAAACTTTTAAAAACGAAATTAAATCCTAAACATCCTGTCACGATGTTTTGGGTTTTTTGTGTTTTTAATCTAATTACAGAAATTAGACGTAGATTCAATAAACATTCATGCAAATTTTATCTTTTATAAATAGTGGAGTATTTATGGATATAATAACTAAGTTAATTATGGTTGCTCATATTATTTAGGTTATTAAAGATATGAATTGATATTTATTGATTCTCCCTTTTTAGTTTTAATACCACCTTTGGGGTTAGATATTCTTTGTTAACTAAACAAATCAATTAACACCTACAGGGTTGATAACTAATTTGGTTAATTAAATTAATTCCTTTTTCTAAGAGATTGAAAATGAACCATTTAAATGCCACCTGGCGGGTTAGACAAATTTTAAACTTTATTCAAGGTGTCCAAATTAAACCTAAGAATTTAGTTATCCGAAAGTACTAACTTTCAAGTTTTAAAACTACTACCGAAAACATGTTGTCAATACATTTTTCGTGATAATAATTTTATAAAACTTTTGAAATAGAGCTTCACTCTAACTACTCCGATTGTACCAACAAATAAAAGAGACTACTCTAAATCGGACCTGATAACTAAACCTTAAAATCTAATTTTCAAATTTAAGTTTGTAATGAAAAATAATATATTTCTCTCTAACATTCTTAATATAAAATCTTGAATAAAAATAAAATCAATTCATTTTAGAGATTTTTACCTATTTAATATTTCTCAAGTAAGCATAACAACGTTATTATTATATCATGTTTACAAACAAATTAGCACGCTTAAATTTAATCACGTACAAATTAAATATAACATGTAAGAATAAAGATAAAAATAACTCAGAAGAAAATAAAATCCTTACAAGATTTTTGATACCATTCCCGCTATAGAAAACCTCCAAGTCGGGAATTTGCACTTCCATTTATTGAATCAAAAAGCTAATAAATTACAAAAAATATAACTAGTTCTTCCCAAAAAAGGAAGAACTCTAAAACTAAGAGAAACTAGCTAAAACATAAGAAAAACTAGCTAAAACATAAGAAAAACTAAAAAACTAAAAACTAAGAAATTGAGAGAAAGAAAGAAGAGAAGTGTGTTTTAGGTGTGTTTTTCAAGTGAAGGGTATTTATAGTGAGGACGGAGAGAAAAATGAGTAAAAAAATATTAAAAAATTAAAAACGCGGTAATGGAAATGTCAGGTCATCAATGACGCGAGTATGACGCCACAAGGTCACGCACGCGGAAAAATGGGTGAAAACGCTGGGCGCTAAGGCTGGCTGGCGCCGCTGTTGGCCGTCATACGGGCGCTCTGGCTACAAGGTGAATAAAGCGTTCGCAGCGCTTGATGCCACATTGAGCGCTGGTCAGGCGCTACAACAAGCCGCGCTACGATTTGGCTCTTTTGACATTTTTGACCTTTTCGACCCATTTTGTCCAATTTTTTCATGTTTTTGACCTTTTCCCACTTATTTATTAATATATTTGTGATGTATTGCTTCAAGTATTCCTCGCTTGAGTCTTTAAATTGCTTTTTAAACCAAAATACCCAAAAACAATAAAAATACCCGTGATTCGAAACAAATTTATATAAATATATGATAAAAACATATAAATATATATATTTTTAATCAATTAATGTGCATAAAATCACTTGTTATTTTAGTGCTTTTTTGAAAGCACTCATCACAACCTCAACCAAATTTTCGCTAGTCCCTTTAGCAAGAGGTTATAAAACTAAAAATTAAACTATCCTAAATCACTTCCGTGATTGACACTGTTTCATTTAGCCTATGCAACAAGCCTTTAAACCCCTAGGTTGCCTCAAAGGGACGAAGGCTGAGTCTCGTGAGGGTTTTCAAAGAATGATACCCACAAACATTGAACTAAATGTAAAAATCAAAAGAATCAAATCAAAACTAAAATTACAACAAAATCAAAATTAATTTAAGAATAAAAGAAAACAACATATCACAAAAATGTCTCATACTTTTTAATCTCTTTTAAGATCATAATTAAAATCTCAAGCATAAGTTATTTTAATCTCTTTAAACAATCATGATTTTATTATAATAATTAGTCGAAAATCATTTTCATATTTTATGTCAAAAATGTATCAAGTTAATTTCACCCAATTTCAAATATGAATCGTAATTCGCTTCGACTCTATTCCTCACAAGTCAATACTCAAACACCGAATCCTACGGGTTCAAACACTCATACTAATTTATATGCGAAAGATTTGATGTATAGAAATGAACTAATATGTTCGCATATGTATAAAGAATAAAGGCTCAAAGTGTTATTTTTTAACATTGATCTCATGAAAGGAATCAAATGTATAAATTATAAAGATATCATATATAAAAATTATTTTCATGCATAAATCAAAATCATTAAGAAAGAATTTCAAGATATATGCCTTTTACAAATGAAGAGAGTGCAATGACTTTTTAGTGGAATTATTTCCTATATCTTTTCTTTTGTAATTAACTTTTACTCACAACTTTGTAGGCAACGTGGGTTATAGATGTAGATTATACTATATATTCTTTATCTCTATTTTTTTTCAAGATATTTCTCAATATATGTATTTTAGAGAGTCAACCCATATACGTATTGTACATTTTTTTTCAGGAAGTTGGTTAATTTTTGCGGGTTTTTCTGCTTGATCTTGGTTTAGGTAACCCCTATATATGTCTTTTTTTTGTAGCAACATGCATGAATGAGATATAAGCATATACTATCAATTTATACTCAAATCATTTAATCTAAGCAAAAATAATAATAAAAAATATATGATACTCTATTAAGATGAGAAAAAATTCATACATTCAATGCTAATACCTATGTAGATCATCTAAAAATTTGAAGAAATAAGAAATGTGTTTGGAGTAGAATAAATATATATTTCACTCTGAATAAAGGAAATTAGGCTCAAATTATATCTCACAAAGGTAGTCTCCACTAAAAAAGAAATTCATAAACACCGATCTTGGGTTTAATATAATTTCTACATCTTATCAAGAAATACTAGTTATGACAAAAACTAACTAATTATCAAAAAATAATTACAAAATATTTCATGATATGTTTTCAAAAATTAATCTTACAGTACAAAAGATTTAACTATTTACTTAAATTTGATTTAAAGAAATGATAAAATTTTGTGAGAAAAGTTTTTTTTTTAATTCCAAAAATTACTAAATCACACAAAATAGAAATAAAACCAAACACACAAAAAAATGAAAATGTGAACATAAAAATAAAAAAAATTATTATATATATATATTTTTTATTTTTTTATTTTTTTATTTTTTTTATTTTTAAATTGTCAAAAAAAAATTAAAATTAAGCATGGTAACTTTTCACCACCCCCAACCTAGAACTTACATTGTCCTCAATGTAAAAACTGTAAATTAAAGATAAAGAGAATAGAGAAGAAATATTACCTATTTCTGGAGAATGAGCAAGTAGTAATGGAAAATGGAGGTGCATCCATGATATTCATCATCATTAAAGTTGTATACAGACATTTATCACGGGCGAACTTCTAACATCTCAACAAATATTTTTAGTTTTAACAATTTAAAAATTATTCACATGTAATTAAAAATGAAATAAACAATAAAATTAAGTAAATAAAAACAAATAAAAGAAAATTACCTAAAATGATTGGTCATTTCCCATCCAAATAAGCTTAGTTTAACGCCTTAGCAAGACGTAACTTGGGATTGTATTTTAAGTAAACTCAATGTCCCCTCATCATCGAGTCAATCAAACCTACAGTAAGACAAGGTTTCTACCTATACTTTTTCACCTACGCCCTATCGATTTTTCAAATTTCTTTCTCAGACTTAAAACTGTGGCATACTTTGAGTTTTAGATAACCCACATCTAGTAAATCAAATAATTAAGGCATAAAACACAATTGTACCTTCAGATTAAACAAAGCAACTAACTCCTTAGATTATAATTAAAACTTTAAAATTTTGAGGTAGTTTTAATTTATGTTTTTTTTTTTTGTTTTTAATAAAACAAATAACATAATCAAGATAACCAAGAAAGGTTCTCAGGAAAGAATTCGCAGTGCAAAGTGCCCTTAAAAACCATCCTCTTAGACATAACAACGCCTCCCAGGAAAGACTACTATGGCACAAAGGCTTCTAAGAACTAGTCTTCCTAGACATTTAACTCCTTAGATCTTTACTTTTCACGCTATTAAGTTAATTAAATTAAAATTTTTAAGTTAATGAAAATCTAAGTTAATTAAGTTTAAAGAAAAGGTTAATTAAGTTAAGTTGAATTAAAAATCTAAGTTAATTAAGTTGTTAAAAAATCTAAGTTAATTAAGTTAAGTGAAAAAATTAATTAAGTTAAGTAAAAAAATCTAGGTTAATTAAGTTGCAAGAAAAATCTAAGTTAATTAAGTTAAGTTAAAAAAAAAATCTAAGTTAATTAAGTTAATGAAAATTTAAGTAAAAACCTAAGTTAATGTTAAAAACAATCTAAGTTAATTAAGTTAGTAAAAAAAAAACTAAGTTAAGTAAAAATCAAGAAGAAAAAAAAATAGCTAAAGAAAGAAAAATAATAAAATAATAAAATAAAATAAAATTGAAAAAGGTAAAAGAAAATAAAAAAAATAAAATTATGATTTAAAATAAATAAAAAAAATAGTAAAAATTAAACTCAAAAAATTAAAATTTTGGTTTTTTTATTATTTATTTATTATTTATTTATTTATTTATTATTTATTTTTTTTTATTTTTTTTTTATTTATTTTTTATTTTTTATTTATTTATTTTTTTTATTTTTATTTTAAATTTATTAAAAAAACTTTATTTTTTTATTATTTCTTATGAAATTTAAAATTTGAAATTTGATTAAATTTTTTATTTTTTTTATTTTTTTACAAAAACAAAAAAAAATCACAATTATTTTCAAAGACAAAATATTTTTTAAAATTTTGATAAATAAATTAAAAACGCTTATTCCTTCCAAGAATCCGCCTAAAAACTTGATGAACGTAATCGCGATCGCTAAATACTTTGATTTTATATTTATAAAACTCTCGCAAGTGCACTAATCATTTCGCATAAAATGATAAGTATACTCCCCCAAGGTCGATCTAAGGAAGGAATGTACGTGGTTTTTAATTTATTATTCAAACTTTTAAAAACGAATTTAAATCCTAAACATCCCGTCACGATATTTTAGGGTTTTTGTGTTTTTAATCTAATTACGTAAAATTAAACATAGATTCAATAAACATTCATGCAAATTTTATCTTTATAAATAAAGTGGAGTATTTATTGACATAATAACTAAGTTAATTACGCTGTCATATTATTTATGTTATTAAAGATATGAATTGATATTTATTGATTCTCCTTTTTGTATGAATACCACCTTTGGGCAAGTAGATATTCTTTGTTAACTAAACAAATCAATTAACACCTACAAGTTGATAACTAATTTGGTTAATTAAATTAATTCCTTTTTCTAAGATATTGAAAATGAACCATTTAAAATGCCAATTGCGTTAGACAGCTTTAAACTTTATTCAAGGTTTAAATTAAACCTAAGAATTTAGTTATCCGAAAGTACTAACTTTCAAGTTTTAAAACTACTACCTAAAACATGTCATTAATACATTTTCGTATAATAATTTTATAAAAACTTTTGAAATAGAAGCTTCACTCTAACTACCTACATTGTACCAACAAATTAAAAGAGCACTACTCTAAATCGACCATAACTAAACCTTAAAATCTAATTTTCAAATTTAAGTTTGTAATGAAAAATAATATATTTCTCTCTAACATTCTTAATATAAAATCTTGAATAAAAAATAAAATCAATTCATTTTAGAGATTTTTACCTATTTAATATTTCGCAAGTAAGCATAACAACGTTATTATTATATCATGTTTACAAACAAATAGCTAGCACAGTTAAATTTAATCACGTGCATAAATTAAATATAACATATAAGAATAAAGCATAAAAAATAACTCGCAAAGAAAATAAAATCCTTACAAGATTGATGCCATTCCCTGCTAGACAACCTCCAAGCGAATTTGCACTCCCATTTATTGAATCAAAAGCTAATAAATTCCAAAAAAAACATAACTAGTTCTTCCCAAAAAGGGAAGAACTCTAAAACTAAGAGAAACTAGCTAAAACATAAGAGAAACTAGCTAGAACATAAGAAAAACTAAAAAAAACTAAAAACTAAGAAATGGAGAGAAAGAAAGAAGAGAGAAGTGTGTTTTTTTGGTGTGTTTTTTGAAGGGAAGGGGTATTTATAGTGAGGATGGAGAGAAAAATGAGTAAAACAATGTTAAAAAATATTAAAAAAATTAAAAAACGTGTAATGGAAATGCCGAGGTCATCAATGACACGCACGAGGTCATGAGGCCGCCGCACGTGAAAAACGGGGTGAAAACGCGTCGGCGCGCAGGGCGCTGGGCTGGCGCGCGCTGGCGCCGGGCTGTCGCCGGCCGCGTTGCCTCGGCGCGCGTGAATGCGCATGCCCCGCACGCCGGGGGAGCCGCGCGGACGGGCATGTCAACGCGCGGCGCGCGCACAACGGGCGCCGGATCACACACACACTGGCTGAGACGTGCGATTTCCTTCTTTTTGATATTTTTGACCTTTTCGACCCATTTTGTCCAATTTTTCCATGTTTGTTGACCTTTTCCCACTTATTTATTAATATATTTGTGATGTATTGCTTCAAGTATTCCTCTTTGAGTCTTTAAATTATGCTTAAGCCAAAATACCTGAAAAACAATAAAAATACCCGTGATTCCGAAAAAAACAAATTTATATAAATATATGATAAAACATATAAATATATATATTTTTAATCAATTAATGTGCATAAAATCATGGTTATTTTAGTGCTTTTTGAGCACTCATCAACTACCAGAAAACATCAAAGCCAAGAGCAAAAATTGCTACTTTCTCTCAATGGTGGGAGAACCTTTCCATAGCTATTAATTCCACATCCAAACTATCTTTTGGAGTTACAGAACTAGTTTTTCTTTGATGGATTAACATAACACTGTCAATTCATCATTGACATTGCTACTAGAGAAGCGATGGGAGAAAAAATAGCCTTAGAGACTTACAATCTCTTTCAAATTATTGGGTGCTAATTCTTGATGATGAAAACTCTTTAGATAAAAAATAAAAAAATAATTTGAGTATTATTAGTGGAAGTATAAATTCAATATTAGACATGTTAGGAAGTTGGCTAAAAAGACTAGAAAAAAATCAAGTGATTAGTCAAAATCACTTAGAAAAGAAACTTGATGCTCTAGAATTTACCGTGGGAAAATTTGAAAACCAATTAACCCATATAAAACAAATTGAAAGTCTTGATCTTAAATTGGATACAAAAAAAAAAGATTGAATCATTATTTGAAAAAATATATGAAAATATAAACTATCAACATGGTATGAATAGTCTTGGAGGTAACACACCTCCAAGATTATATTATGGAACTGAAGAACTTAAAACTTTTCAAACTCATAAACATAATGAAATAGAATATAATAACGTTGTTGAAATTCTTTATTATTGGAGACATCTTTATAAAGATCCAACACTTGAAATAATAGAAAGACAATGACTACTAAAACAAATTCAAGAAACCTATCTTGAATATGAATCTTTATTGTCACACTTTGACTATCAAATTAAATTGTTCTTTGAATTTGAACCCACATCTAACTCTGAATGATAATCTAATACTGCTTACGCAGCCAACGTGGTGAGTGTTCTAGCACTAAATTTGAAAACTCTTTGGATACCCATAAAAAGACAAAACCTAAAGAACCATTAAAATAATTCTTAAATCAAGCAGAGTTTGAAAATTTGAAGAATATATGAAAAGAACTCAAGATGAAGACTATATTGATATGAATGAAACTTCACATAGTACTTATTTAAACCTTACAAATGTACCATTTAAAGACCAAGAAAAAATTATTGAATAATGGGCACAATCTATGTCCTTTATTCTACTTAATTATAGAAGTACTTAGAAAAAAGAAAATTCTTAGATTATATTGCATAAACTCTACAAGGTGATGCTCTACAATGGTTAAAATGGGAAAAGACTCCAAAAGGTAGAGAGCGAAAAATGCTTCTATTATCAAATCTTCTTATACATGATGATATACTCAGAGAATTTACTAAAATAATTAAAGAAAATTTGATAAGAGATGCAGTAGAACCAATAATTCAAGAATATGCTAACTATGCTTTATCAAAATTAGAATTATGTAATATTTCTCAATTTAAAGAATATGTTAAAATATTTAAAAAGTATTATTTTCTGGAATCCCCTCAAGACATATATTGGTTAGATCAATTTTTTCATAAATGACCAAACCCATGGGATGAATTAGCTATTAAAAGCTATCCAAAATGGATAAAAAACTAAATAAAGTAGACAGTTTAGGCTTTAGGATAAACTATGTCCTCAGACTAGTAAATGAACAATTTTTATATGTCAAAGAAAAAAAGAAAGTTAAAAGTCAAATTAGTAATACAAATATGGATAACAATGTTGTGATAAAATTTTGAAAGAAGATTGGAAGATATGATGTCCTATATCAGGAAATAGAAAATCTTGTAAGAAGAGATAATTCAAGTGGAAACCTTGGAAGAGAAGAAGAAACTTTTCTAAAAAGAAAAAAATATATTAGAAAACAAAAACCTAAATCTAAAACATATACAAAAAAAAGCAAATGTTATATTTGTAATGAAGAAAGTCATTATACACCAGAATGTCCTAAAAAGAAAAAAGTGCAAAAAAGATGAGTAAGACTTTAGAAACAAATGAATTAGAAGTTCTATATGAAGAAGAAATTTTTGATATAGAAGAAATAATATATGAAGTAGAAAGTGAAGAAGAATCATTTGGAAAAGAAACTAAGATGATATTTATGATGAAAGAAAAAACAAGTTCTACGATTAAAAAAAATGAAGCTCCTATTAAAGAACTACAAAATATAAAACTAAAAGATGTAATGGGAGAAGAATTAAGTTATACTCAAGAACAATTTGAAGAAATTGAAAGGATCAAGAAAAAAAGGTTAACAAAGAAGACATCTATAAAATGTCTAAATTTAAATTTTTTCTCAACAAGAGTTTTTGAACAATTTATTGGAAACTTTGATGCTACATGTAGTACATAAGATGGAATAACTAAAATACAGCTTTCTGATAAAAGGAAAATAGAAAGATGGAAGAAAAAATACCCATAAATTAAATATGTTCATATAGGTCTAATACAAATCTCAATTATAGGTTTATTTAGACAAGGATTAGACACTCCTTTACTTTTAGTAATCTTAGATGGAAGGATGAAGGATCCATTACAATCCATAATAGGTGGTGTCCAATCCAATTTAGTTAACAAAATTTTTCGGTTTAACATAAGACCAAATTTCTTTATATCTATAACATATCATAATATAAATAATTCAATAAAAATAAAGATTCAACTTAAAAATTGAAGTATGGATCATCAATCTTAAAGTTTAGCTATTTAATGAAAAACTATCCATGAATTAAAAAGTTTCTTGAACCATATAGCTTATGTACTTTAATTGATACAGAAGTAATAGTATGTTCTTGTAGACCTAATGTAATACCTTCAGAAAAATGGATACTTATGAAATATCCTATTCTAATTAGAGGAATCGAAGGCAAAGAAACCATTATTCAATACAAAGCCAAAAAGATAGCTATTTGGTTTAATGATAAAACATTTATTATACCTAAAATATTATGTTTTCCCAATATGCATGGAGATTTTGTCATAGGAAATAATTTTATGACAAATTATTATCTAATAAAATTAAATCATAATTCTATATCTTTTACTTTAAAGAATGAATTTGTTGAAATTCCACTTTTACAACAACTAAGTATAAGTGTGATAAAGACTTTGCAAAAATCAAGCATGGTGATCATACTTTATCCATCAACCAATTAGAAGAAACTCATTAGTTATATAAAATTTTGGAAGAAATGTTTAGTGAAGATCAACTAAAACTTTGGTCAAAAAGTCTAAGATATTGTACTTTAAAATTACGTGACCCCAATGTAATTATTCGAGTTAAACCAATGATCTATACTAGACAAGATATAGTGGAATTTGATATTCAAATAAATGAATTATTAGACAAACAATTGATCGAAAAAACAAAAAATCCATATTCTAGTCCAACTTTCATGGTAAGAAACCATAGTGAAATAAAAAAGGGAAAATCCTGAATGGTCATTAATTATAAAATGTTAAATGATCATTTGGAGTTTGATGGATAATTTATTCTTAGAAAATATGTATTAGTTAATTAAACTAAAGAAGCCAAAAGTTTTAGTAAGTTCGGATGTAAATCTTGATTTTGGAAAATCAAATTAATAGAAGAGTCAAAACCATTGAAAGCTTTTAGTATACCAAGAGGACATTATTAATGGAATGTAATGCCATTTGGATTAAATATAGCCCTACAAGTCTACGAAATATGGATGGATAGTATTTTTAAAGATTTTAAAGACTTTTGTGTGGTATATATTTATGATATTCTTGTTTTCTCTAAAATTGTAGAAGAACACAAAAAAACATTTAAAACTATTATGTGAATAGTTCCAAAAATATGGAATAATTATATCTTCAAAGAAAATAGAAGTAGAAAAAACATCTATTGAATTTTTAGGGATAATGTTAAATCAATAAGGAATAAAACTTCAAGAACACATTATATCAAAAGTAAGAGAATTCCTAGAAGAAATTAGTGACAAAAACCAATTACAAGGATTATTAAGAATTCTTAATTATGGAAGAAGTTTTATTAAAAATCTATCTAAAAAAAGATTCCTTTTATCAATAAATTAAAGAAAGATACTAAATTCTCTTGGAATGAAAAAGATAAACTGATCTTAAAAGAAATAAAAGAAGAAATATAATACCTTCTAGAAGTTTATTTATCTAAATTAAGTAATAAATTAATTTTAGAAATAGATGCTTCAGATTTATGTTAGGGATGTGTGTTAAAAGCTATACCATCAAAGAAATGGGAGGAAAAAGACACGCCAGTCCATGTAAATGGTATCAGAGCTAGAAAAGAACCAATAACTAAAAGGCTTCTAAAAGAAGAACTAATTTGTGGATATAATTCAGGAAAATTTAAACCAAATGAAATAAATTACATTATATTTGAAAAATAATTATTAGCAATAAAATTTTCTATTAAAATATTTCATATTTATTTAGCTGCATGAAATTTTATTGTTAGAACTGGTAATCAAGCAGTTAGAGATTTTCTTTGCAACAAAAGAAATAATCTTAAAGGAAGAAGATTAAAATGGAATAATCAAATTTCCATTTATAGTTTTGAAGTAGAACATTTAAAAGGTACTAACAATTTTATTGCAGATTATCTTAGTAGAAATTTTTATGAAGACTATTTACCAAATGGAAATTTAGTTTTGTAGATGGAAAGACCTTTAAGAGACTGGAAAACCCATATTATAGGAGATTCACATATAAAACAGTTTAGAACACATATGACTCAATCGACAAAAAAGATAGCTGAAGAAACAGCTACATTATCAAGTCTCAAAGAAGTCTATTTCCACATTATTAAGCAGACTAATTGGGATGATGATGTTGATTTTGAGAAAATAACTGATTTTCTTTAATTATCATATATAATTAAAAATGAATTCCCTAATCCAATTTTTGAAAAAATCAAAATGATCTATCTTTTTGAAAAAGTTAAAGCATTATTAGGTTCTGGATATAAAGAAATATACTAGAATATCAAAAGTAGAGTTGAAGATCATAAAGATAAAATAAAAAGAAATACTTCAAAGGAACAGTTCATCAGTTAACCTAATTGATGGATTTTCTAAATTAACTTTACTTATTAATCATAATTATAACACATTGAAGATATTGATTGGGGAATTTCTAATCAAGTAATATTTCAAACCCGTAGTATGATTGAATTAATACAATTTCCAATGATGATCAAATCCATGATGTATCATTATGAACAAATTATAAATGGATCAGATACTTTACATTCTAAATCGCTAGCACCACTGGATGGAGAGAAAAAGAAATTTTCAACCGTATCAGATAAGGTGGTTAACAACAACAGAAGAAAAAGAATTTGAATTAGAGTACCGTAATGACTCTAAAGAGGTAAATCAAAATATGAGTACAAAAGAGTATTGGATGTAAAACTTCATGCATACATCACAAATGGTGAAAATAATTTTATCTACACCATAGGATCAAAGGCCATTCATTGTTATAGATGTAGAAGAATTTATGTAACAGAACTCCCCATCACTTATGAATGATCTAAAGAACAGATAGAAGAAGCAGCAAAAAATTTGGAAAATCTTACTAAAAGAAATAATTTAGATGTTCCATGTGAATTATCACTCTATGTTGAAGACATGGAAGACACCTGTCAAAATTCTTAGAGTTCATTTAGTGTCACTAAAGAAGAGTTGCATAATATAATAAATATTATGGAAGCATAGTAGACCCGACAGTATAGTAAGCAAGTCATCATAAAAAAAGATGAATTCATTGATGAAGTCATCCAAACAAGATAAGGATGAAGTCTTTTTCAAGATAGAAACATCCACCAAATCTTACTCTATAAATAAGCGTCTCTAGTAACACATTGGGGACATGAGTTGTAGAGAAAATCTAAGAAAGCATAGAAAATCCTTTGTAGTTGTAATTTTTCTATAAGAGTCTTTCTTTGTAAAATATTTCTCTTATAATATCAAGCTCAAGACATCTTAAGAATAAGAAGGTTACTTTCTATATTTCTATGCAAGTTCATTATTAGTAGGATATTAGAATAATTTCTCCAAATTCTAGTAGAATTCCAGTAGATATTTACATTTACTGTCCTCAAGCCTTGTTAAAAATCACAATTAATATCACCTTGGGCAATCCTATACTAACCAAGCAAGTTTCATCTCTCACCATACATGCCACAACCAATAAAGACCTAAAACTTACTCTTTTAGTTATGGATCTACTAGTAAGAGGCAAGTGAATAGAATATCAACAAAAGTATGAAAAATTAAAATTTCATAGAATGACCAGACATGCAATCATGTTTAAATAAAGTAATGCAATGATATTGAGATTAACATAAGGGAGTTTTAGATGGAAATAACCTAGGACACACAATTGACCTAAGGTTCATTGGACCACCTAACTCTCTATTATGAAAAATAAGGTCCAATTATAAGGTTAGGACTCAAACTACTTACAAAGGTAATTCCCTCAAGTAATCTACTTACAAGTCATCACTTTTACTATATTCTCTACAAGAAAGTTGTTCGAATCCAAACCAATGTTTCTATGAATTTGAGTCATATGATTTAATCAAAACCGTATAGTTGACACCTGAAAATTTATTACAATACCACAAGTGCAAATGTGTGTCATACAACAGATTCAATAATGAACAATCCTAGGTAGATGATTTAACAAACATATCATAAAAAAAATAAAAACCAACTAGCCTCCCTAGAACCATCAGTATAAAGCATAATATCAAAAATATTGTAGGCTTGTTAATTCATCAAATATGACCACAAATGTTTAACAAATTAACTCAATAAAAATTGCTACTTGAATAATTTAAGCAAAACAAGAGAGAGAATAAGATGAAGAAAATAATGCTTAATAATGTTCTTGTGTAGTTAACAAAATTGTGAGCTAATGATATGATTAAATAGCATGAGTAGAAACCCTAGGTCAAAGGTCAATTACAAAATTTTCCTTAAAAGTATTTAGAAGAGCTTAAAAACATAAGAAAAATATAGTAAAAATACTAATTGACTTGTGTAAAAATTAGGTTAAATTTGAAAACCTAGCTGCTTTATCGATGCAGACTTAGCTTGATCGATCTAATTAAGCTCGATCAATCTAGTTAAGCATGATCAATTGACTATGAATAGTTCAATCGATCTAGTTATATTTTGATTGATCTAGTGAAATAATTGATTAATTTACAAATAAGTGGATTGATCTAGCCATTAACCTGGATAGATCTAGTGCTCGATTGATTGAGTCAATGCTTCGATCGATCTAGTCAAATTAAAAATTAATTCTGCCTATTTGAATTAAGCTTGATTGATCCGATCTCCACTCACGAGTGACTATTTGAACAATGTTCCTATCTTTCTAATATGAAATGTTTAGGAATATCGCCAAAATTCACAAACCTTACACTCTCCCCTTTTGACATATTCATGTGACAAAAACTCTCTCTCACAACATAATTCTCATGGGAAAAAATATTTACATAGTGAAACTATCCTATGATCAGGAGAACCATCTTCGCTTAAATCTTAAAAGCTCGTGTTTATGCTAAAAGTCAAAAACATAAATACCCAAACAACTTGTCTCGAAAGACTCATTGTTCATTTGTTTAGTGTATATAAAATTATAAAAAGCGAAGTATATTCATAAGAGTGAGTAATAATTATATATAAAATTTAAGTATGCTCCCTCTATGTGTAATATATCCAAAAGAGATTTTGAAAGTAATTATCTCCTTGAATTAGCTCTCCCTCTTTTGTAGATTTTTGATTTAATGTTGCAATTTTTCTCCCCTTTTTTGTCATACAAAGAAACAATATAATCATGAAACAATGATAACAAGTTGAGCAAGCAAGCAGTGTATTTAATGAATGAAAAAAAGTACATATTCTAAAAAACCTCAAAATAATCAAAACAGAGATTTAAAAAAATATGCTTCCTAAGAATGAATAAAATCCCCCTAAGTTTTACAACTCCCCCTAAATAAATTAGAATAAAACAAAAAATTATAAAAATTGATATATATATATATATATAATTTATTTTTTTAAATGAAGGTAGTAGACTTAACTTAACATGACTACAACAATAAATACAAATGGTGAAATTAATTTTATTCAAAGTGTGATAACATAAATATTTGTAGACAAGTTACACAAACATAATAACACATATAGTGACATATCAACAATCACTAGAAGTGAGATAAAAATTGAAACAACAATATGTCAATTAGTCCATTTATGATTAGTTATGAAGGAATTAGAGGAATGAGTATCACCTTTCATAAAAATTTACAATTTAATACATACTTGTACAAAATAAAATTTACTTACCAAGAGAGAATTCTATTTTTTTTGTATTCCCCTCTTGTATTTTATTTTTTGTGTGTAAGGGATTGGTTATTTATTTTCTTTTTGTGAAACTAATTGTGGCTCTTTCTTTTTGTGAATGAAAAAACTTTTGTATTTTTAGTTTGCCTTTATTATTATTTTGGAAATATGCACAAGCCAATATACCTAGTATGATGACTTTGACATTAATTGTAGGGTAGTTCTCTCCACTCACTACGATATTTTTCAGGCATTATAATAGGTTATCCTCTCAAAACTAGGTGTCTATAGTAGCATTTTAGAATGTGAAAGATATACTTTGTAGTCAAGGTTAGCTCATTCTGTAGAATCTCACAAAATCAATCATAAATTTTAAGCATGACATACATATATGTACAGTGAGTATGTGAGTAAGTTTATGTCAACATCGATCACCAGATGTAAAAAATATGTAAATGCACAAGTCAAAATATTCATTTGTATAATGTATAACCAATCAAAATAAATATGAGTGGAGTATGTAATGATTATGTCAATGTTAAAACATTTCTACTTCCCTAGTTGAAACAATAAAGAACGATGGTTAGGTGACTGAAAAGAGACAATTTTTCCTAACTCAAATATTCTTGAATTTTGGTTTCTTTATATCTTTGGGTTGGAAACCAACTACCTTAGTTATCATTAGTATATTCTCGGACTTACCTTTAGATTTTCCATTCAACCTAAATGAATATGAAACATGCATGGTAACATAATGATAATTAGTCGTAGAATTAAATGCATTGAATTTCACTTGCCTCTTCTAGCCAAAAATTTCATTCTCTCTAGTAGAATATTTGAACATGCTACCATAATTTCCATTCATCCAAGAATAGGATGTAACATGTATAGATGGATGATAGTTATGAGTCCTACTATGTGAATAATGGAAATTATTATTACATTTGGGAGAATTTAGGAGCATTCCTACCACAATGATGACAGACATGCACAAACTTAACTAATTTTTCAATCAAAGGTGCAACTATTCTCTGTGTATAATGGGTAACCTAAGAAATAGGGTTAGAAAGCCTTATAGATGTGGTTTTTGGTGTTGAAGAAGTGGAGCTCTCACCCTTATAACTAATGTGATGTGCATCATGTGAATATGTTTGAAGTTTTGACAAATTCAGTTGATTTTGAAGAGGATGTTGTAGTGTGCTCATCTATATATCCTAGCCCTATCTTGTCTCCTGTTGGCTTTCCATAATCTATAATTTTGTTCATACATTTAGATCCAATTTTTAACCTCCTTACTACTTCCTTTGATTGTTCAAATCCCTATATAAGATTCGTGTTTTCCTGTTTAACTTCTACAAGACTTGAATTCATAACATTGTTTAGGCTATTCAATTTTTTCTTTTTCTATAATTAAAGAATTTATTTCAAAGGGTTTAACTTTTTCATTTAGTTTAGCTACTTCCCTTTTGCATCTTACATAATCTATGAATATTTCAATAATCATAGTGACATTAAATTTATTGAGTAGAAATTTAGCATCACATTCCTCATTTTCTAAATTAATGTCACACTTACTCAATTGTCTACATGTAGTTTCAGTTAATGCCAAAGAGTTGTTGTTTGATTCAATTGGATTTTCATTATCACTTTCAATAAAATAATCCATAACAAGGTCTTGGGCATACTAAGTATATATAATGATGGATCTTATACCAAACAAAAGTTACTTTTTTAGTTACTGATCTATTAGCTAGAAGATGAGTGAATGGAATATAAGAGGAAGTATAACAAATTACAATTTTGTAGAACAACTATAATCAAGTGTAAATAAAGTAATGAATAAATATAAAATTAATACACAATAGTTTTATGTGGAAACAACCTAGGCCACACCAATAACCTAAGAGAAAAACCATCAGTCCACCAGATCACCTAAATATCGACTATGAAAAATAAGGTCCAATTACAAGGTCAAGATTCAAACTATCCATGAAGGTAATGCCACCAAGTATTCTATCTATAAATTGTTGCTTTCATCACAATATCTATAAAAAAGGTGTTCAGATCTAGACCAATGTTTTGATGAACTCAAGTCACACGAGTTAATCGAATCCGTATAGTTGGCACCTTAAAAATTAGCACAATAGCACAAGTGCAAATGTGTATCCTAAAGTGGATTCAATAATAAAAAATCCTAACTAGATGCTTTAACAAATATATCAAAAATATTGTAGGCTTATAAATTCATCAAACATAACAAAATATGTTTGACAAATTTACTCAATGGAAAAGCCCACTTGAATAGTTTTAGCAAAACAAGAGACAGAAAAAGATGAAGAGAATAATACTCAATAATGCTCTTATGTGGTTAACAAGATTATCATCCAATGGTATGATTAAATATAATGAGTAGAAACCAAAGGTCAAAGGTTAATTACAAAACTATCATTAAAAGTATTTAGAAGAGCTTAAAAACATAAGGACAATATAGTAAATATACCAATTGGCTCGAGTAAAAATTAGGTTAAATTTGAAAACATGGTCACTCGATCGATACAAACTTAGCTCGATTGATACAAACTTAGCTCGATTGAATAGGTATAGTAGCTCGATCAATCTAGTCAAGCTCAATTGATAGACCAAGAATAATTTAATCGATCTAGTTAAATCTCTATCAATCTAGTGAAATAATTGATTAATTCACAAATATAGGGATCGATCTAGTCATTAATATCTATCGATCTAGTGAAATAATTGATTAATTTACAAATAAGGGGATCAGTCTAGTCATTAATCTCAATCGATCTAGTGCTTAATCGATCGAGTAAATGCATTGAACGATCTAGTCATATTAAAAATTAATTCAATAAGTCTTAATTAAGCTCAATTGATCAAGTGATCTATTTGAATAATGTTCCTATGTGTCTAATTTGAAATCTAACATGAACATGAACATGGATATACTTGATATGTGGTAATTGAGGCTTGATAGTTTCTTCGGATTGAAAATATTCTCGAATCTAACACCTAGAAACTAAAATTACATAAAAATATTTTATTCATGAATATTACCAACACTCACAAATAATGTGGCTTTTGTAGTACTTTAGGCTCTGTGGAGGCTTCTATCGAGAAAGTGGAAGTATAAGTGGAGCAGCTAACTGAGCACTTGTAGAAGCAACACAAAAAATAGTTGCTCGGTCAAAAAGTAACTACACTCAATAATGTGGGAACATTTAGTTTGAAAATTGATGAAATCCATTAAGTAACATCTCACTAAAGATAATAAATATAGTCCAAGATGGAAGGTAACCTAGTATTTTATTTTGTTATTGCTTTAATTTAATTTATTTTCATTTCATAGATAATTATTTTTGTTTTTTAATTTCTAGTTTTTATTAAGGTATAAATTTTTGTGGTTATTTTTTCAATTATTTTAAAATAAAATAAGATAAAAAAATAAAGATAAAGGGGACAACTCGTAAAATTGGAAGTGATGTAAAGTTAGGCATGATGTGGAACACAAAAACCTTTCTCTAGCACAAATATTTTCTATTTAAAATCGTAGGAAAAGGAAAAGGGTCATGCTATGACACAAGAAAAACATCACTGCTGCATGCATTAAAACAATTCTATATAATTTCTAGCCCTACACGAGAATACCTATATTTTCCTTAAATTGCTCACTTTGTTCACAAATTTTAACATTTTCTCTGCCCCTAACACCCCAAATCCCCCCAAAATCATACCTTTCTTTCATAATCTTTCCTTTCACAAAAATATCTTTCCTAACAATTCCTACCTATTCCATAAAGATATTTAGAAAACCATCAAAAAAATCAACAAGTATTCATCATCTTCAAGAGGGGTATTCTTCATTTTCTTCATCCTCAACAATACAAGTAATTAGAATTTAAGTTTGAAAATTAAGTTCTCTAAATTTTGTGGATTATTTGTGAATCATTAAGAATTTGAAAACCCTAATTTGGACTAAGATGGGTAAGAAAAAATATTTTGATATAATTTATTTTATGTTTTTTTTTTATCTTGATTATCTTGGAACCTTTGGAATTTAGATAAAGGGAAAAGGGTTTCAACTTCTGAGGATTATGATAAGGCCAAGTTTTCAAGTTTTGAGACCAAGTTACATTTTAAAAAAGCTACACAAGTAAATAAAGATTTTATAACTAAAAGAAGGATGGACTTTGATTTGGGACCTAGTGCCCAATTTGCAAGAAGTTTTGAGGTTATAGTAGTATTAGGATGGAAAAAGTTTATTAAGGAATGAGATGCTGCTATAGAATCACTTGTTCTAGAATTCTATGCTAATGTTTCCGATGATGTTGATAATGTAATTAAAGTACTAGATGTACAAGTATTATTTGGGCCAAATGATATAAATTCTCTTTATTATTTAGTGAATACTGGGTAGGGTGAGTATGGAACATATTTAGGTAATGTCGTTTATGCTATAGTACTTGAAACCTTAACTTTTGTCATGGCTAAATGTAATTATGCTACTGGGAAACATATAGGTTTTAAAGCCAAGTGATTGGATAAGATTTCCCACATTTGGAAATACTTTATGTGTTTAAGACTAATGCCCTCTAGACATTATAGCTCAGTGGATAGAGAAAGGGTAATTTTATTGTATATTATTACATCAAAGATGTCTATGGATGTAGAAAATATAATTCATAACACGATTAAGCTATCTGTAAATAGTCACTAATTGAGTTACTTTTTTACCCCACTTAGCCACCACTTTATTTACGAAAGCAGGGGTAACTCACTCAAAAGGTAAAGTTATAATTCAACCTTGTGCATTATTAAATATGACCTATTTCAATAAACTCACCTCTAGTAACAACATAGCCTAAAGGGAATGAAGGGCCACATCTTCATCAAAGCTAACTATGAAAAATGAAATTCATAGCTTTTGTGAAAGGATGAGCTACATGGAGGAGTACTAGAAAGCCTATACTGCACTACATACAACATTTATGAGTCAATAGAATCATGATCCAGTAATTCATAATATCTTGATGTATGAAATGAAGCTATTACAACTTAACAATCTTGGGGTGGATATAAGCTATTTAGTAACATCTAAATATCAATATTATGATTTCATCTTTACACCTCTTAAAAGATCACGACATCGACCCGAAGAAAGAGATGTTTGGAATATTATTTTGAGAACTTTAATTTAATTATTTTGCTTTTGAATATTATATTTGTTTTTATGCTTTTTTTATTTGTTTCCTCTCATATGAACATTGTTTAGAACCATTAATTTTATAACTATTTGTTGAAAATATGAGAAATACACAATATTCTATCCATGAAAAATTTAAATGTTTGGACTAATGGATGCACCTATAATTTCACATCAATACTTTAACACGTTCAACAAATGGATAAATTTTCTATTCTTTACTCTTTAATTTATAATAATTACTTGAGGAAGTTATTAGTTACTTGAGAATTTCGAGGGCTCACCATGATTATTGGGGCTTCGCTTATTTAAAAGGAAATAATCAATAATTCTAACTTTTTAAGCAAATCATTTAATTTGTTCTTTCAATTAATGAATGGGTAGCTAATTTCCCAAAATCATTTATTATCAATTCAGTTATAATTTCTTTGCTTTATTTAAGTCATAAAATCATTTTAGAATTTACAACCTTTCTCTCAATCGACCATTATTAGAATGTTTAGGATTGTTCTTTTAGTTAATTAAGAAAATAATTTAACTTTTTAAAACAACCTGCTAATTCCTTTAAAGATCAACTTTGGGATAAAATTATCATTAGTCTACTCGTGATCTGTGCACTTACAAGCAATTAAATTTTGTGCATCGACTACCTTATGGTGTGAGAGGTTTCCTAGAGAAGCCATATAACAAAGTGTTCAGTAGCTTGAGGGGATGTTGTAGCTTCATTTGCTTACAAGCATCCTTGAAAAAGATGTCTATTGAATTCCCAATGTCTACCAATACTCTATAAATCTTATTATTGGTGATATGTAGGGTCACAACTAGAGCATGTTAATATGGATTCACTAGTTGGCCTGCTTCCTTCTTAGTGAACACCAAACCTTCCTCAACCATCATTAGCTGTTTACCCTTGCCACAACTCTAGATGATGTGAAAAACTTCTTGACTAGTGGCAAGCCCTTGGTATTTATGGCAGGGTTGGTATTTTTTCCAGTCAATCCTCCTTAGATAATGTGGACCTCATTCATGGTTGGGGGCTTACTCTCCTTTTCTTTTTTTCCTAGAGGTTGTAGGGGAGTATCACCCTTGGCTAAGACAAAGTCCTTCAGAAAAGCCTTCTAGGTCTAGTACTCAATTTCAATTTTGAGCTACCACCACCCTTTGTTGTTTTGGCCAAAGTCCAAGTGGAACTAGCAGTACAAATTTGATTTTGATTGGATAAGAACCCTTTAAATTTACTAAGATAATTGAAGAGTCATGAGTTTTGGACTTGCATAAGTACTTTTCCTTGAGTGGTGTTTAGAGCAACAAACTTCTTCAAAAACAAACTCGGTTGTAAGCTACCAATCATTTTTTTAGGCCTTTTCTTTACTATCATCTACCTTAGATCTCTTACCTCCAAGATCTTGGGCTCATCCTCAGTTCTCCATTTTTAAAGGTAGCTCTTTGACCCATTCCTATAGTGGTTAGCCATATTTTAATGTTGATTGCCACTACCACAATCCAAGTCATCTCTTTGTATGATAGCCCATAAAGTTTCTCTACCAGCCTATTCTATAGGGATCCCATAAAGAGACAACAGAGGAATGTGTTAATTGTTAATGAGTCTGAGCAGTCTTCAAACTAAAATTCACATCACACAAATGGTCCAAGAATTCCTTGTGTGAATCATTCTTCTTCCCAATAAACACCATTAGATGCTCTAAGGTCTTTAGAAGTCTTCTATTATCTAGAAAGTAAGTGAGAAACTATCTTGTGGACTCCATGAAGTTTCCAATTGTTCTAGCCTGATGGTCATAAACCTAACTCTAACCTTCCATGCTAGCGTTATAGGGAATTCTCTATAGCCGACAATGTCATAATGCATATAAAGATTCACCCAATATCTTAATAGGGTCTCATCGGTCAGAAGACCCATTAAGGCCCAATGGAAGGCTACTTGAATCCCTCCCCCCAATGGAGTAGATAATACCACTAAGGTGAAGTGAGCTTCAATAGAGTCTGTATGGTCCAAGTCCCATCTATTCCTATTCAGTCTTTATTCCATATTGTGGAGTCAATGTTCCAAATTTAACAGGATGATTACCTACTCCTAAAATGACTCATTTTTTGTGGTTGGGGTCATTGGCATTGCTAGATAATATTTCCAATTAGGATTGGGCATGAAATTTATCCTCAAGGTAATTCCTCAAGTTTATGCATTTGGTGTGCAAGTGTTGTAAGTCTAGTTGGCCTCGACCCGATTAGCTAACAATGGGTAAGTATGCTAGAAGTAGGGAATCATCATCATTCCCATTATGTGCATCCATATCTTATGAGGACCCAATCTACTACAGACTAGGCCTTTTGAGTTTTTACTAGCACTAGGTAGTTGGTGTTGTTATCTTAAAATGGCATGTAGTACTCATTCCAATGATAGTGAGTGGCTCACTAAGACACTGGACTGCACCTGTGACTACATATGGAGCTACATTAGTTGTTCCATCATTTCTACAAACTTTCCAAATCTTTGATCCATGGTTGATTTCTTGGGCTCATCACCCCTCTTAGCTTTCTTAATCTTCTTCAGTGGTGATAGATCGCTCACCAGTATCTCCACCTACTCCTCATCATGTTGGGAAGGTGGACAATTCTGAGAACTTTATTGAGAACAAGAATATCCCTTGATTAATGTAAGTATCTTAATCAGCATGTTACATTCCTTATCCTAATAATGATAACTAATTCTATCATTGGGTTCATGTTTCATACCAAACAATCATGCATTCAATTTAAATACGTTCATTAATTTCTACCTAAATCATGATAAAAAAATCCTTAAAAAAGAAAATGAATGATAAATACTAAAGTAGAGAAAAAAGTTCCATCCCTCACACTTGAGTTCCACATTATCCCCAATGTGCATATATTGATATGAAAGAGTGAAAGGAAACAAAACTCCCTTAACCTTGGCACACCATATTCTATCACTAAAACTGTCCAATTTTGTTATGACATTTCCTTCCACATGTATTTACCTACAAATCAAATAATGATAAGTAAGATAACATTGGGTTTCCTTAAAACAAGTGCCATATTTAATATCCTTGTCTAGATAGTCATATCCACTCATATGGTGCATCCACCAAATTTATCACATATGTTTCATTTGGTAATTGATCTCCACGATAGTGCTTCACTTTGCATCTATTAACCATGAACCTTTCTTTGTTTTTTTTCTCTAATTCAATGGCTCCATGGTTGATTACCTTAGTGATGGTGAATGGACCTCACCATCTACTCTTGGGTTTTCCCAAAAATAGTTTGAGTTTTGAGTTGTTCAATAACACTTTTGCATCGATTCAAAAATATTGGGCATAACTATCTTGTCCTGCCATCATTTTATTTTTTCATTGTAAAGCTTGGCATTCTCATAAGCTCTCCACCGTAGCTTATCTAGTTCATTTATTTGTAGTAACCTTTACACCTCTCTATTGAACACTATCGATTGTCCACTTCTTTGAGGATGGTACAAAAAAGGTTTGAGTTATAATTTGGGTGTATCCTCAATGGATGGTTTAATATTATAACATGTCTTGCGACTCTCTACAAATTCATTATATACACATATGGGAGGCATAGCCTCCAAAACGTTCACACAGTCAACAATATCAACTTGCATAAAAGATTCCACAATTTTAGAGTTAAAATAGGCTGAGTTATTTTTTGATGAATTTATATCATTGTTCACAATATCATGTGTAACAATCTTAAGTGCGTGTAGGTAAACAAGTTTTGTTAATTTATTAGCATTATTAGTAACATCTATCATAAAGTAATCACTAGTATTATCAATATAAATAAATTCAATTGCTTTAAACACTTTACATGTTACCTACTCATCTTGCACTCTTATTGTAAGCTCACATTTTTGTACATTAATGAATTCTCTTCTAGTTGCTAAGAATGGATGACCAAGTATGATAGGAATGTCACTGTCCTTATCCATGTCTAGTGTGATGAAATATTCCTAAAAGATGAACTTGTCTACTTTTACCAACACATCTCTGCCACTCCTTGGGGTCACTTTACTGACCTATCTACCACTTACATAGTTGTTGAAGTGGGTTTGACTTGATCAACCCCTAATCTCTTGAAAACCGATAATGGAATGAGATTAATTGTAGCACCTAAGTCACATAGTGCCTTACCAAAGTGGATGTACCTAGTAGTGCAAGGGATTTGAAAGCTACCAGAATCTTTCAAATTTTGTGGTAGTTTTTTTTATCAAAGATGGCACTACAACCATCAATCAAGGTTATTGTCTCATATTGTCCAAGCCTCATTTTTTTTAAAGAGTATGTGCTTAATGAATTTGGCATAGAAAGGCATTTGTTCAAGTGCATCTGTAAATGGTAGTTTATGTGCTTCTTTTTGAAGATATCCCATCCTTTGAGGGAAAGTTAAGATGGGAGTGTAGTGGTTATCCTTCCTTGGTTGAATTACTTCCTTTTTTGTACTCTCTTTGTCCAATTTTTCCTCCTCACATTTTTGAGTTTCCTTTTTCTCCATTAAAATTTTACCACTCCCCAAGACTACTACTTTACAATGCTCCTTACCTTCTCTTTTTTGGTTTACCTTCATATCACTTGGATTTTTACTTTACGGCCTTTGACTTATGCTTGTACAAGTTGCCTTATTTGCATCTCCACTTTTTTATTTACTGAATGAATGAAGTCTTTCATCATTCTTATTAAGGCACTTGTGTTGTCGTCAATAAGTGGCTTCTTTTCTTGGACTTATGGTTGTTTAAAACCTAGTGGTGGGAATGGCTGATGGTTGAATTGATTACCACCTTAATTGTTGCTATTGTTCTAAGAGAAATTTGGGTGGTTTCTTCACACTGGGTTATATGTGTTTGAGTATAAGTTTCCTCAACAGTTTTGATTGTTGACATAAGTTACTAGTTCATGATGGTTACCATATGTCTCAATAGAATGAGGTTCATGGCAATAATCACACACTACGAATGGACTTTGTACCATATTTCACCGCCATAAAGCCCTGATCCAACTTATTAGTTAAACATAATAGTAAAGCATTTATTTAAGCATACAATACTGCTATGGTGTCTATATCTACTACTCCAGCCACTTTCTTTGGGTTGAGCCATTCTAGAAGCCATTAGAAATTGTTGGATGCCATCACATCAAGTAGTGCAAAGGCTTCCTCATTTTACTCATTAAAGCTCTCCTAATTGCAGCATCAATTATGGTCATTGGCTACCCCATTAACCCATTATAGAATGTTTACACTTGTAGCCAAGTAGATAGACCATGGTATAGGCATCTTCATAACAGCTCCTTAAAGCATTCCCAAGCTTTATAAAATGATTCCCCTTTTAAATTGATAAAAAGATATGATGTCATTTTTGGTCTTAGCTATATTTGAAAGTAGGAAGTACTTTGTTAAGAATTTCTAAGCCAATTGATCCCATTAGTAGTTTACCCAAAATGTAGTGATGTAAACCAAGCCTTAGTTTTGTCCCTTAGTGAGAAAGGAAACAAGAAAAGGTGAATTAAATCATCCGAGACACCATTTATCTTGAATGTGTCACAAATCTCAATGAATGAAGCATAGTGAAGATTTGGGTCATTGTTGACTAACTCTCCAAACTAGTTTGCGTGCATCATCTGAATGATATCTAACTTGAGTTCAAAATTATTAGAATTAATGTTCAATCTATTATTTGATCTAGTTAAATTTTTTCATACATCCATAAATCAAATGCAAATTTGACATGTATCAACATATCCTTGCTTGTCCCACAAATATTTATATGCATATTGAACATTTAAATTATATTTTAATATTTTAAATTAATTTAAGTAATTATTTAATCCAACTAAATCACATTTAATAAATATGTAACAAATGTTATGCCAAATTATCATTTTTACCGTTACATGTATTTGAGTTTTATGACTCTTATAAACGTCCTAATTAATAGACATGAATTTTTAACATTTAAAATAATTAATTTTGAATTAATTATTACGTTTTAGATTGGAGGCCATATTATTCCATTGTTGTGATATTGCAAACTCGATAACATATGAAATTATGATTTCAAGCTTGAATAAACAATTTATACATTAATTAACCCATGAGTTTATTACCAATCTTCACTGATCTCATAGTTACTTCATTATATATGCCACGTGTCCAAAAATAGGTACATGGAAAAGAAGGAAAGGATACGCTGAAAATATTTATTTGATAATTTTGTTTAAAATATTTGTTTAGTTTAGGATATCATTGAATTCTAACTAAATGAAATCGTAAAGGAACACTTATTATCTCGAAAAGCAAACAAGAAAATAACATATATTACAAATTTTATAAATTTATACAAAATAAGCATGACGTCTCAAGATTGTATCTATTTACAACCCAGGGTAAAGTAAATTAAAAATAATAAGTTCAAAAATGAAGTTTAAGCTCTTGACTACAATCAACCCTTGTTCCTCGTACTCACTTATTTGAAAACCTAATCTAAAAATGTTTAAAGAAAAGTAGTGAGCTTCACATAAAATTTTAAGAATAAAAGAAATAATTTAAACATTTTTTTGTCGAAAACTAATAGTTTTATAAACACATATCATGCAAATGGAATACTTTTTGACAATAGTTATTCGTCCATCGCATTTTTCTTTTTTAGATGAACTGATAAATTTATCTACGCAAATGGGGAGAATTACAACAAGAAAACATAACTCACATATCCATGAAACATATTTTAAGAATTTATAAAACATACATGCCTTGCAAAGTCATTCTACATGTAATGGTTAACTATGAGATACCATACTGGTACAACTTTGAGATACATGTACAGTTATACTCTGAGATACATATGTTATATGTATTGGTTAACTTTGAGATACGTGAGTAGTCTATGATGATTTTATGAAAGTAGAGTCATTAGTGTACTTTTTCCTTAATATTTACTCATTTTATTAAATAAGTAGTACTTTTGGGATTAAAAATATTAAAATATGTAGTTTTTAGTGAAAATGGGTCAAAATATATTGTTTGGAAATTTTTTGGAATTGTTTTGGATTTTTTATGAATTTTTAATGCATAACCAAATTAGAAGATGCCATATGGATCCCACGCAAGTAGGAGAGCTAGCTAGGCATGTCATGTGGATCCCACATAAGCAAAAAGGGCCATTCGAAGCTCACCACTTGTACTGGGTGACACATATGTCAGTACAACATTCGTTTCGATTATCAACATGCAGTGAATGGGTGTGCCATGCGTTGTCACCTGATTCATCCATTATTCACATTGGGACACAACACAAGCGATAAATATAAATCACAGTGCACCATATGGTGTTGACTCAATGCGTGTTGTTAATTTTTTTTTCATCTTAACCCTTGATATGAAGCTGATCTGATGATCCAAATTTCACTTAAACTTAATATAACCTTCTACTTGCCCGTAAACCCTAATTAGTGAAAAAATAATAATTTTTATTAGTTTTTGGAGCCATGAAGAGAGAAAAATACAAAAAAATTCAAAATGAGATACAACTTTAGTAGGGATTCAAGAGGAGATTAGTGCTACAATTTAAGAGATTTATTGTATTTCTTCTTTCTTTATCAATTTTTATATCTTTCTTTATGAAAAATATGAGTTTTATGAACAAAATTATGTCTAGCTAATTTATTAATCTAGGGGTCTTATGAACCTAATTTTTTACATGTGATGATCTAATAGTTTACCCCAATTATGATTGAAATTTAATTATATTATTTAATCTAATTTTAATGTTATTAATTGTTTGGCCAACAATTGATCTATAGAGGCAATTAAATAGATTTTAGAGAATTATTTAATTCTTTATCATTATTAAATAACATGCATAGTTTCTAGACAGAGATGTATGATTCTTATGTATGTGATCCATAATTGATTAACTTAATAAGTAGTGTGCAATTTAATTGGCATAAGAGTGTGATTTGGTTAATTACTATATAGTATGTAGTTTACTTGAGAGATGAACCCATTCCAATTGATGATGTAATTGATTGGTAATTATATTGGGGGGATTATAGTGATATATATGTTTAGAAAATTGGGGGATTAAGTATTCTTAGATATTTTCTCATATATCTTCGTAGCTATAAAATCTGAATTAATTAATTACTGCCATCTTTTTTAGTTCTTTTAATTTTAGCTATATTTTTTTTCAATTAAGTGGTTAGTTTGTTAGTTATAGTTAGAAACAGTTAGTTAGTTTGTTATTTTGCTTTGTATATAAGGTAGCTCTTCTACCTCTTCTACATATATATAATTTTTCTAGCCTTACATTCCTCTTTTTTGTATAAACTTTTATTTGGTTCTTCAATCAAGAATATTTTTCTCTCTTGCAATCTCTATTTCTCTTGCTTATATCTCATCATTTCTTCAAGCTTGTACACTATTGAAATGGTATTAGAGCTGAATTGAACTTCAATGGCTTTTGGTTCCACAAATTCTTCTTCTTTCTTTTCTTGTGCTTCAGAAGAAATCAATAATCCTTATCATCTACAAAATGGTGATAATCTTGGAATTCCTTTGGTTTCTCAACTCTTGGATAGAGACAACTATAAAACTTGGAATCGATCTATGATCTTGGTACTCATAGCCAAGAACAAAGAAGGTTTTGTTAATGGTTCTATTAAGAAACCTTTAAGTTTTACATATCCAAATTTCTTTGCTTGGTCTCACTACAAGACTATAGTTTTGTCATGGCTGTTTAATTCAATATCCAAGGATATTGTTACAAGCATTATCTATCTAAAAATGGGTCAAGAAGTTTGGAAAGATCTTCAAGATCGATTTTCACAAGCCAATGGCCCTCGATTTTCCAATTGCAAAAGGCTTTATTGGATCTTACCCAGGAGCAGATGTCTATCAATCATTATTTCACTAAACTGAAGGGATTTTTGGATGACTTATCCAATTATAAGCCAATTTTTCAATGCAATTATTGAAAATTAACATATGGAGGTTTCAAAACTTTTTTGGAATATCAATAGAAAGGATGTATTCTGCAATTTTTAATAGGACTCAATGACAAATCTCACAAGTCTGAGGTCATATTTTACTGATGGATCCAATGGCTCCCATCAACAAAGTATTTTCTTTGGTTTGAAAGAAGAGAAACAGAAGAAAATCATCTTCCCAACATCTTTCTTTAATTTGACAATTTTCCTATCTAAAGCTAAAAACTCCTTTGCAAATGTGAGTAACAAAAACACGATGAGAAAGGAAAAACATAAATGCCCTCACTGTGGTGAGTTAGGACATACGATTGATACATGCTATAAATTATGTAGGCTGATGAGTGCTCAAAAAGCACTAAAATAACCATGATTTTATGCAAATTAATTGATTAAAAATATATATATTTATATGTTTTATCATGTATTTATATAAATTTGTCTTTTTCGGAATCACGGGTATTTTTATTATTTTTCAGGTATTTTGGCTTAAAAATGCAACTTAAAGACTCAAACAGGAATACTGGAAGCAATACATCACAAATATATTAATAAATAAATGCGTAAAGGTCGACAAATATGGAAAAATTGGACAAAATGGGTCAAAAAGGTCAAAAACGCGCCGCCGCGCCCCAACTCGCCCGCTGGCGAGGCGCGTTCACGCGTCGTTAGCCGCAGCTGACAAGGCGCGTGCCAGCGGCCCGCCAGCCCGCCCCTCCGCGCGCCCAACGCGTTTTCACCCCATTTTTCACGTGCAGCCTCGTGACGTCATGCCGACGTCATTGATGACCTCGGCATTTCCATTACACGTTTTTAATTTTTTAACATTTTTTACTCATTTTTTCTCTCCATCCTCACCTATAAATACCCCCCTTTCCTTCACCTTCAACACACCTTCAAAACCTCCAAATACATTTCTTTCACTCTTTCTTTGTCTCTTTTCTTTGATTTATACTTTTTCTTATGGTGTCTTAGTTTTTAGCTTTTCTTAGTTAATTTCTCTTAGTTTTAGAGTTCTTCCCTTTTAGGGAAGAACTAGTTATGTTTTTGTAATATTTTAGCTTTTTGATTCAATAAATGGGAGTGCAAATTCGCTTGGAGTTTTTCTAGCAACGGAATGGCATCAATCTTGTAAGGATTTTATTTTCTTTGCGTTATTTTTTATGCTTTATTCTTACATGTTATATTTAATTTGTCGTGATTAAATTTAAGCTGTGCTATAGCTGTTGTAAAAATGATGTAATAATAACGTTGTTATGCTTACATAAATATTAAATAGGTAAAAATCTCTAAAATGAATTGATTTTATTTTTATTCAAGATTTTATATTAAGAATGTTGAGAGAAATATATTATTTTTCATTACAAACTTAAATCAAAATTAGATTTTAAGGTTTAGTTATCCTATTCGATTTAGAGTAGTGCTCTTTTATTTGTTGGTACAATCGCCTCAGGTAGTTAGAGTGAAGCTCTATTTCAAAAGTTTTTATAAGAATTATTATCCTGAAAATGTATTGACAACATGTTTTCAAGTGGTTTTAAAACTTGAAAGTTAGTACTCGGATAACTAAATTCTTAGGTTTAATTTGGACACCTTGAATAAAGTTTAAATCGCCTAACCCACCAAAGGTGGCATTTAAATGGTTCATTTTCAAGCTCTTAGAAAAAGGAATTAATTTAATTAACCAAATTAGTTATCAACCCCACCCATAGGTGTTAATTGATTTGTTTAGTTAACAAAGAATATCTAACCCCACCAAAGGTGGTATTCATACAAAAAAGGGAGAATCAATAAATATCAATTCATATCTTTAATAACCTAAATAATATGAGCAAGCATAATTAACTTAGTTATTATATCCATAAATACTCCACTATTATAAAAGATAAAATTTGCATGAATTTTTATTGAATCTATGTTTATTTTTATGTTAGTAGATTAAAAACACAAAAACCCCAAAATATCGTGACAGGATGTTTAGGATTTAATTTCGTTTTTAAAAATTTGAATAATAAATTAAAAACCACATACATTCCTTCCTTAGATCGACCTTGGGAGTATACTTATCATTTTCTACGAAATGATTCGTGCACTTGCGAGAGTTTTATAAATATAAAACCAAAGTATTGGCAGGATCGACGATGCCGGTTTTCGCTCATCAAATTTTTGTTCATCAAATTATTTGGCGATCACGATTCTGTTCATCATAGGCCTATATGCAATCATTAGGGTATATCTAGATAATCAGCTAATGTGTGCTACAAACTACATGGTTATCTAGAAAGATACAAATCCAGAGGGAAAAATGTGTCAAGTCAGTCCAATCATAGTGAAAATCAAGTTGTGTTCAGGGAAAATGATTTCGAATCCATCCTCCGAATTAGTTTCAAATAAGACTTCATAGTTCCAATATCTCAAGCTCACTAGCAACAATTTCTAAAGTACCTTAACTCTTCCCAATCTTCAAAACTTTCTTGTATAAATCACTACGTAGGAAGTGCAACCCTTGCCAATTCTACCCAACATCTTTCTGGTACTTCTATTTTTTCCCTTAGTAGTCATTTACATTCATAAAAAAGGTCCAATGAATGGATCATTGATACTGGAGCAATAAATCATATGGTACACTATGTGTCTACCCTAACTAATTTCACTTCCGTAGCAAATCTATATGTTAATCTTCCTAATGGGAATCCTATCCCTATTACTCATGGTGGAACTATAAAATTATCTCCTTCCTCTGTTCTAACTGATGAATTATGTGTTCCTAATTTTTAGTTCAATCTTTTATCAATGGGAAAATCACTTCTTCCATTAAATGTTATCTCATTTTTCTATTCAATCATTGCTTTATTCAGGACCTCATCAATTGGACGATGATTGGACTAGGTAAACAAAAGGACCGACTCTATATTCTACAAAAACCAGCAGCCAACGTTGCCACTAGTTTTTTTGTTACACATCTTTGCAATAGTTCATCTAGTGATGTACTTACAAATGTATGGCATTATATGCTAGGTCATCCTTCCTTATTAAGAGTGTCATTGTTGCAAAATACTGATATTTCCTTTCTTATTTCTAAGAACATACATCATAATTGTACAATTTTTCCTCTTTCCAAACAAAAAGGTATATCTTCCCCTTTTCACAATGAGTTTTCTACATCACCTTTTGATTTGATACACTGTGATATATGAGGTAGTCCCTTTTTTGTCACCACATATGATGATTATTGTTATTTCCTTACCATAGTTGACGATTATACACGTTCTATATGGGTTTATTTGCTGAGAGTCAATTCTGAAGTACGTAACATACTTCAATCCTCTTTTACTCTAGTTGAAACTCAACTTCATATCAAAATAAAGTCACTAAAAAGTGATAATGGTCGTCAATTTGACATAAAAGATTTATATGCTTTTAAAGGAGTAATACATCAACTAAGTTATATAGATACACCTCAACAAAAGTCAGTGGTTGAGAGACAACATCAGAACATACTCAATGTGGCACGAGCTTTCATCTTTAAATCTAATATTCCCTTATATTTTTGGGTAGATTCTATCTTAACAGCAACCTACCTTATTAATCAAATTCCCACACCCTTTCTCTCAAATAAATCTCCTTATGAATTTCTATTTAAAGTTGCTCCCACTTATCAATAACTTAGGGTATTTGGATGCCTTTCTTATGAATCTAGGTTAGCTCAAAATCGAATCAAATTTAATCCATGAGCTAAGAGGTGTATTTTTCTTGGATATCCTTTTCCTATAAAGTGTTACAATTTTTTTGATTTTAACATAAACACTTTCCTTATTAATAGGGATTTCATTTTTCATGAAACAACATTTCCTTTTCATGAATCTAATCCATTTACACATCAATCTTGAAATACACTCATGTGTGTTGCATACTCTCCTGATATTATTCTACCTTGCCATATTCCTGATATAGAACCCATTTTATCATCTCCATCTTCTCCTTCTCCTATTATTTATACTCCTATCATTCCACCACTCTGTCGCTCCAATAGAACTCACAATGCTCTTGATTATCTACATGATTATTAATACCAAATGGCAACTTCCCTTTCCTCTTCATCCACATGTGCATCAATCAACTCAGGTTTCCAAACTATTCATTCTCCAAATTAGCCCTATGATTACTACATCCCTACCTTATACTTGACTTTCCCATTCCCATAAAAAAATTATGTTAGAAATTATAACTGATTCTAAGCCTCATTTTTATCATCAAGTTATGAGACAACCTCATTGGAGGGATGCAATGGGTGTTGAGATTACAGCCTCAAAGGAGAACCATACCTACACTCTTGTTCCTTTACCTCCTAAAAAGCACACTATTGGATGTAAGTTGGTGTATCGTATTAAATACAATTCTGATGGCACAATTGAAAGGTACAAAGCTCCCTTAGTGGCCAAAGGTAATACTCAATAAGAAGGACTAGACTATTATGAAAAATCCTCTCATGCTGCCAAACTTTCCACTATTTGATGTTTTTAGCCATTGTAACTGCAAAACATTGGGTTTTAGAACAATTGGATGTCAATAACGCCTTTTTACATGCGGATCTACATGAGGAAGTATACATGGATTTACCTCTGAGTTTTGGCTCTCCATATGACTCTAGGGTGTGTAAATTGAAAAAACTCCTTATATGGACTAAGCAAGCTTCACACCAATGGTTCTCTAAAGTTTCATCTACCATTGTTCAACACAGGTTTGTTTAGTCCAAAGTGGATTACTCTCTTTTCATACACTCCCAAGGTTCAAGTTTCATTGCTTTACTAATCTATGTTGATGGCATTGTTATAGCAAGCAATGATCAGGCATCAGTTGACAACTTAAAGCTCTTCCTTCATCAGTCTTTTAAGTTGAAAGAACTTTGTTTTTTGAAATACTTCCTTGGTCTTGAATTTGCTCGAACTAAGCAAGGTCTTTCTATTTTTCACCACAAATATGCCTTAGATATATTACTTGATAGTGGTTTCCTTGGTTGCAAACCAACCAAATTTCCCATGGAATAAAATTTGAAAGTAAACCAATTTGATGGTACATTGTTAGAAGATCCATCTTCTTATCGAAGACTAGTTGGACATTTGTTATATCTTACCATTACCAGGCTAGATATTACTTACTTTTTTAATGTTCTCAGTCAGTTTCTAGCTACGCCACGACATCCTCATCTTCTCTTAGCCCATCATATGTTGCAATACATCAAAAACAGTCCTTCTCAAGGCTTATTCTATTCAGCAACTTCCTCATTAAATCTTAAGGCCTTTTGTGATTTGGATTGGGCTACTTGTCAACATACCCATTGTTCCATCACGAATTACTTTCCTTGGAAATTCTCTCATTTCATGGAAATCCAAGAAGCAAAACACTGTGTCTCGTTCATCTGTAGAGGTAGAATATAGATCCATGGCCTCCACTATTTGCAAAATTCTATGGTTAAAATATTTACTTACTGATTTATGGGTTTCTCATCTTTAACAAACTACTCTTTTCTGTGATAATCAATCTGCTCTTCATATTTCTTTGAATCTGATCTTATATGAAAGGACGAAACATATTGACATTGATTGTCATCTAATTAGTGATAAGATTCAAGATGGGACCATTCAAACTAGCCATGTGACCTCCGATCAACAGATTGACGATGCTCTCAACAAAGCTTTGGGTTTTGTTCAATTTCATTTCCTCATTTCCAATATGGGTGTACTCGAGGTCCATGGGCCATTTTGAGGGTGGCATATCAAATTATCAGTTAGTTAGTTATTTCAATTAAGTGGTTAGTTTGTTAGCTATAGTTAGAAGCAGTTAGTTTGTTCGTTATTTTGCTTTGTATATAAGGCAGCTCCTCTGCCTCTTCTACACATATATAATTTTTCTAACCTTACATTCTTCTTTTCTATATAAATATTTCTTTGGTTCTTCAATCAAGAATATTTTTCTCTCTTGCAATCTCTGTTCCTCTCACTCATATCTCATCATTTCTTCAAGCCTACGCATTCTTGAAACTTTTTACTCCAAATATTGGAATGTTTTAGCCTTGATTTGACTATTTAGAAAATATCTAGAAATGAGTAATTTTTAAAGATAGAGAAAGAGGTTTTAAGTTTTCATTAGTGTGAGATTTTAGTGACTATGAAACTTTCCTTGCTACCTTTTTGTTGTTCCTTTGCAAACCCTTGCTGACTCCTTGCCTCCACTCATTGACCATTGGTGTGTCTTCATTGACCATCATCACTGGGGAATTATCGATGGCCTAGTGAACAGACTCAACGAGGTAGAAAAAATGTCACCCTTTTTTACATAAACTTGATTATGTTTGAAAGAAAATCCTATTAATTATTAATATTTTCTCAAGTAAAATAACTAATACTTAAGTAAAAATATCTAAAATTTATTATAATGCCAAGTATCTTACAATCCTAAAGTCTTAAAGAAATTAATTCTCAAAATTTTTAAGTTGTTACCTCAAAATAAGTATGGTTACTTTGAAAGAACATCATTTCGCAATTCTCAAGTAGCATTGTAGAGGTCTCCATTGAGCCTCTACAATGGAGACCTCTGCAATAGATATTATCCTTTTTCTTAAATTTATGACTCTATAATCAATTATTACAACACATTCTTTATATAAAGCACTTCATTTAGAGGCAGTTATGTCTAGTTGAAGATATTGTTTTGATATCTCTCACACTTCAATAGAGCCAAAACATGAAAAGCATTGTGCACTTATGTCAATTCTAGAGGTAACTCTAATTAATATGACACATCTATAATTCTTGACATTTCAAAATAGTCTGATGTACTGAGTTACTAACTTTCCTTTAATCCCAAAATGAATCATTCCATATCAAGATTGAACTTTGAGAAAAACATAATCAATAACCTTGAAATTCAAAATTGTCATCCATGATTAGCATAACTTCTATATCGATTTCTTGCTACATGAAGTTTGTGTTGTGCTATTCGAATATTATCTATAGTAAGTTGAATAAGATTAGTTATTGATAACTGTATTTTATATAGTTATTTTCATCGATTTTATTAATGATAATTGCTATGTTCTTTACATTTTTGTTTAATTTTAGTTAAATAAATTAATATTTACCTTTTATGTGTTAAGAAATACATTTTTAATAAAATTAAATAATTTGTATCGAAAATGTACTTAATTTCATATTTATGTCCACAAATATAATTTCAAATAATATAGTTCTTAATTACAATTTATAAAAATCGAAAATATAATTTAAATTGAATTTGGGCTTAAATATAATTATTAAAAGTTTAAAAATTTAATTTAAAATTAGCAAAGGGTTTAACTGTAATTTAAGAAAGTTCAAAATGTAATTTGAATTAAATTTGTGGGTCAAAATACAATTAATTGAAGTTTAATTTTTCACAAGAGACGAAGTCCACGCGCAAGATCACACTCGCCCAACGTGGACCATCGATCGTAGTACAACCCGCCGACGCGCGCATTTCCAAGTACACCCGACCGCAGCGAAGGATGTACAATTCTATCTATCACGTGGCTCCTGCTCCGCGGGCCCACCTGCCGCGCAGGTCGTCAGGCAAGCGGACCCACGTGTCCGACGCGCGTGCTCTGTTTCCCCACCTTCGCGCGCCCTTTTTCCCTGCGGTCGATCCACGTGCGTCTGGTTATTCCACCAACCAGAATCTGCCCCATATCCCAAAAAAAGAGAAAATGGAAACTGATTATTGTATGTGATGTTAAATCTCAAAGTGGGAAGTGGTTATTTTCTTGATAAAAGTTATCTTTTACAATCCTAAAATGTTTTGTTTGGGAAATGTTGAGCTAAATATTATCCTTTATCCTTCCTTCACCTAAGCCATACATTACAAGCTTAATAAAGTCCTATTGATTTGGTGTTTTGTGTTTGTCTACATTAGTGGAGAGAGAAATGAAAAATAAACTTATGAGATTTGTGATTTCATGAAAATTTGTTTGATTTTATATTTGTATAAACTAATCCGGATTGCATGTGATGAAATATGAAAAGATTTCACACACACACACTAACATTCATTGTGAAAATGTAATATACTTTTAAATTGATTTTGATACTTAGATAAAATTCTCTTATTTCTTTGAGTTATGTAATTCGGAAATACTAAAAAAAATATTTTGAAAATCATTATTTTAAATGCAGTTATCTTTGTTTTATTTCTTTCCTTTTGCTCGAGGACTAGCAAAAACTTAAGTTTGGGGGTGTTGATAACTGTATTTTATATAGTTATTTTCATCGATTTTATTAATGATAATTGCTATGTTCTTTACATTTTTGTTTAATTTCAGTTAAATAAATTAATATTTACCTTTTATGTGTTAAGAAATACATTTTTAATAAAATTAAATAATTTGTATCGAAAATGTATTTAATTTCATATTTATGTCCACAAATATAATTTCAAATAATATAGTTCTTAATTACAATTTATAAAAATCAAAAATATAATTTAAATTGAATTTGGGCTTAAATATAATTATTAAAAGTTTAAAAATTTAATTTTAAAATTAGCAAAAGGGTTTAATCTGTAATTTAAGAAAGTTCAAAATGTAATTTGAATTAAATTTGTGGGTCAAAATACAATTAATTGAAGTTTAATTTTCGCAAGAGACGAAGTCCATGCGTTAAGATCACACTCGCCCAACGCGACCATCGATCGTAGGCTAACGCCGTACGCGTCGTTTCAAGCACACCCGACTGTAGGCGAAAGTGGATGCGGGATTCTATCTATCACGCGGCTCGGTGCTTCGAGTGGGGCCCACCTGCCGCGCAGGCCGGCGTGCAAGTAGGACCCACGTATCTGACGAGTTGCAGCTGCTATTCCCCACTTTCGTGCACCCTTTTTCCCCTACGGTCGATCCACGTGTGCCCAATTATTCCACCAACCAGAATCTACCCCGTGTCCCACTTTATCTATCAGCCAATAAGTTTATGACACATGGCGCGTGAACGCACAGCGTTAATCCCGAACGCGCACGTGAGCTCTCTCTCCCACGTTTCATGCGCCCGCAATCCCGGCCGGAAATTCCTCCGTGAGCCCGTCTCTTGGCTTTCGCTTATTGTACGCCACCGCCCACCAATCTATTCAGCGAATCAAACGCTGACACGTGGCATGCACAATGAATTAAAAAATGCAAATGCGGCTCCTTGTCTCATGCGTGAATTAAAATAAGGTTTCGATTTTTGCATGATCGCGGATTTTAAAGGGAATGTCGGGGTTTTATTTTTGATACAAATTGTTACGCGTATATGATATTTTAATATTTTTGATGTATTTTTTTGGTGCTATAAATAGGTGATATTATGATAGAGTTCTTGCTAGAGACGTTTTTTGCAGTTTAGTTTTTGGAGATTATTTTGTGTTGTTCGGTTTTGGACTGTAGAACATGCACAAGCCATTTTTTGGCTTTTGTTGTGTTCTGCGTGTGCCAAATATTTTCGCTACATGATGTTTTAATTTCCTTTCTTCTTCTTTTATTTTTTGTGAATGTGTTGTAATTTTTATTTTAATTTAATGAAGTAATTTAATTTTTCTAGGGTTGCATTTGATCTAAATTTATGAAGCTTTGATTTTAATTATTTTTTTGATAGATTTATAAGACGTTCGATTTGTTCACTCTATCTTGTGCTTAATACTTTTTGGCGCCAAGTTTATTAATGTGCCACAAATCGTTTTGATAAGATTCGTAAATAACCGAAACTGGCCATGTGTCACAAACTTATTGTCTGATAGATAAAGTGGGACAAGGGGCAAATTCTGGTTGGTGGAATAACTGGGCGCACGTGGATCAACCGCAGTGGTGCGGCGCGCGGGCGTGGGGAATAGCGACCGCAACGCGTCGACACGCTGGAAACCGAACCGCATACACTCGCTCCGGGCTCCTGCATGCTTGAAACGCGCGCATCTGGCCGTTGCTTCTCTGATCTGATGGTCCACAAATTTAATTCAAATTACATTTTGAACTTTCTTAAATTACAGTTAAGCCCTTTGCTAATTTTAAATTAAATTTTTAAACTTTTAATAATTATATTTAAGCCCAAATTCAATTTAAATTATATTTTCGATTTTTATAAATTGTAATTAAGAACTATATTATTTGAAATTATATTTGTGGACATAAATATGAAATTAAGTACATTTTCGATACAAATTATTTAATTTTATTAAAAATGTATTTCTTAACACATAAAAGGTAAATATTAATTTATTTAACTGAAATTAAACAAAAATGTAAAGAACATAGTAATTATCATTAATAAAATCGATGAAAATAACTATATAAAATACAGTTATCAGTTATCATCATGATCTAGTCCTCACTTTCAACCAAGCACATCGATGATTTGAAAATTAATTTATGTAATGCTTCATAAGAAGCCATGCCAATGTTAGTATGGTAACTATTATTGTATGCAAACACTACTAGTGACAATTGTTCACTATACTTTCCCATGAATTTCATAACAAAAACTAGTAACATTTCTTCTAACATCCAATATTCCAAAAATAAACTTCAAGGATGGTAAAGAGATATTTTAAAAAACTGATTGTCATGAAAAATGTTTATTAAAGTAAATGATAATGGCCATGAGTGTTACTGTTTTCACTACTACAATATATATCTTTGTTCTCTAAAATTTGGCCTCAATTTTTTTAAAAACTGAGGCCATAGGAAGTTCGTAGACATAACCTATCAATTTTATCTCTTTTACACTAAACACCAAATTTTTTTATCAATTATTTATTTTTTCCCCTTTTTCCCTCTCTTTTTTTTCTTCCTATTTTACCTTTCTCTTCTCTTTTATTTTCCTAGCACGTACATCATATATACCTCTCTTAATATTTTGTTTCTCGGCCCTCATCCCTCCAACTGTCTCATCCTCTCCAACTCCCCCATCTACTCCAGCGAGCATGAGAGTAAGCGCTACAAATTTAGGGTTTGGTGAGGGTAAGTTACGAGTGCGAGAAGAACGATAAATATCTGAGAGAGTGATAGATTTAGGGTTCATTATATACTTTTTCTGGATTATGATCTCTTTTTGATTTTGAGTACAAAATTTTGAAAACCAAGAAATTGTTTCTATACATTTTATTCCCTTTTCATCAGACTTTGATTGTTGATAACTGTATTTTATATAGTTATTTGTACCTATTTTATTAATTATAATTGCCATGTTCTCTGTATTTTTAGTTAATTTTAGTTTAATAAATTAGTGTTTATTGTTTTTAATAAAATTAAGTAAATTATGTCGAAAACGGACTTAATTCCAAATTTATACCCAAAAATATAATTTCAAATAAAAGTGGGATTAATTGCAATTTATAAAAATTGAAAATATAATTTAAATTAAAATTGGGCTTAATTTCAGTTATTAAAAGTTTAAAATTTAATTTAAATTACTAAAAGGGCTATATTGAAATTAAATAAAGTTGAAAATGTAATTTGAAGTATATTTGTGGTTCAAAATAGAATTAAAGAAAAATTGAATTTTCTGCGCAGGAAATGAATGACACGCTCACCAATCACGACGCCCATCACTCAGCGTTCGATCATCAAATCAACGGCCCCGATCTAGCGAGTGCATTCCAGACGAAGTAGAAGCGCGTTCTAGGATTTATCACACGGCTCAGCGTGCACGGTGGGGCCCGCTGCCGCGCGGTGACATCGAGGTGGGACCCAAATGTCGGTGCTGATTCCGCGGCAGGCGCGTGATCGCGTTGGATGAGTTGAACGGTCCCAGATGAGCGCGTTGATCAGTGGCATCGTCTGTTGAGCCGTTCGTGTAAAAATCCCGTGACGCGGTCCATCCAAGCGGCGTGCACCCTCACTCTTCAAACGGGAAATGACCCCGCGCGTGTCATAAATATTCCGGTGAATAAAATGATGACACGTGGCGTGTATTTGGTGAAATAAAAACGCAGAACCATCGCCCACTTCCAGTAGTTAACCACTTCCAACCAGAAGAAATCCCTGTGCGACGCGTTCTTCATGCGCCCGCTTACCGCCCGATGAAAGGCTGCCACGTGTCACTCTCTCTCGTGAATCACACGTGGTGACACGTGGCATGCGGAAAAAGAAAAAAAATTTGCAGAGTGTGTTTACGCGTGCTACTCCCATACAATTTTGTTCCCCACTGATAAAAAAAATAATATATAAAAAAATAAAAATAAAATAAAAGAAGGGAAAGGGGATATATGCTTTTGGGGGTACGCGTGGTAGAAAAAAATTCTTTCTTTTCTTTTTTTTTCAGTTCAGTTTTTAGTTCGAGCATTTTTCTTTCTTCTTTTTCTCTCGAAGTTTTGGGAGAAAACTAGCAGTTCTTGCAAGTTTTTCTTCCTTGTAACATTTTAATTTTTCTTTTTTCTTGTTTGCGTGTTACACAAAACACGCAGAGTATTGATTTAACATTTTATGTTGTATTTTCTTAGGGAAATTACAGAGAAAGGAGACAACAAAGAAGAAGAAAAGGGATGAAATTTATTTTTCATTGAGGAATCGTGAAAGAGTTTTTTTTCTTATCTATTTTCTTTCTCTGCAATGTTTTATTTTTGTTGTGTTGTAATTTTAAATTCTGCTATGAACTAATACATTTGTTCTAGGATTGCAGTGTAGCGTAAATTATGAAATTTGAATTAAGTATTTTTGAATGATTTATGGAACTGTTTTAAGTTGTTTATTTTATCTGTGTTTAATGCTTTTAATTACCGGAAGATTAATTAACTGATATGTGACACTTAAATAAACTTGAAAAAGGCATTTTTGTGTGCTGCTCGTGATGAAATAACGTATATACATAAGAGATAGAAATATACTTTTATTGTATGTGTAACTGTTAGAGAACTCAGAACTTAATAAATCTGGTTGAATTTAATTCGCATAGGAATATAGTGAATCATTTTAACTAGATGAGTCTGTATGGAGCTTGGAAGAGATATATGGACAAATTAGGAGTTCTTGGTTAACAACTTAAAAATACGATAACATAAATCAAGATAAAATATAATGATTCAAGTGGATTAATTTGGTGAAACTGCAATCTTAGAATTTTCTTGCAATCTGTTATAAAAGTTAGTTAGTCAAACTGCATCAAATTATCGACTGTTTGGATAAAATTAGGTTGAAATAATTTTAATAATTAACAAATACTAGTAACAAATCTCTGTGGGAACGATATTTTACTTATCATATTATTACTTGTGACCGTGTATACTTGCACGATTTCTATGTGTTGCAAAAACACAACAACAATTGTCTCTTTCGTTCCATATGACCTTTATTGACTAAACTTAATCATGATCTGATATAATAATAAAATAATATAGGTTCCAATTTTGAATCATACGATAATAAAATCGTTTCAACCCAACACGCTGGTTTGTTTTTGGGGCATGATACAGGATATGTTGGGAAACAAATTCTATGTTAGTGCCTATAAGGTTTTGAAACCTTCTTTAGTATTTTCCTGTTTACCCATTTTCATCTAATAATACATGAATATAAATTTGTGGGTTTTTTCGAGGTAGGATGAAAAGGTTTGGAGAACCAACAAGTTTATTGATACTGCCCAAGGCCCTATGGCTATAGGTTATTCTCATCACAGAGAGAAGCGCCAAAAAATAAATGATGGAGCTATTGATGGCATGGATCTAATGGTAACACTTGTGCTGTATTGTTGCCTCTGACTGAATATATTTTTAATGAGTAGCTATTGATTCTTTGGCTTATGATTTTACATAACTAAACATAGTGTTTGTGTTTTTATATATGCCTATGAAGAACCACTTGAAGTTTGAGCTTTGAAAAAAAATCTACGGGTTTCTGAATTGTACTTAAAAGGTTATGGTAAAACTTTCATTTGTAACTTTTGAGGCAAGATTACTTTTACCTTTTCTTTTTCTTGTAACTTCTCTTTCAACATACATATTTTGTAGATTTTAGAGATGCTTATTATGTCAACTTGGCAATGAGAATAATACTTTTAGAAATATAGGCAAATGATGTGTTATGGTATTCCATCATTTTCACTTCAATTTGAGAGAGAGAAGCAAATTTGAGAATAAACTTCATGTTTAATTTATGGATTACAGATTGGTAACATTTAAATGCCAAATGTGGAAAACTAAATTACAATTTGGTTTACATGAATTTTGAATAGATATTTGATATTTGTATAAGTTAGTCTAACATATTTCGCAATTATTTTAGTGCAAGATTCACGTGTATAATGCCTAATAATGCCATTTATGTTTCCTTAAGAACCTGTCAAAAGTGCTATAATAGATTCTTGCATTCGTGTCACAGACAATGGCTAGGAGAGCATTCATAGAAAATTAAAGGCTTTCAATTGATTGAAAATGAATTTTTGCTCTTCACTTTTCTAAATTTAGTTGGTATTGTTAATTTATATGTAAGTCGGATGTGACTACAGTTTTTAATGTGACATGTAGGTGTTTTTCATCTTCACTCTCTATAATACTTCCAATCACAATGATCAGCTTAAGGTATGGCAATTTATTAGTCATGTTTATTAATGTTTTATTAGTCTCATTACCAATCATACTTTTTATGTTATAAATTGTTTTTTAATGATGTCCAAGGTTGTAGTTGGGAGCAAGTAGTCCTGTAGAATCATCAAGATGAATTCACTGCTTTCAAGAAGCTACTTTAAAGGTATTTTGGTCTTTAGTTAATTTTTCTTACCTCGGTCTACTGGAGACCTACTTATGATTAAGATTAATGTTTATCCATGTAGGTAAGGAGGTCAAGATCTATATGATAATGTTATGAGTTGCTTAAGTAGTAGATGGAAGTCCTTTAGGTGTGATCATTCCTTGTCATTCTTATTTTTCATATGTGTAACTCCTCAACTTGGCATTCTCTTATTCTTCCATAGTTGTAATTTGATGTTATTATCATGACTTATTGGTTATGGAATTTTTCTTTCTTTTTTCCTATTGGCCAGCATGATATGATGATTCCTTTGCATTTATGTTATTAATCATGCTAGTACTTATATATATTTTCTTCTTATAGATTGGGTGGATCTGGTAGGACAAAAAGGATTAGTTCCATAGACTGAACTCATTGTTCTTCTATGCAAGTAGATCCCATGACAGTTGATGTTATTGCTCCTTCACCTTGGACAATATTTAGTTGTCAGAATGGTGAGAATGTAAATCAAAATAGGACTTCGGAGTTTCATGAAGTTCTTTGTTTATTGAAAACATGGGTCTAATGCAGGTTTACAACTTTTCAAGGAAGCAAAAGATAGGGACTCCTAAGGAAAGGTTAGTAGGTTTTTCTAGTTCACTAATAATTTGTTTAGAAGATAAACTCATGATACAGAATCTTGCAAATCTTTGTTACTAGAAAATTTAATTTGAATGGGAATAGAATGAAGGCTAAGAAGGCTACAGTGTTGTGGAGTTGTGACATTAGAGCAATTTTTGGGTGTTGTGAGTTGACATGGATTGTAAAAGTTTTGATAAAATTGAAATTGATAGTAATATATTATGAAGAAATTTTTATTTTTAGCTTCAATACGGGTTTAGTTTCAAAAGAATTTAAAGATTTTTCATTTATTCTCAATTTCTTATTTTCTATAATTGAGGAGCTTCTATATCTTATAGTTAGATTTTTCTTTCAAGTGGATTGTTTGTCCAAGTTTTATACTTATGTAACTATATTTATATATAAATATATTATGATGTTTCTTATTTAAAAACAAATATCTTGAGCAATGGGATGATCACCCTGCTATAATGGCTATGGGTGTGGTTGATGGAACATCAGAAACCATTTTCCAAAAACTTATGTCACTTGGTCCCTCAAGATTAGAGTAAGTTTTATTAGTGTATCTTATCCACTTATGTTTCAATTTTTATCTTATCTTCTTTATGTATGCTCAATTCTGATATGTAGCACCTTTAAATTTCCCTATACCCATTTTTTCCTTTTTATTTCTTTTAGTAGTCAATTAGTCACAATGGCATTGAAAATATAACACTGAGTGCAAAGAAAGTAAATATATGAAGGATCATTGGTCTATTTTATGTTCTATAAGATAAATGCTTCAAAAATGGAGAATTACAAATAATGAAAATGTTAGATCATCCCAATGTTGTTGGTCTAAAGCATTGTTCTTACTCAACAGGTGAAAATTAATTTGTCCTAATTTTACCAATCTCTGTAGAATATTCTATTCTATGATTTTGCCTATTTAGATGTTGTAACTTTGTGCCTTGAGATATACACAATTGTTCTTAAAAGAACTTGTTGCACTATATTATTAGTATTCTTCAATCTGCCACCTAACATTTTCTACACTTAGTGGTTATTATTTTAATTTTTTCCACTTTTATCTACACTAGCGCACCAAGCACACTAGTATACCAGTGCACCAGGCTCACCAGCATACCAGCGCACCAGGCACACTAGCACCAGCAGCAGTGCATACTCCAGCACAATAGCCCAACACACCAGCTCCAACTCACCATCCCAGCATAACAACACCATTGCACCAGCCCAACTCACCAGCCCATCTCACCAACCTAGCATACCAGCCCAACGTAGTAGCACCTATGGTATTTTCCTTTTCTTTACACTTTTGTCGAAGTTGTGGTGGACTTGATTATGTTGAATTGAAGTACACTTATAAATGCTTATAATTAATAGTAAAAAGTATCTTTGTAATAGCAAGGTTTTATTATGTTTTAGTGTATAATAAACTATCAAATGTAATTATACTTTTAATTTTAATATAATATGATTTTTAATATTGTAATTAATAATAATTGTATTTTTTTCATTTTATGCATACCTTATGGCTTCGGTTATTGAAAGACCGAGGCCATAGGACATATCTATGGTCTCAGTTTTTTTAAAAACTGAGGCCTTAGACATACCCTATGGCGCCGAGTTTTTAAAAAACTGAGGCCATAGACATAAAAAATAGATGTCATAGGTAACGGTCTATGGTCTCTCTCACTTAGGCCTTAGTTCTTATAACCGTGGCTATAGACCTACAATCATGGTTAAAAACCGAAGCCATATGTACTTTTTGCAGTAGTGTTTTATGGTCATTGTTTTGAAAAATCATCCTAAAATATTTCAAACACAAATACTAGAATAGACGACCATGAAAAATTAAAGATTTTCAAGTGAATATATGCCTTTATTTTTCATGCCTTACACCTAACTCATAATTCTCACACAACACTTGGATGAAAGCCTTCATACTGCCACACTATAGCTCCAAAGTTAATGCCCAAGGCCTCGTTTTGACATCGTGGATTTCATCATTGCCCACGAGTGACATTGGTTAGATTTCATTATCGCCAAATTCTTTGATATCATAATATGATCTAGTTTTTAAGTGTTAATATGTTCAAGTAAAAGAACAACAAGAGGGGTGGGGAAGAATGATATTAACATACTAAGTTTTATCCTTATCCAACTTTTTCTTAATTATCTTTGGGCTTTTTAGTTAGATCTGGATCATTAAATTAATTAGTTTTTCGAAAATATTTCAATACTTGTCTCTATCATTGGAATTACCTAATGGTTCTATTATTCAGTATTTTGACATTTCATTATGCATTACCTAATAGAATATGCAAGGTATATGTCTTTTAGCCTTTCCATCTCTTTAAACTAATATTGCTCATCAATTTTTTCTAAGAAAATGTAATAATTTGTTATGCGTATTTTTGGCTTCTGCATGTAGACTTCTTGCTTAGGAAAAGGTATTTGGGAATTTATGCATAGATCTTGTGGTATCGTGGCACTAGATATTTGATGTATATCTTCTTTTAATGATAAATCCATTTTGATGTTTGAAGCTACCTTTGAAAGAATTTAAGGAAAGATATACATTCCTTGTAATTGGCTATATATATAGCTTGTTGATTAGTATTTCCATTGATATTTTTTCATTTGCATTGTCAATTGAAATTTACAATCACATATATTTAGACATGATTTAGAATTAACAAACTATTAAATCATTTTTCATATAAAAAATTGAGATTTTAGGACGGTCATATTAAGTGACCATCATGAAAGAATGTTTCACGATAGCCATTTTTGTTTACTAGGATAGTCATGGTCAAATTCCTATCATATTAAATATTTTCTATGACATATATCTAGTTTTTTAGAACGTTTTCATGATGGTCATTTTCCATTTTCCATGACAATTGCGACCATTCTAGTACCTATTCTCTATAATGATCATCTTCTATTTTATCAATTTTTCATGTCAATCGTTTTTTTTCTATGATGTTTGCTACCATCACAAAAACATCCATTTACCACGATGCCTATGATAACTCTATAAAAGTAGAGTTATTTAACCACTTCTAAACCCACTATTTATCTTGTTTGGTGCTAAATATACATGAAAATGCTTAATTTATATTTAATTATTTCAATGTGGATGGAACAATAGCAAACAGAGTGAAAATGAGACAAACAAATGTGAAAAATCAATCCATGCAACAACGAACATTTTTCAATGCCTCAATACACTTTTCAATTTCACATTTAGGGAGCTCTGTGCCTCAACATGCGTTATTTTTCAGGTCAAATTTTGCAACAATGGTTTAGTTTATAATCCTATTTTCACCCTCAACCCTTGGATCTTTTAGGATTTGGTCTAATGGCCCATATAAGGTTTTTCCCCTATAATTAACCCTAACGAGGGATAAGTTATATAGAATTCAAAATAAAAAACCTATAGTAACTACCAAGAGGAGAGAAAAGAGAGAAAAACTTCAAGATAAGATTAAAGAAGATAGAATTTTGTGAATAATTCAAGAGAAGATTAGTAATACCACTCAAAAAATTGAGTGTATCTCTTCTTCTTCTTCTTTTTCTTCTTTTTCTTCTTCCTTCTTTATCAATTTTTATGAAAAATCTCAACTTCATAAACTTAATTATGTCTAGCTAATTTATTAGTCTAGTGGCCTTATAAACACAATTTTCTACATGTGTTGATCTAATATTTTACCCCAATTGTGATTGCAATTCAATTATACAATTTAATCTAATTTTTATTCTATTAATTATTTGGCCATTAATTAATCTATAGTGGAAATTAAATATGTTTAATATAATTTTTTAATTGTCTTTCTTACTTAAATAACATGCATAATTACTAAGCAAAGATGTATGATTCTTATGTATGTGATCTATAATAAATGAACTTAATGAGTAGTATGAAATCTAGTTAGCATGAGAGTGAGATTAGATTAACTATTATATGATGTATAGTTTACTTGAAATAGGAATACATGTTAGGTTAGATTCAATTGATTATGTAATTGGTTGGTTATTATTTTGGGCTAAAGTTTAGTGATTTACATGCTTAGAAAATTGGGAGATTAAATATTCCTAGGTTATTTTCTCATATATTTTCCTAGTTTTTGAGTTCTGATTTGAGTAAGTAGTTATCATTTTTTTTATAATTTGTTATTGTCCATATAGTATTCATAATAGTTACATTGGTACTTAGTTATAAGTTACACAATTCCCTGTGGGATCAATATCTATACTTAGGTATATTATATTACTCGCACGACCCGTATACTTGTGATTAATGTATCATGTTTTTGATGCCGTTGCACGAGAGTTTAGTACTTGTAATGAATATCAATAATAGTTACTACCATACTAGCTTGGACTTTTTGATTTCTATTTTATTATTCTATTGTATGCCTAAGTTGATAGATGAAAATCTTGTACCTTTTGATCCAAAAAATAGAAAAAACCTACACTACTACAAAAAGAGGTATTAAAGTCGGTTAAAACCCGACTTTAAACCAATTTAAAGTCAGTTCGTTGAACTGCCTTTAATTTTTTTTTTTACAAAATTTGCTCATTTTCTATTAGACTCATAAATAATAACACATAATAACATAAATACAAAAATTTATACTCATAAATAATAACACATAATAACATAAACATAAAAATTTATACATATAATAATAAAAATACAAAAATTTATACACATAAGTAATAACACATAATAACATAAACACAAAAATTTATACACATAAATAATAACACATAACAGAAACACAAAAAATTATACACATAAATAATAACACATAATAACAGAAAAAATATGAATAATAAGTGCGTAGGATTAATAGAAATACTTACAAGAGTAAATGAAGTGACAAAATGAAGGAAATGAAGAAAAAATGGTGTTTTGTAAGTGAGAAATGAGTATAAAGTTTTTGAGTATTTTGCTCAAAAAAATAAGAAATCTAAAAGATTAGTTAGAGAGGAAGAAAACTCATTGACTGGCGTTGGAATTGGTGGTCGTAGGTGGCCAAAAAATGAGAAAGTGTGGAGGATAAATGGAAGAGGTTTTGTGTTTTTGAGAGTTATGCAACGTTTGGAATAGTTTCCACCAAATTTACCATAAGCTTTAGAATGAGGTACTGGAGCTAGAAAAACAAAACCTTACCTCTATAGATGAGTACTGAAATGCTTATGAGAGATTACGAAGAACATGTGTGAGGAGGAGCTTTATTGGAAGGATAAAGTACGGTTGGAGTGTTTGCATTATGGGGATCGAAACATTGCATTTTGTCACGACCCTGTAGCACAGCGGTAGTGAAGGGTGGCCATCAATGGACTGAATGATGATGGTGGGAGATGTTTCAGGAAAATAGTTAGGCTGGAGAGGATGGTCACAAATTATTTTACTAATTTTTTTTCTGTTGGTGATTATAACGTTGTTTAACACTCATTTCAAGCACCGATTTTAGAGGAACAAAATAACAAGCTTATTAGGCCAATTTTATACGAGGAAATTAGGCAAGCAGTGCTCCAAATAAATCCCTCAAAAGCACCTAAATAAGATGGTATGCCTTCTTTATTTTTTCAAAAATATTGGAATATTATTAATGTTAATGTGGTAAATGCAGATAAATGGTTTTCCGATATGATTCTATTGCCACTTTAGCTAATTATACTCATATTGTCCTAATACTCAAAGTGGATTCGTCTATGGATATGACTCAACTCAAGTCGATTAGCCTCTAATCGATAAGGGAAGTGATCTCTAACATTATTAACACTAACTAAAGTGCATTCATTCCATGGCGACTTATTTCAAATAATATACGTATAGCACATGAGTTGCTTCATTCTATTTAATATAGGAAACGGGGTAAACAACAACACTTGACACTCAAGCTAGACATGAGCAAGGTCTATGATAGAGTAGAGTGGGGATTTTTAAAAGCTATGATGTTGAAATTTGTTAGAGATTATTGTTATAAAGCTCCTTAATTTAAGGAGCAAATTAAGGAGCAAAACATGGAACAAAACAAGGAGTAAAACATGGAGCTTAATTCAAGGAGCAATTCAAGGAACCATTAATTTAAGGAGTAATTCAAGGAGTGAATTTTCCTATAAATAGATGTGTAATTGTAATGAATTAACCATCCAAAGTTTTCATTCCAATTGAGAGAAAAGCTTAGAGAGCAAAGCTTTTGTGAGAGAAAATTGAGAGTAATTTTCTTGAGTGTAATTGGGTTGTGGGTTGTGAGCGTTGTAAACACCTTGTGTAATTTCTACTCTTTCAGTAAAAAGATCTGCAGCAGGTCCGGAGACGTAAGCAAGATTGGCCGAACTCCGTTATCAAATTTGTGTGTTATTTTATATTCTTGCTTTCTCATAAGTTTGGCTTATCGAGAATTTGCGTTATTTCCCAACAACTGGTATCAGAGCTATTGGTAGTGATTTCTGTCAATTTTCTGCAAGAAATAATCAGAAACGATCCAGAGGAAGTCAGATTTTAGTGGGAGCAATGGCCGCAGATGAAGGAAGGGTGAAACTCGAGAAATTTGATGGCACAGATTTCGGGTTTTGGAAAATGCAGATAGAGGATTATCTGTATCAAAGAAATCTATATCAACCTCTCTCAGGGAAGAAGCCAGAGGCTATGAAGGAAGAAGATTGGAATCTTCTAGACAGACAAGCCCTCGGAGTTATTCGATTGACGTTATCCCGTAATGTTGCTTTCAACATAGCAAAGGAAAAGACCACGGCGGGTCTTATGGCAGCTCTCTCCAATATGTATGAGAAGCCATCAGCCTCAAACAAAGTGCACTTGATGAGGTGCTTGTTCAATTTGCGGATGACGGAAGGCGCATCGGTAGCTCAACATCTCAATGAACTCAACACAGTTACAACCCAGTTGAGTTCAGTGGAAATTGAATTCGATGAAGAAGTACGAGCATTGATACTTTTGTCTTCTCTACCAGAAAGCTGGAATGCTACTGTCACGGCTGTGAGTAGCTCATCGGGAAGCAATAAGTTGAAATTTGACGATGTTCATGATTTGGTTCTCAGTGAAGAGATCCGACGTAGAGAGATAGGTGAATCATTAACCTCTTCAGTTTTGCATACAGAGTCAAGAGGAAGAAATTCAACCAAAGGAAATGGACGTGGTAGAACTGACTACCGAGGTAGATCAAAAGACAGGAGGTCCAAATCCAGAAATCCTAATAATTCCCATAGCTCGAAGACTATCGAGTGTTGGAATTGTGGAAGAACCGGGCACTACAAAAATCAGTGCCCGAAGGACAAACAAGTGAAGGCAGAGGCAAATGTTACTTCCACCTCAGGAGGAGATGATGCATTGATATGCTCTTTGGAAAGCAAGGAAGAATCTTAGGTGTTAGACTCTGGAGCATCGTTCCATGCTACTTCACAAAAAGAATTCTTCGAGAAATATGTCCCCGGAAACCTTGGAAAGATATATCTTGGTGATGATCAACCATGTGCTATTATTGGCAAAGGTGTAGTGAAGATTAAGTTGAACGGATTTGTTTGGGAACTGAAGGATGTCAGGCATATTCCCGATCTCAGAAGGAACTTAATCTCAGTGAGGCAGTTGGCCAGTGAAGGCTACACTACGATCTTCCATGGTGATGATTGGAAGATTTCAAAGGGTGCAATGACAGTTGCTCGAGGCAAGAAAAGTGGCACTCTTTACATGACAGTGGAGGCACGTTGTTCAATTACAGTTGCAGCAAGCAATGAAACACCAAATCTGTGGCACCAGAGACTAGGCCATATGAGTGAGAAGGGGATGAAGATTATGCACTCAAAGGGAAAAATTCCAGGTCTATAGTCTACGGAGATAGACATGTGCGAAGATTGCATACTTGGAAAGCAAAAGAGAGTCAGCTTTCAGACAAGTTGCAGAATCCCAAAGAAGGAAAGGCTAGAGCTTATTCACTCTGATGTTTGGGGACCAACGACCGTCTCATCTATTGGTGGGAAACACTATTTCGTGACTTTCATCGATGATCACTCTCGGAAGGTATGGGTTTACTTTCTAAAGCATAAGTCTGAAGTATTTGAGGCTTTCAGAAGATGGAAAGCTATGGTGGAAAATGAGACGGGTTTAAAGATCAAAAAGCTCAGAACCGATAATGGTGGTGAATATGAAGACACCATATTCAAAAATTTCTACTATGAGCACGGGATCAGAATGGAAAGAACTGTGCCAGGCACGCCTCAACACAATGGTGTAGTTGAGCGTATGAACCGAACGTTGACAGAAAGAGCCAGAAGCATTCGTATACAGTCAGGTCTACCGAAGCAATTCTGGGCAGAAGTAGTCAACACGGCAGCTTACTTGATCAACCGAGGCCCATCTGTTCCATTGGAGCATAGAATACCAGAGGAGGTATGGAGCGGAAAAGAGGTGAAACTATCACATCTAAAAGTTTTCGGTTGTGTAGCATTTGTGCATATCAGTGATCAAGGCAGGAATAAGCTTGATCCCAAATCCAAGAAATGCACATTCATTGGCTATGGTGAGGATGAGTTTGGCTACCGCATTTGGGATGACGAAAAGAAGAAAGTTATCCGTAGCAGAGATGTGATTTTCAACGAAAGGGTGATGTATAAGGACATGCATAAAATAGACGCCAATGACTCAGAGCAGAATGAGTCAGTATTTGCAGATGCAGATGATGTCCCCGATACTTCCGCAATGGAACCAATTGTAACAAGTCCTCAGCCAGAGGAACTTGTTGGAAAAAGCAGTACACATCATTACGACACACCACAACCTCTTACTCCAGCTCCTGTATTGAGAAGGTCTTCTCGACCTCATGTGCCTAACAGGAGATACATGAACTATATGTTGCTGACTGATGGAGGGGAGCCTGAATGCTATGATGAAGCTTGTCAGACTCGACATTCCAACAAGTGGGAGCTTGCTATGAAAGAAGAAATGAAATCTCTCATCTCCAACCAGACATGGGAACTAGCTGAGTTACCTATGGGAAAGAAGGCACTTCACAACAAATGGGTGTACCGGGTGAAAGAGGAGCATGATGGTTCCAAGAGATTCAAAGCCCGCCTAGTTGTCAAAGGGTTTCAACAGAAGGAAGGAGTTGACTACACTGACATTTTTGCTCCCGTTGTGAAGCTCAATACTATCAGATCAGTATTGAGCATTGTAGCCATCGAAGATCTTCATCTTGAACAGTTGGATGTGAAGACTGCATTCCTTCATGGAGATTTAGATGAAGAAATATACATTTACCAGCCAGAAGGTTTCTCAGAAAGGGGGAAGAAGAACATGGTGTGCAGACTTAAGAAGAGTTTGTATGGCCTGAAACAAGCCCCGAGACAATGGTAAAAAAAATTTGACAACTTCATGCACAAGGAAGGTTTCCATAAGTGCAATGCTGATCATTGTTGCTACTTCAAGAGATATAGGTCCAGTTATATCATTTTACTACTTTATGTTGATGATATGTGATAAGAACCAAGGGTTTAGGACCTAGCTAATTTCAGATTATATAGCAAAGGGTTTCTCCACAAATCAATGGATATTACTCACCATTTTTTTGAGGAGAAAAGACGCCACAAGGAGCTGCTAATTCCTTGATAAGTCTAGCATAAATGACATCCTAACAAGTATGGATATTACTCACCACAAATGCTTGGATGCTAAACAACGCCACAAAGGTTGCCAATCCCTTGATAAGTTGCTTGAAGAGGAACAAAGAGCTAGAATGAGCTCTCAAATGATCTGAATATTCAAACTTCATTCCAAAATTGCTTTTACAAAGAAATTTGAGCCGCTCTTAAAAGGATTCAAACCAACCCTAAGCTATAATACATCACAACCCTTGATCTCATCCAAGGGCTAAAAATAAAAATAGCCAAAAAGCGAGAAAAGGTAGCAGCAAACATTGACCAAAATACATGGAAAAATTGGGGCAGTGACCACAAAGCAATCCCATAAAGTATTACATCTTAACCCTTGATTTCATCCAAGGGTCGAAAAGAGAAAATGCCCAAAATCAGTCCAAATGGCACTCCAAAATTGGAGGAAAACATGGGGCAGCTGAGAACAAAAGAAACCCTATAAAATATTACATCTTGACCCTTGTTTCCATCTAAGGGCTGAAATTGAAGCTGCCCAAAAAGTCCAAATGGCACAACAATGTGCCTAGTTTTATTTTGCCAATTTTTCCCTAATTTCCATCCTAGGATTGTCCCAATCCTTGCACTCCCAATTTAGGTCCCCTTGATTATGAATGACCTCTTGAATGATCCCATTTAAAGCCTTTTCGAGTTGTGCCTTCCTAGACCTTGTGATTGGTCCACTTGGAATTTGTAGCGCTCTATGATTCTCATCATTCCCCCTCTCTTCAAGAGGATTCGTCCTCGAATCATCACCTGCATAATCAAAAGGAGATAAATCAGAAACATTAAAAGAGGTACTAACATTATACTTACCAGGAAGATAAATTTTGTAGGCATTGTCATTGATTCGCTCAATCACTTGAAAGGGTCCATCTCCCCGAGGTTGCAACTTGGACCGTCTTTTTTCAGGAAACCGTTCCTTTCTCATATGCACCCAAACCCAATGACCAGGCTCAAAAATGACTCTTCGCCTCCCTTTGTTGGCTCTGTAAGCATAATCCTTATTTCTCTTCTCAATTTGCTCATGAATGTGTTCATGGAGCTTCTTCACCGTTTCAGCCTTCCTTGCACCATCTAAGTTAGTTTTCTCCGAAATAGGAATAGGTAATAAGTCCAAAGGAGTTAATGGATTGAAACCATAAACAATTTCAAATGGAGAATGATCAGTAGTTGAATGCACACTCCGGTTATAAGCAAATTCAACAAAAGGTAAACAATCCTCCCAATTTTTCAAATTCCTTTTATTACAACACTAAGCAACGTGGACGTAGTCCTATTGACTACCTCAGTTTGGCCATCTGTTTGAGGGTGACAAGTAGTCGAAAACAAGAGTTTAGTACCCATTTTAGCCCAAAGAGTTTTCCAAAAATAACTAAGGAATTTAACATCCCTATCAGACACAATGCTCCTAGGAACTCCATGAAGCCTAACAACCTCCCTAAAGAACAACTCTACTACATTAGTGGCATCATCGGTTTTATGACATGCTATAAAGTGTGCCATTTTAGAAAACCTATCTACAACCACAAAAATGGAGTCTCTACCCTTCTTAGACCTAGGTAACCCTAAAACAAAATCCATGGAAATATCTACCCAAGGTGTGCATAGTACGGGCAAGGGAGTATATAGTCCTTGTGGTAGGACTTTGGATTTGGCTTGCTTACAAGTGATGCATCTAGAACATATTCTCCCTACATCCTTCCTTATTGTTGGCCAATAAAAATGCTCACGCAAAACATCTAAAGTCTTCTTAATTCCAAAATGCCCCATTAATCCCCCCCCCATGGGCCTCCTTAATTAACAACTCACGCATGGAACATTTGGGTATACACAGTTGATTTTCTTTAAATAAATACCCATCTAATTTATAAAACTTTTCAAAGGAAGTTTTTTCACATGCATGGTAAATAGCAGAGAAGTCATCATCATTAGCATACATTTCCTTAACATATTCAAATCCTAGCAATCTAGCATTTAAAATTGAGAGTAAGGCATACCTCCGTGATAAAGCATCAGCTACAACATTCTCCTTACCTCTCTTATATTGAACAATATAAGGAAAAGTCTCAATGAATTCCATCCATCTAGCATGCCTCCTATTCAATTTACCTTGGCGCTTCAGATGTTTTAGAGATTCATGATCGGTATGGATGACAAATTCTCTTGGCCAAAGGTAATGTTGCTATGTCTCTAGGGTCCTAACCAAGGCATATAGCTCCTTGTCATACGTTGGATAATTAAGGGCTGCTCCATGAAGTTTCTCGCTGAAATAAGCGATAGGTCGCCGTTCCTGCATCAAAACAGCTCATATACCTATTCCTGATGCATCACACTCAACTTCAAAGGTTTTAGTAAAATCAGGTAAAGATAAAACAGGTGCAGAACATAAACTATCCTTCAATGCTTTAAAGGCTATCTCCTGATTCTCACCCCATTTGAAACCAACAGACTTTTTAATGACCTTGGTTAGAGGCGCAGCTAGTGTACTAAAATCTTTAAAAAAATTCGATAAAAACTAGCTAAGCCATGAAAACTTCTAACCTCGGTTACAGATTTAGGTGTGGGCCATTCTCGAATAGCCTTAACCTTTTCCTCATCTACTTCTATCCCCTTAGAACTAACAACAAAACCAAGAAAAACTAACTTGTCCATGCAAAAACACACTTTTTTAGGTTCGCATACAATTGTTCTTTTCTCAAAATTTCAAGCACATACCTAAGATGTAAGACATGCTCTTCAAGATTTTTACTGTAAATGAGAATATCATCAAAATAGACAACAACAAATTTTCCAATAAATGCACGCAGAATATGATTCATAAGCCTCATAAAAGTGCTAGGTGCATTTGTTAGACCAAAGGGCATGACTAACCACTCATACAATCCATGTTTAGTTTTAAAAGCGGTTTTCCATTCATCACCCTCTCTCATCCTAATTTGATGGTATCCACTTCTCAAATCAATTTTTGAAAAAATGCAAGAACCATGCAACTCATCTAACATGTCATCTAGTCTAGGAATAGGATGTCGATATTTTACCGTAATGTTGTTGATGGCTCGGCAATCAACACACATCCTGCTTGATCCATCCTTCTTGGGAACGAGTAGCACGGGAACAACACATGGACTCAGGCTCTCTCTAACTTGTCCTTTGATCATGTACTCTTCACCCTGTCTTTGAATCTCCTTAGTTTCTTCTGGGTTGGTCCTATAGACAGTCGGTTTGGAAGAGAAGCCCCGGTATAAAGTCAATTTGATGCTCAATCCCCCGATTGGTGGCACCCCATCCGGAATCTCTTCAGTGGAACACGTCTTCAAATTCCCGCAAAAGAGAAATAGTGGTACTAGGCAAAGATCGGGTTAAGATCGTTAATAGAAAAATTTGCCTCCTTGTACAAAAGTACAAGTATGGGCTGTTTTGAATAAAAAGCCCTCTTGACCTCACTTGCCTTAGCATAAAAATTCACATTTTTTTTCTCTAGTATTTTTCCACTCTCCTCTCCTTTTTCTTCACTCTTTTTTTTTCTTTCACTCTTTTTTTCTTTTTCATTCTTCTCTTTTTTTCCTTTTTCCCTAATCATCCTCAATTGATCTTCAAAGACTTGCTTTGGTGAAAGGGGTACAAGTGTGATGTTTCTACCATTCTTCACAAACGAATACTTGTTTCTATATCCGTCATGTGTAACCCTCCTATCATATTGCCAAGGCCTACCTAGCAAGATGTGTCCAGCTTGCATGGGTACCACATCACACATCACCTCATCCTTGTACTTTCCAATGGAGAAGCTCACTAATACTTGCTTATTAACCTTCACTTCCCCACTATCATTTAACCATTGCAACTTGTAAGGCTTAGGGTGTTCAAATGTGGGCAACCCTAATTTCTCAACTAAGGTAGTACTAGCCACATTGGTGCAACTTCCCCCATCTATGATAACACTACACACTTTGTTACTCACATGACATCTTGTGTGGAAGATGTTATCTCTTTGTTGTTCAAGGTCATCCTCCTTGACTTGAGTGCTCAAAGATCGCCTTATTACAAGTGCTTCCCCATCCACGGGTCCTATCTCCTCTTCACTAACTTCCCCTACTGCATGGCGTCTCATCTTCTTCACTTTCATTATCGGTTCCAACCTCACCACTTGCTAAGGTGATCATTACCTTCTTATTGGGACATTGAGAGGCTATATGACCATTACCAAGACACCGAAAACACCTTAAGTCACGATTACGAATTGGAGTGTTGATTTTACCTTTGTCCTTGCTAGTCCCCATCTCTTTGGCTTTGTAAGGCTCAAATGTTGGTTTGGATGTAGCTATTTCATCTTTTTTCTCATTGGACTTCCAAGGATTAGTAAGGTTTGGTTTTTGAGTAATGGGACTAGACCTTAATGGTTGGGATCGAAAACTCCGTTTCTTTAATTGTCTTTCCACCTTGATTGCCATATGGACCATGTCCTCCATCTCCACATAATGATGAAGTTCCACAATGTTGGCAATGTCCGGATTCAACCCACTAAGAAACCTAGCCATGGTTGCCTTTCTATCTTCCTCAACATTAGCTCTTGCCATAGCCACTTCCATTTCCTTGTAGTACTCATCAACACATTTATATCCTTGAGTCAATCTTTGTAAGCGTTGGTATAACTCTCTATAGTAGTAGCTAGGCACAAACCTCTTTCTCATGATAGCCTTCATGTCCTCCCAATTATCTATGGGCCTTTCACGGTTTCTCCTCCTACTAATGACCAATTGATCCCACCAATTCAATGCATAGTCATAAAACTCAATTACAGCAACGTTTTACTTTTTTCTCCGTGGAGTAGTTGTGACATTCAAAAATATGCTCCACTTTCTTCTCCCACTCCAAATACAACTCCGGGTCATTCTTTCCTTGGAATTGTGGTATCTTCATTTTTATACTACTTAGATCTATTTCAATTCCATCTTGAGCTCTAGGTGGGGGTCTCCACATACCTCCTCTACCATTTCTTCCACCTCTATTCCCATTTCTTCCTCCTCTAGGCATTCTTTCCCCCTCTTCCTCCAATTCTTCTTCCCAATCTTCTTCCTCTATATCATCCCCAACATGAGCTTGCCTATTAACCCTCCTAACATTGGGTGGAGGTGTCCCTCGTTGTAAAGTAGCTATGGAATTTTCTTGCCTTTCCAATCTTTCATTCATATCAACTACCAAGTTGTTCATCCTTTCAAATGATTGTTGCAGCGCCCTCATCATGAACATCATATCCGGTCTTCCTTCGGGACTACTGTTTGACATTTTTTTTTTCAATTCTACACAACAATAGGTTAGTGTAATAAAATAGAACTAATGTAAATTCACAGAATACCTCACGTGTTTAGCGCTCGGATTGATCGCTCAAACCCTCTTAGTTCCTAATCAAAGCAACCAAATCCAGGAATTCCAACCAATTTGTAGAATTATCAAACACCCAAAAAAACAAATAGTTCACAATATCCCACTTGTTAAAGCACAAAGGAAACTAACTCAAAGTGTTTAGAGGAGTAAGCACAAGAAAAAGCAATAGAACAACATGATTGGAAAAACAACAATTTCCCCAAAGGAACTAAGCACACAATGGAATATTTATAATCAAAGTGCAAAATCCTTGAAACTATGAGTTCTAATACTCACTAGAAATTAGCAATTGCAATTTGGCCAACTGCTTTTTTTTTCTGCTTTTTTTCGAATTACTTCGCCTCTCTTTTTTTCTGTTTTTTTTTCTTTTTGGGGCAATTATGCTAATAACTCTAGGGTAAATCAATACAATACTTTCAATATGAGTTTAAGTGATGTTTAAGATTGGTAAAATAGCACATAAATTATGACACAAAGGGAAAATGAAATTTCCGCAAGAAACTACCACAGAAATACCAGAAAACAACCAAAAACTCAGAATATTTCAGATTTTGTAGAATAAGCAAGGAAAAGTACGTAATAGATTCAAGAATAGCAGAATTTGCAAGGAAAATGCAAAAAACGTGGAAACAAAGAAGAGCAATATTTTTAGGGTATGGAGAATAAATTTCAAAGAAGAACACAAATGAGAATGATATTTATTTTTTCGTTTTTTTTTGTGTCGAAATACAACAAGAACACAAGAACAAGATCAAATATAAAGGATAGGAATCGAAAATTAGCACCAAAAGCTCGATACCAAATGATAAGAACCAAGGGTTTAGGACCTAGCTAATTTCGGATTATATAGCAAAGGGTTTCTCCACAAATCAATGGATATTACTCACCATTTTTCTCGAGGAGAAAAGACGCCACAAGGAGTCGCTAATTCCTTGATAAGTCTAGCATAAATGACACCCTAACAAGTATGGATATTACTCACCACAAATGCTTGGATGCTAAACAACGCCACAAAGGTTGCCAATCCCTTGATAAGTTGCTTGAAGAGGAACAAAGAGCTAGAATGAGCTCTCAAATGATCTGAATATTCAAACTTCATTCCAAAAATTGCTTTTACTGAAGAAATTGAGCTGCTTCTTAAAAGGATTCAAACCAACCCTAAGCTATAATACATCATAGCCCTTGATCTCATCCAAGGGTTGAAAATAAACACAGCCAAAAAGCGTAAAAGGTAGCAGCAAACATTGACCAAAATACATGGAAAAATTGGGCGGTGACCACAAAGCAATCCCATAAAGTATTACATCTTAACCCTTGATTCCATCCAAGGGCTGAAAAGAGAGCTGCCCAAAATCGGTCAAATGGCACTCCAAAATTGGAGGAAAACATGGGGCCGAGAACAAAAGAAACCCTATAAAATATTACATCTTGACCCTTGTTTCCATCTAAGGGCTGAAATTGAAGCTGCCCAAAAAGTCCAAATGGCACAACAATGTGCCTAGTTTTATTTTGCCAATTTTGCCCTAATTTCCATCCTAGGATTGTCCCAATCCTTGCACTCCCAATTTAGGTCCCCTTGATTATGAATGACCACTTGAATGATCCCATTTAAAGCCTTTTCGAGTTGTGCCTTCCTAGACCTTGTGATTGGTCCACTTGGAATTTGTAGCGCTCTATGATTCTCATCAATATGTTAGTAGCAGGTTCAAATATGGATGATATTAAAAGGTTGAAGCAGCAATTGTCAAAGGAATTTGACATGAAAGACTTGGGTCCAGCAAAGAAGATTCTTGGAATGCAAATCACAAGAAATAAGAAGAAAGGATCCTTGCAGTTATCTCAGGCAGAGTACATCAATCGTGTTTTACAAAGATTCAACATGGGAGATACCAAGCCAGTTAGCACACCCTTGGCTAGTCATTTTCGCCTATCTAAGGATCAGTCCCCTCAGATAGAAGAAGAGAGAGAATTCATGGCTAAGGTTCCTTATGCCTCAACCATTGGAAGTTTGATGTATGCAATGGTCTGTACAAGACCAGACATTGGCCATACAGTGGGAGTTGTTAGCAGATTTATGTCAAATCCAGGGAAAACTCATTGGGAAGCAGTCAAGTGGATTTTGAGGTATCTGCGAGGCACCACAGAAAAGTGTTTGTACTTTAGTAAAGGAGAGTTAAAAGTACAAGGATACGTAGATGCAGACTTTGGAGGTGAAGTTGATCACCGAAGAAGCACCACTGGTTATATATTTACTGTTGGAACTACAGCTGTTAGTTGGATGTCACAAATACAGAAAATTGTCACTCTATCCACTACAGAGGCTGAGTATGTAGCAGTAACTGAAGCTAGTAAAGAGATGATATGGCTTCAAGGTTTGTTAACTGAGTTGGGATTCAAACAAGAGAAGAATGTTCTGCATAGTGATAGTCAAAGTGCAATACACTTGGCGAAGAATTCAGCATTTCATTCTAGAACCAAACATATTGGACTTCGTTATCACTTCATCAGATCTCTATTAGAAGATGATGTGTTAATACTGGAGAAGATTCAAGGAAGCAAAAATCCAGCAGATATGTTAACAAAGGTGGTGATTATTGACAAACTGAAGTTGTGCTCAACTTCAGTTGGTCTGCTAGAGTAACAAAGACTAGAAAAGTTGCTGCATTGATCGAGGTATGAAGACAGATTGAAATCAGTCTTCAAGTGGGAGATTGTTAGAGATTATTGTTATAAAGTTCCTTAATTTAAGGAGCAATTTAAGGAGCAAAACATGGAACAAAACAAGGAGTAAAACATGGAGCAAAACATGGAACAAAATAAGGAGTAAAACATGGAGCTTAATTCAAGGAGCAATTCAAGGAACCATTAATTTAAGGAGTAATTCAAGGAGTGAATTTTCCTATAAATAGATGTGTAATTGTAATGAATTAACCATCCAAAGTTTTCATTCCAATTGAGAGAAAAGCTTAGAGAGCAAAGCTTTTGTGAGAGAAAATTGAGAGTAATTTTCTTGAGTGTAATTGGGTTGTGGGTTGTGAGCGTTGTAAACACCTTGTGTAATTTCTACTCTTTCAGTAAAAAGATCTGCAGCAGGTCCGGAGACGTAAGCAAGATTGGCCGAACTCCGTTATCAAATTTGTGTGTTATTTTATATTCTTGCTTTCTCATAAGTTTGGCTTATCGAGAATTTGCGTTATTTCCCAACAAAATTGGGATTTTCTACCAAGGGGGTTGAATGGATTATGGCTTATATCTCAACTGTCACTTATTCATATGTGGTGAATGGAAAACAAGTGGGTTATTTTAGACTTGAGAGGGGTATTTGTTAGGATGATCCATTGTCACCATTCCTTTTTTTTAATTGTGCCTAAGGGTTATCTAGCTTGTTACATAAGAAACAACAAGTTGGGAACGTTAGTGGCCTCCAGATGAGTAGAACGAGTCTTGCTATCTATTACTTATTATTTTTTGATGACTATCTAAAAGATCCTCAAGTCAAAAATTAATCATTTAAGAACTATATTTAATTTGTACGAAGAAGTGTCAGGACAAGTGGTTAATTATATAGTTCTTTTAGTTCCAATACTGATGACGTAACTTGCCAGTCCATTACACAGAATATTGAGATTGTTGGTTCCATGGGTTTTGATAAATATATGGGTCCTCCAGCTTGTTTTGGACGAGCAAAATGGGCACAAATTAATTACTTTCTAGACAGGGTACCAGGAAACATTCAACATTGGATAACAAAGTTGTTATCCCTATTCGTAAAAGAGGTGTTTTTAAAATCAGCAACATGTGCTATACCCAATTATGCTATGCAAATGCTTTGTATTTCTAGTGGGCTTATGTTCTCATATCTAGGTTAACTTACAAAATTTTTGGTGGGGAAGAATAAATGGATCTCAAAACACACACTGGTTAACATGGAAACGATTGTGTGATCTAAAAGATAAAGGTGACTTAGGTTTCAAAAATCTAAAGGCATTTAATCTGGCCATGGTAGCAAAACAATGTTGGTAATTGGTACAATTTCGAGAATTACTGATTGGTAAAGTGTACAAAAGAAAATATTTTGTGGGTGATCTTTCCTTTTAGCTAGATTAGGCTATTCATTCTCCTAGGTTTGGCATGATTTTGTAGAAAGCAAGAAAAAATTTTATTACTGCATTTCACTAAGAGTTCATAGAGGTACTTCTCGTAACATCTAGGAGGACCTATGGTTACCAATCCCCTCTCATTTTAAGCCATTTCTACTCTGGTCAAGGGTGTTTGGCGTGTTAGTGATCTGATAGAATTTCACCACGAATGTTAGAATATTGATAGAGTATGTCGAGTTTTCAATGCTGTTGATGCAGAATTGATCCTAAAATCCCAATTCAACCAGCAATAAGAATGGATAAGTTAGTGTGGCACTTTACATCTCATAGGGGTTAATATTTAGTTAGTTCAACTTATACGATCGCTTGTGATGTATTAAGGAGACCTATGGGCAAGTCTTGCAATATTGATGGTCTGGATAAGTTAATCTGGAAGTATTTTTGAAAGCTTAAAACATTCCCTGATGTCTGCCTTTTCATTTGGTGCTATTTACATAATGCTTTAACTATGAAGTATTTTGTCAAGCAATCTGTGGTGGTGGATGCTAACTGCCCAATTTGTGGCAATTAGGTTGAGTGAGTCTCACACCTATTGTTAGAATATTATAACGTTAGCTCTATCTTAACTAGCTTATGTCATTTTTTTTTTTCAATTTTTCACAGTTTAGTAGAGGCTACTTATGAGAGTTCTTTCGATCTTTTTACCAATGAGCGAGTTCAAAAATGAATAGGGATGAATTACTGGTTATAATGTGTACATGTTTTTGATGAGTGTGATCTATTCAGAATTCACTGATACTACAAGCAAAAGTATTTGATTTGGGATAGTCGTTCGTATTATTTGTCAATATCGTGTTCGCATATTTTGGCTAATTCTATTTGTTTCTAGTAACTAGTTAAATTAGTGGCTTGTATATGGACTTTTCTTTTGCGTTCTATTGTTTTTAAGCTTTGTGCTTGTTGTACTATTCTCGCTCAAATTTACTGAGTGATTTATTAAATAAAAGCAGTGTCGTATAGTTTGAACCAAATTAAAACAAAGAAAAAAAATTAAACTAAACGTTACAAATTTATGGTATTAGAACCTATTAAACCAATGAATTAATATAACAGTTACAAAAATAATTATTATTATTGAATTAAATGACATATATAATTTATTAAAAGAGTAATAATAAAGGTATTAGTAAATAGATACAGGTGTTGGAAATCTTTTTCCTCTTCTTTTGGGTTACTCTATAAGCCATTTTTTAGTTTACTATATTATTATATAATAAAAAGTATAAAAATAATTAAATTCAACAAAATAATATATTAAACTACGTAAAATAAATAAATTTAACAAATCAATGGAATAGAATTCATTAAATTCAACAAATACAAGAAATTATTTTTACCGAAAGATTACATGTGATATTTTTAAATATAAGAATTACATTTATCTAATTCTTTTTTTAAAGATTTTATTGAAATATTCAATGACATAGTCACCAATAATGTAATGGACTAATTTTTCACTTCATATGATTTTATGTAAATTTGTTAGATGAAATTTTTTGTTCATGAAACTATTGTATTTGAAATTTGAATGTTAATATCTTTATAAGAAAATATAATTATGAATGTGAATTCATTGTTTACTTAAATTTTTCAAAAAAAAAATAACTAAGTTAAACAAAATGCAATATAATAGATAATAGGTTGTAAATAATATTGATGATATATTATTTAATGAACATATAATTAGTAAAGTTTAAACAAGAAGAAAATATGAAATATATACAAAAATAAGAATATTATGGTATTTTACTCTTCAAATGGTAAACTTACTCTTCAAATACATGGGACACTATATTAATGTTATTTGGTGTAATTTATTCTCCTAATAATAAAATCATCAATACACTATTCGTTTTAGAATTTAAGAAGATTGCTTCAAACTTGAAAGAGTACAAATTGTAATTTAATTTAATAAAGTTTGTATTAAATTTAGATTTTAAAATGATAAATAAATAATTAAACCTAAATTTAAAGAAATGACACTTAATGTAAAATATGAAAAGGTGAAGTCAATATGGTACATTCCTACTCAAAAGGAACACTTAAGTCTTTAATAGTGGTAATAGATGCAAAAACAATTTTGCAAAAAAATAACTTTTTTAATGAAAAGTTGTTGAAGACAAGTCTCAATATGCGCACCATAACATACCAACTAGATTGGCAACTTTCTAGCACCCTTCTTATTGTTCTCTCAAGTACGAATATTATTAAATAGAGATAAATATAAATATGCAAACTTGAAAATTTCTTTTTTAGTTACATGCCTAATTAGATAGAAGGGGTGAATAGATAATCAACAAAATTATGACAAATTAAAATTTTTAGGACGACTAGGCATGCAATCATTGGATCACCAAACTATTCACTTTGAAAAATAAGGTCTAATTACGAAGCCATATCTTATACTATCCAAATAATCTACTTACAAGTTGCTACTTTCATAATAATCTCTATAAGAAAGATGTTCGGATCCAAACCAACGTTCCGACAAATTGAGTCACATAAACAATCGAACCAATTCTACAGTACCTGAAATGTTAGCACAATCACACAAGTAAAAATGTGTGTCCTAGAACTAATTCAATAATGAATAACCCTAACTAGATGATTTAATATATTAGTAGATAAATAAAAATCCCTAGTTACCACAAAATAGATGTTTAACCACAATATTAAAAATTTATTGGTTTATTGATCAATCTAACACAACCACTAATATTTGATAAATTAATTAAAGAAAAAAAGCCTACCATAAAAATTTTTGTAAAACATATTTTCAGAGAAAGCTTAGATGTAAAATTAGATTCAGTTATGGTTAAGAAAATTGTTACCTAAAGGTTTGTTTAAATATAATGAGATGGAGCCTTAGGTCACATGGCTACTATAGTTCGTCCTTAAAAACATTTAAAAATGCTTTAAAAAGTAAGGATAATATGGTAATGAAAAAAATTGGCTCGAGTAAAAATTAGGTTAAAATTGATAACCTCACCATTCGATTGATATAGACTGTGCTTGATATATTGAGCATGGTCGCTCGATTGATAGACCCTAAAAAGTTTGATCAATCTAGTCAATCCTTGATCAATCTAGTTAAACAAATAATTAAATCTAAAACAAGTAGATCGATCTACTCATTAATATCAATCGATCTAGTGCTCAATCTATCAAGTATTAATATCTCAATTGATCTAGTCATATTAAAAATTAATTCAGTCAGTTTTAATTAAACTCGACCAATCTAGATATGGCTCGATCGATTGAGTAATATTTATACAAAATATTCCTATATGTCTAGCATGACATCTATCATGCATGGGAACAAAGATATAGTTGATATGTGTTCATTGAAGCTCATTGATTTCTTCAACTTGAAAATATACTCGAAAGTCACACTTTCAAACTGAAATTACATTTAGATATTTTTTTCATAAATATCACCAACACTTATAAACCTTATGATCTCCCCCTTTGGCATATTCTTATGACAAAACCTCTCTCTCATAACATAACGCTCATAGTAAAAATAAATTTTTATATAGTGAAACTATCCTATGATCTAGTAAAACCTTCTTTGCTTGAATTTTCAAAGCTAATGTATACACTGAAAAACATAAACAATCAAATAACTTGTCTTGAAAGACTCATTATTCATTAGTTCAGTGTTTATAACAATAGGAAAAGTGAAGAATATTCATAAGAGTTATTAATCATAAAATATAAATTAAAAGGTATTACTCCCATATGTGTAATATTTCCAATTAATATTTTTCAAAGTCAATTCCCAAAGCAATTCTTCCCCTTTTTACAGATTTAAAAAAAATCAATTTTTCTCTCATTAATGTCATATGAATAAACAATATAATCATAAAGCAATGAAAATAATTGAGTAAGCAATTAGCGTATTCAATGACCAAAAAAATGAGCACACATTCTAAAAAGCTTAGAAACAATCAAAACAAAGAGCTAAAAATAATATGTTTTCAAAGTTGATTATCCCCTTAAGTTCTATGACCCTTCTAAAAAAATTAAAATAAAACACAAATTTATAAGAATTGGTATATAATTTTTTTAATTGAAGGTAGTAGACTTAATAAATATACTACTACAAAAGGTGGCATTTAAGTTGAGATTTAAAGTTGGTTTTAGGGAAAACCGACTTATAAAAAATTTAAAATTGATTAGCTGAAAAATTCACTTAAGACACGTAGATTTTAGCATCGGTTGACATGTTGAATAAATGCTACACGTAGGACATAGCATCGGTCCTATGTGTCAACCGACACTATCAACGTGTGTAGCGTCAGTTGACATGTAGAACCGACACTACGTCCTAAGTGTAGTGTCGATTCAACATGTCAAACGACACTACACACATGGATATTTTTCTTTTCTATTCTTTTTCCCCATTAGACAGAACATTCCAGTGCTGTAAACACTCAAAAACCTAAAACTGACCTCCACTCCTCCTCCAATCTTTTTCATTTTCCTGCCACATATGTCATATTATGTAAGTTTTGTATAAATTTTAGTAATAAAATAAATTTATATATTTATGACTGTGATTTAAAGTTGGTTTTTAATTTATTTATTTTGTTAATATGAAATGGGAAAGACATGATTCAACAATATGATGTTGATTAAAAATTTAAGTTTGAAGTAGTATAGTTATTTAAAAATATATTAATCATCACAAAATTGTTATATAAATTTTGTTTTATATATATTAAATTTGAAATCAACTCAAATGATGTAGCATATTATTATTAGTAATTACAATCAATCTCATATAATTATATTTATGTGTATATATTTGTTATGTTTGGTTTTTATGTATTTATTTTTATATGATGTTTTGATAGATATTTTGATAATTAGGAAATTCATATATAATAATATCTGAAATATATTAGTTGGATACATATTTAATATGCATAATTTCATTAATAGAAAATTGATATATCTTGGATGTCAAAGTGTAGAATTAAACAGGACTACATTTCTGGAGTTAAAAGTTTTTTAGAATTTGCTTGTAGAAATAGTAATAATGAAATTAGTATGATTCGATGCACAAGTGTTAAATGTAAAAATGAGCAATTTCATGATGTTGACGAGGTTAAGTATCACCTTATCCGTAGTGGTATTCTTTTGAGTTATAAATGTTGGTATTATCATGGAGAAAATATTGATAATACTCATGGGGAAGAGATAAATAAGAATGTGAGTGGATTATATACATCTTATCATAATGTACAAACAAAAATATGTTTAATGGTGTTGAAGATGAACTACACGATAATGATCCTGAAAACTTTAAAAAACATCTAAAAGATGCCAAAAACCCATTGTATCAAGAATGCAAGAAATATACTAAAATATTGGGATTGGTTCATTTGTACAATGTGAAGGAAAAAATGGTTTTTCGGACAAGGATTCACAAAATTACTAAATGTACTAATAGATATGTTTCTTGAAGGTATTGAATTGCCATCTTCAATGTATGAAGTGAAGAAATCTCTTAGTCAATTTGGCATGGAATATCATAAGATTCATGCTTATCCAAATGATTACATTCTTTATAGAAAAGAATATGAGACATTAGATAATTTTTCTGATGTGTCAAGAATCAAGATGGAAGCATGCTACAAATGAGACAACACCTAAGAAAGGCGTGCTCGCAAAGATTTTTTAGTACTTTCCTCTGATTCCTTGCTTTCAAAGGTAGTTTAAAAGTAAAGAGACATCATCAAAGATGTTGACTTGGAATTCAAATAATCGATCTGATGATAGGGGTGCTACGTTGTCCTTGTGATTCTCTAAATTGGAAAGTAGTAGATAATTTATCCCCTCAATCTGCATCTGATCCACACAATCTTCATCTTGCCATTGTTGCTGATGTAATTAAACCACATGGTTCCCTTAGTAGTAGATATAGATGTTGGCCTATAATTATTGTATTATACAATCTTCCTCCCTGGTTGTGTATGAAAAGAAAATTCATGATGTTAACATTATTGATCTCAGGACCGAAACAACCCGAAGTTGATATTGATGTAGGTTCTATTATGGACAATTAATGATTTTCCTGCCTATAGGAACTTATCAGGACATGCAACAAAATTTTATATGGGATGCCCTATATGTAGTGATGGCACTTCTACAACTTATCTTGTTCACGGATGAAATATGTCTTATAGAAGACAGAAGATTTTTGCAATCTAGACACAAGTTTAGATACCAAAAGAAACTATTCGATATTGAAGAAGATCATGATCCTGCACGCAAACCTTTGCGAGGTGTTGAGATATTAAGGCAATTGAATGGTATGACATTCAAATTATATGGAAAGATGAAAACAAATACTCACTAATGGAGGAAAACAAAAGAGGTCAACTAATAAAATGGGTGAAAATGAAAATGTTACTAAATCAATAGATCATGGTTGTCGTAATAAAAAATCAATATTTTGGGAATTACCTTATTGGAAAGACCTACACATTTGTCACATCTTAGATACCGTGCACATTGAGAAAAATGTATGTGAGAGCTTAATTGGTACATTACTTAATATACTTGGAAAAATGAAGGATGTAATTAAAGCAATACTGGATTTAAAGAAACTAGGCATATGACTTGAATTGGCATCAAGGGTGGAAAATAATAAGAATTGAACATACTTGCCACCAACATCATATAAAATGTCAACAAAATAGAAGGATGTGTTTTGTAAATATTTGGTGGGTGTGAAAGTTCTTGATGGTTACTTATCCAACTTAAGAAATTTTGTGTCTATCATTGATAAGAAACTTTATGGATTGAAATCACATGATTGTCATATCTTAATGCAACAATTATTACCTATTGTTATTAGATCAATTATTCCAAAACATGTTCGATTATCAATAATTCTTCTTTTTTCATTCTTTAATACCATATGGAAGAAATCTGTTTCAATTGGTGAGTTAAACTCTTTACAGAAATATGTTGTAGAGAATTTGTGTCTAATTGAAAAATATTTTCCTCCCTTCTTTCTTTGATATAATGATTCACTTGTGTATTCATTTAGTTCAAGAGGTTCAATCGTGTGGCCCTACTTACTTAAGGTGGATGTATCCTTTTGAGAGATACATGCAAGTCCCTAAAGGATATGTAAATAATAGAAATTGACTTGAATGATACACAGTGGAACATTACATTGCCAAAGAGGCCATTGAGTTTTGATCTCAATACTTTGGTGGTTGCACTGAAATTGGGAATCCTATGCACAAGTTTTTCTTAAAAAAATCACATGATCCAAGTAGTTAACCCTATGCTTGGTGGAAATACGAAATTGTTTATTGATCACACTCGATGGGATAAAGCACACCAAATCATTTTGGTAAATAATAATGAAGCATAACCGTACATAGAGTAAGTGATGATAGGTTCAACCTTTTTCATTTAAAATAAAATTATTTTTTATTTAACTATTAATGATATCTAATTGATATATCTTTAATAACATTAAAAAATGCATTTAAACTTACTAAAGATCAATCCTCGTTATAAAAAAGGAGGAGAGAAATGGTTGTATGATGAACATAAGAGAGAGCTTATTAATTGGTTTCGCAACCATGTAAGTGTCACATACAATATTTCATTAGTACTTCTATGCAATGTTTTAAAACTTTGTTTTAAACAAATTTCGTGTTTTTATATGCATAGATTAAAGTTAAACTCAACAAACCCAATCATAAAATAACAGAAAGTTTAGAATGGCTTGCACATGGTCCAAAATTTGATGTCAAATCATTTTCTAGTTTCACAATTAATGGATCAAGGTTTATGACTCAAGTAAGGGACAAAGTCTCAATAAATCAGAATACTGGTGTGATGATGGTTGCACAAACTATGCAATTTTTCCATTCAAAAGATGGTAATCCTGTACTTTTTGATAGAACATATTATGGTAATTCAAGAAATTTGGAAACTCGATTATGAGGTCTTCCATGAAATAGTATTCTTGTGTGATTGGGTCAAAGATGTTATCAATGTTGGATATAAAATAAATGATTTTGGATTTACCCTTGTAAATTTATCCAAGATAAGTCACACTGATGATCCTTTCATGTTAGCACTTCATGCAAAACAAGTATTTTACGTGAGCGATCAAATTGACACAAGATGGTCAGTTATGTTAACACCTCCACAAAAAGATTTCTACCATTGTGATGCTTTAGAAGATGATGAGATACTTGATACATTATCCAATATTAGTCATTTCTCAAAAAATTGCCTAATGTATGTGATGATCTAGTTGATGACGATGATTCTTCGTCATGGACTCGAAGTAATTGTGAAGGAATATATATATATATGATAAACAACCTAATTAAACATAATATATGTTCTATATTATTCTAATAACTCTTGCATGTTTATATGTATGGACTTAAAATTGTCAATTAATTTATATTTCATCATTGTTTGTAGATATTTCATGGATCCTAGGGTACTAGATCTTGTAGATCCAAATGATCCATTAGGGCATTTGAAAAGAAGGGGTTGGGAGAATATACTTGATGCTCCACTTAATCCAAATGATAGAGTACCCATTCTATTTGATGCTACAGGTAATGTATTAGGGGGGAAATGGTCAACAATTGAAATCCTTTATTGGTAGACTTGTGAAGTCAAGTGTACCAATCAATATAAATGATTGGACTAAGGTTGACAAAGCTAAAAAGTTCAAAATATGCAAAACCATTTGTGTAAGTCTCTTTTATTTTATAACTAATTACATATATTATATCTTTATTGTATTATATCTCATCTTTTATAGTGTGTTTTTACAAAATCGTTATAAAATCCCTGACACTTGGATGAGTGATAACTATATTTTATATAGTTATTTTCACCTATTTTATTAATTATGATTGCTATGTTCTTGACATTTTTGTTTAATTTTAGTTAAATAAATTAATATTCACCTTTTATATGTAGAGAAATACATTTTTAAGAATATTAAATAATTTGTATCAAAAATGTACTTAATTGCAAATTTTTGTCCAAAAATCTAATTTCAAATAAATGAGTGCTTAATTGCAATTATTAAACGTCAAAAATATAATTTAAATTAAAATTGGGCTTGATTGCAATTAAAGAAAGATTAAAATGTTATTTGAATTAAATTTGTGGGTCAAAATGTAATTAAGGAAATTCAATTTTTTGCGCAGGAGAATAATGCCACGCGCAACACTCAGGACTCTCAACACCCACCGTTCGATCATCCAATCAACGGTCCAGATGTGGCGAGTGCATTTCAGACAAGACAAAAGAGAGTACCCAGAATTATTGTTACACGCAGCTTGGCACAACGGGGCCCACCTGCCACGCAAGCCGGCGTGCAGCGTGGGACCCACATGTCGGCTGCGCAGAATTTCCCCCGAGGCGCATCGCTCACCGTTGGATTGGTTGAACGGTCCAAATTGAAGCGCGTGGAACCAAGCTGTTGCGTACTGAACCGCTTGTTTAAAAATCCTGTGCGACGCAGTTCATCTAAGCGGCGTGCACCCTCGAGTTTTACAGAAGAAGAAGAAGCCACGTGTCAACTTTATCTATAAGCCAATAATATTCTGACACATGGTATATTACAATGAGCGCGAACGTGCAAGAACACACCCTCATTGCAACCATTGCCCCCAAGTTTCGCGCGCCCCAGTCCCGTGCGACAATTTATGTGTGCGCCCATTACTTGAAACCAATGAGTTACTGCCACGTGTCCCACTATTTATATCAACGAATCAAATTTTGACACGTGGTAGCGTTTATTGAAAAGAAAAATAGAAATTCACGGCTCGCCCCTCACGCGTTTGCATTCCAGTTTTCGATACCACTTCCCCCCACTTGTAATGTTTTATTATTTTTTCCATATTTCCCTGTTCCCTGCGTATATGATATTTTAATATTTTCGATGTATTTTTGTAGCTATAAATAGGTGATAAGATGATAGAGTTAGAATTTTTTTGGAGTTTAGTTTTGGATATTATTTTGTGTTGCTCGGTTTTGGAGTACAGAACACGCAGAAGCCATTTTTTGGCTTTTGTTGTGTTCTGCGTGTGCCAAATATTTTTGTTTCTTGATGTTTTAATTTCATTTCTTCTTCTTCTAATTTTCTATATTTGTTGTAAGTTTATTTTTAATTTATGAAGTAATTTAATTTTTCTAAGGTTGCATTTGATATAAATTTATGAAACTTTGATTTTAATTATTTTTGATAGATTTATAAGACGTTCAATTTGTTCATTCTATTTTGTGCTTAATGCTTTTTGATTATTTACGAATCTTATCAAAACGATCTGTGGCACATAAATAAACTTGGAAGAGGCATTTGTGTGTGTATTGCTCGTAAATAGAATGACATATATGATGAAGGATAGGAATATACCCTAATTGTATGTGTGGCCATTTGAGAACTTAGAACTTAATGAATCTTATTGAATTTAATTCTCATAGAGATATAGTGAATTAATTAACGATGTGTGTTTATACGGAGCTCGAAAGAGATGTATGAATAAAATTAGAAGTTTTCGGTTGACAAATTAAATGTACTAAAAAATATAAATCAAAAGAAAATAATATGATTAGAGTGGAATAATTTGGTGAAAAATTGCAATCTTAGATTTCTTTTATTTTGTTAACTCTTTTCTTTTAAATTTTTTTATAAATCAACGATTATTTTGGATAAAATCATAGAGAAATAATTTTAGTAATCAACAAACTATAGTAACAAATCTCCGTGGGAACAATACTCTACTTACAAATCTTTATTACTTGTGACCGTGTATGCTTGCACGATTTTATGTTCTCCAAAAGAGACAACAATGAGCAAGTGTTATAAGATTGAAAATAAGGCATGGCAGGAATACAAAACTTCCAGATTGGCAAGAAATTATGTGTTTTCATATTTGGAACCACTTGATGAAGTACAACTATACAAAATCCCTAAAGAACACCCCTGGATTGAACCTTAAGTTTGGAAAGACTTCGTGGATTATAGACGTACGAATGAATTTCAAATTATTAGGGAAGAACATTATATTATAAAAATACAGAATATTCTTCCTAATTGTACTAAGAGATCTTCAAATCCTGAAGTTAGACAAAGAATGGTATTGTTAAGTTTTTAATTTATAAATATTTTTATATTTATTTTCCTCAAATTTAAGTTGATGTCAAAGTTAATAAATTTATTTAATTTATGTAGGAAGTTGAATTGGGTAGACCAGTGACCCGGTTTGAATTGTATATAGAAACAAAGACCTCCAAAATGAAGAACAACTAAATAAGTTTGTTAGTAATTTAACCTGATACAAAGTCCTTATGATTTTCGATAATTGATGTAATAATATATAATATGTTTGTTTGCTTTATTATTTGTAGAGAGCTGTTAAAGAACAAATAGCCAAGGCTGAAATAATCAAATAGCTAGGGAGAAATGCTATATATCATGCATTCAAATGCCAGCATCCTGGTCGTGTTAGGGGAGAAATCCATATGATGGTTATATGGAGTTTTTTAACATTCCAAAATAATAGCCTAAGATGGTTAGTAAGGAGAAGTACTATAAAATTGGAGAAGAATTCAACTCCTTTAAGGCCTCATCGCTAAGTGAGATTGCCACTTTAAAAGAATATCAATCACAACACATGTCAGGTATGGAAGCATACTATAATCAGGGCATGCCCTATTGGCCAAGCATGCAACCATCAATGCCAGTCATGCCACCATCCATGCTAGCCATGCAATCTCATGGTGCCCAACCTATATCCTGTATGGGATATAGTCATCCTATTGGTCCTCCCTTTATGCTAGGAATGCAGATGCAATCAGGTAGTGGTTCAACATATCCAATGCAATCTGTGCATTCTTACCATCCATCACATCATGATGAATATTTTGATGAGAATGTCCTTCCAATAGCTACCCCACATTAGATTCCTCATCTATTTGATGAATCATTTGTGATAAGATTTAAAGTTAATGTAGATAATCTATTTTTTTATTTTTTTATTATATATTTTATTTATTATATATAGCGATTAAAGTTTTTACAAAATATGAAATGTTTGTTGAAACATCCTTCATCAATGGACTTTGTTGCTATTGCAACGGTACAACAATTGAGAAAAGATAGAATGATTCATAATCAATATTTTCCAAATTATTGGCGAATAGTAATTGATCAATCATTACTCCATGATTACACTACCTGTGCCTTCTAATGCTACCATAATCCAAGAAGCGGTTGGACAATATGTGGTTTCACCATCGAGTCAAGTTGTGATAAATTTTGACATGGTACTATTTTTTACTTAAGATAGCACTTTTTTACTACTATTATATTATTATTCTTTTATTGTTACAAACATATATGATACTTTTTAAGTGTGGACAAGGTGAGTCCTCAATTAGTAAATAAATTTCATTTATGTAGTACATATATAATTATTTTTATATTATTTAATTATTTATATATATTTCTTTTATATAAGGCATGTTATTATCAACCTCAAGCTAATCACTCATCACATTTAGCAATGTTCTATGATTCTTCATTTGTCAATCAATATCAAGAGAATGATGCTAGTATCAGAGCTAAACAATTATGTGATAGGGCACTAACACTTGATAGAAATTAGAATTTGATAATCACTTGGCCATTATAGTTTGAACAAGGCCAAGATCATTGGATGTTGGTAATCCTTGATATATATGGAAATCATGTTTGGTACTGTGACTCAACTTCCGTAGAATTGAGTAAAGATACAAAAGAAATTGTTGAAATGTAAGAGTTATAGCTAGCTATTTTTCTTCTATTGTTCTTTGTAATATTTAATAAAAAACTAATTGTTTTAAACTTTGATAGGGCATGGAAACTGTGGAACAAGAGTAGGGGTATTACCCTTAAAAAATCTCATAAGCTTATATGGGACAAAGTTATGGTATGTACAAGCGAATATTAATAATTTAATTAATTTTACTATTGAATAATAAAAATGTTCAAATATGGAAAATCATGTACACTTGTTTTTTGTAGGTTCCACAACAAAATGATGGAGTCATGTGAGTTTACTATGTCATGAAGTTTATGAGCGAAATCATCACAAATATCAACATTCTAATTAAAGATGTGGTAATCTCTTTTACCAATATACCTTTTTAACATATATGAGTTATTTTTAACTTATTATTGTCATTATCACCATCATTGATAACTGTATTTTATATAGTTATTTTCGTCTATTTTATTAATTATAATTGCTATGTTCTTGACTTTTTAGTTAATTTTAATGGAATAAATTAATATTTACTGTTAATTTCTTAAGGAATATATTTTTAAGAAAATTAAAGAATTTGAATCGAAAAAGCACTTAATTGCAAATAAAAAGTCTGAAAATATAATTTAAACTAAAATAGGGCTTAATTGCAATTACCGAAAGTTTAAAAGTTAATTTAAATTAGAAAAAGGGCTTAATTGCAATTAACGAAAGTTTAAAAGTTAATTTGAATTAAATTGGAGGGCTAAAATGCAATTAAGGAAATTTATTTTCTACGCAGGAAAAGGAGGCCACTCGCGCAATCACCAATGCGCAACACCCACCATTCGATCAGGAAATCAACGGCTACGATGAGGCACGTGGAGCCAGACGCGACAATCTCGAGTGGACGTGGGTTTTCAGGTGGCACGTTGCTCGGTGCTGAGTGGGGCCCACCTGTCACGTAGGGTGGGACCCACGTATCTACTGCATAGGCAGTTTCCTATGCAACGCGGTCCACAGAAGCTTTATGTGCCCCGCCATTCCAACGAGTAATACAATGCCACGTGTCCCAAATATTATTTCAACAAAGCAGGATCTAACACTTGGCATGTGTTTCATTAAAACAAAAACACATAAATGGCGCGCAGTCCTAGCATTTTCTACGTGCCCCATGTGTCCTCGATGGAAATAATCCCGTGTGATGCATTCTTCATTCGCTCTCTCTTTACAGTGAATAAATGGATGCCACATATCTCATTATATCTTGTAGCCAATCAGATGGCTACACGTGGTAGCGCGAATTGAAACTAAAATCAGAAACAGCACACATTCCACTGTTTTATGCTATATATATTTTACACGCGTGATTGCGTGTCTCAAGATTCTTGTCCCCTACATGGATTTAATTATTATTTTTGATATACCATTTTGTCTGTTGCGTGTAGAAAAATATATTTTATGTTGTATTTTTTTTAGAGATTTGATGTTATAAATAGGGGATTATTGTGATAAATTGTGAGGGGGGGTTGAACGGGTAGATAACACATAGAAGCCATGTTGGCTTTTGTTGTGTTTCTATGCTGATGAAGTTCTAATTTTCTTTGTGTTCTTGAGCTAAATATTCCTTAAATTCTGTAATTTTAATTTTTGTTATGAAATAATTTAATTTTTCTAGGGTTGTATTTTATCTAAATTTATGAAGCTTGGGTTTAATTATTTATGAAAGATTTATGAGACTTTTAATTTGTTTATTCTATTTATGTTTAATGCTTTTGATTATTGGAAAATTTATCAATTGATCTGTGGCACTTAAATAAACTTGGAAGAGGCATTTTTGTGTATATTGCTCATGGATAGAATAACATGTATATATGAAGGATAGGAATATACCTTTATCATATGTGTGGCCATTTAAGAAATTAGAACGTAATGAATCTTGGTGAATTTAATTCTCATTGGAATATAGTGAATTAATTTAGAGAGGTGTGTCTATACGGAGCTCAGAAGAGATGTATGGATAAAATTAGAAGTTCTTGGTTGACAAATTAAATTTACAAAAAAAGTAAATCAATATGGAATAATATGATTCGAGTGGAATAATTTAGTGATAACTGTAATCCTAGAATTTTCTTTTATTTTGTTATAAAACTTTTAGTTAGTTAAATTGCATCAAATTATCGACTATTTGGATAAAATCAGGTTGAAATAATTTTAGTAATTAACGAACACTAGTAACAAATCTCCATGGGAACGATATTTTACTTATCATATTATTACTTGTGACCGTGTATACTTGCATGATTTTATGTTCTCCTAAAAGAGACAACAATCATCAATCCTTACTTTCATCTATGATAGTCACCTTTTCATGGAAATGATCTGGTAATAAGTGGAGAATATTTTAAAATATCCTGAAACCATCAATTTTCTTTCCAAGATTAGCAGATGTGTTAGTAATATCATAAAATCTAATATAAAATTTACAAAAAGTTTCTTCTTTTTCCATCTTAAGATTTTCAAATTGAGTACGAAGCATGAAAATTTTGATTCATTTAACTTGTGTGGTGACTTCATGGGAAACCTCTAAAATATCCCAAGAATGCTTAGCATTATGAACATTAGAAATACAATGAAACTCAGTAGTAGACATAGCATTAAAAATAGTATTAATACCTTTTTTATTCCAATTACAAGGAGTTTTATCTTCAGTGTTCCAATCATTTCTAGGCTTAGCACGGACTAAATTATCTCTGAAAACCATAGGTGATTCTTATAAAGTAGAGAGTTCCACACACTATCATTGATAAATCGTAGAAAAGGCTCTCATATGAGCCTTCCAATATGGTAATTAGACCCATTAAAGGGTAAATATATGAACCCTTTCTCAAATGATCAAAAATAAGATCTTAAGCACACTAAGGATATCTAGTGATGGCTTTGATATCAAATGAAAGTATCTTTTTTAGGTACGAGTAATTAGCTAGAAAGGGTAAATAGATTATCATCAAAATTACGAAAAATTAAATTTTTCACACATAGCCAAGCATATAATCATGTGTAAATAAAATAATGAAGAAATATAAAGATCGAGACATGAGATTTTTAGGTGGAAACAATTTAAGTCATACCAATGATTAAGAAGAAAATCACTGGTCCACCAGACCACAAACCATCCAATATGAAAAATAAGGTCCAATTACAAGGCAAGGTCCACCAAAATAAACCCCCAAGTAATCTACTTACGAGCTGTTGTTTTCATTATAGACTCTATAAGAAAGGTGTTCGGATCTAGATCAACGTTTTGACAACTTAAGTCACACAAGAAATCAAACATGTTCTACTAGTACCTAAAAAGTTAGTACAATAACGCAAGTAAAAAATGTGTGTCCTAAAATAGATTCAACAACGAATAATCCTAATTGGAAGATTTAATAGATCAGCAGATAAATCAAAATCACCAGCAACCATAAAACAGATGTTTAAGCACAATGTCACAAATACTATAGACTTATTAATCAATCAATCATAACTACTAATGTTTCATAAATAAATAAAAGAAAAAAATCTTATCGTAAAGTGTTTTGCAAAATAGATTTTCAGAGAAAACATAGGTGCAAAATTAAATTCAGTTATGGTTAAGAAAATTAAGAGCCAAAGGTTTTTCATTAAAAACATTTAAAATTTCTTTATAAAGTAAGGACAATATGATCATAAAAAAATCGACTCATGTAAAAATTAAGTTAAAATTGAAAACTCGATCGATTTAGACCGAGCTAGATCGATAGAGCATGACCACTTGATAAGTGCTTAAAAAGCACTAAATATACCATGTTTTAATATCATTTAATTAACAAAATTGATTTATATTTGCTTTATTCTATTATATTTTAGACAAATCTATTTGTTCATAATAATGGGTATATTGTAGTGTTTTGCAAGTATTTTAATATATAAATATTAAAATAAAGAAAAATACTTGAAGCATGTTTATCACACCTTTTGGAGCTTAAATGAATATCATTTACTTGATATTATCCAAAGTGAAGCAAAGAGATAATGAAAAATAAAAAAAATAATTGTATGCTGCAGTACAAGAAGGTTTGAACTAGTCAAAAATCTAGTGCAATCAGATCACACCGGGACGAAAACACAAGTTTTTTCTCACATTCTTTCCTATAAATAGGACCCCTTGTATACCAAGAAAATAAGCTTCCAAGTTGAGTTTTCAACAACTTTCTCGCCCTTTTTTTTTGTAGATGTTTATATTTTAAGCTTTTAGAACTTATTTAGTTCTTCCCTCAATTTTGAGGAAGAACATGTTTACGTTTTAATAGTTTCTAGTTTTTGATTCAAAGTTATGTAAGAATATTGTTAAGGTATTAATTATATTCCTTTTGTAGTCCATATATTAGTATTGTTTTTTTGTGTCATTCTTGATTTGTTTATGATCAATTATAATATGTCTGGCTGATAGTGAATATAATATAATAATAACGTTGTTATGCTTACAAAATATTGAATAGGTAACAAAATTTCTTAAAATAAATTGATTTTATTTTTATTCAGTATTTTTATAAAGAATGTTATTTGAAGGAGTATATTACTCTTAATAATAAACTTAATATGAGAGTTAAAATTAAGATTTAATTACCTGAACTTAATTTTGAGTAATACTCTTTTATTTTAGATTTAATTATTTGGATATATAGAGCGAAACTCTATTTTAAAGGTTTTTTACAAAGAATTATTATTTGAAAATCTATTAAAATCAAATTTTCTTAAATAATTTTAAAACACAAAAATTAGTTTTTAGATAGTTAAATTCTTAAGTTTAATTTGAACACCACGAATAAAGTCTAATTAACTGACTCTGCCTAAAGCTATGATTGGATGATTTGCTATTTTCTTAGAAACAAAGGTGAAATTTAATACTTAATTAATAAATAAATCTCACCTAAGGATACTAGTTAATTAATATTAAACAAAAGAATTTGGACCCTGCCTAAGGACACTCTCATACCAAAAAGAGAAAATCAATAAATATTAATTTATATATTTAATAACCTAAATAATATGAGCAAGCATAATTACTAAATTATTATATACATTATTCTCCATTGTTTATGAAGGTATTAAATTGTATTAGATTAGATTTTTTCAAAAACCAAATCATTGTGATAAAATGTGTAGGTTTAATTTTGTTTTTAAAATTTGAATAATATTTAAAAACCACACCATAATACTTCCTTGAATCCACATTGAAAGTATACTTATCATTTCTATAAATGATTCATACACTTGTGAGAATGAATAAAATTTAAAATAGATAAGTATTTATGAAACCAATATTATCCTTGATTTCGTTCATTGCAAGTAAATGGAACCCAAGAAATATTTAAAAAAAATTAAAGAAACTGAGATAAGGACCTTAGACAGAGATTGTCGAAGAACACTTGTTTAGTAGAAAACGCTAGAAAATATCAATGAAGATTTCCTCAGAAATATAATGTCAAAATTAAAGAAACTAAGAAAATGACCTTAAACATAGATTGTCGAAGAATACTTGTTTAGCAGAAAACACTAAAAAATATTAATGAATATTTCCTTAGAAATATAAAACCGAATTTTTCTTAAAGAAACTATGATACCATGTCAGAAATAAGTCAAGAATTTTGTATGAAAATGACCGAATGATTTGGTCTTATGACTTCTTTCTATTTATAGACTTTACAAAATATAATAAAGTTACAAAATACAACAAAGTTGTTTATGGATAGTTGTGGATGGTTGTGGATAACTATTTATGGAAAGTTGTGGACAACCATGGATTGCTGTCTATGAACAACTATGAACAACTGTTTATGGACAGTTATTTACAGCTAAAAATGACTATGGACAAAAAATTACAACAAAGCTATTATGGATAGCTAAGCTGTCAATAGAACACAACAAATTTGTTATGGATAGCTAAGCTATCCATTAACATCTGGACACTAGTGTTTTGAGACCCGAGATTTCTTCTCAGGAAAAAAAAAGGTTTCTAACTTCTTACAAGCAATACTTTTGAGATGACCCTTATTTATTTAGAATTGGTAAAGATCAAGTCATCTGGAGATGTGTGCCTAAAGAAGAACATAAGAGCATTTTGAAATTTTTTCACAAACTTCATTGTGAAGGCCATTTTAGTTTTAAGAAAACTACCCTAAAAGTATCATAGTTTGCATTCTATTGACCAACTCTTTTCAAAAATGCTAATATATTTTGTGCACAATGTGATCGATGTCAAAGAACATGTAATATAAGAAAAAGAACTAAAATTCCTTTGACATCTAATTTAGTTGTCGAATTCTTTGATGTGTGGGGTATTGACATTATGGGTCCTTTTCCTCCATCTAATGGTTTTGAATATATCTTCGTTGTTGTAGATTATGTATCCAAGTAGGTAGAAGCTATACACACTAAAACCAATGATGCAAATGGTGTTGTGAAATTCATTAAGGATTTGATATTTAGTAGATTTGGGATGCCTAGAGCAATAATAGGTGATAGAGGTAGCCATTTTTGCAATAGATTCTTTGATAGAGTACTAAATAAATACAATGTTTCATATAGAGTGGCAACTCCTTATCATCCTTAAACTTCTGGTCAAGTGGAAGTAGGTAATAAGCAAATAAAGGGAATTTTGGAATGCACCATTCATCCTTCAAGAAAGGAATGGACAGTAAAGTTGAATGATGCCTTATGGGCATACCATATAACTTACAAAACACCCATTGAGATGAGATCTTAAATTTAATCTTTGGGGAAGTGTGTTACCCTCCCGTTGAACTCAAAAACATTGCTTATTGGGAAATTAAAGAGCTAAGTATGCATTTAGATATAGCATGAGAAAAATGATTACTTTATCTTAATGAGTTGGAAGAGATTAAGAACTAGGCCTATGAAAATGAAAAATTATATAAGGAGCATACTAAACACTTTCATGACAAGAGGCTAGTTCCTAAGTCTTTTCTTCCTAGAATGAAAGTTCTTTTATTTAACTCTCGTTTAAGATTGCTTCTAGGAAAATTGAGATCAAGATAGGATAGACCTTACACAATTGTCTAAGTTTTTTCACATAGAGTAGTAGAGTTATTGAATCCAAAGACACAAATTACTTTCAAAGTCAATGGAAGCCGTGTAAAGCCTTATTTATAAGGAGAATACAACATGGTTGATTTTGATACCATATTGATAAATTGATCCTTAGCGCCATAAAGATGCGTCTTTCTGAAACGTTAAACCAAGCTTTGGATGGGATACAACCCATCACTATAAGTAATTTTTTTATGCAATTTTATTTAATTAGTTTCTTTTATATTTGTTTATTTTATTTTAAGCATTAATATAATTAACGTGAAAGTTTATAAATTATGGACCTAATTAACCTAGAGGGGGTGAATATGTTATTTTTAATTTTTACCAATTTATAATTTAATAATCTAAACAAACTAGCCAGACATGCAATCGTGTGTAAATATAAGTGCGGAAATAAAATAATAACACACGATATTTTTAGGTGGAAACAACGTAGGCCACAACCATGACCTAAGAGGAAAACCACCGGTCCACCAGACCACCTAACTTTTCACTATGAAAATTAAATGTTCAAGTACAAACTCGGTCTTATGCTACCCTCCCTAGGATACTGTCCCAATGTACTTTACTTACGAGCCCTTGCTCTGTTTTCACAGTTTCTAAAATTAGCGTGAGGGTTTCCAGACCAACGTTCCAATAAGTTGCTCGCCAATCAGATCGTTCACAAATCAACTGCAAAAAGGTTAGCACAAAAAAAACACAAGTTCCCATGTGTGTTCTAGAATGAATTTAATAATGAATAATCCTAATTAGATGATTCAAAACATATATCACTTAAATTAAATCAACTAGCAAATTCTAGATCAAAAAGATTAAGCACAAATTCAATAAAAATAACTTCTTTGAAATTCAATAATCAAATTAAATAATTATGATCATACATAAAATTATTTAATCTAAACATATAAAAATCAAATGAAGAAGAAGCTATATAAAGATAACAATACCAACAAAAATTATTAATAAATACCTTTGATAAAGTATCAATTTGATGTTAACCAACCTATTTAACCTTTTGTGTTCCAAAGATTCATTAAGAAAAAAATAATGAAATTGTTAAATCATTAAACTCTTTTCGGTAAACTGTTTTTGACATCATTGACACAAAGTTGATCAAATAAATATATATGCTAGATACAAGCTGATGGCGCCGTCAGACCACAAAACTTGTGCAGATTAATAATCACTACTCTTTTATAATGTATATATTAACTAGAAGCTGATACACTTCTAAAATATATATATTAATCATACCTTTAATTTGCCGCTATTGCTCTCTTAATGATGCAGATGATGATAATATTTCATACAATCTTTTCGACACAATTAGGTTTTCTTTTCTCTTCTTTATGCAGTTTCGGCAGTTTTTAATTTCAATTTTTCTGCACATATATTTTTCTTCTACACACCTACATCAACCCTAATGTATCTATATTTATAGATAATTATAATACCTAATAGGATTAGGGTTAAATGCATTTTGGACTTAATGTTTAAAGCCCATTTAAAGCCTTAAAAGATATTTTTTAAATCACATCTTAAAAATATTAAGAGACATAAAAAATATTTAAACACCAAAAATAATTTTAGATTTATGAACATGTAATATTAAATGTATAAATGCAATTCTATGTGTCATAGTTATAAAAGACATACCTGAAGTACGAATATACATTTGTTCGGTTGTTCTTGATAAACTTGATAGCAAGCCTAAAAACAAATCTACAAGTAAATATTTTGTCCATGAAAATAGCCAATACTTATAATCCTTACATAAAGTTTTGAGATGTGTTATAATATACAGTATTCTATTTGTGAGCATAATTATTTCAAGTTGATGTTGGTTGCATCTTGTTTTCCACATTAAATCATTAACACATCAAACATATCAGTAACTTTTCTATCTCTATTCTTGCAATTTACATTTCTTAAATATTGAGGACAATGTAGATTCTAGGTTGGGGGTGGGTATATAAAAGGTATACATTTTACACTTTTTTATTCTTAGATAATTTAAACAATTTTCACATAATTTTATTTATTACTTTTATTTGTAATTTATTTGTTTAGTAATTTTTAGTTTTTTTAAAGTAATTTTAAAATTTTTCACAAAAATTGATCATGTCCTATAATTAAATTTAAATAATGATTAAGTCTTTTTGCACTATTAGATTAATTTCTAAAAACATATCATGAAGTAATATGATAATTAGTTAGTTTTTTTATGACTAGTATTTCTTGATAAGATATGGAAATTATATTAAACTCAAAATCGATGTTTAGGAATAAATGTGGATACTACCATTGTGTTAAATATTTTAAGCCCATTATCCTTTATTTTGAGTGATAAATATTATTTTTTCTACTTTCAATATTATTCTTATTTCTTCAACGTTATTAGATTATCTCTATAGGACTTAACATTGAATGTTTGAATTTTTACATCTTAATGAAGTATTATATATTTATTTTTCATTTGCTTAGATTAAATTATTTAAGTAGAAATTAATAGTATATTCCTTTACTCATTCACGCATGACTTCTATTAAAAAGGAGATATATCTAGGGTTACCTAAACAAATACAAACAAAAAAACCAAATATTAACCACTCACTTTACCATATGAAAATATATAATCTATACCTGAGTCCACTCTCTAAAAAATGGATTCCCTTATAAAAAAAAGAATATAAGAGAAAGAAAAAATAGAAAGAAAGAAAGGAAAATTAATAGTATAATTTTATATACTATGACCAAAAAAGCCTATATAGTTGTGAGAAATGGTTTATTGCAAAAGAAAATATAGGAAGTAATTCCATAAGAAGTCATTGTATTTTCCTCCATTTTCTAAAAGAAATATTATTTGATATTTTTATTTGATAAATTTGATTGATGCATGAATGTAATGTATAATATTTTATAAATCCTTATATTTGATTCCTTTCATAAGATCAATGTTAAAATAACACTTTGAGCCTTTCTTCTTTGTACATATGTGAACATATTAGTTCATTTCTATACATTAACTATTTCGTATATAAATTAGTATGAGTGTTTGAACCTATAGGATTCAATTTTTTGAGAGTATTGACTTGTAAGGAATAGAGTCGAAATGAATCAGAATCCTCACACTAAGTTTGAGTGAAATTAAATTGATACATTTTTTTATATAAAACATGAAAATGATTTTCACCTAAATATTATAATAAATCATGATTATTTAGGAAGTTGAAATAATCTATGCTTAAGATTTTAATTATGAAATTTAAAAGAGATTATAGCATGAGATATTTTTATATTTCATTTCTTTATTTTATTTTAGTCTTTTTACTTTATTTTAAATTTTAGTTAACTTTTTATTTTTTTATTTTTTTCATTTTTTGTTAATATTTGTGGGTATCATTACTGAAAACCCTAGGGATTTAAGGGCTTATTGCATATACTAAATGAAACAGTGTCAATCCATAGAAATGATTTAGGTTAGTCTAATTTTTATTTTTATTTTAGCTTAAATTGCTTCTCTTACTATGAGACTAGCAAGAAGTAAGTTGGGATTGTAATAAGTGCTTTAAAAGAACTAAATATACCATGTCTTAATGTCATTTAATTAATAAATTGGATTTTTATTTGCTTTATTCTATTATATTTAAGAAAAATCTATTTGTTCAGATTAATGGGTATATTGTAGTGTTTTACATGTATTTTAATATGTAAATATTAAAATAAAGAAAATACTTGAAGCATGTTTATCACACTTTTTGGAGCATGAATGGATATCATTTATTTGATATTATTCAAAGTGAGGAAAAGAGATAAATAAAAAAATAATTGTATGTCAAAGCACAAGGAGGTTTGAACTCGTCAAAAATCTAGTTACGATTCGATCGCGTCGTAGCGAAAATACAAGTTTTTTCACATTCTTTCTTATAAATAGGACCTCATGTATACCAAGAAAATAAGCTTCTAAGTTACGTTTTCAGAAACTTTCTCTCCCATTTTTCTATAGATTTTTATATTTTTAGCTTTTAGAATTAATTTAGTTCTTCCCTCAATTTTGAAGAAGAACATGTTTATGTTTTAGTATCTTTTTAGTTTTCGATTCAACAAATTTTGGAGTGCAATAACTCTTAGAGTTTTTCCAGTCTTAGAATCAACTCTTCAAAGTTCTATAAGGATATTGTTAAGGTATTAATTATATTCCTTTTACAGTCCACATATCGGTGTTGTTTTTTTCTCGGTTATTCTTGATTTGTTTGTGAACAATTATAACATGTCTCGCTGATAGTGAATATGATAAAATAATTACATTGTTATGCTTGCAAAATATTGAATAGGTAAAACATTTTTTAAAATAAATTGATTTTATTTTTATTCAAGATTTTTATAAAGAATGTTATTTGAAGGAGTACATTACTCTTAATAACAAACTTAATATAAGAGTTAAAGTTAATATTTAATTACCTTGACTTAATTTTGAGTAATATTCTTTTATTTTAAATTTAATTATTTGGATATTTAGAGCGAAGCTCTATTTCAAAGGTGTTTTTACAAAGAATTATTATTTGAAAATGTATTGACAACATATTTTCTTAAATATTTTTAAAACACGAAAGTTATTTTTCAGATAGTTAAATTTATAACTTTAATTTGGACACCTCGAATAAAATCTAATTAACTGAATCTGACTAAAGTTGTGATTAGATACTATGTTGTTAGAAATAAAGATAAAATTTAATATTTAATTAATTAATAGGCCCATCTAAGGATATTAGTTAATTAATATTAAATAAAAGAATTTGGATTCCACCTTAAGACACTTTAAAACCAAAACAAGAAAATCAATAAATATCAATTTATATCTTTAATATCCAAAATAATATGAGCAAACATAATTACTAAATTATTATATCCATTATTCTCCTCTGTTTATGAATATATTAAATTACCTGATTATTTGTTGAATCGTTGTCTATCTTTATCTTTATAAATTAGATTTATATTTTTCAAAAACCAAATCATTGTGAGAAAATGTTTTAGTTTAATTTTGTTTTTAAAATTTTATTAATATTTAAAAACCACACTTACTTTCTTGAATCAACTTTGGGAGTATACTTATTATTTCTGTAAATGATTCTTACATTTACGAGAATTAATAAAATTTAAAATGGATAAGTATTTACGAAATCAGTATTATCCCCGATTTCGTTCATCACTACCAGATCTTTTTGATTGATCTAGTTAAGCTCAATCAATCGACCCTAAAATGTTTGATTGATCTAGTCAATCCTCAGTCAACTAGCGAAACAATTAATTAATTTTGAAATAAGTAGATCGATCTACTTATTAATCTCGATTGATCTATTGCTTGATGGATCAAATATTAATACCCTTATCTATTAATAAATAATCATTAGTGGTATATTAGTTGTATGTAACTAATATACTTTATCAGTTGTATATTAGTTATATGCAACTAATATACTTTTCTTAAAAGCACTTTTCCTAAAAAGTAGATTCTCATTTCCTGTATTTATACTTGTATTATCATTCATTATATTTCAATTGTAAATATATTTCAGTATATTCAACTTGGTATCAGAGCAGGAAAGAAAGAAAGAAAGAAAAAATTTACCAGTTCCCGAGCACCAGTGCTGCCATCAGTAGTAGCGCCGCCGTTAATATTTTTATGCAGTGCCATTAATCTTCTCGCACTATCCAGTTTGTGCCGCCGTTGCAGATCTGTCTGTCCTTTTCAGATCCATCATCTAGCCCGCGCCATCCAGTTCGCACTGTCCATCCCGCACACCAGTTGTCTGCATGTCCAGCCATATGTGCACCAGCCGTCTTCCTGTCCAGCCCGTAGTCTCCACTATTCTGCCCGTGCACCAGTCGTTTGCCTATCCAGCCCGTGCACTAGCCGTCTGCCTATCTAGCCCCGTGCACTAGCAGTCCATACACCAACTCCCGCACCATCTGCACACCAGTTCCCGCACTACTCTATTTTCTTTTGTGAGTAATATTTACTCACACAGTGTCTTTTCAGTTCTTAGCTTTCAAGTTTTAACATTCACTCAGCTCTGCCCTAAGTGCAAGCCCATCAGCCTATCCTAAGTTCAAGTCCATCATCACATCAACTCATCAGCCCACTTACTCAGTAGCCCACTCAATAATTAGACAACCCACTTACCAGCCCAATCCATAGTCTAGTCCGGCCCAAAAAAAATCCAAAATTTTTATTCCGCTGCACAATATTTTTTATTTCAATGGAAGATTCAAGATGACATCAGGTTTCCATAATTAATGAAGTTCCAAAATATGAAGTCTTTGTTAAGAGTTCAGAAATTGGTTTTTCAAGGGTACTAAACTTAATGGTACCAATTTTTGAACATGAAAAAAAAATTATGTTTTTTTATCTTCGTGGGATGCACAAGATGGGACATGTATCTAGATCAATTAGGGATCCTAGTCAAGATGATGTAGAAGCCTATACTGGGTGGGAAGATGATGATGGTTTTGTGATGTCAATTATATTTAGAGCCATCACTGATGACATATTACAAATGGTGGAGGAATGTGAAACTGTTGAGACCATATGGAATACCTTAAGTGATCTTTATACAAATGAATCTAACTTTATTCAAGTTCATAAACTCATGTGCAAAGCTACTGGTATGCAGCAAAATGGGCAACCAATATCTATGTTTTTTACCAAGCTGATGAATGTATGGGCTGAAATGGACCAGAAACGCCCGTGCAAAATTAAAAATCAAGAAGACCTTCTATGGCACATTTCCTCAGCAGGAAAGTCTAGCCATTCAAGTCAAATCAAAGGCACATTTCCTCCAGCAACAAAATTCAATTCCACTTCATCAATAGGGACCTCCACCAGGCTTTACCAATTGCCCTCGTTCTCACCACTCTTATTGCAATGAATGAGGGCATCTTCGTGAGACTTGTTAGAAACTGTATCCACACTTACAATCAAAAGCAGACTACTATGGAGCAAAATGACAACATCATTATTCTAAAGCAAAAGCAGTTGCAGTGAGAATTGTCCAAGAACCAGACTACTATGGAGTAACTAGACAGGACCATCCTATGGAATGTAGAGGTATCCCTACAGCTTCAATAGTTGGTCGTGGTAAGATTGGTATGACCTTAAATGTTTCTCACTCTGTTGGGTCTAATACTTGGATTATTGATTCTGGTGCATCTGATCATATAACTTATGATAAATCTTATTTTAATGAGTTATCTTCTCCACCAGTGTCTTATGTTACGAACGCTAACGGTGAGGCCTTTCCTATCTTAGGAAAAGGGCCAGTTCATATCACTCCATCTTTACAGCTCCATAATGTTTTATATGTACCTGACTTATCTCATCACTTAATATTTGTCCCACAGTAGAATATTGAGTCTAAATGTTTCGTAACCTTTTATCCTATGTATGTGATTTTTTAGGATCTTCTTACCAGGGAAATAATTGGTCGAGGGTATCTGAGGGGTAGATTGTTCCATTTGGATAAGAACTACACAAGAGAGAAACCAGGAGCACGGGCACGCACTGTATTGACTTCTAGTTTTGATAAGCTAATTGAAATTTGGTTGTGGCATCGCCGCTTAAGGCATCCATCTTTTAGTCTTATGAAAAAATTCATGCCCACTTTATTTATTGGTGTTAAGGAGACTATTTTACACTCTGAGACTTGTGTTTTGGTCAAGATCCATAGTATTACTTATTCTCCTAGTATTTCTAATAAAAGTGTTATTCCTTTTGAATTAATTCATTCTTATGTTTGGGGACCATCTAAAGAGCCCACTATATCGGGTATGAGATATTTTTTTTCATTTATCGATGATTGTACAAGGTTATCATGGATTTCTCTTCTTATAACAAAAGATGAAGTCTTTTCAGTTTTTCAAACTTTTCATACCTTCGTTCAAACACAATACAATGGCATCATTCTGATCCTCCATTCTAACAATGGGGGAGAATATGTTAATCATTTTTTTCAAGAGTTTTTCAAAACAGATGGGATTATTCACCAAACTACTTGTCCGCAAACACTGGAAAAAATGGAGTGTCTGAAAGAAAAAATGGTCATTTACTTAACATGGCTTGTGCGCTCCTATTTAGTGCTTATATGCCAAAATATCTTTGGGGTGATGTTGTACAAGCTTTCACCCATCTCATCAATCGTCTCCCGTCTAGTGTCCTTAACGGAAAAATCCCATTTTAGATTCTCGCATCTTACGTCTCCTTGTCATCCTTCCATAATCTTCCTGCCCACGTATTTTGTTGTGTTTTTTTGTGCATGTTCCTAAAAATCAAAGGTCTAAATTAGATGCCCGGGCAATTAAATGTGTGTTTGTTGGTTATAGAAGTTATCAGAAAGGGTACAAGTGCTTCCATCCACCAAGCAGAAAGTATTATGTCACTATGGATGTTACCTTCTTTAAGGACATGAGTTATTTTTCTCACCTGATACTGCTCGTCAGGGTGAGATTACATATTTCAAAGAACTGTATCATAGTGATGGGGAGAAATTAGAAGAATCACCAACTGAAGTTTCAATGAGACAAGATGAGATTCCTAATCCATTGAATCCAGTCATCATAGAAGCAGATGCTCCAAGTATTCAAGCACCAAATTCGCTTACAGTAAATGAAGTTGAAGACACAACTGTTCCTTCAAGCATTACTCCTACCCTTGATCAACAATTCCCTGGTACTGAAGGTCACTCGTCTGAGGTATGTACACCCACTGATACTAATAGCATTGAGTCTAATGTTGGAAAATATGTGTTACCAAATAGGTCTACTCGAGGTCAACCAGCCAAAAGGTATGAACCATATATTCATGCAAAATCAAAATACCTAGTAGTCAATTACATGTCCACTAAAAGATTATCTAAGTCCTATAAAACATTTATGAATCAAATATCTGGTGTATCAGTACCTAACAAAGTGCAGGATGCATAGGGATATCCAATATGGAGAAAGGAAATGGCTGAAGAGATGAAGGCGTTACAGAAGAACAATACTTGGTAACTTGTGCCACCACCACAAAGAAAAACGGCAGTTGGTTGTCGATGGGTGTTTACTGTAAAACGTAATGGTGATGGATCTATAAATCGGTATAAAGCTCGTCTTGTAGCAAAAGGGTTTACTCAAACGTATGGTGTAGACTATGATAAGACTTTTGCTCCTGTTGCCAAAATGAATATTATTTGGGTTCTGCTCTCACTTGCCGCTAACCTAAACTGGACACTTTAGTAGTTTGATGTCAAGAATGGGTTTCTTTAAAGAGAATTAGTTAAGGAGGTGTACATGAGTCTTCCACCAAGGTATGTAGTTGATTCTCCTGGTAATTTTGTATGCAAATTGAGGAAGTCTTTGTATGGTCTCAGGCAATCCCCTCGAGCCTGGTTTAGAAGGTTTTCACAGTTCATGCAGAAGATTGGTTACAGATAGAGTAATTCAGACCACACTCTATTTCTCAAACATCAATGAGGGAAGGTAACAGTCCTAATCATTTATATTGATGATATGGTAATCACTGGTGATGATACTGTGAAGATGGATAAATTACATAGACAGCTAGCCTCTAAATTTGAGATGAAGGACTTAGGTGAACTAAAGTACTTCTTAGGAATTGAGGTAGCCAAGGGAAGAGAAGGAATATATCTATGTTAGAGGAAGTACATTATTGATCTGCTAACAAAGACACGTATGTTGGATTGCAAACCTATTGACACTCCTATTGAGCAAAACCATTGTTTAGCAGAGTATCCAAATCCGATACCAACTGATCGAGCTCACTATCAGAGATTGGTTAGGCATTTTATTTACTTGGCTCATACTAGAGCAGATGTTTCATACTCAGTAAGTATGGTGAGTCATTTCATGCATAATCCAAGTGAGAACCACATGAATGTTGTTTTGAGAATTTTAAGGTATTTGAAATTTGCTCCAAGAAGAGGAGTAATGTTCTCTAAACACAACAATCCTCTTAAAGTCTGTGGCTTCATAGATGTAGATTGGGCATGAAATATTACAGATATAAAGTCAACATCGGGTTATTTCACCTTTGTGGGAGGAAATTTGGTTACATGGAAAAGTAAAAAGAAAAAAGTGGTGGCGTGATCTAGTGCTGAGGCTGAGTATAGAGGTATGACTCATGAGGTTTATGAATTACTATGGATAAGAACTTTTTTATTTGATTTGGGTTTCGAACTCAAAAATACTATGCAGTTGTATTGCTACAATCGGGCAGCCATTGATATATCACAAAATCCAGTACAACATGATCGCACTAAGCATGTAGAGGTTGATCGTCACTTTATAAAAGAGAAGCTAGATGCCAAACTTATTAGCTTTCCTTTTTGTTCCCACTGAAGAGAAACTTGCATATATGTTTACCAAAGGAGTTTCCAAGAAGTCATTATATGGCTCACTAAGCAAGTTGGGCATGATCGATATCTATGCACCAACTTGAGAGAGAGTGTTAATAAATCATCATTAGTGGTATATTGTTGTATGAAACTAATATACTTTATCAGCTGTATTTTAGTTGTATGCAACTAATATACTTTTCTTAAAAGCACTTTTCCTAAAAAATAGATTCTCATTTCCTGTATTTATACTTATATTATCATTCATTGTAATTCAATTGTAAATATTTTCAGTATATTCAACTTTATCAATATAGTCATATAGAAAATTATATCAGCTAGTTTTAATTAAGCTTGATCAATTTAAACATGTCTCTAATAATCTATTTTGCAAAATGTTTTTATTTGTCTAATATGAAATCTAATGTGTATAGGAAGAGAGATATACCTTAAATGTGCTCATTAAATCTCATTAGTTTCTTTGACTTGAAAATATACTTGAAAGATACATCTAGAAATTAAAATTATATTAAGATATTTTGTTGACAAATATCCTATACTTACCCACCTTACAAAACCAATATTGATAAAAACTTATAATTATATTGGTTGTTAGCATGTCAATAAACAAAAGAACTTGTGAATTATGCGGTATCTCATCACAGTCACGGTACGAATACTAAAATATTGTAGAAACACACTAGGAACAATTTAATAAGAAATTAAGTATGGGAAAGATCTTAAAACAATAAATAAAGATTATTTCTAAAATATTAAAATAACGAAACGTTAGAAACATGGAAGGGTGAGGACCACCCAAAACTCACATGCGTAGGTGGGTTTCTCCTGTGAGTGTGGTTATGGCCACGGACATAGGAAGGTCCTTTTAGACAATTTGGGCTATTAGTTGGATCATGATTAGTGTCGATCTATATGTCCAAACAATTCCTATTCTCAACTAGAATATATTAAATACTCACATTTAGATTATTAATATATATTTTGGTCAATTTTAACAGTAATTAGTACCTCTAAGCTACTCAATTCATTGATAATACTATTGATTTTGGACAAATAGTAAATCACCTAACTTAAATAGGGTTATTTTATGTGTCATAGTTTATAATAGGTCTAAGAAAGGGTACCAAAACAAAAATATACGTAATCCAAATATACCAATTCCTACTTGATACTTCAATATGTTAAGATTTTTATTTTTTACTTTTTCAAGTCATTTTTGATAAATAATTAAATTTTTAATTTTTAATTCCTTGATTTTGGAATTAATATTTCAATTTTAATTTTTTTTGGAAAAAAAATTAAAGTTGTTTCGTAACCATTTTCATGTTTCAAGTTTAAAATATAGAAAACAAAAATCCAATATTTCTTGTTTGATAACCAATTATTAAATTTCAAATTTTGTATTGTTAAGTTCTAAAATTTAATTTCAAACATGGTTTGGCTTCCAAAAACCAATATTTCTCATTTTTACTCTTTTTGCTTGTTTTATTCCAACATTCTTCCAAAAGCATAGGTACCTACAAAACACAAAAAATACCTTCCAACACAACATAATTCTAAAATAAAATATAAAATTAGCATTTAAAAAGCATTATCAATTATAGATCAAAATAATGTTTATAAACCAACAATCACCAGTGCAAACTAATGACGTACCCACCTCAACCACAAACCATTAGTAAAAGCATCTTAAGTACTAATCACTCAATAACATTGTTTTACTCTTAGAAATAAGATTCACAAACACCAATAAACTACTCAATAGTATTTCTTGGAAGGGAATAAAATAAACCATTCAAGGTATGGAATAAAAAATGCGATAAAAATTTGACAAAGCTTTGCTTGGATTTTCTAATTAAACAATACAACAAAAATAGGGTATTTATAGAAAATTTCTCAATTCTCTAGTTGCTCGTCGAGTCTTTTGTCAGCCTTAGGTCGGAGGGGGTAATACACCACCTTGGCGAGAATAATACCCATTTGAGATTTTTCGACTAGGATCGCCAAGGGATAGGTAGGGGGTTTCAGAACCCACTAAAAGTGATTTTTTTTATTTCAAAAATTTCCAAGTAATTTGTCACAAATATCTACAAACAAAACAAAGTAAAACCATAAACAACTCAACCTAGCATGCATACTACAAAAACCATCCTAGTGGTATGTGTAAACATGCTCATATACATAGTGTACCTAACTAAGTGTGTGTGTGCATTATTGATCATCAGTAACCAATATTACATAGAGGAAGACAACAAATTAAATTAAATTAAATAAAATAGACTCCATGTTTTGCACATGGGAGCACCAACAAAGACACAAAGAACTTACAAGACCTACAATCTTCCCCTTTAAGTTTTATTGGCAAAACACTACATAACTTAATACAAACACACATCAACATGATACAATCATGATGATGGCGTAAAGATGCCTATTCCTATTGGTAGAACATCGAAGCATACCCAACACGTAGAACACACCTATTTTGAATGCATCTATCTTATGCGCTTCATCCATCTTCAGTACCAACACACTATAATCAACAAGTTTGAACTTCAAGATCTCAATCTACACTTGTAACCTACACACCTAAAAAAACCATACCCATAAACATGTCATGTAGGAACAACATGTAGTGTATCTAGATACTATCGTGTTACCCCTAAACATGTATACACTAATAGGCTAAACACAATCAAACAAGTAGCAAATAAACAAATGAATCACAAAACTCCTCTTGACATTACGCAACAACAAAATATAGTGAAATCCTACACTCGCATCCCATTCAACACATAACATGTTAACAAATAATGATTTGTGCACATAAACTTCTTCCCTTTTTTGACACAGAAAGTTAGAGGAACACCTCTATATGAGGGAGATAAGACATACTAGAATGCAATAATCCTATCATTCATGCATTATAGTAGAGAAGGTTAAACCATAAACTAAATACCATAGAGCATATGGAAACATAAAAGAACACAATAGAGAAGATAGAAAAATGGATACAAATTCTCATTAAAAAGAAGTTTTTGATTACAAGTTAAAGTAAGAACAAAAGTACATTGAAAACAACAAATAAAAATAGCTCCACACTTTTCGCCACCCTTTTCCATCATCATAATCTTAGGCTATACTATGTGAAGAACCACTCGGATCCCTATGGTCTAAAGGAGGTACAAAAGATTGAAGGTTAAAGTAGCCTAAAAGAAATAGGTTTAAGGTTGGTTCAGGTTCTATTCTATAAATGTTTTTGAAAAAAGGAGACAAGAGATTCAACGGTAAAGGCACTAGATTTAGAAGGGTGAGAATGGCCTCTAGAGCTAGTAGTCAGAGTTTTGATTGAAACTAAAGAGTGAGAAGATCCATGAATTAGAGGCGCAAGAGTAGGATGATAAGAAGGAGACTGAGCCTAAGCCTTCTGAATATCCATAAATTCCTTATAGATAGTATGCATTTCATCAATGAAAGAAGAGAAGTCATAATAGAGAATAGAGAAATAGGAATCAATTTGAACAAAAATAGAAGTAGAAGGGGATCGAGTTGAAATAAGAGTAAGTATAGAAAGTGGATTAGGAAGTAGAACGAAACACAAAGGTCCTAAAGGTCATGCCAATAAGATCTATAGTCTCACCATTAAGGATATTGTAGAGAATTGAGCTCTACAATAAATAAAAATAGAATGGTGGGAGTAACGATGAATGAAAACACTCGTAACATCATTCAGGTGATTATCAGGTGCATTTTTATTTATTATATGGCACCTCCACTATAAACATGGCAAGGGCTAATGAACTAGTTAGCCATCTTAGTGATATTGCGCTCTACAATCAAAAAGAATTTAGAATGAAGTTTACCGAAGTAAGGTTCTCAAACTCAAAGGGGATGATGAGGAAAGATGGATCTTCAACATAAAGAATATATAATAATATAAGAGCATCACCTATAGAGAAAGTAACACTTTTCCATCTAAGAACGATAATGGTAGAGAAGTTAGAAGGATGAAAAGAAGATAGGGTAGTATAAGACTCCCTTACAAAGACAAGATCATAAGAATAAAAAATATTACAAAGAGTGATCCAAGAGAAGTAAGAAAATCCTTCTTGGATAAGAGGAAAGTCACTGATAATCACAGAATACTCACCAAGAATGGTTACTTGACAATGCAAAGACTCTTCAGGCTCTAACTACTGCTCGAGAGTGTTTCTCACTCTTCCAAGATATATTGGTAGATATTGAGAAGGTTAAAAGGATAATTATTTAAAGAGAGGAGAAGGCTAAAAATTCTGAGATGTGAATAAATGAATAGTGGAAGGAGCTTTAGATAGAAATCCTGGATGCTTTTTGACCCCTCACCTACCATATCGCCTAGGTGCTCGATGAGACCTTGGCAAGTGTGTAAGAGATAAGCCCTCAATGAAAACCTTAGAGAAGGGATATTGAGGTTCTACAAAACATTACAAACAACTCTAGAGGAGAGAGAAAAAGAGTGCTAAATAGAAAAACCCATGATATTTTTTATTTTTCAAAAGTAAAGGCATGAAAAATAAAGAAAATAAATATCAGATAGATATGGAAAAGAAAACCAAAATCAAGTACATAAATACAACAAGAAATAAAGAGAAGATATATAACAAGCTTAACCTACACTAATCATAAGAAAGAGTGATCAAACTACATCGCACAGTTTAGACAATTTATGAGAAATAATGCAAAATTTTAGTCTTTGGTTCATATGATGATGTAGTGTATAAGCCAATCAAGTGATCCTTATACAAATGGTTAGATAGAATTTTAAAAGAAGCTTTAGTCCTTTTCCATAGGATGTATAATGCATCTAGCTTGAAAATGTTCAAGTGAGCCATATGAGCTATACCATAAAGGAATAGAAGGTGAAGAACAAAAAGGAGAATTCAAAGAGATACTCTAAACATATCTAAATCCAATGAGTACATATCTACGTATATTGTCATAGTAGTACCACATAAATGGCATAAACGTGTAAAGGATTGAGAAAAGTTGTGTCTCTAAATCCAAGGAGTAGCACACGAAGGAGAAGAAAAGGAAGAAGCATTCATATTAAATCTCACACAAAGATGAAAAGTTAATTTCCCAAAATTGGGTCTCAGATGCCCTTGTTCGCCACAATGGTGACAATATGAGAAAAACTAGTAGTTAAAAGCAAGTGATCAGAATTGGTATAATGGGAAGAACTAAAAGTAGGTGAGTTGGTCACATTACTAGATGATGAAGGTTGGGACGTGGCAACCAACTTACGTTTAGGGATGGCTACAACAGACTTCATATTAGGGTCCTGGGTAGTAGATTTGATAAACTTGCAAAATGCACCTATTGATGTAGACTACAGAATTAAATCTTGTCACCAAAGGACTTAGAACTACCAGTGATCTCATTTAGTTTTTAAGACATAGCCATAATATGGTTAACTAAAAAATAGGGATGCTTGAGCTATTTCTTACTTAATGAGATTTTATACTTCAAAGCTCTAATTAAATCTTCCATTTTTTCAAGGAAAGATTCAAGGTAGACTACAAAATTTTGAGAATGTTGACTTTGGCAAGGAGCTTTTCAAGTTCTGCTTCCTTTTTAGCAAGATTATATGCCAAATACTCTTTGTCATTTTCAATCGCAATCAAATTCTTTCTCTGGTGAGCAATTTCAATAGTTTGATCAGAATAAGGGTCAGAACTAGCATAGAGATGATTCCCTTTGAACATATTAAATTTCTTTAAGTCATCCTCTAGACTATTCAACTTTGTGTGATATGCATTAAACTTCTCTTACAAAGCATAATATTTTTCTATATAATCTCCATCTTGTTTGTGAGATCACTCTGATCATTTTTAATTGAGAATCTCTTTTCCTCAAAAGTAGCCTTTAACTAGCTTAACTCATGCTCTTTTTTTAAGGCTTTTCAATGCCTTTTTCTCAAATTTGTTAGATTTGATGTTCTCTCTTAAGAGTTTATTGTAAGTATCTAGTAACTTATCTTGATCATCATCAACATCTATAATAACTTCTTGGCCCTGTGAAGGTGTAGTAGGGAATCTTCAACATTTCTCGAAGCCATAAACGCTAAGAAGTTAGTATCATCCTCATCAACACTATTGTTACTATCCAAAATAGTAACCTTATCCTTTATAGCATGCCTATTTATGCATTTCAGCTTATAAAATTAGTTTGTAGTGATGTTACGAAGCTTACAACACTCGAAGCATTTGATCCTACAAACATGGCTCTTTCCATGTTTTTTTTCAAACTCCTCCTTAAATTCATAATAATTCTTTAATGATCATGAGTTTGTTCTAATGGAGATGTCTCTCTGACTCTAGTAGAATTTTAAGGAATATGGTAAACTTCTTGGCTTGTAAAGTCAATTCTACTTCATCAAGACTTGAACTTTCATCTCTGGAAACATTTGTATTTACTTCTTTACTAGAACCATTGCCCATAACCATTTTGAGTGCAATGTTCTTCCTTTTACCAACAACCATCTAATTTTGTTTGGGAGAAGGTGATGAAGTTTAAACACTTGAAGGTCATCTAGCAACTCAGTGACACTGATTTTTTCTAGCTTGTACATCAATTCAATAATTGTGACCTTAACATGGAAACAGTTAGGGAGACTTGCAATAATATTCTTAATCTATTTTTCCTCACTCATAGGTCTCCCTAGATTGAAGAAGCAATTCATAATTTTGAAGAAGTTAGCAAAGAACTTATCAAAAGTTTCATATTTTTCCATGATACAGAGCTTGAAGTTTTTATCCAGTTTCAAAATTCTAGACCTTTTCACCATAGAGGTAACCTCATGACTTGTCTTAAGAATAATCCAAGGCTACTTGGATATGATGTAGCCTTATATTCTTCTGTATTCATATTGACTAAAGACTTTGATAATATCATAGAGACCTTTACTATTCCATTTTGATTTTGTACACTCCTATTTTGTCCATTCCATAATTGGCTTGGGGATAACCTTGTTATCTGGAAGGTTGTTCAACCATTTTCAATCAAAAACTAGAGACAGTCCCTAAGTTATCATAAGATAGCTTGCACCTAAGACCTCCAATAGATATAGTTCAACCTATTCAATATAAGAGGCCTACCTATATTGCCTCATTCTCTTGACTCCATTAAAAGAATAGTGATTTTATGTAAAATGCAAGTCAAACATAATCAACACCGGAGCAATCAAGCCTAAAAAAGGTGTACTAGATTTGATACCAATTAAATGAGTCCAATACCTAGTAAAAACAAGGGTAAAGAGATGTAGGCTTATTAGAGACTCAAACCAAACTCTCAAGCATAAAAAAGAAGCAAATAATGAAAATAAAGAAAAAGCTTAATTAATCAATCAGGAACCAAACAAATTAATTTAATACATTAGGTACAAAAATCGAAAAATAATAGGCATGCTATAAAGGATGCAACAATATAAAGCATATAAGCTTTTTAATCAGAGTCCAAATCTCATATGTTGGTACCTAGACGATAGAGACTCTGATTGTACTAACATAAAAGTAGATCATGCCTAACGCAATGATATAACCAGGTTAACCCATATAAAACCCATGCCTATATGGTAAAATCCTTGAGTGCTTATTACAACCATTCATTAGTAAATAATTCACTAAACTAGAATAAATAGATATAACAGGATAAGTGTAAATACCTTTATCAATCAGGACTTTTGTCCTAACTACCTATTATTTTCATCACTTGTTAGCTCCATAACAATATGATTCGACACACGAATCAAGCTCTCTTACAAAGCCAACAACACATATTGTAGTGTGGTCAGTCACCAACAATCAATAATGCAAAGTAATGAGGTACCCATCTTAACCACAACCCAATAGTAAAAATGTCTTAAGAACTCACCACTCAAGAACACTATTTTACACTTATAAACAGGAATCACAAAAACTAAACAACCACTTTAGGTAATTTGTGAAGTGAAATAAAAAACACAATAAATATTTGTTGAGATTTTCTTGGATTTTCTAATTAACCAACACAACAAATGAGAAGTTATTTATTGAAAATGTATTTACTATCTAGGGCCTTGTTGATCCTCTTGTCGACCCTAGGTCAGCAAGGGTAATTCACCACTTTGGTAAGGATAATACCTATTGGAGCCTTGTCGGCCAGTATTCACGACAAGTTAACGAACCAACTAAAAAGTTATTTTTTGTTTTTGAAAATTGTCGAGTGGTTTTCTACCAATACTCACAATAAAATAAAGCAAAGCCATAAACAACTAAACCTAGCAAGTACACTATGAAAACCATCCCTATTGTGTGTAAACATGCTTACATATATAGTGTATCTCACTAAGTACGTGTGTATATTTTTTTATCATCAATAACTAGCATTACACAAAAGAAGACAATACAATAAGTAAAATAAAACAGACTTCATATTTTGCACAGGGTATCTCCAATAAAGGCACAAAGGACATAAAAGACTTACACAAGATTTATCAAGTTAGCATTCAACTTATAAAACCAAGCTCTTGAAGCTTGCTTTAGGTCATAAATTGCCTTTATGAATTTGCAAACAAAGCTTGAACAATCATCAAAACAAGGTGGGTAAACAATGAAGACATCATACTCCAAATCCCCATTTATGAAAATATTATTGACTTCAACTTGCCTGATTTTTAAACTCTTAGACAAGGCAATGGTTAGAACAACTTGAATAGTTGTAGGGTTGATAAATGGTGAGTGATGAGTGCTCAAAAAGCACTAAAATTACCATGATTTTATGCACATTAATTGATTAAAAATATATATATTTATATGTTTTATCATATATTTATATAAATTTGTCTTTTTCGGAATCACGGGTATTTTTATTGTTTTTCAGGTATTTTTGCTTAAAAACGTCACTTAAAGACTCAAAAAGGAATACTGGAAGAAATACATCATAAATATATTAATAAATAAATAGGGAAAGGTCAACAAATATGGAAAAATTGGATAAAATGGGTCGAAAAGGTCAAAAATGTCAAAAAGGAGAAAATCGCTCCCGGAAATTTCATCCCGCTACAGCGTTACTACCACAAGACGCTTCTTCCTCTAGTTCCGCGTGCGGTAATGCAGCGCTGTCACGTTCACGCTACAGATCTGCTGCTACCTTCCGCAGGCGTGCGCGCGCCTCTCTACCCTCCACGCTGGCGACGCCATTTTCGCCCCATTTTTCACGTGCAGGCCGCTTCATGACGTCATGCTGACGTCATCAATGAACTCACCATTTGCACTACACGTTTTCACCATTTTTTAACATTTTTTCACCCACTTTTTCTCTCCATCCGCACCTATAAATACCCTCCTTCTCTTCACTTCATACCACACCTCAAAACATATTCTCTTCTCTCTTTCTTTCTCTCATTTCTTAGTTTTTTTAGTTTTTTCTTAGTTTTCTTAGTTTTTAGCTTTTCTTAGTTAGTTTTGCTTAGTTTTAGAGTTCTTCCCTTTTTGGGAAGAACTAGTTATGTTTTTGTAATTTATTAGCTTTTTGATTCAATAAATGGGAGTGCAAATTCCGGTTGGAGGTTTTCCAGCTACGGGAATAGCATCGAAGTACTGTAAGGATTTTATTTTCTTTGTAGTTATTTTTTATGCTTATTTCTTACATATTATATTTAATTTGTATGTGATTAAATTTAACTGTGCTGGCTGTTTGTAAAAATGATATAATAATAACGTTGTTATGCTTGCGAAATATTAAATAGGTAAAAATCTCTAAAATGAATTGATTTTATTTTTATTCAAGATTTTATATTAAGAATGTTAGAGAGAAATATATTATTTTTCATTACAAACTTAAATCAAAATTAGATTTTAAGGTTTAGTTATCCTATTCGATTTAGAGTAGTGCTCTTTTATTTGTTGGTACAATCGCCTTGGTAGTTAGAGTGAAGCTCTATTTCAAAAGTTTTAATAATAATTATTATCTCAAAATGTATTGACAACACGCCAAGAAGTGGTTTTAAAACTTGAAAGTTAGTACTGATAACTAAATTTTTAGGTTTAATTTGGACACATTGAATAAAGTTTAAATCATTTTAACCCCACCAAAGGTGGCATTTAAATGGTTCATTTTCAATCTCTTAGAAAAAGGAATTAATTTAATTAACCAAATTAGTTATTAACCCCACCCATAGGTGTTAATTGATTTGTTTAGTTAACAAAGAATATCTAACCCCACCAAAGGTGGTATTCATACAAAAAAGGGAGAATCAATAAATATCAATTCATATATTTAATAACCTAGATAATATGAGCAAGCATAATTAACTTAGTTATTATATCCATAAATACTCCACTATTTATAAAAGATAAAATTTGCATGAATGTTTATTGAATCTATGTTTAATTTTATGTTATTAGATTAAAAACACAAAACCCCAAAATATCGTGACAAGATGTTTAGGATTTAATTTCGTTTTTAAAAGTTTGAATAATAAATTAAAAATGACATACATTCCTTCCTTAGATCGACCTTGGGAGTATACTTATCATTTTCTACGAAATGATTCGTGCACTTGCAAGAGTTTTATAAATATAAAACCAAAGTATTGGCAGGATCGGCGATGTCGGTTTTCGCTCATCAAAGTTTTTGACAATCTCGATTCTGCTCATCAGTGAGAATGTCTTAAAAATATTCTACATAACCCATTTGTAGAAAACCCTTAGCAACTAAGCGAGCATTATACTTGTCTATAATTCTATCAACCTTTAACTTGACACGAAACACCTAACAACAACTTATAGTAGTTTTCTTTCAATAATTTTAACCAATTCCCAAGTTCCATTTTGTAATAAAGTTTGAAGCTCAACTTTCATGTTCTTTTTCATTCACACAAGATGAAAACCCTATGAATAGTGATAGCATACAATTTTGGGTAATATCAAATTTAGACCCTTTGGTCATAAATTAAGGGTTAATATGACCAACAAACACACTATTATTAACTATCATAACTGGTTAAAAAAGGTGGAGAAGGAGCTAGGAAATAGATAGATGAACAAATAACTCAAGATTGTTAGAGGAAAAAATGAGGTATTGAATAAGACAAAATCTGGTGACTCCAATGAAGAAGGAGAAAATGTAGGGATAGACTCACTTGAAGATAATAAAGAAGTAGACAGAGGAGAAAGTGATGCAAGTAGGGAAGATAAAGCAACTGGCATAACTAGTATAGGTGAACAAGATGTTTAATGACTAGTTTTAGGCAACACGCTAAAGATAAATGTAGGGAAGAGGAAAAGGACAACCAGGCTAGAATATAGAATTGGGATAAAATTTTATAAAAAAGTTGCTAGGAAAGTTATATGAACTAGAATAAGAAAACACTTGCTCATTGAAAATTACATGACAACATATATAGAGTTTTTGAGCAACTTCATCAAAACACAAGTAGCCTTTTGTTGGGATACATAACCCATAGAAACACATTAACTTCCAAATGGCCTTAACTGAGTGACATCAAAAAAAATATCACAAAGTAATTCATGAGAAGTTTTAACTTTAAGGGCTTTTGAGGGTAGTCAGTTTAGAAGGAAAACACTACATTTGAATGCAAAAACCAAAAAATGTATAGGAACTTTAGAGGTGTAAAGTAAAGCTAAACCCTTTTCCACAATCCTCATGTGTCTAGATTCAACAACCCCATCCTATTCAAAGGTATAAAAACATGTGAAATGATGAATAATTCTCTCTTGATTCAGTGCTTTCACCATAGGTTGAAATTCATCACTCGTATTAGTTTGCACCCTTTTGATGCTTAGAAGATACTACCAAACAAATCTAGAGAAATCATCCATAATAGAAAAAAATATTTGTCTTTATTATATGATATCAAAGGACATGTCCACAAGTCCATTTACTAAACCTCAAAAGTAATACTACATCTAGAATGAAAAGCATTAAAAGATAACTTGTGTGCCTTAAACAATTAACAAATACTATAAAATTTTGTAGTCCTAGTCAAACCCTTTTATGATAGATCATAAATAAACTTCATTTTAATATTTGTGTTAAAGGAAGGATTCCCTATAACCTTGTCAAAATAGGCTATATGAGCAAAAGTTGAAAAATCAGATGAGTAGCCCTAAAAGTTCTTTGGTAAGTCACTAAACTTTCCATTGAGTTTTACATACCATTGTCACTCTGGCCTTTTATATCAACATGGCCTGAGTCAACATCCTTGACAGTAAAAGCATTAGATTGAAACTTAATTATCATTACATAGTTTTTGAACATAAAAAAGATTAGCAGAGGCATAAGGACCACGAAGAACATCAGTGAGCGAGAGAAAACATGTATCATTAGCATGTAAAGCTTCAAAACCAATATGCGAGATAATAAGTTAATTTTCATCTCTAATAGTTATACCTTCATTGCCAATAAAAAAGAGTGGAATTAAGAATTTGAGTAGCATTAAAAGTTAAATAATGGTTGGCTCCATAGCCCAATAACCATTTTCGAGACTAAACATTGTCTGATACACCTGATAAAACCAAATTATGGACTTGAATTGAGAACAAGATGTTTCTTTTAGTTAAGGAATCCCTAAGAACAAGACATGAAGATGTAGTATGTCCAGGTTTATCATAAATTTGGCACAATGGTATTTCAAAAATGACTTTCTGTATCCCTTCATTGATTGAGTGTAAACATTCTTATTATCACCACCAGGCTGAACAGATTGTTGTTTTACATATTGATGAAAATTCCAATGCTATTTTCCAAAGCCATGCTTATTACTAGAATAATTTCCACTACCTTCACAAGTAAAATAACTAGAGTTTTTGTACTTTATATTTCTAATTAAATTAGTAACATTTTTTTGAAAAATAGATTTTGAGTCATGATTTTTATTAGTGGTGATCACTCTTTCATAGTTCTCAAGCAAGTTATGTAAGACTCCTACTGAAGGCATGGTTTGTTCCATTTTAAAAGATTTAATAAAAGAAAGATACTTTGGTCTAATTCCATTCAAGATGTATAACACCAATCCTTTCTCTAGAATGATCTCACAATTAGAAGCAAGATGAATAGCTATAGTCTTAGTTCTAAGAAGATACTCACTCAAAGATAAGTTATATTTTCTAAGACTTTGATGCTTACCATGCAAATCCATGACTCTAGATTGAGTGTTGTTTTCAAATCTTTCTTCTAAGGCTAGCCATTTGGCTCGAGCTATGGTTTCCCCGAGTATAACAATATTCATATCTTGAGACACATAACTATAAATCCAACCCTTGACTAAAGGTTCATATTGAATCCAAGTTGCAAAAGTAGAATTTTAAAGAGTTTGTTCATCGTCAAGAAAAAGTTGGCATCGCTAATGTTCCATTTATGAAACCTTCAAGGCAATAAGCCCTCAAGAAAATCATTAGGTACTCCTTCCATCCTACATAGTTATTATCATCTAACTTCACTAAGAATGCAACAAATTTGAAGGATAGAGAAACCTCAAGAAAGGTAGTTATTATCATCTAACTTCACTTAGAATACAACAAATTTGAAGGATAGAGAAACCTCAAGAAAGGGAATCAAGGACTGAGTTACCTTGATTTCCATTTTATCTAACAACATGACTACTTGGTATTTGACTTGGAATTTTCACATAAGTTTTCCTTCCTCGTAAATCCATCATTCAATTGAGCTTCATTGAATTGACTAACAACAAGCATGGAAGGAGATGAGAGTGCATCACGATAAGAATGCTTAGTAGCCATCACTACAGATCACCTAAGATTAAGAAATGCTTTGATACCAAACTTGAAGCAAGAAACTGAAAAAGTTAAGAGAATGATAGAATTAATTTGTTATTGATTCAATGAATTGATACATGTGCAGTGTAATGCTATTTGTAGTGTAGTTAAGACCAACCACATATGGACAACTCATACTATCATTTACAACAATAGGCAAAACAGTTAGCTAACTAACTAACCAACTAATTGATAGAATACACACTTTAATAGTGCATGATCGAATTAGTATGAAAATAACTTGTTAGTTATATATACCATATATATGACATGATAAGCATTCATTTATGTACAAATTGTATATAAATTAAATATGTACATATATGTATATATTATGTACAATTAACAAATATTTTGAGTGGTTCATCTAATGGTACGGAGATAAAACTCATTATCCACCAGTTTCAAGTCACAATTTGAACCACACCAAGTGCAATTTGATTTAAAAAAACATTATATTTTGAAACCAATGATATTATCTATAACAACCCTATTTTAATTATCATCCTTGTTATCCTTGATGTTCAGGTTGTATGACTCCCCACCCCTACCACGTAACCTTAATCTGAATACTATCTCGTAACCTTAGTCCGAATACTATCTACATAATGTTTATTTTATTTAATAAAAAAATGATTTTAATGTTAATTTTGTGTAGGCTTTATTACGTGTCTTCTACCATCCATCACCTTTGGTCAAATTGCAGAAATTGTGGACGAAGGACAAAGTTGTAAGTAACAATAACAAACTATGTATTCTTCAATTTATCACTAATTTTGGCTAATGAAAATCAGTCTGAGTTAACTTGTTTCATAAAAACATGAAATTTAAGACTTCAATTTGGATTGATCATTAATAATAACAAATGTAAAATCAGTTCTCAAATAGTAAATTTTTTTATATAGTCCGTTTATTGTATTGTAGCATGTGCCTGCCAAGGTATAACATACTGTTGTTTGATGGTGATTTAATGTCAATGGCTTATGGGCTGCGTATATAGAGAGAAAATACGAGCTAAATTTGGACTGCCAGAAGACCCTTGTTGCGATTGTTGTGCTCATTGCTGCTGTGGACCATGTGCCCTTTGCCAAGAACATGCTGAGCTCAAATCTAGAGGATTCGACCCTTCTAAAGGTTATTTATCTCAAATTCGTCTTTTTTTGTCGTAATAACAAAATTAAAGCTATGACAAAAATATAATTTACAAAATTATTATTCTAAATTTTATCACATCACTTCATTATCCCAAACTATCATTATTTTTGCAAACTTTTAAAACTTAGAAGCTTTTAAAACATAAGTCTTAGTTTAACAATTCAAGAATTAATTTGTTATTTTTAATTTGTTTGGTTAATTATCATATAATTTCTCATTTCGATGTATTAATGGGCTGGTTTTCTTTTTACCCAATCCGACCTTTAGAAATTAGAATTTTGGATATTAATAGTAAAATCAAGATATATATGGAAAACTTTAAAAAAACTTGAGACAAAATTATGTTATTTAGAAAAAGGGAAAAGTTGTTAATAAATTATTATTAGTGCTATATTAGTTGTATACAATTAATATAAGCACTTTTCTTAAAAAGCAGATTCCTATCTTCCTGTATTTATACTTGTATTATCATTCGTTGTAATTAAGATTAATAAACATATTTTTCAGTATATTTAATTTGGTATCAGAGCAGGAAAGAAAAGGAAAAAAAAAATTTCCGATTTCTGAAGCTTCGAGTACGCCATACCGGAAGCGCCGCCGTCGTAGTCATCAGCTTTAATCCGAGCAAATACGCCAATACAGGAGCGCCACCATCAGTATTAGTGCCATTAACTACGCTGCTTCATCAAGGCTGCTCAACTCCTCATACACATCAATTGCCCAAATAAGGTTGCTTCATCAAGTCTAATACATTTTCTACAAGAAGAAGTCTAACCCGTAGAGCTCCAACCTCAATTGGTCGAATTAAATTCATAAGCTAGCTCCAAGAAGAACAACAGACCGTCTCAAATTACAGGCAGTAGCCTCCAACCTCACATTGCCCAAATTTCAATGCAGTTAGCTCTCCAACCCCGCCGTCTACCTTTCCGAATAAGGTCGCACGAATTTAGTCCACGTCATTTTTTTGTGGTCCGCAGCTCAAAAAAATTTCAAATTTTATATCCCTAAATATTTTCACTTTTAGTTTATTTTAACTGCTTTGACCTACCCATCACAAATTTCCCCCAACCCGCCTGCTAATACCAATCCCACTAACTGTTTTAGTCCAAGCCCAACAACCCATCACCAATGCTTTAATTTTAGCCCATCAAATTTCAAGCCCACTAAATTTCAAGCTTTTTAATTTTAGCCCATCAACCCAAGCACCAAATTTCAACAGCTTTTAGTTTTAGCCCAACAAAATTTCAAGCCCATCAACTCAAGCCCATTTTCAGCACACACAAAAAAAACCAAAATTTTTATTCCGCTGCACAACATATTTTTTATTATTATTTCAATGGAAGATTCAAGACAACATCAAGTTTCTAGAATTCATGAGGTTCCAAATTTTGAAGTTTATGTTAAAAGTTCAGAAATTGGGTCTTTTGGGGGTACTAAACTTAATGGTACAAATTTTCGAACATGGAAAAAAGTTATGTCAGTTTATCTTCGTGGGATGCATAAGATGGGACATGTATCCTGGATCAATCAGTCTGGTCAAGATGATATGTAAGCTTATACTAGGTGGGAAGACGATGATGGCTTTGTAATGTCAATTTATTTAGAGCCATCACCGATGATATATTACAAATGGTGGAAGAATGTGAAATCACAGTCCATATGGAATACCTTAAGCGATCTTTTATATAAACGAGTCCGACTTTATTCAAGTTCATGAACTCGTGCAAAGTTGTTGTACGCACAGAACGGGCAACCAAGATCTCTATTTTTTACCAAGTCGAAAAATGTAATGGGTCAAATTGATCAAAAACGCCTATGCAAAATTAAAAATCCCAGCAGATCTTGGTACCGTAAAGGAGAAGGAGTCAACGAGTACATGCCTTTTAAGAGGCCTTGATACCAAACATAATAGTGCTAAAGGCGCTTATTGAATGTCGACCTCCAAGCTTGATCATCGCTTTACATACATTCGTAAAGACGAATCTCAGAGGGAAAGTCTTCATCAGGCACAAGTTGAGGTATCAAGTCTAGCCATTCAAGGCAAATCAAAGGCACCTTGTCTCCAGCAGAAAAATTCAGTTCCACTACATCAACAGGGACCTCCACCAGGCTTTCCCAATCGCCATCATTCTCACTACTCTTATTGCAATGGACATGGGCATCTTCGTGAGATTTGTTGGAAACTCTATCCACACTTGAAACCAAAATGACAACAGGGGTATCATTCTAAAGCAAAAGCAAATTTAGCAACTTCCTTGTCCAAGAACCGACTACTACGACGTAATCATCCTATGGAATGTGGAGGTATCCCTACAGCTTCCATAGCTGGTCGTGGTAAGATTGGTATGATCTTAAATGTATCTCACTGTCAAGGGTCTAATACTTGGATTATTGATTCTCGGTGCATCCGATCATACGACCTACGATAAATCTTATTTTACCGAGTTATCTCCCCCACCGTTGTCTTATGTTACAAATGCTAATGGGCGTAGGCCTTTCCCGTCTTAGGAAAGCGGGTCAGTTCATATCACTCCATCTTTGCCAGCTCCATAATGTTTTATATGTACCCGACTTATCTCATCACTTAATATCTCGTCCCACAAGCTTAAATATCGAGTCTAAATGTTCTCAGAACCTTTTATCCTATGTAATGTGATTTTTCGTGACCTTCTTACGAGGGAAATAATTGGTCGAGGGTATCCGAGTGGGCGTGTTGTTCCGTTTAGATCGGGAACTACGGATAGGAGAAACCGTGGCGCAGCACGCACCGCATTGACTTCTAGTTCGATAAGTGAAATTTGGTCAGTGGCATCGCCGCTGTGGCATCCATCTTTTAGTCTTATGAAAAAAACCATGCCTACTTTATTTATCGGGTGTTAAGTGAGAATTTTTTACATCAGAGACTTGTGTTTTTGGCCAAGAGCCATCGTATTACTTATTCTCCTAGTATTTCTAATAAAAGTACTATTCCTTTTGAATTAATTCATTCTCGATGTTCGTGGACCATCTAAAGAGCCAACTATATCGGGTATGAGATATTTTGTTTCGTTTATCGATGACATTGTACAAGGTTATCAGCGGATATCCCTTCTTAGAACAAAAGATGAAGTTTTTTTCGGCTTTTTCAAAATTTTCATAGCCTCATTCAAACACAATACAATGGCATCATTCTGATCCTCCGTTTCGACAACGGGGAATATGTTAATCATGTTTTTCAAGATTTTTTCAAAACACACGTGGGATTATTCACCAAACTACTTGTCCATAAACACCGAACAAAAATGGAGTGTCCGAAGAAAAATCGTCATTTACTTGATATGGCTCGTGCACTCTTATTTAGTGCTTATATGCCAAAAACCTTCGGGGTGATGCCGTACAAGCCCGCCCATCTCATCAATCGTCTCCGCCTAGTGTCCTTAATCTGAAAAATCCCATTCCAAATTCTCGCATCTTATGTCTCTTTATCATCCTTCCATAATCTTCCTACCCGTATTTGGTCATGTGTTGTTTTTGCGGCATGTTCCTAAAAATCAAAGGTCTAAATTAGATGCTCTGGGCAATTAAACGTGTGTTTTGCTGTTATGGAAGTTATCAAAAGTGGTACAAGTGCTTCCATCCACCAACCGTAAAGTACTATGTCACTACGGATGTTACCTTCTTTCGAGGACACGTAGTTATTTTTCCTCATTGAGCATCGCTTTGTCAGAATACATATTTCAAGAACTCAGATCATAGTGAGGGGAAGGCATTAAGAATCACCAATCATCATGCAGGCGTATGCTCCAAGTAGTCAAGCACCAAATTCTCTTACAACAAATGAAGTGGAAGACACAACTGTTCTCGTGCATTACTCCTACCCATGATCAACAACTCCTGGCATCAAGGTCACTCATCCGAGATATGTATACCCACCGATACTAATAACATTAAGTCTAATGTTCGACAATACGTGTTACCCAACAGGTCTACTCGAGGTCAACCAAATTAAAAGGTATGAACCAAATATTCATGCAAAATCAAAATACCCAAAGAGTCAATTACATGTCCACTAAAAATATTATCTAAGTCATATGAATCATTTGTGAATCAAATATCTAAAGGTATCGCATCTCAACAAAGTGCGTGATGCGTCTGGGAGATCCAATATGGAGAAAGGCAATGGTCAAGAGACGGAGGCGTTAAGGTAAGAATGATACTTGGCAACCGGCGCCACTCACCACATGGAAAAGGCATGGTTTGTCGATGGGTGTTTCATCAGAAACATAATGGTGATGGATCCGTAAATTCCAGATAAAGCTCGTCTTATAGCAAAGGGTTTACTCAAACGTACGGTGTAGACTACGATGAGACCTTTGCTCATGTTGCCAAAATGAACACCATTCGGGTCTTGCTCACTGGGCCGTTAATCTAATCTAGTCACCGGCGGCAGCTGATGTCAAGAATGCGTTTCTTCATGGAGAATTAGCCGAGGAAGTATACACGAGTCTTCCACCTAGGTACGTAGTTGATTCTCCTCGGTAATTTTGTATGCAAACCGAGGAAGTCTTTGTACGGTCTCAAGCAATCCCTCGAGCCTCGGGTTTGGAAGATTCTCACAGCTCATGCAAAAGGTTGGTTACGCAGTAATTCGTACATCACACTCTATTTCTCAAACATCAACGAGGAAGGTAATGTACCAAATAATTTATGTCGATGACATGATAATCACCGGCGATGATACTGTTGAGATGGATAAATTACAGACAACTAGCCTCGACTGAGATGAAGAACTTAGGTGAACTAAAGTACTTTAGGAATTGAGGTAGCTGTGGAAGAGAAGGAATATATTTGTGTCAAAGGAAAGTTAGCATTATTGACCGCTAATGTAGATGTGCATGTTGGATTGCAAACCTATCGACACTCCTATCGAGCAAAACCATTGTTTAGCAGTATCAGATCGTATACCAACCGATCGAGCTCGCTATCGAGATTGGTCAATGCTTAATTTACTTGGCTCATACTAGACCGTATGTTGCATATGCAGTAGCGTGGTGAGCCGGGCCTACGCATAACCTAAGCGAGAACCATATGAATGCTATTTTTTGAGAATTTTAAGGTATTTGAAATCTGGCCCAGTGAAGGGAGTAATGTTCTCTAAACACAACAATCATCTTCAAGTCTAAGGTTTCTACGATGCAGATCAAGGTGAAGTATTACGTAGAAAGTCAACATTGGGCTATTTCACCTTTCAGGGGTGGAAATTTAGTTACATGGAAAAGTAAGAAACAGTAAAGTAAGTGGCGCGATCTACGAGGCCGGTAATGAGGTAATGGCTCATGTGGTTTCAGGAATTACTACGATAAGAACTTTGTTATCCGATTGGGTTTCAACTCAAAAATACTATGCAATTGTATTGCGACAATGTAATAACGCAGCCATTGATATATCACAAAATCCAGTACAACATGATCGCACTAAGCATGTAGAGGTTGATCGTCACTTTATAAAAGAAAAGCTAGATGCCAAACTGATTAGTTTTCCTTTTGTTCACACTGAAGAACAACTTGCAGATATGCTTACCAAAGGAGTTTCTAAGAAAGCACTATATGGTTCATTAAGCAAGTTGGGCATGATCGATATCTATGCGCCAACTTAAGGGGGAGTGTTAATAAATTATTATTAGTGCTATATTAGTTGTATAAGCACTTTTCCTAAAAAGCAGATTTCTATCTTCCTCTATTTATACTTGTATTATCATTCATTGTAATTAAGATTAATAAACATATTTTTCAGTATATTTAATTAAAGTATACCCAGGGTTCCTTACCTAAAGCACATTTAAATTATATATTTATTTTTAGTCACAATTTAGATATAAAATAAAGTTAAATTTTTTTCATTTCAATTTTATATATTTTTTAATTATAATTTTTTTAACTTCAATAAATTGAAACTGATTTAATTAAGAAAACATTAAATAAAAATAAGAAAAAATAAAAAAAATAATTATTTATTTTTATATAATCACTTTTTAAAAATAATAAAACTAAACTGTAAAAAGAAAATTAAAAACATAAGTGTTAAAGCAATCACCTTTGAATAATAGACACATATACGTGAAGGAATCCAACTGCGAAACTTTTGGAATAATTAAGGTATTTTCTTAATTTATTTGTATAATTATTATTTTGTTTAATTCATTATTTGTGAAACTTTTGCAATTTAAGGTATTTTCTTAATTTATTTGTATAATTATTATTTGGTTTAATTCATTATTTTCAGGCTGGGTTGGGCCTCCCAATGTCTCTCCTCATATGCTTCCCAATGTTGCTCCTCATATGCCTCCGTCCATGTTTAGATGACGTCTCCCTATTCGATCACACAAGAGAAAATCTCCATATATGTATCATACTTTGATAATTAGCAGATTTGATTGCTAATTAATACCTCCAATATAAAGTTAAAGAGATGGTGCAAGAAGAGGTATAGTTGATATTTTTCAAATGTTATTATATCCTTTTACTATTTTAAAAAATAATAAAAGGAGATATTTGTAATTGAACCCAATTAATTTGTCTGAAAAATTGGTTTATTTGCTTCAGCTATTTAAGTGCCATAGTCACAAACTAAACATATGAAATTACCAAGTAATTCTTTAATATTCTCCATTTCAAACGAAGGTGGAGAAATGGGGAATCAACAGTACTGTGTGGTGAATGTATGGTAATAAGAGTTAAAATGATGGGAAAGTAAGAAATGTTTTCCAAAGAAGTTCAAGTAGCAAATGGTAGTAGGTCTAAGATATAAAAATTAAAATTATGCATATGCTCCATATGCATAATTAGATTTTTTTTTATTGAAGTATGCATAATAAGAGTTAAGTTTGTATATGTTATAATTTTATTGGTTTTAAATAGAAAATAATATTTTTTTTTGCTACAAAATAGAGAATTATATAGTATAAAAAATTGTGATCTCAATATATAAAATGTTAAATTTTGTATTAAAAAAATAGCAAGATATATTAAATCATTGTAAAGTGTCCTGAAAAGGAAAAACAAGTTATATGATATGTTGTTATATTTGTATTAATTTCAATATTTTATTGAATTAGAAAGTTCAAATATCTATATTTTTTTTACATAAAATGGTAAAATTAATTACATATAACAAAAAACTTTATTAGCGAAGAGTCATGATCTCAAATCGCCCTTCACTCATGTTACTATTAAAATATATAGTAACATGAGAATACACTTAGTAACCCTTAGTAAATCCATAGTGTGTCTCTTTACTTTTTTTCATTTTTTTAATCATAAGAGAAAAACTTTATTAACAAGGAAACCAATACAACCTATTAGACCTTACAAAAGGAAACAAACCAACAAAACAACATATCTAAACAATTCCATCAATAGTAGCATACTCCCCGAAGAAACAAATAACCTAACAAATATCTAGCACCAAGTTAGCAGAAAGCATACAAAGAAGAGTTTACAAAACACTTGGCATAATCTAGCTAAAAAGAGGAAGAAGGAGACACCTCTAAGCATACAAATACAAGAGAGAAAAAATTACACTCAAATAAAACAAAACACAGATTGAGAGCAAGTCACAAGACACAAAACATCGATAAAAGAGACTACTAATTAAACAAAATAACCAACATCCACATCAGAAGACTAGAGACACCAGAAAACAAACCAAACCATTAGCATTCTAGGAAAGCCCATCTCTAACCAACCAAATCTTCTATAGTCTTTCTTGTTCCAACACTACCACCTTGAATAGAACTGGAATCCATCCTTGGTTGAAGATCTTGAATCTTATTGAAAAAGGAAACCTCCCCTAATCACTGCCACATCCTTTTACTACTCTAGTCCCCTACACTAGACTAATATTGCTAGCTACTCTGTTCCTTTTACTACCAAAGGCACTATTTTCTTCTCTGCTACACATCCTTCTATCACCACTCTTGTACTTCTCCATACCATTTCCAGTGCCATACAAAAAACCTTCAAGGTCCTTCTTTTTCAAACTTCCATCCTTAATGTATAGTAGAACCCTCATATTCATGTCAAATCTAAGACATTCTCCATACTAAGCATACTTTCCTTCAAGTTTGATGCTCGCATCATTTATAGCCTCACAAAAATGAATACTATGTGTAATCCTACCACAGTAGTAACAAAACCCATGGAGTCTCTCATATTTGATCTCTATTCACACATAACCAACCCTAAAAGGAATCCAAGCTCCTGGAACCAAAGCCTTAGCAATTTCAAAGGTAATTCGAACCTTGATTGACCTTATAGAACCACCAGTCAAGGAAAACTTATCCACCTTAAGAATAGGACCAATATAACTCATAACATGTCTGGTAATTATCTCAATTCTCTAATCCATAAGAATATTGTGAGTTTTCACCTAAATTGAAGTGAAATCAAAGGATAGGAACGAATGAGACATACTAGGTTTCATTCTTTACACAACAATGAGCTCATTGTCAAAACTCTATAGGGCTTTCCTAAGAACAAATTCAAGATTTGTAGCCTCTTCAAGGTAGAAAATAAGTGTGCTTTGATGAACAAACTTCAAGTCCAGCCCCCATCCTTTATCGAATTCTTACGATGCATACGTAGCAATGCATAAACATTCACAGGCATTTGAGAAACAAGACGAGTTGTAATTGCACAATCAGAGATGTGTTGTTTAGTATCAACCAAATCCTCTAGATCAATTGTGAGGTAAATCTAGTCTATTTGAGATCGTAATTCTTCCATATGAAATTACAAACAAAATTAGGGCATAAAAAATTAAGAGAACAGAGAATCAAAACCAGCATGGGAATCAAGGGATAACATGGGAAAATAGAGAGAAAATTGATGAGAATAACAAGAATTAGAGACCATAAGACAAAGCCAACCCTAGGTTGGAAAAGGAATTCCAAAGATACTAAAGCTTTCAAAGAAGATAGGATTACTAATTTAATTCTTTCCAAGAAATTACTACACGATTAAGTTTTGTTTTGTTTTTTATTTTTTATTTTTTGAAGAAAAGTTTAGGTTATAGAAGAGCAGGAAATAATATGAATAAAAGATGTAGTTGAAGTGATGATAATTGAAAATTCAGCAAGGAAAGTGCCAATGTGTCATTACATAGAGAAAAAGAAATTCATTATATAATGAAATTTCAAACATTTAATTAATAGTGTAAATAGTGTAAAAGTAAATTTAACTTCTGACCTAAATAAGAAACAATGGCCTATAATGGTTGAATATATAATATTTTTGCTACCTCTTCTAACCCAACCAACAAATATTGTTAATCAAGCAAATAGAATAGTGGACAAAAAATAATAACAATATGATTAATTCAATACACCTTATAAAAAACTAACATATAAGAAAGAATAATTTAGGACAAATACACTAGTGATAATGTACATCACAGGTTTACATAGTGAAATTTCACACATCGAAATAATTATGTAAAGGTGAATTGAACTTCGACCTAAATAGGCAATATGGACCTACAAAGGGGTGAATACACCAACCATGAGATATTTTTACTAGTTCTATTCTATACCAACAAGCAAGGCCGTACAATATGAATCAAGCAAATAAAAAAGCAGAAACAAAATTAATAACAATATGCTTAATTCAATACACCATGTAAACAACTAATAGATAAGAAAGTATAATATGTGGTAAACACATTAGTGATAGTATGCCTTATAAGCTCCTTTCAAGGCTAGCAATTTGAAATATATGTAACAGGTAAACATCACACATGATGTGAATCACACAAACATACAATGAATCATATAAAGGATTTCTAATAACCTCATCAATACCTCTTATATGTAAATATTTGGCAAATGATGATTATACATTCACCACATTGGAGCATACAAATCTAGTATATAACCTAGTAAATCATAAAAAATCTAGCATTTATACGAAACATCAACGGGTTACAAAACAACCATCGACACAAGAAATTCACTATAAATAGTAAATCAATAGTATATAACCTAAGAAAATATAAACGTAAATATCTCTACCAATTGAAAAAAGCACATTTAATTGCTCCTATGCTGCGAAAAACTATCAACCTAACAACTTATCCAAGTAAGTCCTAGTTCATCCCTAAAGCTCCATCACAACGTGATGTGATCAACTATTAATGGCTCAAATTTCTCATCTATGGGTTCTAAAGCTATCACCTCACCTATGGTAGTCGTTAAGACCACCTAACACCAAGCATAGGTAGTCGTTAAGACCACCTAACACCAAGCCAACACATGAAAAATAATTACTGAGGCAAACTTCTACAAATATAATACGTAACAAACACAATGCATAGAAAAAAAACAAAAACACATGTTGTGCACACTTTTACTCTCTTTTTGACATAGAAATTCAATCAAAGCATGTACACATATATGCACCTAGAAACACACCTATATGTAAGAAAGAAGTGATACTAAAATGAATGAAACCCTAATTATCGTGCAAAAATAAGTACATGACTTTAAAAGGAAAAGCTATGCAATGTAACGTAGATAGAAAAAATCTATCTGATGTAAAAAATAACACAGAGTCCCATGTCTCTATGTACGTTAGGAGGGCACAAGGGACATCACATTATGCTTATAACACATTGGAAGGCTAGGAAATGAATCACCATTGTCACATGAATATGTTAATAAATATATAAAAAAAGTTGGCTAAGAGTCCAACTATCCTCCATGTTGACACACTCCCAATGGCTTAACTATCTTTCCCCAATGACACTTGGGGAGATTCAATCTAGTAACCTCACCTTATACTATGCATACATATGAGAAAAGATGTCATAGTCTACCAAAGAAAACACTTGTTGTGAATCCTAACATCAAACACCAATCAAACAATGACATGTAGGAGACATGCAAGAATTCTAGCATTCACACAAGATGACATGTGATATAAGAAAATGCATACTATGCAAACAACATCTCTTAAAAACTATTCCATTTATGCAATGTCCATACAATATGAATGTTGGAAATTCATGTTTCGAAAAACAAAAGCTTGAAACAATTGGATTCAAGAATTTATTTAGAAAAACAATTCTTATGCAATATGTACAAAATATAATATTTGGAAAATAACATAACTTTAACCGTTGAAGTTGTAGAACCAATCCCAAAATTATATCCATGTCAATATCTCCATAGATGTTTTAAAGTAGGGCTAAGATGTAGTAACTAGATTTATGGGAACCAAGAGGAAGAATTATGTCACATATGACATTCTAGATCATATGATGTGCAACATATTTGCAACCAATCTCACGAGACTAGCACTTAATTACTTGGTTTCACAATCTTCCTTTAGGAACCATAGACTCTTTCCCTTAATTGGCTTAGGTAGAAGAAAAATAAGAAAAAAAAACTCATGATCTCTTTTTAGTGGTCCAAAAAATGAGTGAATCTCTATGAAGCTATCTTTTTCATCTGCATCTTTTAACATCCAAAAGTACTTGAAATACATCAAAACATACCTCGTGACTTTGAAAACACAATTTATAAAATACTTAGTTAAGAACGCAGCATTAAAACCTAATTCATTATTTTAGCCCCGATAAATCATAAGATATGTGTACATTTTAGGCACGTATCACCCACCATCTCCACAGAAAATAAACTATGCTTGGAAAAAAGAGAATAAAAAAGAAGATAACAAGTGTAGATTGGGCGATAGAGTAACAATTCCTTTAGCCATCTCCTTGGAAGAACTAGTCCCTAAGCTGGACCTAGAAAGAAAAGATTATGTCAAGTGGCCTAGGAGGATGGATGAAGGATTGAAGGAAAGAAGGGAATAGGTCCTTACTATGCCTTTCATCGACATAGAAGACACAATATTATTTCCTAAAAGAAAGAGGTGTAAAAGCTCATTGAAAGGGGCTTCCTAAAGGAATTTTCAAGCATGATAGAGACCTTGAAAGTGATAATCCCAATGGAAACCTTCATAATCTCCAAATCCAACTTCAATCATTGAGTTTAAATATGGAGCATAAACTGCTAGAAAACTCCAATTCATATATAAAGGCTTATGTATGACAAGCCAAAGCTCCTATAGTTCAAATTCTTCTAGTAGAATCTAGATTAAATCGAGGAGCAATGATCAACTACAAGAAAACTGATTTAGTAGAAATCCTTACTCCATATGAGAATTCCCTAATTGTCTCCATTATAACCTCCAACCATATGGTAAAACAAGTATAGGTCGATAACAAAAGTGCATCCGATATCATCCTCATTAACACCCTAGAGAAAATAGGCCAAGAGGAAAAAAAGACTTTATAGAAGATAAATACTTCGTGATTGGATTGAATGACTCAACTATAACCAACCATGGTAGCATTGAGCTCCCAATCAGCATCAAAGGAAAGACACAGACCATTAAGTTCATGATCTTTTACACCTACTCTCCTTATAATGTGATACTACGATATCCATAGATTCATGTTTTTATTATAGTGCCCTCCAAACTTCACTAGCTCTTAAGGTATCCAACATATGCTAGAATCGAAGAATTATAGGGTGAGAAATTTATAGCAAAAGAATGCTATATGGTTGCAGTGAAAAACAATATGTCTCCTCCCTAATAGCAATTAAAGCATAGAAAGAAGATTTTTTTTTCAAATAGAGAAGAGCTTTTAAAGCTCCAAGAAACTAAAACAAGGATAATCAAAGCTACACTTTCTCGACTTCCAATGGGGACAACATTTAAAGGATACAAATAAAGGAAGAGATGCTCAAATAGTTCTGTATAGATACCTTTGATGAAACCAAAATGTTTTAGATTGGAATTGAACTTAGCTTCCAAACAAAAAAGGAGTTGATTAGCTTCCTTAACAAGTATCGAGGTAACTTCACTTATTACTACGAAGAGTTGCATGGATTTGATCCCAATATAGCTTGCTATAAGATACATCTAAATTAAACTTTCACTCCAGTCTAGAAAAATAGAAGAAAATTTTCCCCAAAAAGTAATGAAATAATAAAAAGAAAGGTAAACAAACTCAAGGAAGTTACCTTTATCAACCAAGTCAAATTTCCAGTTGGCTTGCCAATGTGGCAGTGGTACCAAATAAAGGGGGTGCACATTGAATGCATGTCGAATTCACTAATCTCAATTGAGTGACATCCAAAGACAGCTTCCCACTTCCTATTATAGACTAGCTAATGGATGCCACTATTGGTCATGAGCTCCTTAGCTATATGGATACTTTCTTATGATATAATCATATTCGAATGCATTAAAAAAAATCCTTTATCATAGAACAAGGTACCTACTATCACAATGTAATTCTCTTTGGGCTGAACAATGAAGGCACCACATACTAAAGGTTGGTGACACGATGTTTGAAAATCTCTTTGGAATATCTGTGGAAGTATACAATAGATGACATGCTCATTAAATCAAAATAGGCATACATATAGGTCAATGATCTAAGAAGTTATTTTAGCATATTCAGATAGTATCGAATGAAGCTCAATCCCAATAAGTGTGCGCTTAGGGTCAAATCAAGCAGCTTACTAAAGTACCTAGTCATAAAAAGAATGATCGAAGCCAAGACATATTAGATTATAGCATTAGTTGAAATGCCTTCTCCAAAAAAAAGAAAAAAAGAGGTTGAATGATTCACAGACTGTGTAGTGGCTCTCAATAGATTCATCTCCAGATGCTTAGATAAATGCCAACCTTTCTTTAAAGTACGAGAAGGAACTACAAATTTTGACATCTCCTCAAACTCTGGTAAAAACAGATCAAGCAAAAGAGTTGTTCTTATACTTAGCTATCTTAGAATTTGCAGTAAATGCAGTTCTCGCCAAAGATAAAAATAGAGCTCCTAAACCCGTATGCTATATTAGCATTGTCCTCCTAGATATGGAATTCTGGTATCCAATATTAGAAAGATTGCCTTAATTCTAGTAATAGTAGCATAGAATCTTTGCACATATTTCGAGGCTCACAATATCATACTGCTCATCTCATACCCAATGAGGGCACTGCTCCATAAGCCAGATGCCTCCACAAGAATGATAAAGTATGCATTAAAATTGAACAATCACGATATCAAATATTAGCCTAGAAAATAATCAAAGACGAAATTTTCGTAGATTTCATTGTGGAGATTATAGTTTCTACACCTTCTAACCTAGACCTATCACTGTCAGAAATTGCAGAAAACCTAACTCAGATACTAAGCTCTATAGTTGATGTCTCTTCATGTGCAAAAGGAAACTTAGTAAGAATTTTACTATAAACTTTAGATAACAGTTTCTTATTGACATATTTTAGGTTTGGATTACACATAATAAGTAATGAAGATGAATATGAAGCTCTAATTGCTGGTCTCAAGCTAGCTAAAAGCGTGGGAGCTACAAAAATAATAATCAAAATTGTCTCTCAACTAATGGTAAATCAAGTTAAAGGCATCTGCAATGCTGAAAACCTCAACATGGCAAAATATCGGCAAATGATAATTAACATACTCTCTACCCTAGAATATTTTCAGATCAAACAGCTTCCTCAAGAAGCAAACACATGTGCAGATGTTCTAGCTAGCCTGGTTTCTGCAACAGGTATAGATTAGAAGAGAACCACTCCGATTGAATATCTCACTCAATCTGACCTATTTGAGATAGAGCCGCACAATGAAGCTCTAAATATAGTCGATCAAAACTTATGGATGACTCCAATCAGAAACTGTATCTTCCATGAAACTCTTCCAAAAGATAAGAACCAAGCTTGAATCATGAGATACCGATCAGCCTCTTACATAGTGGTAACATGTAAATTATATAAGAGATCCTCTTTAAGGGATCTCCTCAAGTGCCTTACACCAAAGAGGCCATGTTGATTCTGGATGAGATACATGAAGGATAATGTAGTAATAACCATTATGAGGGTAGATCCTTAGCCTAAAAAATTATATTCTCAGGATATTATTGGCCAAAACTGCAACAAGAAGATGACAGATACATAAGAAACTACCATCAATGCGAAAGGTTTGCACCAATTCTCTTTAACTAGTTGAGGAGCTTACCACCTTAGTGATTGCTTGGCCCCTCATATATGTTGGGTTTTCCTCTTGGTTTGGAGGAACCCAAGTGAAGCCCATGTGGCTTAAAAGTCCATGGAGTAAGAATGGAAATTGTGTCATTTCATTGCCTTAATTAATAAATCTATTTAGGGTTTGTTGTATGAAAAATTAGTACAGAAAAAAACGTGTGCAGCAAAAACAGCAGCTGCAGCAGAAAAACTGCTCTCAGTTTTTCAGTTTTGCCTCTCCAGCGAGTCTTCATCACGTGCTCCGATCGAAGGCCGTTTGTGGTCCGATTAAGCTAAAGGTTTGCAGGCAGGTTCACGACTCAAGACTCTTTAATATGTGCGGTGGGATTTGCATTTGGCTCACCTCTTTGGGAAATTATGAGCAGTGAACAGTGACTACGAATTGGGTTAGATTTCTCCATTCTTCTTGAAATAATTGTTAGTTTCCAAGAAGTGTATTCTTGATGATGTTGTTGATTGTTTGCCTCTAGTTTTCCTAGAGAGAACTGTTGTACAATTGTTTCTTGATAGTGGAAGTTTTGGAGAGGAGTGTCGTGGTTGTTTCCTTCCTACACCGGAAAGGTTTTTCCACGTAAATTACTTGTGTTGATTTTGTGCATGTTTTATTTTAAGCTCTATTTATTTTTTTCCTAAAAGATTCACACAAAGAAGGAGAATAGGTTTAATTCCGCTGTTTTATAGCTTGATTAAGTTCGAATTGAAATTGTGATTCTCCTAACAAAGTGGTATCAGAGCTGTGGTTATTATTGTGGAATTTCTTGTGTTGAATAATGGAAGCAAATTTGAGTAGAATGATTACTTTGAATGGTTCTAATTATCATACTTGGAAAGGAAAAATGGAAGATCTCCTTTATGTCAAACAGTTTCATTTACCGGTGTTTGCCTTTGAGAAGCCAGAAAAGTTATCTGAAGAAGAATGGACTTTGTTACATCGACAAGTCTGTGGGTATATAAGGCAATGGGTAGATGATAATGTTTTGAATCACATTAGTGGAGAAATACATGCACGGTCACTATGGAATAAACTTGAAGAGTTGTATGCTCGAAAAACAGGAAATAATAAAATGTTTCTTATAAAGCAATTGATGGCTTTAAGGTACCAAGATGGAACTCCATTGACAGATCACTTGAATACGTTCCAAGGAATAATCAATTAGTTAGCTGGAATGGGTATCAAGTTTGATGATGAGATTCAGGGGTTGTGTTTATTGGGTACGTTGTCGGACTCTTGGGAAACATTTAGAATGTCATTAAGTAACTCAGCTCCAAATGGTGTAATCAATATGGATCTGGCTAAGAGTAGTGTTTTGAATGAAGAAATGAGAAGAAAATCACATGGGTCTTCTCAACAGTCAGAGATTTTGGTTACAGAAAGAAGAGGGAGGAGTAAAAGCAGAGGTTTCAAGAACAAAGAAAAAGGAAGAAGCAAGTCTAGGTTTTCTAATATTGAGTGTCATCACTGTGGCATGAAAGGGCACATCAAGAAATATTGTAGACAGTTGAAGCGGGATAACAAGAATAAAGACAAAGAACAAGAGGGTGATGTTAGTAAAGAAAATGATAGAGTTGCCACCGCTAGTTCAGAAGACTTTCTTGTTGTTTATAATGAAGATGTTGTCAATGTTGCATGTCATGAGGTCAGTTGGGTTATTGATAGTGGAGCCTCCATTCATGCTACGTCTTGAGAGGACTTCTTTACATCCTATACAACAGGTGACTTTGGGACAGTGAAGTTGGGTAGTGATGGCTTGGTTAAAGTCATTGGTATTGGAGATGTGTGTTTGGAGATGAATAATGGCACGAGACTACTTCTTAGAGGGTAAAGCATATTCCTAAAATTCGTTTGAACTTGATCTCTGCAGGTAAACTTGATGATGAAGGATATTGCAATACCTTTAGTAATGGTCAATGGAAACTTACTAAAGGTGCTATGGTTGTTGCTCGTGGGAACATGCATTCCAGTTTGTATATACTGCAGGCGAGACTCTTCAAAGGCGTTATTAATACTGTGACATATGAGCTCACATCAGAATTATGGCATAAGAGACTTGCTCACATGAGTGAGAAAGGCTTGGTAGTATTGACTAAAAGGAATCTTCTTTCTGGAATGAATGATGTTTGTTTAAGAAGATGTACTCATTGTTTGGCAGGGAAGTAAAATAGAGTTTCTTTCAAGAGTTCCCCTCCTTCAAGAAAACAATACATACTTGATTTGGTACATTCAGATGTATGTGGTCCTATGAAGACAAAAACTTTGGGTGGTGCCAGTTATTTTGTGACCTTTATAGATGATTGCTTAAGAAAATTATGGGTGTACACTTTGAAGAGCAAAGATCAAGTATTAGATGTGTTTAAATAGTTTCAAGCCTTAGTGGAAAGACAAACTGGGAAGAAATTATGATGCATCAGAACAGATAATGGGGGAGAGTATTCAGGTCCTTTTGATGAGTATTATAGGCATCAGGGCATTCGACATCAAAAGACACCTCCCAAGACTACTCAGTTAAATGGGTTGGCTGAGAGAATGAACATGACATTGGTTAAAAGAGTAAGATGTCTTCTTTCACAGGCTCAGTTGCCAAGATCTTTCTGGGGTGAGGCATTGAATACAGTTGTACATGTTCTTAATCTCACACCATGTGTTTCTCTTCAGTTTGATGTACCAAACAGAGTTTAGACTGGCAAAGATGTTTCTTATGATCATCTTCGCGTTTTTGGTTGCAAGGCATTTGTGCATATACCAAAAGATGAGAGATCTAAGCTCGATGTGAAGACACGGCAGGTGTATCTTTATTGGTTATGGTACCGGATGAATTTGGCTACGAGATTTATGATCCAATTGAGAAGAGAAGCGGTAAGGAGTCGTGATGTTGTGTTTATAGAAGATCAAACTATACAAGATGTTGAGAAGATAAGAAAAAAGGAGTTCATCGGTATAGTGATGATTTGATTGACTAGATCAGGTTCCTTTATCGGTACGGATGGAACAAAATGTTCAAGATGATCAACGAGTTCGAGATGATGTAGATATGCAAGTGAAATAGATCATCAAACTACGATCGGTTACGGGCAGAAATTCTACCCGGAGGTCTATCGAGACCGGCGTCACTCCTGCGGTATGATATAGATGAGTATGTGTTATTGATAGATGAGGGAGAACCTCAATGTTGTGCAGAAGTGATGGAAGATGGAAACATAGCACACTAGGTTGGTGCTATGGAAGATGAGATGCAGTCACTGTATGAAAATCACACGTTTGAGCTGGTAAAGTTGCCTAAAGGTAAGAGAGCTTTGAAGAACAAGTAGGTCTATAGGGTGAAGCAAGAAGAACAAAATTCATAACCACGATACAAAGCTAGACTGGTCGTCAAGGGATTCAGTCGGAGAAAAGGTATTGATTTTGATGATATTTTCTCTCCTTTTGTGAAGATGTCTTCCATACGTGTTGTTCTAGGTTTAGCAGCAAGCTTGGATTTAGAAATTGAGTAAATGGATGTGAAAACTGCCTTCTTCATGGTGAGTTGGAGGAAGAAATTTATATGGAGCAGCCAGAGGGTTTTGAGGTTAAAGGAAAAAATGATTATGTATGCCGGTTAAAGAAACGCCTCTACGGGTTGAAGCAAGCACCTAGACAATGGTATAATAAGTTTGAGTCAGTTATGGGGGAGCATGGTTACCAGAAGACTACTTCTGATCATTGTGTTTTTGTGCAGAAATTCTCTGATGATGACTTTATCATTTTATTGCTCTATGTTGATGACATGTTGATTGTTGGCAGAAATTCTTCAAGAATTGATAATTTGAAGAAGCAGTTGAGTAAATCCTTTGCCATTAAGGACTTGGGGCCAGCAAAAAAAATTCTTGGTATTCGAATTTGTCAAGATAAGAAAAGAAAGAAGTTGTACATGTCACAGGAATGGTACATCAACAAAGTACTTGAAAGGTTTCATATGGATAAAGCTAAAGTGGTTTCTTCTCCTTTATCTAATCACTTTAAGTTGAGATCGAGTCAAGGCCCTTCAACAGATAAAGAGAAGGAATATATGGAAAAGGTTCCATATGCCTCAACAGTAGGAAGCTTAATGTATGCAATGGTGTGTACAAGACCAGACATAGCTCATGCAGTTGGAGTTATTAGTCATTTTCTTTCGAATCCAGGGAGAGAGAATTGGGATGCAGTAAAGTGGATTATGAGATATCTTCGAGGTACTTCCAAGTTAACACTTAGCTTTGGAAGTGATAAACCAGTGTTAGTTGGATACACTGATTCAGATTTGGCAAGAGATGAAGATTCTCGTAAGTCTACTTCAGGTTATCTAATTACTTTCGTTGGTGGAGCAGTTTCTTGGCAATCAAGATTGCAAAAGTGTGTTGCACTTTCTACAGTAGAGGTATAGTTTATTACAGCAACGGAAGCTTGTAAGGAGTTGTTGTGGATGAAACAGTTCTTGAGAGAACTTGGATTCAAAGCAACGAGAAATATGTGTTATTCTGCGATAATCAGAGTTCCATTCACCTAGCGAAGAACTCGTCATTTCACTCAAGATCAAAGCATATTGATGTGAGGTATCATTGGATAAGGGATACTCTTAACAATAAGTTCCTTGAACTTGAGAAAATTCATACTTATGAGAATGGATCTGACATGCTGACAAAAACAGTGTCAAGAGAAAAACTTGAAGTTTGTTGTTCAATTGCCGGGATGGCAGATCCCTCCATCTAATCATAAATGGGGGAGATTTGTTGGGTTTTCCTATTGGTTTGGAGGAACCCAAGTGAAGCCCATGTGGCTTAAAAGCCCATGTAGTAAGAAGGGCAATTGTGTCATTTCATTTCCTTAATTAATAAACCCATTTAGGGTTTTTTGTGTGAAAACTCAGTAGAGAAAAAAACATTATGCGACAAAAGCGTGTTGTAGCGGAAAAAGCTGCTCTCGGTTTTCAATTTTCCCTCTCCAGCCAGTCTTCATCAAGTGCTTCGATCGAAGGCCGTTTGTGGTCCGATTAAGCTAAAGGTTTGCAGGCAGGTTCACGACTCAAGACTCTTTAATCTGTGCGGTGGGATTTGGATTTGGCTCACCGGTTTGGGAAATTATGAGCAGTGAACAGTGACTACGAATTGGGTTAGATTTCTCTATTCTTCTTGAAATAATTGTTAGTTTCCAAGAAGTGTATTCTTGATGATGTTGTTGATTGTTTGCCTCTAGTTTTACCTAGAGAGAACTGTTGTACAATTGTTTCTTGATAGTGGAAGTTTTGGAGAAGAGTGACATGGTTGTTTCCTTCCTACATCGGGAAGGTTTTTCCATGTAAATTACTTGTGTTGATTTTGTACATGTTTCATTTTAAGCTCTATTTATTTGTTTCCTAAAAGATTCACACAAAGAAGGAGAATAGGTTTAATTCCGTTGTTTAGAGCTTGATTAAGTTCGAATTGAAATTGTGATGCTCCTAACAATATAATGGGGTATCAATATAGTAAAACCTCTCCTTACAATGAGATCCCAATTGAAAATAATCTTGGTCTCCATTGTTTACTTCTCCACATGGGTAGAAGCTAAAGCTTATAGTAAAATCAAGTAGAATGACCTAATCGAATTCCTATGGACATAAATCATTTGTAGATATGGAGTCCTTCAAGTAATAATTAGTGATAAAAAATGAACATATATGGAAAGAAAGTTAAAAAATTCTATAAAGAATGGAAAATCCAGCCTTCGACCTCATCTCCCATACATCGCTAAGGTAACAGAAAAATAGATTCTACGAATAAGTCCTTACTCAACATACTAAAAAAGAAACTATCTTAAATAGAAATATCTTGGGTAGACAAGATCCTTAAGATCCTGTGGACCCTTAGAATGACTAATAAAAGCCTCATGGAGAAACTGTCTTCTCACTCATGTATTTCACAGAACCTATATCAATCTCCAGAGGAGGAGTTGAATTTTGTGTAAGATTCTCGATAATCCTTCTGATTTCTAAGTGGCTTTATATATAGCCTTATAGGAACAAAATTGACAAAAAAATCCTAATTGATTTCTTACATTCCTAACAGAATTCCTAGTCCTAATTTATTTGGTGGTCCCTTTCTATTTACCGAACCAAATTCGCACCTTCCCTGCGCCTAACCTCAGCACGCGATGCTTTTCTGATGTGGATGAACATAATGAGCTCATATCATTCCTCCCTCCCTAGGATAATCCTTGTCCTTAAGGATGATGTTCGGGTGTGCTTTCAAAAATCGCCACTCATTTTCCCAAGTAGCTTCTTCGGTTGGAATATCCTTCCATTTGACCAGAATTTCTATCTTGGGTCAATATTTCCCCTTTTGGGTCACACGGCAGTTGAGAATGATTTCAGGCTAAGGAATAATTGTTGCTTGTTCAGAGAATGATTTCAGGCTAAGAAAGAATTGTTGCTTGTTCAGAGAATGGAGGAAGTTGGTTTAAGCTTGATGGAATTTCCCCTTCGTGTTTTCTTAGCATGCTTACATGAAATACATCATGTATTTGTGAAGCGAGAGGCATTGCCAGCTTATAAGCCATTGGTCCTATTCGAGCGATGATTCTTTATGGCCCAAAAAAATGAGGAGCTAATTTTCTTAATGAGCGAAAGGCTACTGATGATTGCCTATAGGGTTGGAGCCTTAGGTATACATAATCTCCTTCCTTGAAGATGACCTCTCGCCGATGTCTATCAGCTTGGCATTTCATCCGGTTCTGAGCTTGTAGCAGGTTGTGCCTTAATTCTCATAGCAGGTGATCTCTAGCATGTAGGTGCTCATCCACAGCTGGCACTTGAGCAGTTTTGGGGACATATGTTAATATGGGAGGAGGTGGAATGCCGTAAACTGCTTCAAAGGGAGTCATCTGTGTTATGCAGTGGATGGAAGTGTTGTAGCTGTACTCAGCCCAAAGAATCAAACTCAATCCATTTGAGTGGTTGATCCCCAATGAAGCAGTATAGATATTGTTCTAGTGTGCAGTTGGTTACCTCAGTCTGTCCATCTGTCTAAGGGTGGTAGCTGGAGCTCATGCACAATTGGGTTCCTTGTAAATGAAACAACTCTTACCAGAAGGAACTAATAAACACCTTATCACAATCACTAACGATAGAAGTATACATACCATGCAGGTACAAGATGTTGGACACAAATGTCTTGGCCACAGTGGGGGGCTGAAAATGGGTGCTTCATAGGAATGAAATGAGCATATTTACTCAAGCGGTCCACAAGCACCATTATAACTGTATGTCCTTTTAAAGCTGGTAATCCTTCCACAAAATCCATTGAGATATCAGCCAAATCTTCTCAGGTATGGAAAGTGGTTGAAGTAACCCTACTGGTCTCATAGTTTCTGTTTTGAACCTTTGGTAATTTTCACACTCCCTGAGAAACTTCTTCAACATTTGGCACAATTTGAGCCAGGTGAAGCTATTTTTGATGCAAGATAGGGTTTTGAGGAACCCAAAGTGTCCCTTTATTGGGGAGGAGTGAAAATCAGCTATGATCTGAGGTATAAGGGAGGATTTAGGGCTCAAATATACCTTGTTGTTTTTAAACCAGACCCCATCTTGTTGTAACAATTTATGAGCCATTGCAGGAGTAGATTTGGCTATCAGGTCTATGCAAAAGGGATCCTTCTGAACTTTCTTCTGTAGTTGTGGCCACCCGTCCATCTGTGGCTGAGATATACTTAAAAAGAAGAATTCCACTACTCGTGAAAGAGAATCAACTCCTTGGTTTTCCTTCCTACGTTTGTACTCAATCTTATAATCATATCCAAGTAGCTTAGGCAACCATCGTGCCTGTGCTGGGGTGGTAATGCGTTGCTCCAGTAGATATTTAAGGCTCCTCTTATCAATGAGGATGGTGAATGGTTTTCCTAATAGGTAAGGGCCGCACACCCGTATAGCTTTAATGATAGCTAACATTTCTTTCTTATATGTTGATAAAGCCAATACTAAACCCTTAAGAGCTTGGTTGAAGTAAGCTATTGGTCTACATGCTTGAGTAAGGATTCCCAACCCGATGCCACTAGCATCACATTCAATTACAAATCTTTGGGAAAAATTGGGAAGGCTTAAAATTGGTGGTGTTGTTAAGGCCTCCTTTAGCTATTTAAATGAGTTTTCAGCATATGCATTCTAGTTAAATCCTTCCTTTCTCAAGAGACAAGTTAAGGGAGCTGTCAAACTACTAAAATTATGCACAAATTTTCTGTAATAGCCAGCTCACCTTAGGAAGCCTCTGACTCATTTAGACATGGTTGGGGTTGGCCAGTCCTTAACAACTTGGATATTTGATGGGTTCACAGAGACCCCTTGATCTGAGACCACATGGCCCAGATATTCTATTTTTTTCACCCCAAATTGGCATTTGGTTTCCTTGGCATATAAACTGTTGGTTGCTAGAAGCTGAAGGGCTACTTTCACATGCTCCAAGTGATCATCCCTTGATTGGGAGTATATCAAGATGTCATCAAAGAATACCAGGATGAACTTTCAAAGGTAAGGTTTGAAAAGATCATTCATGAGACCTTGAAAGTAGCTAGGGTATTAGTGAGGCCAAAAGGCATTACTATGAATTCATAATGGCCTTCATGGGTTCTAAAGGATATCTTAGGGATATCCTCATGATACTCTTATCTGATGATACCCTGATTGTAGATCTATCTTGGAGAAAACATGAGCCCCGTGGAGCTTATCCAACAGCTCATCAATCACATGGATGGGGTACTTGTCCTTAACTGTGCTATCATTCAAAGCTCCATAATCTACACAGAATCTCTAGCTACCGTCAGTTGTTTTTAGCAATAACACTGGTGAAGAAAATGGGTTGTTTCTATGCCTGATTAGCCCATACTAAATGAGTTCTTTAACCATCTTCTCAATCTCTGTCTTTTGATAATAGGGGTAACGGTAGGGTCTGACATTAATTGGCCTTGCTCTTTGCTTCAGAGGTATACGATGATCTTGTTGTCTTTTTGGAGGCAGCTTTGAGGGTAGCTCGAATATATGAGAGAACTCTGTTAATAATTGTCTCATTTATGGAAATGGGGAAACATCCTCTTGTGGGTCTTGACCCCTTATAGGTAAAATCTGAAGGAACAACCCTATATTCTGCAGCTCACCGCATTCCTTGTTGGTTAGGGTTGCACTATTGTTTCTTTGTAAGCCTTGGAATGTATGAGTGGCTCTTCCTATCTTGAAGCTGAGGGTGACCCTTTTATAATCCATTTTTATTGGACCTACTGTTTCAAGCCACTGAACCTCAAGCACTACCTAGCATGCAGCTACTGGTAGCACAAAATAATCTATTGAGACCATATACCCTTGAATTGAAAGAGTAAGGCCCCTGCATTTCCCCACACACTCAATCTTTTCACGATTGGCTATCGTAACTTCCAATTTATGATTCTTAGTGATAGTGAAGCCAAACTGGGAACCTAAGGTTTGATCAATGAAATTATGTGTACTGCCCCCATCTATCAAAACTAGTACCCTTTTATTTCTTAGATTTCCCATAACTCTAAGTGTTTGAGGATGATTAGTACCTGTTATTGCATGAAACAAGATTTCTGGCACCAGCTCCTGAGGTTCTTGTTCAGGGTGCTCTTCTTCTGGAGTTTCTACAGGGTTTTGAGGCAATTCCTCTATCATAAAAATTTGGGGTTGCGTGCAACGGTGACCTGCTACAAGCTTCTCATCATAGTAGTAGCACAAGCCCTTATCTCTCTATTCTCATGCCTCCTAATTAGTGATTCTTTTAAAAGTCACTAGTTGCGGTGGATTGGAACTCTACAGAGGTGGGGGTCCCAAAACACCAGCGTGGGAGTGGTTTGTTATTTTGGGATTGCTTGTATAAGTCTGGTAACATGGATTCTGGGCAGATTTCCTCTGTAACAAATTTCTCTCTTCAATGAGCCTAGCTACTCCAATGGCCTCAACCAATGTCTTAGCCTGTTTGATCTTAACATCGAGGCGAACTTCATATTTTAATCCAGCTATAAAGCACCCTATTAGGAATGCTTCTGGTAGTCCATCCACTATGTGTGACAATCTTTCAAAGGCTTCTTGGTATGTTGCTACACTGGTGGTATGCTTTATAGGCGAGTTAGAACTTCTAAGGGATCTTCGTAATATGTTGGTCCAAATATGAGTTGAACGGTGTTGGTGAATTCCACCCAAGTGAGAGGTCCTCGAAACTTGGTCAGCTAGCGATGCCACTACAACGCAATACCTTCCAGATGGAAGGACGCGAGTTGCACCTATTGATCTGGGCTACATTAGTGAACTCAAAATATTGCTTAGCTCTATAGATCCACCTAGTTGGATCTTCACCAAAGAATATAGGAAATGAAAATTTCAAGTTAGGATGGGGGTTTTCTATGATCGATCGTGAAGTGTGGGGGTAAGGTGGCATCATTCCTTCTCGTGCGAAGGGGTTAACCTCTAGAGGGTTCTGAGCTATTCGGATTGCCTGTAACTGAGATAGCACAGTTCCGAGGGTTTCCATAACCTCAATATGAAATTCCATATTAGATTTTCCCCAAGTATCCATGGTCGAATGGCTTTGATACCACTAATACAGTAAATTTGCAGAGAAGAAGATAAAGGAAGAAGAAGAGCTAGAGGAGGAGCTGAATTTTGTGTAAGATTCTCGATAATCCTTCTGATTTCTAAGTGTCTTTATATATAGCCTTATAGGAACAAAAATGACGAACAAATCCTAACTGATTTCTGACATCCCTAACCAAATTCGCGCCTTCCCTGTGCCTAACCTCCACGCATGATGCTTTTCTGATGAGGATGAACAGAATGAGCTCCTATCACATATTACCAGTAAATCCAGTTTTATCTACTTTATTTCCTTAATAAGGCATACCAAACCATTCAACTTAGGTATTACTATATTCATTTTTCATTTATCCAAGAATAGTTCCTAAATACAATGACTATGTAAGCAAACAAAGTACCAAAATTATCTTCCCAAAAAGCCAAGTCACTTTGGATACTAGATTTTAGTGGAGGAAACATTTAGAATACAAGCACTATTGGTTTGTAAACTTGTTTACAAGCCCAAATAAATTAAAAAAAACCCTTTGAATTATTCTAGCCCATTTGAAGTCCAGCTCATGGAAACTTCTATGGTGATGATCTGGATTGATAAGGATACAGCTCATGGTTGGTGGGAAGAAGAAAATAAATGGGTTAGGTAAGGAGATAGGTGTATGGTTTAGATTATTTTGGTAGATTTATGTTGTATGACTTAGATTTATTAGTTGTTTCTATAAATACTTCTCAGTAGCAATGTAATAATCAAGTTAAAGAAATCAAAAACAAAAGTTTGAGAGTTTCTAAGTGTTTCTAGAAAATTGTTCTTGAGTGTTTTTGAGTTTTGAGAGTTTTGATCCATAATATTCCAATAAAGTGGTATTAGATAAATATACACTATTGTATCTCAAATCCAAGCTCTCGATGAGAAAAAATTGACGCCACGAGAATCATCCCGATCAGAGTTCGGACAAGCCGCCACGTTCCTCCGGAACGTTCTGCCATAAGTGAATTAACTCACCGAGTCAACCGAGTTGGAGCTGAGTTGACCAGGCCATGAAGCTTGTTGACCGAGCCGCTAACTAAGCCATAGAGCTATTTGACCAACCAACCAAGTCGTTTGACCAAGCCGCCGAGACCATTGACCTAAAAAGTTGACTCTGACCTTTGACTTTGATCGTTGACTAAAAAAATTTCAGATTTTTTCCGGAGTTCCTCCTAAGGTTTTTTGACGTTCTGAATCCTTCTGTGCGATCAGAATTTGCAAACTCTCACTATATTTAGAGTTATGTCAAATGGAGGCATGACATCGTTTCAAGTCCCAATACTCAACAATAATAAATATGATAATTGGAGTATCAAGATGAAGGCTCTTTTGGGTGCATATAATGTATGGGAAGTTGTAAAGAAAGGCTGAAGTGAGGCAGACGATGAAGCTACTCTAATGCAAGTGCAAAAAGAATCTTTGAAGGATTTGAGAAAGAGAGACAAGAAAGCCCTCTTTCTTATCTATCAAGCCTTAAATGATAATGGGTTTGAGAATATTTCAGATGCAACATCTTCCAAAGTAGCAGGCAATAAGCTTCAAATTTATTTCAAAGGAGCTGAGAAAGTGAAGAAGGTTTGTCTCCAAACACTAAGAGGTGAGTTTGAATCTCTACATATGAAAGCTTCTGAATCTATTTTCGAATATTTCTCAAGAGTCACAATTGTTCTAATCAATTGAAAAGAAACGGTGAGATGTTGGAAGATGTCAGAATAATGGAAAAGATACTTTGTTCATTAGATTCCAAATTTGAACACATCGTCGTGACGATTGAGAAAACAAAAGATTTGCAAGAAATTACCATTAATGAACTCAATGGGTCATTACAAGCATATGAAGAAAAGCATAAGAAGAAGCAAGGGATCACTAAGAAACTCTTCAAAATGCAATTCAAGGATAAGCATGAAAGCCAAACCAATGACAGAAACCAACGTGGCCGAGGCAGAGGTAGAGGCCGTGGATGAGGTGGAAGCTACGATCGTGGACGAGGTTAGAATTACAACAACAATTCCAACAACTTCGAGAGAGCGGAAAGCTCAACACAAAGTAGTGGAAGAGGAAATATGAAAACAAGGTATGACAAATCTCAAGTTCAATGTTATAATTGTCAGAAATTTGGACATTATGCTTCAGAATGTAGAGCTCCCAACAATAGAGTAGATGAGAAAATCAACTACATAGAGCAAAAGACCGATGAGAAAGAAACTCTTTTTCTAGCACTAAAGGAGGGTGATGGTAGTCAATCAAATGCTTGGTATCTTCACAGTGGTGCAAGCAACCATATGTGTGGAGGGAAAGACATGTTCGTGGAACTAGATGATTTAGTAAGCAGAAATGTCCTATTTGGAGATGATTCTAACGTAGCAGTGAAAGAAAGATGTAACATTCTTATTCGCTTGAAAGATGGCAACATCAATTTATTTCCAATGGTTACTATGTCCCAAATATGAAAAGTAACATCTTGAGTTTAGGACAACTGTTAGAAAAAGGTTATGATATTCATATGAAAGATTGTAATCTTTCTATAAAAGATGATAAAAATAACATCATTGCTAACGTGCCGATGTCAAAGAATAGAATGTTCTTTATGAACATACAAAATGACATTGCAAAGTGTCTGAAAGCTTGCTACAAAGATGCATCGTGGCTATGGCATCTTCGATTCGGGCATCTCAATTTTGGAGGATTAGAGTTGCTGTATAAGAAGGAGATGGTGAAGGGACTACCTTGCATTAACCATCCTGATCAACTTTGTGAAGGGTGCCTACTCGGGAAGAAATTCCAAAAACGCTTTCCAAAGAAGTCACACTCAAGAGCTAAGAAGCCACTTGAGCTAATCCAAATTGTTGTGTGCGGACTAATCAAGCCTAGCTCTCTCGATAATAGTAACTATTTTCTACTTTTCATTGATGATTTTTCAAGAAAAACTTGGGTATATTTCTTGAAATAGAAATCATAATTTTTTGAAGTATTCAAAAGGTTCAAAGCTATAGTGGATAGAGAAAGCGATAGAAAGATCAAAGCGATGAGATCCAACCGAGGTGGAGAATTTACATCCAAAGAGTTTCAAGAGTTCTGTGAAGCAAATGGAATTCATAGATCTTTAATAGTACCAAGATCCCCCTAACAGAACGGTGTATTTGAAAGAAAGAACCAAAAAATCCTCAACATGGCACGAAGCATGCTCAAAAGCAAGAAACTACCCAAAGAGTTTTGGGCAGAAGTAGTAGTATGTGCAGTTTACTTGTCAAACCGATCTCCAACAAGAAGTGTATGGGGAAAGAGATCACAAGAGGCATGGAGTGGAAGAAAGCCTAGTATTTCCCAACTAAGAGTCTTTGGAAGTATAGCGTATGTTCATGTACCATATGAGAGAAGAATGAAGCTTGATGATAAAAGTGAGAGTTTTATCTTTATTCTCTATGATGCTAATTCAAAGGGCTATGAGTTGTACAACCCACATAATAAGAAGATTGTGATTAGTTGAGATGTGGTATTCGATGAAGAAGGAGAATAGGATTTTAACTCTCATGTAGATAACTTCAATTTCTTTCCTCAATTTAAAGAAGATAAGTAGACAATGATGGACAAACCTATAGAAATTCAACAAGAGACAATAACTCCACCTACTTTACCAATGCCAACCACTCATGAAGACCCGTCAACTTCATCATCTTTGAGTGGAGGTAAAAGAGTCATGATACGTACACAAAATCTCTAAGATCTTTATGAGGTAAAATAATGACATGATAATCTTACCTTATTCTGTCTCTTTATTGATTGTGAACCAGTGAGTTTTCAAGAAGCTACACAAGAGAAGAAGTGGAGAGATGCGATGGACAAAGAAATCAATGCAATTGAGAAGAATGGAACATGGGAACTTGTTTCACTTCCTAAAGGGCATAAGGCAATAGGTGTCAAATGGATGTACAAGAAAAAGAGGAATGTTAAGGGAGAGATTGAAAGGCATAAGGTATGGCTAGTACTAAAAGGATATAGTCAAAAGGCTAGAATTGACTATGATGAGGTATTTGCTCATGTTGCTCGATTAGAGACTATAAGACTAATCATTTATTTGGTAGCTCAAAATAAGTGGAAGATACATCAAATGGATGTAAAATGTTGATAACTGTATTTTATATAGTTATTTTCGTCAATTTCATTAATGATAATTGCTATGTTCTTGACATTTTTGTTTAATTTTAGTTAAATAAATTAATATTTACCTTTTTTGTGTTAAGAAATACATTTTTAATAAAATTAAACAATTTGAATCGAAATCGTACTTATTTTCCAATTTATGTCCACAAATATAATTTCAAATAATAGAGTTCTTAATTACAATTTATAAAAGTTAAAAATGTAATTTATATTAAATTTGGACTTACTTTCAATTATTAAAAGTTTGAAAATTTAATTTAAATTTTGAAAAGGGTTTAACTGTAATTAAAGAAATTTTGAAAATGTAATTGGATTAAATTTGTGGGCCAAAATGCAATTAATCAAATTTTAATTTTCTACGCAGGTGAGAAGAATCCACGCGCCAATCTACACGCGTCAAACGTGGACCATCCGATCAAAGAAGAAACGGCTGAGGTTTGCGCGTCCTTATCACACCCGACCAAAGCGAGTGGGTTCAGGTCTCTATTTTTCACACGACTCAGTGCCTGACTGGGCCCCACCTGCCACGTAGGCCAACATGCTGGTGGTACCCACGTGTCTGACGCATCCAGCTGCTGTCCCCCACCTTCGCGTGCCCCTTTTCCCGTGCGATCAATCCACGTGTGCCCGGTTATTCCACGAACCAGAATCTTCCACGGGTCCCATTTTATCTATCAGCGAATCATTTTATGACACGCAGCATGTTACAGTGAGAGAGAAAGCGTAGGATCAAGCCCCCTTTGCAGCCGTTATCTTCCACATTTTTCACATCGCAATCCGGTGCGGCAATTATCCGTGAGCCCGTCCTTATTATGCAATTATCTTCTGCCACGTGTCCCACCATTTCTTTCAGCAAATAAGGCGTTGACACGTGGCACGCATAATGAATTAAAAAAATGTAGAAATGGTACCCTGTCTCACGCGTGAATTAAAATAAGGTTTCGATTTTCGTTTGACCGTGGATTTTAAGGAGAATGGGAGGGTTTTATTTTCGATACAAATTGTTACGCGTGTATGATATTTTAATATTTTTGATGTATTTTTTTGGTGCTATAAATAGGTGATATTATGATAGAGTTAAGGAGTTTTTTTGGAGTTTATAATTTTTGTGTTGTTAGGGGCTGGACGGTGGAACACGCAGAAGCCATTTTTGGCTTCTGTTGTGTTCCATGTGTGCCAGATATGTTCGCTACTTGATGTGTTAATTTCCTTTCTGCTTCCTTTAATTTCTCATTTTCCTTAACTGTTGTAATTTTAATTTTAATTAATGAAGTAATTTAATTTTTCTAGGGTTGCATTTGATTTAAATTTATGAAGCTTTGATTTTAATTACTTTTAATAGATTTATAAGACGTTCGATTTGTTCATTCTATTTTATGCTTAATGCTTTTTGATTATTTACGAATTTTATCAAAACGATCCGTGGCACATAAATAAACTTGGAAGAGGCATTTGTGTGTATATTGCTCGTAGATAGAATGACATGTATGATGAAGGATAGGAATATACCCTAATTGTATGTGTAGCCATTTGAAAACTTAGAACGTAATGAATCTTGGTGAATTTAATTCTCATAGAGATATAGTGAATTAATTTAACGATGTGTGTTTGTATGGAGCTCAGAAGAGATGTATGAATAAAATTAGAAGTTTTCGGTTGACAAATTAAATGTACTAAAAAATATAAATCAAGAGAAAATAATATGATTAGAGTAGATTAATTTAGTGAAAAACTGTAGTCCTAGATTTCTTTTATTTTCTTGTTAAACTCTTTTCTTCTTTTTCCATATCAACGATTGTTTTGGATAAAATCAGAGGGAAACAATTTTAGTACTCAACAAACTGTAGTAACAAATCTCCATGGGAATGATACTTTACTTACAAATCTTATTACTTGTGACCGTGTATACTTGCACGATTTTATGCTCTCCTAAAAGAGACAACAAGTCTGCTTTTCTAAACAGAGTCCTTGAAGAAGAAGTCTACATTAAGCAACCATTAGGCTATGAAGCCAAAGGTCACAAAGACAAGGTGTTGAAGTTGAAGAAAGCTCTTTATGGGTTAAAGCAAGCACTATGAGTATGGAATAACCGCATCGATAAGTACTATCTAGAGAACAACTTTACCAGAAGTAATCCGAAGTTGTTTGAAGATTTTAAGAAGGTGATGACTCGAGAGTTCGAAATGACAGATATCGGGTTGATGGTATACTAACTTGGAATTGAAGTGAAACAAAAGGATGAAGGGATCTTCATCCCTCAAGAAAGCTATGCATGGGAGATACTAAAGAATTTCAAGATGAACGATTGCAAGCCGATCAACACACCAGTGAAATGTGGAATCAAACTATCCAAGCATGAAGATGGTGAAAGTGTGGATCCAACATTTTTCAAAAGTTTAGTTGGAAGTCTGTGTTATTTCACGTGCACAAGTCCTGACATTCTGTATGCCATTGGATTGATTAGCCGCTATATGGAGAAACCGACAATCACCCATTTCAAAGATGCAAAAAGAATTCTACGCTATCTAAAAGGTATAATTAATTTTAGCTTGTTTTATTCGACGTCTAATGATTACAAGCTTGTTGGATATAGTGATAGCGCTTTTGGTGGAGATATAGATGATCGAAAAAGCACTTCTGAATTTGTGTTTTTCATGGGAGATACTACTTTTACATGGATTTCGAAAAAGCAATAGATTTTCACCTTGTCTAGCTGTGAAGCAAAATATGTAGCAGCTACCTCATATGGTTTCCATGTAATTTGGCTGAGAAACTTGTTAAAGGAGTTAAATATGACACAAGAAGAGCTAACCAAAATTTGTGTCGACAACAAGTCAACCATTGCCTTAGAAAACATCCTATTTTCCATGGTCGAAGCAAACACATAGATACTCAATATCATTACATCAAGGAGTGCATCACAAGAAAGGATGTACAACTCGAGTATCTAAAATCACAAGATCAAATTGCCGACATCTTCACTAAACCGCTCAAGCAAGAACACTTTGTCAGATTGAGAAATTTTCTCGGCATCATAAAACAAGTTTAAGGGGGAGTGTTGGTTTGTAAACTTGTTTACAAGACCAAAGAAATAAAAAAAACTCTTTGAATTATTCTAGCCCATTTGAAGTCTAGCTCATGGAAACTTCTATGGTGATGATCTGGATTAATAAAGATACAACTCATGGTTGGTGGGAAGAAGAACATAAATGGGTTAGGTAAGGAGATAGGTGTATGGTTTAGATTGTTTTGGTAGGTTTATGTTGTATGGCTTAGATTTATTAGTTATTTCTAAAAATACTTCTCAGTAGCAATGTAATAATCAAGTAAAAGAAATCAAAAACAAAAGTTTGAGAGTTTTTGAGTGTTTCTGGAAAATTGTTCTTGAGTGTTTTTGAGTTTTGAGAGTTTTGATCCATAATATTCCAAAAAGCACAATTTCAAATATTCATATTTATTCTAAAAAATATCCTTTTCTAGCTCCTCTGGGAAATGTCTAAGAGTAAGATGCTAAGAGATCACACTTAGAGCATCTTAAGCATTGCTGGAGAATTTATATGTAGAATATGGATAATAATACTACTTTTAGAAAGTCTATAGATGAAGCCAACTTCAAGATTTCATAACAGAGGGATTGTTATCCTCTAGACTAACGAACCTTGAGAATGAAAGGTCTGTCAAAGGAATTTGGATTATATATGTAAAGGTCTATAGAGTGAGATAACCTACTAATCCTTAGACCTATACATAAAAGAACTTCATTAAAGTTGTCTTAAAGATCGTTTTATGATCTCCTTCCACTAAAGCATATGGATAAAGAAGCTAACACTTAGGAATGGTATCAAGACCAAATGAGTTTTATCTTGACTCAATATATCTAAAGGAAAAATCTCTCTTGAGCTACAATAGGTTCAATGCGAAGCTGATCCTCCAAAGAGGCTCCAGTACTAGCTCTTTACCTCCAGGGATCACTTCAAAGCATTACCTTAAGCTCTCATTAAAGAAGATCTTAGAAATAATCCTTAGCTACACAACATCTAAAGGATCAGTTTCCTTAAGCTACGATAGGTCCAATGTGAATTTAATCCTCCAACGAGGCTCTAAAACTAGCTTATAGCCTCCAAGGATCACTTCAACTTTTCACCTTAAGCTCTCTATGAAATATCTCCTGGACGTAGTCCTTAGCTTTAAAACATCTAAAGGGTCAATTTCTTTGAACTACGATTAGTTCAAATAAAAAGATGATCACCCAAAGAGGCTACAAGACTAGCTCATAACCTCCAAGAATCACTTCAAAGCCTTACATTAAGCTCTCACAAAAGAATCTCTTGGACATAATCCTTAGTTAAACAATGACTGCAAATGCTAATAAACTAAGGAACAATCTCCCAAAATTTCTTTATAAAGGGTAAAAATCACCAACATCCTACCACATCATCTACAATCTTGCTAGTGTCCAAGATTCCTTAAGTGAAAGCACATCATAGCTTAGGGACTTCGCAAAACCTTTATGATGCTGATAGAAACTCCTCATATTTCTAAACATCTATTAGACAACTTCTAGAAACTAGACAAAGTCTTCTAAGACTAAATCATCATCAAGGATGATAAAACCATCATAGACCCTCATGGATGGAAAGAGGAAGCTCCTAGTAGCATCCCACACTCACATCATTATTAGGAAAAACTCATTTGTATCACCAAGACCTCAAAGAAACTAATGATTAACCTTTAAATCCCTTAAGGACCTCAAAGGACTTAAGTGAGAAGCTCATATGTCAATAACACTCTTAATGACTTGTTTACTTAAGAAGAACAATGTCGATTTTCCTCTAGAAGGAATTACTTAACTTTGAAGATTTCAAACAGTAGACTCAAGCCTGTATGAAACCCAATGAACTTCAAGGGACTATTTTGAAGTATCTATAAAACACATGTCCAGTTGATCCTTCTAGTTATAAAGATACCATACATCCTAAACATCTTATTCATAAAGTAAGTCCACCATGATTAGGACTCCTGTATTGATATAATTTTTAATTATTTAGAAATTCTTTACTCATACAAACACTATTGGGTCAAGCCCATAATAATCCCTCATGGATTATGAATTATCCACAAGGTAGTATAAACCTATAGGATTATGAACACTTATCCACTAGGTAGTATAAACCTATAAGAATTAAGAGTAAGTATTTACCTATAAATACACATCTTCTATATAATTAAACATATTATGAATATTATGAGTAAGTATTTACCTATAAATACACATTTTCTATATAATTAAACATATTATGAATATTATGATTATATTCTTTTTACAATATTATTATGAAAAGTGTGACTTGAGTATTAGAGACCATATGCAGCCTCCATCTTCAGGGGGTCCTATGGCTTTTTGACCATCTTTTCATGTTTATAGGTTTTCCATGAGTATTGGGGTATAATCTGCATCAATAGTTTTGCATGGTCTGTGTGAAAATTATTCTTTCTCAATGTTTCCACTTAAGAAGAGAACTAGAAAAATAAAATGAAGCTAATCAAAGATCAATCAAAAAATAAATGAAATTCATTGATGTAGATATCATCATATTTCATTTAGTCCTAAAAGAGAGTAGTAAACATTAGAGTTATTCTCATAATTCCCAAGAATATCCGATTGTTAGGAGATTGTATTACTTATTTATATTGATTTGTATGAACAACTTCAGAGGAATTTGTAGAAAATCCTAATATTTTGATAGTAAGGAATGCTAGCTGTACGAATTAGGAAAAATAAGGAGTGAGAATCCCATATAGTAATCTAATTAGGCATAAAGAGGAGTCATTTTGATTATATAACTCTAGAGAAAACCTTGTACTAGATACTAGAAGTTGATATGCTCCTCTTTAGATATAAATTAGACATTGTACATTTTAGCAAATAGCGTCGTGTAGATTTCCTTAAGAGAGTGGAGATTGTTCTACAAGGCCATTAGGACACTATGATATATAAAATATCTATTCTAGATGGATATGTGATTAGGGGAAGTTGTTAGGAGATTTCTAATAGTGCTTATTGGGGTCCAAGATGGTGAAGTCTCATCCTTGTTTGTACTCCAGGTGTTGGATATTTTATCAATTATTAGAAGATCTTTGGTAGTTCTATGTGGATATAAGGAGTTTATATCAACATTAAAGAGCTTCTAGGAACCTTCTAAGTTATATTATGACAATTCCTAAAAGTCTTAAGTAATCTTAGGACCATAAATTACCCTCTAAAAATTACCCTGTGCTCCATAACTTCTTAGGGAGATTGCAAGGATGATGAGAATCTTGTCTTTGAGGTAAGCTGGATGTGTTCTTTTGGAGTACAGAGTATGACTCTTAGTGTTGTTTCCTAGCTTGATCTGGAGAGTGTACTTGCACATTTTGATTATTTATAACCATTTAGAAAGGTGAAAAAACTACTTGTATTTTTAGGAGCCATTACTCATTATGTCAGTGAAAATACTTGTGTTGAACATCCATTGAGGATGGAGGAACCTAACATATATATAAGTCATGAGAGGTCTTTGGGGTTCACACTACACATCTTATTTTCAAAAAGTCTATATGAATTTAAAGCTTGAATTTTACTTAGTGTTCTATTTGGAATTTAAGTGCACCATCTCATGATTACTTTATCAATTTAAGGTCAATGTTGTTAATCAATCATTATTACTTCTTAATGATGTCGAGTGAGTATATTCCATCTAGTTCTCACAAAACACTTCAAGGCACTGGTGAGGGCACTTCTAGTGTGTAGGTCTCTCCCACATGGAAGAGGAAGAAAATAAAAATTGTTAGGTGCAACCACAAATTTTAGGTGCAATCACATTTGACGAATGCATCTAATATTGATAGGCAATGTCTTTGCCTTAAAGATATATGAACACACCAAAACAAAAAGAGAAGAAAAGCAAAGTCAAAGGAACAATTTCCTTTGAAGAAAAATAATGTTGTGTGTGTAAGAAAGTGGAGAGAATATCTTAGAAAAATATTGGGATATTTTTCTAAAATGGGAGTGACAAAATATTGAGTTTGGGAAACACTTGTGTGACACTATTTTGGGTATATCTCAATTAGTTGTATTGCCTCTCACTTTGTAACCATTAATTTTATTAGTGGAAGAAATATTTTTCGGAGTTTTTCCTATGGACTTAGCCCAAATTAAAGGGTGAACCATGTTAAATTGCTGGTGTCATTATTTTACTCTGTTGGATTTATTTCATTTTTACCTGTTGTGCCTAATGACTGGTATCAAACTTGGTCTAGTAAAATTCTTAATATGCTACGTGGTTGCAGTATAGACTGATCTACTACATCAAAAAAGATTTTATTAGGTCCAGATCGTATTTATTAGCAGAAAAAGAAACACAACGAGAAAAAAAAGTCAAGCCAGAAGGTAGACATTGAGAAATTTAATGGCAATAATAATTTCTCTTTATGGAAAAGAAGGATGAAGGATATTCTCATTCAACAGAAAGTCCATAAAGGAATTGCTGGGGAAAGAAAAGAAGGCAACAACCGTCATTGAGAAACAATCCGTCTAAATCTCTCAGACAATGTCTTGCAAAATATTGAATAAAACAATTGCAAGACTACTAAAGAAACATGGAAGACTCTAGAAAACATGTACATGTCAAATAACCTTGCCAATAATTTTTATTTGTGAAAGGAGCTATGTTAGATGAGTAAGGAAGATAATGTGGGCATGATGCAGCATGTTAGCAATTTCAACAACAAATTTCTTACTTAGCATGATTTAATGTGAGTTTCGGCAATAAAGAGAAAGTTGTGATGTTGTTGGCATCACTACCCTCATCATATAATCATATCACAACAACTCTGACTTATACAAAAGACAAGATGGAGTTTGAAGTTGTTGTAGAAGTCCTATTGTCATATGAGAAACAGAACAGGGAGAGAGATTCAAAAGCACAAGCCCTTATTAGAAAGTCCAGAGGCAAATCAAACAAATTATCCAATGTTGAATTCCATCACTATAAGAAGAAGGGTCATATTAAGAAATTTTGCCGGGTGTTCAAGAAGGAATAGGAAATGAACAATCGTAAAGTAGTGAAGAAAGATGACAACAATGATGATGAGCAAACAAATACCATATACGAGTTCAATATTGTTTATCATGAATATTTTTCAATCTTGCATCACACGAGACTAGATGGGTGATTGATAGTGGTGCTACAGTTCATGCTACATCACGTAGAGAATTTTTCTCATCATACACACTTGGAAGTTTCGGTGTTGTTAGAATGGGAAATGAAGGCTTGTCAAAGGTTGTTGGTAGAAGAGATGTTTACTTGGAAATACAGAATGGAACTAAACTATTTTTGAAGGATGTCAAGCATATTCCATATTTATGCCTAAATTTGATCTATGTACACAAACTTGCAAATGAAGGATATTGAAGCTCCTTCATTTATGATAAATGGAAACTTACAAAAGGCTCATTAGTAGTGGATAGAGGTAAAAAGCATACAACTCTATATATAATGTAAGCAAAGCTCTCCATCGATACAGTAAATACCATGGAGAAAGATAGAGTAGCTAAATTATGGCATAGGAGACTCAGTCACATGGGTGAAAAAGGTACAACAAGTTGAGCTAGGAAGAAGATATTACCTGTAATGGATGAAGTACATTTGGAAAGAAGTACATTTGGAAAAATGTCTTGATTGTCTAGCAGGAAAGCAAAATAGAGTTACTTTTAAGAGTTCCCCTTCTTCCAGATTGAATAATATTTTAGATCTGATTCATTCATATTTGTGTGGACCAATGCCAAAGTCACTTGGTGGTACTCAATACTTTATGAATTTCATTGATGATCATTCAAGGAAGACGTGGGTATATCTTTTGAAGACAAAGGATCAGGTGCTAGATGTCTTCAAAGAATTTCATGCCTCAATTGAGAGACAGACTGGGAAGAAGCTGAAGTGCATCCTAACAGACAATGGTGGAGAATACATAAGAATTTTCCATGCTTACTACAAAAATCATGGTATTCAAAATCATATGACACCTCCAAAGACACTACAGTTGAATGGCTTAGCTGAGAGGATGAACAAAACTTTGATGGAAAGAGTTAGATGTCTACTTTCACATGAAAAGTTGCCTAAAAATGTCTGGGGTGAAACCATACTCACAGTTGCATATGCGTTGAATCTTTCACCATGTACTCCTCTCAAGATGGATGTTCCAGATAAAGTGTGGTCAGGAAATGATGTTTCCTATGATCATCTACGAGGGTTTCACTACAAAGCATTTGTTCATATCCCTAAGGATGAGAGATCCAAACTTGATGCCAAAACAAGACAATGTATTTTTATTCGCTATGGTCAAGATCAATTTGGCTATAGATTTTACAATCCGATTGCAAAGAGACTTTTCAGAAGCCATGATGTTGTATTTATTAAAGATGAGACCATTGAAGATATTATCAAAATGAAGAAAGATGTACCTAATTCCAATGGTGACTCATTAGATTTGGAATTAATTCCTCCAACATCAATGCCAAGACAAGTTAGAGATGAAGACTAGGTTTATTCACTTGATGAAGATGATGCTCCCATAGAAATTGGTTCTGAAGATGAGAGAAATGACGATGTTCATTATCCAGTACCAACACCTATGGCTTCTCCTGTTCCACTGAGAAGAAGTGATAGAGTGAGATGACCCTCTACCTCATATCCTCCATATTAGTATGTAACTTTCACTGATAGGGGAGAACTTAAGAGTTATGAAGAAGCCATGGATTATGAATCCAAATAAAAATGGATTGAATGCACGCAAGATGATATGAAGTCCTTTCATGAGAACAAAAATTTTGAGCTAATGAAGTTTCCCAAAGGGAAGAAGGCCTTGAAAAATAAATGGGTGTTCAGGGTAAAGCATGAAAGACATAGTTCTAGTTCACAATACAATGCCAGACTAGTTGTCAAGGGATTCAACCAAAGAAAAGGAGTTAACTTTGATGATATTTTCTCTCTAGTTGTGAAAATGACATCCATTCATACTGTCTGGGTTTACCAACAAGTCTTGACTTGTAGGTTGAGAAAATGGATGTCAAAACTACCTTCCTACATGGTGACTTAGAAGAAGATATATACATGGAGTATCCAAAAGGTTTCAAGCAAAAAAGAAAAGAAGATTATGTTTGTAAATTGAATAAAATCCTATACGGCTTACAACAGGCACCTAGACAATGGTATAAAACATTTGAGTCTATTATGGGGGAGCAAGGCTACAAAAAGACTACTTTAGACCATTGTGTTTTTGTGCATAAATTCTCCGATGATGATTTCATTATTATTTTACTCTATGTGGATGATATATTGATTGTTGGCCAGAATATTTCCAAAATCAACAACTTCAAAAAGTAGGTCAGTAAGTCTTTTGCCATGAAAGACTTGGGGCTAGCAAAGCAGATTCTTGGCATGAGGCTTATTAGAGACAGAGGCACCAAGAAATTATGGTTGTCACATGAGAAGTACATTAAGAAAATACTTCAAATATTTCATACGGATAAGGCTAAAGTGATTATTTGTCCTCTTTCTAATCACTTTAAGCTAAGTTCTAAGCAGAGCCCTTCTATAGACAAAGATAAGAAAGAGATGGAAAAGGTTCCATATGCTTCAACAGTTGGAAGTCTGATGTTTGCCATTGTTTGTACATGGCCAGATATTGCTCATATATATGGAATTATGAGTAGATTTCTTTCAAATTCTGGAAAGGAACATTGGGCTGGAGTGAAATAGATTTTTAGCTATCTTCGATGTTCTTCCAACATATGCCTATGTTTTGGAAATTACAAACCTGTGTTAGTTGGATACATAGATGTAGATATGGCTGGCGATGTGGATTTCAAAAAATTCACTTTAGGTTACCTGATTACATTTGCACAGGGAGCTATGTCATGGCAGTCAAAGTTACAAAAATGTGTTGTACTTTCCACTACAGAAGGATATTTTATAACAACAATGGAAGCATGTAAAGAGTTGCTATGGATGAAAAATTTCTTAAAAGAACTTAGGTTGTAACAATACCAGTTATTTTGTGATAGTCAGAGTGCTATCCATCTTGGAAATAATGCCCATTTCAATCAAGATGAAAACATATTGATGTGAGATATCACTGGATTAGGGATGTAATGGAGAAGAAGCTATTACAACTTGAGAAGATCCATACAGAAGAAAATGGATCAGACATGCTGACAAAAATTCTTCCAAGATAGAATTTTAAATACTATCGTTTAGCTACTCGATTGGTAGAGCTCTCTATGTAGTCGAGATGGGGAGATTTGTAGGTCCTTCCCACATGGAAGGGGAAGAAAATAAAAAATTTTAGGTGCAACCACAAATTTTAGGTGCAACCATAAATGTTAGGTGCAACCACAAATGTTAGGTGTAACCATATATGTTAAGTGCAACCACAAATGTTAGGTGTAACCATATATGTTAGGTGCAACCACATTTGACAAATGCATCTAATATTGATAGGCAATTTTGCCTACAAATAGGCAATGTCTTTGCCTAACACACCAAAATAAGAAAAGAAGCAAAGCAAAGCAAAGCCAAAGGAAAAGTTTCCTTTGAAGAAAAATAGTTTTGTGTATGTAAGAAAGTGGGAGAGAATATCTTAGAAAAATATTGGGATATTTTTCTAAAAGGGGAGTGATAAAATAATGAGTTTGGGAAACACTTGTGTGACACAATTTTGGGTTTATCTCAATTTGTTGTATTACCTCTCACTTTGTACCCATTAATTTTATCAGTGGAAGAAATATTTTTTGGAGTTTGTCCCATGGATTTAGCCATATTTTTACCAGTTATGCCTAACATAGTGTTCCTCTCCATATTGAGCCTTTGAAGACTTTTCCACCAAGGGTTCCATACTTGGTCAGGCTAGAAAGGTCCTTTACATTGAGGTTTCTAAAATTACCTTTTTCATCAAGGTTGATGATCTTTTCATTATTCGAAACAAATGTAGAGGTCCTAACTTTGGGATTTTTATGGCTACGAACATCTTGATCAATATCGAGGATGAGCCTCCACCAACTTGGACCTTGATAGATGCAGATAGGATGCTCTTAATAGCTTCCCTTAATCACATATCTATCATGAACAACTCTTTTTTAAATCACTACACATTATTGGACCTATAGAACAATCTCTACTTTCTTAAGAACCTCAAAAGGCCTAAGAGATCAATTCCTAGAGAAAATAGAAATCTCCAAGATGCTCTTAACTTACATAGCATAGCATTACCTACCTTTAGAAATGAGCATACAACTTTTATTATCTAGTATAACGTCTTATCTAGAAATCTAGCATCAGAAAAACTCCTCTTCATGCCCATTTAAATAATTATGTGGGATTTCCATACCTTATTTGATCCTATTCAAATCAACTAGCATCTATGCCTATCAAAATCACTCATACAAGTCATTATGAAAGAGTATTACAATCTCCTAACAAGGTATTTGAATCATCTATGAAAATTTGAGAATAACTTTTATTCATATGAAATCACAAGCACTTGGAACCCTTGAGCAAACATACTCAAGCTCACCTTTTTTCCCTAATGATCACATATCTGACTTGGGCATTAGTGTCCGATTAGATGCACCACCCTCTTTTTGTGGTCTTCTGATGAACAAAACCAACAACACTGATCCTGCCAATACTTTGGTTTCATAGAAAATGATAAGTATACTCCCAAGGTCAATCTAAGGAAGGAATATATGTGGTTTTTAATTTATTATTCAAACTTTTAAAAACGAAATTAAATCCTAAACATTCTGTTACTATATTTTGGGTTTTTGTGTTTCTAATCTAATAACATACAAATAAACATAGATATGGATTCAATAAATATTTATACAAATTTTATCATTTATAATAGTGGAGTATTTATGGATATAATAACTAAGTTAATTATGCTTACTCATATTATTTAAGTTATTAAAGATATAAATTGATATTTATTGACTCTCTCTTTTATATGAATATCACCTTTGGTGGGGTTAGATATTCTTTGTTAACTAAGCAAATCAATTAACACCTATGGGTGGGGTTGATAATTAATTTGGTTAATTAAATTAATTCTTTTTTTCTAAGCGATTGAAAATGAACCATTTAAATGCCACCTTTGGTGGGATTAGACAGTTTAAACTTTATTCAAGGTGTCCAAATTAAACCTAAGAATTTAATTATCCGAGTACTAACTTTCAAGTTTTAAAACTACTACTGAAAATATCTTGTCAATACATTTTCAGATAATAATTCTTATAAAAACTTTTGAAATAAAGCTTCATTCTAACTATCGGGCGATTGTACCAACAAATAAAATAGCACTACTCTAAATCAGACTGGATAACTAAACCTTAAAATCTAATTTTCATATTTAAGTTTGTAATAAAAAATAATATATTTCTCTCTAACATTCTTAATATAAAATCTTGAATAAAAACAAAATCAATTCATTTTAGAGATTTTTACCTATTTAATATTTTGCAAGCATAATAACGTTATTATTATATCATATTTAGAAATGGCCAGTAAAGTTAAATTTAATCACAGACAAATTAAATATAACATATAAGCATAAACCATAAAAAATAACTATAAAGAAAATAAAATCCTTACATTACTTTGATGTTATTCCTGTTGCTGGAAAACCTCCAAACGGAATTTGCATTTCCATTTATTGAATCAAAAAGCAAATAAATTACAAAAACATAATTAGTTCTTCTCAAAAAGAGAAGAACTCTAAAACTAAGAAAAACTAAAAACTAAGAAATGGAGAGAAAGAAAGAGAGAAGAAGATGTTTTTGAGGTGTATTTTGGTGTGGAGAGAATGAGGGTAATTATAAGTGAGGAAAGGAAGAAAAAGTGGGTGGAAAAATGATTAAAAAATGGAAGAAACGCATAGTAGGTGATGATGATGTCAACTGACATCATGGTAGGTAGGGCGCGGCGGTGCACACAGAATGGAGCAAAGGTGTGTGTAGATTGGGTGCTGATGGGCACAGGCACGCGTAGACTGGGTACAGGCACGCGCAAAATGGGGGAGATTCATGCAGATGTGCGCATGGCTTCGGCGTGGTTTGGGCGATGTACACATGTTACTCGGTACGGCTAGGCATTACGGTGCATGCTACGTGCGTTTCTAGGCACTGTTGGGCATTGTAGCATGCAGAATGGGGGAGAGGCGCGTAGATGGGCGCGTGGCTTCGACGTGGTTTGGGCGATGCATGCACGTTGCTCGGTGTGGTTGGGCATTGTGGTACATGATGCGTGCTTTTCTGGGCACTGTTTGGCATTGTGGCGCGTGCTGGTCGACGCTATTGGGTAGCTGCGTGCGCGATTTCACCCTTTTTGACATTTTTGACCCTTTTGATCCATTTTATCCAATTTTTCCATCTTTGTTGACTTTTCCTCATTTATTTTATGAATATATTTGTGATGTATTGTCTCCAGTATTTTTCTTTGAGTCTTTAAGTTACTTTTTTAAGTAAAAATACCTGAAAAACAATAAAAATACCCGTGATTCTGAAAAGATAGATTTATATAAATATATGATAAAATCATATAAATATATATCTTTTTAATCAATTAATGTACATAAAATCATGGTAATTTTAGTACTTTTTGAGCACTCATCATCTTCCATATGGTTCTAAAGTTTGTTACTCTTTTTAAGGTGTTAAAGAAACTGTGGAGGAATTTGCATCATCAATCTATGGCCATCTGTTAGAACTTCCTTTTGATGAAATTTGAGATCTAAGAAAAACAATAACAAATATCTTAAAAGTCATATTCTTTCATGGTACTAGCACCAACTACACAATAAATGTTAGTAGAAGACAATCAATCCCAAGAACAACCAAATCACCAATAAGAAGTTGATCATACAATAAAACACAATGTGGTTGATCAAATGGATATCATAAGAAAATGCTAGACCAATTGCTCTCCATAAACAAGGGGATGGAAACTCTTGAATAGCACAATTAGCATCTTGAAAGCATGAATGCAAATAGCACTCCTGTGGAAAAGTCCATGAATGAAACTTCTAAAGCAATCCCTAGGCTCACTAGTGCCTATAAATACCAATGGGCAACAAGAGGTCCATAGAGTCCTAATAAAATAAACTAGCTCATATGTTGAAGAGGATTACCACCTAGAAAGGAAGAAAATACAAGTGGGAACTGATCCTGGAGAAAATGCTAGCATATCAAGAGGAACTCATGTGAAACTCCTATCTATCCCTATAAGGGTTGATGAAGAGATCTGTAATAGGAACTCTCAAAACCCTTTCAAAAATAAAATCTCCTTGATGGAATCTCCATACAAGTCTGCAGCTCTAAAGTTTAGTACCTATATATAGTTAAGCAACCTGTTATAACATATTTCTTTAAAGTGCCAAAAAGAACAGAAAATTTTGAATGGATCATATGAGCAAGCTTTAAGTAATACATAGTAAATCCCCAATTCTATTCTAGTCGAACCAAATTAAATAGAAGAAATCTTCTTATACTTAGGATTCTCAGAATATAGGATAATTATAGTTCTTGCCAAAGATCACAAAGGAGCTCATAATCTAGTATACTAAATTAGTAAGGCTCTCTTACATTCTAAGCTTTGGTATTCAATAATAGATAAGCTAGCCTTCGCCTTAGTAATAACAGTAAAGAAGCCTCACCCATACTTCAAGGCTCATACTTTCACAATAGTCACCTCCAACCCTATAAGGTCACTACTGCATAATATGACCCTTTTGGAAGACTAGTGAAGTACACATTAAAATTGAGCAACTCTGATATTAAATATTAGCCTCGAACAACAATTAAAGCCTAAATCCTAGCACATGTCATCATCATGAGATGATAGTTTCTATAGCTCTTACCTTAGCATGATCACTACCAAAAGCTGGGGGCAACTTGACTCAAATATTAAGCATTGGACCTTCACCATAGATGGCTCTTAATGTGTAAAGGGAACTATACCATAAATCTTGCTGTGAACCCTATATAACAACTTCTTAGAGCAATCTTTGAGGTTTGGATTCGATGCAACAAATAATAAAAATGAATATAAAGTTCTTGTTACTGATCTCAAGCTAACTAAAATCCTACATACTACAAAGATAACCATCAAAACTGACTCTCAGCTAGTATCAATCAAGTCAAAGGCATCTACGATGCTAAAGACCCAAATATGGTGAAATATTAACAATTTTTAATTGGCATATGATTGCCACAAATAGAATTTGTGTAATTAATACGTAAGTATATGTATCGCAATAATTAATATAATGATAATAAAAGATCATTCCCATAGATATTATTTTATTAGAAAATAATTTTTAAAACTAATAAAATAGAAATCAATTTTTTTGTGTTTTTATATTTTAAGAAAACAAAATTAAAATAACTAAAAGTAAATAGCAATAATTAATTAAATCAGATTTAGTAACTAAAAAGATATATGAGAAAATTTATAGGAATACTTAATCCCCCAATTTTCTAAACATGCGAATCGCTAAAATCACCCCAATATAATTACCAATTAATTACGTGATCAATTGAATCTAACCTAGTATATATTCCTCTCTCAAGTAAACTACACACTATATAGTAATTAATTTAATCACTTTCAGGCCAATTAAATTCCATACTACTGATTAAGTTCATCAATTATGGATCATATATATAAGAATCATACATCTCTACTTAGAAACTATGCATGTTATTTAATGAAGACATACAATTAAATAATTCTCTCAAATATATTTAATTGCCTCTGTAGATAAATTATTGGCCAAACAATTAATAACATACAAATCAGATTAAATAATATAATTAAATTATAATTATAATTTGGGTAAAATATTATATCATCATATTGTGAAAATTGATTTCATAAGATCCCTAGATTAATAAATTAACTACACATAATTGTGTTCATAAAGCTCATATTTTTCATAAAGCTCATATTTTTCATAAAGAAAGACATAAAAATTGATAAAGAAAAGAGCAAAAGAAGAAATACAATCAATCTCCTATTGAATCTCCACCAAAATTGTGTCATCTCTTGAATTTTTCTCTCTTTTTAGTTATAAAAATTGAACAAAAGTATGCTAATGAAGGCCATTTAGGATTTATTGAGTGATTAAGGGCTTAAATATAGATCAGGTATGATCTGGACCATCAGATCAGCTTTAGATCAAGGGCTACGATCAAAACAAGAAAAACTAACAACACCAGCCAATCATAGTGCGACAAGTGGCATAAAAAATTCACTGGACAAATCAGAGCACGACGCGTGGAAGGGAGACCAGTCATAGTCAACGCTCATTGAGTCAGCACCATATGGAGACATGTGAACGCCGTGCTGACACATGGCGCGTGGTTGGTCCTCCTTATAACTGTATCTTATACAATTATTTTGTCCAATTTATTAATTATAATTGTTATGTTCTTGATATTTTTAGTTAATTTTAATGTATTAAATTAATACTTACTGTTATTTTTTTAAGGAATATATTTTTAAAGAAAATTAAAGAATTTGAATTGAAAAAGGACTTAATTACAAATAATAAAAGCTAAAAATATAATTTAAATAAAAAGAGGTCTTAAATGCAAATATCAAAATTTTAAAAGTTAATTTGAATTAAATTGGAGGGCTACAATGTAATTAAATAAACTATGTTTTTCTACGTAGAAAAGAAGGACCACGTGCGCCATTATCAACGCGTATCACGCACCGTCAGATCAGACAATCAACGGATCAGGCAAGTGTGACACAGACGCGACATAGGTGATTGGACGTGTTTCCCAGATTGCACACTACTCGGCATGCAGATTGGGACCTATGTGTCTGTGCAAGCAATTTTCTCATGCGTTGTGGTCCATCTAATCGGCGTGCGCCCTCCCATTCCACTGAATACAAAATTGCCACGTGTATCGATTATTCTTCCAACAAATCAGATGATGACACATGGCTTGAGTTTTGTAAAATGAAAATGCATAAACATACATGCTTTCCAGCCGGTTTTGTGTCTCCCACGCGTGTTTAAATATTATTTTCGATGTAATATTTTGTCCCCCACTTTTACACGCATGTTGTAAAAAACAATATTTGTGATGTATTTTTGTAGAGAGCTGGAGCTCTAAATAGGTGATTATTGTGATAAAATTAGAAGGTTGGAACGGGGGTTGGACAGAGGACTGTGAAACACGCAGAAGCCATTTTTGGCTTTTGTTGTGTTTCTGCGTAGGAGAAATTATAGAACAGAAACACTTTTAATTTTCTTTTTGTTTTTTTTCATCTAATATTCCTTAAATGCTTTAATATTTTTGTTTTGTAATTTTAATTTTTGTTATGAAGTAATTTAATTTTTCTAGGGTTGCGTTGTAGCTTAATTTATGAAGCTTGAATGAATTATTTTTGAATGATTTATGAGATTTTTAATTTGTTTATTCTATTTGTGCTTAATGCTTTTGATTATTGGAAAATTTATCAATTGAACTGTGGAACTTAAATAAACTTGGAAAAGACATTTTTGTGTGATTGCTCGTGGATAGAATAACATATATATATATGAAGGATAGGAATATACCTTTATTTTACATGTGGCTATTTGAGAACTTTGAACGTAATGAATCTTGGTGAATTTAATTCTCATAGGAATATAGTGAATTATTTTAGCGAGATGTGCCTATATGGAGCTTGGAAGAGATATATGGATAAAATTAGGAGTTCTTTGTTGACAAATTAAATTCAAAAATATATAAATCAAGAGAAAATAATTTAATTCGAGTGTATTAATATGGTGAAACTACAATCCTAGAATTTTCTTATTTATTGTTTAAAAAAATCAGTTTAGTTAATACTCCATCAACTTTCGTTTGTTTGGATAAAATTAGAGTGAAACAATTTTAGTACTTAACAAACTGTAGTAACAAATCTCCATGAGAACAATATTTTTCTTATCATTTTATTACTTGCGACCGTGTATACTTGCACATTTTCATGTTCTCTTAAAAGAGACAACAAGTTTTTGGTGTTGTTGCCGGGGATTTGTTTTACTATTTTTTGTTGATATTAATACCAATCAATCTGATTTTAGTTCAAAAAATATATTTTTTTATTTTAATTTTTTTTTGCTTATTGTTACTTGCTTAGATTTATTTTTTAATTTTCTTGTAAGTTGAGATTTTGTATTTGACGCACAATATCTGAACCTCCCTAAAAGCAGAAAAAAATGGGAAGTCAAGCTGATGACTATAAATCAAGCGCTTCTTGGGAGGAAACCCATTTGTTTTAATTTTTTATTTATTTTATTTAGTTTAACATGTATTAGTTTGCATATTTCTTTATTTTGTTATTTTGTTTTTCGTAGGTGCAAATTGGAGGAAATGAAGCTATTTTTGGATTTCAATCTTACAAACCAAAACCAGGAAGTTTCTTTGAACCATTCTCATTTGTTCTTTAACTTTCACACATTGAGGACAATGTTCATATTAAGTTTGGGGGTGGTAGAGAGGTTGAACTTAGTTGAAATATTTTCTTGGTATTGTTGCTTGTGAAGCTTTGTTTGTTTGGTTGATTGAAACATGAGAATATATTGCGTAGCATGGTGATTTATTTTTATCGGTTTAAATAATGCATAACTCTTTGAAAATTTGAATATTATCTAAGTTATGTGTAATTTTTAAGTATGATTCATTTTTACAAGAATATTTATTTATGAGTACTAGTCTTGATCTTTGAGTTGTTATGCTAATTTAGAGAAGGTTTATGTGAATATGCAATTCAATTGATGTTCTTTGGTGTCACAGTTTTTAGAATTTATTTGATTTTCTCTCGAGGCGAAATCCTAGATAACACTTAACTAAGAAAATGATTTAGGCCATCTTTGGATCGTTTGAGCCTTTCTATCTACCTTTACATGTTTTATTCATAGTATACCCCTTTTGAGCTTTTAAGTTTATGTATATATATTTTATTATCTCCTACCAAAAGCATAGTAATATATATATATATATAGAGAGAGAGAGAGAGATATCGCTTTTTCTTATCGCAATAACATGTGATCATTGTTAGTAAATTTCTAAAGATATATCGAAAAAAGAGGATACTGAAAAGAAAATGAAAAAAAAAGAAGATTATGAGAAAAAGAACAAAAATAATGAGATTCTGAAGAAAAAAAAAGAAAAGAAAAAAAATAGAAAAGAAAAAAAAAGCAGAAAAAAATGAGTGTTGCATGTGAAGTTAAATCCCAAAAATGGGAAGTATTCATTGAGATTTTAGAAGGTATCTTGTTTCAATCCTAAAATGATGTGTTTAGGAAAAATTTGAGCCAAATATTATCTTTTATCCTACCTTTACCTAAGCAATACATTACAAGCTTAATAAAGTTCTATTGATTTTTGGTTGTGTTTGTCTACATTAGTGGAGAAAGAAATGAAAAATAAACTTATGAGATTTGTGATTTCATTAAAAATTAATTGCGTCCATATTTGCATAAACTCATATGGAATTCATGTGATGAAATATGAAAAGACTTCACACACACAAGAAAATTCATTGTGAAAATGTAACATACTTTTAAATTGATTTCAATGCTTAGATAAAATTCTTGTATTTCTTTAAGTTATGTTATTTGTATGACCAAATAGAAATGTTTTTAAAATCACTATTTTAAGTGCATGTATCCTAGTTTTATTTCTTTCCTTTTGCTAGAGGACTAGCAAAATCTTAAGTTTGGGGGTGTGATAACTGTATGTTATACAATTATTTTGTCCAATTTATTAATTATAATTGTTATATTCTTGATATTTTTAGTTAATTTTAATGTATTAAATTAATATTTACTGTTAGTTTTTTAAGGAATATATTTTAAAAAAATTAAAGAATTTGAATTGAAAAAGGACTTAATTGTATATAATAAAAGCTAAAAATATAATTTAAATTAAAAGAGGGCTTAAATGTAAATATCAAAAGTTTAAAAGTTAATTTGAATTAAATTAGAGGACTAAAATGCAATTAAATAAACTATGTTGATGTAGTAAACATGGTGTGTTTTTGGGTATCTTCCCTGGGTATCGGTCAAGATCTAGTTGATGTAGTAAACATGGTGTTGAACTTTATTCCCTTCTACTAGGAGCATAATGATGGATGTCCAAGAGGTAATAGCCAAGTACAAATATAACATTTCTCTTAGGGTTGGGCTAACCAATATAGGGTGTTTTCTTAGGTATTGTTTGATTCCCTAGAAAGCTTTGTCACAATCTTTATTACAAAAGACTGATGTGTTCTTTCTTAACAACTTGAAGAATGATAAAATTTCTTGGTACTATTGGAAATGAATCTATTGAGTGCCACAATTCCTCCATTTATTTGTTGGATTCCTTTGAAATCACTAGAAGGACTAGAGCCTATATCTTGCCTGAATTAGCTTCGATTCCTCAAGCAGAGATAAGATAGCCAAATAATTTTCTTGATATGACACCAAAAATAAATTTTTTAGAGTTGTTTCATACCGTACCTTCAAATAATGCCAAGTATCTCTTCCAAGTCTTTGACGTGGTTTAGGGACTATGCTAACTTAATCACTGTGTCATCCACACATGCTTCCATATTTCTTCCTAGTTGGTTAACGAACATTCTATTTACCAAACATTGAAAAGTAGCACTAGCATTCTTTAAACCAAAAACAAATTTGAATATAATAGAAAATACACTCTTGTAATAAAGGATGTCTTTTCTTCATCCTCTAAGGGCATTCCAATCTAATATGATAACCAGAGTATGCATAAAGGAAACTCAATAAACTGAATCCAATGGTGGCATCAACTAGCTGATCAATACTTGGCAAAGGAAAACAATCTTTTGGGTTGGTGTCATTTACGTTAGTGAAAGCCATATATATACTAGATGATCCATAAGATTTATTTATTAACACTACATTGGATAACCATGATGGATAATCTACTTCTCTAACAATCTTCATTTCTTTAAGTGTAGTGACTTGGGCCTTGATCACCTCATATTTTTCTCTTAGAAATATTCTTTTCCTGGGCATGACAAGTCTAATCTTTAGATTAACATTTAATCTATAGGTTATGATCTTGGCATCAATTCTTGGCATGTCTCTAGGTTTCCATGCAAAGATATCAAAGTTGGTTTTTAAGAAATGTAACATTTTCTTCGTAACCTCTACTATCATATTCGTGCTTAACTTTAAAGATTGGTATTCCCCTTCTTTGCCAACTTGTATGTTCTCAACCTCTATTGAATCAATTGATCACACTAGACACCTCCCTTTGAGGGTTTTTTGGGCCAAGCCACACTATAGTTTCTACTTTTGAACCGCCCCCTTAATTGTGGCATTGTAACAACTTCTAGCTTTCTTTTGGTTACCCTTTATCTCTTTTATGCCCTCCTTAGTTGGATATTTAATGACTTGGTGATAGGTTCATGAGATGGATATCATATTGTGTATCTATGGTCATCCTAGAATTGTTTTGTAATGAGCTAGGACATTAATTACCATAAAGTTGGTCATGACAATTAACTCGGTTACCATAACTGGCAGCACCACGGTTCTAATAACATATATTGGTACTACTATTGAACCCAACCAAAGACAATTCCTTCTTAGTGATATCACCATCATTTACCCCTGTGTTTTCATTATTGTTAGGAAGAGAATACCCCATTGAACTCTTAATGTCAATCAAGATTCTACAAACGTCACATGACTCTACTCGAAGTGTAACTACCAAAGAATCCTTATGAGAGACTGCAGTCTCATCATAGTTGGTGAAAGTGATTGCAATAGAATGTGATCCTTTGTGAAAATTATAAACATAAGGAGCACCATGCATCTCTGAAGCATATCTCTTGAACAAGTTATTGGTGGCCCTATTAAGTCCACGTCTTTTATGGATAATATGGATAGTCCTCACATTATCATCATTGCGTGGTTCTACCTTATTAACATGTAGAGCAAGCAATCTCAAAGTTTCTCATGGAGACTAATGATCTTCTCTTCTATTATCATTTCCAACAAATCTTCTATTTCTCTCATTAAGTTCCTGCAGTCTTCTGTTTAGTTCCCTATGTCTTTGGGAAAATCACACCACTTGGATCCGTCTCTTAAGGGTGCCTTCATCTTTGGTCACCATCTATCATTTTGTTCATTCTCCATCCTATAATAGCTTGAGATAAGCTTACTTTTAAAGGGTGGACCTCTAAAGGTGACAGAGATCTACCCCATGGTTCGGGATTTCTAGACTATTGACCTCCCTCTCTATGATTCGAGGAAAAATGTTTGTTTTTCTTAGTGACCAACTTATCTTGAATCACTTTTTTTGGCTTATCCTTCTCTTTTCTTTCTCCAAGACAATTTCCACAAATGTTTTAGTTTTTTGTCAATTTTCAACTCCCTTTCAAGATTAACAAAATTTATGGTGTCTCTATAAGACCCCTCCACTATATATATGGTACAGTCTTGGTCAATTCAAAAAATAGCTATGAATTTATCAACAGACCTTGTCTAAAAGCTTCTATTGCTATAGAACTAGGATAATCCATAATATCCAAATTTTCCTCCCTAAACCTTCTCATGAATTATTCTATTGATTCATTACTACCCAAGATGATTGAGAAAAAAGGATTAGATTCTTTCCTCGTGGTCTTGTTACTGGCATAATTGGTGATGAACAACTTGGAAAAATGAGCGAAAGAAGTTGTAGTATGAGGTGCCAAGATGTTAAACCATTTTTATGCGTCATCATATAGGGTATCTACGAAGAGTTTTCACATCATAACATCTCTTTTGTCTTGAGAGACACTTATATGAGCCATATCTATTATGAAATGTAGAACATGAGTCACTAGATCCTTCATTCTTTGATAGTCAAGACATTTGAGGGTATTGAATTTTATGGGTGGCTTTCTATTCTCTATATCATTAGAGAAAGGAGAAATGAAAAGTTACTCACAATATCTATCAACGTCATAGTGCATTTTACCTTTATCTTGCCTCTTATTTGTTTCTTTGAGAGCCTAGTCATGTTTTCTATTGGTTACTTCGAGAGCTTGTAAATGTGCTTCCAACAATATACTTTCCTCATGTAGTTACTCATTACGATACTAGGTTACATCTTATCTCAACTGAACTGGTTATGCCTCAGCCCTAGCATTATCTTGCTGGACACCTACCACTATGTTTTCAGCTCTCGCATATTCATTTCTTTTTGGGATTAGCTCGACCTCCTTATCCAATTCATTGGCTTGACCTAACGGTGGAATTGTGTTAGAATGGGCATGTAATGATCTATTTTCTCATCTCATTTCCTTAAGTTCTCTTCTGAGCTCGAGAAGTTGTTGTACCAATTCTTATTAAGGGTCAACCTCATCTAATAAATTGACCCATGGTGCAATGTTATCCTATTGAATCATTTCATTAGTTAGTCTTAATTTTTCCTTATCTCGAGTTCCAACCATGGTAGTTATAATTGGTAAGAGCACAAATCGAAATGTTTGTTACCAGGATTTCTATCTAAAAACTTGGGATAAATCCTAAAAAATATGGTGTCAAAAATAAAAGTTTGACCTTTAAATCCTGAGCCACACGATGGGTGCCAAATATTTTAGGGATGATCCAATTTTAGATGGAGAAACTAGAAAGAAGTCAAAGAAATGAGAATAATGTGTGATAATCTATTATTAAGTTCATATTATATAGGATATTATATACACACATGTCAATTACATAGGAGTACACACTTATAGGGTGTGTAGGTGTATAATAGTAAATACATAATCTAACATAGGCTTATATGTCAGGGTAGATCTGATAAGAAAGAAAAGGGAAATAGGGGTAAGTCTAGGGGAATTCAAAGGATAGGACTAAGAAATCAATTAGGTGTTATTACTATAAAAAAGAGGGGCATTATAAGAGAGATTGCCCTATGTGGAAAGGGAAGAATTAGGATAGTGAAGGTTCCAGTAATAATAGTGATATTGATTTAGTCTCTAAGGGCTGTGAGAGTTTAGAGGTGTAATAAATTAGTTTTGAAAGGTTAAAGAGTGAGTGAGTCTTATATTCATAGGGCACTTTTCACATGAGTCCTAATAGACATTGATTTACCAACCTAGAAGAGTGTAATCTTTGTAGAGTCTTCTTAGGGAATGACTATGAATGCCAGGTAAAAGGGATTGGGTTGGTTAAGCTAAGCGTAGAATGATGTAACTGTTATAACTCTAGAAGATGTGAGGTATGTACCCTAACTAATCTTAGATTCCTCATGTTATTCTGTTATGATAGACATGGGAACTATGAAGGTTATTAGTGGCTCACTAGTATCCCTTAAAGCAAATAGAGTTAATGGTTTATATATTTTGTTAGGAATGGTAGACAATGATAATTATTCCGTTACTTCTATTCAAAATGATAAATTAAATTTTTTATGGCATAACATAATATGAATGTAAGTGAAAAAAGTTTAGTATATTTGTTTAAATAGGGTGTTCTTAGAGACAAACCTTTAGGTAGTCTAATGTATTATGAACACTATGTCTTAGGCAAACAAACAAGAGTTGTGTATACTAAAGGCATTCACATCTCTACGCATAATATAGAGTCATTCTAATTTGTGGGATTCTACTTCTGCTAAATCCATAAGTAGCTCTAGATATTCCCTATCCTTAATTGAAGACAATTTTAGAAAAGTTTGAGTCTATTTTCTTAAAACAAAGGACAAAACCTTTAATAAATTTAAGAATTGGAAACACATAGTTGAAAAGCAATATGGAAAAGGCATTAAAACTTTTAGGATAGATAATGGTCTAGAATTGTTTTAATGAATCTTTTATTCCTTTTGCAAAGAAAATTGCATTCTTAGGTATAGGACTGTAATAAGAACACCCCAACAAAATCGTTTAGTTGAAAGGATGAACAGGACAATCCTTGAAAGGGTCAGATGCATTCTTTATTACTCTAGTCTACCTAAAACCTTTTAAGCTAATGATTTGAAAACAACTACCCATCTTATAAATAGATGCCTCTCCTCTACTTTAGATTTTAAGACCCTTGAACAAGTGTGGTTTGACCATCCTACTAGTTATGGGAATTAAAAAATTTGGTTACATAGCATATTTTCATAATAGAAAAAGATAAGTTACAACCTAGATCTCCAAAACATGTTTTCTTAGGATACTTTAAGCGTGTCAAAGGAAAAAAACTTTGGTGCCCTGGGTTAAGTAAATGAATTGTTAGTAGAGATATTGTATTCAATGAAAAATAAGTTTATAAAGATATCAGTGGTCCTAATGACTCTATAAATGATGATCAAATTGAGGTGGAGACAGGTGCAATCCCTCAATATAATATTGATATATCTGGGGTTGAGATGGAGGCACCTGCCATCTCTCATTCTAAAGGAACAAATACTATTTAAAATAGGGATGTTGAGACTCTTAATAAGCCTCCAGATAACCCTAATGATCTTTCTAATTATCAATTGGATAGAGATAGGGAAAGGATATACATATCTCCTCCCCTCAGGTATGGTAACTTAGCCTTATTGCTTCTGCTACGAAAATTGATGATGTTGAACCTAAGTCATGTGCTAATGCCATGAATTGTCCTGACTGTGATAAATGGTTTGATGCTATATGTCATGAAATGAGTTCCTTGAATAAAATGGATTCTTGTTAACAAATTTGATAACGTTAAAATGGTTCGCTTTAGGTGGCTCTTCAGGGAAACTAGGTTGTGCATAGTACTAATTTTGTAAAATATAAAGCTAGATTAGTTATAGAAGTGTTTTCTCAAAGCAAAGGTGTTGATTAGAATGAAGTCTTTTCACCTATAGCTAAATTCACCTCTATTGAATATAAGTAAAAATGAAAAATCTGGTACACCATGTGTTTCACAAAGACCTTATTTAGAAAAAGTTATGAAAATATGTTTTGTGCTTTATGTTAAAGCTATTCAACTTCCTTTGGGTGTACACTTTGACTTGTCTTTACATGATTGTCCAAACATTAGTGAAGAAAAAGAATATATGTCTTGAGTTCCGTATTCTAGTGTTGTTGGATCTATAATATTTGTTGTTGTTTGCATATGACCTGATTTTCCATATGTTGTGAGTGTTTTAAGTAGATACATATCCAATCTTGGTAAACACCACTAATTTGGAGCAAAGTGTATTTTGAGATATATTGAAGGTACTTTATGTATTGGTTTGGTGTATAAAAGAGGAATATTAAGTTCACAAGTTGTGCAGGGAGACTATGCAATAGATAGAGATAAAAGAAGAATTTATATCCAGATACATATTCACACTATTTGGCAATCCTTAAGTTGGAAATGTAACTTTCGATTTATGGTGGCATTGTCTATAACAAAGGTTGAGTTTATAGCTTGCACTAAAGTTGTTAAGGAGAGCCTTTGGCTCAATGGGATTACTAGGCAACTCATGGCTACCAATGAAGACACATCATGAGCAGTATGTTATGACAATCAATTAGCCATTCATTTCTCCAAACATCCAATGTTCCATAGTAGATATAAAAATATTGAAGTAAAATTTCATTTTATAAGAGATGTTGTAGTAAAATGTTTAGTTAAAATAGATAAATTATCTATTGAAGATAATCCCATTAATATGCTCACCAAAACATTACCCACTACCAGGTTTTACCATTGTATGAACTTGGTTAGAGTCAAAACCACTTGAATGTGTGTGGTAAGGGAAAAAGCAAAGCAGTCCATTTTGCCTTAGTGTCAAGGTGGATTATTGTAGTTTTATAATTTTGACTTATTGTCAAAGTGGGTCATGAGCATACAAGGATAATTTGGTAAATTGAGAGATAAGATTTATTTTAGTAACTTCACATATTATAGTAAATGCTTACTTTAGGCTAGACCTAATGCTATTGCTAGTCTTTTTATTTTAACAAGCTCATGGGCTAGATTCATTGGCCGATTATGCAATTGTGCCTAAATCTATAGGGGCATTTTATGTAATTGTGAACAGTGACTATATATTCTTTGCTTTCTCTCTTCTAGGGTTTTAGTCCATTCTCTATATCTCTTCTTCCTCACATGTTCTCTCTAGTTTTTCTTAGGATTTCTAAGGTTTCCTTTGTCTAAGGAACTTGTCTTCTATGAGGAATACTTTTTTTAAGGTTCAGAGATAGTTGATAATATCACTATAGGGTTCGATTGAGTCCTGAGTCTAGTTCGTTCTTGTGTGCTATACATTGTTGTAACTTTGACTATTTTGATAGTGAATTGTTCTTCTCTTCCTCCAGTAGATTAGGGTATTAGTACTCGAACCACATAAATCCTTGGTGTTATTTCTTTCATTTATTTTCTGATTATTTTTATTATTGTTTTCATGTTATGTGATTGTTTACATTTATGTGTTCTTGAGAGAGATTTGAGTGTCGTTTGCAACATATGGTATTCAAGCTTTAGTCGATCAATGGGAAGAAAAAGGTCTCCTCGCAAAAAAAAAATAATAACTCATATTTTGAAGAAAAATGTTAAAGAAAATGAAAGTTCCATATTAATAAAAGATAATATTATGCTAGAATTTATATGACATATGTGTGCTTCATCTTTTAGGTTAACTTTTTAAGATTGAAATACGTGACAATTAAAGAATTTTCTCGAAAAGATTATTACTCTTGAGATTTTGTTTCCAATGTTATGTACTTGGTTATGCTTGAATGCTTAAGTTTTATTTTGAACTCCTGTTTTGAGATTACAGTGAAAGTGGTAATTGCTACTGCATCCTGTACTAAACTACACCTTATTGCTAGGATGCCAGATTAACACATAACTCAGCGTTGAAATTGATCGAAACACACAAATTTTGTCAGTTTTTAATCCACAATTTTTATCCAAATAATATGATTCATAACTTGATTAAAAAAGTAGAAATTTTTGCAATATCAACTTTTACGTCATACAATTTATTGAACTAAAGAACAAATATAACATATTCTTATATAGCAGAATATTCCTAAAATGAAAAATTTCGTCAATGAGCACCACTAAAGAACAAATATAACATATTCTTATATAGCAGAATGTTCCTAAAATGAAAAATTTCTTCAATGGGCACCAATATGAGGATTTTTATGTATTTGTACAATGTCGTATGCACAAGTATAGGATTAACAATACAAACAGATCAATTACCATTTGAGAGCTTTCTCATAGACTCATCTATTTTCTTTGACAGACAGTAAGCAGTTGATTGGATAGTGACCATGGGATTGACACCAACTGCAGTTGGCAAAACACTAGCATCACAAACAAATAAACTTTCTGCTTCCCAACTCTCACCATTCTCATCAATTGCTCCTTCCTTTTCATTACTCCCCATTCTACAACTTCCCATCTGATGGGCAGAAGTATATAGTACCCAATTCTCTTCCTGTGTCAATGGCCCTCCCACTGCATAAACTGAATTTAGAAATTCCTCTATTTCATTATTACTTAAACCTTTACATCTGATTCTTTGCCCATCACTCCTATGTGTCCCAACTTCAACTGCTCCTGCAGCTATCATTATCCTCAATGCTTGCCTCAGTCCAGCCTTCAAATTCTCTTTGTCTGATGTATCTAACTCATAACTTACCCTACCTTCTGCCTTAACTTCTCCAGAACCCTTATCCCTGATTATTGTTATGAAATGGGTTGTTCTTGCATACCTAACCATTCTGTTCTTCATATCAAGTCCAGAAGTCCAAGGACATAATACAGAGAACGATGCAGGGCCTAATGCAGGAGTTTCAATGATGGCTCTTGTATTTGAGTCTTCAGAAGCCACCTTATGGATTGATGTGATTATTCCACCCTCATAGTTTTTACCTATAAATTCTGAATTTGATTCAGGAAAGTAACCCCAAGCCATTAAAACAGGATGAAGATGAAGATTTTTACCAATGTTAGGATTCTTCAGTCCACTAGAGATCATTAAAGGTGGTGTTGAAAGAGAACCACATGCTAATATTGTTACTTTGGCCTCAATTTGCAGCATCTTTGTGATGTTACTACTCAAAGATTTTGCTATCAATCCCAAACATTTCTTGTTTCTTTTACTTTCAACATTTGTATTCTTCTTTAATATCAATCTCTCTGCTTTGCAACCAGTTAAAACCACAGCACCGTGTTCAACTGCATCTACCAACCAGGTTGAATCAGTCCCTTTCTTATCACCTTTCCTACAACCATAACCACATGAACCACAATAATGAGACTCTGAAGAGTTCCTTGGCACACTTTGAACATCAAGACCAAGATTCTGACACCCCTTTTGAAGTACTTGATTCTGGAATCCATGTTCTTGACAATTCTCTGTAATACCAATCCTCTGACTCACAGAGTCCATAGCATAAACATATTGTGTGCTTCCAAAAAATGGGAGCTTGTGTTGTTCAGACCATTCCTGAAGCACAGAGTTCGGTGTTCTTATACAAGCAGACCAATTAACTGCGGAGCCACCACCAACTGTTGATCCAGACAAAATGCAAACTTTCCCATCAATAGTTGCAAAAATTCCTCCATTTTCGTAAAGTTGCTCATAGGAAGGACCTTCTAGAGAAGAATAATCTAAAGGAGTAAAATAGTTGCCTTTTTCAAGGACAATAACCTTTTGGCCACTACTTGCAAGAACAGAAGCTGCAACACCTCCACCACAGCCAGATCCAACAATTACAACATCACATTCAATATTGTAAATGTTCTTCTTTGTGTCATGTGAAGCTTTTAAGCCTTTTTTACTAAGAGATTGCATTAGAGTTGAGTCAGTTTCGTAAATAAATTCTACTATTCCCTTTTGAAGAGGTCTCTCTATATTCAGTAGTTCAACATGGCTCTCATCGTTATCTACATTGTAACCAATGGCTTTCCATGTTGGGTTTTCTCCATTCTCATTAACCTATTAAATGCAAATTTATTGAATACTTCAGATTTTGTACTCATTTTTTATTGTGAATAAAATTCGAACTATTCTTTTTTTATTATTATTATTCTCTTTCTGTATAGAAGCGCTAAGCTATCCACCAAGATCATGTTGTGTATGAATAAATTACTATTGGAAACATTATGAAGAGGAAAATAATATTTCCACTATGATCGAAACTGGGATACATACGCATTGAATACTGTAAATCATGGGATTGGAATCCACATCAAGCAAAAATATATGACAACACTTGTAGGACTAAACTACTATGGTAATGTGCAAACTCATTAACGAATGCTATAATACTGATATAAAGTGGAAATTAGGTTATCACGACCATGTGCAGATATTGTATTATCGGTTACATTGACCACGCACAAATTTACAAGCAAGTTATTTATAGTGTTACGTACTAGTATTATATAAAAATTAACCCCGCGCTTTTATATTTTTAAAATAATTGTACCTTGTGATGCAATATAAATAATATATGTGCGAAAATGTGTTTTATTTTTCATCTTTATTTTCTCATTGATATGATATAAAAAAATTATTTTTCAAATTTTTTCAAATTCTATCTATACTTTTTTTATTCTCTTTAACTTTTTTTTTTATAATATTACGTCTGTTATTTTTTATTTAACACACTTAGTATAAATTTAAAATTTAAATTTAAACTTGTAACAATCAGAATTAACATATTTAAAAAAATTATTTTTGTACCATTTAGTAACTTAACTTTTAACATATTTAGTTTATTATATCTAAATTTAGATTAAAATTATTAAATTTTAAAAAATAGTAAATGATATATTTAAAGAATATAAAATTAAAACACTAAAATATTAAATCTGATAAAAGTTTAAAAATTAACTATATAATTCAAGGAAAAAGTGGTTCAATTCTAAATAAATAACATACGAGAATAAATGGGAAATGGAATTATTGAAAGAAGGGAGAAAGAAATTGTAAAACTGCATTAATAATTCCCCAAATACGCAGAAAGCTACCGAAAATGAAATAGTTGTTGATGTTACCAACAAAACTAAAGTGAAAGCAAATTATCATCTTTGATCATAAATATGATAATTGTCACCCTCCAATTCTCCATCTACACCAACAACGATAAAGTATATAGTTATCTTTTTAAAAATTGATGATATTAACACCTCAAAATTAATAAAACTAATATTATTATCCACCCTAACAATATCATTAAAAATATATATATGTCTAGATAAAGGATCTTTTTATTAGCACTTTTGGTTTTTCATCTCAAAATACTAAGTGATAACTTAGGTGGTATAGTGATAAGATTCACCACACTAACAATATATTGAAAATAGTAGATCTAGAGGTGTCAACATGTTGTGTAATGAGTGCTTGAATCTAAATTAATACAACTCAAATATTCAATTAATTTCTAGATTATATCTTTTATTTAAAAGAAAATTATTTTTGAATTATAAACCAAATTCAACCAAATATTCTTAACCTGCTTACTTATTTAACAAGTTTCATTTTTTTTTTATCATTTTTAAAAACATATCTTCATTATGTTATAAAAAAGATATGTTAAAGCAAATTTAGAAAGATATTTTAAATATATTTTTATCAAATTACCTACACCCACATGTTTAACAAGGGATAGAGAATTAAAATTCAAACTTTATTTATGAAAGAAGATATCTTATACACTTAAATATTAAAATAAATAGTTCTTTTTCTAATGAGTTCAAAATTAGTTTTCACCGAACTATTATATTAAGATATGATAATATAATGATTCATTTTAAGAAAATTTGGAGCAAGATCCCATCGTACTAATTACATTTATTTTCTAACACTTAAGAGTAATTATTGATTTAACTAAAATAATTAATACCATAAAAAATAAAATAATTGTTATTTTCATATCATAAAATATTAATTATCTAATCTTTGATATTCTTGGAGCCCACCTTTTGGTTATATCATGTGTTAATATTGAAGCAGTAAGCACCCTTCAAAGATTTAGGTGTATATTTATCTTAAATAAAATGTCGTATCACACGGCTGAAAAAATGGGCAGTTAGCATATCATTTTCTTTATTGTACGTTTTCTCCTTTTTACTTTTTTTGTTTCTGAATTTAAAAATGTCAAACAAATAACAGAAAAGATAAAAAAAATTAAATAAAGGGAATGAAAAAAAAAGGCCTAAATATTAATAACAATTAATTAATTTTAAGGAAACATACCCGAGAGAAGAAGACGAAGACACAAATAATCTTGATGTATACAAAAGCACTTCTGATTGGAGTCAAAAACTTGTTCCTAAACCACTTTTGCAGAACCTTCTCTCTATTTTCCAAAGACATAAGTGAAAAGTTGTTGATGAATGGCCATTTAGCCCCGAAACAAAGAGAGCCACACAGTAACAAAGTTCCCAATCTAATTGCTAGTAGCCATAGCACCAATCTCACGACTATCATTACCTCTCTTTGTGCCCTTTTTACTAAAAGCTCTGCCACCTGTCCATTTATTTAAAATTACTTTTTCAACCAATTATTTATTTAATACGTGTTTGTTAATAATTTTGATTTATAATTTTTTAATTTATATTTAAATAATTAATTTTATGATTTTTAATTATCAACCTAATTGCGTTATATATATATATATATTTTTTTTGGTAATGCTTTTTTAAAAAATGATAGAATATTTTATCTGAACAAAAAAAAAATTATAGACTTTTCGATTGAATTAAAAAGTCTATTTTGACAATGTCAATAAACCTAAAAGCAAATAATAATATTCAATATTTTATAGTTTGACATATTCGTGAATAGAGTACCTCATCCGGAATATGATCTTGAGAAGCAGAAGATTTAAAGAAAGCCTGCACAGCATTGATTGTTGCTTGCTCTTCTTTTCCTTCAGAAGATTTCATAGGCAAACAAGGTATAAAGACCTCACATATGCTAGCAAGTGTAACAATCTCCGTCTTTGAAAACACATGATTGTATTTTCTCTCTACTTTTATTTTTCTTCCCTTTAACAAAGGATGACACTCTCTTTCCATATCTCTCTCTCTCTCTCTCTCTCTCTCTCTCTCTCTCTCTCTCTCTCTCTCTCTCTCTCTCTTAAATTGAATATTGATTTTCAAGTACTAATACTGATATGAAATTGGCTTCAGTTTTTATAGGGTAGCTGAGAGGTTTAGTTTTCTAATCTAAATTTTATATATGTTAGACAACTTTTTACTATTAATAGTTTATTTATTATATGATACTAATTTGGTCATGATTATAACTGTTCCGTTTCTATATTGTTTTTTTTTATAAATATTATTTATAAAAAAAATTGTGCATATCCCAATAAAGTATTGTAATTTATTAGATAAAACAAAATTGAAAAAAGTTTTAGTCTATCATCCCATATGCATACGTGTCGTTTAACATACCACAATTAAATTGACCTACCAAACTTAATGTTTTAAAATATTCCAACTAATTTTTCATTCTAACCAAACCGACGGATGGTATGAAACCTAAAAATAAATAGAAATATGTTAATCAATCATTTTCTAATTGGCTATTAAGCTTGAATTTGTTGATATTGAGACTTATGTAATCAGTACTGCTTAGTTATTTGGTAATTATTAAACTTAAGAGGTTATCTATTAACGTTTTTGTATATTAACTTATTAGCTAGGGGAAAAAAATGTATTTACTTTAAATAACTTTTCCTGTTTATACAGAAATCTCAAATTTGAATAAAATTTTCAATTCTTGTCTTAAAAAATACAAACTTATTCATTTTAATTAGATACACTACTAAAATACATACATATAGTCTCGAATATTTAACCACGGTTCTTAAAAAAATCAAGATTATAAGATTTTGGCCTCGGTTGTTATAAAACCGAGGACATAGACATACTTTACCAATTTTTTCTCTTTAATTTACACCAAATATCAAATTTTTTTACCAATTTTTTTTACTCTCAATTTCCTCTCTTTTACACTAAACACTAAATTTTTTTATCCATTTTTTTCTTTTAATATCCTCTTTTTTTCCTTTCAATTTTCTCTCTTTTACCCTAGCATTATTCTCTTCTCTACTCGAAACCCTCGTACCGAGTTTCACTCTCGGGCCACCGCATTCCAACCTCTGTTCCATTCTCACGCCACCGCATTCCAACCTCTGTTCCACTCTCGCACTGTGTTCCAACATCTGTTCCACTCTCACATCGCGTTCCAACCTCTGTTTCACTCTCTCCATAGTAGTTCCTTGGCCATTGCTTGAATCTTTCTAGTAACATCAACTCATCTTTTCCTTTATAAATGACTCTTGGTACCAAATCTATATCGATACGTAAAGGTTATTTCTAGCTGCCTAAAGGCTTTCTTACGTTGAGAAATTTGGATGTTGGATATTTCTTAGATGGGTTATGAAAATTTGTTAGGAAGGTCGCTTGGTATGGTTTATGGAACGTGTGATGGCCTATGCTTGGCTTGGTGCTGGTGCTGGTTCGTTGGGGTGGTGCGCTGGTACTGGTGTACTGGGGTGGTACGCTATTGCTGGTTCGTTGGGGTGGTGCCTGATGCTTGGCCTAGTGATATTGTTGTGCGTATTTCACCCTAGCATTTCTGTAACAATAAATAGAGAGGACCGAAAATAGTATTTTTAGAAAATTTTATTGATATACTATTCACAAATTATCTTGTAATGAGTAATTGTATATTTTCCTATTTATGTTGCAGAGCAGTTTCACCAAAGAAGTTTTAGTTGGCCATTGTGGCTATTATGAATGTAATTTGAATGGGCTTTGGATTATCAGAATTGAAAACATAAATGAACGTCTTAATTGAACAAACGTTGAAAGCCTCAGATAAACAAGTTAATTCCATTTGGGTCAGTGCTATTAAAATTTTAGATTATCTATTTTTTTATTAGTGTCTCCTTTTGCTATCTCATTATAGTTGTGCTTAATTAGCTTCATTAATTAGAGAACCATACAAGCTGTTGCTGATAATAATTCATTTATGGTAATTTTTGCTTGAAGTCCTTTGTTAGATTATTTTAATAGTTACACTGCAGATTGTTATTGCTATATTTCTTTATTCTTTTCATCTAATCTTTTATATGTAGTATACGTTTCAATTTGGAGATAAAAATCTCTGTTTTGGGAAAGGTGAATGATAAATAAGGAAGACATGTTTTTCTGGTAATTACATATGTGCATTGTGTTTTTAGCCTCAAAATAGATAAAAATAAATACTATGTTCAAGTTATTTCTATTATACACTGTGTTTATAGTTCATTCTTATTACTTGCTTGTATAGCTTGCTTGCTATGCTATGCTAGACTGTGTTTTCAGTCTATTGTAAATAATTTTTATGGTTCATTCTTATTTTATCTACTATTATTTCTATTGTACATTGTGTTTATGGTTCATTCTTATTTTATCTGTGTAAATCAAAGTGGTGCAACATTAGTGAACCGTGGTGACGGTTTGGTTTCGTCGGAATCGTACGTCGGTTCCGAAACCGAACGAGGTTCTTGATGGAAGAACCTTAATAAAGTATCGGGTCCTCTCACTATTAACTGCATAACAATTCAGATTACACCATCAATACGCAGAGAATAAGTGTGAGAAACCAGTGAAAGCATCGAACAGAAAATCCATTGGAATTCCCGTGTAAGTGCTGAAATTTGATCAATGGCAGGAGGTATGTTTTCAATCCAATTTTGTTTCCGCTGCATTTAAATTATGAGTTCATATGGTTTTATGAATGTTTCTGGATTGAATTGAGTATCTAACATTTGGTATCAGAGCAATTTGAAAACTACTCTATTTTGCTCTGTTTCACGAGAACTGAAATTTTGGATTTTTTATTTTGATTGTTTTTGATGCATATGGAAATTATAAAGTGTTTCACTATTGATTTTTGAGTGATTCTATAAAATTAAACTTGAAAAAAAAATGAAGAAAATAAATCCAATTTGCCGTGGGTATTTATTTGCTTCATTAATTAACTTTTTATTTGAAATGATGTTTTTACTTCAAATTAATATCATGAATCACTCGGAAATCGAATTCTGAGAATTCTGATAAAAAGAACGTCGGATTTTATCGCCGGAATAGAAATATACGGTCGGGTATCCATTAAGGTCAAACCGGGTCAAATTGACCGGTTGGAGGTCAAGATGAAGTTTAAAAAAATGAAGAACCTTAATAAAGTATCGGGTCCTCTCACTATTAGTCGCATAACAATTGATTACACCATCAATACGCAGAGAATAAGTGTGAGAAACCGGTGAAAGCATCGAACGAGAAAATCCATTGGAATTCCCGTGTAAGTCTTTGAAATTTGATCAATGGCAGGAGGTATGTTCTCAATCCAATTTTGTTTTCGCTGGATTTAAATTATGAGTTTATATGGTTTTATGAATGTTTCTGGATTGAATTGAGTATCTAACATTTGGTATCAGAGCAATTTGAAAACTACTCTATTTTGCTCTGTTTCACGAGAACTGAAATTTTGGATTTTTTATTTTGATTGTTTTTGATGCATATGGAAATTATAAAGTGTTTCACTATTGATTTTTGAGTGATTCTATAAAATTAAACTTGAAAAAAAATGAAGAAAATAAATCCAATTTGCCGTGGGTATTTATTTGCTTCATTAATTAACTTTTTATTTGAAATGATGTTTTTACTTCAAATTAATATCATCAATCACTTAAATCGAATTCTGAGAATTCTGATAAAAAGAACGTCGGATTTTATCGCCGGAATAGAAATATACGGTCGGGTATCCATTAAGGTCAAACCGGGTCAAATTGACCCGGTTGGAGGTTGAAGATGAAGTTTAAAAAAATGAAGAACCTTAATAAAGTATCGGGTCCTCTCACTATTAACTGCATAACAATTCAGATTACACCATCAATACGCAGAGAATAAGTGTGAGAAACCAGTGAAAGCATCGAACAGAAAATCCATTGGAATTCCCGTGTAAGTGCTGAAATTTGATCAATGGCAGGAGGTATGTTTTCAATCCAATTTTGTTTCCGCTGCATTTAAATTATGAGTTCATATGGTTTTATGAATGTTTCTGGATTGAATTGAGTATCTAACATTTGGTATCAGAGCAATTTGAAAACTACTCTGTTTTGCTCTGTTTCACGAGAACTGAAATTTTGGATTTTTTATTTTGATTGTTTTTGATGCATATGGAAATTATAAAGTGTTTCACTATTGATTTTTGAGTGATTCTATAAAATTAAACTTGAAAAAAAATGAAGAAAATAAATCCAATTTGCCGTGGGTATTTATTTGCTTCATTAATTAACTTTTTATTTGAAATGATGTTTTTACTTCAAATTAATATCATGAATCACTCGGAAATCGAATTCTGAGAATTCTGATAAAAAGAACGTCGGATTTTATCGCCGGAATAGAAATATACGGTCGGGTATCCATTAAGGTCAAACCGGGTCAAATTGACCCGGTTGGAGGTTGAAGATGAAGTTTAAAAAAATGAAGAACCTTAATAAAGTATCGGGTCCTCTCACTATTAACTGCATAACAATTCAGATTACACCATCAATACGCAGAGAATAAGTGTGAGAAACCAGTGAAAGCATCGAACAGAAAATCCATTGGAATTCCCGTGTAAGTGCTGAAATTTGATCAATGGCAGGAGGTATGTTTTCAATCCAATTTTGTTTCCGCTGCATTTAAATTATGAGTTCATATGGTTTTATGAATGTTTCTGGATTGAATTGAGTATCTAACATTTGGTATCAGAGCAATTTGAAAACTACTCTGTTTTGCTCTGTTTCACGAGAACTGAAATTTTGGATTTTTTATTTTGATTGTTTTTGATGCATATGGAAATTATAAAGTGTTTCACTATTGATTTTTGAGTGATTCTGTAAAATTAAACTTGAAAAACAATGAAGAAAATAAATCCAATTTGCCGTGGGTATTTATTTGCTTCATTAATTAACTTTTTATTTAAAATGATGTTTTTACTTCAAATTAATATCATGAATCACTCGGAAATCGAATTCTGAGAATTTTGATAAAAAGAACGCCGGATTTCATCGCCGGAATAGAAATATACGGTCGGGTATCCATTAAGGTCAAACCGGGTCAAATTGACCCGGTTGGAGGTTGAAGATGAAGTTTAAAAAAAATTGAAGAACCTTAATAAAGTATCGGGTCCTCTCACTATTAGCTGCATAACAATTCAGATTACACCATCAATACGCAGAGAATAAGTGTGAGAAACCTGTGAAAGCATCGAACAGAAAATCCATTGGAATTCCCGTGTAAGTGCTGAAATTTGATCAATGGCAGGAGGTATGTTTTCAATCCAATTTTGTTTCCGCTGCATTTAAATTATGAGTTCATATGGTTTTATGAATGTTTCTGGATTGAATTGAGTATCTAACATTTGGTATCAGAGCAATTTGAAAACTACTCTATTTTGCTCTATTTCACGAGAACTGAAATTTTGGATTTTTTATTTTGATTTTTTTGATGCATATGGAAATTATAAAGTGTTTCACTATTGATTTTTGAGTGATTCTGTAAAATTAAACTTGAAAAACAATGAAGAAAATAAATCCAATTTGCCGTGGGTATTTATTTGCTTCATTAATTAACTTTTTATTTAAAATGATGTTTTTACTTCAAATTAATATCATGAATCACTCGGAAATCGAATTCTGAGAATTTTGATAAAAAGAACGCCGGATTTCATCGCCGGAATAGAAATATACGGCCGGGTATCCATTAAGGTCAAACCGGGTCAAGTTGACCCGGTTGGAGGTTGAAGATGAAGTTTAAAAAAATTGAAGAACCTTAATAAAGTATCGGGTCCTCTCACTATTAAGCTGCATAACAATTGATTACACCATCAATACGCAGAGAATAAGTGTGAGAAACCCGGATGAAAGTATCGAACATAAAATCCATTGGAATTCCCGTGTAAGTGCTGAAATTTGATCAATGGCAGGAGGTATGTTTTCAATCCAATTTTGTTTCCGCTGCATTTAAATTATGAGTTCATATGTTTTTATGAATGTTTCTGGATTGAATTGAGTATCTAACATTTGGTATCACAGCAATTTGAAAACTACTCTGTTTTGCTCTGTTTCACGAGAACTGAAATTTTGGATTTTTTATTTTGATTGTTTTTGATGCATATGGAAATTATAAAGTGTTTCACTATTGATTTTTGAGTGATTCTGTAAAATTAAACTTGAAAAACAATGAAGAAAATAAATCCAATTTGCCGTGGGTATTTATTTGCTTCATTAATTAACTTTTTATTTAAAATGATGTTTTTACTTCAAATTAATATCATGAATCACTCGAAAATCGAATTCTGAGAATTCTGATAAAAAGAACACCGGATTTTATCGCCGGAATAGAAATATACGGTCGGGTATCCATTAAGGTCAAACCGGGTCAAATTGACCCGGTTGGAGGTTGAAGACGAAGTTTAAAAAAAATGAAGAACCTTAATAAAGTATCGGGTCCTCTCACTATTAACTGCATAACAATTCAGATTACACCATCAATACGCAGAGAATAAGTGTGAGAAACTAGTGAAAGCATCGAACAGAAAATCCATTGGAATTCCCGTATAAGTGCTGAAATTTGATCAATGGTAGGAGGATGTTTTCAATCCAATTTTGTTTCCGCTGCATTTCAATTATGAGTTCATATGGTTTTATGAATGTTTCTGGATTGAATTGAGTATCTAACATTTTGTATTAGAGCAATTTGAAAACTACTCTGTTTTGCTCTGTTTCACGAGAACTGAAATTTTGGATTTTTTATTTTGATTGTTTTTGATGCATATGGAAATTATAAAGTGTTTCACTATTGATTTTTGAGTGATTCTGTAAAATTAAACTTGAAAAACAATGAAGAAAATAAATCCAATTTGCCGTGGGTATTTATTTGCTTAATTAATTAACTTTTTATTTAAAATGATGTTTTTACTTCAAATTAATATCATGAATCACTCGGAAATCGAATTCTGAGAATTCTGATAAAAAGAACGCCGGATTTTATCACGGAATAGAAATATACTGGTCGGGTATCCATTAAGGTCAAACCGGTCAAATTGACCCGGTTTGAGGTCAAGATGAAGTTTAAAAAAATGAAGAACCTTAATAAAGTATCGGGTCCTCTCACTATTAATCGCATAACAATTCAGATTACACCATCAATACGCCAGAGAATAAGTGTGAGAAACTAGTGAAAGCATCGAATGTAAAAATCCATTGGAATTCCCGTATAAGTGCAGAAATTTGATCAATGACAGGAGGTATGTTTTCAATCCAATTTTGTTTCCGCTGCATTTAAATTATGAGTTCATATGGTTTTATGAATGTTTCTGGATTGAATTGAGTATCTAACTTTTGGTATTAGAGCAATTTGAAAACTACTCTGTTTTGCTCTGTTTCACGAGAACTGAAATTTTGGATTTTTTATTTTGATTGTTTTTGATGCATATGGAAATTATAAAGTGTTTCACTATTGATTTTTGAGTGATTCTGTAAAATTAAACTTGAAAAACAATGAAGAAAATAAATCCAATTTGCCGTGGGTATTTATTTGCTTAATTAATTAACTTTTTATTTAAAATGATGTTTTTACTTCAAATTAATATCATGAATCACTCGGAAATCGAATTCTGAGAATTCTGATAAAAAGAACGCCGGATTTTATCGCCGGAATAGAAATATACGGTCGGGTATCCATTAAGGTCAAACCGGGTCAATTTGACATTGACCCGGTTTGAGGTTGAAGATGAAGTTTAAACAAAAAACTTGCTTTGCTTGGGAATCAAACCTAGTTTACACTACTAAGTTTTCAATAAACTATCCACTAGACCAGTGTGACCGTTCTATTATTTTATGTACCAGAATATATTTATAGAATCAAAAGTTAGTTTTATTAAAAAATCAAACATTTGGATTGGGTGGGACTTGAACCTTGGTCTTAGGACAATGAAATAAAGCCAAACCAACAAGCTACAACACGTTATGTGTTGTCAATGTATAATATTTTATATATATCAAATATTTAATTTTTATTAAAACAAAATAAATATATATATATATATAATAATTCTGAATATAATTTTAATTTATGTTTATCACATGTATAATATTTATTATACATGTTATATTTATTTAAATAATTTTTTGACACATTAAAATTTTATTTAAATACATTATGCTTAAATTATTTGTTTTGTGTATTTATATGTATAGATTTTGCAATTGATTATACATATAAAATTGAGTTAAATAATTTATGCATAATGAATTTTGTTTTAATGACTCTTATTGATTTAATTAGTGCTTATATTATTTAATTTTGCTTGTATAATTTATTGTCATATATGCAATTTAAGATAAATAATATTTGTACATTTGATATTAAATTAATATTGCTTATGGCTTTATGCAATAATTGAGTATAAGAATTTAATTAATATTTAAGTGATTCATATAGTTTGATTAATTAGGGAGTAGCCACAACATCTTTAATTAATTAAAACTATAATAAAGTTTATTTAGGATCACATTTAGAAAATAAATATTAATTGTAATTAATCATATGTGATATAATAAATCGTACCAGCATACCAACGCACCATGCACACGGCACTAGGCGCACCAGTATACCAGCGCACTAGGCGTACCAGCGCACTAGGCAATAGGCGAACTTTGTTTTGAGTCTCAAAATATATAAAAATAAATATTATGCTCAAATTATTTCTATTGTACATTGTGCTTATTAATTTTTAGTATATAATAAGCTTTCGAATGTAATTATACTTTTAATTTTAATATAATATTATTTTTAATAAATTTATTATAATTTATATTAATTTTTAATATTATAATTAATATATAATTATAATTTTTTAATTTATGTATACCATATGACCTCATTTATTAAAAAATTGAGGTCATAGGTACCACCTATGGCCTCGGTTAGTATATAATCGAGGTCATAGACACACCCCATTGTCTCGATTTTCTATTAACCGAGATTATAGGTCGTTATCTATGGTCTCTTTCAATTAGACCTTAGTTCTTATAACCACCTATGATATCTCTTACTTAGCCTTTAGTTCTTATAACCAAAAATATATGTAATTTTTGCAACAGTGATATACAATTAAATTTCAATTACGTAATCAATTATAATAAATAAACATAATAAACCATCGTCATTTTGGTGATATCTATTCCTACCAATATTTATCTCATTGTTTTTTATTTGTTTTAATTAGTACAAAGAGTGCAACAATCTATTAGAACAGTTTCATTGATTTTATGAGCTTTATTTTCAAAATATTACTATCTTTAACCAAAAAAAAAATATTTAAAATTAAATCTAAATAAAAAAATACATAAACAATTAATAATAAAACAAACAAAAAATCCCACTAAAAAAATTGTATGCAAAGAAAAGTCACTCCAAATCTAATCATGATAAAAAAAAATCATGGTAAATTTTATTTAATTAAATTGAAAAAAATTAAGAAAACATACTCGTAAAGAAAGCAAACTCTAATTGAATATTAACTTTCCTAACAATAGAAAAATCTAAAAATGGATGAAAAAATAAATAATTACAACTAGTTTTAGAGAGAAGATAAAATTTAGGATCTTAAATTTTAAGCTGCTTCGCTTTGCTTAATACACTCAAATGATAATTTAAGATTGGAAAGAAAAGCAAATGTATACCCATTCTTCTTTTCTATGTTTATTAAATAAATGCTAGAAATTAAAATCAAAATATTAATTTACTTAAGTATTTTATTTTTTAAATAACAATAATTTAAATAAAATAAAAGAAATATTAAAATTATGAATAATTTTATTATTATGTATATTTTGGAAAAATAATAACGAGAAAGTATGTACATAATTAAGAAGAATAGGAAAATGATAACATAACGGATCTACCAACCAAATGGTTAAATTGAAAATAATTTATAAGTCATCGAGGGAAAAGAGACTAAAACACATTAATAAATAAAGATTTTCAAAGAAAACTAACCTAATTAACTAGAGATCACAACATCTAGGTTCAAAAAGATAACCTAGTTGTAAAGACACGGGGGTTTATCCTCAAGTCCATTCCTATAATACAATAATACCCGTAAGATATACGATTAAGTTAAGATTTTTAATGATTTTTATGAAGAGAATATCGAACAAAATATGCAGTTATGGATTACTTTAATAGATAAGATATCACATATGTGATAGAGAAGTAAGGTCTCTTCAAAATAGAATTGCGTAGTACTCAATTTTTTAGAAACTCTCACAAAACTAAGCGTATATTCATGGTCAAAACGAATATAACAGTGAAAATTAAATTGTGTCAGGAATGACTCATATGTGAAGTATATTCTCGCTTATATATACATCAATAGTTCAATGACATTAACTTTACTCGTCAATCAATAAAATAAGTATACTTTCACAATAAAATATTCAAAATATAATACCAACCTATTCTATGCAAGTTTAGAATTGTTTAATTCTATTTTCGTTTCAAAATTAATTTGAATAGTTGTTTTAAAATCTATGAATTTTTTTTAATAATAGGTATTGTTAGAAATATTAAATGAAAATCGGTGGAAACGGTATTTTAATTAAAGAAACGGCATATTCGAGTTTACCCGTTTTGTCTTCTCTCTAATGAGAGAAGCGACACTTTTATTATTAATTAATTTTATTTCAGTTTCTAAAACCGTTTTCTTTAAATTCATTTTGTTTTAATGGCATTTCTGTTCAGCAAACTATATATATGTTTATATGATAAGTCTAATTTGAACTGCACAGAAATAACAGAGAAGGAAAAAAATCAATTTTTTATATTTTTTATCTAGTGTTTAAGTTCAAAAACTTAATTAGTTAGAATAATAAAATGTGATATAAGTGTATTACTATTTAATTGTTATATTGTTGAAGATATTTTGTTACAGTTTTCAAACAACTGCAATGAACGAAAAAAATTATCTTAAAACGGGTCTCGATCATTTTTTATTTATGTTTTATGTCATTTAAATTTTTTATTTATAATTATATATATAATTCTAATATAATTCTAATATAATTTTATATAATATTTATTTTTAATTTATTTATTCATATATTATTTCCTACCTTTCTAAACCCACAATTCCCCCTTTTTTCTCTTCTTTCTTTTCATGTTATATCAGCAATAACATTTCTGTTTATTTCATTTTATTTATCGATTATAATAGGAAAACAAACCCCGTTACATCGGCATAAGACTAAGTTTGATAAGAAAACACACTTAGTGTCTTTAAGTATAGATTAATCGACACTATTTAGTGCTATCAATTTTTAAGTGACAATAATAACTAAATTTTAAATTATGGATGAAAAATCGGTAATTACTTAAATCCCAATTTTCATTTGGGGATTCTCATTCTCCATTGGGGATATTCGATGTATCACTGCAAGGATTTTAAGTGATAATAATAACTAAATTCTAAATTATGGATGAGAAATCAATAATAAAGAGGGGTGTTTGGTCCCACTACATCCCATTGACAACCCTAATTCTATGAAACTTTAAAGAGAAATGCCTAATGTATTTAAATAGATGAGTTTTGATCTAAATTATATCTTTAATCTTTATTAAAGAAATTTAATTTTATCTCAAAAATAATGTCTTTGTTACCCATTTGGTGAAAAATTGATAAAATAATCATTAATGGAGCCCATTCCCATTAAAAATGGATATAACTAGGGGTGTACATCGGATCGAAATCGTTTATTTTATATTGATTTGATTCGATCATTTTTTAAATCCGATCCGTAATATATTCGAATTAGATCGGTTGAATTTGATTAATCCGACTAATAAACTTAATTAACTCTATTTTTAATATTTTTGAATAAAAAATTTAAATTTTCACATAACATAAACTTATTTGAACTAAAAGAACCCTTAAAATATAACTAATATAGGAATGACTAATAAGAACATGACTAATATATAAAATATAAATACATATTTAAGTATTTTCGGTTGGATTGGATGGAATCGGATGATAGATAGTGAAATCTGTCATCAAATCTGAACTTAACAGATTGAACATTTTTTCATCCGATCTGATCTGATGGTCGGATTGAAACTGTCAAAAAATTAATGGATAGGATTAGATTGGTCAGATTAATTGAATGATCGGATCTTTTGCACACCCCTAGATGTAACAAATGACATTGATAAATCATCTCAATCATAAAATAATATAAATTAATTATATGATATAATCATAATTTAAAATTTAAAATTAATTAATACTAACATAAATACAAGTATCCATTAGATGAGCTTATTCAATGATTTAGGATGATTTCTTTAAAAAATTTGTCTTTGTTTTATCAATAGATATTTTAATATGATTTAAACATATAATTTGAAAGGATATTAAAGATAATAAAAAAAATAGATATCAATCGATATTGTTTTATATTATTATAATAAAAGTATATATAAATAATTTATGATATTTTTATTATAAATAAAAATTTATAAAAATAATAAGCTAATAATAAATATTTTATGTTAAAAAAACTAAAATTTTGAAACAATAAATAATATTTATGCGTAAAGGAGAAAAATAAAATACATGTAACAAGAAATACATAATTCTTTTATATTAAAAAATATTGATAGTATTTTATTAAAAAACTAATTTGAAATAATAAAAATAAATTGAAAATAATTATAAGATTTTAGATTCGTAGAGTTTAAATAAATAATTTGAGTTATTAAAGAAATATTATTGATGTTTTAATAGAATAAAAAATAGAAAGATATAAAATATATAATGTGTTACTTATGATTAATTTAAGTTTAAATGTAATTAAATTTATAAAAAAAATTAAAAATATTTAATTTTTATATATTTATTAAAATATGATATATAATTTCGAAAAATGAAATTAAAAATGTGCTTTATGTTCTTGCCCCACCTCCTCATGCTATAAAATATGAATCCTTATTTTTATTTTTTTATTTTCATTTTATTATGTCCATTTTTATTTCAAGTTGAATAATTCCCTCAAGCATTTACCGGATCTGAAAAAATTGATAACCCTAACTAGAGTCGACTAAACTACACTTAAAAACCCTAAGTGTGTTTTTTTTATCAAACTTAATCTTATGTCGGTGTAACAGGGTTTGTTTTCCTATTATAATCAGTAAATAAAATGAAATAAACAGAAATGTTATGGCTGATATAATAGGAAAAGAAAGAAGAGGAAACAGGGAAAAATGTGAGTTTAAAAAGGTAGGAAATAATATACGGAGAAATAAATTAAGAATAAATATTATATAAAATTATATTAGAATTATATATATATAATTTAAATGAAATAAAACATAAATAAAGAATGATCGAGGCCGTTTTAATATAATTTTTCTAAGTTTATTGCTGTTGTTTGACAATTGTGAAAAAATATCTTCAACAATATAACAATTAAATAATAATACATTTATATCACATTTTATTATTCTAAGGAATTAAGTTTTTGAACTTAAACACTAAATATAAAATATAAAAAATCGATTGTTTTCCTTCTCTGTTATTTCTATACCCTTCAAATTAGACTTATCATATAAACATATATAGAGTTTACTGAATAGAAATGGGCCATTAAAACAAAATGAATTTAAAGAAAACGGTTTTAGAAACTGAAATCAAATTAATTAACAATAAAAGTGTCGCTTCTCTCATTAGAGAGAAGACCAAACGAGTAAACTCGAATATGCCGTTTCTTTTATTAAAATACAGTTTCCACCAATTTTCATTTAATATTTCTAACAATACCTATTATTAAAAAAAATTCAAAGATTTTAAAACAACGATTTAAATTAATTTTAAAATGGAAATAGAGTTAAATAGTTCCAAACTTGCATACGATAGGTTGTTATTATCTTTTGAATATTTCATTGTGAAAATATATTTACCTTATTGGATGCATATGATGTATATGTCGAGACTTACCATTCTATATATGGCTATGTGTCATGTCAATAGTCAATTGACTATCCATTTAGAAATATCCTTTAAGAAATTGCATATTCATTCGAAATCTTTATCACATTTATCAAAAGTGATGAACTCATATTTTATTGAATGCCATTGAATTTCGGTTTCACATCACTCGAGTTTGTGAGATCCAAGGTAGATGATTCCATGTTTATTTTTATTAATTTCGTTTACATAATCTTTGGTATCCATAGGTGATTCCCAACCATAAAGCATAGAGTTTGAAACACTCTCATCTAAATATCGTAGAAAGGCTTTCATGCGAGCCTTCCAATATAGATAATTAGACCCATCAATGTAAGTTGCATGGGTAATGGAAGAACTATATCTTAAATGATCTATAACAAGGTCCTAGGCATACTAAGTGTATTTAATGACCTGCTCTGTTATCAATTGAGAGAGAAAGAATTGCTTAGTTATAGATCATGTTAGCTAGAAAGGGTTATGAAAAGATAATCGGTGAAAGTATAACAAATTAAAAATTTGAAGAATGGCCAAACACACAATCACGTGTAAATAAAGTAATGCAAAAATATAAAGATTGACACATAAGAGTTTTAGGTGGAAACAACCTAGGTCACACCGATGACCTTAGAGGAAAACCACGAGTTCACCGGACCACTTAATTATCCACTATGAAAAATAAGGTCTAATTACAATGTTAGGATTCAAACTACACACCAAGGTAATGCCCCCAAGTAATCTACTTACAAGCCACTACTTTCAGCACATTCTTTACAAGAAAGGTGTTTGGATTCAGACCAACATTCTGATGAACTGAAGTTATACGAGTAATCGAACCCGTATAGTTGGAACATCAAAAGTTATCACAATACCACAAGTGTAAATGTGTGTCCTAGAATATATTCAATAATGAATAACCATAACTAGATGATTTAACATATAAACATATAAAACAAAATCAATTAGCAACCTTAGAACAATCTGTTATAAGCATAATATGACAAATATTATTTTCTTGTTAATTAATCAAACACAACCACAATTGTTGGAGAAATAAACTCAATGAAAAAGCCTAATTGAAAATATTTTGAAAAACAATGAGAGAGATATTAAGACGTAGACGAGAATGCTTAAATGTGATTGACAAAATTGTGAGCTAATGGTATGATTAAATAGCATGAGTAGAAACCCTATGTCAAAGATCTATTACATATATGTGCTTGAAAATATTTAAAAAAAGCTTTAAAACATAAGGACAATATAGTAATAAAACAAATTGGTTCGAGTAAAAGTTAGGTCAAACTTAAAAACTTGACCACTCTGAAATCTATCAAGTTGTCTCTATAAATAAATTGTTGGCCAAATAATTAATAGCATAAAAATTAAATTAGATTATAATTATAATTGGGGTAAAATATGAGATCATCATATGGTGAAAATTGGGTTCATAAGATCCTTATATTAATAAATTAACTACACATATTTTATCCATAAAGCTCATATTTTTTATAAATAAAGATATAAAAATTGATAAAGAAAAAAGTAGAAGAAGAAATAAAATAAATCTCTTGAATTGTGGGGCTAACCTCTTTTTGAATCTCCACCAAAATTGTATCTCCATTTGAATATTGTTATATTTTTCTCTCTTTATAGCTCCAAAAACTGATCAAAATTATCCTAATGGTGGCCCCTTAGGTTTTATGGGTTGTATATTCATAAATATAGTTACATTAGTACATGCATATTTTACGAAAATAAATTCGTACAATCCTATGATAAGGAGGTTTACATATTCATCAATCAATGTTCTATCAATACAAGAATATGCAAGGTTTTTGACAAATTTATTTGTGTGTGTGTACTACAGATGATATCATCCAATGCACTTAGAAAATCAACCTATATGAGCATGCTAATAAGCTCAATCTTAGAATAAGTCTTATAAGTCTATTTTCCACATCCCTTCTCACTAATATAAATATGCACTTAGCTCAAGATCAATAAGGACTTTATATGGTTGTAATGTAAACCTTAGGTGGGGAGTCAATAAATGAAGACACTTAGGCTCTTTCTACAACTTAGCTTCCTTTTTTATCATCAAGTAATTTTTAACTACAATTGAGATTTTACTTGACATTTCAGTGCATCCTCTTTTTTCATACTTTTCATATCTATTATTCCATATTTTTCTTTTCTTTTTTGTAACTTCACAACATCCTCAAACTTATTTTCAATTATATTTTCTTTTTCTTTAAAGGGATAATTGTGTTATGAGTTTGTTTATTCTTTTTTATAAGGTGTATTACATTTCACCTTACGCTCTAGCATAATACATGATTGCATTCCTTCCTTAGATTAACCTTGCAAGAGTTTTACAAATATAAAACCAAAGTATTTGTAGGATCGTATTGCTAATCTAATGACGGTTCTGCTCATCAAGTTTTTGGCGCTGTTGTTGGGAAAGGAATAGCATTTTTAAATTATTTATCAAAATTTTAAAAACTTTTTATGTTGTAAATAATCATGATTTTTAAAAATTTTAATTTATAATTTTAATTTTAATTTTAATAAAAAAATTACATTAATTTATTAAAAACAATATATTAGATTTGAATAGTAGGTTCATAAAAAAAATTATAAGAAAATATATTTGTGTAATAGTATGAAAAGTAAAGATCTAAGAGAGTTATGTCTAGGAGACTAGTTCTTGGAAGCCTTTCTGCCACTAGTCTTTCCTAGGAATGTTGTTCTGTCTTGGAGGATGGTTTTTAAGGAGGCTTTACCCCACCATTCTTTCTTGGGAACACTCTTGGTTAATACTAATTATGTTATTTAACTTAGGGATTAGCTTGTTTGTTTAGTATTTTAATATTAAATTCTATGTATATTTTTTCTAAATTTTTGAATGGTTATTTTATTATTCTTTTTCTTGACACATGTTTTAAATTTATGCTTTCAATAGTCTATGCATGGTAGGAGATCCTTAGGAAACCCTCTTACATCATACATAGATAATACTCATAAATTTAAACAAATGTCCATAAGGCTGAATTCTCACCATCAGCCTATTTTTGAGCCAAACACAGAACCATGCCTTAATCCTCTACCAAAACCAAAAGAAATGGGAGAAAATCCACATGTTAGGGAAACCACCATGAAAGAGTTTTCCCAGTTAGTAATTGGTACGAAAACTACCCCTATCCAGCTAGGTGAGGCTGCTTGGAATTATAATTTGGAAAATATTCATTTTTCTATGCTTCCTTCATTCTATAAGCTACCTAATGAAGATTTTGTTCTTTATTAGGGACTTCTATGCCACATTCCAAACCTCCCCCCTCAGTATTCTAAACAAGGATTAACTTAAAATGAGATGTTTCCCCTACACCTTAAAAGACAAGAAAAAAGCTTAGTTCGTGTCATTCCCCCCAGGTTCTCTAATGACATGGGAGGACATTTACAACAAATTCATGGGAAAATTCTATTCCCACCAAAAAACATCAGAGTTGAGAGCAAAGATTGCTACTTTTTCTCATATGGAAGGGGAACCATTCCATGAAGCTTGGGATAGGTTCAAAATGTTCCTCACTCAATGCCCCAATCACAGCTTTCCCCGACAGTTGCAGAACCAATTCTTTTATGATGGACTTATGCAACAATGCCAGTTCATTGTTGACAATGATGTTAGGGGAGCAATGGGAGAGAAGAAAACCTCAGAGATGTACAACCTTTTTGAGATGTTGGGTTCCAATTCCCAACAAAAAAGCTCATGAGTGAGAAAAGCTAGAGTTCATGAAATCTATTCCAATAATGAAGTTCAACAACAACTTGTTCAATTGACCAAGCAAGTGGCCCTTCTCACTATGCAAACCAACACGAACAATGAACATTATGTTTTACGTAGCAACATAGGACATGGTACTGAAGCCTTTCCATATCAAGGAGAAACACCAACTAGACCTAAACAAGTTAATGTTTTCTGAGCCAATCAAGAGAGACCAATATTTGACCCCAATTCAAATACCTACAATCATAGGTGAAGAAATCATCCCAAAGGCAAAACAACCCTCCTTTCACCGAGAGCTCAAATCAACCAGGTTGAATTACGAACAACCAACCCTGGAGGACAACTTGAATTATTTTATTCAAGTCTGTAAAGATAACCAGTCTAAAACCAATCAATGGTTGGACTCTTTGAAAGCTTCTATGAAAAAGGTGGAAGTCCAAATGGAATAGTTAGCTGAGCATGTGCAAAAACAAAGCAAAGACTTACTGAATGGTCAAATTGGATTAAATAAATTCAATAAAGAGGATACATTGAGTTTTTAATTCTGCAATCTCCGAGCAACATCTTACTAGAAAAAGATAAATTTTAGTTTTAAGTGAGAGGTCACCCATTATTGTATTTCCCTTTCTTTTAGTTTATTTTGTTTTTATTTTAATAATGTGTGTAATAAAATTTAAATGAAATAATAGAAATTCGTTTGTTTCAAAATTTGTGTCCATTCATTAAATTTAGCATAAAAAATATGTATTTAACTTAGATTTTTACTTAACTTAATTAATTTAGATTTTCACTCTAAAAATTAAAAAAAAAATAAAAATTAGGTTCCCTACATCTTTCTTCTTTAAGCCTATATATTTTGTCAAGTGAGAAATCTTTCTTAAAGGGTTCTAGTATTTTTTAGGAGCTAAATGTTGATACATAAGACGAGGATCAATTTCAACCACAAATAACCATGGGAGATACTAGAAATAGGCAGAAAATGATGAAGGACTATGCAACGCCAATCATTGGCAATGTAACTTTCGGCATACAATGCAAGAGGCTGTAGGGAACTATGAATTAAAAAAGATTCATTATTCTTTGTTACCTTCCTTTTATGGTGTCCCTAATGAAGACCCTTTGCATTTCATTAGAAAATTCTATGCTATTGTCCAAACCTTTCCACTATAGGGAATTAATAAAGATCAGCTTAGGATGAGGTATTTTCCTTACACCCTCAACGATAAAGCTTGGTCATGGTTCATTACTCTACCGTTGGGTTCTCTAACAACTTGGGAGGCAGTTTATGAAAAGTGTATAGGTAGGTTCTATTCCCTTTAAAAGAATGTTGATCTAAGGATAAAGATAGCAACGTTTTCTCAAATGGACAAAAAGCCCTTTCATGAAGCTTAGGAAGGATTAAAATTCCTTTTCCTTTAATGTCCTCATCATAACTTTATATTACAGCTACAAAACCAATTCTTTTATGATGGATTGACACTGCAGAGTCAATACATGGTTCATAATGCTATTGGAGGTGCTGTGGGAGAAAAGATGGAAGAGGAAACCTATAATCTCTAAGAGCTGTTGGGTTCTAATTCCCAATAAAGAAGTACTAGAAGGAGAGTAGGAGTCAATGAAGTTGGCTCCGATAATGAGATGACCTTGCAACTTACTGAATTGACTAAGCAAGTGCAACTTTTCACTACCCACCAAATGCCAAATCAAGAGGTGTGTGAAGTGTGTTTTTCAATTGGGCATAATGCTTGTAATTGTTTATATACTTGTGATTCTAGTATGGAGGCCATAGAGGAAGTAAAATCATTTCAAATGTATCATCTAAACACCTATAATCACCCTAACTATCATTGGAAATAAAACAATTTCCAAGCCTACACCCAATGTCAAACACTTAGGTCAAATAAAAACGAACTTTACCCACCAAATCAATATTTAAAGCCAACCTTAAAGGATATCTTGAATGCTATTATTCAAGTTAGTCATGACAACCAATTGATGAATAACCAAAGGTTGAGCATCATGGAGATTTCGGTTAAAAGGATTGAATATGAAGTTGGAAAACTAGCTGAACAAATGCAAAGGCAAGAACTAGGACATTTTCCCACTCAACCCGAATAAGTAAAGGATGTAAGAACCCTTTGAAGAGGTAAGGTAGTGAATACTAGTTTACCTAAAATCTCTAAAGATCTACTTTGTAGTTCAGGTAACAAAGAAGGTGATATTCTAGTCTTGCAAAAAGGAGAGACAAGTGTTGAACTTGACAAGCCTTCTCAAAAACTCATTGAGGATTCATCTGACATCCCCAAAATTAAAATGACAAAAAAACTCACACCAATTTCAAGTACCTTTTCCGCACTAGTTGAAAGAATCCAAACAAGATAAGAAATTCTTTTTAATATTCTTTCTAAAGTAAATATCAATTTACCATTATTAGAATTGATCATGAATGTGCCCTTCTATGCTAAGTTTTTCAAAGAGATGAACACTAAGAAAAGGAGGTATGAACTAAATGAGTGAGTAGCAGTATCCAAAATTTCTATCACTGTACTTTAGCAAAAAATTTCCCCTAATTTGAATGACCCTAGAAGTTTTATCATAAACATTACTATGGAAGGTCGCTAAAGCAATGTTTGATTTAGGTGCTAGTATAAACTTGATTCCCTAATCTATATCCTTACAGCTCAATTTAGGATATTTAAAACCCACAACTATGTCCCTTCAACTTATAGATAGATCTCTTAAGTATACAAAAGGAATAGTTGAGGATGTGCTAGTACAGGTAGACAAATTGATAATACCTGTTGACTTTATGGTTCTAAATATGCATGAAAATCCAACCTTGGATAGAGAGCACACAATACTATTAGGTAGACCATTTATAGCTATTACTAAGACTATTATTGATGTCCAAGATGGGAATTTGACAATGACAGTCTTAGGAGACTCTGTTCATTTTAAATTTTTTGATTCTTCACATTTTCCTTCTATTTTTGCCATTGATGAAATATTTGATATTGACCCTTTCAATAATATTTTCCAAAGAACCTTTCCCAAACCATAATAGAAGATAAGCTTGAAACTGTTCTTACCCTTGAAGAGGTCAAAGAAGATTTAGATGAGGAAACCAAGGGGTACCTTGAACAACTAGATAATGATGAACTAATGAAAAAAATCTAGTACACTTTTAAATCTATCCAGTTCCCCATCTAGTAAAGAGGCCAATCCACTTGAACTTGAACTCAAATACTTACCTGAGCACTTAAAATATGTGTTTTTAGGAGAAGGAGATACTTATCCAGTGATAATTTCTTCAACTTTGACCAAAACCCAAGAAAAAGAACTTATAAAAGTTCTTAAGAAGTTTAAGAAAGCTATAGGCTAGAGTATTGGGGATATAAGAGGCATTAGTCCTATGATGTGTATACATAAGATCAACTTGGAGGATGGTGCTAAACCCGTACGAGAGGCCCAAAGAAGACTAAACCCAAACATGTAAGAGGTAGTTAAGAAAGAAATTCTTAAACTGTTAGAAGAAGGAATTATCTACCCTATTGTCGATAGTAAGTGGGTTATTCTAGTGCATGTGGTACCTAAGAAATCTAGGATAACAGTTGTCAAAAATGATAAAAGCAAATTAGTGCCCACTAGAATAATCACTGGATGAAAGATGTGTATAGATTTCAGGAATCTGAATTTATATACTAAAATGGATCACTTTTCTCTTTCATTCACTGATCAAATGTTGGAAAGATTAACTGGGCAAAAATTTTACTGTTTTCTAGATGGATCATCCGGATATTATCAAGTACCCATAGCACCCTAAGATCCAAAAAAGACCATATTTACATGTCATTTTGGAACATTTGCTTTAGAAAGAATGCCATTTGGGTTATGCAATGCCCTTGCTACGTTCCAAAGATGCATGATGTCTATCTTCTCAGACATGGTGGAAAACTTCATTGATATTTTCATGGACGATTTCTCTATATTTGGAAACTCATTTCATGATTTTTTTACATAAATTGACTTTGGTTTTAGAAAGATGCACTGAATGCAATCTAACCCTTAGTTGGGAGAAAATTCATTTTATAGTTCAACAAGGGATAGTGTTAGGACATATAATTTCAAACAAAAGGTATTGAATTTGATAAGGAAAAATTTGTACTGGTTTCCAAACTACCTCCCCTACATCTGTTAAAGGGATACGAAGCTTCTTAGGACATGTGGGATTTTACAAATGATTTATTAAAGATTTCTCTAAAATAAGTCGTTCCTTATGTAACCTATTATCAAAAGATGTTTATTTTGATTTCAATGATGACTACCTTATTTCCTTTAATACCTTGAAAAATTTCTTTAATACCTTGAAAGAGAAACTAACATCTACCCATGTTACTATGGCACCAAATTGGTCTTTACCCTTTGAAATAATTTGTGATGCTTCCGATTATGCTATTGGAACAATCTTAGGACAAAGAATGGATAAGAACTTTCATATCATTTAATATGATAGCGAAACACTCAATGACACCCAAATGAATTATACCACTACTTAAAAGGAGTTCTTGGCTATAGTTTTTTCTTTAGTCAAATTTAGATCTTATTTAGTTGGATCTAAAGTGATTGTGCATTCTGATCATGCTACTTTAAGATACCTATTAAGTAAAATAAATGCAAATCCAAGATTAATCAGGTGGGTCTTACTCTTACCAGAATTTGACCTAAAATCAAGGGAAAAAAAGGAAGTGAAAACTTAGTAGCTGACCATTTGTCTAGGTTGATTTATGACTTAAATTATTGTAAAGGTGAGTGTAATAAAGATATATTTGAAACCTTTCTTGATATTGTAAACTATCTTGCCAAATGGTCAAGATCAAGTCATCTGGGATGAGCCTTTATTGATTACTCTTTGGGAAAGCGAGCCACCTTCTCATTGAGCTCGAATAGAAGGCTTACTAGGAAATTAAATCGGTAAACATGGATTTAGATAAAGCAGGAGAAAAACGATTATTCCATCTTAATGAGTTGGAAGAAATTAGGAATGAATCCTATGAGAATGTCAAATTTTACAAAGAACGTACTAAGCTCTATCATGATAAGAAGCTAGTTCCCAAGACTCTTCTCCCTGGGATGAAAGTTCTTTTATTTAAATTTCTTCTGAGATTGTTCCCAGGAAACTGAAATTATGATGGGATGGACCATTCAAAATAGTCCAAGCATTTGCATATGGAGCAATAGAACTATTGGATTCCAAGACACAAACAACATTGAAACTCAATGGGCATCATGTGAAGCCTTATTTAGAAGAACCACACAACATTTGGCTAAGTAATCCTTAGCACCATAATGATGCATCTTGCTTAGACATTAAACTAAGTGCTGGATGGGAGGAAACCCATCATTGAGAGGTTATTTTATTTTAAGCAATTTAGTTTGTTTTATTAATTTGTTTTATTTTATGAGCAATTTTTTTTATTTTATTGCATAAAATAATTGCTTGTTAAGATGTGTTAGAGTACATGTTTGTACGATTCAAATATGATGTTGGATGTAACTAGTGTTATACATCAAAATTCTTAATACATAAAGAAATTTGGTAACTTTTCTATCCCTTATTTTTTACAATTTGTATTTGTTACATTGAGGACAATGTAAATTTTAGGTTGGAGGTGGTAGGATTTAATAGTTACATAAATTAGGAAAAATTTAATTTTTTTATAAACAATGTGCCCTAATTTTGTTTATTAAGTTGTATATTTTCATATTAATTGTTTCCTTTAATTCATTTTTTTTCTTTTATATATGTATGTTATTTTCTTTATTTGTGTGTTTAGGTAATTTATAATAGTGTTCAAGTTTTTGTCGCAAAAATAATCATGTCTTAAAACTTTAGTTTAAGAAATGATTCGATCGTTTTGCATTATTAGATTAATTTTCAAAAACATATCATGAAGTAATATGATAATTACTAAGTTTGTGTCATAATTGATATTGTATGATAAAATGTTGAAATGAAACAAACCCAAAATTGGTGTGTAGGAATCAAATAGTGGAGACTACCCCTGTGAGATATCATTTCAGCCTTAATTTCCTTTATTCTAAGTTAAATATTTTTTTTCTACTCAAAAAACTTATTCTATTTCTTGAAAAATTTATATGATCTCTATAGGTATTAGCATTTAATGTATGAATCTCATCTTAATAGAGTGACATATATTTTTTTATTTACTTAGATTAAATGATGTAAGTAGAAATTGATAGTATATGTCTTTATCTCATTCATGCATGACTTATACTAGAAAGAGAAATATTTAGGATTACCTAAACCAAAATCAAATAGAAAAGTCACAAAAATAACCACTCACTAAAATCCTACAAAAATGTACAATCTGCACATGGGTCTACTTTTTAAAAAAAATGTTAAAAAATCTCATAAAAAAAGAAAAAAATAGATATAGAGAGATAAATAATATATAGTACAATCTACATACTATGATCCAGATAGCCGATAAAGTTGTGAGAAAAGGCTAATTACAAAAGAAAATTATAGGAAGTAAATCCCTAAAAAGTCATTGCCTACAAAGTTGTGAGAAAATACATATATCTTGATATTTTTATGTAATGAGTTTGATTGATGCATGAAAATAATATATATGATATCTTTATAATTTATTCATTCGATTCCTTTCATGAGATCACAATTATGCACTATTTTGAGCTTTTCTTCTATTATAAGTATGCAGACTTATTAATTCATTTCTAGACATAAATTCTATTCATATATGCCTTAATATGAGTGCTTGAACCCATAGGATTCAGTGAATTGAGAGTATTGACTTGTGAGGAATATAGTCGAATCGAATTCGGATTCCTAACACTAAAATTGGGTTAAGTAAAAACGAAACATTTTTTTATTAAAATTTGAAAATGATTTTCAACTAATTATTATAAGAAATAATGAATGTTTAGGAAGTTGAAATAATCAATGCTTAAGGCTCAAACTCGTCCACTAGGAATACCTAGGGGTTTAAAGGCTTGTTGCATACGTTAAATGGAACCGTGTCAATGCACTTATATGATTTAGGATAGTTTAATTTTTAGTTTTTACCGTTTTTCTGGCTAAGGGACTAGCAAGAAGCTAGTTCGAGGTTATGATGAGTGCTAAAAAAGCACTAAAGTTATCATGATTTAATGTACTTTAATTGATTAAAAAGATTTATATTTATATGATTTTATCATATTTTATATAAATTTGTCTTTTTGGAATCGAGGGTATTTTTATTGTTTTTTCAAATATTTTTGCTTCAAAAATAATTTAAAGACTCGACAAATAATACTAGAGACAATTCATCACAAATATGTTGAGAAAAAAAGAGGAAAAGTAAAAAACAATGGAAAAATGGAAAAATAGAAAAAAATTCCCAATCGCACACGCATCACGCCACAATCTACACTCAAACATGCCCATTCATACCCTAATTCCACGTGTATCAGCGACCTATATCAGCATACATTCAGGTCGCAAATCCCACCTAGTCGGGCGAGTCAGCACCTCACACGCATGTCAACCTGTCTAATACCTAAAATAAAAATAATAAAAAAAATTATTAATTTCTAATATTTATAATTCCTGGCATTAATGCTAAAAACTTGATCGCCATCCAAGTATCATCTGAACCTTGTTTTTTTAGGTTGTTGTCATAATCTTTTTGGAGGTACAAAGGTGAAATCATAATGATGATACTTGGGTGTTCCTAAATGACTTGTATCCACCCCATGATGAATTAGTTGCAATCGGTTCATTTCGTTCATTAACCAGTTATGTTTCACATGATCATGATATTGTTGATTCAAGAATGCAGCTTGTTGGTTACTATAGGCATGTTGGTATTCTTCCATATAGTTCAATCATTCATCAAAATTATGAAAATTTTCTTTCTTGGATATTTTTAATAAAGGAATAGCTCTTATTTCTCATAGAACAATATTCATACTAGAATTGAGCTCATCCATGTATGTCAAGTTCAATACTGCACTTGTATAACAACTTCACCTTTTGAGTGGGGTACCTCTGTTTTCTTACATAAAGTTGTGATTAGTTGGGGGAAAAAGAAAAATGGTGATTGTTTTAGAAAACTTTATGCCATGGTGAATTATTGTACCTATATCCTTAGGCATCTTGCGGCTGATTGCATATAGTAAAATTGTCCTTTTTCTATCAACATCAACTTTCTAAATACTTTGCTTTAAATCCCTCATTATTATAAACAATATATGCATTCAACAATATCTTGTATAATCAAGTACTCTAATAATATTCTATAATCAACATTACTTAAATAATTTCCATACATACCTTGTCGAATATTTACTAAGTAATGATGTGCATTTATATCACTTTCTCCAAACAAGACCATTAAATTCCTTACTAAAACTTTATTATAACATCGGGAACATTTACACAGAATTCCCAAATTATTGATTCAATAACAACATCATGTTCTTTTACAAACTTTTTTCATCTAAGGATTGTTATGACATCTTTAATCCCCTAAGGTTTAGAATCAAACTCCATCCCCCTATCATATGTAAATCTTTTATTCACTTTTGAAGTTTTTTCAAAGCGTATTTTAACCTCAAAACTTGAAAATTTAGAATTATCATAATCATTAGCAGTTGAAACCTCTATTCCTTTCCTACTTCTTTTTGGTGTTATTTTCAATAATTTAAATATATCTAAAAATTTATATGTTCATAGAATATCTAGATAAAAACAAAAATTTAGAACGATTATAATAGAGACCCCAATGTCACGGCACATAAAAAAGCATGCCGCGGTGTGATTCAATTTTTTCACCTAATTTAATGTTAACGTCCCTCTTTTTTTTTACAAATAAAATCTTAAAATTTTCAAAAATTTTATGGTCTTAAAATTTTATTGTTATTATTAAGCAAAAAAATATAAGAAAAGAAAGTTTAAAAATAGAAAGGAAAAAAAAAAGAAAACTTAAAAATAATATTTTTACTCTACTTTTTATTTATTATTATTTTTAAATAAAATCTTTAATTTTTCAAATGTTTCAAAATTTCAAAATTTTATTAATATTATTAAATAAAGTATTCTTTTTAAAAAAAGAAAATTTAAAATGTTTAAAATTAATTAAAAACCAAGATACTTTAATATTTTAAATAAAAATCACAATATTTACTACACAAAAAGTTTTAATATTTTCTAATAAAAATTTAAACTAGTATTCCTCCCTGTCAATGGCGCAAACAACCTAATTGTGCTAAAACTTAGTTTACAAATTTTGTATATTTATAAATTACTCACAAGTGAAAAAATGATTTATAGAAAATAATAAGTATACTACGAAGTATATACTTCAAGTGTATCCTTCCAAATATAGAGTTTCTATATTGTTTCGATAATTGGAAAACCTTCAAATAAAATTATCAATTACTATTTATTGAATTTATACTAAACTGTTACAAAAAACTATAATTATTTTCAACTCTCAATTGAGAGAATATCTTTAAACTAAGGAAAGAAAAATTAAAAATGCCTACAGAAAAGTTGAGAATGATGAGAGAAAATGGATTAAAGGGATGTAAAATACCATGATATCATTTTGAAACCAATATTTAAACCTCATCAAATTTAAACCAATATTTTCTTGTTATATCATTTTTGGAACATATGTAATGCCTTACGTATATTATATTTTAAGTTTTTAAAGTTATAAAGGAGGGCTTTCAGATATATTCTAAGTGTTGATTAATTTTATTTTTTTGAAGCTAAAACACATGAAAATAACAAAATATTACAATGATTTCAAAAAGATAAATTTTGTGTAAAATAATAGTACAATTAAGAAAATAAAAATCTATTTAATCATTTAATAGGCATAAAACAAAAATATATTAATTTCTTGGGATGAGGCAACCGACCATATACATTAGGTTTCTTTCCTTTTGCTTTAGTTTAGTTATTTTTAATTTTTTTTATTCCTTCTATATAGATACATCGGTGCCCATTTTCACACTTCTAGACCTCTTTTCTTCTTAATGTATCCCTAATCACTTCTAGATGCAAAAACTAGCCTCCATAAATAGATAAAAAATCAAAAAGTATTTCAAAACAATTACAAAACTTGTACGAACTTCTCAAATATTTGTTAAGCTATAAAATGATAATAATAATTCAAAGTAGAAATTTTTTTAAATAATTGTGAAATTAATTCCTAAAAATATAACAAAATACTAGGAGAAATATTGGTTTATAACTTCACCTATTCATTCAGCTTGCTAATTTGAACTTTTTTGTCAATTTTGACGAAGTTGCTTTCCTATTAGATTGTACAACTTTTGTGCCACTAGTGACATTCCTCAAGTATGATAAGGTCAAAAGGTTCTCTATGTAACAACACCTCACCAGAAGTGAACTTCACCCCTGCTTAAGCACATAGTGTAGTGATGAGGGTAAAAAGTAATTGTATGATAATTATTTGTAGATTGCTAAATTCTCTAGTCGATGATTGACTCGTCATCCATTGTTTTGCCTATTTGGATGGAAAACAATGGGATAGCCTATTCTCTATTGACAGAGATACAATGAGTGGTCGTTTTCAACGTGGAGTAAACAAATTATTTTTGAGTTTAGAAAATATTGCTCAACTATTTTGGCATCAAAACTCTTGTATTTACCATTAATTATTTTCATTTCTTCTCCAACCAATATCAAGGTTTGAATCATCATCATAATCCACATTTTCTATATCCTTTAGTCCATGATATGAGTTAATGGCCGATGAAGCAAAAAAATTAAATGCTTGTAATTGCACAAATCATTGTTAGCTTGTGATAGTTAAAGCATGGGGTCAAACTCTAAAGGAATCACAATGGTTTTAAACCCTTTACATTTTCTCTAACTATATTAAATAAATTATACTAAACATCCTAATTATTTTTGGTTGAAAGAACGATTGTGAACTTTTAAATTCTTAAGCAAACTAAAATGAGGCAGATAAATTTTGGTAGCATATTAAATTGGTTAAACATGTATAGGAGATTAGCTAGATAACTACTCATGGGTAGAACCAATTAAATCATATTCACAATGGAATTTAAAAATTGAAATGATTGAATTTTTCTTTTTATTTAGAAGAACCCCTAATGATAATGGTTATTACGTGTAGTTTCTACAAAGGATTTGACTAATGACGTATAAAATACTTGAATTTTCGAGGTAGATGATACATAGTTGGTTCTCAACCTTTGGGCATGTAAAAATGGAAAGGGGAGGATGGGGCTTCCCTCACTTTTGGCACCATTTCTCTAAGGAAACAGTCCTAGAGCATCTCGGTTTGAGTCCGAGTGGTTGCATGGTTTCTACTAAAAGAGTATGTTCTATAATGAACCCAATTCCCGATTTTATTTCCTATAATTGAGTAAAATTTAAGAGACCATACATTTTAAATTTCTAACATACTAGACCATACTATCTAGAATGGTTTTGTACTTATAAGTAATAAATTCCATTTTGGTTTTCTAACATACTAGACCTCCATTTTGGTCCTAGATTCCTCCAAATATTCAAGAACTTACACAACAAAAATAAAACCCTTCCAAAGTAATAAATTCCTATAATAAAATATAAAATAGATACTTAGAACATTGCCAAATTTTGGTCAAAAATATGTTTATCAACCGACATTTCAAAAGCTACCTTAACACCTCTTACTCTAACATCCCTAAACTTCAAAGTATTTGCATAAAATTATCTAACAATCAACATGATTGCCACCTAAAGATAATTAAAAAATCATCTCGCCTTAATGTTTTATTAAATCGATACCACTTTCCATAATAAAATTCTTATTCCTCTACACTTCTTCGTCAAACCATTTTTTGGCATAACTACTACCAAACCTAATTTCACCAAATTCCTCTTGTACAATGATCCCCTCCCCACACAAATTGTGTGTGCAATGAATACCCAAATATACGTATCGTAACAAGTAATATAATGATAAGTAAAGATTGTTTTCACGGAGATTATTTTATTAGAAATTAATTTTTATAAATTAAAAAAAATAAAAATTATTTTTTTTTGGTTTTTTTATATTTTAATGAAGTAAAATTATAATAACCAAAATTAAATAAAAATAATTAATTAAATCAAAATTGGTAACTAAAAATATAGATGAGAAAACATCTAGGAATACTTAATCTCCCAATTTTCTAAACATGCGAATCGTTAAAATCCCCCAAATATAAAATCAATTAATTACACGATCAATTGAATCTAACCTAACATGTAAAGTAAACTACACTACATAGTAATTAATTTAATCACACTCTCATGCCAATTAAATTGCATACTACTCATTAAGTTCATCCATTATGGATCACATACATAAGAATCATACATCTTTGCCTAGAAACTATGTATGTTTTTTAATCAAGACAAACAATTAAATAATTCTCTCAAATCTATTTAATTGCCTCTATAGATAAATTGTTGGCCAAACAATTAATAACATAAAAATTAGATTAAATAATCTAATTATATTAATATTATAATTGGGAAAAAATATTAGATCATCACATGGTGAAAATTGGGTTCATAAGATCCCTAGATTAATAAATTAGTTACATATAATTGTGTTCATAAAGCTCATATTTTTCATAAAGAAAGACATAAAATTGATAAAAAAAAAAGAGTAAGAATACAAACAATCTCTTGAATCTCCACCAAAATTGCGTCGTCTGTTGAATTTTTTTATATTTTTCTCTCTTTTTATCTCCAAAATTGATCAAAATTATGCTAATGGAGGCCAATTAGGGTTTATGGAGTGATTAGGGGCTTAAATAAAGCTCAGGTGCAATTTGGACCATCCGATCAACTTTAGATCAAGGGCTACAATCAAAACAAGTAAAATTGACAATTTCAACCAATCACAATGCGACACATGGTAGGGGAAATTCATTGGAAGAATCAGGGAGCGACGCGTGGCAGGGAAGATCAGTCATAGTCAATGCTCGCTGAGTCAACAACACATGGTGCAACATGATTCACAGAAATGGATGGCATGGTGCACGCGTGGAATGGACGGAGCAATGGCATAGCGACTTATGGCATAGCACATAGACTGATTTCCAAACTGGAATTTAACGTCGTGTTGAGATGTGGCACTTATTTACTCCTCCTCATATATGGTGCAACGTGATTTTCTCTCCGTGCTTGAGTGGCGTCTACATGGCTTGCCCATTCAGCTATTATGCCTGTGTGGCATGCCACGTGGTAGCTCCTGATTTATCCTACGTTAAAAATTCATAAAAAAATCCATAAATATTCCAGAAAAATCCCAAATAATTCCAAAAATTATAATTTCACCATTTTCTTTAAAAAGTTTATATTTTAATATTTATGACCTAAAAAATACTATTTATTGAATAAAACAAGTAAATATTAAGTAAAATAATGCGCTAATGACTCTTTTTTCATAGAGTCATCATACAACTTTTCCTTTTCCCTTCTCACTAACTTTTCCTTTTAGAGCCATAAATAAAAATTTGAAGTATGTAATTCCAAAAATATAATTTCCAATAAGCTCTAAACAAAATAATTCACTAAAGCACTATCTAAGCTAGGTTTACTAACTCATCTTGTCTAATAAACACTTCTGAAATTCACCAAACATTAACAAGTTAATATCTTGAGAGTAATGGAATACTTATTTTTGACTACTAAGCTAAGACCTCTATGGACGATAATAATCAAGCACCAATTGAAGAAACCTCAAACATAAAAAATCTAGCTTGTAATTTGATGAAAATAATGAAATTGATGCAAAATCTTGAGATTAGGGCTCAAATGTAAACTATTAATATTGTAACTCCTTTATGTTCATGTTGGCTTCTAGTTTGCAAAACACAAAGTCTGTTTATTTTACCCAGTGTTTTTGTCTTTCACTATGTAAGGTTAATTACCGTGGATTAGTAATGTACATGCATATAGTTAGGTATACTATGATTGAAAGGATGTTATACACACACCACAGGGTTTTCTTCTTAGTATACATTCTAGGGTGTGACTGGTGGTTTTCATTTTGTTTCAGGTAAGTGTATTTATGAACATTACTAGAAAATTTTTGAATCAAAAAATCAAAATATTTGGATCTTGAAAAGATCCTCGATAAGGGCCTCATCGGACCCCTCATTGGACTTTTGATGAGGCCTTAGTGATGGTGGTTATTGGTGGCTTATTTCTTCTATAAATACCTTCTCTTTTGGCTCTTCTCACCCATATTTTATGCACTAAAACTCTACCAAAACATTTCCTAAATATTGCTATTGTATCACAAATTAATTTGAGTGTATTTCAGTATTTATGATGTATATGTGTTAGTAAAATAGTTTATTTGAGTGTTGATCACTCTTGACTATTTTATAGTCTATGTGAGAAAATATTGTGAGATTGAGTTGGGTTTTTTTTGTTGTAATCTCAAATTTTTGGTTGTGTCTAATATGTGGTTGAATGTATTTTTCCAGGTTGATTACTGATAGTTAATGGTTGAGGGTAGCTCTCACTATTGTTTGTTCACATTCCATTATACTTTAGAGATCTTTGATTACTAACCACACTACATTGAGTAGTGTTGGCATTGTAGGAAAGTTAGGTTCATATGATGGACCACGTTGTTATGGAGGCAATAAGTGAAGGCTGTAATAGCTAGTTAGGACTGAGGTTCTCACTGATAGAGATATTTGTATTTATATTTCTATCGATTTTTATCTATTTATTTATTTTAGTGGATTTCTTACTATAAAGTGGTTTTCATAAGTAACTCAAAAATGTTACCACATAGATAGGAGTTTAACATGGGTTTATCTCCTAACATCTTGTGTTGTACATGCTTTAGTGTTTGGCTAGTATAATCGAAGTTTAAATTATGTATGTTACAACATACTAAGATTTAAACTTTGATTAGAAAGCTTTCTTTATTTATTGACTACTTTTTAAGTTTTGAATATTATACATGCTTTATAATACTACTCTGTGATTATTTGTTATACTTTTATCTTTTAGTTGTTTTTGGGTTTGGGACAAGTTCATAAGGAGTCAATATCTCCTTACACTAGTTATATATTGGGTCTTGGACTCTTTCAATTGATATCAGAGTAGGTACAACCTTTTAGAGCTTAATAACTCCGGTATTGATTCATTAAACTTGCTTATCACACATGCACATTTCACTCTAATGGATTCAGAAGTATGAGATAATATAGGTAGGCCTTCACTATTTAATGGGCTCAATGATGCCTATTGGAAATCTCTAATGCAAGCCTTGTTGTGATTCCTTGGATATCATTCTTGTTGAGAATGGCTGGACATATCCAACTAAAACCCATCTTGATAATATTGTTATTCTTAAACATATGATTGAATGGACAAAAGGGGAAAGTAGGGAATATGAATGGAAAAGCAATAGATTATACGTTATAATTAGGACTATCATGCGTGATGAATAAAGAAGAATTAAAAGTTATACAACCTCTAAGAAAGCATGAGATATTCTAGAGACTACTAATAACGGTACTTTCACTCTCAAGAGATCCTAAATTTTGAAGTTAATCACAAACTTTGAACTTTTTATTATGCAAGAGGATGAAACATTTGACAAGTTCTATGCTCGATTTTCAAACATTTTCAATTTTTTTTACAATTTGGATAGGCTAATTAGCAGGAAAAGGAAAATTGAGTTGGTTGGTGATTTGTAAGTATTTGAATTTCATCACCTATTAATTACCTAGACAATATAGCTACTAAAAAAGGAAAGAGTTTTCCCACTCAAGACCACCAAATGTAGTGGCCCCAGCAACGAAGTGAACACCACTATGTTAGGTGATCATGATTCTAACCTTGATGAAGAAGAAATGGCATCACTTGCCAAAAGGTTCACTAGATTCTTCCAGAAAAAGAAACCATTTTCTTATGGAGTTAGAATAGAAAGTTTGAGCACTAAAGGCCCAAAACCAATACTTTTTTTGTAGAATAAGAGAATGTGGTTGAGAAACATAACCAAAGTCATCTAAACAAAATCAAGGGCTTTGAGTGTTGGAAGGTCATTCATATTACTACAAATTATCTTTCTAAACAAAAAGACATGGACAAGCATGCTATGAAGGCTAATGCTACTATTTTAGATAGTAGAAATAGTGGCAATAGGGATGACACTAACTTATTAGCCTTTTTGGCTTCAAGTAATGTCGTAGATCCTTTGACTGTCACCTCAGATGTTTAAGAGGTTCATGCTAAAGATGATTAAGATGAGCAATATGAGTTGCTCAATTCTTACACTGGACTCTTGTTGGAACATATTAAATTAATGAAAGTAATGAAAAAGGCTTTGAAGAGCATAAATGAAAAAGAGCACAATATAAAAATTTTGAAGGTTGCTCTTAAGGAGAAGAAGTCTTCCATAAATGATGAACAACATGATCTCACTAAAAGGTGTGAGGTCATTCAAAAAGAATTCTGATTTGGAAGAAAAGTTTAATGCAAATCATGAGAAGATGAAGAAACTTGAAGAATAGTTAAAGTCTTCCACCTTTAGTAAAGCTACAACTTTGTATGTCAATATTGATCCCTCGTCTTATCATAATGCTAAAATTGATCGATTGAATAAGTAGATAATTGTCCTTGAAACTATCAAAGAGTATCTAACATATACTCTCAATAAAAAACAAAATGAAGTGTAATAATTGAATGATAAAGTTGGAATCCTCAACAATTCTATGTTTAATAATTATTAAAATATTTACATATTTTAATATTATACAAGCATAATAACATAATTAAAATCCCATTACCATAATTAGCCAAGCATGCTCAAATTAGCAAATGGCCAATAGTATTATGAAAGATACAATAAATTAAATCTATAAATAGAATACAATTAAAGTTAATACAACAATTGTATTTTTACAAATAACATCTACACCAACCTATATTTTGAAAAATCTCTTTATTATTACTACCATTTGTGATAAACTAATATAAACTGCTTATAACATATACATTAACTAAAACTTATTCAAATCTCAAATTTGGGAGAAGAATTTAACGAAAACTCATAGAAAATTAAGAAAAGAGAAAAGAGAAAAGAGAGAAGATAGAAGCTGAGGGATGGTTTGATATGAAAGGCAGTTGGGGTATTTATAGTTTGGAGGCATATGGAAAAAGAAAGATAAATTTGGATTATATGGTGATGTACCACAATCTAATCTGATATGTGTTTAAATCACGATCTCAATTTTTCGCACCATGGCACCCTTAAACCACCATCGCAGCTTGCATTGTTCTGTATGTCTTCAATTGTTTTTTATATTTCAACCCATTTACATTTAGTTGATACATATTGAGGGCTTACATATGCTATCCTTTTATTTTTCATGGTTGCAATTGAGTACTTTCAGATAAAATTCTTCAAGTGTTTATCATTTGAATAATTTTTGCAGCGAGTAATATCTAAAAAATAATAAAACATACCGTGATTTTAAAAACATAGACTTATTAAAAATGATGATAAAATTATACAAATAAAATCTATTTTGACATTAAAGTGCATAAAATCTTATAATATTTAGTTCTTTTCAAACATTTGCCACAACCCTCAACCAACTTCTTGTTAGTCTCTTATCAAGGAAAGCATAAAACTAAAAACTAAAACTAAAATAAATAAATTAAACTAAGAAAAATAAATAAATTAAACTATCATAAAATATTTTTCCTAGATTAATAGGTTGTATTTAACATATACAACATATTTTTAAACACCTAGGTTGCTCTTGTAGATGAGTTTAAGTCTCGTGAGAGTTTTCATAGTTGATACCCATAAACATCAATCTAAAATAAAAAAGTAAAAAAAATAAATAAAAAAATAAGAATTTACAAAACAAAAAAATCATGTTTTAAGAAAATAAAATTTAAAACAAAATAAAAATTAAAATAACAAAACTTATCATGCTTTAGTCTCTTTTAATTTCGTAAATATATCAGAAGCATGAGTTAAAATAATATACTAAACATTCATAGTTTATTGCAAAAATTAGTCAAAAATCACAAATTCATAGTCAACATAAAAAATGTATCAATATTGATTTTCCAAATTTCAATGTTTAAAATTTGAATTCCCTTCAACTCTAAACCTTACAAGTCATACTCTAAATATTGAAATTTTCCTATGGGTTCAAGCACTCAATCCATGACACATATATGCAAGTAAAATTTATGTAAATAAATGCACTAACGGCTCGCATATGTTTAAAGAAGAAGAGGCTAAAAATAGTGCATAATATTTTATATCATCAAAGGAATCAAATAATAGGGTTTATAAAGAAATCAAATGCCATTTTCAAACTTAAATAAAAATCATCAAATAAAAATATCAAGTTATATACCTTTAGAGACTGAAAATTGAATGACTTCAAGGAGATTTTATTTCCTATCCATCTTTCGTAATAGCCATTTCTCAAAAATTTGTAGGATTTTTAAGTCATAGTGTTTAGTTTATACTATTTAATTTTCTCTCTTTTTGTTTCATATATATTCTTTCTAAATGTTATTTTTAAAGAGTGGACCCATGTACAGTGTTTACATATTTTTTGTGATTTGGTGAGTGGTTAATTTGGCTCTTTTTTGTATTGTGTAAGTCTCGTTGTGCTTGCTTCTTTGTGTTGGATTCTCGTGTATAAAATACTATGTCTATTTTCTTTTATTAAGTATTGTTATCTTCCTTTGTTTATGGTTGGTTACTATAGATTAATAATTCACCCACACACATAGTTAGATACATTTTGTATTTAAGCATGTTTACACACATCATTGGGTTGGTTTTGCCTGAGGTTTTTGGCATGTTTCAGGTGCGGGTATTTATGGATTATACTCCGTATTTTGTGAAACAAAAAAATGTAACTTTTTGGCACCACTCCAGGGGCCTCGCTACCACCCTTGCCACCTCTCTTAGGGATGTGTTTGGAAAGGTCACCGTTGAGGTGGTCTACCATTGGCTATAAATACCCCTCTCTCTTTAATTGTTTCTTAATTTGAAAGACCTAGTTAAACTCGACAAAAATTTCCATTCTTTCAAATTTTGTATGCACTAATTATATCTATAGTTGTATTAGTATATTCTACACATTACCAATCTATTATATCTGATCATATCACATCAAGTGGTGTTGGTTATGGAGAACAATGGGATTCATGTTCCGAACCAAGTCATTACAAAAGCAACAAGCGTAAGCAGTAATAGGTAATTAGGACAATAATGTAGAATATAGGTAATATTGGCTTTATTTCTTTGAGAGTTATAACTGTTATATTTATTAGGGAATGGTTTGTTATAAATGGTTACCTTAAGCAACCCAAGGATGTTATTGCATAGATATGATCTCTGTATGGGTTTATGTCTTTCTATCTTTTGTTATACATGCTTAGTTGTGAGGCTAGTATAATCTGGGTTTGAATTGTATATCTTAAAATATATGATTATTTAAACTCTCATTAGAATATGCTTGTTCCTTCTATCTAACTCTTAATTTTCTTATAATTTCTTGCTCTGGATGTTATCTGCTATTTTGATATTATTATGGTACTTCTTCTGTTCAATGTACTACTTTCATACTATTATTTTGTTAGCTACATAAGGGATTAGAAATCTATATCTCTTTACTCTAGTAGTATACCAAGTTATGGACTTTTTTCATTTGGTATTATAACGGGTACACCTTGTTAGGGCTTAACTACTTTGGTGTTGCCATTTTCCCTATCTTTGTGTGTTTAATTCTTTCAAAGTTGATACAATGGAAGATATACAAGGGTTGTCAATGGACTATGCAAGTTCAATGGATTTACCAAAAGGACTACCACTAATTAGGGGATTTGAACATCAAATTGATTTCATACTTGGTGATTTAATCCTAAATAGAGTAGCCTATAAAAGTAATCTAGAGGAGACAAAAGAACTTCAAAGGAAAGTTAAGGAATACTTGGCTAAGCTTGAGTCAATATGTCGTGCTAGTGTTACTTATACCTAAGAAGGATGGCTCTAGTAAAATGGTCTTGATTGCTAAGCCATCATCAACATTACTAAAATTAAAAAACATCCCATTCTTAGGTTAGATGACATGGTTGATTAATTGCATGGTTCTTGCATCACCAAATTAGGGTAAGAGAGGAAGATGAATGGAAAACTGCCTTTAAAAAAAGCATGGGTTATATGAATGGTTAGTTATGCCATTTGGTCTAACTAATTCCCCTGGCACTTTTATGAGATTAATGAACCATGTGTTGTACACTTTCATTGGAAAATTTGTTGTTGTCTACTTTGATGATTTTCTAATCTATTGTAAGTGTTTAGAAGAGCATGTTGATAATTTAATGCTTGTTTAGAGGTTCTAAAGAAGGAAACATTGTTTGTTAATCTTAAAAAAATGTTCCTTTTGAATAGATAAGCTTATATTCCTTGGTTTTGTTGTTAATGCTAAAGGAATTGGGGTAGAAAAATAAAATGTCAAGGCCATTCAAGAATGGCCGAAGCCCACAAGTACCTTTGGCCTAAGGAGTTTGTGATTCACACCCACCATAAATCTTTGAAGAATTTAAAGGGACAACACAAGTTGAACAATTTATATGACAAGTGGGTGGAATTCATATATATATTTCCTTATGTGACCAAATACAAATAATGTAAGGAAAACGTGGTGGTTGATGCACTCTCCAAAAGGTATGTATTGTTTTCCGCTATAGATGCAAAGTTACTATTGTTTTCCTTATGTGACTGATTCTAGTTTTGGTAATGTGTTTAATGTATGTGAAAAGGTAGCTTTTGGCAAGTTCTATAGGCATAATGGGTTTTTGTTTAGAGAAAATAAATTATATGTCCCTCAAAGTTATTTGCATGATTTACTTGTTAGGGAAGCTCATAGAGGTGGTTTGATGGGTCATTTTGGCATATCTAAAACTTTAGATGTTTTGTATGAACATTTATTTTGGCCCCATATGAAATGTGATGTCCAAAAAATTTGTGAGAGATGCATTAGTTATATAGAAGCTCAATCTAGAGTTCAACCTCTGGTTTGCATACACTTTTTCCTATACCTAGTGATCTATGTGTTTATATTTTATGGGATTTGTGTTGGATCTACCTAAGACCAAAAGGGATAGAGATTCTATATATGTGGCTATAGATAGATTCTCTAAAATGGCTTACTTTATTCCATGTCATAAAACTGATGATGCATCACTTGTTCTTGATTTATTTTTCAAAGAAAGTGTGAGATTGCATGGTATGCCTAGGGGCATTGTTTCATATAGGGATGCAAGGTTCTTAAGCTACTTTTTGAACACTATGTGGGGAAATTTGGGAACTAAATTTTTATTTTCTACTGCTTGTCTTCCCCAAACTAATGGTCGTACCAAAATAGTCTATAGGAATTTATCTACCCTTTTCTATGCTATTATTCAAAAGAATTTGAAACTTGGGAAGATTGTTTGCCACAAGTAGAATTCGTACACACTAGAAGCATTCACTCAGTTACTAAGTTTTCACCTTTTGAAATTGTTTATGGCTTTAATCTTCTAACACCTTTGGACTTAACTTGCTTACCCATGCTTGAGTATGTTAATTTAGAAGGAAGGAGGAAAGCTGAATATGTTACGAAAATACATGACAAAGCATGGGAGAACATTGAACACTAAACTACACAATATGTCCACCAAGCTAATAAAGAGTGTAAAAGGGTTTTTTTTTAAACAGGATATTGGGTTTGGTTGCATATGAGGAATAAATGTTTTCCTGATCAAAGGTGCTCCAAAATTATTCCAATGGGTGATGGACCATTACAAGTGCTTGAGTGAATCAATGACAATGCCTATAAGCTTGATCTTCTAAGTGAGGGTAGTATTAGTGCAAGCTTCAGTGTTGCTAATTTATCTCCTTTTATATATGTGATGATTTGAGGAAAAATATTTTTCAAGGGAAAGAGAATGATGCAATCATAAAAGCACCATTAAAGGATCCACTACAAATCTCTAATGGGCTAATTACAAGGAAAAGGGTTAAAAGTTTCAAGGAATCACTTCATGGGCTGATCGTGACCATTCAAGATGATGAGAACAAGGAGTCTCTATTCAAGCTAGCTCCACTAGATAGACATGGGCTATTTTATTTCCTCCAAGTTTGTGTGGATTGGACAGTGTAAACCAAGGCCTAGAACTGGAGCTTGGAATGATGCACAAGAGATCTTGAAGTGGCACATAAGTTAGCTTGGAGTGGAGCACAAGTTGCTTCTATATTGGAAAGATATGCATACAAGTCTACTTGGAGTGGGGCACAAGTTGTTTCTATATTTGAAAGATATGCACAGAAGTCTACTTGGAGTGGAGCACAAGTTCTTTCCATAATTATATCCTTGATTGTTTAGAGTTATTTTACTTTGTTAACAAGTAGTATCTCTTAGGAATAGTTTTTTACTTCACCATCAAGTATTTCTAAAGTGTATTAATGCTACATAAGCTAGGACATTTCAAATTTTAGATTAGACTTTTTTCTTATAATAAATGAGTTTTCTCTTACATTCTTTTAAACAATATTATCGAACTTATCAAGAGCCATCTTGTGGCATTCATCCTAGACTTATCACTAACATCTCCCCCATGTACTTGGGTATGGCATCTAAAAATACCATTCTTTGATACCAAGGTTCCTATCTCGTTATAGATAGTGAGTTATGATCCTATTTTTCTTTATCTTTCCAACCACATTTAGAATAGTCATAGTAAAGACCTCAACATTGATCTTCACCTAGGGTTAATCTCAAATCAGTTAGTGATCTACTAGTGAGAGCTAAATTTGACACTATCCAACTAAACTAGATAGTTTTCTTACTATACTTTTTTTTATCAAATGATGACCCACTGACTAGAACCAAATTGATACATGTCCAACTTAGACCTATAGGCATGTTGTCTCTTTTAGGAGAACATAAAACGTGCAAGTATACACGGTCACAAGTAATAAAATTTGATAAGTAAAGTATCGTTCCCATGGAGATTTGTCACTATAGTTTGTTGAGTACTAAAATTGTTTCCCTCTGATTTTATCCAAAACAATCGTTAATTGGTGAAATTGTTTAAGAAGCAAATTAACTTAAAAATAAATGCAAATAACACAATTGAATGTTGTTCACAAATGATTAAAAATGCTAAGGCATTTGATTTTGATAAATCAATTCAATCTAATTTCAAGTCATGTTATATGAGAATCAAAGGTAAAAGTGATGGTTGAAAAACCCAAATTTACCTAATACTCTCTCTCGAGTTATATTAGAATTACTTATCTATGAAAACCAACTATATTTCTATGAAGATTTAATCACAAACAAGCACATTACGATTTATGGAATTTCTAGAATAACCACATACATCATGCATTAGGTCTCACACTCGCATTCAACATACAATATTTATCACAAGAAGCATTCATTACACATCTCCTCTCGGTCTCAACATAATGCAATAAATCATCTAAATCTTTACCATAAATTTAAAAGCATTAAGCATGGAAATAAATACTCAACTTGAAAACAATGAACTCATATAACAATAACAAAAGAAATAAGATTTTCTTGATTCAACTACATCATAGCCTTAGCAAAAAAGAATTAGTTCATAATGGAAATAAGAATTACAACAATTAAGGAATATTAGATGAAGAATACAAAGAAAATTAAAACATCTTGGCTCATAAATATTTGGCACATGCAGAACACAACAGAAGCCAAAAATGGCTTCTACGTGTTCCACAGTCCAACCCACATACTCTCCAAAAATTCCAAGAATAAAAACTCCTCTTTCTGGCATTCAATTCCCTATTTATTGCTCCAAAAATACATCAAGAATATTAAGCGTGGGAGACAGACATGCATGTGGAAATGACAGACACGCCTATGGAAATGGGATATCAAAATTGTTATTTAAACGTACGCATGAGAGACATTAAAATAGAGGGCGCCGTTTCTGATTTTTTTTAATTCAATCTGCATACCAAGTGTCGTGATCTGATTTGCTACAAGATATAGTGGGACACGTGGAATTCTCCTATTGGTGGGAGAAATGATCGCACGTGGACTGCATCGCATGGGATATGTGGGACCGAGAAAGTGGGGGACAGCTGCTAGGAACGGGTGCATGATTCTGCGTTTTTGCTTTCACCGAAACGTGCCATGTGTCAGCACATGATTGGTTCAAGGGAAAATTGGACACGTGGCAGACTCTAAATGGGTGGAGGGAACGATTGCATGTGGTTCTGCCGCATGGGATCAACGGATGCGGAGACATGTGGGTCCCATCCTGCACACTGGCCTGCGTGGTAGGTGGGCCCCACAAGGCACATCGATCGGCATGATACAGAAAACCTGCATCCATTCGCTTTGGTCAGGTTTGAAAGACACGTGCTCATCCTTACCATTGCTTTTCTGATCTGACGGTTCACGTGGCACGCGCACAATAGATGCGCTAAATTTTAGCCCTAAATTTAATTCCAAAAACATTTTAAACTTTCATTAATTACAATTAAGCCCGATTTTAATTCAAATTATATTTTAGACTTTTATTAATTGCAATAAATACTCTTTTATTGTAAATTATATTTTTAGACATAAATTTGCAATTAAGTACTTTTTAGATTCAAATTATTTAATTTTCGTAAAATTATATTCCTTAACAAAGAAACAGTAAACATTAATTTATTCAATTTAAATTAACTAAAAATGTAAAGAAACTAGCAATTATAATTAATAAAATAGATGAAAATAACTGTATAAAATATAGTTATCAAGGCATATCATATCACTTGGACTTAAGTAATTCAAGAAAAATAGACAAACCAATTATATAATTAATCTAGAATGTCACACAATGACATAAATTTTGCTCTCACATAATGCAAGATGCCCAAGGCAATGGACTAGATGAAAAGATAATATCACAAACACAGGTTGACAAAAGGTATTAATATTGATTTTTGTCAACATCAGGTATATATGAATGTCGTCCATGGATATGTGGAATGAAAAAACTATTAGGGCCTCAAACCATATTATGAAGGGGTGATAGTTAGTTTTCTAATGCTTAAACTAATAACTATAAGATAAAAGGTAGAAGAGATCTACGATTTCATTCTAATATTAAATGAAAAATGAGTGTTTAGCTGTAATTTTCTGTTATGTGTGAGATATCATATTCAACTTAAATTTCAAGTTTTAATTATTATAATTGCACATATATATGAATAATAATTGGAGAAAAAATTAGCTTGATGGCTATCCCTTGTCGAGATATGATTAACTTTTTGTTGCTTGGTAGACATCTATACTTATCTATCTCTTCAAGATAGATAAAGGATAATCATTAGGCCTTTATCTCTTTAAGATAGATAAAAGATAATCATTGGGTCTTTATCAAATTAGGATTGAACACTTATTAGGCTTGGGCCATAAGGCTCTCTACTGACTGGGTCGACTCTATGATTCCCACATGGGATGTATAAAATTATCGCTAACATTAACCCTCCAAAATTTCTAGCCCTTGGGCTAAAAGGTCTTATTATAATTTTATTCAATACTTGTTTTCAATGTCCATTTGAATTACACTAGGGAAATTGAGCTCACCTTGTGTGATTTTTTACTTGCATGAGTGAGGTACTTCATGCCATGTCTAGCTACTCAAAATGTGCACAATGGTGTCCTATTATCGACTATGCTTTTAGATTTTCAATTGGACACCCAGTTAGGGAGTTATATCATAGTTCGTGTTGGTACTTATGAAGTCAACCCAAGGGTACATGATGTCTTTTACCATCTGTATTTTTCAATTATACCCACTAGATTCTTCAAGTCAGTGTATAAAATGTGTGAATAAGAAGGCTTTTCTAAGCCTCTAAAGTCTCATCCTTAACTACCTTCCATTTCTTAGAAATTAGAAGTTTTACTTGGATATTTTTCTTACCTACAAAGGTGGATTTGTTAGCCTTGGGTGCTTGAAAACGTAGATGTGGATCGATGTAAGCAGCGTGAATTAATGGAAGATGAATTCTTGAACGATGATTCTTACCCAACAAAGTCGTGGCTAATGAAGTCTAGGTCAACAAAGTTTTGGAGAATATATTTTGGCCTATAAAATTTTGGGCAATAAATATTTGGCCAATACAGTTCTAGACAATGAAGTATTTCCTAGCCAACAAAGTCCCAGCCAAAAATATTATGGCCAATGAAGTTTTGGCCAATTAAGTCTTAGCCAACAATGTTTTAGCCAACGAAGTTTTGGTCAAAAAAGTATTGGATAATGATGTTATGGCTAAAAAACTTATGGATGATGAAATCTTAGCCAAAACATTTATGGCCAATGAAGTTTTGGCCAACAAAATTCTAGTTGATGAAGTACTAGCCAATGAAGTTATAGCTGACAAAGTCCTATCCAACAAAGTTCTAGCCAATTAAGTTATGGCCAATAAAGTCCTCATTGTCGATGTACTCGATGGTGACATCTTGTTCGACCACATCCTAAGTGGTGAAAATATGGTTAGTCCATTCCTGGCTAGCCCATTCGTAACTAGTAGTCCTTTGGATGGTGATGTTCCATTTAGGGAGGTTTAGACCAACTGATGGGTTAGGTTCTTCCAATTGATGCATTGGTTTTAGCTATGTTTATGAAGATTGTTCTAGGTTCCTAGTAGAATCTATCAATGAGATGACTTTCTTCTTTACAAAAGGTTTTTTATAAGTGTGAGGAGCCTTAATATTGTTCTTATTGGTAACCCTATTCTCTAACTCTCGAACTCTTTTTATAACCCTTTTCTAGCTAGTGTACTCCTATTTCTTATTGGAATGAAGTGATATAGATGTATAAAAGGAAAGATATCTTTGGGAAGTCAAGGAAGTGGGGATCTTATATTAACCACCTCATGTTCTGGTAGGACTAGTATCGTAGTATACTTTAATAAATTCTACCCTTGACTCGTGCCTAGGCTTTGTCTAGAATGTAGATAAGTATTTGAACCTTTAACAAGGTACTTAACAAATAAATATGCACTGAGATGCATCCCAATAGGTGTCTATTCTCTACGAGGACACATATTATGGCATGGCTTGGAAAGGAAATGGATAGGGCTCAGTGGCCTATTCGATGACCTAGGACCTAAAAGCACAAAGCTTACCTAGTAGGATTCTTCTTATTCATTTCCTAGGTAGGGGTGTATGTATTGTTGAAATATGATAAACTTAAGTTTAAATTTTGACATTGTATAGGGACCTGAAATGATTATTTGACTTAGGGCGGCGTTGCAACTTAAGATGCTGGTAGGTATAGATACTAGCATCATACAATCCTTTAATTTTTTTTAGCCTTAGGTTAGTTTAGACATAATATATCCTTCCACTAAAGTGTATGTATTTAGTGGTTTTAATTTTATTCTCAAACTTAAATTTTTTGTATAGACCATCTAGGGATGACTATGCCTGCATTATTTCACAAGATCTTGAATTACTTTCTTCACATTATCTCTCACTTGTACTTGTAACATTATTTTTGAGCCTGACTATTATCTCTTGCATTTGTGAGACTATAGATCCTAGACCTAAGGTGCATAGAGGAAGGGGTATGATTGCTCGACACATGGCTCAAACTTATCTAGCAATCACTTGCCTATCTGATCACTTTCTATGGTCGATTGACCACATTCCTGGTTGACCATTTATTGTTTGGCCATTTTCTGGTTGGTTAGTCACACTCTTTACTAGCCACACTCTTGGCTAGTCATACTTTTGTCTGGAAATTTCCTCATTGCCATCCTTATTCTTGGCCAACCATTTCTTGACCTATTAGGTACATTCTTGGTTGATAGACCATTATCTTGATTGGCCAACCATTTTCTGGTTGGCCAAACATATTCCTATCTAGTCATTTCGTAACCATCCAACCACATTCTTGGATGATCACTTCCTGGTCTATATGGTTGAATGGTCCTTTGATCTTTGGACCACGCATTAACTCGATTAGGAGGTTAGTGGCTTGAAGTATAAGTGATTTTCAACTTCTGTACTCATAGGCTTAATTTTCTATTCAAGAGATTCCATGTTTACTTGAAATTCTTCTAATTTAGGGTGACTTGTTTGTCCATGTGTTGCAGAGCTAAGCCCCTCAATTTATCAACCTCCTTGCTTGGAGTATTTGAGTTTATTCAAGGGGTCCAAGAATGAGATAGTCCTTAACTTAGGAAAAAATTAATTATCGCCTCATTGGAGATTCATCATCTCATCATTGACATATTGTAAGCCTTAGTCTAGTGCAGGAAATTAATATAATTCCTATACTTGAGGTGGTATGGCATTGTATGGATTGCACTTTTTCAAGGTCCATGACCAACTATAAGGCAATAAGGATTTCGATAGTTGTTCTTTGTATTAGTTATGGCTCGAATTGTATAGCCAGCATGTTTAGAGTTTATAAACAATTTATTGACCTAAACCCGAAAGAGTAGAGCTCACTATTGGGATACTTCTTATTAACTACCATGACAAGGATGTATGCCCTGGCTTGGTGATAAGGATTTTATTGTGCTAATTTTTGTTTTTGGATAGTTTGGGCTTTGGGGTGCAAAATTCACTAGCTAGGATGCTTCTTATTCAATTCCTTAGTAAGGGTGCATGTCCTAATGAGGTTTTAAGGGCTTTATTATGCTTAGTCCTATGGTGGTAGAGCTCTCAAGCTATAGCCCCCTTTCAGGGTCTAGGTCAATTAAGAGGTGATTAGACCAAGTTAAAGCTATTCTCTATGTTAATTTTATTCTAGACTGCACAGCTTATGATTAGGGTACGCCCTAGTTGTAACTTAAAGCATCCAACTTCAATGGATCATTTAGTGGTCTAAGCCCTATGGCACATAACTCACATTCAGGGATGATTCCTATTAATTTCCTTTTTCCATGATGCATGCCCTACCTGGGCACTGAAGACTTTATTATGTTTAACCCCTAGTAGTTTCACATTAAGGGCTGCAGTCCTTTTCATGTAGAGGAAACTTAGACTTATTTGTGGGGATACTTCTTATTCACTACTCTTCTTAGAAACGTATGCCCTGATTCAATACTAAGGGCTACTCAATCCCAGGGTGATAGAGCTCTCTCACCATGGCATCCTTTCAAGGTCTAAGGTCAATTAAGAGGTGATTAGACCTAGTAAAGTTATTGTTTACATTAGTTGTATCTTGGACTACATAACCTATGATTAGGGTGTATCCTTATTGTTACTCAATGTGCCCAGCTTTTGTGGGTCATTTGATGGTATAAGCCCTAAGGTATATAACTCACTTACATGGATGCTTCTTATTCACTTCCTTTTGTAGGGGTGCCTGCTTTGCCTAAGTACTAAGAACTTAATTGTGCTTTGAGGGTTCTATACGTTTTCACATCAAGATGGCTTAGGTTCACTTGTTGATTTGATGCTAAACTTTCTGTTATGTCAAATCTCCCAAGTTTGGCCATATAAGACCAAAATACGCGTAAACATAATTTTTATAAGAATAAAAGTGTTATTTAAGCATCGTCTATCCTTCTGTTGAAGTTGTGCGTTGTTTCTAAACCATGTAGAGCCTTCATACATAGCATCATATGCTACTTTCTATCCATATAAGACTACCATTGTATTTGGAGCCTTATGATGAAATGATATGTAAAGGCGATAACCCTACCATTTATAAAAATGACCTTTTTGAACTTCTATTATGGTGCCTTCCTAGTAAGGCCCACTTTCACCTCTTGGGTATGTATCTTCTAAGCATTGTGTGAATTTTTGTAGCCCATTTGGAGTCAGAAAATGTTCTAGACTTCTAGGAATTTTGTAAATCTCAATAGCCAAGAGGTGTAAGAATATGTTCTAGATTTTATGTATCTTTCCTAACCAAGTTCATAGCTAAATAGATGAGTTCAAAAGATAATTTTAAAAGATTAGTAAATAGTTTTTAACCTATTTTCCTTTCAAGTTTAATGAATTTTAAAGTATTCCTTTTTTATTTGGATCTAGGAAGATAAGAATATCATAATTATAAGTGACAATATGATTTCTACATAAGAACCAAAGTATTGAAGAGTGTATTGAGTTATATGTTAACATCCCACATTTTAACATTTTTAGAGTACTATTCAATTTTATATTAGTCAAACTATTAAGGTTTTATTCTCTTTTCTGACATTAGTATGATCATATAGGATAGGTTGATCTAGAAGAGATTTCAATGCAACTAGAGTAATAGATATGAATAGTACTGTGAGTTGATATTGAATAATTTTGAAACTAGATCACATGATTTCATATTCTTACTTGGCTATTTAGTTTAAATATGCAATTCATTCACATATTTAGTAAAGTGCAAGCAATTTTAGCTTGAGATTAATTCAATTATAGTATATATTTTTTTATATAACCTTGCAAGTTAAGGAAATATTTTAAAAATACGTGAATACTTTCCCTTCAGTATTTAGTGATAGTTGGCTCTATTCAATATTTAGAGTATTTAGTTTTATTTGGTAAAACATCATGACCAATAGATTTGGTCTAGTTTAGCTCAATATGATGTTTACCAACTCAATATGATATCAAATCAATTCAGTATAATGATAACAGATTAGTATGATATTTATCAATTTAGTTCTGAATGATATCAAATTAGTACAGTATAATGTTTCCATATCATTGTGATATTTATCAGTCTAGTTCATTATGATATGTATGAATTTAGTTAAGTTAATGCACACATGAATATGTATCAGTAGAGCTAACTGAGCCACTTCAATGGTTTTATCAGGTAAGTTTTCCACACGTGTCATACCCCAAAATGTTTGTACATGAAATAGAAGGGGGTAAATTTTAAATTATGTATAAAGGAAATTTCTTTTAGATAATCAATTATTTATAAATAAATGTTATAAACAATTCTGGTCACCTTTAGAAGTTCTCTATTTAAAATGCAAAATCTATTATAAATCATAAAATTTAATCTAATCAATTAAAATTCACTAGAGTAGTCTCAACATCCCTAATCATAAGTTGTAATAACAAATAAAACAAATAAGGTTTTAAGTCAAACCTTATAAAGTTGAAAATTCCATTTATGATCATCTTATCTTGATAATAATTATCTCGAACAAGATAGCTGGAAAGTAAGGGACGAGTGGGAGTGAATTATATATAGTTTAGTATGAGTCTACTTTAAAGTTTATCATAATAAATATGTATTCATGATGCATGCTCATTTTAATAAATTTTTATGAGTGCAAGTACTCATCATTAGTTCACAGTGTGGGGATATTTTAGTTATAAACCTAGGTATACCAGTACTTACTTGCTTCTGCAGAATCAGAGGAGTGTAGAGTCCAAGTATCCCAGGGCATGCTCATACAACAAAAAATATGCTATAATATAAATCCAATTCATGAAATGAAACCCCATATGTAGTGACCATCCAAATACATATACATATGCACAATCGAACTCTGATATTCATGTGGGTCTACTTCCAACCCAATGTATGATGCCAATTACATAGGGCACATGTATCTATCAAATCACATCAAATGGGCCCTTATCTACAAGTGGGTCAACTCCAAACATAATAGGGGGTCCAACTCTGAGGCCTATGTGTAGTCAATGAATCCATAATAGAAAAAAAAACACAATAATAGGGTCTAACTTCGATGCATGTGTGTGACCACAATAATCCATGATCATATATATTGACCATTATAATTTGATTACATATAGAAATCATAGACTGATAAATCTCTAAAGATATATGTATATGTAATGCATACATGTAGTCTATCAAAAATATTCTCTTACAACGAGTGGCTCATGGATACCATACTCCGTAAGATAGCATACATGTGTACTCCCCAAAAATAAAATCATTCATGGTGCATGAATAAAAGTCTTGGATGCCATATCACATTTTTAATCAACATTTGATACTTGTTTAATATATAAAATTTTTCCAATGCATGCATAATAAAATATTTATAATGAGTATCTCATTTACAAACAACATTTATTATATTATAACAATAATAAAATCATGGCATCCAATTTTTTACTTTTATTTATAACATATGATGCATTACATTTCGTTTATAAAAACAATGCATAAGTATAAAAAGCTAGAGTAAGAACCCTTACCTAAAATTTTATTTTTCCGCTAAGCTTCTGAACCTTAAATCCTTGATATTTCATCCTCGAGATGCCCCCCAAAATATGTCAAAAAACCCAAATAACTTAGAGAGAGAAATTTCTAGAAAGTGAGATAAGAGAGGAAAATATGTGTGAGAAAAATGAGTAAAACTCACCCCTTTTATAGCCAATCCAATAAGCTTTCCATGGAGCTTTCCAAGGAGCTTTCCAATAATGGTGACAAGGTGGTGGCAAGGTGTAGCGAGGTGTTGGGAAGGTGGTGGCGAGGTATATAGTGATTTCTCAATTTTTCCCATTCGATCCAATTTTTCACACTAAAATTTCCCAATCTATCCCTATATTTCAATATATTATCCAAATTGTTTTTAGACACTTTAAGTACTTATATAATAAATTTAAGGTGTTTTACAACATGTGTCATTGAAACACTATGCCAAAATATACTATTAAAGTCAATTAACACGATGAACTCACTTTAAATTCTGTATTTATTTTTTTACACATTTTACTCATTTTCTACTATTTTCACAACCTCTATTCGATCACATAATAGTAAAAAACCAAAATTTGTTCAAAAAAGTTTTTTAAATTCTACAAATAATTGAAAAATTAAATATTAATTAATTACTTGAGAATTAAATTTATTACAAAAAAATAATTTACATACAATACTCTCTCTCTCTCTCTCTCTCTCTCACACACACACACACACACACACACATATATATATATATATATATAACTTAAATTACAAATAAAATGATGTCGTCTCTTTTGTTAAGGATTTTGTGATATTTCTATTTATTTCAAGGAGAGGAAGCTTGGTTTGCTTAAAATCACCAACAATGTCCCATTCATAGTGACCAAGGAGCTAGGCAAGAGAGATGAGATGGATTTTGGGCAAAACACAGATCCATATAACAATTCATTCCCCTAAATACATAAGCACATAAACATCCATCAAACAAGCTGCCCAAACTTCAGTGAGACAGGAATAGAGAAATTAAAGCATTATAAAAATTATCCTGGTGTTGTCCTTATGCTATTCAAGATCGTCATATTCTTCTCTTTATTCTTCTTACGATGTTATAATTTGAACTATGTGTTCTACCCATTCTTCTCATAAATCATCAAAAATTTGCATATCATAGCCCGACTTATTCCAACCAAAGAACTATATGTATTTAAATTCAAAATAAGAATGTAATATAATGAATTCACAAAAAATAACTTATATATGTTAAAAGAGTATGTTAGTAAAAGAGACTACCACATCGACACTGGAGTGATATAACAATAACCCCATCCCTTCGAAATCATATTAGTATTATATTAATATTTGTTTTATAAAATATGAAGCTATCTAGAATCAAGCAGGTATTTCTAATGCTATAATGAGCTCTAAATACGAAGTCAAGTGTAACTTCGATTTGTTACTTGAGTTGGTTGAGTTTTGGTGCCCATAAACTAATAATTTTGTATTTCCATTGGGTAAAACAACAATTACTCTTGAAGATATGATGATTCTTGATGGTTTTCCTATACTTGTCTTGCCAGTGACTACTCCCATAAATGACCAAGATGATTGCGTCTAAATGCATAATATATCTCATCTTTCCCTTGTTGTTTGATTATTTCACCCTTGTTTATTTGTTCTTGAACTGTTCTCTATAAATAATAAAGTAATAAAATATACCATACGTTATTACATCAATATGCAAAATTACACAACATAAATTTCCCTGGTTGACATACAAGATTTGTCCATATAAATGCATGTAATTAATAATAATACATATTTTATACATATATATAATAATAAATATTAATAAACCCATTATACATATAAAAATATATATAAGGCAATTTTTCCAAAAAATTGATTTTAAATCTCAACTTAAATACCCATTTTTGTAGTAGCGAGAGCTAGCGTCAATGCTAGATATCTCCTTCTTGTGCGACCAGATCCTCAAGTGCTCTAGGCATAATAAAATAAAATACATTTATCATGCTTATATTTTTTATTTTCATATTGATCACCCACATATGTAGTTGAGAACTAGTGCTAGTGCTAGATATCTCCTCCATGTGCGACTAGATCCCCAAGTGCTCTTGCCATAACAAATTCAAAGTACATATCTCAGGATTATACTTTTTGTTTGCATTCTTATAATATCATACTATTTCATGATAACTCATAGATAATACATTATTATATTTTAAAGATTAGACAAATATCATTTTATTAGAATGTTATTTCATTGTATCTCATAGATAGTATGTTATTATATTTTGAAGACTAGACATATATTTTTTATCTTCATGGTAAGTCATAAGCATTTCATTGACAGTTTTCCAGCTTGCAAGTACATATATTTATCAAACTCATCCACTCATTGAGCTTTCAAGTTTAGCTTTTATATTTTCCTCTCCTAAGTAGTAGCTTCAAGAAAACATAGCATGACAACAAGTTTAGGAGCATAGGATCAATATTTTGTGGTACAACTTAGATGGTTTGATCTATCTATCCTTTTGTATACTTAATGTTGGTTAGTGTGTAAATGCACTCATAACCAAGACTAAAAAGCCTTATGATTTGATGTATAGCATTTAAATCGGGATTTTTAGCCATTTTAATGGGCATGAGTTACTTTATGATTATGTAAAAGATTATGATATCTTCTAGTCTACAAAAAGGTTACGTTAGAATTTTCATTTTACTACAGAATGATAATTAGTTCCAATTTAGGAAGAAATTTGCCATATTTTGATAAAACTTTATATAGTTATGGTTTTGACATAACCTATAATAAGATAAGAAAACAAGTTAGTCAATAAGTACGGTCTCAAGATGCATCCCATGTTATCAGGGTTTTTTTGGGGTGGATCCTCATAGTATTTTGTTTAATATGGATGAAAAGGTTGGTTTTGCACAAGTTGAACAAAAGATAGAACAATTGTTGGGTATTTAAGGGCTATGGTCAATGTCAATTGACTTTGTTGGTAAGGATCAGGCATAAACCTTTGATTGTATTGATTCATACCTTGTAAAGGAAATTGGTTGTTAAAATGATAGGTTTGATTTTGAAATTGAAGCTGGTATTTTTGAAACTGTGGAGGAGTTACAACTACTCCTAATTGTTGACTAGTGATGGTACAAACATTTGGTTATACCTATTCTAGCAATTTCTAGCACAGTGCCTAGGTTTTCCACATATTTGACATTGTGGCTTGTTTCCATTTTTAAACCCTCTATCTTTATTTTTGTTTCTATAGGGATTAGAGGGCTAATTTGGCAAAAAAGGATGGTTGATGAAAGAAAATATTTCTTGAACATTAGATAATATATTTTGGATTGGGTATTGACTGAAACATTGAACAGTTCCATGTATTCAATTATGGATGAGAGTTATATGACCAATTATTTGTGTTACAGTGTTTCTTCGATCAATCTGACCATTTGTACACAAATACTAATAAGCATTGTTTGTATTGAGCATATTGTTGTACACATTTGCAAGATTTACATATTAGAGTAAAGACATCACACAATTTCTTCTTTCTATTTGATATTCTTGTGTAAGAAGCTTATCAATGAGTTCTTGAAAAGGTGCTCCTCCTTCTTTGATGGTTTCCATAATTGAATAATAATCACCATCTAATCCATTGCATATTGACAATACCTTATCTTCATCACTAACATAGCAACCAGTTGAAGCCAAATGTAGGGCTAATGTTTGCATTTTTGTGTGTCCAAAATCACTAATTGATAAACCACCTTTCTTGATAGAGCATAACTCAACCTTATACTGTGTGATCTTTTCTCTCTATAGTGAGCCAAAGAAACCTTCAAGAAATTCCTAAATCTAATGGTTGGTTTCACAACCCCCTTCTTTCTTGACAAACCTTTGAGTCATTAGGCTTGTCATCTACAATGTAATCATCTTGTCCTGCCTTGACTAGAACTTGTATTCTCTATTTATAGAACCGTTTTGATTCAACTATATTGATCATGGTAGAGTGTTGAATACAATGCCTTTAATTACATAACTTTGGAGTACTTGAAGGACTTGTGTTTTCCATTCATTGTAACTATCTTTATCCAATTTAATTGATGAAATGTAATTATCTCTTTTTACCATCGATCAATTACTCTATTTCTTTGCATTTCTTCATGTGGATTTTTGTTTTCCACGTCTTCTAGGATCATAGATGCTCTACAAAGAAATTAAAGTACATTGGTTTTACAGAAATAAAGGAAGGAAAGAAAAATAGCTAATTGAATGTGAATAAAACATATATTAAAGGATAATATTATAAGAGACTCAATTATTGAACTTCATGTATTTCCTCATTTATCTTTTGATGGATAATGTTTTCTAATTTGAAAGAGAAACTAAATGAGTTATTCTTGTTATTGTACTGCTACTTATAGTGCAACTGCAACAACCCAAGCCCACATCTTGGTTTACAAAAACATGTAACAAACTTATGCCATTTTATCTCCCACATTTTCCACTAGCTGCAATATCATGGCTCATCGTTATAATGCAAGAACAATGTAACACACTCATGATAGTTGGCTTCCTACATATGCATTTGCAAGGTTTCTATGATTTTTAGTCATAATAAACTATCAATGCACTGGTTTGGCATACATTCTGATGAGTGCTCAAAAAGCACTAAAATTATCATAATTTTATACACATTAATTGATTAAAAATATATATATTTATATGATTTTATCTTATATTTATATAAATCTGTCTTTTCAGAATCACGGGTATTTTTATTGTTTTTAAGGTATTTTCGCTTAAAAAAGTAACTTAAAGACTCAAAACAAAAATACTGGAGGCAATAGATCACAAATATATTCATAAAATAAATGAGGAAAAGTCAAAAAATATGAAAAAAAAATTGGATAAAACGGATTGAAAGGGTGAAATAGTGCATGTAGCCGCCCAGCCGTGCCAGATAACACGCGCACATCTCCCGTACAATGCCCAATTTGTGCGTGCCCCTACTCCATTCTGAGCATGCCTGTGCCCATCTGCACCCTTTCAGCACATGCCTCTACCCCATTACGCGTGCACTGCCGCGCCCCACCTACCTTGATGTCAACGATGATGTCATCATCACCTACTACGTGTTTCCTTCATTTTTAATCATTTTTCACCCATTTTTTCATATCCTTACCTATAAATACCCTCATTCTCTCCACATCAAAACCTCAAAAACACATCTTCTTCTCTCTTTCTTTCTCTCCATTTCTTAGTTTTTAGCTTTTCTTAGTTAGTTTGTCTTAGTTTTAGAGTTCTTCTCTTTTTGAGAAGAACTAATTATGTTTTTGTAATTTATTTGCTTTTTGATTCAATAAATGGAAATGCAAATTTCGTTTGGAGGTTTTTCAACAAGAGGAATAACATCAAAGTACTGTAGGGATTTTATTTTCTTTACAGTTATTTTTTATGCTTTATGCTTATATGTTATATTTAATTTGTCTGTGATTAAATTTAACTTTATTGGCTATTTGTAAATATGATATAATAATAACATTGTTATGCCTACGAAATATTAAATAGGTAAAAATCTCTAAAATGAATTGATTTTATTTTTATTTAAGATTTTATATTAAGAACGTAGTTATCCGGTCTAATTTAGGGTAGTGCTCTTTTATTTGTTGGTACAATCGCCCGGTAGTTAGAGTAAAGCTCTATTTCAAATTTTTTTATAAGAATTATTATCTGAAAATGTATTGACAACATGTGTTTCAGTAGTGGTTTTAAAACTTGAAAGTTAGTACTCGGATAATTAAATTCTTAGATTTAATTTGGACACATTGAATAAAGTTTAAACTGTCTAACCCCACCAAAGGTGGCATTTAAATGGTTCATTTTCAATCTCTTAAAAAAATAATTAATTTAATTAACCAAATTAGTTATCGACCCCACCCATAGGTGTTAATTGATTTGTTTAATTAACAAATAATATCTAACCCCACCAAATGTGGTATTCATATAAAAAAGAGAGAATCAATAAATATCAATTTATATCTCTAATAACCTAAATATTATAAGCAAGCATAATTACTTAGTTATTATATTCATAAATACTCCACTATTATAAATGATTAAATTTGCATCAATATTTATTGAATCTGTATCTATGTTTATTTTTATGTTATTAGATTAAAAACACAAAACCCCAAAATATCGTGACACGATGTTTAAGATTTAATTTAGTTTTTAAAAGTTTGAATAATAAATTAAAAACCACATATATTCATTCCTTAGATCGACCTTGAGAGTATACTTATCATTTTCTACAAAATGATTCGTGCAATTGCGAGAGTTTTATAAATATAAAACCAAAGTATTGGCAGGATCGACGATGCTGGTTTATGTTCATCAAAATTTTGTCGTCGTTATTGGGGATGAAATCAAGTTTTTGGCACCATTTCTAAGGATGAAATCAAATTTTTGGCGATGACAGTTCTGCTCATCACACTCGAGTGCTCTCATGATGTGTACATGAACTTGCTCAGACACTCTTACACTTCACATTCATCAAACACATCATATTCTTCAATTTCCTCAACTTGTGAGCCCCTTGATGATGATAATCATTCAAAGTGAGATGCCCTTAAATTGGCACATTTTAATGTCGCTATAGCAATCTCTCAAATGTTGATGTGAAAGTCTTAACTCATGACAGGTGAGATTGTTTGGTTGTCACTTGATTTCAGATGTAGAACAATTTTTTTTTTTTGTATTTCACGACTGTATGTCAAATATATTTACTTTGGTTACCTATTACATGAAACTACTAATTTGCAATATACATGTTATTGTTTTACAAAATTAATTTTTTAGTCGTCATAAAATTAATAAACATAAAGCATACTGTAGTAATTTAAATACATTGTAAATGGTAAAATAATAATTCAAATATTTAATTGATTGCAATACATTTCCTAAAACAAAACTCATCATTTTGTTGTTTTGTAAAATTCAACATGCATGTATGCTCTTGATAACATTTATTAGTGTTAGTATATACATTGAGTATCAATTATTTTACTACATGATAATAATTAATAAAAAAATAAAGATCAATGTATTTTTCAAATTGTGCAACCAAATAAAATTGGATACATGAAGTGCATATATTGAATTCTAATATGCTAATGTGATTGCAATAGATATTTATTGAAATTTATGATGAAATTTATATTGCTTTAATAGTACATATCTATTAATTATCATAGCAATATATAGCATTTAAATTTTATACTTTTATAAGTAATAAGTATTATTAATTTATTTATTTCAATAACTATATAAACCAATATAATGTGACTATTAGACATATTTTAAAAGCATCTTAGGAGTAAAAATTTTGTATCATACAACCTCATCAATTCCTTACATAAATTCATGTGTTTTCAACACATTTTATATTTCTTAGGCACTTGGACAACTACCCCTTCTAATTATCTAGTGAACATCTCACGTGTTCACATTATATTCCTTGTACTTTAAGCATAAGTGAATGTAATATATGCCTAAAATAATGTTTTATAATTTGCAAATACTTTATTTTGTTGAAATTTAAAATTTTAATTTAACTGAGTATCATCATCATATTTTGATATATCAAGATAGGATTTCAAACAAAACATATCGTACAACATTAATATATTAATATTTTCTCTGTTTCATATTCCAAATGATATCCTTTTGTTTATCAAGTACTTAATTTTTATAATTTTCTGATATAATTTCTTGGAGTATTAACTCCTCCTATTACATCAGTAATTGTTTTACTTTCTGACCAATATACTTCATAAGCTTTAGACAAATTATGAATATTTTTTGCTATATTAATTATTTCATTGTCCTATAGGAACATCCATCATTGCTAGGACATTTGGAGCTAAATTTGTCACTATCTTTAGTACATGCATCGATAATATATAGTACTCTATCGTCTAGTGATTTTTTGAACTTCATGTTCCACAAAAACGAATGTACATCAAGAAATTTCATGCCATTATATCTTTTCTTTTCCCCCGGACGGTGGAAATTATTTTAATTATCCAAATAATTTAGAAAGGTTGCATACCTTTCATAGGTCCAACATATTCATGGTTAAATGTGTATTTAATCTCAAACATATATATATTTTAATTTATTAGTGGGTCCATGTAAATATGTTGAGTTTTTGCGATAGGAATATAAATAACATAGCTAAATTTTGCCTATAGTATAAGTCAATTGCAATTAGAAAATAACAGATTGGTGGGTTAAATTGAACCCAAAATATATCAAGTTCTTATATAAAGCTGACAATATTATTTCATAGTTAATGACTTATCGTGATATTAACATTTTGTCAAATATCTATACATGAGATCATTTTTCCTTAGAAACATATAACATATATAGTTACTGAAAAATAAAGATGTGAACTTTGGTTTATATAACTTTCTATTATAAACTCGATCAATTTTTATTTTTTATTACTTAATTTTAGTTATGATAAATATTTAAGCTTTTAACTTATCATAATTTATTTGATATTTGTAATATAACAAAAAGTAAGCTTTATGGACTTCTAGGCATATTTAATATATTTGTGACATTATAGATTTAGACCAATATATGCACCATCCGTGCAATGTTTTATCATAACATTGGTCTTTTAGAGAGCTTTCAAGTTTAGGTTTCTACCTGGGATTTTAAATATAATGTAATTATATTTTACTTGTAGTTAAAAGTAACATGTAGTATTATTATTGTAAATATATTAAGAAAATTAAATTCCTCCTTTGAAGAATTTAAGCATAATTATATATAATTTAATCCAACAAAATTTAGTTCTTTAAGAACCTTCCATCAGATTAGATCTAAAAGCAGTGTCAATGCGTATTTTTACATTCTTTTTTAAACATATAAGTTTTCACCATTTCCTTTTACAGCTATTAGTTGCAGGCCCAATTTGCATATCATCTTCCATAATTTTATGGATGATCATTATCCATCACTATCAAAGTAGATAGAAAATATGAAGCTGGTAAAATCTACTCACATATTAAGAGAAATAGAAGGCTTGCATTTATTATATAGAGATCCAAAAACTAGCTGGAACGCCAGGTGGTATAACAGAAAGCAAATAGAAAATACAAAGCACGGGAAGCAAAGGTAGCAAAAATCAAAACAGAATAACATAAATCAGTTTAGTTTATCATCCCCCCTCAAGGGAAAGGGTCTTAGAGTGATACAAAGTTGATTTTTGAGGGACAAGAATCTTGAGCTTGGGAGATGCTTTTTCAGAAGATTAGCTAGCTGGTCTGCAGTAGGAACGAATTACCGCGTAGAACCTGATCTCCGATGAAGTGAAGATATATTTCTATGTTCTTCGTTCTGGCATGAAACGCTGGATTTTTCACCACATGAGAGGCACTGATATTATCATACCAAAGCAGAGGAATGGCAGGTATAGGAACACAAAGTTCATGCAGTAAGGCTTGCATCCAAACAATCTCAACAGTGGCTAAGGCAAGCCCACGATACTCAGACTCAGCACTACTTCGAGACACTACCTTCTATTTGGAAGAAGACCAGGAGACTAAGTTGTTCCCCAGATAGACTAGATAGCCACTTGAACTGCACCCGTTATCAGGTTGAGCCGCCCAATCGGTATCTGTGAATCCATCAATTGTCAAGAAGTTGGAAGGATTTAACAAGAGGCCTTCATGCATTATTCCCTTGAGATACCTAAGGATCCTTTTGATTGAGAGCCATTGAGCTGAGGTTGGTTGCTGCATGAACTGACATGCCTAATTAACTACAAAGGCTATATCAGGTCTTGTTATGGTAAGATATTGAAGGGCACCTACCACACTGCGATAATAAGTGACATCATCCATGGGTGCACCATCAAATTTGGAGAGATTCACCCAACAGCACCATGTGTTTTTGTTGATTTAGAATCAACCATTTCATTTCGATGTAGTAAGTCTGAAATATATTTGGTTTGACTTAAACTCATAGAGCCTTCATTGTAAGAAACCTCTACCCCAAGAAAGTAGGATAGCTGCCCCAAGTCTCTCAAAGTAAACACAGAATTAAGCTTAGTGATGAGGGATGAAATTTGGGTGGAGGAGCTGCCAGTGACGATGATATCATCGACATAGACAGGAACAATTAGAGTGGTAGACCTACTAAATAGTTGAAACATAGAACTATCAATTCTAGAATTGTTGAAACCCTACTGGAGAAGAGCATAGCTGATTTTTTGAAACCAAGCTCTTGGTGCTTGTTTTAAACCATATAAAGCTTTCTTTAATCGACACACTTTGTGGGAAATTGAGAGTCCAAATATCTAGGAGGTTGAGACATGTATACTTGCTCCTCTAATTCACCATTGAGGAAAGCATTATGAACATCAAGTTGCCAAATTTCCCACTTAAAGCTGAGAGTAACAATGAGTACAATTCGACTGGTTGCAGTCTTAACTACTGGACTAAATGTTTCAAAATAATCAAGTCCAAGAGTTTGATTATACCCCTTAGCCACAAGTCTGGCTTTATATCTTTCTATGGTCCCATCTGGCTTGTCTTTCAACTTGTATACCCACTTACATCCTATTACATTGACATCAGAAGGCTGCTCAAGAAGATCCCAAGTATGATTTCGACAAAGAGAAGCAATCTCTAAATCCATAGTGTGTACCCAGTTTGGATTTTTGAGAGCTTGACTAAGAGTATACAGTTCTGAGACTTTAACAACAGAAAGATCAAGAATAGTCTTTTTCTTGGTTATACCTCTCATTAACCTTGTTGTCATGCGTGGAGTTAGAGGAAGAACCTCATCAAGTGTCTCAGGAAAGGTACTGGGAGTAGGAGTAATAGTATGACTGCTCATAGAGTCTGAAGGAGCACTCATGGACGGTAATGAAGAGGATGATGATACTTGGCTGTCATTAGACCTAGGGGATGATGAAAGCAAAGGTATGATGACTGGAGGGGAAATGTCTACTAAGGTATCTTTGGTTAGAGAGAGAGAAGGGGTGTTAGCTAGAGGAAATTGCCCCTCATCAAAGACAACATGAGGAGTAACATACACTCGTCCAGTCAAAAAATCAAGACACAAGAATCCTTTGTTATGAAAACTACAGCCAAGAAAGATACATGGAACAGATCGGTACTATAATTTGTTATTATTGTAGGGACGAATGAACGGGTAGCACAAGCAGCCAAAGACTCTTAGTGACTTGTAATCTGAAAGTTTATTGAAAAGATTGAAATAAGGTGAAGTATTTTGGAGTACCTTACTTGGCATTCTATTTATGAGAATAAAAGCAGTTTGGAAAGCATATTGCCAGAATTCCATTGGCAGGGAAGCATGAGCTAACAAAGCTATACCAGTTTCAACAACATGTCTATGCTTCCTTTCAACTCTCCCATTTTGAGCTGAATTATAGGGACAAGAAAATCGATGAAATATCCCAGATTGCTGAAGAAAAGACATGAATATCTTAAACTCTCCACCATTATCAAATTGTAGGCATTTGATTTTAGCATCAAACTGATTTCTACTTGGAGTTTAAACTGCTTAAAAATAGGAAGTGCTTGATCTTTTGTTTGGAAAATTATTAAATGGTTATTCCTAGAATAATTTTTTTATATCATCCACCTTGATTTGTTCAGGGAAGATCTAGTCAGGGACCTAAAATGTAATGCTTCTTGGGAGGTAACCCAAATTTTTAAAAGTACTAATGTATAAATTTGTTTGAGTTTTGTAGGTAAATAACGAGAAGCATTGGAGCTTGGTGGATACACAAGTCAAATATTTTAAAGCTTAAAGTTTGAGAGAGTTTTTTCATCATTTGTTTGCTTTTTTTTTCTTTATTGTATACTGGGGACAATATACATGTTAAGTTTGGGGGTGGTAAACCTTTGTTTAACTTGATAGATTATAGGTAGTTTATGATGCTTTATGTTTTATTTAGGAGTATTATGGTAGAAATAAATTTTTTGACTATGTTGATATTGGTAAATTGTATATGACATGAATTTGATGGGGATGCAATGATGATATGTGGTTGGCATGCATTTGACTTGGATGTAAATGTGGTTGTTATGACATGTGTATTCATTAAGCTATGTATGGCTAGATTTTTTTATTTGAAATGCTTTGTTATATACACACAAGTCATTATTTTTTGATTTTTTATGCTTATTTTGAGAAGTTTGTGTGGATTTCATGCATTAATGATTTATATATTTATAACAAGCTTTAGAATCCACTTTGGTGTCTCTTGAGATGAAATTCTAAGTGCTACTTAGATTGAAATATAATTAGGCATTCTTTAGATTGTTTGAGTATTTCAAGTCACCATTGACTATTTGTTTCATTTTCTATAACGTTTTGAGCTTTTATGTTGACTTTTCATTTCATTGCACCTATATATTAACTTATCTCAAATGATAAATCTCATTTACCTCATACACTCTTAGTTGAATTTCTATTATGTTACGTGTTGAGCTTGTATGTTTTTATAGTGTGTGATTTACTTTATTGGGTAAAAAAAGTATATACCTTTTCTGGAAGAAAAAAAGATAGAAAGAAAGGGTAAAAACAATAAAGAAAAGTGGCTAAATTATTGAATTTGGTGTGTACTACGCACTAAAAAATATTAGTAAATGAAATTTGGAAAGTGAAGTGAAAAAAACCTATGTTTGGGTATATTACTTATGGATGTAAACTAATTGGTCTATTGAATGTATTTGGTTAGCCAAGGGTGTGATTAAGCCTAAATATTTCATATTGGACCTTAGCCTATCATTTCAAGCTTTGAAAGACTTATTTATTTCAATCTCAGTTGGCATTTATATTAGTGGAGAGTGAGGCTAAATGTTGATTTATGAACTTTGGTGCTATATGAGACAACATTTCTATGTGCATGATTCATATGAGCTTATCTTGATGGTATATCGAGTAAACAAGTTTTGCTAAACACTCACACACATGGAGCATGTCATGAATAAAATGTTTATACCATTAGATGAATGCATTATGAATTAATAACCACATTGATATCTATTGATTAACCTTTGAAGGTCCTCTAGTTTATTGAGCATGCTTGAAACTAATATTCCTTATAGCTATGAATGTGTTATTAATATCCTAATTAGAAGTTAATTTTAATATTTTAGTTAGTGTGTTCTGATTGGGACAAGAAAAACATTAAGTTTGTGGGTGCGATAACTCTATAAAATAGATTTAATAATATGTTTTAATGGTTAATATTTACTTGTTTAATTTAATAAATGATTTTTTGGACTTAAAATATTTAAATATGATATTTTTAGGACAAATTGTGATTAGGGGGTTGTCATCCTCTGGAGGAATGTGGTCTTAAATTGTTGGACCTTGGCCTCTAAAATGAGGCCATGTTAAAAGTTTTTGGCATAGTGGGTTATCAAAAATAACTCTAACATGCTGACCCGAAGATTTGGTATTCTCACATCATAACACCTAACTGGTTGGGTATTTAGATGCTAATTGGGTATGGTGGAATGAAGATATGAGAAGTATGTCTGATGTATGCCTCTACTTAGGAAACTTGTTTATTTCCTAGTATAGGAATAAGTAGAGTTTTGTGTCCCCGCCAAGGAAAAATATATAGTAGCTAGTTGTGCCGCTTTCATCTTTTGTGTATGAAGCAAATGATGAATGGTGTGTAATCACAATAAAGGATCTAGTATTTCTTTGTGACAACACCAGTTCTATGTTTATTTCTAAATATCCCATCCAATATTCAAGAACCAAACATATTGACATATGACACCACTTCGTTAGAGACTTAGTTGAGTTGACCACTTTATTGTTGTAGCATGTCACACCCAAAAAAATAGGTATGTGAAATAGTAAAGGGATAAATTTTTGAATTATATTGGAAAGAAATGAAAAAAATTAATAAAACTTTAATTCAATTAGGGATATCTCTATTTAAAACATAATTTAACAAAACTATTTATATTTCAAATCAAAAAAATACATATCTAGGAAAAGGATTCATTTTACAACATGTCTCAGCATTTTCTACAAGAAATGATACAAGATGAAATGCAATTCATAACCTAAAGTTTTATCCATTTTCTTTGTCTTCAAGTCATACACCACGTTACCAAACTCTAATATAGATGTAAGGGAAAAAAGGGTGAACTATATGTAGCTCAGTAAGAGTATACTTTAGTTATTCATATTTTAATTTAATAATTCATGATGCATGTTATTTACAATAAATTTTTTGAATGGTATAATCATTAACAATATCATCATACAATGTGGAGATATTTTTAAATCACAATACATGCTCATTTAGTAAAAATTGTAATATGCGTTATCAATCAAATGTATGCAAACCCATATGTATTGGCAACTCAAATACATGGGCACATGCGTGGTCCACCATCGAGATTCATGTAGGTCCACCTCCAACCTTATGTATTATCATGATACATATGGTATACGTATCAATCAAGTCTACATCCTATGGGCCCTCGTCTATGGTCTAGAACACAATGGAAGGTCCAACTCTAAGGAAAATGTACAATCAACAAATCCAAGATCCAATAGATGGAAAAATCCAAACACAATGGGTCATTTCAACTCTAAGGCTCGTGTGAGAGATACTCCAAACACAACTTATCATTTCAACCCTAAGCCTCATGTGAGAGATACTCCAAACACAACTTATCATTTCAACCCTAATCCTCGTGTGAGAGAAAATCCAAACACAACAGGGGGTCCACCTCCGAGGCCTATGTACGAGCAACAAAATCGTAGTTAACAATCTATGCAATATTCCACAATCACATATCCATGACCAAAATAATATGTGATATCATATACATCCATAGATGAAAGACATCCAAGAATGTGTGGGTACCTGTAGTCTATTGAAAATAGTTTGTTGCAACTATAGTCTATAGGTACCATACTCCGCAAGATAACATACAGGTGTACTTCCCACGTTTAAAACCATTCGTATGAGGCATGTGGAAAATTCTTGGATGCCATGTTACATTTTCAATGCATTGTTTCATATCAACATTTCATACTCGTTCTGTATTCAAAATATTTCCAATATAAGCACAATGAAATATTTATAATGAATATCTCATTTTAAACAGCATTCATAATATTATAACATTACTTATAAAGATATGGCATCCAGTGTTTCACTTTTTTTCCTAATATATAATAACATTTCATTTATAAAAAAATGCATCAATTTTAAAAGTTAGAGTGAGAACCCCTATCTCGAATCCTTGACTCAAACACTCAGACATTTATCCGCAAAATTCCCTCTAAGATGTGCTGAAAAGCCAAAACTCTTGAAAATTTTTGAATTAAAATTGTTTTGACTATTTAATGGCAATTAAATTTTGAATTAAAATTCTTGGTTAGTTGGTTTTAATTTATTTAATGTATTTCAGTTTTTTCCTTCATTCTTCCATTTCTTTCTTTCTTCTCTTTCTATCTATTTAAATGACTTTCTTCTATTTCTATCTATTTAATGACTTTAGTTTTTGAATTTAATTTTTTTCTATATAAAGTTTGAAGTAGAAAATGGAAAAAGGAAAAAAAAAAGACGAGAAGAGAGAAAGAAAATAGAAAAGTTTCTCCAATAGAGTTAAGATACTTGGAAGTTCTAGAAATAATAAACTGTGGTGTAAGTTTATTATTATTTAATTGTTATATCTTAGGAGATAAGTTTTTGTAGTTTTCTAACATACACAATTAGCAAAAAACTTATCTTAAGAACATTATGTGATACATAGGCATCAATTCTTTACTCAATTTAAATTTTATATTATTTAAATTTTGTATTTATAATTTATACATATATTTATATTTTTTATTTCTAATTTTAATAAATTAATTATATTCTTAACCTGTTTTTCTAAGTATTATTTCTTATGTTCTTAAGATAATTAATTTATACTGTCATTTTTGGGCAAACGGTGACCGAATCAATTTTTTGGAACGCACCTAATTCTTCTCTCTTTAGAACTAATCATTATTATCTCTGTTCGTTTCTATTAATTTTCTACAGATTTCTTTTTATGATATTCTTAATAGTTGTGAAGCTTCTTTTGATACTCATGTTTCTTTTTAGTTCCTTTTTGTTTAGATTTTAGTTACTTCTCTTTAATTTTTTTTGTTTTCCAGTTTAACTTCTTGTAATTATATTTTGTTTCTTTAACTTTGATGTTTTCTTTACCCACGATTTTGGGAACTGTTTATATATATATATATTATTTCTATTTAACTTTTATTTTTAATTGTTTTAAGAATTGGTTGTAAATTGTTATTAGTAAAACAAAAAATAAGAAAAGATTATGTCTTATGAAATGAATACTCTATCGTCACGCATTTAAAATCCAGATTTGAATATTGTTGAACTACTGGGTGTGGTTCTAATATGAACTAAATGATGAGACCTTTTGTGCTCACGAGGTAACCCTAATTTTACCGATTTCTATTCCTTTGAACTATGATATGGTAGAGAAATCAAAGAAGTTTAATGTGAACATCAAGAGATGAAGGTGTAATATGATGTTCTATCTCACCATCTTGAATTTGGTAAAGTTCTTGACTAAAGAAACTCCCAAACAATCTGAAGGTGAACAAGATTTTCAGTCTACCAGTATTATTGAAGCATGGAAGCCTTCTCATTATCTATGTCAGAACTATATTTTGAATAATCTAAATGATTCCTTGTACGATGAGTACAATAAGGACAATACGACTAAAGACTTGTGGGAATCATTGGATAGGAAATATGAAACTAAAAATCACAATGCTATGAAATTTTTGGTTGGTTGATTTCTTGAATATAAGATGGTGGACTCTAAATCTGTATGCAGTCAAATATATGAAATCCAAGATATCTTAACAAAGATGTATGATGAGGGGATGGTACTTAGTGAAATCTTTCAAGTTGCAACTATTATTGAAAAGTTTCCCCTTCATGGATAGGGTTCAATGCGTACCTTAAGCACAAGTGAAGGGAAATGTCATTGATAGGATTCAAAGTGATAGAAGACAATAAGAATTCTTCTAAAAGAGGATATATCCCATCAGCATCCAAGGCTAATGTGATGAACATTGTCAAAGTTCTAAGAACGATAAGAATAAGGGCAAGGGCAAGTTAGGTAAAGGGTCTAACTTGGGACCTAGACAAGAAACTTTTAAGAAGTTATGCTTTAGGAGGATATTCTTTAACTGGTAGAGGATATTGCATGAAGCCTCAGACTTTAAGTTTCCAAAAATAAACAAGAATCGTGAGGCAAACATGGTTGATGACATAACTCAAGATATCTCTAATATTGACTTATGTGCAGTAATTTCTTAGGTGAACTTGGTGCTATAAAACCCAAAGGAGTGGTGGATTGATAATAGTGCAACAAGGCATGTATGCTTAGATAAAGAGTTATTCACTACTTCAAAACCTGTGAAAGATGGAGAGAAGCTCTTCATGGAAAATTCTACCACATCAACCATTGAAAGGCAAGGCCAAGTCAAACTAAAGAAGAACTCTAGGAAGAAGCTTAAATTAAAAAATGTTCTCTAAATGCTGGGAATCCGTAAGAATCTTTGTTATAGCTTATTGCTAAATAAGTATAGCTTTTGGATAGTGTTTGAATTTGATATGGTCATTTTCACCAAAAGTGGGATATTTGTAGGAAAGGGTTTGTATCTGATGGGCTATTTAAACCTACTGTAATAATTGTAAAAGCTAAGAATATTGATAAGATTAATTTTTCTGCTTATTTTCTTGAGTCTTCCAACTTATGGCATGGTTGATTAGGTCATGTTAACTATGATACATTATGTTGACTAATTAACATGGAACACATACACACATTCCAAATAGATTCAAAGCATAAGTGTGAGACTTGTATTAAGGAAAAAATGACTAGGTTGTTCTATCATTCGATTGAAAGGAACACTAAACCCCTTGACTTAATCCATAGGTATATATGTGATTTGAAATTTCTTCAAACAAAGGGTGGAAATATGTATTTTATTACGTTTGTTTATGATAGCACAAAATATTACTATATATATTTGCTTAAAAGCAAAGATGAAGCTATGGAGAAATTTATTCATTATAAAATAGAATTTGAGAATCAACTCAATAAGATGATAAAAGTAATACACAATATGTAATGGTGAATATGAAGCAACTTTTGCTAAATTCTGTGTGCAACATAGAGTTATGCATAAAACCACAGCTCCTTGTTCACCTCAGCAAAATGGAGTTGCTGAATATAAGAACCGTATGTTGACAGAAATAATGAATCTATTAAGTTCTAGGTTTCCATAGAAATTGTCGGAGAAAGCTATTTTGTCAGTTACCTACCTTTTAAACAAGATACCTCAAAAAAAGATACATAAGACACCATATGAATTATTTAAAAGAAGGTATCTTCCTATAAATACTTACGAGTGTGGGGGCTTCTTGCTAAAGTATTCGTACCTATACCTAATAAGGTGAAGATAGGTCCAAAAATGATAGATTTCATCTTCATTGGATATACATATAATAATAGTGCTTATCGGTTTCTTATGCATGAGTCAAAGATCCCAAACATACATAAGAACACGATAATGGAATCAAGGAATGAATCATTCTTTGAACATGTATTTCCAGGTAAATCTCATGGAGAATCAAGCTTGTCTAAAGAAACTTATGAGACTATGAATAAAGATAGTCAAGAAAATGAACCTGAACAAGAGGTTAATGATCATGTTAAGGTTGAACTCAGACTTAGCAAGAGGGCTAGGACAGAAATGTCCTATGGTCCATATTTTTTGACCTACTTGCTAAAAAGTAAGCCTCAAACCTATGAACAAGCTATGAATTTTTCTTAAGTTCCTCAATGGCAAGAAGAAATTAATAGTAAAATTGAGTTTATTCTGTAAAATCACACTTAGGAACTAGTTGATTTACCTCCAAATAGTAAAACACTAGGGTCCAAGTGGATTTTTATGAGAAAACATAAATCAAATGGATCAATTGAAAAGTACAAGACCAGGCTTGTAATTAAGGGATATAAACAACACGATGGCCTTGATTACTTTGATACTTATTCTCTTATGATGAGAATAACATCATAAGGATGTTAATTGCTATCACTGCTCTCCAAAATCTTGAAATACATTAAATGGATCTAAAGACAGCCTTTCTAAATGGAGAGTTACATGAAGAAATCTACATGGACCAACCTAAGGGTTTTTTATGCCTAGAATAAGAATGAAAGGTCTATAAATTGGTGAAGTCTTTATATGGCTTGAAACAAACACCAAAATAGTGGCATGAAAATTTTGATAATGTCATGAGAACAAATGGATTTAAAATCAATGAATGTGATAAATGTTTGTATGTTAAGGACAAAGAAGATGGTCATGTTATCTTGTGTCTTTACATTGATTACATGCTAATTATGGGTATTAATGATCAAATCTACTAAGACTGTGTTGAATTCAAGGTTTTATATGAAAGGCATGGGGCTTATTGATGTAATTCTAAGAATTAAGGTATCAAGGGTATCGAGCGGTCTCATTCTAAGTCAATGTCATTATGTTGAACAAATACTTGAAAAATTCAACAATGGTGATTCTGAAATTGTGAGACCACCAGTAGATGTAAATCTTATGTACTTGATGAGTTGTACAAGACTAGACACAAATTATGCTGTAAGTAAACTAAGTAGATACACTAGTAATCTATAATCTGATCACTGGAAAAGGTATTACAAGACTACCCAGATACTTAAGATATACACATAGCTATGGATTGCATTACACAAGATATCCAGTTGTATTAGAAGGATACAATGATGAAAATTGGATATCTGACATGAAAGACTCAAATTCTAACAGTGGATGTGTATTCATACTAGATGGTGTAACTATTTTATGGAAGTCCTCTAAATAGATATGCATTGCTAGATCCACGATGGAATTTGAGTTCATCGCTTTGGATAAATATGGCGAATAAGCCAAATGACTACTCAATTTTTAAGAGGGTACTCCTAAGTGGGTAAAGCCTATACCTATAATATGCATCCATTATGATAGCCAATCTGCTATTGGTAGGGCATAACGAAATATGTATAATGGTAAGTCTCAACATATATGTTATAGAAATAATATCATTAGACAACTACTCTCAACTAGGATTATCTTTGTTGATTAGGTGAAGTCAAAGGATAACATAGTAGATTTCTTAACTAAAGGGTTAAATAGAGAGTTAGTTGACAAGTCATCGAGAGGAATGGGATTGAAGCCCATGAATGAATAAGGATTTGCAAACTAAACCCAACATATTTGATTGGAGAACCTAAGATCTAGGTTCAAAAGGAAAAACTAATTATAAAGACTTAGTGAGGTCATGATGAGCAGAATCGGGATTGCCAAAAACTTTGATGCCATCCCCGGCAACGGCGCCAAAAACTTGATGAGCAGAATCGAGATTGCCAAAAACTTTGATGCCATCCCCGGCAACGGCGCCAAAAACTTGATGAACGAAAACCGGCATCGCCGATCCTGCCAATACTTTGGTTTTATATTTATAAAACTCTCGCAAGTGCATGAATCATTTCGTAGAAAATGATAAGTATACTCCCAAGTTCGATCTAAGGAAGGAATGTATGTGGTTTTTAATTTATTATTCAAACTTTTAAAAACGAAATTAAATCCTAAACATCCTGTCACGATATTTTGGGTTTTGTGTTTTTAATCTACTAACATAAAAATAAACATAGATTCAATAAATATTTATGCAAATTTTATCATTTATAATAGTGGAGTATTTATGGATATAATAACTAAGTTAATTATGCTTGCTCATATTATTTAGGTTATTAAAGATATGAATTGATATTTATTGATTCTCCCTTTTTTGTATGAATACCACCTTTGGTGGGGTTAGATATTCTTTGTTAACTAAACAAATAAATTAACACCTATGGGTGGGGTTGATAACTAATTTGGTTAATTATATTAATTCCTTTTTCTAAGAGATTGAAAATGAACCATTTAAATGCCACATTTGGTGGGGTTAGACAATTTAAACTTTATTCAAGGTGTCCAAATTAAACCTAAGAATTTAATTATCCGAGTACTAACTTTCAAGTTTTAAAACCACTACTCAAAACATGTTGTCAATACATTTTCAGATAATAATTCTTATAAAAAATTTTGAAATAGAGCTTCACTCTAACTACCGGGCGATTGTACCAACAAATAAAAGAGCACTACTCTAAATCAGACCGGATAACTAAACCTTAAAATCTAATTTTCATATTTAAGTTTGTAATGAAAAATAATATATTTCTCTCTAACATTCTTAATATAAAATCTTGAATAAAAATAAAATCAATTCATTTTAAAGATTTTCACCTATTTAATATTTCGCAAGCATAACAACGTTATTATTATATGATGTTTACAAACAGCCAGCACAGTTAAATTCAATCACAGACAAATTAAATATAACATGTAAGAATAAAGCATAAAAAATAACTGTAAAGAAAATAAAATCCTTACAGAACTTCGATGCTATTCCCGTTAGTAGAAAACCTCCAAGCGGAATTTGCACTCCCATTTATTGAATCGAAAAGCAAATAAATTACAAAAACATAACTAGTTCTTCTCAAAAAGAGAAGAACTCTAAAACTAAGAAAAATTAACTAAAAACTAAGAAAAACTAAAAACTAAGAAATGGAAGAAAGAAAGAGAGAAGAGAATGTGTTTTGAGGTGTGTTATGAAATGAAGAGAAGGGGGTATTTATAGGTGAGAATGGGGAGAAAAAGTGAGTGAAAAAATGTTAAAAAATTGTGAAAACGTGGAGTGCAATTGCTGAGGTCATTGATGACGTCATGGGGGTGAATGCACGCGAAAATGAGGCGAAATGACAGCGGCGCGCGCGGAAGGCAGGCGCAGCGTGCGGGGGAACAGTAACAGCGTACTACGACGCACGCGGATCTGGAGCAAGGCGCGCACTAATGCGCGCGGACGTGGGGCGTGCTGCGCGGCGGCACGATTTTCTCCTTTTGACCCATTTTGTCCAATTTTTTCATATTTATTGACCTTTCCCCATTTATTTATTAATATATTTGTGATGTATTGCTTCCAGTATTCCTCTTTGAGTCTTTAAGTTACATTTTTAAGCGAAAATACCTGAAAAACAATAAAAATACCCGTGATTCCAAAAAAGATAAATTTATATAAATATATGATAAAACATATAAATATATATATTTTTAATCAATTAATGTGCATAAAAATCATGTTAATTTTGGTGCTTTTTGAGCACTCATCAGGTCACTATAGGGGTTTGTCCTCAAGTCCATTCCTATGATGAAAATAGTGATACCTGTAAGATACAGGGTAAGTAAAGGTTTTTAATGATTCTTATGAAGAGAATACCATGTAGAGTATACAGATTACTCTTTGCACATTACTTTTAAAGATAAGAGATCACCTATATGAAGGAAAAGTAGGGCCGCTTCAAAAAAGAATTGTACATGGCATAATTCTTTAGAGACTTTCATAGGACCATGGATATGTTTATAGGCAAAATAAATATAATAGTAAGAACTGGATTTTGTCAGGAACAACTCTCTTGTAAAGTTCTTCATCGCTTACATAAATGGAAAAATAGGTACATGTGTATGTAATTGTCTTTACCTTAAGTTTATCACACAATATTGACCCGTTGGTGATTGCACCACATCACGTGGTGATAGAGCTTTGAAGTAAAGTCGAATTTGAAGATTGGATCATAGTTGTTATGAAAACAATAGTGGAGGTAGCTTAGGTAAAGTTGAGCATGGTGCTTTAACTGGTAGAGCTATTTACATTACATAGTAAATTAGATACTATTGAGAGGTTTCCTTAAGTAATCTTCGATGTTATCACATATGTATGAATTTTATATGCGTTTATCACGTTATATTACAGTGTTTGGTGATTACATATAATGTGAGTACAATCAACATTACATCCCAATATGTTTTTTACATATGAGAATTTTATTACGATTAGAAATCATTTCTTTCTCATCGCATGTTATCTTTTTATTACTGCTGAAGCCATGATGTGTTTTGCCTATTAAACTATCAGACTGTTTCTTTCTTTTTTTATTATCTATTTGTTCTTGTTCTATTGTTTTTCTATCTATGCTATTTTCAAGATTAGGGTAAGTCCTAATGAGTTAGTATTCCCTTGTTTTGGTTGTGCACCAGGTCCAGTATTCTTTCAACCTTTTCTAATACCTCTAAGAATTCCATTTTTTTTTGTTTGAATTATATGTATAAAGTGTACATATATTTAAGTGTTTAATTGTTCAAATGACATTAAAAATTAAATCACTAATTTATAAAAAAAATTATTGACTTAAATTGTAAGATTGAAGAAAAATATTTTTTGATAAAAAAGTGCTAAATTGAATTATGTAAATGTTTATTTTTCTGATTTGTAGTTAAGTATTTAGTTTTATATTAAAAAAATTAAATTTTATCTTAAAATATATATACACTTAGAAAATTAAATTTGACTTTAAGTTCTTTTTATTTGCTAATGTACTTTTATAACAATATTAGTTGATAATATAAATAAATAAAATGCTTTACATTATTAATATATCACTTAATGCTAGTTATATGTCATAAATTTAATAGTTATTTTTATTTTAGTAAAATCTAATCAAAGTTCAAAACACTTATGTCTACTTAAGTGATTTTATTTGGGTATCATTCTAGGAATATTTTCAATTATAATGGGACTTTAAACTAAAATTATAAATTATTTAACTTTTACATTACCTAAGATATGCTTGATAAAATGAACATGTGTGTTCCCTTGATAGAACAAACTTGTAATATGAAAGTGCGAGATTTGAACTCCACTGAAGATTGTTGCAATCGTAAATATTGTCAATACCAATTCAACGACCATAATTTTTTACTCAATATTTTACTCTTTTATCTCAACGGTTAAGATTTAAATAATCAATTTTCTCTTTCTTTTCTCTTATATATTATGACTATTGAGGTTGAGTGTGATAAATTGTATAATAAATCAGAACAATTGATCTTATATGTACACATATATGGTAAATGTTACCCATACAAATTATTTTAAATAACAATTTTAAAAAAGTCATAAACAATCATTGAATTCAGTCTATTTAACGATAAATATGTTTTTTTGTTTGATTTGATTTTAATAGTTATTCATTAAATTTAAATTTTAAAATATGATAGGATATACATTATTGATTTAGATTATTATATGGTTAAGATAATCTATTAATGTCAATTATTATATCTATTTGTATCTAGAGCATGCCTATATATATAAATATTAAACAGTTTTCCATTAAATTCATTTATTTGAAAGAAATATTTTTATTTACATTCCATTAAATGATACACATAATTATAATTATACCTTCTTTTTTTGAAGCATGACGTATAACTTCTCAACTTCTCATGTGATTTGATGGAATATATATTGATATTGTAATGCTTGAGTTCATTTTAATTATTTCTAAAAAATTTGCACAATCATTAAATTGAATATATAAAAAACTCATCAAATGAAATTATAATGTTTAATACTTTTAAAGTTTAAAATAACTAAATATAAAAAAAAATATGAAAATAAAGGTATTTTTCTTTCAAAATACGCCTTTTATATTAGTTAGTTATTAGTTAATAGAGAAATTAAAAATAGATAATAGATAATAGATAATAAATTGAAACATACAATTCCACACTAAAATAGCACATGTGAATTTATTTTTAGCATTTTGTCTAAAGACGAGAGAATATGATCTAAAGATTTTTAAATTAAGAAAAGAGTTAAACATGATTTTGATGCTTTTTGGAAGGTTCATGAAGATTTACTTATGGTTCACACTTGTGGTAAGACTCATTTATTCCTCATTTTAGGTGGTTGGAATCACAACAAAAGTATAAAGGTTTACTTGTTTTTCTGTTGGTTTTTTGTAGTTAGAAAAAGTCCTTTGGTGGTAGTGAAATTCGTAGGTTAAGACTTTCTAGTGAAAGGTTATACATGATAGGCTTTAGTAGTAGCACGGAGACATCCTAACTCGAATGACACCTATGTAGCAATCCTCTTCATTTAGCTCCTCATCTACGAATAATATTAAATAGAGAAAAAAAATAAAAATAGAAACCAATCCTTAGTAAAACAAATAATTAGACTTGTTGGTATTTTAATAAAAGAAAGAACTAGCAAATGGTAGAGCATCCAACCAATAAGTCATGGTAAAAATACTATACTTTTGGTTACAACATTGCCCTCTCTATAGATATTAGAACAGTGAAAGTTCATGCGAGTAACTTTATCTAAGCAATAAGTCCAAGCATAATACCATTTCAATGGTATCGATAACGATTGAGTCCAAAAAAGAGTGACAACATAAGCAGAGTTCAACCCTAACCTAAATCTCTACCACCTAAAAGTGGTAGCATACATCATTGCGTGAATGGCCATCGTGAATTCTGCCTAAAAGCATAATAGATCCCAAGTAGGGTACAAAACTATCCCTTAACAAAGGATCTTAAGGTCCAAAAAACACATGCCCAACCCAACAAGCCCGGTAACCCAAAAATAGGCAAACATTCTATATGACATAAAGATATGTAAACACACCTAGTATATATAGAGAAAAGATAAGGTAATACTTATGTACTCAAGCTTGTAACATACCTCATTTATCTCCATAAGACATCTAAAATAAAAAGAAAAGGAAAAGCATGCAAAAGATGAACATTAAACACTAAGAGACAAATAGAGAACCAATACTCAACATACTAAGTCAAGAAAGAACAACCTAGGCAAATAGAGGAGATGAAGTTTATATGTTATGGCATATGAATGACAATATTATAGAAAGATAAATCCTAATACTTTGACCTAACTTGGTGAAATCATATGACATGATACTAATGAAAAAGGCCACAAAATAAGAGTTAAGCAATAATCAAGGCAAACACCCATGAAAAATAGGTCAAAGCAACTAGTAGAGAAGAATACTAGTTAAAGATTAAAAAACCATGCATAGCAACAAATAAAAAAAATAACACACTATGCTAGGGAAAGAAAAAATGAAAAATAAATATGCATGAATAAGAATACAAGAAACATTCAATCAACAAAAAATCATGGAGATAAAAAATCTCATAGAACAATAATAGCCCATTCAACTTGAGATAAAGGGCATAAACATACAAGGTGTACATATGTGTAGATAGATCTCTATAATCGAGCACCCAGGTGGTTAAGACTCAAAAAGGGTGACCCACTCTAATATCAAATGAGATTTTTATACGTCGAAACAATTATAGCAAAGTCAATTGAACTTTCAATCCAAATAGGCATTTGACACCTAGATGAGAAGTGGAAACACCAACCCATGCATTCTTTTCATGAACTCCATTCTAGCTTGGCCGAGAAAGCCCCATAAAATGAATTAAGCGGATAGTACAATGAAAGAACAATAAAGATAAGATGCTTAATTCAACACACTATAAAACATCCAGTCAATGAAAAAACACACAAGTGACTGTGTGCCTCACAAGCTCTTGTCTAGTCTAGTAACATGCATATGCATGACAAACATCACATAACATGTGAATCAGACAAACATACTAGAAAAATTATAAAGGATTTCCAATCAATTCAAGACCTCATATGCAGGAATATAATTAGTATATGATGATTGTACTATCACGACTTACAATTATACATAACACAACATAGAATGAAGTAAACCTATATAGATTCTCTACTTATGTGCCTATGTGGTAACATCCTTGAGTTGCTTAAAATGAATACTCGATAGATAAGTATAAACGCAAATACCTCTAAAACGTGATACACCTACCTTAACTACCTTTGTAGCCATTGCTTGCTGCCTTTGTAACACCCGATCAAAGTAGATCCAAGCTCATCCTTGGAGCTTCATCACCATGCGATATGATCAACTACTGATGGCTTTACCACCTAACATGAAAACACGTTATGACATCCTAACATCTAGCCGACACACAATACACCAACACATGGGCTTTTCACCTATGCTCAACGTTTCAACCTTGTAACACTTAGCCAACACATTGTTCACTACTAAATATGAGAATTCTTACATCCTTGTAACCACCAGCCAACACACGACATCCCACCACAATCCATAAATATCAAAAAAACACTTAAGGTAATTAGGTAAATGAAATGAGATTCCTATCTAAACACTGAGATTAACTCCTAAAAATGATATGGTTCTCACTAGCCAACCATACATTTTACCTCTAATCAAAAACTCACTCAATCTCACATTTCTCTTTATACTTAACTCAATGTTTTATGAAAAAGAGTGACTCCTATTTGATGTCCTACATTACAAAGAGCCTACACTATTTTTGGGGCCTGACACTTCGAAGGAAAAGGGACCACGAATGGATCAAAAACGTTTTGTGCCAAACTTGTAGAGTTGCCCCCTAATTATGGCTTGGAAAATAAGAAGGTTGAGATGGGATTTTGTAGGAAAATATTCAGCCTCTCAAACCTTCCTCAGCCATCCTCGTCAACCCTTAACTACCCAAGGTCAAGGAAACTAGCTATTATACACTCGCTGACCAAGCACAAAACAAAGGGTGGCGAGCACCCCGGTAAGGTAACTATAATATAATGTTGACAATCCAAAATAAACAAAGTCTCTAATGGGACACTAGGACAACAAAAAAAGTCCTCAACGAGACACCTTGCTAACAAAAACCCAACAATGAAAATTATAAGTCCCGTTGTACTTGTGTCTATGTGTTGTCTTCTAATGTACAAAACATGATGTCTATTATTTTACTTAGTGTTTTACCTTCCTCTGTGTAAGGTTGGTTACTACAAATTAGTAATTCACACATGTGCATAGTTAGGTGCACTTTGTATGAAAGCATGTGTACACACACCACAGAGTTGATTTTCGTAGTGTGTATACTAGATAGAGTGTTGGTTGTTGGTAAGCGACCTGACATATTTATGTATAATATTTTACATGTTTTGAGTGTGGATATTTATGGATAGTACTCAACATTTTTGGAAACGAAAAAATGTAACTTTCTAGCACATTACCACCAAGCTCGCCACCACCTTCACCACCACCCTTGGCAAGGTGGTTGGCCCAGGTGGCCGGCAAGGTGGTCAATGAGATGCCAAAACCGAGCCCTACATATCCCCTCATTTCTCTCTTATTTATTGATGAATTCTTATAAAACACAAAAATTACCATAATTTAATTTACTTTAATTGATTAAATAGATTTATATTTGTATGATTTTATCATATTTTTATATAAATTTGTCTTTTCGGAATCACGGGTATTTTTATTGTTTTCTAGATATTTTAGTTTAAAAATAACTTAAAAACTCAAAGAAAAATAATGGAAGTAATACATCACAAATATGTTGAGAAAAAATGAAGAGAAGTAAAAAATTAGAAAATTGGACAAAATGGGTCCAAACGATCAAAAATGTAAAAAAATGCCGAGTCCCACGCTCGCACCACATGCACAACTAGCACACACCAGCATAAGCCCAGCGCACGCATGCTCCGAGTTCTGCACATGCTAGCATAGTCTCGCTCCTATCCCGCATGCCCCCTTCCCTCATTTTAAAAATCACCCCTCAAAAATCACAAAACTCTCTCTCTAACTTTTTCTCTCTAGTTCTTAGTTTTTTATAGTTTTAAATGTCATGTATTTTTTAGAAGAACTAGTTATGCTTTTATAGATTTCTAGCTTTTGATTCAATAAATAGAAATACAAATCTCTTTGGAGGTTTTCAAGTAACAAAATTAGCATCAAAGTTTTGTAAGGATTATTTTGAGGTTTAATTTTAAAATGAGTTCTTTACAATTATTTTTTTATGTTTTATTCTTATATATTATGTTTAATATGTCTATGATTAAATTTAACATGGCTAGCTATTTATAAATATATAATAATAATAATGTTATTATGCTTGTGAAATATTAAATAGGTAAAACATCTGTATAAAATAAATTGATTTTGTTTTTATTCAAGATTTTATATCATAAATGTTAGATAGAAATATATTATTTTTCATTATAAACTTAAATCTAAAAATTAAATTTTAAGGTTTAATTATCTAGTCTGATTTAGAGTAATATTATTTTATTTGTTGGTGCAATTACCTAGTTGTTAGTATGAAGCTCTATTTCAAAAGCTTTTATAAGAACTATTATTCAAAAATATATTGACAATATATTTTTAGTAAGAGTTTTAAAACTATAAAGTTAGTACTCGGATAATTAAATTCTTAAGTTTAATTTGGACACCTTAAATAAATTTTAAAATGTCTAACCCCACCAAAGGGGGCACTTAAATGGTTTATTTTCAATCTCTTAGAAAAAAGGAATTAATTTAATTAACCAAATTAATTATGGACCCTACCCAAAGGTATTAATTGATTTTTTTAATCAACAAATAATATCTAACCCATGAAATGTGATATTCATATAAAATAGAGGGAATCAATGAATATCAATTTATATCATTAATAACTTAAATAATACGAGCAAGCATAATTAAATTAATTATTATATCCATAAATACTCCACTTTTATGAATAATAAAAACTTGCATAATTTTTATTGAATCATGTCTATGTTTATTTATTTGTTATTAGATTACGAAACATAAAAATTAGAATATGGTGAAAGAATGTTTAAGATTTAATTTCGTTTTTAAAATTTAAACAATAAATTAAAAAAATATATATATTCCTTCCATATATTGACTTTAGAAGTATATTTGTCATTTTTTATAAAATGATTCGTACACTTGTGAGAGTTTTGTAAATATAAAACCAAAGTATATGGTTATTATTAACCCAATGATATTCTTGTTACTTTATCATGTTTTTGGCGTTGTTGTCAGAAAAGTAATAATATTTTTAAATTATTTAGCAAATTTAAAAAAAACAATTGTGTTATAAATAGTGATGTTTTTAGATAAAAAATAAAAATAAAAAAATTTAAATAAATCTTAGTGATTTACTGTTCATAAAAAGAAAATATTAAATTTAAATTAATTTAATATAACTATTAAATATATAAAAAAATCTATATATGTAGTCAATCAAAAATTTGATATTTAAAATATAAAATTTAAATTTAAAAAAACATAAATAAACAATAAATCAAAAATTCTAAATTCTAAATTTAAAATTTAGAAATAAATTAAAATTTTAGATTTAAAAAAATTGAAATAAATAGTAAATAAAAAAATTAAATTTTAAATTTTAAAAAATTCTATATAAAAAATAAATTAAAAACATTAAAATTAAAATTTGAATTTAAAATTTTTTAAAAAATATAAATAAACTGTAAATCAAAAAATTAAAAAAAAACAAATATCAATATCTAATGTTTCGGATACTGTTATGTGAAGAGTAAATCCAAAAATTAAAAATTTAATATATTGAATAATTTTCTTTTCTAAAATAATTAAAAAATAAAAATTTTAAAAACTAATTTTATAAAATAAAAAAAATAAAAAAAATTATTTTCAATTCTTAATTTTCTTTTCATTTTTAAATTTATTTTTTTAAAAAAATAATTGTGAAATAGTTTCAAAAGTAAGTGTATAAAAGATTTCTATCTAGAAAACTAGTTATTGGAAGCTATTGTGCCCTAATATTTCTTGGAAATATTGTTCTGTCTAAGAGTATAGTTTTTAAAGAGGTTTTGACACACCATTCTTTCCTAAGAGCACTCTTAATTAAATATTGATTAAGTTATTAATAAAAAAATTAATGAATTTTTAACTTTTACTTTTAATTTTAATTTTAAAAAATATTAACTTAATTTTTACCTTAGATTTTAATTATTAACTTAACAATGATTAACTTCTTTAGATTTTATTAATTTTAGTTTATTCCTATTTATTTATTATATAGTATTTATGTGTACTAACTTGTATGATATAACATGTATAAAAATGTGTTTGTATTATATATTAAATAGAGTGTATTATATTTTGTACAATTTAATCATATATATTTACATGTATAAAAATATGTTTGTATTATATATTAGATAGAGTGTATTATATTATGTACAATTTAATCATGTATATTAATATGTTTGTATTATATATTAGATAGAGTGTATTATAAATACTTATTCTGTATAATCTAATCATGTATATTTATTTGTAAAAAAATAGGTTTGTATTATATGATAGATAGAGTGTATTATAAATACGTATAGTTTAAATATGTATAATTATATGTATCAAAATTTGTATAGAAGTTATTTGTATTATATATATTGTAAAATCTGTATAATTATTTTATTTTTTTTACTAAAGCTATCTCTATAATTTTAAAAATTTTAATAACAATTTGTGATAAAAGGAGGTAGTCTCTTTGTTAGATCTAGGTGCAAATGTGTTTTGATGTCTTAGTTATTTGACTTGCACCTAGAAATGAGTTATATAAAATCCACAATCATGTCCCTAGTTTGAAGTAAATAAATTTTAAAAATTCATAGGACATGACTTAAAAAGTATAGTTAGATAAAATTTTCCTACCTGTAGTTTGATTGACTCAATGATGTGAAACAACCTATCATTTTAGGTAATTTTTATTTATTTGTTTTATTTATTTAATTTATTTTAGTTTAATTGCATATGAATAATTTTAGAATGTTAAAACTAAAAATATTTGTTGAGATATTAGATGTTCATAGCGATCTGTCTCTGTGAACTTTAATGATGAACATGAGGGATGCACCTACATTTCTCCATCACTACTTGCATGTACATTCTCAGGAAATAGATAACTTTTCTTCTCTTTTCTCTTTTCTCTAATTGACAATTGTTACATTGAGGACAATGTAAGTTCTAGGTTGAGGGTGGTGAAAAGTTACCATGCTTAATTTCAAAAATATAAACAATTTTTTAAACAATATTTGTTCACATTTTCATTTTGTATTATGTTTGATTTTATTTTCTTTGTGTGGTTTAGTGATTTTTAGAATTTTAGGGTTAATTTTTAAAACATTTCTCACAAAAATGTATAATGTTTTTAAATAATATTTAAGTAAATAGTTAAGTCTTTTCCACTGTTAGATTAATTTTTTAAAAAATATCATAGAGTATATAGTAATTAGTTAGTTTTTATTGTGACTAGAATTTCTTGATAAGGTGTAGAAATTATATCAAACCCAAAATCGATGTTTATAAATTAAATAGCGAAGACTACCTTTGTGAGAAATATTTTGAGCCCATTATCTTTTATTCCTAGTGATAAATATTATTTTTTCTACTCTAAACTCTTTTCCTTTTTTTCAGCATTATTAGATGATCTCTATAGGACTTAGCATTGAATGTCTAGATTTTTACATCTTAAGGAAGTGTTATATATTAATTTTTAATTTGCTTAGATTAAATTATTTAAATAGAAATTGATAGTATATGTCTTTCTTCATTCATGCGGGACTTTTATTAAAAAAGAGATATATCTATAGTTACCTAAACAAATACAAACATAAAAGTCAAATATTAACCATTCACCTTACCATATAAAAAATGTACAATCTGTACATAGGTTCACTCTCTAAAAGAATGGATTCTTTTATAAAAAAAAGAATATAAGAAAAAGAAAAAAGATAGAAAGATAGAAAGATAGAAAGATAGAAAGATAGAAAGAAAGAGAGAAAAATGAATAGTATAATCTATATACTATGACCCAAAAAGCCTAAATAGTATTGAGAAATGGTTTAATGCAAAAGAAAATATAGGAAGTAATTCCTTATGAAGTCATTTCATTTTCCTACATTTTCTAAAAGGCATATTATTTTATATTTTTATTTGATGAATTTGATTGATGCATGAAAGTAATGTATACTATTTAATAAATCCTTACATTTGATTCCTTTCATGAGATCAACATTAAAATAACACTTTTATCCTTTCTTCTTTATACATATGCAAACATATTAGTTCATTTCTATGCATTAGCTCTTTTCCATATAAATTAGTATGAATGTTTGAATACATAGAATTCAGTGTTTTTGAGAGTATTGACTTGTGAGGAATATAATCAAAGCGAATTCAGACTCTTAACACTATGTTTGGGTAAAATTAAATTGATACATTTTTTCTATGAAATATGAAAATAATTTTCAACTAATTATTAAACATATCATGAATGTTTAAGAAGTTGAAATAATCTATGCTTAAGATTTTAATTATGATATTTGAAAGAGATTATAAGCATGAGATATTTTTGTATTTCATTTCTTTAATTTATTTTAGTCTCTTTACTTTATTTTAAATTTTAATTAACTTCTTTTTTTTCATTTTTTTGTTAATGTTTGTGGATATCATTACTAAAAACCTTCACGAGACTTAAACTCATCCACTAAGGCAACCTAGGAGTTTAATAGCTCGTTGCATATGCTAAATGCAACCGTGTGAGACCACGGAAGTGATTTAGGATAGTTTAATTTTTAATTTTTATTTTAGCTTTTACCGCTTCTTTTGCCAAGGGACTAGAAAGACGTAGGTTGGGGGTTGTGATAAGTACTTAAAAATACTAAAATTACCACGATTTATTACACTTTAATTGATTAAATAGATTTATATTTGTGAAATTTTATAATATTTTTATATAAATTTGTCTTTTCAGAATCACGGATATTTTTATCATTTTTCAAGTATTTTTGTTCAAAAATAAGTTAAATACTAGAGACAATACATCACAAATATGTTGAGAAACAAAATGAAGAAAATTAAAAAAATGGAAAAATAGGACAAAATGTCAAAAATTCCGCGTCCCAAGAATGCACCACGTGCACGCAGCAAACACAGCTAGCACACGCACGTTCGAAGTTCTATTTACACCAGCACGCCCGTGCTTATCCTGCACACGCCAACACGTGTCTGCCATAAATCTTACACCCCTACACCCTTGTTAGCCTGTCCAAACGCGTCTAAAATCAATTTTTTGAGATATTTTCCAATTCTTTTGGCCTTTTCCTCATCTATAAAAGGACCATCTTTTTTAGGAGAACTAGTTATGCTTTTATAGATTTATAGTTTTTGATTCAATAAACAGAAATGCAAATCCGTTTGGAGGTTTTATACCAATAGAATTAACATCAAATTTCTATAAGGATTATTTTGAGGTATAATTTTAAAATGAATTCTTTACATTTAGTTTTTATGTTTTATTCTTATTTTTTATGTTTAATTTGTCTGTGATTAAATTTAACATGGTTGGCTGTTTGTAAATATGGTATAATAATAATGTTGTTATGCTCGAGAAATATTAAATATGTAACATTTTTATAAAATAAATTGATTTTGTTTTTATTCAAGATTTTATATTAAGAATGTTAGAGAAAAATATATTATTTTTCATTACAAACTTAAATCTAAAGATTATATTTTAAGGTTTAAATATCCTGTATGATTTAGAGTAGTTCTCTTTTATTTGTTGGCATAATCGTCTGGTAGTTAGAGTAAAACTCTATTTCAAAAGTTTTTATAAGAACTATTATTTGAAAACATATTGAAAACATATTTTTAGTAATGGTTTTAAAACGTGAAAGTTAGTACTCGGATAATTAAATTCTTAGGTTTAATTTGGATTATTGGAATAAAGTTTATAATATCTAACACCACCAAATGTGGCATTTAAATGGTTCATTTTCAATCTCTTAAAAAAAGAATTAATTTAATTAACCAAATTAATTATCAACCCCACCCATAGGTGTTAATTGATTTGTTTAATTAACAAAGAATATCTAAACCCGACATATGTGGAATTTATATGAAAAAGATTTATAAATCAATAAATATCAATTAATAACTTTAATAAGCTAAATAATATGAGAAAGCATAATTAATTTAATTATTATATCCATAGATACTCAACTCTTATTAATGATATAAATTTGCATAATTGTTTATTTTATCATATGTATGTTTATTTTTTTGTTATTAGATTAGGAAACACAAAAATCAAAATATTGTGACAGGATGTTTAGTATTTAATTTTGTTTCTAAAAGTTTGAATAATAAATTAAAAATCACATATGTTCCTTCCTTTGATCGACCTTGGGATTATACTTGTCATTTTCTATAAAATGATTCATGTACTTGCAAGAGTTTTACAAATATAAAACCAAAGTATCTATAAGATCGGTATTGTTAACCCAATGTCAGTCTTGTGTTCATCATTTATCCACATTTTTATTGTCATACTCTACCAAAAATCATACCGAGATTTATATCTTCTTTTGAAATCCTTTTGGTGAGATTATATTTGATTATAGGTCGTTTAGTGTGATTTGTGATCAAATCATTTTATGTGTGAGTATATGGTTTGACTATGTGTCTCCCATACTCGATTTGACATTAGTAGTGAACTGTGTGTCCCATGAGGTTGTAAGTTGATACACTTCTTGTTACTGATCTTTGGTTACCAATCACACCATATTTGATGGTATTGGCTATGGAGGAAAAATGTGTTAGCGTGTCAAACCATATCATTGCAAAAACAACAAGTAAAGAGCAGTAGTACGTAGTTAAGACGAAGGTTCTGGATGATAGAGGTAAAAGTAATTTTACTATCTATTGGCATTGTAACTTATTTATTGTTTAGTGAATTATTTGTTATTGAGTGATTACCTTAAGCAACTAGAGGATTATAGCATATATATATGTCTCTATATGGGTTTACCTCGTTATATCAAGTGTTATGCACGATCACTTATTGAGCTAGTATAATATGAGTTTGTTGTTTTAATGTCTTGACATATTGAAGCATAAACTGTGATTGGAAAGAATTTATTATTTACTTGTTTATGTTATTAATTTATAATATATGTGATTAAAGTTTATCTGTTTTTGATATTATAAATTTTTTGATTATGTGCTTTTGTTCTGTGAACTATAATAGTGTTGTTATACTTTTCTATTTTTTGCAAGTTAGGGTAGAGTCCTATAGGAATCTGTATCTCATTACCCTTGTCGTATATCGGGTCATAGAATCTTTCATTTGGTATCATATCAAGTGCACCTTTTTAGGTTTAACCACTTTAGTGTTGATTCAGTTAATTCGTGTGTACACACATACACATTCTCTCTGATGGAGTCAAGAGAAGGAGGTAATGTCAATGGATGATAAAAAATTTATAAAATTTGACCATCTATGTTTTTTATGCAATTAGGATGTTAAATTAGGCTCACATGGAATCTAGATCATCATATCAGCTTTAGATCAATGATTGAGATGAAAAAAGGGAAATTAAACAGTGTTGGCCAATGGGATCATTACAGGTGGCAAGTAAGAGACACAGGCTGAATCAATGTGTGACATAAGGTAAAGGTAGACTAGTGCTAGTCAATATGGGTAGAGTCAGCGATTTATGGTATGAGTTGATTAGATAATCCATATTTCGTGGTGCCCTGGTAGAACGAATGGGCGAATCCTGTGATGATGCATGGCATGATCATTAACTTCTCGACAAAACACAAAATGAATGTTGGGTTGACAAGTCACAAAGCCTACATCAGTTGGTACGCGCTACCATTGGCTCCTAATTTATTTGAATGGCATTCAGGTGGCAATGACTGGTCATCTTATACATGCAAGGCACTACGATTGGCTCCCATTTTCTTGCTTGGCATCCAAGTGTTGTGACTTTTTTTATTTCTCTATTTTTTCTCTCCTTTTTTTAATAGGGTGCATTACATTTCACCTTACTTTATAACATAACACATGATTGCAATTTTGTTTTCTTTTCATACAAGCTAAATGTGAAAGAGTAAAGGTAATTAGGTATAAAATGTGGCTTAAAGATATGAAAGGTTCTTAATTGGATCCAAATGGGTGACTATAGATATTAACAATGGCTAAACATGGGCTTTATTTACCTAGTATCAGATAGTGAATGTTGTAAGCCCAGTTCAATGTGTACCAAATAAAGGTGGAATCATTGTGGTGGAAAATAAGAAATGAGTTTATACCTGCTAGGACTATCACAGGATGGAGAGTATGTATGGATTTTTTCAAAGTGAATAAAGCAACAAGGAATAACCATTTCACTCTCCCATTCATAGATCAAATGCTTGACAAATTAACTGGGCATTGTTTATTTTGCCTTCTAGTTAGATACTTTGGTTATAACCAAATTGTTGTGGCACTTGAAGACCAAGAAAAGACCACCTTCACATGTCCTTATAAAACCTTTTCTTTTAGAAGAATTTCGTTTGGACTATGCAATGCATCTACCACATTATAACGCTACATGATAAATTATTTCTCAGACATAGTGGATAAGCATTTTTAAATCTTCATGGATGATTTTTCGATCTTTGGAAGCACATTTAATGAATGTCTATACTATCTCTATCTAGTAATACAAAGATGTGGGGAAAAAAAATTGGTTTTAAACTAGGATAAGTGTCATTTCATGCTATATGAAAGTATAATCTTGGGCCACAAAATCTTAGCTAATGGTATTGAGGCAGATAGAGCTAAAGATAGAAGGGATTGAGAAACTGTAAATCCATTAGAAATAAACAATAATGAGTTCAATTTGAACAACTAGATGCTTTTAATGGATGATAGGGACAAAGCTATGAATGAATATGCATTCCTATTTTAGAAGGGTTGAATCCAAGTATTACAAGGACAAAAATTCAAGCTAATCAGTTTGAACTAAAGTTAGTAATGTTTCAAATGTTACAAATAGTTAGACAACTAACCATATCACCACAAAGGATCCTCATTTACATCTCATATTGTTTATTGAAATACGAGATTCATTCAAGTTTAGTGGTATGATTGAGGAAGCTTTTAGGCTTAGAATGTTTCCTTACTCTTTGCGAGGTCATGCTTAATGATAAGAGTCAAATTATTTCATTTTTGTTATGATTTCAATGTTGATATTTGTGTGAAAATTGTGTTTATTTGATTATTTGATTATTTAATCCACAAATGTCATTTCACAGGTATTTTGTGTTTAAAGTGCAATTTCAGGTAAAATCATGATTTTGGAGAAGTTTGGGACAAATTTCAATGATCGGGATTGAGTGAAAAATAAAAAGAAAAGAAAATTTCAAAATTTGGAAATCCCACTGCCGGCGAGATGATTATCGCTGCAGGCAAAAATCTTACAGAGAGCACGGCAAAAATCTTCCCGAGAGCATAGATTTTGGCAGATGAAAATCTCACCGTCGGCAAGACACCTTTAATCGCCGGCCAAATTATCTAGCTACTGGCGAGAATCAGAAGAACCAAAATTTTAGTTTTTCCAAAAATCTCGCCGCGGCGAGAATAATGTCGTCGCCGGTGAGTTTCGTCCGAAAACACATTTTTTATGTTGTTTTGTTCCAAAATTTCCCCTAAAACCCTAGATCTATATATACAATATGATGGAGAAAGAGGCCACGACAGAGAGGAGTAAATCAGAGACATTTTGGAGGAGAGAAGGCAATTTTGGAGAGAAAGTTTGGAGAAGATTGAAGGATTATCACCATTGTTGCTACCAAGTGTTCATCTTCAAGAGCTTTTCATCTCTTCTCCTTAACTTTCATTTTATGCATTTTATTCAGATTTGTTAGTCATGGATTCAATTAAGATAATGTTTGTTCTTATTTCCAGAAAGAGGAGTTTTTAGTCTTGGAATTTTTGGAGAGTATGTGGGTTGGACTGTGGAACACGTAGAAGCCATTTTTGGCTTCTGTGTGTTCTGCATGTGCCAAATATTTATGAGCCAAGATGTTTTAATTTTCTTTGTATTCTTCATCTAATATTCCTTAATTGTTGTAATTCTTATTTCCATTATGAACTAATTCTTTTTTGCTAAGGCTATAATGTAGTTGAATCAAGAAAATCTGATTTCTTTTGTTATTGTTATATGAGTTCATTGTTTTCAAGTTGAGTATTTATTTCCATGCTTAATGCTTTTAAATTTCTGGCCAAGATTTAGATGATTTGTTGCATTATATTGAGACCGAGAGGATATGTGTAATGAATGCTTCTTATGATAAATACCATATGTTGAATGCGAGTGTGAGACCTAATGCATGATGTATGTGGTTATTCTAGAAATTCCATAAATTGTAATGTGCTTGTTTGTGATTAAATCTTCATAGAAATATAGTTGGTTTTCATAGATAAATAATTCTAATATAACTCGAGAGAGAGTATTAGGTAAATTTGGGTTTTTCAACCATCACTTTTAGTTTTGATTCTCATATAACATGACTTGAAATCAGATTGAATTGATTTAACGAAATCAAATGTCGTAGCGTTTTTAATCATTTGTGAACAACATTCAATTGTGTTATTTGCATTTAGTTTTAAGTTAATTTGCTTCTTAAACAATTTTAACAATTCGGTTTTCAAATAAAATTAGGATTAGTTAATTTCGGTACTTAGTAATGCCATTCCTTGTGGGTTTGATATCTGTACTTTTGTACACTTTATTACTTGAACGATTCATATACTTGCAAAACTACGCATCACTTAAACTTAGCTAAACTCTTTGTCACCTGATGCCATTATAACTTGAATGATTTAAAAGATAAATTCTTGATGAAATATTTCCCACCAACAAAGAATACCATGCTTAGGAATGATATTACCTCCTACTAATAAATTGAAGAGGAATCTTTATATGAAGCCTAGGAAAAATTCAAAGAATTTCTAAGTAAGTGACCTCACCATGATATCACTCATTGGCTCCAAATGAAGACTTTCTACAATGGTCTTAATGCTCAAACAAGAACCATTATAAATGCATTAGCTAATAGAGCTCTGCCAACCATATCTTACATGAGGTAAATGATATCATGACACTTACAACTCAAGTGTCATCTTTTGTGAATCTTTTGAAGGCTCAAAACTTGTCAGAGAGTAAACCAGGTCCAATATTCAGGGGTGTTCTGTGTCTTTTACGGTAGAGCTCATTTACTTTATAATTGTTCAAAGAAAACTAAATCAATATGCTATATAGGTAATGTGAACCAAAACAATAATACATACTCAAACATATATAACCCAGGATGGATACCACATCCAATATTTTTTTTAGAGTAAGAAAAACAATCAAGGTGGTAATCAATTCAACCGTCAATTATTTCCACCACTTAGCTTCTAATAACCATAATAATTATAAGCCCAAGAGAAGAATCCACATAATGGGAATAACAAAAATTCGTTAATGGGGATGATGAAAGACTTTATCCAGTCAGTAAATACAAAGTGTCCACTAAGAAGCTTTAATTTAGAATTTAGATATCCAAATTGGGTAACTTGCCTAGGCTATAAGTCAAAGGCCTCAAGGTAATCTTTTAAGTGGCACAATTATAAACCCATAAAGAGAATGTAAGGAGCATTGCAATGCCATAGCCTTAAGGAGTGATAAAACTTTAAAAGAGGAACATGAGACTCAAAAGGATAAGGAGCAAGTGGATAAACATAGCAATATAAATGAAATAATTAAGCCAACAAAAAGCAACCTCTATAAACCTACTATTCATTTCCCTCAAAGACTGCAAAAGAAAATGTTAGTTATAGAGTTTTCAAAATATTTGGATGTCTTCAAAAAGCTACACATCAATATACCATTTGTAGAGGCACTTAAACATATGCCATCTTCTGCCTATTTTCTGAAGAGCAACTTGTCTAAGAAAATGAGGCTTGGAGATCATGAAATAATAACCTTGACTAAAGGTTGTAGTGCCATCCTTGATATAAAACTACCACAAAAACTGAAAGATTCATATAGTTTGACATCCCTTGCACTATTGGCAACATCCATTTTAGCAAGGCACTATGTGACTTGGGTTATATTATTAACCTCATGTCATTATCAATTTTCTAGAGATTAGGGGTTGGTAATGCCAAACCAACTTCAGTAGCATTGCAAATGAAAGATAGGTCAATCAAAAGACCCTAGAAAATGGTAGAAGATATGCTTATAAACGAAGACAAATTCATCTTTTTCCCATATTTCATTATGCTAGACATGGAGAAGGACGATGACATTCCTATCATACTTGCTCGTCCATTCTTAGCAATTGAAAAAACACTCATTGATGTACAAAAATGTGAGATTATAATGAGAGTGAAAGATGAACAAATAACATATAATGTTTTCAAAGTAATTAAATTTTATAATGTTGATAATGCTAGTGATTGCTTTCAAATAGATGTTACTGATGAGCTAATCATTGATGTGCTTTATGACATATGCCATAGTAAAGCTTTAGAGTATATGCTTGTTAATTATGCGAATACACATGCTAATGAATATCATAACACACTTAGGCACACACATTTATAACGATAGCTTAAACTTGTTGAACCACCCCCACTTAAAACGCTCACACCTTATGCTATAAACAATGACATAAAATCACCATAAAACAACTCAACCTATTTTAACATTGAAAGTATGGAATCAAAGGTTGAGATTGTGATTTGTGTGAACTTTTTGAAGGACACATCTCCCTTGTGTGTATCAAATGTGTTTGTGGAATTTCTTAAGACATGCTTAAGGTTCAAACCATCCATTGAGGAGCCACCCAAATTAGAGCTTAAACCTTTACAATCTCATCTTCATTATGCATTTTTGGGTGAAAACCTTTGCTAGTCTAAGTATGGAGCAAGTAGAAGCAATACTAAAGGTGCTAAAGGAACTTCAAATGAGATATAGGTTAGTCTATTACCGACATCAAAGGCATATGGTCATCCATATGCATACACAAAATCTTGCTAAAGGATCAAGCTAAACCCACCAGGGATGCACAACGCCGTTTAAACCTCATTATAAAAGAGGTGGTGAAGAAGGAAATTATTAAGGGTAGAAATAGGCATCATTTACCCAATATCAGACAGTGAATAGGTAAACCCAGTTCAATGTGTACCAAAGAAAGGAGGAATCATTGGGGTGGACAATGAGTTAAATGAGTTAATACATACTACGATTATCACGGGATAGAGTGTATGTATGGATTTTCACAAAGAAATAAACCTACAAGCAAGGACTATTTCCCTCTCCTATTCATGCATCAAATGTTTGACAGATTAGCTAGGTATTCTTTATTTTTCCTTCTAGATGGATACTTTGGTTATAACGAAATTGTCGTGGCTCCTGAAAACCAAGGAAAGGCCATCATCATATGTCCTTATGGAACCTTTTCTTTTAGGACAATATTGTATGGTGATTATTTTCTCAGACATAGTAGAGAAGCATCTAGAAATCTTCATAGAAGATTTTTCAATCTTCGAAAACACATTTGATGAATCTCTACACTATCTCTCCCAAGTGCTACAAAGATGTGGCGAAACAAATTTGGCTTTAAACTGGGAGAAGTGTCATTTCATGGCACATGAATGTATAATCTTTGGCCACAAAATCTTAGCTCATGGTATTGAGAGGCATAGAGCTAAGATATAAGTGATTGAGAAACTACCAGCACCTACCAATGTAGAACGAGTCAAGAGTTTTCTTGGGCATGTTGGCTTTTAACATAGATTAATAAAAGATATTTCCAAATCTCCAAACCCTTGTGCAATCTTTTGAAAAAAGACATGCCTTTCAAATTTGATGATAAATTCTTAAAGGCATTCCAACTACTTAAAAGAAACTAGTGTCAGCACTAGTTATATTTAAACTAGATTAGAACAAGCCCTTTGAATTGATGTGTGATGCAAGTATTTTGCTATTAGAGCTATTCTTCGATAGTGAAGAGAAAAAAATAGCCCCTACCACATATTATGCAAGCAAGACACTAAATAAGGCTCAAATGAATTATGCTACTACAGAGAATGAGCTCATTACCATTGTGTATGCCTTTGAGAAATTTAGATCCTATTTGGTTACAACCAAAGTGACTGTCTACAAAAATCATTTTTTTAATAAAGTACCAAAGAAGGATACCAAACCAAGATTTATAAGATGGGTTCTCCTTATAAATAAAAGAATTTGACTCGAAAATTTGTGATAAAAAAGGAACAAAAAATTAGGTAGTAGACTATCTGTCTAGATTGGAAAGGAAAGCAAAAATGGATGACAATATGGTGATTAGGCAATCCTTTCTAGATGAGCAATTCTTTTAAGTAGCTCAAATCAAAATCCTATGGTATGCAAACATTGCAAATTTCCTAGTTGCCAACATTATTTCTTCAGATCTCACATGACAAAAAAAGAAGAAATTCTTCCATGATATTAAATAGTATTTTTGGGGTGACCCTTACCTCTACGCAAAATGCGATAATGATATTTTGAGGTGTGTCTCTTATGATGAAGTTGGAAGTATTCTTTAGCATTGTCATAGCTTAGACTATAGAGGTCACTTTGGGAGCACAAAAATAGTAGCTAAGGTACGCAAATCTGGTTAGTTTTTGCTCACACTATTTTGACATGTGACAGATTCCAAAGGATAGGTAATATTTCAAAAAGAGATTAAATGACCCTAAATAGTCTATTTCAAGTGTAAATGTTTGATGTTTGATGCATTGACTTTATGGGACTATTCCCTTCATCCTTTTATAACCAATATATACTTGTAAAAGTAGATTATGTGTCAAAATGGTTAGAAGTCATAGCTAGCATTAAATATGGTGCAATGTTGTCTTGAAATTTCTGAAGGAAAAGATTTTCACTAGGTTTGGAACTCCTAGGATCATTATTAGTGATAGAGGTAGTCACTTTTACAATAAAGCCTTTTAAGTCCTCATTGTCTAAGTATGGGAATAAGCATAAAGTGTTTACCCCTACCATACCTAAACACATGGGCAAGAGAAGGTGTCCAATAGAGAAGTAAAAAGAATTTTGGAGAAAATTTTAAACATCTCTAGGAAGGATTTGTCATCCAAGTTGTATGATGCTTTATGGGCATACCTAATTGCATTTAAAAGACCAATTGGTACCACTCCGTATAGGCTAGTTTATAGAAATGCATGTCATTTATTGCTATAATTGGAACAAAAAGAATATCGAGCATTGAATTAGTTAAATATGTCTATAAATGCAACTCGTAAGAAAAGAATTTTGCAATTAAATGAATTGGATGAACTACAATGGAATGCTTATAAGAATGCCCAGCTTTACAATGAAAAGACAAAAAGATAGTGATCACCACACTTATGTGTGTGTAATAAATACGCAAGTATACGTATCGCAACAAGTAATATAATGATAAGAAAAGATCGTTCCAATGAATATTATTTTATTAGAAACTAATTATTAAAACTAAAAAAATAAAAATCAATTTTTTTTATGTTTTTTATATTTTAAGGAAGCAAAATTAAATAACTAAAAATAAATAGCAATAATTAATTAAATTAGTTTTGCACTTTTTTCTTGATGAATCTTGGTGGAGCCACAGATGATGAGCCGATGAAACCTTGAAGACCATAAACTCGTATCACATGCTCAAGTTACTCAAGCCAAATCATATAACTACTCTCATTGAGTTTGATCAAAAATTTTGTATTAATGGGAATACTCCGCAGAGAAATGGTATTCGTAACGATTGAATGCAGTATCTTTGTTACGTCTTATGTAAACCTTTAGGGGAATGTTCAATTGTGTAACATTTCCACCTCCATGGGAAGACGACTTGTCCTCAAGTCGAAGCTCATCCAAATTGACAAGGTCCTCCCAACTTGAATCTTCTAGCAATAGGCCTGACCATTGGATAAGAGCTTAAGGAACGGTTTCCCTATTGCGAAGTATGGTACACCTAGCTAGGATGGCAATCGGTTGGTGGACTGGATGATGATCGTCAGTTAGAGAAGGTAGATCATGAACAGGTGGTGTTGATTGGCCATGGTATGGCTTTAAGAGAGAACAATGAAACACTGGATGAATGCGAGTAGTTGGTGGTTATTAGAGATGTTAGTTGTGTATTAGGTTTCTATCACTAGTTGAATATATTAGTTGTGTATTAGGTGTCTTAGTTGTGGTATTAGGTGTATGTCACCTAAGAGTATCCCTAACTTTGTATATAAATATGTAGTGTCTTTGAATGAAAATTATAAGAGTGAATTCTGAGTTTCACATGGTATCAGAGCATTTGGGTTACAAAATTTGGAAAAAAAAAATTCCTATTCAAATTAGGGGCTGATTTTAGATAAACACAAATTAAGATTTAGTGCATTTTTGGGTTCCAACTCGGAACACCCTTTTGGAGTGCACATTTTTTCTCACCGCCGGTATAGGGAGGAAGCCTAATCACCGATCGGCCAAACCCCGAAGTCCAATCACCAGACGAGCAGCGAGTAAGCCACACGCGCCACCGCAACTTTTTACCAGCTTTTCATGCGCCGATGCGTGAGAGCGCATCCCTATAGCAGTCTTCTCCGATCGTCCTCGTGTTGCTCTTCGGCGTTCCCCTACATCATTTGTGGTGGTTTGGCACTCATCGCTTGTGATTGTTCAAGTTTGGGATCTTCCAATTTTGTGTTCTTTTTTGTTATGTGTTTGGTCGCTGCGTGTTTGGTCGCTGTTGTTGTTGGATTTTGTTTGTTCGTTTGTTTTCTACCTTGTCGTTATGGCTGAAAAGAAATCTAGTTGTGACAGATATGGTGCCTATGATGTCTAAAATCACGAACCATAAGGTCAATGGCTCGAATTATTTGGCTTAGAGTAAGACCATTCGAATTTATTTGAGAAATATCGACAAAGATACTCATTTAACTAATGATCCTTCTAAAGATGATTCAAAGCAAACATGGCTTAGAGAAGATGCCCGCTTATTTCTGTAGATTCGGAATTCTATTGAGAGCAATGTAATTGACTTGATCAATCATTGTGAATTCGTTAAGGAATTGATGGATTATTTGGATTTCTTATATTCTGATAAATGAAATCTTTCTCGCATGTATGAGGTATGCAAAGCATTTTACCGTGCAGACAAACAAGATCAATCACTCACGAATTATTTTATGGAATTTAAAAGGACTGATGATGAGCTCAATAGTTTGATGTCTTTTAGCCCTGATGTAAAGGTTCAGCAAAGCCAACAGGAACAAATGGCGGTCATGAGTTTTCTTGCCGGTCTTCCCTCTACTTTTGAGACTGCTAAGTCCCAGGTTCTTTCTGGTTCTGAGATCTTCTCTTTACTAGAGGTGTTTAGTCGAGTACTTCGTACAAAAGGCACTCCACCTCCACCTGCTCAATTAAATGGTGCTTTGGTTAGCCGAAGTAATAATTATGAGCATGGACGGTCAACTTATATGAACAGAAACAAAGGAGGCGGCTCGCTATTGTCTCTTTAGGAGAACATAAAATGGTGCAAGTATATACGGTCACAAGTAATAAAGATTTGTAAGTAAAGATCGTTCCCACGGAGATTTGCTACTACAGTTTGTCAAGTACTAAAATTGTTTCCCTCTGATTTTATCCAAAACAATCGTTGATTTGGAACAAGTTTAAAGAAAAGAGTTTAATAACAAAATAAAAGAAATCTAGTATTGCAATTTTTCACAAAATTAATCCACTCTAATCATGTTATTTTCTTTCTAATTATATTTTTTTAATACATTTAATTTGTCAACCGAAAACTTCTATTTTTATTCATACATCTCTTCCGAGCTCCGTATAAACACACCTCGTTAAATTAATTCACTATATCTTTATGAGAATTAAATTTAATAACATTCATTAAGTTATAAGTTCTCAAATGAACACACATACAATTAGGGTATATTTCTATCCTTCACCATACATGTCATTCTATTTACGAGCAATATGCACACAAATGCCTCTCTCAAGTTTATTTATGTGCCACGGATCGTTTTGATAAGATTCGTAAATAATCAAAAAGCATTAAGCACAAAATAGAATGAACAAATCGAACTTCTTATAAATCTATCAAAAATAATTAAAATCAAAGCTTCATAAATTTAGATCAAATGCAACCCTAGAAAAATTAAATTACTTCATTAATTAAAAATTAAAATTACAACAGATGCAGAAAAATTAGAAGAAGGAAATTAAGACATCAAGTAACGAAAATATTTGGCACACGCGGAACACAACAGAAGCCAAAATGGCTTCTGTGTTCCACAGTCCAACCCCTAAAATGAATCCCTAAACCTAACCTCCAAATTTTGGCAATAAATGCCCTATTTATGGCAACAAACATACAACTAAAAAAATAAATATTTTTCTTTAATTATGCAGACACGCGTATAATATTTGTATCGAAAATAAAAATAAAACGCGTGGGGGACAAACTGTTACAACAAAAATACTATTTTAAACTGAAAGGGAGACAACGGCGCGCGCTTCTGATTTTGTTTTCAATATACTCTGCCACATGTCACGATTTGATTGGTTGAAAAATATAGTGGGACACATGGCAGCCTTCAATTGGTGAGAGCAAAAAGGGTGCATGGAAATGTGCCACACGAAAGCAAGGCGCGCGGGGACATGTGGCAGACAACGGCCCGCCTGGAAACGTGCGCCTTTTTCCGTGCGTTCTGGTTTACTAAATTAATGCCACGTGTCGTTATGTTATTCGTTGGAAGATTTATGAGACACGTGGCTTCTTCTCATTCTGTAAAACGAGAGAGTGCACGCTTCTTGGATGTCCAATGTCACACACAATTTTTAGGCAAGCAGTTCGGTGCGCGACAGCTTGGTTCCACGCGATTCAATCTGGACCGTTCAGACGATCCAACAGTGAGCGATACGCCTCGGGGGAAATTTTGCGCAATCGACATATGGGTCCCATTCTGCACGCCGGCCTGCACGGTAGGTGGACCCTGTTGTGCCAAGCTGCGTGCAACAAAAATTCTGGGTACTCTCTTTTGTCTCGTCTGAAATGCACTCGCCACATCTAGACCGTTGATTGGATGATCGAACGGTGAGTGTTAAGAGTCATTAATGGTGCGCGTGGAATTTTTCTCCTGCGCATAAAATTGAATTTCTTTAATTATATTTTGACCCACAAATTTAATTCAAATAACATTTTAATCTTTCTTTAATTGCAATCAAGCCCAATTTTAATTTAAATTATATTTTTGACGTTTAATAATTGCAATTAAGCACTGATTTATTTGAAATTAGATTTTTGGACAAAACTTTGCAATTAAGTACATTTTCGATACAAATTATTTAATTTTCTTAAAATATATAATAAACAGTAAATACTAATTTATTAAACTAAAATTAACTAAAAATAGAAAGAACATAGCAATTATAATTAATAAAATAGGTGAAAATAACTATATAAAATACAGTTATCACTCGCACGGGTTTGAAACTCGACCACAGGACCTAGGAGGTATTGTATGTCACTATTGTCACAAACTAGGACATAAAAAACATAACTGTAGAAAGCTTCAGTACAAGCATCAGAAAGGTCACTCGACTCATATTGCATCCACTTCTGATACTTCTGAAAAATCGGTTCTTATCTCTACAGTTGAATTTACCAAGTTCTCACAATATCAAGAATCACTAAGGTCTTCATCACCTTCTGTCACTGCTATTGTTGATTCAAGTAAATCAAATATGTGTCTCCTTTCCTCATCTTCCAAATGGGTTATTGATTCTAGTGCCACAAATCATATGACAGGTAATTCTAGTCTCTTTTCTACTCTTTAGTCACACACTTCCACCTCTACTGTTACCTTAGCCGATGGGTCACCATCTCGTGTTCTTGGGTCTGACACAATTACTCCCACTCATTTGCTTCCTTTACGTCTGTCTTACATTTACCTAGCTTATCCTTTAATTTGATCTTTGTAAGTTAACTTACTCGCAATCTTAACTGTTGCATCTCATTTTTTCTATTTCAGGATCTTATGACGAAGAAGACTATTAGTAAAGGACATGAGTCTGGAGGCCTCTATATTCTTGACACACCAATACCGAAATATGTTGCTTGCTCTAGTGTAACCTCTCCCTTCGAGGCACATTGTAGACTGGGTCATCCATCTCTTCCTTTACTTTAGAAACTTTGTCCTCAGTTTAGTAAGGTGTCTTCATTAGATTGTGAGTCTTGTCAATTTGCAAAACATCGTCTTAGTTCAAATCCAAGAGTTAATAAATGTGCTAGTGTTCCTTTTGAATTAGTTCATTCTGATGTTTGGGGTCCTTGTCCTATTTTGTCTAAACCTGGATTTAAGTATTTTGTTACTTTTGAGGATGATTATTCTTGTGTAACTTGGTTATATTTAATGAAGAGTTGTTCTGAATTGTTTTCTATTTTTTGCACATTTTGTGTTGAGATTAAAACTCAATTTAATGTTTCAATTCGTACTTTGCGAAGTGATAATGCCAAAGAACATACATCAGCTTTGTTTTAATCTTATATGGTTCAAAATGCCATGCTTCATGAAACTTCGTGTGTTGATACTCCATCTCAAAATGGAGTGGCCGAACGTAAGAACATACATCTTCTCGAAACTGCACGTGCCTTGTTATTTCGAATGAATGTTTCTAAACCTTTTTGGGCCAATGCAGTTTCAACAGCATGTTTTCTTATTAATCGCATGCCCCCATCTGTTCTTCATAGTGAGATTCCTTAAAAAAAATTGTTTCCTAATAAATCACTATTTTCGGTTGACCCTAGGATATTTGGTAGCACTTGTTTTGTTCGGGATGTTCGTTCGCATGTTACTAAATTAGATCCCAAGTCTTTAAAGTGTATCTTCCTTGGTTATTCTCGTCTCCAGAAAGGTTATAGATGTTATTGTCCTAGTCTTAACAAATATCTTGTCACAATTGATGTTATCTTCATGGAAGACACCTTATTTTTTGTCTTCTCCTCCTCCTGCACGTCAGGGGGAGGATGATGATTTGTTAGTCTATTCTATCACATCATTTGAACCTATCTCTGATCCAGTTCCTGTTAGGCCTCTTATAACTCAAGTCTACTCCAGAGATAAACCTTCTGATTCATGTCTTGCACCTGCTCCTTCGTCATCAAATCCAGTCTTGAACGATGATCTTCCTATTGCATTACACAAAGGTAAACGTCAATGTACTTATCCTATTTCTTCTTTTGTTTCATATAACTGCTTGTCGTCTTCCTCTTGCTCTTTTATTGCCTCTCTTGATTCTATTTCTATCCCTAAAACTATTCATGAAGCCATATCTCATCCTGGTTGGCATAATGCAATGATCGAGGAAATGAATGCGTTGGATGACAATGGTACTTGGGACTTGGTTGATTTACCTTCAGGGAAACGAGCTATCGGATGCAAATGGGTGTTCATAGTTAAGGTTAATCCGGATGGGTCAATTGCTCGATTAAAGGCACATCTTGTTGCTAAGGGATATGCTCAAACCTATGGAGTGGACTATTCTGACACTTTCTCTCCTGTTGCTAAATTGACCTCTGTTCGGTTGTTTATTTCTATGGCAGCTACTCACCATTGGCCTTTGCATCAACTAGATATCAAGAATGTTTTTCTTCATGGTGATCTTCAAAAGGAGGTGTTTATGGAGCAACCTCCTGGTTTTGTTGCTCAAGAGGAGTCTAGGCAAGTTTATCATCTCTGCAAATCTTTGTATGGTTTGAAACAGAGTCCTCGTGCTTGGTTTGGAAAATTTAGTCAAGTTATAGAAACGTTTGGTATGATGAAAAGGAAGTCTGACCATTCTGTGTTCTACAAACAATCAGAAGCTGATATCATTCTTTTAGTTGTGTAGGTAGATGACATTGTTATTACTGAAAGTGATACTACGGGAATTTAATCTCTTAAGTCTTTCCTACATACTCAGTTTCACACGAAGGATTTGGGGATGCTAAAGTATTTCTTGGGTGTTGAAGTCATAAGGAGTAAAAAATATATCTTTCTATCTCAGAGAAAATATGTCCTTAACTTATTAACCAAGACAGGAAAATTAGGAGAAAAACTTGTAGTGCTCCAATGACTCCAAACATCCACCTTATAAGAGATGGAGAACTCTTTAAAGATTCTGAGAGATACCAAAGGGTGTTGGAAAGCTGAATTACCTTACCGTAACTCGTCCGGATATTGCATATTCGGTCAGTGTTGTTAGCCAATTTATGTCATCCCCAACAGTTCATCATTAGGTAGCGTTAGAGCAAATTTTGTGTTACTTGAAAGGAGCACCTGGACGTGGTATCTTGTATGCAAATCATGGACACACTCATATTGAATGTTTTTCAAATGCAGATTAGGCAGGTTCCAAAGTGGATGGAAGATCCACATCAGGCTATTGTATTTTCATTGGAGGAAATTTGGTCTCATGGAAAAGCAAGAAGCATAATGTTGTGTCACGATCGAGTGTAGAGTCAGAATATAGAACTATAGCACAATCTGTGTCTGAGATAATATGGATATATCAGCTCTTAGATGAAGTAGGTCTTAAAACTTCAGTACCAGAAAATTGTGGTGTGATAACCAAGCTGCTCTTCATATTGCTTCTAACCTGTGTTTCATGAGCGAACTAAACACATTGAAATTGATTGTCATTTTGTTTGCAAGAAAATTCAGTAAGGTTTGATTTCTACAGGATATATGAAGACTGGAGAACGACTAGGAGATATCTTCACGAAAACTTTAAGTGGGGTTCGGGTTGATTATCTTTGTAATAAGTTGGGCATGATTAATATCTATGCTCCAACTTGAGAGGGAGTGTTAGAGATGTTAGTTGTGTATTAGGTGTCTATCACTAGTTGAATATATTAGTTGTGTATTAGGTGTCTTAGTTGTGTATTAGGTGTATGTCACCTAAGAGTGTCCCTAACTTTGTATATAAATATGTAGTGTCTTGGAATGAAAATTATAAGAGTGAATTCTGAGTTTCATAGTGGTAATGCCAGGCGATATGCAACTGTTCCAATGTGTTTCTCTACTTTGAATGGTCTATAATAGCGCAATCCAAGCTTGTGAACTGAGTGTTGGCGTGCTGTTAATTGGCGATAGGATTGAAGCTTTAACAACACCAATTGGTCTGGTTCGAACCATACTGCAGTGCGCTTCTTGTTGGTGTAGAATTTCATGGCTGTTTGTGACTTTAGTAAGTTGTCTCTTAATTGGGATAATATCATGTCACAGGAACGAAGGTCTGTGTCGACTGCTTCGAAGACAGAGGTGCCAGTGCAATAAATGAGCATTGATGGAGATTTATAGCCAAATGTAACTTCAAATGGAGTCATTCCTATCGAAGCTTGAAAGGTCGTGTTGTGGTGGTACTCTGCCCAACTTAGTAAGTTGGACCATTTATTTGGTTGGTTGTGAACAAATGCTCGCAAGTATTGCTCGATGCACCGATTGACACGCTCGGTTTATCCGTCTGATTCTGGGTGATATGCAGATGAGAAGTTGAGCTTTATTCCTTGGAGCTTGAAAAGTTCTCGCCAAAAGTGGCTTCGGAAGATTGGGTCACGATTGGAAAGAATAGATTTAGGCATGCCATGGATCTTGCCCACTGACTCCCAAAAAATGGATGCAACTCTAGGGGCATTGTATCATCGTGGTAAGGAAGCTAGATGCACTCCTTTAGAGAAACGATCAACTACTACCAGTATAGCGATATGACCTCCGGATGGGGGTAAATGAGTGATAAAGTCCATCGATAGGTCAGCCCATAGGGAAGTTGGAGGAACAATTGGTTGTAGCAATCCATAAAGGTGTTGATTTGTGGGTTTTCACTTTTGACATACGTCACAAGAGCTCACATAATCATTAATCTGTTGTCACATTTTCTTCCAATAAAAATGTGGTGCTAGCCGTTAGAGAGTGCGTTGCACACCAGAGTGACCCCCAAGAAGAGATGCATGATACACAATCAAAAGGAGAGGAATCAAGGTTGAGTTTTCTGGCAAGTATAGGCGACCTCTATAGCGCAGTAACCCATGTGAGAAGGGCTAGCCTACTGTTTTAGATTTGTTGACTGATAATTCTTTTATAACTTGCTGACAAAATGAATCATTAGCCACTTCTTGCACCAAGATTGTTAAGTCAAAGCTAAGAGGTATGGAAATCTCTAGGAGGACTTGGTCAGTTGTGTTGCTTATGTTGCCAAGTTTGGAAACATATGTGGTGTCGTCTCTTTCGTGAGCAACGATGGTGGAAGGGGTATTGTCAATGAACTCAAGCACACGAGAGAGAGCGTCTGTAGCTGCATTTGAAGATCCTAACTTGTACTCGATGGAGTAGCTATAACCCACTAGTTTGGATAGGAATTATTATTGTTCTGGGGTTTGAATAACCTATTTTAGCATATGTTTCAAACTACGGTGGTCATTTCTAATAATAAAGTGATTTCCCAATAAATATTGGCGCCACTTCACCACTGCCGATTGAACTGCAAATAGCTCTCTAACATATGTAGACTTGCCTTGCATTGTTTTGGAGAGTTTTCGACTATAAAAGGCGATTGGGTGTGATTGCTGCATGAGGACTGCACCTAGGCCTATTGATGAGTGCTCAAAAAGCACTAAAATAACCATGATTTTATGTACATTAATTGATTAAAAATATATATATTTATATGTTTTATCATATATTTATATAAATTTGTCTTTTTTCGGAATCACGGGTATTTTTATTGTTTTCAGGTATTTTGGCTTAAAACGCAATTTAAAGACTCAGAGGAATACTTGAAGCAATACATCACAAATATATTAATAAATAAGTGGGAAAAGGTCAACAAACATGGAAAAATTGGACAAAATGGGTTGAAAAGGTCAAAAATGTCAAAAGACGGAATCGCGCCCGCCTAACTGCGCGCGAGTCCAAATACCAGCTTCATTGTTTCTGGCCGCTACAGAAGAAGAATTTCTCATTACGCCGACGTCATTAATGACTCAAGATTTCCATTACGCTTACATTTTTAACATTTTTTTACTCATTTTTCTTTCATCCTCACCTATAAATACCCATTTCACTTCAAAACACAACTCTCTTCTTCTTTCTCTCCATTTCTTAGTTTTTAGTTTTTTAGTTTTTCTTATGTTTTAGCTAGTTCTCTTAGTTTTAGAGTTCTTCCTTTGGGAAGAACTAGTTATGTTTTTGTAATTTATTAGCTTTTAATTCAATAAATGGGAGTGCAAATTAGTTTAGAGGTTTTCTAATGGCATGGCATCGTAGTGATTTTATTTTTCTTCGCTATTTTTTATTCTTTATTCTTACATGTTATATTTAATTTGTATGTGATTAAATTTAATCATAGTCGCTTGTAAAAATGATATAATAATAACGTTGTTATGCTTGCGAAATATTAAATAGGTAAAAATCTCTAAAATGAATTGATTTTATATTAAGAAAAATCTTGAATAAAAATAAAATCAATTCATTTTAGATTTTTACCTATTTAATATTTCGCAAGCATAACAACGTTATTATTATATCATTTTTACAAACAGATAGCACAGTTAAATTTAATCACAGACAAATTAAATATAACATGTAAGAATAAAGAATAAAAAATAACTACAAAGAAAATAAAATCCTTACAAGATTGATGCCATTCCCGTTAGAAAACCTTCAAATGGAATTTGCACTCCCATTTATTGAATCAAAAGCTAATAAATTACAAAACATAACTAGTTCTTCCCAAAGAGGAAGAACTCTAAAACTAAGAGAAACTAGCTAAAACATAAGAAAAACTAAAAAACTAAAAACTAAGAAATGGATAGAAAGAAAGAAGAGAAGTGTGTTTTGAGGTGTCTTTGAAGTGAAGGGAAGGAGTATTTATAGGTGAGGATGGAGAGAAAAAATTAGTAAAAAAATGTTAAAAATGTAAAAACGCCAGAATGGAAATGTCGAGAAATATTAACGACGCCAAGACGACGTCATGTTGTCGTTGCCGCTACTGGCTGAACAAGTACAACGCTGCGCTGGCACACGGGCTGCTCGGTCGCACAAGGTCAATGGGCGCGATTTCCGTCTTTTTGACATTTTTGACATTTTTGACCTTTTTGACCCATTTTGTCCAATTTTTTCATGTTTGTTGACCTTTTCCCACTTATTTATTAATATATTTGTGATGTATTGCTTCAAGTATTCCTCTTTGAGTCTTTAAATTGCGTTTTTAAGCCAAAATACCTGAAAAACAATAAAAATACCCGTGATTCCAAAAAAAACAAATTTATATAAATATATGATAAAACATATAAATATATTTTTTTTTAATCAATTAATGTACATAAAATCATGGTTATTTTAGTGCTTTTTGAGCACTTATCACCTATACCAGAAGCATTTGTCTCCAATACAAACTGTAAGGATTTTAATCCGATAATGCAAGCACTAGTGCTGATGTCATGGTTGACTTGAGTGTGGTGAAAGCTTGGTGTGCCCAGTTTGACCAATTGAAACCATCTTTTATGAGGAAATCCGTGAGAGGGGTTGCTATAGATGCATAATGGTGGATGAAACGGCGATAATAGCCCGTGAGACCAACGAAACCACAAACTTGACGTTGATTTGTAGGCATTGGCCAAGCAGTGATGGCCTTGATTTTTGAGGGATTGGCTGCCACCCCTTATGTGGAGACGATATGGCCCAAAAATCCAATGGAAGGACTTCCAAATGTGCATTTGGATCTTTTCACCGCCAAGTTGTGATCTTGCAGTGTTGAAAATATTTGGCAAAGGTGGCCAACGTGTTCCTCATGGTTGCTGCTATAAACCAAGGTGTCATCAAAAAATATGACCACAAATTTTCTTAGGTATGGTTGGAATACCTCATTCATTAGAGCTTGGAAGGTCGATGGTGCATTTGTAAGTCCAAATGGCATGACTAAAAATTCAAAGTGGCCATGATGTGTATGAAATGTTGTCTTGTGCACATCTTTGTCGAACATTTGCACTTGATGGTAGCCTGAACAAAGGTTAAGCTTGGAGAAAATTCTTGCACCATGGAGCTCGTCAATTTTTTCATCGACCGTAGGAATGGGAAATCTGTCTTTAATGGTGGCTGAATTCAAGGCATGATAATCTATGCAAAAACGACATGTACCATCCTTCTTTTTTACCAACCTGTCGTTCTATTTCATTTTTTTCTAAAAGTGAGGATAATGGTATGGCGAACATTCACCGCTTTGGTGCCTAGATGTAAGGGAATGCGGTGGTCGATAGAACGGGCTGGAGGTAGCCCGGTTGGTTCAGCAAATACATCTTGAAATTCATCCATAAGTGTTGCCAGAAATGGTGGTTATTTCTCAGTGCTCTTGGTTAAGGATAATGTGTCCTCACTAGTCGGTGTGGCCTGCAGACACATGAAACATGAGCTTACACCCCTTGATGTGATCATTTTGTTAAAGCCTACTAGAGAAAGTGGACGATATGAGGGAGAGTCGTCACCATGTAGTTGGATATGCTATCCTTGTAGGCTAAATTCCATTGTTAGGGTTGCATAGTTTGTCAAGATGGGACCTAATGTAGCCAACCATTGAACGCCTAAAACATCATCTGTGCCTTCAATATCGAGTACGAATAAGTCCAAGTAGAAGGTGTGAAATTACAGAAACAATGACACCTCATTGCAGATTTGATGACAATGTAGATAAGCACCGCTACCGACACGTACCTTGAATGGTTGGGTGGGTGCTGTGGGTAATGCCAAAAAAGATGACATACGGTTAGAAATGAAATTGTTTGTACTACCACTGTCGATAAGCACCTGAATCTTATGGCCATGTATGCTTCCTTGCATACTCATTGATTTGGCCGAGCGTTGCCCCAAAAAGGCATTAAGGCTAATTTCTAGACTAGGTTCTTCCTCTGATTGCAACGGTGAATCGACGGTTGGCATCGCCAAGTTGTCTATTGAATTTTCTTCCATTCCTTCTAAGTAAAGCAGCAAAGCACGTCCTTTGCAGCGATGGCTTGGAATGAAACGATCGTCACAATTAAAACATAACCCTTTTGCTCTTCGATCTTGTTGCTCTGTCGTTGTTAATCGACGAACATGGAGTTTAGTTGCTGGGTTAGGAATGGCTGGAGCTATAGGTTGTAAGGTTGGCCGAGCAACCCAAGGTCTTGATGCTGATCGGGTATCCGCGAACTGATCTTCAAAAACTCGAGCTAAAGTAAATGCATCATCAAGGTCACGAGGTCGTTGTGTTGTTACTGTGCATTGAATTCTTGGCTGGAGTCCTGAAATGAATGAACTTTTTAAGAGATCAGGTGTAAGGCTAGTTACTTTACTAGCCAGCACCTCAAACTTGTTTTGATATTCTGCTACTGAAGCCGATTGTGAAAGCTTCATTAGTTGGCCAGTTGGGTCGATGTATTCTGATGGACCGAATCGCTTATGCAGACCGAAAACAAAAGTGTTCCAATCTGTAAGACAACTCGCTTGAGCCATGCTTTGAAACCAACAAGACGCCAGTGTATCGAGGTGCATGGAGGCTAGGAATAACATGTCTTCCAAAGGAGTTGCGTAGTACATGAAGTATTGTTGAATGCTAAAAAGCCAATCAGCAAGGTCACCAGATGAAAACCGAGGGAATGTTAAACGAAGGTTGTGATTCGCATGTGTCTTTGGTTGAGTTTTTGCTGTGCATAGTGGTCGTTATGGACCCGGGCCAAGAACACTCGATAAAGGTTGATGCGGTAGAGTGGAAGAATTAACCCGTATTTGCTCAATCATTGTAGCCAAGAAACGTTGTTCCCGTTCTTGCTCACGCTACTCACGCTACTGGGATAACTAGTCATGGTTTTCCATGACCATGTTAAGTTGTATTAGTAATCTCTCAAAAATCTCATTCTCAGTGTTTCTTGAGCGAGTTTGTGGTGCCATGGTGGAGGTTGAGGAAGCGACAAGAGCACCAAATTGTTAGGAGAATTTCTGGATAGAAGCTGAAATTAGCAAAATAAAGGGTAGAAGAAAGAAGAAATCAAAGATAAGAGGGATAAAGAAAGAGAAAGAAAGAAAAATTACTGAATATTTTCTGATTTCCTTTATCAATAGGTACAATTATAGGCTATTAGCCCTTGATTATTGCCTAAACAAAAGTACTAATTAAATATAAATCAGATCTCCTTAAATCATGCCTTAAATCCCTCCCTAAAACTGCTTAAAGATTAGCAACTGTCCCCTTAAAATACTAATTAAATAATATCACATTTCCTTAAATCACTCCCTAAATCTTGCCTAAAGCTTAGCTTTTCAGTCCCTTAGTGACTGATTTCTAATCAAGCTTTAATTGCAATTTTCAAATTAGTTAACGATCGAATGCAATATCTTTGTTGCGTCTTGTGTAAACCTTTAAGGGAAGGTTCAATTGTGTAACAATGACTTTAAAAATATACGAGAGTAAATTTGGAAGTTCCCTTTTATTTCAAGTAAAAAAACAGATTGGGAAGTTTTTTGGTCCTTAAATAAAGGATCAAGGGATACTGTACAACACATAAAATAGTCAAATAAATGAGCTACTAAAGCAAATACATTATAATTGTTTGATTGACCACAAGAAGCAAACAAATATTTGTACCCCCAATATAGTTAACTATGCGTCTTTGTAGCACAGCTTCAAATACTTTATTGCAGCAGTGTACAAGTTTTCTTTTTTCCTATGAATACCAAGAAAAGGCCACCATTAGAAATGCATTCACATTTGATCAATTATACACAATCTTTACTACTTTCAAAGTCATTGACCAACAAAAAAGCTCAAAGCAAAAGCTGAAAACAGAAAGATATCACATCTGAAGCTGATGACATTTTGAAAATTTTTAATGTCTGTTTGCTTGAGTTTTCGCTAAAAATGATTTCCAAAAAAAATTCTCAAGAATTTATAAAATGCGGTTTTTGAGCCCTTAAATCTCTTATAACAATTTTTTCTCCTTTTTTATTGAGAAGCACATTTATAAGGTTTGAAAAGCAAAAGCAAACAGACACTAAACTAAATGTTGCAATGCAACATGTAACAAGACTTTTTTCACCTTTCAAAAAGCGAATCACATGTTTTAGCACAATAGAAGTCTTTTGCACAAAAAACAGGTGACATGATTCTTTAATTTAACAAACTGTTATGTTAAAATAAAAATAATATCATACCTTGATATTTAAGAAGACTCTAACAGATTCTGAATGTCTTTCTGTTCATGCACAAAAGAAAGAAAAATCAGTAGTAGTTGTCAATAGTTTCTAGCAAAATCAAAACATGAACAGAGAAACTTCATTCATACCTCAATTTTAAGCGGCGACGTTGTAGGAGCATATCGCTCAACAACCTTCCCCTCTTTATTAACTAGAAATTTTGTGAAGTTCCATTTGATTCCATCACCTAAGAAACCCCCTTTCTGTGATTTTAGAAATTTATAAACAGGAGCTGTGTTCTTTCCATTCACCTCAACCTACATTTGCCAAACAACAAAATCAACATAGCTGGTCAAAATCAATTAGCAAATTTTCTTATCAAAAAATTGCTACTAATCATCATCAAGAATATATTGTGGTTACTATTCAAGCAAAATATATTTTTAAGTAAGTTTCGAATAAAAGTGCATTCAAAAAGAAGCAAATTGAGGGTCTGCTTACTTGTGCTTTTGTAAAAAGTGGTTTAAGGTAAAAGCAGTTTCAATAAAGCGGTTTTAGATATGTGTTTTTTGTCAGCAAGCACAATTTGAGCCCTAAAAGCGTTTTTGACAAGATTTTCTTATTTGGGCCTGAAGCGCTTTCTTGTTGTCAGAAGCAATAAATATACTTAAAAAAAAGACCCTAAATATTCTTATAACAAGAAACAAAAAGTGTTTCTACTCTTGAGAGCACTTCAAACATTTTTTTATGTTAAGTTCAAAAGATCTTTTTTACTGTCTACTCTCAGAAGCAAAAACAAATAAACCCTAAAACTAGTCTAGTGTAAGGATGAAAGACCATTATTCTTAAATGGAAGAAAAATTATTGGTTAATCTTTGTACATGGAAAATTAAAGATGAAATTGGTCGGAGAAATAAGAACAATTGCAATATTCAAAATAATACATGCAAATTCTAATACAACTATGCATATTATTGCTTACCTTATCAAAGATTGGGAATTCAGCTTTAAACATAGTGCAAGCAACTTCCTCAATCTCGTCATTGTTACCTGGTTCTTGTCCGGCAAACTGATTACAGGGAAACGCCAATATCTCAAAGCCTGCAAAAATATAAAATTTCAATATCCCAATTTTCTTGGGGTACTTAGAGGGAAAAAATTGCAAATAACTAAATTTATGATATTGCCTTGCAAGAATGAATTTCTTACCTTTGTCTTTGTACTTTTCATATAAAACATTTAATTCCTTGTAGTTTGAATGTGTTAAACCGCTGCAAAATAACAATGAATAACAAATGTAAGAAACTGAGATCTCATTAAGTTCTAAAAGAAGTTCAAAACCTAAATCCACAATACAAATTCTGAATAGTTAATGCTAGCAAATTACATGCTACAAATGACAAATGTATACACTTGAACATTATTTACCATATTCTCTAATGTAATTCGGGTACGTTTAAAGGTTCTATTCTCATGTACAGATATGTTTTACACTCTAAAGATCATAATTCTAAGTGCACAAGAAAAGGATCTGATTATGCTTCAATGCTTATAAAAAATACGGAAACGAGCAGTTGAGGACCCTCATATGATTTTCATCTCCAATTTTATGCATGTAGACTTTGAATTTGTTAGGCATGAAACAATTCCTATATATTTAAACAAAGAATTTTTGATGTGCCTAAGCCATATATCGATAATAAATATATCATGGTTTCTTTCATCTTTTTCAATTTCTGCCTTCTGCAGACAATAGACACAATTAAGAGTTAGTTTGCTTCTGACAACCTACAAAAAGCACTTCTGACTGTGAAAAAATTGCTTATGTAGCAAACAAGAAAAAGATGTCACAACTGACAGCAGTGTCCAGGAAAAAACATTTTGTAATGTGTTTCCTAAGATATGCACCAACAAACAGACCTGAATCATAAACTAACATATAGTTTTCTTACTGAAATATGTGATTCTTCCTTAAACCATGGTTGACTAAAATCCCTTTTGACATAAGCACAAACAAATAGACCCTAAGGATGTTATGTACTTGATGGCCCTGAGCACACAAACGCTTTTGGGGCTATGCTCCGTATTCTACAAAGTTGAAGTACTATATTATCTAAAGTTAACTACACTAGTTCAAAGATAATATACAAGTTACCTCTAAACATCGTGGAATAAAACAAAAACAAAAAAACAATCAATTCTCTGTGTAATACAAGTTCCGAAATAAACTCCCAAACATTTCTCAAATAACAGTTAAACACTCACACTCACACAAACCCACACACAGAAGCTCAGAATAAGCATCATATACCATTGCACCAAAAGGCAATTGATGATATGAACTCCCAAGCTTGTTGGGACTTTTGTTGAGATAACTCCGAAAAGAATATACATGACATGGGACATAGCTATTTACCATTTTGAAGCAACGTTTACAATCAGAAGAACCTTCCCACTATACTCATTAAGAGTCACATCATTTCCACGAATGTCCTGTGATGAAATCCAACGAGAAATTAGGTTCCTAAATTCACATATAATGAAAATCCCATTTGACATCTATTATTTCAGAATTTACAAAAAAACTGAACATACAAAAATAAAAGAGATACAAAATAAAATTTCTGAATTTCAGATACTTTGAGGAACAAGAATTAATAAAATCTTTCAGGAGTCAACAATAATCCAATAAAAAGATTAAGCAAGAGACAGAACTGAGAGTATGGAAGAAAAAAACACAAGTAGAAAAGAGAACCCAAATTAGCTCAATCGTTTTAAAAGCTAAATATAAAAAATTCATAAGAAAGTTCAAAGCTTTATTGGTATTTTAGAAAATAAGTCTGAGCTTCAAAAGCCAAAGTTCAATTTTAATCCAATATCCTTTCTCTTTGAACAACATCGAGTAGAAAAGAAAACCCGGATTAGCACACTGGTTTTAAAAGCTGAATACCGAAAAACCAATAAGAAAGTTCAAAGCTTTAATGGTGTTATTGAAAACAAGTCTCTGACTCTGACCTTCAAAACCACAGTTCAGTTTTAATCCAACGAGAAAGCTAAAACAAACACCACAGCAAGGTCTTATCGAAAAGTTCATTCTGTGATGCTTAAAACAACAAACAAAATCCAATCTTGACATCATTTTCTCAGTCAACAAACATGATATGACATACAAGAAAGGAGTTAAGATCTTAATAATAAAAATTAAACCAAAAAAAAATTAAAAACCCAATACCTTAACAGTGAAATCATAAATGGATTTGGAACTTTGCTCAGCCATTTTTCGAAGAGGAAGAGATAGATACGTGATTTGGTAGTAGAATAAGAAAGCTAATGAAAGAAATAAAATAGAGGCCCAGTTGACGAATTTAATAAATGACATGATACTCAATAATTTGTATTGTATATGTCAATGTCAGATTCAATGTCGTTGCCGAAATTTCCTTCTCCTTTTTTTTTCTTTTTTCTTTGGACCGATCTATATGACGCAATTGCTTACTAAATGGCAATGCAACGTGGATTTAATATGTTTCGACGTTTGTCTTTTCTCATAATGGCAATTGCTTAAGATATATGATGAGATTTTTATTTTTTTTGGTGAGGGGCATTACTACCGTATTGCGAAGCTTGGTATCCCGAGGATACTAATTGCACCATATGGATTACACATATATTTTGAAGTTTGTTCATGGGTATCGGAATTTCACCGCACATGAGGTGCCAAAGTTAATAGGGTATATCAAAGTTGACTAATATATATATCATATATAGTTTAGAATATGATTGTACATATAACAGAGGTGTTTAAAAAATAATAATATTTTTTTTATTTTATTGTGTTTAAATGTAATAAATAGATTTGATTATAGTATATTTACGTGATAATTTATAGTATTTTCTATGATAATTTAGGTATTTTTAATTTCAAATATATAAATTGATTAAGACACGAAAACAATACTTAAAACATTCAATTTTCATTCTAAGAGCTTAAAAGAATAAGACACGTAAGCCTTACACAAAGAACTAATTAATATTGAAGAGGTGTAAAATAAGAATTCGAGTTAAACATATTGTATCGCGGTGAAGATTATTTTGTGCCGCAGTACACTCTTTCTACATAATTCACTAGGCACATTAACTTTCTTTGTTGCAGCATACAATTAGTGTGCCAAGGTATGACTAGTTCGAGATAACATTTAGCGAAGTTGTATATATCTCGGATTATGGCAATGAAAAGCTTGGATTATGGTACGCATTCATTTATTTGGGTCCAAAACCCTTGCACCAGTCTCAGTCTATATATATGTTTTGTTTTTCTCTAAGTCAGATATAGTTAATTACATATAGAATTTTGTTTTCTTTGATGTTGTTCTTGTTTTTTCCCCTTAGTCTCTAGGTTTAGTTTATGTATACTAAATTAGGTAATACAAATAAGAGGCAATAATATGGAGATTTTTTAGATTAAATAATACCCGAAGGTTGCAAAAAATTAGAGATTACTGTGAAGATCACAATTGTGGAGCAGGACACATCTGTCTATCTATTTTTAATATTAAGATCTAATTTGTATTCTTATTTCTTTTCAGTTAACTCTTTAGTATTTAATAATTACATATTGTTTCTTATTTCCAGATTTTTACAAATTTAGTGTTGATTAATCTATTGACGATGTATTTTTTGTAATATATTTAAAATAAGAAAATTAGTTTTTAGATACATTAATCTAGATCTAATTTAAACAGCTCGAATAGGGTTTTGAATTGGTATCTCAGGCAAAGGTATTGAGTTTGATGGTTTATTAATTCCTTAAACAATAGGTGTAATTTAATTAAATTATCTGACGATCCGGCCAAAGGCGTTAAGTAATTTAATTAATAACAAATAGTGACACGACTAATGGTATTATTTATATATATAAGAGAGAATCAATAATATAGATTTATATTTTATTAACCTAAGTAATTCGACTAAATGTAATCAACTAGTTAAATTTTTTATTAATTTTCCATTGATTATTAATTGTCTATATGTCTATAATTTATGTAAGTCAATCTATCTTTTATCTTTTTATTATTTTTATCATTAGATTAATATTTTCAAAACTAAAATATAGTGACAAAATGTTTAGATTTACTTTTCATGTTTGTTTTTAAGAGATTTAATTAATTATTTAAAACCACAGTTTTTCAAGATCAATATTGAAAGTATATTTATCACTTATTATAAGTGATTTGAGCACTTATAAGCTTATTATAAATTTTTCAAAATTTAAATGTCAAGTTTTTGTGCATCACTAAGCATAAATGATGTACCTAATGCTTAGTTCCAAAATATTCTCTTTAATTATAAAACAATATTTGACCTATCAATAATTTATAAAGATAGAACAAAGAATACTATATGTCTCCTAACTTTTACATATTTTACACTTTAATTCCTTAACTTTTTTCATAACATTTAATCCCCTAACTTTATAGATTATACACTTTAATCCCTAACTTTTTCGTAACATTTAGTCTCCTAACTTTATACATTCTACACTTTAGTTTCCTAACTTTTTTCTTAAGAATTGGTCCCTTAACTTTTTAGATTTTTCTAAGTCAGATAATAGTTAGGGAACTAAATCTTACGAAAAAAATTAAAATAACAAAGTGTAGAATCTATAAAAATTAGGGATTAAATTGTAAAATCTATAAAGTTAGGGGACTAAATATTGTGAAAAAAGATAGGGGATTAAAGTGTAGAATTTGAAAAAATTAGGGAACTAATGGTGTTGTTTAGCCTTAAAGATATGAAAAAAAATGAATATAAAATAAATTAACTTTTATTTAATTAAATCATAAAATTTTTGTTTCAATCATTGGAAACAACACTAAAATCACATAAACAAAAGTTAACCTATCATAATTAAATTAATTAAAATTAATTCAATTACAAAAGATATTCAGATTACAAAGAGAAAAAGAAGATTTAAAAATAAAAATATCCCTTTTGATTTGTGATTCTAAATCTTTGAATTGATTGATCGCCTTATTCAAATCCTTGTAAACTACTTTAAAATTATGATTTTTTCTCTTTATGTTATGTATTAAGGATAGTGGATTGCAGCTATAGGTTGCTAGTAAGGCTTGGTGATGTTTAAGAGGGGTTTAGGATGTATTTATAGGTTTAGTTTAGGATAAAATACGTTTCATACATATATTAGGGTTTCTAGCCAATTTTTACATTTGGACTGGAGCATGCCTTATTCTTCACCATGATGTGCATTAAAAATTGAATCCCCGGAACATAGGAAGCTTATGATACAGTGTGGAATTTATTGAACGGTGGCTCGCGTTGAACTCTAACAAACACACAAATGGATCTGGGAGCACTTCCTCGCATCATGGATTTTATTAATCCATGATGCATACTTATTTTTTGGTTTTTATTATTCTGGTCCGTCTTGAATTGTGTGAATTGCCATTTATCATCCCATTTTTACTCTTGTTGCTCGTGTTTGTTCAAGATTATTTCAAAAGCATTTTAACCCATAGAATACAAAAATACCCTTCAAAACAACATAATATTAAAATAAAACATAAAAATAATGCCTAAACATCACAAATTATTAATTAAATTAATGTTCATCAACTTATAGGATTGAACAAGTTAATTTGGAACAATCTAAAGTATATACGTCATCACAGAAACTAAAAGAGAAAGAAAAAAGAAAAGAAGAAATTATGGAAATTAAGATGTGGCGATCAACATAGTGGCTCATCTAGGAGTAAATTTTTTAGAAGTCCTTGTTATCATCCCTATGTTTGTTATAATTACAACAAATCTGGACATCTCAAATAAAATTATCCTTAGCTCATAACCATCCAATATGGAGGAGGATCACAATCAACCTCTAGTTAAAGAGTATTAAATACTCGAACAAATTTTCCAAGGCAACAGTCTGGTTGACAGTTGATGCACAAATTTGGTATTATAAAAAGCTCATAAGTGAAGAATCACCTATAGTAATTGATATGTATACTCACAAATTCAGTCTTAAAAACTTAAGCAAACAATTAATAAAACATTAAACTAAAACACTCTATCACAATAATTTGGTTGAAAATCCTAAATTAATAACAAATAACTGAATAATTAAATATAGAAATAGTTAAAAAATTAAGACAAACAATAAAATCAACGGAGGATTTATGGGGCATTTAGTTAGTTAATGATGCTTGCATAGAAATATTTAGGTTGAAAGAAACCCAAATACAATACCATGGTAAAGATATACAAACTCCTTAAGGACTCATCCCAAATTCCCTAGCAATAAACACTTTAACAACAATAGGCAAATTACTTTAAACATCATATATATTATTAAGAAAGTAGTAAGCATGCAACAAAGAATAAAAGCTTTCTAATCGGAGTTTAAATTATATTATATTGGTACATACACAATATAAACTCTTATTGTACTAGCACAACAACAAAGTATACATAACAATAAATATAATAAGGCAAACCCACATAAAACCCTAGTCTATATGGAAAACCCTCATATTGCTTACGGAAATCACTCGACAACAAAAAATTATGCTAATAATAAATTGATACAACTTAATAGAAAATATAAATATGGACACCTCTATTAGTTAGGGCCTCTACTCTAACTGCATATTGTTACCCTCGCTCGCTACCTCTACAACTACATGATCTAACACATGGATCCGATCTCCTCCAAAGCCAACACCGTACTAAGTAGTGTGATTGATAACCACATTGTTTTGGGAAATCAACATTTACTACGAACAAGAAATAAATATTGTTTTGGGAAATCAACATTTACTACTAAATCTAAACTCACAATTTTGTTGTCACGGGATATTGTAAAATAGTCTTAAGTTGTCAACACTTAAGCACACTATTTTACTCACAAATGTTGAAATACACTCAAAGTAATTTATGAAACATAAGCAATTTTCAAAGATAATTTTGACAACATTTTGAGGTATTTTTTATGCTAAAGAAATTAGAGAAGAGTTGGGCATTTATAGAATACTACCCAAACTATGTTCCACCCTCACCGACCACCTTACCAGGGATCCCGCCATGGGTTTTGCAGCTGTTCCATCGATGGCCTTATTGAGGTGCCAAAAAATTCAATTTTTTTTATTTCCAAATATACTCACGCACGTAACAAAACAAAAACCATAACTCACAACCTAGCATACCTATTAAGAAACTAACCCTATGGGATGTGTATAACATATTTTCAAACACATTATACCTAACAATTTGTATGTGTGCATTACTGAACAAAGGTAACCAACCTTACACAAAGGAAGACAAAAACGCTGAGTAAAATAAATAGACTTCGTTTTTGCATATAGAAACGTCAACAAAGACACAAAGGACTATAAGACTTACATAGGTTAATTAAAATATAAACTAAAATTATTGGTTTTTCCTTTTAAATATGAAAACCCCTACAATCAGGATTATATTTTTTGTTTAATTAACCAATTAATGTTCTATGATTGGGATATTTAACTAATCAATTAATATGTACCCAAGGAAAATACAATTGTTTAAATCAATGCAATGATCAAATCATCAATTTAAGATTTTATTCAAGTTGTACAAATTAGATATAGATGATGTGTTTAAAATCTAATTTTCAAATTTTTAATCTATCTATGAAGAATTAATAGCCAATAAATTATTCATAAATAAATTTTTGTAATAAATCTTGAATAAAGAAATAATCTTTATTTAATTAATTATAAAAATATTCACTTAAATAATTTAAACAATCATGGTAACAAAGTAAAATTCCCATAGTTAAAATTGCCCAGATAGGCTTTGATTAAAATTCCCGTGTACATAAAAATAAGCATTCATTAAAATAAAAAGATTAATCTAGAAATAAAAAGAAACTAATTAGATTTAAATACCAACAATGAATGAATGATGTTTTCTACTCCAAAAGTGTATGATTTTGATTTTCAAAGAACTGTTTAATCTTTAGAAAATCTTCTCTTCTCTTCTTCGATATGAAAAACTCCCAAAAACTTACCTCTTATTTGTTCTAAGTCTAATTTATAATATTTATGAATAATGTGAATAATCTGTTTGAGAAAGGTCAACCTAATGAACTAACTATGCTATTTATTAGTAAAGTACCGTACATAACTTGGAATAAAAAAAATAGTATGCACGTCGCAACACAAAACTTTTCCCGCCATGGCATATAGTTCAAACTCAATCTCATCATGAAACCCAAGAGGTCTGTGTTGTGGCATACCTTTTATCTCACCATGGTGCACAATGTTTAATGGCTCCAGTAGAAAATCTTGAGAGATTCATGCAATGACACATTATTTATTTCTTCGTAATGTGTAATGCTTGTGTTGAATTTGTTTGTGCCTCTTACACAGTGTTTGATTCTTGATGTAAGGCTTATATGCCTTAGTCTCTTCTGCTCTTAGGGTGATATTTTAGTGATTTAAGTATTGTGTCTTTGTGTGTTGACATTTTTATCTCTTTGAAGCTAAAAACACTAAAAATACATTAAAAGATACTCACAATTCTAAAAAGATAGATTTGCATACATAATAAGATAAAAATACTATAATAAAACTTATTCATCTCAAATAAACACATTAAAATCACAAAATAAGAGTGCTTTTTAAGCACTTAGCAGCCATATCTAAACTTTTAGCAAAAAAGGCGATCTTTTCAAGGGTAGTCCTTCAGATCCTACCAGTATCCTAGGTAGTCTTTGCAATTACAAACTAATCCTACATAGACCTTTCAATGACAACAGTTTTCTCATGGAAAGGATAAAGGAAAGTGTATCACAACACAAAGATAAAGATCACAAGGACAAGCCTTTATGATATCGAATAGACAAGAGGAACTATAAGTTAATGATGTTGTTAAAGGTATGATTTTACTGTATAACTCTTAGGTACAAGTTGTTTTTTATATTGGTGCTACTTATTCTTTCATCTTTTGAATATGTGCCAAAATGTTAAATCTGACTTATAAGACCATAAAAATCTTTTACTTTGAATACTTCTCTTGGAGTCACATCCAGTGCTTTTTATGTGCACAAAAATTGTCACTCGGGTTAAATGGCCATCGATTCTTAGCTAATCCTGTTATACTCGATATAAGTTATTTCAATGTTATTTTTGGAATCGCTTGGTATACTATATGTCAAGAAATTATAAATTTCTTTGACAAGAAATTCATTGTATAGATCATTAAAGGTGTAAGGTTCAATTTTATTGTGAAAAGGAGTTACCTTTCTAGCGCTTTTTTAAGTATTGTTTGGGAGGAAGAAAAAATCAAGAAAGTATAGTTCTTCTAAATTAAAATAAAGAATATTCTAACAATAAAAATATCTTGGCATGGATACCAATGGTAAATAAATAATTTGATGTATTTCCAAAAGAACTCCCTAGACTTCCTTCATTGATTTTATAATCAAGTTATATCCTGGAATTGTACCGAAATCAATTGCTTGCTATCGAATGGAACCAATGGAGAAATGGAGTTAAGGAAACAATTGGATAAAATATTATCAAAATGATTTATCTAACCTAGTATGTCACCTTAGGGAGCATCTGTTCTATATGTTAAAAGAATTATGGAATTTTCAGATTATATATCGATTATCATCAACTTAATAGATTGACCATCAAGAAAAAATATCCATTACCTCATATTGATGAATTGATTAACCAACTCAATGGAGAAGTTTGTTTTCAAAAATCAATAAAAGGTTTGGACATCATCAATTGTGGGTTAGAGAGTCAGATATGCTCAAAATTTCCTCTTGTACGTGGTATGAGAATTTTGAATTTTATATGATGCCTTTTGGTTGAACCAATGCCCATATTACTATTATGGAATAAATGAATAAAGTATTTCAACCTATCTAAATATATTTATCATTGTGTTTATCGATGACATATTGACTTAATGAAAAACTATTAAAGAGCATAAAAACCATCTTAGAATTACTTTATAAACTCTTAAGGAACACCAGTTGTATGCAAAGATTGAGAAATGAAATTTTTTACTTACTAGAGTCAAATTTCTTGGGCACTTCATATTTGAAAGAGGTGTTGTTGTGGATCTCTCAAAAGTTAAAGTAGTATTAAGGTAAGTAGTCAAAAAATGTGACCGAAATACAAAGCTTTCTTAGATTGGTAAGATGCAACTAACATTTCATATAGGACTTCTCAAAAATTGAAGCACCATTGGCACAACTTACCTAAAAAAGAGTCAAGTCTATATGGGATAAAGCTTGTGAGGATGCATTTCAAGAGTTGAAAGTATGACTGATGATTGCATCATTTCTTATTGTACCAGACAGTACAAAATCTTTTGTGGTTTATACTAATGCTTCACTATAAGGCATTAGATGAGACTTTTATGATCCAAAAGAACTAAAGTTTGCAACATAGAGGTAACATCTCCACATCTTCAAAGTGAAAACCACAACTAATAATTCGAAGTCAACCTCGGAAGGGAGTAACTCATTTGGAATTAAAGAAAAACTAGCACCATAATGCATCAAACCATTCTAAATTATTAGAAGAATTTGTGATGTTGCAAATCAATTAGAGTTACCCCTAGAATTATCTCAAGTTCACAATATGTTTTATGTATCTATGTTATAAAAATGTCAAAGGAATTAGAATAGTTCAATGGATGGGATAGAGTTATTACTATAGGAATACGCATCATAAGAAGAAGAACTAGTGGCAATAATTGATTTCCAAGTGAGAAAGTTGAGAAGAATGATGATACCATTAGTAAAAGTTTAGCGGAGATATTATAGTGTTAAAGATGGTACTTGGGAGTTGGAATTTGAAGTTCGTTCAAAGTATCCTTACTTATTTTGAGAAAGTTGTAAATTTTGAGGATGAAACTTATGTAAAGGTGTAGGATTGTGAAATATTGAGCCTTTGTATTTAATTATTTAAACTTAAAGAAATGAATCTTTAGTAATATTTTAAGATGTATCAACTTATCAAAAAATTTCATGTAAAAAACACATTTATTAACAAAATTATTAGAATTTTTTGGTCTAGCTTGTGAGGGGGCTCGCCGGGGAGATGATAGACGTGCCGTCGAAGAGGGAGGTCAATGAGCCCCAATTTTTGCAATAATTTAGGCTATGTAAACATTTGTTCACACACTGAAAATTTTGCATTATTTTCTCTCTCTATAGTTTCTCTCTAAATGAAAATTATTATCATTTTTCAATACTCTTCTAAGAAGTCGAATCAGAGATAAAATATCAAAGTGTTCAAGTTAGAAAGAGTCTAGTGTTAGGATATGAAGTTAATAGTTTCTATTATGACAAGCTCGATAAGTTTTTGCTAAAATAGAGTAGGAGTCAGTGACAAGATTATGAGTATAGATGAAAATATTTTTAGGTAGGGGAAACTACTCCACTTTTTCTTCATTCATTGTTTTTATAAATTGGCATACATATTCATCTGTTTAAAAACTATAGATCAATGTCATGATTAATTATTTAATTTTATGAGATAATATATGATGTTGACTTTTATACTAGTACATGTGATTTCACAATATGATGTGATATTTAAAACATACATGGAATTTGTGATTTTATGCATGTATCATGAGATTGTTTTTTTTTTGTGAGGAGTGTTACCAGTGTTAGTATTGTAGTGTTTAGTACCACAGGGATACTTATTACACTAGAAATTTTACACATATCACATGTATGCATTTACACATGTATCTTAGAGTTTATCCATACATTGTGTCTCAGAGTATGGCCTCATATAGGGCTTGGAGTTGGACCTCCCATCTATCTTGGAGTTGACCGCCCATGTAGAAGTTGACCAATACTTGTGCCATATTTATCTCAAAGTATGACTATACATGGGTCTTGGAGTTTATCCCCACATGAGGCTCAGCGTTGGACCCCCTATTTGCCTCAAAGTTAATTGCCCATATATCTTGGAGTGAACTATATATGGATATTACATAGCATGTGAATTTATTATTAGCATTTCATATTTTATTGTATAAGCATGTGTTGCTTACTTAAAATGTACACCCTACTCAATTCTTTATGCGAAGAAGTATAGGTATACTAGGTTTTAAAGAAAAATCTCCCCACTATATAATATTGTTTATTAATATTGGTTTTATAGACATGCATGAGAAATTATATCATATTTCATGCATCATTTTATTTATATTACCATAACACCCATAAATTATGTTATGCTTATAATAAAAGTTTTGGACAATGAATACTACTCTTAACACATGTTCAAGTAAGTTTCATAGTTTAACTTATATTTAGTTCTATGTATTCATTAATTAGAGGTCAAAGAATGAAAAATAACATAAAAGGGATTAAAAAGAAAATGCTCACAAAAAAACTAGGAATATATAAGGTTTAAGTGCATAAAATAACTCTCATAGATTGAATTTTATTTTTTACTCCCTTTAAATGGTGAACACATATATTGTTTTATAATATAAAAATATATGTTTAATGCATATTCAAAAATATAGTGCATATAGTTTTTTGATAACATAAAAAACATTTTTCAAGGGTTAAAAGTGAAACTAGTAGAGTAATCTGGTCCTTTTTTTCTTAAAAGGCACTTAAATTACTTTTTTATTAAATAAATAAAACATTACACAAGTAGGATTCAAACTTGGGTTTGAAGATTCCAATATGTAGGAACAATTACAAAAGGTAACCAGGACTTAGATGAGGGGTGTAAATGTCAACTTATAGAACCTTTTTGTAAGCTTTATACCAATTCGACCAAGCAAGCCTCATAAATGTGAATTAAGTAAATTACCCAACTTAAGTACAAAACAACATGCTCAATTGAACATCCAACTAAAGCAATTAGCATATACGAAAACAAAAATCTACATTAAATACACTAGTAATCGTGGGCCTCATAGGTTCTTATCCATGCTAACAACATGCATAAACACCTCAAACATCACATAGCATGGAATAAAACACTACATAGCAAACAAATTAAAGAGTTAAAACACTTGATAAACTACCAGGGTAAGGAGATACAAACTCATTAAAGACTCATACTAAACTCATATGCAAATAACAATCATAAGCAATATAAGTTAATCAAGAAGCATGTAGATTAATTTCCTACAATATAAGCAATAATTAGAAAGCTTGCGACAAGAAAGGAAATAAAACATGCATCAATATATAACAAATAAGGTTTCTAATAAGAGTTTACATCTAGTATGTTAGAACAAACACGATAGAAACTCAGATTATACTAACAAACATACTAATCATGTATAACACTATATATAATAAGGTAAACCCACAGAGAAACCCTATCTATATAGTAACATTCTTAGGTTGCTTAAAGCAATCCATTTAAAAACAATTTGACCTCTGATATAAATAAAACCACCAATACCTTTCTCAGTTGGGATCTCTGTCTGAACTGCCTATTATTGTTCTTGCTTGCTAGTTCCACAATCACCTGGTTCAACACACAAACCTAGCTTACCTCCAAAGTCAACCCCACCTAATGTTGTATGATTAGAAACCACATATTAGTAATGTGAGCAATGATGACCACCCCCAAACACTAACAACTAATAATTTATGTGGGACACACAATCGACCACAAACCATAAAGGGACACACCGTCTAAGATGTGAGAGCTCAAATAATTTAACTCAGCTCACTCTCATAATGAGGTTCTCACATAAAAATAAAAGTTACACGAGGGAAACTATGTGTTGACACAAGGCTAAAATTTTCCTAAGGGAAACTACCCATTAACAAATGGCTTACATAATCACTAATATTGAATAACAAACAAGGTATTAGTGATCTGGAAACAAAAAATTGAGATGTTTCAATTTGATAGAGCTTTAATACATATTTTTGGGATAATAAAACAAGGGAAATAGGGTATTTATAGAACACAGCTAGCCACCTCACTAGCCACTTCACCATGGAACTCGCCAACCACCTCGCCAAGGGTAATGGAAATGGGTGTTGTAAGGTGTGCATTAAGGTGCCAAAAATTCTCATTTTTTGTTTCCAAAAAATGCCAAGTAATTTCCATAAATACCCATACTAGTGCCCAAAAAAAACACAAACACAAGCAACAACATTGGCTCACTCATCTGCCATCTTTCTCGTCGAAAACCATAACACTTAAACTTGCATGTACACTAAAAATCTTGTGGTGTGTGTAAACATTATTGCATACTAAGTGTACCTAACTATGTGCATGTGTGCATTACTAATTCGTAGTGACCAACCTTACATAAAGGAAGACATAATATTTAGTAAAATAAACAGACACCTTGTTTTATACACTGGAATCCAACACACAGACATTGAGAAAAATAGGACTTACATTCTCCTCCTTTGGCTTTTTATGTCATAATACTGCACAACTACATACAAACACACATCTATCATGAGATGATCACGAACATAACCTAAAGATGTTTGTTCCCTTGAACAAAACATACATACTCAGACCAAAAAAATACATCTAAATCAAATGCATCCATCTTCATGTATCAACTCATCCAACCTTTGTCACTTCTGAAATATGAGGATCTCAACACTACTACACACATCACATATGAAGCTTAAAGACTTCAATCTACACCTATGACCTGCACACATGAAACAAATACATATCCTATGAATGTATCATATAGAAACAACATGTAATCTATTAGATATTATCGTGTTACCCCTACATAGGTATGCACCAATATGCTAAGCATAGTCAATATGTAGTATAAACAAGCACAATCCATATGTAACATAAGTATGAAGCCTCCCTATAAACATATGCAACACTCCCCCCAAGTGTATGCATATCAGATAACCATGATTTAGTACAAACTATACTTACCATTCATATAGCACCTAACATGTTAACAAAAAAATACAATGTATAGACAAACACAAATTATGCACACTTATCCCCTCTTTTGACATAGAATGTTGAAGCAAGCACACACACAACATACAACATACAACACCTCTATATGCAGGAGATAAGTCAAATTAAAAAGCATTAATCCTAACACTCATGCACCACAGCATAGAATATTAGATCAAACGCAATAAGAAGAAACACGTGTAGTCATATAAAACAGACAAAGAATAACATCAAGACAATAGCAAATTGAAAGCAAGTAATAAACACCAAACTGAATGCACACACAAACCAAGAGAAGTGTAGACAAAATAAAATATCCCAAATGCAATACATAACAGGGAGCTCTATACGTGGTATAGGAGGGCATAAGGAGCTTCATAATGTGCTTACAACACATCAATAGAACAAGCGATTGAGCACCTTTGTTATATAGTTATGTCAGTGTATATTTAAGAATAAGTTGAATAAGAGTCTAACTACCTTCTAAGTTGACATACTCCTAGTGACTCAACTATCTTCCTCTAAACATCAACACCATATAAATGTGTTAGCAAGTTAGCAAATCTGTAAGAATAAGTTGACTAGGAGTCCAACTATTTTTCAAGTTGACACATTCCTAGTGATTCAACTACTTCCGTTAACAAAACTTGGGTGTATTCAATCCTATAACTCACCCATACTATGTACATGATGAGTGCTCAAAAAGCACTAAAATAACCATGATTTTATGCACATTAATTGATTAAAAATATATATTTATATGTTTTATCATATATTTATATAAATTTATCTTTTTCGGAATCACGGGTATTTTTATTGTTTTTCAGGTATTTTGGCTTAAAAACGCAATTTAAAGACTCAAAGAAGAATACTTGAAGCAATACATCACAAATATATTAATAAATAAGTGGGAAAAGGTCAACAAACATGGAAAAATTGGACAAAATGGGTCGAAAAGGTCAAAAATGTCAAAAAGATCGAGAATCGTATACCAAGAAATTTCACTGCCATTACTAAAATCTTGATTTAGCTTAAAATCCCAGATCGCCGATTCTCGCAAATACTTTGGTTTTAATATTTGTAAAACTCTCACAAGTGCACGAATCATTTCGTAGAAAATGATAAGTATACTCCCAAGGTCGATCTAAGGAAGAAATGTATGTGGTTTTTAATTTATTATTCAAACTTTTAAAAACGAAATTAAATCCTAAACATCCTGTCACGATAGTTTGGTTTTTGTGTTCCTAATCTAATAACATAAAATAAACATATATACAGATTAATTAAATATAATTTAAAAAAAATAAACATAGATACAAATTCAATAACTATTTATCTAAAAATAAATATAAATACAGATTCAATAAATATTAATGCAAATTTTATCATTTATATTAGTAGAGTATTTATGGATATAATGACTAAATTAATTATGCTTGCTCATATTATCTACGTTATTAAAGATATAAATTGATATTTTATTGATTCTCTCTTTTTTGTATGAATACCACCTTTTGGTGGGGTTAGATATTCTTTGTTAACTAAACAAATCAATTAACACCTACGCTGGGTTGATAACTAATTTGGTTAATTAAATTAATTCCTTTTTCTAAGAGATTGAAAATGAACCATTTAAATGCCACCTTTGGTGGGGTTAGAGAGTTTAAACTTTATTCAAGGTGTCCAAATTAAACCTAAGAATTTAGTTATCCGAGTACTAACTTTCAAGTTTTAAAACCACTATTGAAAACATGTTGTCAATACATTTTCACATAATAATTCTTATAAAAACTTTTGAAATAGAGTTTCACTTTCTAACCACCGGCGATTGTACCAACAAATAAAAGAGCACTACTCTAAATTAGACCGGATAACTAAACCTTAAAATCTAATTTTCAGATTTAAGTTTGTAATGAAAAATAATCTATTTCTCTCTAACATCCTTAATATAAAATCTTGAATAAAAATAAAATCAATTCATTTTAGAAATTTTCACCTATTTAATATTTCGCAAGCATAACAACGTTATTATTATATCATGATTATAAACATAGTACGCTTAAATTTAATCACAGCATAAATTAAATATAACATGTAAGAATAAAGCATAAAATAATCAGAAGAAAATAAAATCCTTACGTAACTTCGACGCTTATTCCCGTAGCTAGAAAACCTCCAAGCCGAATTTGTACTTCCATTTATTGAATCAAAAATCTAAATTATTACAAAAACATTACAAGTTCCTCTCAAAAAGAGAAGAACTCTAAACCTAAGAGAATTGAACTAAAAACTAAGAGAAAAACTAAGAAAAGCTTAGAAACTAAGAAAGAAACTAAGAAAACTCAAAAACTAAGAAACGAGAAAGAAAGCAGTTATAGAAGTGAGTTTTGAAGGTGTGATTTGGAAGTGAAGGGAAGCGGGGTATTTATAGGTGAGGATGGAGAGAAAAAATGAGTAAACAAATGTTAAAAAAAAATATTAAAAAATTAAAAAACATGTAATGGAAATGTCGAGAGTCATCAATGACGCCGCATGACGCCAGGGTCACCGTGCACGCGGAAAAATGGGGTGAAAACGCATTGGGCGCGTCGCGCTGCAGCGTTGCAATGCCGCGCACGTGAACAAGCGCTCATAAGGCCGCGGGCGCGCGCGGACGGGATGTCAACGCCGCATGGCGGGGGCAAAGACGTTGGGAGCTGGGATGCCACATACTGGCCGCGCGATTTTCCGTCTTTTTGACATTTTTGACCTTTTCGACCCATTTTGTCCAATTTTTCCATGTTTGTTGACCTTTTTCCACTTATTTATTAATATATTTGTGATGTATTGCTTCAAGTATTCTTCTTTGAGTCTTTAAATTGCGTTTTTAAACCAAAATACCTGAAAAACAATAAAAATACCCATGATTCTGAAAAAGACAAATTTATATAAATATATGATAAAACATATAAATATATATATTTTTAATCAATTAATGTGCATAAAATCATGGTTATTTTAGTGCTTTTTGAGCACTCATCAGTACACACATATGAAAATACATCCCAATCTACCAAAGGAAACATGTGTCATTCTAACAAAAAATGCTAGGTTATTTACTACATGTGAGAAATATACAATAACTCACTACAATAGGGAAGTACATAAACACATAGGAAGACATGTGAAGCAATAGGTTGTAAACAATGCATACAATAAGTCATACTAATAATCCTATTTATGCATGATTCATACAAAGTGATGTCAAGAAGAAGGATGCATCACAAAAATGTATAGCATAATATAAATTAATAAATAGGATAGACACCAAGGAATCCAAACAAACACAACACTCCCCCTAGCACCATACAAAAGACACATAAACTAAACATACTAAAATTAATTTCTATTCATGAAATTAATAAGACATTCATAACTATACGTAATATTGCTATCCAACATGCTCAATAGACTAGGGGGCCCTTAGGTTAACCAATACACTAAATTTATATATTCACTTGGCTATCAATCTATAATGCATTCATATAAGGGTATGATTAGATTTTTCAATGACATGCTCTGTGTGTGATATACCAAACTTGTTTACTTTGTATGCCATCAAGAAAAACTCATATGAACCATGTAATTAGAAATATAGTCTCAAATATCACCAAACATCTTAAGTCCATGTTTAACCCATCTCTTCACTAGTGTAAGTGCCAACTTAGATTGAAATCAATAGGTATTTCAAAGCTTATAATGATAGGCTAAGGTATGGGTAGGTGAGATATGAAATTTTAAGGCTTGAACACAACTTTAGTTAACCAAATACATACAATAATGTAATGATCTCAAAACCATAAATAGTAAACCGTCAATCAACATCCAAGCCAACGTTGATAATTTCTCAAATAATTGGTTCATAAAACATCCACCTTCTCTAGAAAGTATATGATATGTCATTTCTTTCGAAACTATCTTCTACTGACAACAAAATTTGCATTCCTTTTGAAGTAAAGAAAATGAGTCCATACAACTCTTCACAGTAGAAAATTATCTTTTTACCCCTAGTAAAATTAATTTGCACACATTACTTATTTGCTATTCTATAAATAGCTAGCTAGGACAAAAACAACTTTTAGAAAGATATCTAGGATCTCATAACCATGCTTGATACCAAACTATCACCTCCACAAAAAATGGGTATATGAAATAGAAGGGGGTGAATTTTAAATTATATTTTAATAGAAATTTCTATAGTAATCATTAAAAAATTCAATTAAAAAATTAATGTTATATACAATTAGGGTACCCTTAAGAAATTTTCTATTCAAAAGGTAAAATTCATTATAAAGTCATAAATTCAAATCAAACAAATTTATTTAAACCAAGTAAAATTTATCAAAGAAGTCTCAACCTACCAAATCGTAACTTATAATAACCAATAAAAGAAATAAGATTTTAAGTAAAAAGTTGTAACGTAAAATCCCCTATTCACGATCATCTTATTTTCACTGTGATTATCTTGAACAATGCAGTTGGGTAAAGAGGGAAGAGTGGGGGTAAGCTACACAGTTTAGTAGGAGTATACTCTAAATATTATTTTAATAAAAATTTATTCATGATGTATTTTTTTATTAATAAAATTTCATGAATGACAATCATTATCAATATACAATGTTAGGAGATTTTTACCACAAAACTCGGGTATAGCTGTACCTTTTCACTTATAAGGAATCAAGGAAAATGTATAATATAAGTATTATATAAAACCCTATAATTTTAATATAAATAATTTTAGCACCCAAAAAGAAAAGTATAAATAATGTTTTACAATGTAGGGATATAATGGGAAAGTTTCTTGTAAAAAATCAAATCAAATATAAAAATTGGGTATAACTTCATCACCTTACCACGACCATAGCAATAAAAAACCATCTATTTTCCTCACATATTCTCTTCCCTCCTTTCTCCCTTACTCTAAAACATCCTCTCCATAAGTTGTTTGGGCTTTTTGGAACAATTTTGAAGATCATTTTGGGGACAATTATTTGAGTATTCAAGTCAAGGATTTGAGGTAGGGGTTCTCACTCCAACTTTTCAAATTAATGTATTGTTTTTATAAATGAATTTTCATGCATTATATATTATGGATAAAAGAGGAAATCTAGATGCCATTATTTTATAATTAATGGTATAATGTTATAAATTTTGTTTAAAACGAGATACTCATTGTAAATCTTTTATTATGTATACATTGGTAAATTTATTAAACGAGTATTAATTTTGACATGAAATGTGCATGGAAAATATTACATGGCATCCTAAATTTTTATACATGCATCTATAACAAATTATTTTCTACACACTACAGATACATATCACATACACATGTATTCTTGGAGTTTTTTCATCTATGATGCCTCAAATTGTTTATCGTTCATGAGCCTCGAAGTTGGAACCATGTTATGTCTTGGAGTTGTCATCTAATGGGTTTCAAAGTGTGATTGCACATGGACCTTAGATTTGGATTCCCCCTTGTGTTTCAAATCCTTAGATAAGGGCCATATGATGTTGATTTAACCAATACATGTGCCATATATATTATGATTATACATGGGATCGGAGATAGACCCACATGAGTCTCAGAGTTGGACCGTGCATGTGCCCATGTATTTGTAGACTAATACATATAGGGTTGCATATTATACATGGGATTGGAGATGAATACCTATATTGTGCATTTTCTCGTTTCCCTAAGAATCGTAGAGATACAGATATACTTGAATTTTGTGACAAGATGTCATCACTTCATATATTAATAATGGTTACCATTCATAAAATTTTATTAATAAACAATACATATGAATGATTACTTGTTGAAAATATATATTAGAGCATAATTCTATTGAGCTACTTGGTGCTCACCTTGTTTTCCCTTACACCTAGATTAGGGTAGATAGAGCGGTGCACAACTTGTAGATAAGGAAAAAGAAGAGAACTTTAGGTTATAATTTTTAATTTCATTTTGTAAATGTTATTTGGAGTAAATTTTGAGACATGTTGTAATAGTATTTTGTGATTTGTAATAGTTTTGTTAAATTATTTTTCTGAAAACTATGTTTTTGAATAGGGATATCCCAAATTGAATTGAATTTTAAATTTTAAATTTTAAATCTTTCAAATTTATTTTTATTATATTTTAAAATTTACCCCATTTCTATCTCATTTACTCATTTTTCATGGTGTGAAAGTTTGGTATTAAAACATGGTTCTGATCTCCTGGATATTGATTCATAATCTTAAAATATTTTTGAAGTATTTTTGTGGCATCATTCCTGCAAAAATAAAGGTGACTAAGAACACACTAGTAAGGGGAACTTAGAGAGCAACCTATATAGGAAATAGATGAAAATCATGGTCTCTTGCATATGCTATGAATATTAATGACCCATGGTGGAGAACCAGAGGAAAGAGGTAGAGCTTATTACCTCAAAGAATTCAAGAAAATGAGGTCATTTAATATTGACATATCAAAAGGATGGATTTGGGAAAATAAGAAGAAAATGAATGCCTTAAAACATTCCTACGTATTTTAAAGCTAGTTTAGCTGTATACAAACTAATTGGAAAAGTTGACTACTAATGGGACTTTGTTAGTAGAGGAAGAGATGTAGAGACAATCCTCTGGAAAGAATTCAAGGGGTTGTTTTATGAAAGATTCTTTAACAAGATTGTAAAAACTAACAAGGTGGTAGAATTTATGAATCTTAAACTAGACGATATAATTGTCATATAATATGAGAATCATTTCAATTAACTATCAAGATTTGTAAAGTTTTTGATGGGTTTACAAGATGACATACATGTGAAACTACATTGCAATAGTCACCATAGTTACAGAGTCAAACGAGTCAATGAAGAACAACTAAAGGTAGTGACACCATCTTGAAAGACCAAGGATAAATAAAAAGTGAAGAAGAAATTTTGGCAAAGGAGACAATGTAGTGGATTGTCAGATAGCAGCTCGCTTGGAAGTCCTCGATATCACCCTTATACCTATTACCACTATAACCAATCGAAGCACCTTAAGAACAACTACCCTTAGTTCACTGTTGTACCATATGAAGGAGGATTGCAATCAAGTTTTAGTTCTAGAGCTTCAAATACTAGGAGGAATTCCTAAGGGTCAAGTTAACAAACTAGTCGATAACCTTAATAGAATTTTCAACAATTGAGATGATCATTCCAAGAATGATCCTCGGGATCCTATCAACCTTCTATACAATCTTTCCAACAACCATCTAGTATAGCACTAGATTTTTAACATTAAACATCTACTCGGGGAAAGGACAAGGGTAAAGATGTTGCCACTAAGGAACAAGGAATGCAAGGTTAAGCGTTTACAATAGTTGGCAAATAAGGAGGACCCAAAAGCAATGACATTATGGAAGGTAAAACTCTATTATATCACTCTTGGGTTGAAGTTCTTTTTGATACTGATATCACTCATTCATTTGTTTATTTAGCATATGCTTTAATGTTAAAACTTGATTAGAAAGTCATTGAAATGCAATTACCTTGAATACTCTTCTTGGAGCCTCGTTAAGTGTCTAATATATTTGCAAAAATTGTTTGATTAGTTTTAATGGTCATTGATTCCTAGACATTCATGTTATACTCGATATGATTTATTTCAAAGTCATTTTAGGAATGAACTAGCTGACCAAGTATCAAGGCATTGCAAATTACTTTGAAAAAAAAGTTATGGTCCAAACCCTTAAAGGTATAGAAGTCCAAAATCTCCTAAAATGCTACTTAGGCAGAAGAAGAAACTAGGCAAGCATGGCTCTCCTAAAATATTTAGAAGAAGACATAGATAATGGAAGAAGCTTAACATGGATACCGATGATAAATTAATTTTGGGATGTGTTTTTGGAAGAACTACTTGAACATCTTCCAAGTCGAGAGATTAATTTTGTGATTAAATAATATCTTGGAACTGTATCAATATCCATCACTCCTTATCATATGACACCAGCAGAAAAATAAGAATTGAAGGATTAGTTGCAAGAACTATTCGTAAAGAGATTCATTCATACAAGTTCATAACCCTAGGGAGCACTTATTCTTTTTGTTAAGAAGAAGGATGGAAGTAAGAATTTGGAAGGAAGTTTTAGACTTTTGTATTGATTGTCGTCAAATGAATAGGGTAACTATAAAGAACATGTAACTATTGCCTTGGATTGATGAATTATTTGACCAATTCTGAGGAGCAAGTTTCTTATCAAAGATTTATCTTAGATTAGGATATCGCCAAATGAGGCTCAGAGAGTTAGATATACCCAAAACTACTTTCTATACACGGTATGGGCATTCTGAATTTTGTGTCATGCCATTTGGATTGACAAATGCTCCTGTTGCTTTTATGGATTTAATGAATCATGTATTTTGACCTTACATAGATCAATTTATTATTTTGTTTATTGATGAAATATTGATTTATTCAAGGACATGTGAGGAATATGAACAACATCGCCTTACAAACTCTAAGGTAGCACTAATTGTATACAAAGCTTAAGAAGTGTGACTAATGGCTTACCAAAGTCAAATTTATGGACATGTAATATCAGGAAGAGGAATTGTAGTGGATCCTTTCAAGATAGAAGTAGTATTAAATTGGAATAAACCAAGGAATGTGATTAAAGTATGAAGTTTTCTTAGATTGGCTGGATATTACTAACGTTTTGTGTAATATTTTCTTAGATTTCTACACCATTGTAAAGAATTACTCAAAAAAGAGTCAAATTCTTATGGGATGAAACTTATGCAAAGGCATTCCAAGAATTGAAAACATGACTTACAACTGCACCAATCCTTATCATGCTAGATAGTATGGAACCATACGTAGTTTTCATAGATGCTTCACTACAAGGCCTAGGGTATGTCTTAATACATAAATGACCGAGTAGTTTCCTACGATTCACAATAACTCAAGATTCATGAGAAACTACCCAACCCATGACTTAGAGCTAATAGTAGTGTTCGCTCTAAAGATATAGAGATGCTACCTTTATGGAGCTAAATTCCAAATCTTCTCGGATCGCATGAGACTCAAGTATCTTTTCACTTAAAAATATATCAAATTGATTGAAAGACGATGAGTAGATTATTTTCAGGATTATTACTTCACTTTGCAATATCATCATGGTAAGGCTCATATTGTGGCAAATAATTTAAGTCATAAGTCAAAATTTGTTGTGCAAATGATGTTAGATCTTGACAATACTTGAACTATGGAAGATTATGAGTTTAATTTGTATGATAATAGAAGACATATATTACTAGTGAATGTCAAGGTAGCCTAATCAAATAATCTTGAAATTTATGAAGCATAGTTCAAGATGAATGAAGGAGAGATTGTGGAAGGATGGACTTGTAATAAAAGAAGTGTTTTGCTTCCATGGAAAGATTATGGTACCTATTGATGATTATTTGAGACAAGAGATTATGGGAAAAGTACACAAGTCAAAATTTATGGTACATCTAGAAAATGTATAGTGATTTGAAAAAGGCCTATTGGTGGAAAGGAATGAAGAAGGACATTGCTCAGTTTATGGCAAATTGTATGATATATCAATAAGTGAAGACAAAACAGAAAAAATGTGGGACTACTTCAACCAATTCCTATACCATAATGGAAATGGGATGGCATAAGCATAGATTTTGTAAAAGGATTACCATGAACTTCTCATGGTCATGAATCCATATTGGTAATTGTTTACAAAGTTTGCTCACTTCATTCCAGTCAAAACTTAGTACTTTGTGAATGCTTTGAGTAAGTTGTACATCTAGGAGATAATATGATTACATGGCCTCCCAAAGTCAATTGTAATAGATTGAGATCAAAAGTTTACCACACGATTACGGAGATGCATACAAGAGGCTTTGGATACAAAGTTACTACATAGCACAACTTATCATCTTAAAACTGATGGAAAATCTGAAAGGGTTATTCAGATGTTAGAAGATATGCTATAAGCTTGTGTTATGGAATTCAAAGGAAACTAGAGTAAACACCTACCATTGGTTGAGTTTACCTATAGCAATAGTTTTCATGCTAGCATTGGGATGGCTCTTTATGAAGCCCAATATAAATGACCATATAGATTTCCATTGTGCTGGGCAAAATGCAAAGATTTTAGTATAATGAGAACTAATCTTATTCAAGAAACAACTAAAAATATTCACATCACACAAGACAAACTTCATACAGCTCAAAGTCAATATAAGAGTTATACTCCTCATGGGAGATGACCATTTAACTTTGAAGTGGATGACAACATTTTTCTCAAATTTTAACCTCCAAAGGGAGTAACTCATTCTAGAATAAAAGGAAAGTTAGCACCCAGCTATATTAGACCATTTAGAATTATCAATAGAATCGGTGATGTAGAACATTAGTTGAAGTTAACCCCATAATTATAACAAGTTCATGATGTTTTCAAGTGACTGTCTTATGAAAATATCAATGGAATCATAATAGTCTTCTTGATTAGACAAAACTACTATTATAAGAAGGCATGTCATATCAAGAAGAATTGGTGGTAATAATTTATTTTCAAATCAGTAATTTGAGAAGAAGAGCAATAAAGTTAGTAAAATTTCAATGGAGACATCATGGCATTGCAGATGCAACTTAGGAGTTAGAGTTGGAAATTTGTTCAAAGTATCCTTACTTATTTTGAGAATTATAAATTTTGAGGACAAAATTTTCTTTAAGGGGATAAGAATGTAAAACCTAATAATTTCAATATAAATAATTTTAGAACACAAAAAAAAATTATAAATAATGTTTTACAATGTAGGGATGTAACGAGAAAGTTTTGTGTGAAAAATTGGAATGAAAGGGAAAAATTGGGTACAACTTTCACCACTTCACCACCACGACCTCACTGTCACCTAACAACCCTAGTTTTCGAGCTTCCTGGCGAGCTCCTCAGTTGGCTATAAAAATAGGGTCAACCATTTTTCTCACATTTTTCCTTACCTCATTTCTCCCTCACTCTTTAACATCCTCTCCTTAAGTTGTTTAGGCTTTCTGGCACAATTTGGAGGGCACTTTAGGGACAAATTTCTAAGTATTCAAGTTGAGGATTCGAGGTAGGGGTTTTTACTCTAACTTTTTATATTCATAGATTTGTTTTATAAATGAATTGTCATGTATCATATATTATGGATAAAAGTGGAGAACCAAATGCTATCATTTTATAATTAATGTTATAATGTTATAAATGGTGTTTAAAATAAGATACTCATTGTAAATATTTTATTATGCATACATTGAAATGTTTTATAAAACGAGTATTAATTTTCATATGAAATGTGCATTGAAAATATTACATTCCATCCAAAATTTTATACATGCATCACAAAAATTATTTTATTAGTGTGGATATGCCCGTATGTTTTATTACGAAGTTTAGTGCCCATGGGTTACTAATTATAGCAGATTGTTATCTATAGACTATAGATACGTATTTCATACACATGTATTCTCAATGGTTTTTTTTTTGCCTATGGTGCTTCGGATTGTTGACTGCACATGGGGCATAGAGTTGGACCCATGTTGTGTCCATCGAGTGGGTTTCAAAGTGTGACTGAAAATAGGCCTTGGAGTTGGACCCCCCTTTGTGTTTCAGACCCTTAGATGAGAAAATATATGACATTAATTTTTCCAATACATGTGCCATATGTATTATGATCACACATGGAGTAGGAGGTGGGCCCATATGAGCCTTAGAGTTGGATCACGCATGTGCCCATGTATTTGGAGACTATTACAAATGGGGTTACATATCATGCATTAGATTTACATCGCAAAGCATATTTTATATTTTATATTTTATGAGTATCCATTGGGATACTTGTATTGTACATTTCCTTGTTTTCCCCGGAATCAAGGTGGTACTATCCAAGTTTTGTAACAAAATGTCCCTACTCCATATATTAATAATGATTACCATTCATGTAATTTTATTAATAAACAACATACATCATGAATGATTACTTCTTGGAAATACATATTAGAGTAGAATTCTATTGAGCTACTTGTAGCTCACCCCATTTTCCCCTTACCTTTAGATTACAGTTTGACAAAGCCGTGCCCAACTTGGAGACCAATAAAAAGAAGAGAACTTCATATTATAAATTTGTATTTTATCTTGTAACCTTTATTTGGAGTTAATGCTAAGACATGCTATAAAGTGAATCATTTTTTCTAATAAATGTATCTTGCAATTTTTAATGGTTTTGTTAAATTATGTTTCTAAAAACTAGGTTTTTTAATAAGGATATCGTGAGTTGAATTGATTTTTAAATTTTAAATCATTAAAATTTATTTTAATTATACCTTAAAATTTACCCCTCTTATCTCACATACCCATTTTCAGGGCATGACATATCCTAAAGCATGCTCACAAAATATAAAATATGCTATGTGGTACAACAATGCATGATATGCAACCCTATATGTATTGGTAATCCAAATACATGTGCACATGCATGGTCCAACTCCAAGATGCATGTAGGTCTTCCTTTGATCCCATGTATGATTATAATACATATGGCATATGTACCTATCAAATCACATCATATAGGCCCAATCTACAAGTAGGTCGACTCTAAAACATAATAGGGGTCCAACTTTGAGGCCCATGTGTAGTCAACGAATCTACAATAGAAGGCAAGCTCTAAACACAATGAGGGGATCCAAGGCCTGTGTGTGAAATAAAAATTCATAGTCACATATCTTAACCAAAATAATATGTAATCACATATAGACACCATAGATGGAAAATCTTCAAAGTTATATGTGTATATGATGCATACCTATAGTTTGTTGAAAATAGTTTGCTGCAATAATTAGCTCATGGGTACCATACTTCGTAAGATAACATACAGGTGTAATCAACACATATAAAATATTCTCATGAAGCATGTATAAAATTCTTAGATGTCATATCATATTTTCAATGTTCATTTCACATCAACATTTGATACACGTCTTATATATAAAACTTTTCCAATGTATGCAAAATAAAACATTTCTAATGAGTATTTCATTTTAAACAATATTTATGACATTATAACATTATGAATAAAATCATGGCATCAATTTCTCACTTTATTCATAACATATGATGCATGACAATTTTATTAAAAACAATACATGAATTTAAAAAGTTAGAGATAGAATCCCTACTTGAAAAGTTATTCCATCATTGAGCTTCCAAATCTGAAGTCCTTGATATTTATCCCCAAATTACCCACCAAAATTATTAATAAAATCATGGCATCAATTTCTCACTTTTATTCATAACATATGATGCATGACAATTTTATTAAAAACAATACATGAATTTAAAAAGTTAGAGATAGAATCCCTACTTGAAAAGTTATTCCATCATTGAGCTTCCAAATCTGAAGTCCTTGATATTTATCCCCAAATTACCCACCAAAATATGCCAAAACATAAATATCTTATAGAGATAGAGTTCAAGTGATAGAGGGAGGGAATAAGGAGGAAATGTGTGTGAAAGAGGGGTGGTTTAGTCCCTTTTATAGCTAATACAAGAAGCTCGCCAAGGAGATCATTAGCAATGGTGGTGAGGTGGTAGCAAAGGTTAGCAAGGGTGCTTAGTGAGGGTGGTGGTGAGGTATGCAAATTTTTCCCGTTCGATTCAATTTTTCACATGAAAATTTTCTGGTATATCTCTAAACTTTAATATGTTGTCCAAAATTATTTTTAACGCACTTTAAATAATTTTAATAAATTTACGTGGGTTTATAATCCATTTTCTTGTAAATAATTTCCCATTAATGAAGGGATTGATTGAGCCACTTGGGGTATTTTTATCCTTTCAATTAAAGGAAGGCCAACCTAATTGTCAATCCAAAATGGTATTATAGAGTTCTTGCTAAGTAACAATCTAAATTCCTTCAAAATGGTCAAGTAATGAGGTTATAAACTTGACCATATGGAATACTGAACATAATAGGTGGAGTTTCCTCTCTATCCAAGTAGCATATGCATAAATACAGTAGTGTGCTAAATTTCTTTTTGATATTCCACCAAACAAACTTTATTAACATAGCCTTATTTAAAAGATCGAGGTCTCACAATTCGAGAGCTCCTTCCTCTAGAAGGCAATAGCAATCCCTCCAGTAGCCTTGATCAATTTAAATTTATTTGTCTTTTTTGACCAAAAGAAATTATGGATTGAAGTTATTAGGCTGTCGAAAATTGATTTTGGCCATTTATAAATGTTGAAGGAGTAGAGGAATATACTCTAAATGATTAAAGAAATCAAGAATCTTTACCCTGGCGAAGAGAGCATGAGCCTTTCTCTACTTTAATCCTTACACATATTTATCAACTAATGCTTGAAACCAACACTTTCTTAGGCCCCCTGAAAAGGATCAACACCTAAGTAGGACATAGATGAGTCTCATATTGGTCATATAAATTGCAAGTATACTGGTTGTGTGACTAATATAATGTACCCAAGTATGAATATTGATCCCACTGGGAATTTTGTAACTTATAACCAAGTACCAATATAATTATTATGAAAAATATCTTGATAATAGCATATAATAAAAACTGAAAAATAAGTGATAACTAATTTTAAATCATAAAACTCAACAACTAAGGAGATATATGAGAAAACGACCTAGGAATCTTAATCTTCCAATTTCCTAAGCATGTTAATCACTAAAATTTACCCCAAAATAATTACCAACTAGTTACATGATCAATTGAATCTAACCTAACATACATTTCTCTCTCAAGTAAACTACACACCATATAGTATATAACCTAATCACACTCTCTTTCCAATTAGATTGCATACTACTCATTAAGTTCATCAATTATAGATCACACATATCAGAATCATACATCTCTCCCTAGAACTTATGCATGTTGATAACTTTGTGTTTTAGAGTTATTTTGTCCAATTTATTAATTATAATTGCTATGATCTTAATGTTTTTAGTTAATTTTAAGTTCTTAAATTATTATTTAGTGTTAGTTTTTTAAGAAATATATTTTTAGAGAAAATTAAAAAATTTAAAATTTAAAAAGGACTTAATTGCAAATAACAAAAGTTGAAAATTTAATTTGAATTAAAAAGAGGGCTTAAATGCAATTAACAAAAATTTGAATTAAAATTTGTTTACTACGTAGAGAAGGAATCCCACGCACAGGATGGAGTAACGTGCATCACGCATCGTCAGATTAGAAATTCAATGGTGAAGATCAGGAGAGTGAGATACTACATGGAGTGGGAGAGTGGATGAGATTTCAGTAGCTTTTTGCACCGTTTGGTGCACAAAAGTAGGGTCCACCTATCTCACAGTTCAATTAGCAGAGTAGGGCCCACTTGTCTGCATAGCTGATTTTTTCATGAGATGCATCCTCTATCACCTACCGTTAGATCAAAACCTGAATGGTCTAGATTATGCATGTTTTCCACGTCCCACGCGAGAGAGTCACGAGTGGCTTCTAGATATCTTGTACCGCCCAGCATCAAAAAAATTCTCCTGCGACACGGTCCACTGATTCTATGTGCGTCGTCGCGTATCGCACAATACAAAGCTGCCACGTGTCATATTATCTTGAAAGTGAATTAGAGATCACCACGTGTCATGCATAGGGTGAAAACAATTCAGGAAATTGCACACTGCCACAACTCATTCTGCATAATTTTTCTACCCTTTTTGCACGCCTATTTTGAGGAATATTTTTGGTGTATTTTTGGAGAGAACAAAAGCCATAAATAATGGGTTATTCTGATGCTGAAACAAGGGGGAGAACACATAGAAGCAATTTTTGGCTTTTGTTGTTGTTTTCTTCGGTAAAAATACAGATAAGGAAGACAGCAAAGAAGAAGAAAATGGGAGGAATTTTATTTTTTCATTGAGGAATCATGAAAGAGTTTTTTCTAATCTTTTTCTTTTAATTTTATTTCTTTGAAATGTCTAAATATTTTTGTATTTTAATTTCAATATTTTCTATGAACTAAATTAATTGTTCTAGGGTTGCCATGTAACTTACATTATGAAGCGTGGATTAATTATTTTTGAATGATTTTTGGGATGTTTTTAATTTGTTTATTCTATTTGTGCTTAATGCTTTTGATTGTTGGAAGATTAATCAACTGATTTGTGAACCCTAATGAACTTGGAAAAATAATTTTTGTGTTTTGCTCGTGGATAGAATAACATATATTTATATGGGATATGAATATACTTTTATTCTATGTGTAACTATTGAGAACTTTGAGCTTAATGAATCTTTGCAAAATTTAATTCTCATAGGAATATAGTGAATTATTTTAGAGAGATGCGTCTATTTGTTATCGAAAGAGACATATGGATAAATTAGGAGTTCTTGGTTGACAAATTAAATGCAAGAACATAAATCAAGAGAAAATAATATGATTCAAATGGATTAATTTGGTGAAATTACAATCCTAGAATTTTCTTATATATTGTTATCAAAAATTAGTTTAGTTAAACTCTATTCAACTATCAATTGTTTGGATAAAATTAGGTTGAAACAATTTTAGTACTTAACAAATATTAGTAACAAATCTCCGTGGAAACGATATCTTACTTATCACTTATTACTTGTGATCGTGTATACTTGCACGTTCATGTTCTCTTAAGAGACTAACACATGTTATTTATTCAAGACTAACAATTAAATAATTCTCTTAAATCTATTTAATTACCTCTATAAATTGATTTTTGGCCAGAAAATTAGTAGCATAAAAATCAAATTACATAATATAATTGAATTGACTTCATAATTGAGATAAAATATTAGGTCATCACATATAAAAAATTGAATTTATAAGCCCCCTAGATTAATAAATTAGCTAGATATAATTAATTTTATAAAGCTAAGATTTTTCATAAATAAAGACATATAAATTGGTAAAGAAAGGAAATGAATAAGAGATACACCTCAATCTCTTGATTTGTAGCAATAATCTTTTCTTGAATCCTTCACAAAGTTGTGTCTTCTTTAATATTCTCTTGAACTTTTTCTCTTCTTATTTCTTCTTGATAACTGCTAGGTTTTTTTATTCTTAATTTTGTGTTTAATTTGTTCCCATTAGGGTTAATTAAATAGGAAAAATAACCAAATATGGACCATTATATCAAATCCTTAAAAGATCCAAGGATTGAGCTTAAAAATAAAATCCATATTTTTCTAACATTTTACACCATGTGGCTAGGATTTATTACAAACCATGGCTAAGCCTTCTTGGATTTTTGAGTCATAAACTGTGTGTAATAGAACCATTTTTTCAAAGCCACATCATGGTCCTCGCTATGTATTTTTTCTCTATACGCATCGTAATACAAAAAAATGCTTGTCGCTGCATAGTGCTAATATTTTTTGCATTTTTGACACATTTTCATTCTATTTGTTATCATTCCACCTATACTAATATAATTAAACAAAAATTAAATTTTTTATGATATTTTAGCACATAACTAAAAAAACATGTAGTTTAAAAGTGGTTAAATAACTTTACTTTCATAGAGTTATCACACACATAAACTTAACTCTTTGCTTGAGGGGAAAGCCTAAGTAGCTAAAATGATATAGGCATTATATTCATATACACATATCTATTAATACATACATCTTAAGATGAAATTTAACTCTCAAAAATTATACAATTCCATGGTAAGGAGGTTCACATATCCATCAATCAACATTCCATTAATGGAAGGATATACAAGGTTTTTGACGAATTAATTCGTGTGTGTTGCACATGATATCATCCAATGCCCTCATGAGATCAATTTTAAGTCTTAGAACAAGTTTCATAAGCCTATTTTTTACACACCTCTCCACTAATGTAAATATGCATTTAGCTAAAGATCAATAGGGCTTTGCATGCTTCTAAGGTAGGGGTAGATAAATGAGTATATTTAGACTTTTTTCACACCTTAGCTTTCTTTTTATTCATCATGCAATACTTAACTAAAATTGAGCTTTCACTTGATGTTGTAGTTTACCCTATCTTACCATTCTTTTCATTATTTTATTCCACATCTCTCTCTCTCTCTCTTTAAATAATCTCACAACACCCCTAAACTCATCTTTAATTTAATTCCTTTTTTTGTAGAAATAGGGTGCATTACATTTAACCTCACTCCATAGCACAACACAAGATTGGATATTTTTTACTCAAGCTAAAATTTTAAGCTTAAAGGTAATGCTTGTTGGTTAGGCTTAATGTGTGGCTTATAGATATGAATGGTTCTTAGTTAGGCTTAAGTGGGTGACTAAGAATATAAACAATGGTTAGCTTGAAATTCTCAATCGATCTAATTAAGGCCTAAATCATTTCTCATGCTAAATACTATTTAGGATTTTGCCTTAAAGGATGATCAAATAGATTCTAAAACATGGTAGACCTCATCAACTAGCATAACTCACCCCAAATTTTCTCCCAATAGGAACACTAAAATTAATCATGAGCATGTGCATAAAAATATGAATCAATTCAATCAAAACTAGTAAGCATATCACATGACTAATGTAAGTATCTTAACGAACGTGTTACGTTCCTTATCCTAGTCATTACAACTAATTTCTATCATTGGGTTCATATGTTTCTTATCAAATATGCATGCATTTAATTTCCATGTATTCATCAATTTCTACCCAACTCATGATTAAAAACATCGTAAAAAGAAGAAAAAACCCCTAGAAATAGTAAATAAAATGCATTCTAAACACTAAAGTAGAGAACTAAGTTCCCTACCCCACACATAAATCGCATATTTTTCCCAATGTGCACATATAGATATGAAAATGATTGAAATGAAAGAAAAATTCCTTAGCCTTGGCACACCACATTTCCTCGTCGAAACTATCCAATTTTCTTGTGCCATTGCCCACTTATTTATTTACCTAAAAAATAGAAATATATAAGTAAAATAACGTTGTATTACCTCCCAACAAGAACTACATTTAACTTTCTTTGCTAAATGGTCGTATAAGCTCCTAAGGTGCATTTACCAAGGTCACACAACTTTTCATATGGTAGTGGATCTCAATGATAGTGATTTACTCTATGCCTATTAAGAATAACCATTCTTTGTTTTTTGCTCTAATTCAATTTCTCCATAGTTGGTTACCTTGGTGATGGTGAATGAACCTGACCATCTATTCTTGAGTTTTCCCAAAAATAGTCTGAGTCTTGAGATTTATAGTAATACTTTCTATCCTGGTTCATTTTGTTTTTTTATTTATACATCTTGGCATTCTTATAAGCATTCCACCATATCTCATTTAGCTCATTTAATTGCAACATTCTTTTCTCACCATCTACATCCATAACTATATTAAATTATTTCAACACCCAATATGCTTTATGCTCCAATTCCAATGGTAGGTGACATGCCTTTCTATAGACTAGACTATATGGGGTGGTACCAATTGGTGTTTTAAATGGAGTTATGTACACCTATAAAGCATCATCTAACTTATAGGCCCAATCATTTCTAGAATTATTCATTGTTTTCTCCAAAATATTTCACCTCTTTATTGGACACATTTGCTTGCCTGCTTGGTTAGGGATGATAGGGAGTAGATACCTTATACTTAATCATATTCTTAGACAATAAAAAATTAAAGGCTTTATTGTAAAAGTGACTACCTCCATCACTAATGATAATATTGGGAGTTGCAAACCTAGTGAAAATGTTTTTCTTTATAAATTTCATGACAACTTTGGAATCACATTTGTTGGTAGCTATGGGTTCTACCCACTTTGACATATCTTCCATACCTACTAGTATGTATTGGTTACTAGATGATGAGGGGAATATTCCCTTAAATTCAATGCCTTTAACATCAAACACTTCTATTTCAAGTATATTATTTAGGGACATCTCATCTCTTTTGGAAATATTACCTATCATTTAGCCTCTATCACATGTCTTTACATAAAGGTAGGCATCTCTAAATAGTGTAAACCAAAAATAACGAGATTGACATATCTTAGCTGCTATTTTTGTGCTTACAAAGTGGCTTCCATAGTCTAAGCTATGGCAATGGTGAAGAATACTTCCAACTTTATAATAAAGGATATAACTTCTCCAAATACCATCACCGTATTCCTTGTAGAGGTAAGGATCATCCTAAAAATATTTTTTTACATCATGGAGGAATTTATTCTTTTTTTCCATATGAGTTCAGGTGGAAGGATGTTGGAAACCAAAAAGTTTGCAATGTATACATACCATAGGATGTCAATTTGCGCCACTAAATGAAATTGCTTATCTAGGAAAGATTCCTCGATCACCATATTGTCATCTATATTAGCTTTTCCTCCAATCTAGATAGATGGTCTACCACATAATTTCTTGTTGCTCTTTTTATCTCAGATTTTCGAGTCAAACTCTTGTAGTAGAAAAGTTATCTGATCAGTCTTAATTTGGCATCCTTCTTTATCATAAGGTACTTTATTGCAGAATGGTCCATATAAATAGTCACCTTGGTCTTAACAAAAAATGATATGAATTTCTCAAAGGTATATACATTGGCTAGGAGTTTCTTCTCTATAATGTCATAATTCATTTGAGCACCATTCAGCATTTTTCTTGCATAATATATGGCATGGAACATCTTGTATCTTCACTGCCTTGAAACCGCTCCAATAGAAAATTTGTTTGCATCTCGCATTAACTCAAAGGGTTTGCTCCAATCTGGTGCTACCATAACTAATGTTGACACTATTTTTTCTTTAAGTACATGAAATGCCTCTAAACATTTATCATCAAATTTGAAAGACACATCTTTCTTCAATAAATTGCATAAGGGTTTGGAGACTTTGGAAAAATCTTTGATAAATCTATGATAAAAGCCCACGTGCCCAAGAAAAATCCTAACTCCTCTTATACTAATAGGTGGTGATAGCTTCTCAATCATTTCTATCTTATCTATATCCACCTCAATACTCTTAGCTAAGACTCTGTGGCCTATGATAAAACCCTTATGTACCATAAAGTGACACTTCTCCCAATTTAAAACCAAGTTGGTTTTTTCACATCTTTATAGCAGTAGGGAGAGATAGTGTAAATACTTATAAAATGTGTTCTCAAAGATCGATAAGTCATCCATGAAGATATCTAAATGCTTATCTATCATGTATGAGAAAATATCCATCATACAACATTGAAATGTTACAGGTGCATTACATAACTGATGAGTGCTCAAAAAGCACTAAAATTACCATGATTTTATGCTCATTAATTGATTAAAAATATATATATTTATATGTTTTATCATATATTTATATAAATTTGTCTTTTTCGGGATCACGGGTATTTTTATTGTTTTTCAGGTATTTTGGCTTAAAAACGCAATTTAAAGACTCAAAGAGCAATACTTGAAGCAATACATCACAAATATATTAATAAATAAGTGGGAAAAGTTCAACAAACATGGAAAAATTGGACAAAATGGGGGAAAAAGGTGAAAAATGTCAAAGATGAATCGCGCCATTGCCAACTGTACAAGCTTGTCATTTACCACAATATCGCCACATACAAGACACACAAAGAGCTCTCATGCGCTACTAACGATTTTTACCCCATTTTCCACGTGCAGTCGCTTCATGACGTCATGCTGACGTCATTGATGACCTCAGCATTTCCATTACACGTTTTTTCATTTTTTAACATTTTTTTTAACATTTTTTTCTCATTTTTTCTCTCCATCCTCACCTATAAATACCCCCCTTCCCTTCACTTCAAAAACACACCTCAAAACACACTTCTCTCTTCTTTCTTTCTCTCCATTTCTTAGTTTTTAGTTTTTCTTATGTTTTAGCTAGTTTCTCTTAGTTTTAGAGTTCTTCCCTTTTTGGGAAGAACTAGTTATGTTTTTGTAATTTATTAGCTTTTTGATTCAATAAATGGGAGTGCAAATTCCGTTTGGAGGTTTTCTAGCAACGGGAATGGCATCGAAGTACTGTAAGGATTTTATTTTCTTTGCAGTTATTTTTTATGCTTTATTCTTACATGTTATATTTAATTTGTCTGTGATTAAATTTAACTGTGCTAGCTATTTGTAAACATGATATAATAATAACGTTGTTATGCTTGCCAAATATTAAATAGGTAAAAAATCTCTAAAATGAATTGATTTTATTTTTATTCAAGATTTTATATTAAGAATGTTAGAGAGAAATATATTATTTTTCATTACAAACTTAAATCTGAAAATTAGATTTTAAGGTTTAGTTATCCTTCGATTTAGAGTAAGTGTTTCTTTATTTGTTGGTACAATCGCCGTAGTTAGAGTGAAGCTCTATTTCAAAAGTTTTTATAAGAATTATTATCTCAAAATGTATTGACAACACGTTTTCGTAGTAGTTTTAAAACTTGAAAGTTAGTACTGATAACTAAATTCTTAGGTTTAATTTGGACACCTTGAATAAAGTTTAAATCGTCTAACCCCACCAAAGCCCGCATTTAAATGGTTCATTTTCAACCTCTTAGAAAAAAAGGAATTAATTTAATTAACTAAACTAGTTATCAACCCCCCCCACAGGTGTTAATTGATTTGTTTACTTAACAAAGAATATCTAACCCCACCAAAGGTGGGATTCATAGACAAAACGGAGAATCAATAAATATCAATTCATGTCTTTAATAACCTAAATAATATGAACAAGCATAATTTACTTAGTTATTATATCCATAAATACTCCACTATTTATAAAAGATAAAATTTGCATGAATGTTTATTGAATCTATGTTTAATTTTCTCAGTAAGTAGATTAAAAACACAAAAACCCCAAAATATCGTGACAGATGTTTAGGATTTAATTTCGTTTTTAAAAGTTTGAATAATAAATTAAAAACCACATACATTCCTTCCTTAGATCGACTTGGGAGTATACTTATCATTTTCTACGAAATGATTCGTGCACTCATAGAGTTTTATAAATATAAAACCAAAGTATTGCGTATTCGATGCCTGCTCATCAAGTTTTTGTTCATCAAAGTATTTGGCGATCACGATTCTGCTCATCAATAACCCAAATGGAATTCTCCTAAAAATAAATGTTTAACAAGGATATGTAAAGTTAGTCTTTGCTTGGTTGTTAGGTGCCATAGTGATCTTATTATAGATAGAATATCCATCTAGAAGGAAAAAGAAGGAATACTAAGGAATACTTGGCTAATATATCTAGCATTTGATCCATGAATGGGATAGGGAAATGGTCCTTCTATGTATCTTTATTCACCTTGAGAAAATCTATACATATTCTCCATCCTATAATAGTCCTTATCGATATTAACTCATTTGACTCATTTCCCACCATAGTGATTCCTCCTTTTTGAGGTACACATTAGACTGGACTTGCCTATTCACTGTCTGATATTAGATAAATGATGCCCATATCCAACCACTTAGCAATTTCTTTCTTCACCACCTCTTTCATAATAGGGTTTAATAAGCATTGTGCATCCCTGTTGGGTTTAGCTCTATCCTCTAACAATATTTTATGCATGCATATGGATGGGATTATGCCTTTGATGTCGACAATAGACTAACCCAAAGCTTTTTTGAATTTACTAAGCACTTTTAATAGTGACTCTTTTTGCTCCATAAGTAGACTAGTAGAAATTATGACTAGAAGTATCTTATTTGTACCCAAAAATGTATAACAAAGATGGTTGTAAAGGTTTGGCCATGTCAAGGTCCTCCTCCATGTCTAGTACAATAAAATCTACTGGAAAGTTGAATTTGTCCACTTTTACTAGCTTATCTTCTACCACACCCTAGGATCGCTTGATTGACCTATCTACCATTTGCAATGTTATTAAAGTGGGTTTGGCTTCACTAACCCTCAATCTCTTGAAAAACAATAGTGGAATAAGGTTAATGTTGGCACCCAAGTCACATAATGCCTTGCCAAAGTGTATATTCCCAATTATGCAATGTCAAAACTACCCAGATCTTTCAAGTTTTGTGGTAGTTTTATATCAATAATGGCACTACAACTTTTAGTCAAGGTTATTGTCTCATTATCTCCAAGCCTTATTTTCTTAGATATGACATCCTTTATAAATTTGTAATATAAGGCATCTATTCAAGTGCATCTATAAATGGTATATTTATGTGTAACTTCTTAAAGACATCCAAGAATTTTGAAAACTGCATGTCTAACTTTTTCTTCTGGAGTATTTAAGGGAGAGGTATCATAGGTTTATATAGGTTTCTCTTCTTTGGCTAAAATATGTCCTTTTCAGTACTCTCCTTGTCTATTTTTTCCTCCTCATTCTTTTTAGTTTCCTACTTTTCTTCTAACGTTTTACCACTTCTCAAGGCTATTTCTTTACAATTCTTCTTACTCTCTTTTTTTGGATTTACTTCTATATTGCTTAGAAAGTTAGCCTGAGACCTTTGACTTATGGTTTGGGCAAGTTGCCCCATTTGAATCTCCAAATTTTGGATAGAAGCCTCATGAGTGAACTTTATATGATCCATTTTTATATTTAAAGAATGGATAAAATCTTTCATGATCCCAATTAAAGCACTTGTGTTATTGTAATTAGGTGGCCTCTTCTTATAGGCTTGTGGTTGTTAGAGTTGTTGAAAATATGAGGATGGAAAGGGTTAGTAGCTTAAATGATTACCACCTTTATTCTTCCAAAAGAAATTTGGTTGGTTTCTTTGGTTTCTCCGTACTAGATTGTATGCGTGGGAGTATTGGTTTCCTTGGTGATTTTGGTTGAATAGTTTATTGCTTTAGGAAGGTTTTCACATGCCTCTGTAGAATAAGGTCAATTACAATAATCATATACCACTAATAGACTATGTACTATATTTACCCCATACTAACACCATCCAACTTCTTAGTTAAACCCAATAGTAAGGCATTTGTTTGAGCTTGCAATGCTACTATATTCTAGCCACTCTCTTTGGGTTTAGCCTCTCAACATGCCATTGGCAATTATTGATGCCATCTTATCAAGTAGTGCAAAGGTTTCCTTTTAAATTTTACTCATTAAAGCTCCTCCAAGTACAACATTAATTATGGTCATTGGCTGCCCCATTAATTCATTATAGAATGCTTGCACTTCTAGCCAAATAGGAAGACCATGGTATGGACATCTTCTTAATAGCTCCTTGAAGAACTCTTAAGCATCATAAAATGATTTCCTTTCAAATTTCTTAAAAGATGTGATGCCATTTCTTAGCTTAGTTTTCATTGAAGTTAGGAAGTACTTTGTTAAGAATTTCTTAGCCAATTGATCCTATCTAGTGATGGTCCCAACTGGTAGTGATTGTAACCAAGCCTTTGCATTGTCGCTCAATGAGAAAGGAAACAAGCAAAGGTGAATTTCATCATCTGATACACCATTCATTTTGAAGGTTTCACATATTTCCAAGAATGAAGCCAAGTGAAATTTTGGGTCATCATTGATTAACCCTCCGAACTGCTTTTCCTGTATCATCTGAATGACATTCGAAATTGTTAGCATTGAATTTCGGTCTATTGATAGATGATTAGGCTCCATCTACTTGTGGCATTGCAAAATCCCATAATGGTTTAGGGACCACTATAGCTTGTTGATCCACTTATTCTATCATAACGCTTGATTGATCTTGTGCTAACTATTCCCTTCTTAAGAGAATAAAGGTTCTCTCTATTTCTTGATCAAATGGAACAAGATTTTCACCTATCAACCTAGACATACAATAAAAACACTAAAACAAAAATAGAAAGTCCCAAACTAGATAGTAATAACCATAATTGATATATGTTACAAGTACTAAACTCCCTAGAAACAATGCCAAAAACTTAATCACGAAAACCACAAGAATATGGGTCATGTGAGTAATATAATGTACCTAAGTATGTATATCCATCCCATAGGGAGTTATGTAATTTATAATCGAGTACTAATATAATTATTATAAATACTATTTGGACAAAATCAAATTATAAATACTGAAAAATAAATGACAACTCATATTAAATTACAAAACTTAACAACTACAAAGATATATGAGAAAACAACCTAGGAATCTTAATCCCTCAATTTCTTAAGCATATGAACCACAAATATTTCTCTCAAAATAATTACCATCCAATTACATGATCAATTGAATCTAACTTAACATGCATTTCTCTCTCAAGTAAACTACATACCATATAGTAATTAACTTAATCACACTATCATGCTAATTATATTGCATACTGCTCATTAAGTTCATCAATTATAAATTACATATAAGAAACATACATCTCTCCCTAGAAACTATGCATATTATTTAATCAAAATATATAATTAAATAATTCTCTCAAATCTATTTAACTACCTCTATAGATCAATTATTGGCCAAATTATTAGTACCTTTAAAAATAGATTAAATAATCTAATTCAATTGACATCACAATAAGAGTAAAATATTAAATCAACACATATAGGAATTGCATTCATAAGAACCCTAGATTAATAAATTAGCTAGACATAATTAAGTTCATAAAGCTTAGATTTTTCATAAAGAAAGACATAAAAATTGATAAAGAAATGAGAAGAATAAGAGATACACTCATTATTTTAATTCTCTCTTCAAATTTTTCTCCTCTCTTTTCTTGGCAGTTGCTAGGTTTTTTTTATTCTTAATTATGTGTTTAATTTGTACCTATTAGGGTTAATTAAATAGGAAAGGTAACTTTATATGAACCATTTGATCAGACCTCTTGAATTTTTGGGCATCATCAACTAGATTTTTTCCTAAATTTTCATGCACCACGGCTAGGATTTCTTGAGTGGCCAAGCCTCCTAAACTTTTTGGGCCATTAATCGCTTTTTGCAGCGCCATTTTTTCACAATCGTAGCATGATCCTCATTGCGTATTTTTTCTCTATTCGCACCATATCATAGAAAAATGCCCGCGTAGCATGGTGTTGTTTTTTCTTTGTTGACTCATTTTCATTACGTTCATCTTTATTCCACCCACATTGATATAATTAAACACATATTAAGCTTATTTATGATATTTTAGCATATAAGAGACATATAAATTGTACCAAAGTGGTTAAATAACTTTACTTTCATAGAGATATCACCTATGTGCATCCCAATTGTCTCGAAGTAATAAGACTTTGTCTTGAGGTACCCCTTTCTTAAGATTTATCCAAATTGACCATCTAACCCAAAATTTGTCAATGCAAATGAAAAGCCTCTGATAAAACATAGAGGATTGACAAACAGGCACAACCAAAGATGAAGAAATTGGAAGAAAGTGTTAGTTATCAACCAACAACCCAAGATATTAACTAAGAAAAACTTTGATAGTCAAAAATAATAATGGGCACAAAGGGTCACCTTTTCTGACACCTTTGGAGCAACAAAAATATCCCCTAGGCTAACCACTAATAGGATCAAGATTCTTACCGAAGAAAAAGGGTCTTAGATCAAACTCATAAAGATAATATCAAAGCCAATATTACACTTTTAAAATAAAATCCTAGCTCATGGTATTAAAAACCTTACGGATATCAATTATGAGAGCAACATTACCCCACGACTATAGAGTTGCATTATGTTGAAGTATTCAAAAGCATACACTATACAATTGCTAATGTTTCGACCCAAAATGAACTCAAATTAATTATGGGATAAAATAAGAGAATAGATGTCTCCCAAATGCTCAACGAAAATCTTCATTATTAGCTTGAACATAATGTTTCCTAGCATGATTAGCCGATATTGATCAATAGTGCGATTGGTCTGTGTATTTTTTAGTATAATGGTTTAAAAAAATTGAATTCAATCATGGGTGCATTTGATCCATTTTAAAGTGATTCTAAGTTCTTCGTGTTATTTCTACACTAATGATATTCCAGTAATATCGAAAGAATTTACCTATAAAATTATTCGACTCAAGAGTATTCATAAAATCCAAGTCAAAAACCTTGGTACGTATTGCCTTTTTTAACAATTCGAATATTACTCTTATAGTAGTTTGAATTTTGACATATTGTTCTCAAATTTAACTTGTTTATTCATAAAATATATTTGATTAAATTAATATTAGTGTGTTCTACTATAATTTATGATAACAATTTTTATTGTTATAACTATTTTTAGGCTATTTTCTATGACTTGTGATTACCATCACTAATTAGAAAGTCTATTACTTTAACAATCATTTTTCTTACCTTTTTACCATGACATTGGCACAATATTTATTACAAATTGATTATGATGTAAAGTATCTTTTAATTAAAAAAATTACTTGTTTGAATGAGAATTAATCGTTGGGTCTAAAAGTTTGAATGACTTATTTGTTGTAATACAACCTACTAAACCATATTTATGTGATAGATATTATTTTTCTATTGACATGTATTCTATTAATTAGAATTCAATTAATAAATAAATAAATAAATACGAAAGTTCTAGATTTTGATATTTTTATTGCCCTTATAGCCTTTTTCTCTAAACATTTAGTAACATTATTAAATTTAGAGCTTCATACGTAAATTTAGCTATTGGCCTCCTAGAGATATCAATAATTGAATATGCATAATAAATGAAAAGAAAGAAACACTACAACAATAAATACATCCTGGAACGGTTCTAAATTTGAAAAATACTCGATCGTCCTTAAATGGGTTATTTAGAGACGACTGTAAGCGAAAATTTAAAGAAATTTTTTAGGAAAATTTCTTGATCATCCCTATAAAGTTTATTGAACTCTTTAACTGTCCCTTCAAATTTTACGCATTAAACAGTAACCTCTCTCTTTTTTTCCCATATTTTTATCAGATAGATGTCTAAATAGAAAGGAGTATTTATTTAAATTTATGATTACATGTATTATTTTATTCTTCAAATAAATCATAAAATCTATTATTATTTATGTATTCTTAAAACTCAATATATCGAAGTATATATAAGACGATTAATTTTAAATAAAATAAACAAATTATCCATGATAATAAATTAAAATTTATATAATTTAATTTAATTAAGTAACTAGTATTCTCTCATATCCATTTAAAATAGAACGACTATTATCCGAGATGATTGTTATTAAAAATACTATTAATATTCAATTGCTCTTAATTATCCTTCTTTCTCAATTGATGGCCATATGCAGGACAATCATAATCCTAAAGTGTTGGGTTAAAATGTCTTGTATCTTTGGCATTTTGATGTTTATAGTGGGTAGTTATCTCACAAGATGTGGAATCCAATAAGTTTGTTTGCATGCCTTAGATAGCATTTCCTTGTTTAGCAAACTAGAGCTTGAATTATTATGGTTAATCTATAATAATGATTATAGATAGTTATTCATAAGCATTGAATACTCAAGGAGAATATATAATAATAGAGGTAAAATAGACATAATGACCTGGGCCATATTACGAACTAGCTGTGGATAATTGAGCTACATGGAATGGTTATATCAATCGATTATTCAAATACATTGTGTTAGGGAGTTTTCAATCCCAGTTTATAGTAGATTAACTTTGAGATTAATAAAGATTTATAATTAGCTAAGGGATTAATCAATGTATCAATGCTTGATTTAAGCTTCAAATCACATTCCATTTAAGCTTGGATTCGTATTCCATTGATCTCGAGTCTACATCATAACAATGAATTAATAATTCTCCTTCCAAGCTAAATGAATGATTAAATTGGAATTAATTATATCATATTATACAAATGCATATTTTTTATCAAGTCAATTTGTAAGATTTATAAGTGTTGACAATATTAGTGAACAAAATATTTGTATGTAATTTTAGCTCTAGGTATGCCTTTCGAGAATATTTCAAGCCGAAGAAACTATCAAACCTCAATGATCACATCTCAGGTATATCTTTATTCCTATGGATGTTAAATTTCATATTAGGCACATAGGAACATTATTTAAATAGGACACTAAATCGATTGAATGGTGACTAGATCAATCAAATGGTGACTAGATCAATCGAGCTTAATTAAAACTGGTTGAATTAATTTTTAATATGACTAGATCGATCGAAGCATTAACTTGATAGATTAAGCACTAGATCAATTAAGATTAATGACTAGATTGATCCATTTATTTCTAAATTAATTAAATCACTATATCAATAGATATTTAACTAGATCAATTGAACTATCATAGTTGATCAATTAAGCTTGATAAAATCGTTTGAGCAGCCAGGATTTTAAATTCAACCTAACTTTTGCTTGAGCCAATCATCATTTTTATTGTATTGTCCTTATGTTTTTGAGAATTTCAAAATACTTTTAAGGATAGTCTTGTAATCATTACTATAAAAAGGGGTATTTAAGTTGAGATTTAAAGTCGATTATTGGGAAAAATTGAATTATAATAAATTTTAAGTTGGTACATTGAAAAACTAAATTAAAAAAAATTAAAAATGTAGTATTGGTTGACATGTAGGATGGACGCTACATGTAGGACGGACGCTACATGTAGGACATAGCATTAGTTCTATGTGTCAATTGACGCTATCCATATGTAGCATCGGTTGACACATAGAACCGACGTTGCATCCTATATGTAGCATCGGTCCTACATGACAACCGATGCTACACACATTTATTTTTATTTTTCTATTATTTTTCTCCCATTTTCCTGAAAAAAATGTATATGCTGTGTAAACTCAAAAACCGACCGATGGCTCCCTCCTCCACTCTTTCTCATTTTATTGCTACCTCTAACCACCAGTTCCGGCGCCATTTAGTAGGTTTTCTTCCTCTCCAATTTATCTTCTAGATCCCCCATTATTTTGAGCATAATACTCAAATTTTTATACCCATTTTTTCACTTACAAAACACCTTTTGTTTTCCTTAACTCCTTCATTTTGTCACTTCATTTACTCTTGTATGTGTTTCTATGACTTATTTTACACTTATTATTCACATTTCTTTATTTTTTGTATATTATGTGTTATTATTTGTGTATAAATTTTTGTGTTATGTAAGTTTTTTATTTTTATTCAAGTTTAGAAGAAAAGAATGTATTTTTATTCATTTATTTATTTTAATAATTTTATGTATTTAGTTGTTTGATATATATTAATTTATATATATAATATAAGATATATTTTTATATGTATATAATGTATAATGAGTTTATTAATATTTATTATTATATATATGTATAAAATATGTATTATTATTAATTACAAACACTTATATATATATAAATTATTATATATTGTTTATTGTTAATATTATATATTTGTTATGTTTAGTTTTTATGTATTTATTTTTATATGATGTTTTGATAGATATTCTAATAATTAGGGAATTCATATATAATAATAGCTTAAATAAATTCGTTGGATACATATTTAATATGCTTAATGTCATTAATAGAAAATTGATAAATCTTGGATTTCAAATTGTAGAATTGAGCATAACTATATTTCTGGAGTTGAATGTTTCTTAGAATTTTCTTGTAGAAATAGTAATAATAAAATTAGTATGATTCGATGCCCATGTGTTAAATGTAAAAATAAACGATTTTATGATGTTGACAAGGTTAAGTATCACCTTATTCGTAGTGGTATTCTTCTGAGTTATAAATGTTGGTATTACCATGGAAACAATATTGATAATACTCATGAGGAAGAGGTAAATAAGAATGTAAGTGGACTATATACATCTTATCATAATGTACAGACATAAAATATATTAAATGGTGTTGAAGATGAACAACATGAGTATGTTTGGACTTAAAATTGTCAATTAATTTCTAGTTCATCATTGTTTGCATATATTTCATTGATCAACAACCTAATTAAACATAATATATGTTCTATATTATTCTAATAACTCTTGTTTATATGTTTGGAGTTAAAATTGTAAATTAATTTTTATTTCATCATTGTTTATAGATATTTCATGGATCATAGGGTACTAGAGATTGTAGATCTAAATGATCCATTGGAGCATTTGAAAATAAAAGGTTGGGCTAATATACCCGATGCTCCATTTAACCCCAATGATAGAGTACCTGTTCTATTTGATGCTACTGGTAATCCATTAGAAGAAAATAGCCAACAATTAAAATCTTCTATTGGTAGACTTGTGAAGTCAAGTATACCAATCAATATAAATGATTGGACTAAGGTTGACAATGTTGAAAAGTACAAGATATGGAAAACCATTCATGTCTATTTTATTTTATAACTAATTGCATATATCATATCTTTTTTGTATTATATATCATCTAAAATGTGTGTTTTTACAGAATCATTTTAAAGTCCATGATACTTGGAAGAACAAGTGTTATATGATTGCAAATAAGGCATAGAAGGAATACAAAACTTCCAAATTGGTCATTAATTATGTGTTTCCATATTTGGAACCACTTGATGAAGTAGAACTATACAAAATCCTTGAAGAAAACCCCTGGATTGAACCCTAAGTATGGAAAGACTTTGTGGATTATAGACATACGAATGAATTTCAAATTTAAGTTAGACAAAGAATGGTATTATTAACTTGTTAATTTATAAATATTTTTATATTTATTTTCCTCAAATTTAAGTTGATGTCATGGTTAATAAATTTATTTAATTTATGTAGGAAGTTGAATTAGGTAGACTGGTTACCCGATCTGAATTGTATATAGAAACAATGACCCCTAAAATGAAGAAGTCAAGACCAATGACTAAATGAGAAAAAGAACAACTCAATAAGTTGGTTAGTAATTTAACTTGATACAAAGTTCTTATGATATTTTCTAATTGATGTAATAATGTATGATATGTTTGTTTTCTTTATTATTTGTAGAGATCTATTCAAGAACAAATAACCAGGGGTGAAATAATCGAACAACTAAGGAGATATGCTATATATCATGCATTTAGATGCGAGCATCCTGGTCATGTTAGGGGAGGAAGCCAATATGATGGTTATATGGAGTTTTTTAACATTCCAAAACAAAAGTCTTAGATGGCCAGTAAGGAGAAGTACTGTAAAATGGAAGAAGAATTCAGCTCATTTAAGGCCTCAATATTAAGTGAGCTGGCCACTTAAGAGGAATATCAATCACAACACATGTCAGGCATGACAACATACTATAATCAGAGCATGCTCTATTGGCTAGACATGCCACCATCCATACTAGACATGCCACCATCCATACTAAGCATGCCACCCATGCAATCTCATGGTGCCCAACCTATATCATGTATGGGATATAGTCATCATATTGGTCCTCCATTTATGCCAGGAATGTAGATGCAATCAAGTAGTGGTTCAATATCTCTAATGCAATCTGTGCAATCTTACCATCCATCACATCATAATGAATGTTTTGATGAGAATGTCCTTCCAATAGTTACCCCATATAGGAGTCCTCATTTATTTGATGAATCATTTGTGGTAAGATTTAAATTTTATGTAGATAGTTTATTATTTTTATTTTTAATTATATATTTTATTTATTATATATAACGCTTAAATTTTGGCCACTAAAGTTTGAACAAGGCCAAGATCATTGGATGTTGATAATCCTTGATCTATATGAAATTATTTGGTACTATGAGTAAACTTGCATTGAATTGAGGAAGGATATAAAAGTAGTTGTTGAAATGTAAGAGTTATAGCTAGCTATTTTTCTTCTATTGTTCTTTATAATATTTAATAAAAAAACTAACTATTTTAAACTTTGATAGAGCATAGAAGCTATGGACCAAGAGTAGGGGCATTGCCCTTAAAAAAATCCTATAAGCTTATATGGGACAAAGTTATGGTATGTACAAGCAAATATTAATAAAATAATTAATTTTACTATTAAATAATAAAGATGTTCAAATATGAAAAACTATATACACTTGTTTTTGTAGGTTCTACAACAAAATAATGGAGTCATGTATGGTTACTTTGTCATGAAGTTTATGAGAAAAATCATCACAAATTAACAATCTCTTTTACTAATTAAAGATGTGGTAATCTCTTTTACTAATTAAAGATGTGGTAATCTCTTTTACTAATATACTTTTTTAATATATATAAGTTATTTTTTGTGAATTCATGATATTACATTCTTATTTTCAATTTAAATATATATAGTTTTTTGGTTTGAACAAGTCACACTATGATATGCAAATTTATGAAGATTTATGAGAGAAATGGGAAGAACACATGGTTCAAATTATAACATCACAAAAAGAATCAGGAGAACAATCTGATGATCTTGAATAGCATATGACAATACCATGCTAATTTTTATAATGCTTTAAACTTAAAATTTTTGATAATTATTTACATGTACATGAAATATATATATAATATTTATATATATATAATCTATAATGGGTTTATTAATATTTATTATTATTATTATTATATATATATGTATAAAATATGTATTATTATTAATTGCATGCATATATATTTATATATATATATAAATTATTATATATTATATATTTGTTAATGTTATTATGAGTTTATTATTAATTGTTTGGTTTTTATGTATTTATTTTTATATGATGTTTTGATAAATATTCTAATAATTAGGGAAGCCGAGTATAGAAAAACCACCATGAATCATCATATCTTCAAGAGTAATTGTTGTTTCACCCGAAGAAAATACAAAAGTATTAGTTTATGGGCAAAAAAACTCAACCAATTCAATTAACAAATAGAAGTTACACTTGACTTCATATTTAGAGCTTATTATAGCAACTAAAATATCAGCTTGATTCTAGATAGCTTTATATTTTATAGACAAATGATTAATACAGTGCTAATATGATTTTGAAGGGATAGGGTTATTATTACATCACTCCGGTGTCAATGTGGTAATCTCTTTTACTAATACATTCTTTTAACATATATAAGTTATTTTTTGTGAATTCATGATATTACCTTCTTATTTTGAATTTAAATACATGTAGTTCTTTGGTTGGAACAAGTGGGGCTATGATAAGCAAATTTGTGAAGATTTACTAGAAGAATGGATAGAACACATGGTTCAAATTATAACAACACAAGAAGAATCAAGAGAAGAATATGATGATCTTGAATAACATAGGACAACACTATGGTAATTTTTATAATGATTTAATTTCTCTAATCCTGTGTCTCTGAAGTTTAGGAAGCTTGTTTGATGGATGTTTATGTGCCCATGTATTTAGGGGAATGAATTGTTATATAGACCTATTTTTTGCCCAAACTCCATCTCATCTCTCTTGCCTAGTTCCTTACTCACTATGAATGGGACATTGTTGGTGTTTCTAAGCAAAACAAACTTTCTCTCATTGAAATAAAGTGGGAATATCACAAAATCCATGACAAAAGAGGCAACATCATTTTATTTATAATTGAAGTTATATATATATATATGTGTGTGTGTGTGTGTGTATGTATGTATTGTATGTAAATTATTTTTTTGTAATAAATTTAATTCTTAAGTAATTAATTAATATTTAATTTTTCAATTATTTGTAGTATTTAAACTCTTTTAAATAGATTTTGGTTTTTTCTGCTATAATGTGATCAAATATAGGCTTTGAGGATAGTAGAAAATGAGTAAAATGTGTAAAACAAAAATAAAGAATTTAAAATAGATTCACACAATAAACCGACTTTAAATTTTAAGTCTCTCTATTTAAAGTCAGTTCACCTATCTAACTTTAATAGTATATTTTGGCATAGTGAATTAACTTTTGACTAAGGGTTTCAACTCATGCTATTTAATCATACCATTGGCTAACAATTTTGTCAACCACAAAAGAGCATTATTCTTTTAATCTTAATCTCTATCTTGTTTTGTGATAACCATAACATTAAGTCCCTGGCAACGATGCCAAAAACTTGATGAGCCATATGCCTGGCATTACAAATACCAATCTTACAAAATACTTTTTATTTTATTATTTGTAAAACTCTCGCAAGTGCATAAATCATTTTATAGAAAATGGTAAGTATACTCCCAAGGTCGATCTAAGGAAAGAACATATGTGGTTTTTAATTTATTATTCAAAATCTTAAAAATGAAATTAAATCCTAAACATCCAATCACTGTATTTTGGTTTTTGTGTTCTAATCTAATGATATAATAAAAATAAAAATAGATATAGATTCCATAAACAATAATGTAAATTTTTATCATTCATAATTGTAGAGTATTTAATGATATAATAATTAAGTTAATTATTCATGCTCATATTATTTAGGTTATTAAAGATATAAATTGATATTTGTTTATTAATTTTCTCTTTTTTCGTATGAAAGTATCTTTAGACAAGGCTTAAATTCTTTTGTTTAATATTAATTACATAATATCTTTAGGTGAGTTATATTAATTAATTAAATATTAAAATCTTGAATAAAAATACAATCAATTATTTTATAGATATGTTTTACCTATTTAATATTTCGCAAGCATAACAAAATTATTATTTTATCATATTTACAAAGAGTCAGCCATGTTAAATTTAATTACAGATAAATTAAATATAACATATAAGAATAAAACATAAAAATATAACTATAAAAAATTCATTAAAATTATATCTTAAAAGAATCCTTATAGTAATTTGATGTTAATTCTATTGTTGGAAAACCTCCAAACGGATTTGTATTTCTGCTTATTGAATCAAAAACTAAAAATCTATAAAAAACATAGCTAATTCTTCTCAAAAAGAGAAGAACTTTAAAACTAAAAAATAAAGAGCTCAGAAAATTTTGTGTTTTATAATAGGGGAAGAAGGTCCTTTTATAGGTGAGAAAAAGACAAAAAAACGGGGAGATATTTCAAAATTAGAATTTGAATGCGTCTGAATAGGTTAGCACGTGTATGGGGCTCAAATGTTTTCCCAGACGGGCATTGGCCACACCCGGGATATGTGTCCGGCGTGTGGTGGCTGGGCTTGTACCGACTGTGTGCGAGCGTGTGCTGGGCATGTGCTGGGCATGTGCTAGTGTGTGTTGGGATTGCTCTCGTGCTACTACGCGTGAGACTTGGTACAAATGAGTTGTTGCACGCAGGCGTCGGCACAGATGGATGGTTGCGCGTGGGATTTCAATCTTTTTGACATTTTTGGATTTTTGACCCATTTTGTTTAATTTATTTTCCATCTTTTTGACTTTTCCTCATTTCTTTTCTCAATTGTAATGTATCCTCTAGTATTTTTCTTCGTGTCTTTAAGTTATTTTTGAACGAAAATACCTGAAAAACAATAAAAATACCCGTGATTCCGAAAAGACAAATTTATATAAAAATATGATAAAATCATATAAATATAAATCTATTTAATCAATTAATGTACATTAAATTATGGTAATTTTAGTGCTTTTTAAGCACTCATCACAACCTCCAACCAACTTTTTGCTAGTCCTTTAGCATGAGAAGTGATAAAAACTAAAAACTAAACTATCCTTAATCACTTCTGTGGATTGATACAGTTTCATTTAGTATATACAATAAGCCTTTAAACCCCTAGGTTGCCATAGCGGACGAGTTTAAGTCTCGTGAGGATTTTTAGTAATCATACCCACAAACATTAACAAAAAATGTAAACAAAATAAAACAAATAAAATAAGAAGGTAACTAAAAAATAAATTAAAAAGACTAAAATAAAATAAAGAAATGAAATACAAAAATATATCATGCTTATAATCTCTTTTAAATTTGATAATTAAAATCTTAAGCATATATTATTTTAACTTCCTAAACATTCATGATTTATTATAATAATTAGTTGAAAATCATTTTTATATTTCATATAAAAAATGTATCAACTTCATTGCACCCAAACTTAGTATTAGGAATCCGAATTCGCTTAGACTCTATTCCTCACAAGTCAATACTCTCAAAAACACTGAATCCTATGAGTTCAAACACTCATAGTAATTTATATGCGAAAGAGTTTATTTATAAAAATGGACTAATATGTTTGCATATGTATATAGAAAAAAGGCTCAAAGTGTTATTTTAAAGTTGATCTCATGAAAGGAATAAAATGTAAGGATTTATAAAATATTATACATTACTTTCATGCGTCAATAAAATTCTTCAAATAAAAATATCAAGTAATATACCTTTTAGAAAATGTAGGAAAATGCAACAACTTCTTAGAGAATTACTTCTTATATTTTCTTTTTCATTAAACTATTTCTCACATCTTTTAGGCTTTTTGGGTCATAGTATATATATTATACTATTCATTTTCCTCTCTTTCTTTCTATTTTTTTCCTCTCTTATATTCTTTTTTTTATAAGAGAATCCATTTTTTTAGAGAGTGAACCCTTGTACAGATTGTACATTTTTTATATGGTAAGGTAAGTAGTTAATATCTAGCTTTTCTATTTGTATTTGTATAGGTAACCTTAGATATATATCTTTTTAATAGAAGTCATGCATGAATGAAGAAAGACATATAATATCGATTTCTACTTAAATCATTTAACCTAAGCAAATGAAAAATAAATATATAAGACTTCATTAAGATGAGAAAATTCATACATTCAATGCTAATACCAATAGAGATCATCTAAAAATTTGAAGAAATAAGAAATGTGTTTGGAGTAGAAAAAATATATTTCACTCAAAATAAAGAAAATTAGGCTCAAATTATATCTCATAAAGGTAGTCTCTACTATTTGATTTCTAAAAATTAATTTTGGGTTTAAAATAAGTTCCACACCTTATCAAGAAATATTAGTAATGACAAAAACTAACTAATTATCATATGTTTTCAAAATTAATCTAACAATGCAAAAGACTTAACTATTTACTTAAATTTGATTTAAATAAATGATAATTTTTTTTTAAGAAAATATTTAAAAGTAATCCTAAAATTCTAAAAATTACTAAATCAACAAAGAAAATAAATTCAAACACAATAAAAATGAAAATGTGAACATAAAAATTTTAAAATTGTTAAAATTGTTGAAATTAAGCATGGTAACTTTTCACCACCCCCAACCTAGAACTTATATTATCATCAATGTAATAATTGTAAATTAAAGATAAAGAGAAAAGAGAAGAATAAGTTACATATTTCCTGAGAATGTACAAGTAGTGATGGAGATATGTATGTGCATCTATCATGTTTATCATTAATGTTCACACAGGTAGATCGCTGTGAATTTCTAATATCTCAAAAAATATTTTTAGTTTTAATAATTCTAAAATTATCCACATGCAAGTAAACTAAAATAAACAAATAAAAGAAAATTACCTAAAATGATAAGTTGCCTCCCATTCAGTGCTTAGTTTAACATCTTAGCAAGACGAAACTTGAGGGATTTCATTTTAAGTAAACTCAATGTCCTCATATCATTGAGTCAATAAAACCTACAGGTAGAACAAAGTTGTCTTCCTATACGTTTTTTAGTCATACCCTACGAATTTCAAAATTTTACTTAAAACTAGGGACATGATTGTGAGTGTTAGATAACCCACTTCTAGATGTAAGTCAAATAACTAAGGCATTAAAACACATTTGTACCTAGATCTAACAAAGCAACTACCATCTTTTGTCACAAATTGTGATTAAAAACTTTGAAATTTTGGAGATAGCTTCAAAAAAAATTATATATTTTTATTTTATTATAAGTTATAAGTTAAATAACATAATCAGTATTAATCAAGAGTGCTATGAGGAAATAATGGTGGGGCAAAGCCACCTTCAAAACCATCCTCCTAGACAAAGCAACGTTCCTAGGAAAGACTAGTAACACATAGGCTTCCAAGAACTAGTCTTCTAAACAAAACTCCCTTAGATCTTTACTTTTCATACTATTAAAATCTAAGTTAATTAAGTTAATAAATCAAGTTAAGTTAAAATCTAAGTTAATTAAGTTAATAAATTAATTTAAGTTAAAATCTAAGTTAATTAAGTTAATAAATTAAGTTAGTGAAAATTTAAGTTAATTAAGTTAATAAATTAAGTGAAATAAAAATCTAAGTTAATTGCTGTTTTTTTATTATTTATTTATTTTTTAGAGCTCATTATTTAAATAAAAAATTTATTTATTTTTAAATTTTTTTAAAATTTTTTTAACTCAAAATAAATAAATAAAATCACAATTATTTACAACAAAAAAAAGTTTTCAAAATTTTGATAAATAATTTAAAAACACTATTCTCTCCACAGCAATAGAGCCAAAAATCTTGATGAGCGCAAGACTCGCATTACAAATACCGATCTTGCAAAATACTTTTTGTTTTATTATTTGTAAAAGTTTCGCAAGTGCACAAATCATTTTATAGAAAATGATAACCATACTCGCAAGGCCGATCTAAGGAAAGAATATATATTATTTTTAATTTATTATTCAAAATCTTAAAAAAGAAATTAAATCATAAACATTCTTTCATGATATTTTTGTTTTTGTGTTCTAATCTAATGACATAATAAAAATAAAAATAGATATAGATTCAATAAACAATAATACAAATTTTTATCATTCATAATAGTGTAATATTTAAGGATATAATAATTAAGTTAATTATGCATGCTCATATTATTTAGGTTATTAAATATATAAATTGATATTTGTTTATTTTCTCTTTTTTGTATGAAAGTGTGCTTAGGTAGGGCCCAAATTATTTTTTTTAATATTAATTAACTAATATCTTTAGACACGACCTATTAATTAATTAAGTGTTAACTTTGAGCTTTATTTATAAGAAAATAGCAAATAATCTAATCACAGCTTTAGGCGGAGTTAGTTAATTAAACTTTATTCAGGATGTCCAAATTAAACCTAAGAATTTAATTATCCGAATACTAACTTCAATTTTTAAAACCATTGCCGAAAATATATCATCAATACATTTTGAAATAATAATTCTTATAAAAAACTTATGAAATAGAGTTTCACTCTAACTACCGGGCGATTGTAACAGCAAATAAAAGAACACTACTCTAAATTAGATTGGATAATTAAACCTTAAAATATAATTTTTAGATTTAAGTTTTGTAATGATAAATAATATATTTCTCTCTATCATCCTTAATATAAAATCTTGAATAAAAACAAAATCAATTTATTTTATAGATATGTTTTACCTATTTAATATTTCCCAAGGATAACAACGTTATTATTTTATCATATTTACAAACAGTTAGCTATGTTAAATTTAATTACAGACAAATTAAATATAACATATAAGAATAAAACATAAAAAGATAACTATAAAAATTCATTAAAATTATACCTTAAAAGAATCCTTACAACAATTTGATGCTAATTCTATTGGTGGAAAACCTCTAAACAGATTTGCATTTCTACTTATTAAATCAAAAACTAAAAATATATAAAAATACAACTAGTTCTTCTCAAAAAGAGAAGAACTTTAAAACTAAAAATTAAAAAAAAAACTTTCTAGAGAGAGAAAGGTAGAGATAGAAAGAGCTCAAAAAATTGTGTGTTTTATAATAAGGAAAGAAGTTCCTTTTATAGATGAGAAAAAGGCCAAAAAAGGGGGGGAAAATATTTCAAAATTAGAATTTGGACTCGTATGGGACTCAAAACTTTTGGCAAATGGGTGGTTAGTAAGGCAAACTAGCGTGTGATGGGGCGCTCGGAAATCAATACGGCTTATGTCGAGTGTGTGCTGGCTATTTGCACTAGCTGGGCATGTGCTGGGCGTGTGTCGGCTTGTGTTAGGCATGTGCTCGCACTACTATGCACGTGAATCAACGCGAATGGCCTATTGCGCATGGGCATTGGTGCAAATGGGTGGTTGTAGGAGAGATTTCAACCTTTTGACATATTTGACCATTTTGACCCATTTTGTCCAATTTTTTTCATCTTTTTTATTTTTCCTCATTTATTTTCTCAATATATTTGTGATGTATCCTCCAGTATTTTTCTTCGTGTTTTTGAGTTATTTTTTGACGAAAATACCTTAAAAATAATAAAAATACTAGTGATTTCGAGAAGACAACTTTATATAAATATATGATAAAATCATACAAATATAAATCTATTTAATCAATTAAAGTACATTAAATCATGGTAATTTTAGTGATTTTTAAGCACTCATCATTTTGTATATATAAAATAATTATTATTTAGGCTTCTTTATTTATTTAATCTATCAAACATTTGTGGTTGTATTTTATTAATTAATAAGCCTTGTTGGTTTATGATATTTTGGTCATATGTTCTTATAACTTCTTTATTTTTTTCTTCAATAATTGGATCAAATAATTGTTTGTGTCATATAATAATTATTTGGTTTAATTATTAATCTTTAAAAAAGTCATATTTATTGAACTTGTGCTTATACTGATTGTTTTAAGGATGATAATTGATTTTGATTTATCTGATATATTTGTTAAATCATCTAGTTAGGATTGTTCATTATTAAATCTACTATAGGATACACATTTGCACTTGTGTTATTGTGTTACCTTTTTATGTGTCAACTGTACGAGTTTGATTAACTTGTGTTACTCAAGTTGATCGGAACGTTGGTCAAGATCCGAACACCTTTCTTATAGAGGATATGATGAAAGTAGTGACTTGTATGTAAATTACTTGGGGGCATTACCCTTGTGGATAGTTTGAGTCCTAACCTTATAATTGAATCTTATTTTTTATAGTAGATAATTAGGTGATCCAATGGACTGATGGTTTTTCTCTTAGGTCATTAGTGTAGCCATGGTTGTTTCCACCTAAAATTCTGGCGTGTAATCTTTATATTTACGTATTACTTTATTTATACGCTATTGCATATCAGGCCATTCTGAAAATTTAAATTTATTATATTTTCGCTAATTATCTTTTCACAACCCTATCTAACTAACATGATCAATAACTAAGCAAAACCTTTTCTCTCACAATTTATAATGGTCATATATGTCAAATAAATACGTAAAGGTAAAATGATAATTTGGTATAGCTAACTTAATCCAATTAATTAATTAAATATTTATTTAGTGTTATTAATTATTTATTTCAATTAATAAATATTAAAATATTAAATTTAAATATTTCATAATCATTTAAGCACTTGAACAAGAAATGATTTTTACTAATTATAAAATTAGACTTAATTTTAGATTAATTATACAATTTAATTGAGATCTAAATTATAGCACACCATAACGAGTAAGACTCCTTATATGATGTGGAAGGGGTTAAGATAAAGGAAATAACATTCTCACTAGGCCACGTAATTTGATTGTGGGAAGGACTCCTAATGAGAGTACAATTAGAAATTGTGTTTTATACCAACTCTTAGCCAAATTGAGACTATTTAATCACCCTCCCCCATTCATGGTTGGCCACTTGAATAAATATTAGAAAAAATTTCTAGCACTCAATTGGGAGAATTTTATGAGAATAAAATTCAACCCAAAACCATAGAGTTTCAAGAAGGTGTCTTTGAGAAACAAGTTTTCCTTCAATAATTTACTAATCACACATATATAGTTTTAGCTAGAGAGCTAAAATTAATTTTTTGATAAACTTGGAGTTTGTAATGGATACTACTATTCACCAATTGCTTTCACTGTTTTTATTATTAAAAATAGGAATTTTATCATAAAAGAACTTTTTAAACCACAATTCTGCCCTAACAAACATTTTACACACAATAGTTGCAAGTTTCTTAGCCACACACTAGCCATTTGTATTCCTTAACCACATACCAGCTCATCAGCCAGCGTGAATGGAGCATGTGAGGTGGCCAAGTCCACTAGTGCACAGCTAAGTCCACCAACTAAGTCTACTAGCAAGCACAAAGTTTGTCTTCACCATACTTTGAGCCCAACCACCAACTGTGATGCCAACCACAACAACACCCAACTTCCAATCACTAGCGAAACCCCTCTCCCAACCTTCATCTCCCTTACCAAGCCACCAGCAGCTACACAAGTTTTCTTTCTTCTTTTTCTTTTTCAAAATGTGGCAAGCATATTTTATAATGTGTTTTCTTCCCTTTTGTTCCATTATTCTCAAACTGTACCGTATAAGCCAATCAATTATTTTTATATGTTTTTGTATTGATCTCTACATATAAATGTATTTTCACAACATTAGCTGAGTAAATATATATGTATATGTAAATGTATGAACCTAAAAAATAAATTGAAATATTTTTTAATGAAAATAGTAATTAGTAGATGGAAAATTGTTTAGGATAATAAATGAAAACATAAGTTGATTTTTATTTTATTGTTCCATCATTTTGGCACAATTATTAACATTAAAAAGGTGAAGTTATAATATAAATAGTCTTGTTTTCAATAAATATCGTTAAATTTTATGTTTTTGTTTTTCAAATATTTATGATATTTGAGAAACTAAATGAGCATCTCATGTGTATTTTATTATCATATAAATATGTATTTTAATTTTTATATATGAGCTTTGTGTAATCGATCATCGGTTTAAACTCTTCAATTTTCATTTTTATTTTTCTTTATCTGATCATTTAATGGTCCAAACATTTTTGTCATTGAAGAGTTTGTCGGTTATGGCTGGAGCTAGTAATGATGTTAATGCTTTGATGGGAAGCACATCTATAAAAGGGGTGTTATGATCCCTAAAATCAACACACAATTTCAATGCAATACACCATCTATTTTAGTGTTGTTAAGAGCTTAGAAGTTCCTAACATAGAGAGCAAATTAGTTTTGATCAATTTGGAGCTTTAAGAACAATTTCAATGGCTGGAAGTAAGATCATTGCTTTACTTGTTTTCAATCCCTTTAGTTTGTTTATTCCATATTTAGGTCAATTAATTTATTCTTACATTTGGTATCAGAGTACATATTACCTTTGTCTTGATCAGTTTAGAATAATCTTTGTTTTGCTCTGTTTCACCGAGCACCTTGAAATTGGGTTTTTTGAAAGGCTTGATTGTGATGCATATGAAAATTATAAATGATTTCATTATTGATTCTTCAATGATTATGTGAATTGAAACGTGAAAAGCTATGAAGAAAATCATTCCAATTTGGCGTTTGCGTTCATTGGAATGTATTAATTTACTTTTTATTTAAAATAACGTTTTTGATTCAAACTGATACCATAAATTACTTGGAAATTCAATTCTAAGAATTTTGATAAAAAGAACACCAGTTTTCATCGCCAGAATCATGAGATAAGGTTGGTTATCCATTTGGGTCATAACTAGGTCGAGTTAACCCATCTGAAGTTTGAAGATGAAGTTAGGAAAAATGAATTGTTATTCATGAGACTCAAAACTAGGTATCTTGGAATAGTTTCAATGCCTAGTCCATTAGGCCACATCACATTTTATGTTATAGTACAGATAGAGCTTAGTATTATATGTACTTGGAATTTAATTTTTATAAAAAAATGTTGGTTTTTTTGAGAATCGAACCTGGGTCTCTCGGCAGAATGCCAACTCTCTTGGCCACTAGACCGCAAAACATTTTATGTTGTTTTGCGTACAAGATTTATTATTATATATATTCGGAATTTAATTGTTAATTAAAAAATCCGAATATAATTTTAATATGATTAATTATTTAACTTAGGTTGGTCATATGTAGAATATTTATTATACATGTGACATTTATTTAAATGATTTTTGGCACATTAAAATTTATGTTTAAATTCATTATGCTTAAATTATTCGTTTTGGTATTTGTATGTATAAATTTTGTAATTTATTATACATATAAAAGTTGGTTAAATAATTTATGCATAATAGAATTAATTGTTAATGGCTCTTTATGAATTTAATTAAGATATATAATATTTGTACATTTGGAATCAAATTAATATTGCTTATGGTTTTCTACAATAATTGAGCTTAATAATTTAGTTAATGTTTAAGTGATTCATATAGTTTAATTAATTAAGGAGTAACCACAACATCTTTAATTAATTAAAACTATAATAAAGTTTATTTAGGATCATATTTAGAAAATAAACATTAATTATGATTAATTATATGTGATATAATAAATCTTATTCCACGTGAATTTTTATTATATTTTTGTGTGATTAATTATGATAGAATATAAAATTATATTTTCTAATTTACCTAGAGGGATTATAAAAAGGAACATAATTTGATAATTTTATCGTAAAATTAAGATGAATTTAATTGAATTAGAACTTTAGCCCACATGCAAGTTTTATGTCACTAGATTCATATTTTTCATAATTTACATTGGTAAATAATTATTTTAATCTAGGTCTCAAATTTTAATAAGAAAATAATCTTTAATCACAGCTTCACAACCTATGAATTTATCTTATTTTCATTGTAATACTCCTTATTTGAAAGGGGATAATTATAAAGTATGAAAGGAAAGAATTCTCCTTCATCTAGGTTTGATGGATATTGACTATGCTATTAGAAAAAATGAACCACCTAAAATTACTGAAACTAGCACTCCAGCGAATATCGTGCTTTATGAACAATGGGAGCGATTTAATCGCCTTAGCATGATGTTCATTAAGATTAAGATTTCTGCTGGTATTTGTGGTTCTGCTGATTAGCATAAGAATATTAAGGACCTACTAAAGGCCATTGATGATCAATTCGTCACTTCATATAAGGCTTTGGTAAGCACCCCAATTATGAAGTTTTTGTTCTTAAGAATCACTAGTAGGAAAGGAAAATCTCAAAATAAATAGAAAGAGAAAGGGATAGTTCTACCTTAGGCTGATATTAAGAAAAGAGCCAAGTGTTTCTTCTGTAAAAATAAGGGACAAATGAAGAAGGAATGTATCAAATTCCAAAAATGGCTTGAGAATAAAGGTAATCCAACCTCGTTTGTTTGTTACGAATCTAATATGGTTAATGTTAATATTAACACTTTTGGATTGATTCTGGATCTACAATCCATGTTGTAAACTCCTTACAGGGTATGTGAAACATAAGGAAGCCAGTGGAAACTGAGTAATACATCTTATCTGGTAACAAGATGGGCTCACATGTGGAGGTTGTAGGGACATGCAGTTTGATTTTAAGTAGTGGTTTTATTTTAGAATTAGAAAAGACCTTTAATATTCCAAGTTTCTTTAGAAACTTGATTTCGATTTCAAGACTTGTACCTTATGGTTATTCCTTTCACTTTTTAGAAACATCTTTTAGTTTATTTAATAAATTTGATTGTTAGAAATGGTATTTTGTTTGATGGTTATTACTGCATTAATTTATGAAATAATGCCCCTCATAATGCTATGCATGTTCAAGCTGGCACTAAAAGATTTATTATTAACGAGGACTCTTCTCCATTATGGCATAAGAGATTAGGACATATCCCTATAGAAAGAATTAAAAGATCAATGAAAGATATGATACTTAGTACTCTAGATATTACTAATTTTAAGACATGTATGGACTGCATTAAGGGAAAGCAGACTAAGAAGTCAAAGAAAGGTGCCAATAGGAGTTCAAGCATATTAGAAATCATACATACAGACATATGTTGTCCAGACATGGACATTCAAGGTTAGAAATATTTTCTCACCTTTATTGATGATTTTTTTCGATATATATATATCTCTACCTACTTCATAATAAGAGCGAAGCATTAGATTCCTTCAAGATCTTTAAGGCTAAATTAGAGAAACAATGCTAAAAGAAAATAAAGTTCATGAGATCAAATAAAGATGTGAATATTATGGTAGATATATTGAGAATGGATAAGCGCCTACTCCATTTGCTAAGTTTCTTCGAGTGCATGGGATAATTGCCCAATACATTATGCCTAGTTCACCAGGCCAGAATGGTCTAATAGAAAGAAGAAACCGAACATTATTAGACATGGTGTGAAGTATGCTTAGCTACTATAATCTTCCTAAATCCTTATGGACTGAAGCTTTAAAGACGTCTTTGTATATATTAAACCAAATTTCAACTAAGGCTATCTTAAAGATGCCATTTAAATTATGGAAAGGTTGGAAACTGATTTTGTGACATATGCACGTTTAGGGATGCCTATATTAAGTAAGGATTTATAATCCATAAGAGAATAAGCTAAACCTAAGGATTATTAGTGGGTATTTCCTTGGATATATCAAAAGGTCTAAGAGACATAGGTTTTATTCTCCATCTCATAGCATTAGGTTTGTGGAATCAATAAATGCAAAATTTCTTGAGAATTACTTGAATAGTGGGAGAGGTCAATCTCAGGGCATTAGTCTTGAGAAAGGTCATTCAGATGCTCAGTATGCCACTTCAAGTAATGGACTAATTGTTATTATTAATAATGCATCTCGAGTACAAATGTGTGTTGAAGAACCAGTCCTCGAAGTACCACAAGCTATTATTCCTGATCCATTTGATGATGAAGTTCAACAGATGCCTTAAGCTATTGAACAACTAGCTGAACAATATGATCCTACTCCTTAGGAGAATTTTGCAGTAGCATTTAGAAGATCTACTAGAGTAAGGAAATAGGAAATTCCTAGTGATTATGTTGTGTATCTACAAGAGTGTGACTATAATGTTAGAGCTAAAAATGATACTGAGACATTTTCACAGGCTATGAGTTTTAAGGTTTCAAACTTATGGTACAATGCCATGAAAGAAGAGATGGATTCTATGGAATCTAATCAAGTTTTGGATCTTGTCAAGTTTCCTAATGGTGTAAAAGCCATTGGATGTAAATAGGTCTTCAAGACAAAGAAAGACTCACAAGGTAACATTGGGAGACATAAGGCAAGACTAGTTACCAAAGGATTCACTCAAAGGGAGGGAATCAACTACATGAAAACATTCTCTACTGTATCTAAGAAAGATTCAATCTATGTGATCATGGCATTGGTTGTTCATTTTGATTTGGATTTTCATCAAAATGATGTGAAAACGAATTTCCTTAATAGTAACCTAGAAGAAGAGGTTTATATGAAACAACCTGAAGGATTCTTCTCTATTGATGGTGAGCATTTCGTTTGTAAGCTTAATAAATCCATATATGGATTTTAAAAAGCTTCCCATTAATGGTATTTGAAATTTCATAATGTCATCACTTCATTTGGTTTTAAAGAGAATGTCATGGATCAATGTATATACCAGTAGGTTAGTAGGAGTAAGATTTTTTTTCGGTGCTATATATGGATGATATTTTTCTTGTAGCTAATGATAAGGGTTTGCTACACGAGGCAAAAAAATTCCTCTTTAAAAATTTTGATATAAAAGATATGGGTGAGGCCTCTTATTTCATTGGCATTAAGATTCATAAAGCAAGGAATCTTGTGTTTATCTCAGGAAACCTACATCAATAAAGTTTTAGAGAGATTTTGGATGAAAGATTTTTCACCAAGTGTTACTCCCATTGTGAAGAGCAATAAGTTCAATATGGACCAATGCCCAAAGAATGATTTTGAAAGAGAAAAAATGAAGAACATTCTATTTACTTATATTGTTGGAAGCCTGATGTATGCTTAGGTTTGCACAAGACCTATCATTGCATTTGCTATTGGAATATTGAGACGATATCAGAGTAATATATGTTTGGACCACTAGAGAGCTGCAAATAAAGTGATGAGGTACCTTTAAGGAACCAAGGAGTATATGCTCATGTATAGACGAACTGACGATTTAGAAGTAATTGGATGCTCCGATGCAAACTTTGCTGGTTGTGTTGATTCACGCAAATCAACATCTAATTACATTTTCATGCTTTCCAATGGAGCCGTGTCTTAAAAGAGTGATAATTAGTCCTTAACTGCTACTTCTACTATGGAGGTCTAGTTCGTATCATGTTTTGAGGCCATATCACATGGTGTATGGTTGAAGAATTTCATTTCCGGGCTTAGAGTAATTAATTCTATTTCTAGGCCATTGAGATTGTATTAGGACAACTCAACTACTGTGTTTATGGCTAAGAATAATAAGAGTGGTAGTCGTACTAAGCACATCGATATTAAATATTTGGCCATAAGAGAACATGTTAAGGAAAAAAAGTGGTCATTGAGCACGTTAGCACTGAGTTAATGATTGCTGATTCTTTGAATAAAGGCATACCACCACTGAAATTTAAGGATCATGTAGAGAAAATGGGAATTGGTTCCAATTTGTAAAGTATATATACAGTTTACTACTGAAACTCTTAAAAATTATGATATTTTCTCATATTCATGTGCATCTTAAGTTATTTGAGAAAATATATTTTGTATAGGACCAAGAATAAATATAGAATTTATTCATTAAGTGTTGTTACCACATAAATTGTAATACTTGAGAAACTAAATACATTGTAATACATGAAAGATAATACTCACTATTAGAGGACATATTGCCATGATTCATGTGTTTATTTCTTAAGAAAGATAATCAATGAGATTAAGTTGAATGTTTGGACCAAGTGGGAGAATGTAACTGATCATCCGTTTAAACTCTCCAATTTCAATTTATGTTTTTCTTTAACATATCATTTAATGATCTAAACGTATCTGTCATTGAAGAGCTTGTCGGTTATGGCTAGAGTTGGTAACGGTGCCGATGCTTTGATAGAAAGCACGACTATAAAATGTGTGTTATGGTCCCTAAGCTCAACACAAAATTCTAGGGTAATACACCATCTATTTGAGCGTTGTTAAGAGCTTAGGAGTTCTTAACATAGAGAGAAAATTAGTTTTGATCAGTTTGGAGCTTTAAGAACAATTTCAATAGTTGGAGGTAAAATCCTTGCTTTACTTTTTTTTTATCCCTTTAGCTTTTTTATCTGCATTTGGGTCGATTAATTTATGCTTATACTTTGTAGACTATAAAAGAAGTTTGAATTGTTTTAAACACTTAAACACACTAAAATTACATAACAAAATTGAAGAATCTAAAATTTAAAATAGAGTGCTTAAACCACTCAAGTATGGCTATATATATGAAGTTCATTTATAGAATTTAACAATTAGTGTGATATTCCATTCCATTTTAGGTATTTTTAATACATATTTAAGAACAAATTGTAATATTAGAATTAACTATTGACATTATTATGTACATATGAAATTAGATATTATGATTGATAAGTTTTGGATATATATGGATAGGAAGTTTACTAAATTTAGTGTAGGATTGGAATTTGCTACTGAGAAATAAATGTCGTGTGCATCTTCTACCCCAAAAAGAAAACATGAAGATACTGTTTTTTTAACACTGTAGAAATGAAAGCTAGATCTTTTAATAAAGCTAACTTATAATTTGTTTCATAAGTTTCAATACAACCTAATGATATTGAGTGTGGATTTTATGTCATGTGATACACGATGGATGTTCTATACAATCCAAGAAGAGATCGTCAAGAATTAGTTAGTGTAATTAGGATGTCTATTTGGATCCTTTTAATGCCTTATGTAATTAATACATATTTCCTCTTGACTTGAAAATGATATATTTTTTTATGCAGTTTGCATGGAAAAAGTATACACTAGAAAAGAAATAAATTTGTCAACATGAGTGATGTACTTATCTCATCAACACAATAATTAATGCAACATGATGTTATTATATTTGGGGTAAGAATTAGACAAAATTTTGTAACTAGTTACTAATTGTTAATGATTAACTAAGTCTCAAGCCATATTATTTTTTTAAGTTTGATAACAATGATAACATTAGTTTGATAATAATGATAACATTTTGAGTATAATGGAAATATGTATTTAAAAAAAACATTAAGTTTTTTAACAAATTAATCACTAAGTATATATAGATAAACCTACAAAATCACCATTAAATTATTGCATTTGTTTCATTCATACCATTGAGCTATTTTTCATCTTGTTTATACCACCCTTATGTTATATTTGTTTATTTTATACTATTCTATTAATCTTCATCTAACACAGCATCACACGTCATTGGTAGATTTATAATAACTTAAATAGTTAAGCGGTAGATTTGGAACAATAAGGATAGTTAAGTGCTCGATTTAGAACAACTTAGATAGTTAAGTAGTATATATATTTAGAACAACCATTTATTTCAAATATACCATTTAATTATCTAAGTTCTTCTAAATCCATCAATTTACTATCTAACATGTCACGCCGCTAGACAAAGACTAACGAAATGGTATAAATGAAAGAAATGTAATAGTTAAATAGTATAAATGAAACAAAAAATAGTTCGATGATATAAAAAAACAAATTCAATAGTTCAGTGGTATTTTGTAGATTTACTCATATATATTAGTGATTAATTGGCTAGATTTAGTGATTAATTGGTTAGATACATATAACATTATTCAATTGTGGTTAGTATTATCATTGTTGATCTTGAAATATTTTGAGAATGTAATATATTTTATAAGTATATTATATATACATTATAATTATAAAATTTTAAATTTTAAAAAACATTCTCTTAATATTATCCAAAAATTGTCCCATAAAAGGCATATTGTTGAAATGTTTTTTTTGGAGGATAATTAATCATCCTTGTTTTATCTTTTAAGATGTGGTTAATAATCATTCCAAATAGTGGTACATGTTGAGATGCTTACATAGTGGAAAATTGTGATTGAAAAAACAACCGTCCCTTAATACAATTTTGGAAATAGTGAAATATCCTCATATAATATTAATTTTCCACATATCATATCTTTTTGTATATTTTCTTAGCAATATAGTGACTTACAATTAAAAACTATTTTTGACCATGAGTGAATTAATATATACGATATGGTAATTTGTTTCAAACACTAACCTTTCTTTTCTTTAACAAATAACATTAATAACATTCACGTAATGCACTTAATCCACACACACAATCATTCTTATATTTATTTAGCTACAAATACATCTTTCTTTTACAGGCTTTTCTTTATTCTCGTTACAAATTGATTTATTTACTTTTGTAGATTTATAATTGTTTATTATATCGCCTAAATAGATTTTTTTTTATAAATAGCAAATATGACAGCTTGAATTTACAGCTCTTGACATATCTAAAAAAATATTAATCTTGAAGCCTTAATGTTGACATCCACCTTGAGTCTATGAGTGTTTACAATATTATAAAATAAGGGAAATGTACATTATTAAAAAAACATACATATGGTTTTAGTTTTTAACCGTGACTGTAGGTCTATGGCCACGGTTATAAGAACCGAGGCCTAAGTGAGAGGGTATGTCTATGGCCTCAATTTTTCAATAACTGTGACCATAGGGTATGTCTATGGCCTCGGTTTTTCAATAACCGAGACCATAGGGTATGTCTATGGCCTCGATTTTTCAATAACCGAGGCCATAGGGTATGCATAAATAAAAAAAATACAATTAGTAATTACAATATTAAAAATCGTATTATATTAAAATTAAAAATATAATTACATTTGAGAGTTTATTATACACTAAAACATAATAAAAACTTACTATTACAAACTGACTTTTTACTATTAATTACAAGCATTTATAAGTGTACTTCAAATCAACCAAGATGCACCAAAGACCACCAATAGTAGCAAGAAGACCACCACCACCACCAAAGAATAAGAAGAACGTAGCACCAAAGAAGAACAATAGCGATGCAAAGAACGCAATACCAACACTAGTGCCATGTAGCAACATCAGCGCCAACATCGCGCAATAGCACTAGCACCAGCACCAGCACCAACATCGCGCACCAACAGCATCACCAGTACCAACGCACCTACACCAACCCCAGCATGAAAATCATATGATGAAGAACAAATAAATTAAAAATCAAATTATGTTATAATTAATTATAACCCCATTAAATCAATTTAACAACAATTAAAATTAAATTAAATTTGTCAAATTAAGAAATATTAAAGGCAAATTGTCTGAATTAAAAAATAAATATAATAAAAAAAAGAAAATGGAGATTTATAATGAGAAGATCAAAAAATGTAGTCTACTTACCCTTTCCTCACTCATCTTTCTAAAGCCTAATTTATTTATCCATATTGATTCAGCATCCTCAGCAGTAGGGAGCACTAGATTTTCCACATTCAGAGAGCATAGTAGCCTCATTATACATGAAAACAATGTTTGGAAATAATCCTACAAATAGAAGAACAATATTTAGTCTTAAAACCTAATAAGAAAATAGAAAAGGCAGTATTTAAAGCCATCTAAATATAAATCTAAATATAAATAAAACTTTGGCATCATCCCTCTCTGTATGCAAAAGTACATAGAGCATCAATTGAAAAAACATCATATCAAAGCTGCAAAAGGGAAATAGCATTTGAGAATCTGATTATTCATTGAATGAATGGTATATGAACACTAGTTTAAAAAGCTCTTATATTGCCACAAATGCCAAATACGTAAAACATCAAACAATAGAACTCCAACATAGCCACATATTACTCTTTTCCAATAGTGTGAGATTTAGTTCATAAATACTACAAATTTTAGGGTGTAAACTGCAAAGTACTCTAAGCTCAGAAAAGACACAGATGCATAAATACACATGTAAACAAAGACAAAAAAGAGTACCCGTGTGATGTAGATAAAAAATTCTCCACCAGCTAATACATGTATTAGCATCAACACCAAGCACCAGGCACCATGGACTAACGTACCAAGACTAAAGACCAAGCAGCAGCACCAATACCAAGATAAATAAGACCAAAGACCATAAGAACGCACCAAAGACTAAAGACTAACACCAAGACTAATACCAAGACAAGCACTAGCGTAGACCAAGACCAAAGACAAGACACCAAGTACCATCATAAGACACCAACACCAAAGACTAAGCATTCAGTAATAAGAACACACCAAAGACCATTGTAGCAGCACTAACACCAAGACAACAAGACCATCACCAACGTAGTGCACTAACACCAAGACGCAGTAAACTAGCGGCCCAAAGATCCAACGATCAAGATCCAAAGATTCCGGCGACCAAAGCATCCAGGGTCTAAGATCCAAATGGCGTCTAGCGACCAACGTCCAAAGATCCAGTCATTCAACTTCCAAAGATTCAGCGACCAGCGAACCAGCGAACAACGATCTAGTAGCCAGCGAACCAACGAATAATGACCCATCGAACTAGTGAGTTAGGAAGAGGAAGAAGAGATGGGAAGAGGAAGAATCACGATAGGGGAAGGGAAATGTAGCGCACCAACACTAGCACAGTGCACTAGCAACCAGCGTCCAACGACCAACGACCAACATCCAGTATCCAACGTCCAGGGTCCAGCGACCAGCGTCTAGGGTCCAGCATCCAGCTTCCAGCATTTAGTGACCAGCGAACCAACGAACAACGATCCAGTGGCCAGCGAACCAACGAATAATGATCCAGTGGCCAGCGAACCAACGAACAATGACCCATCGAATAGTGAGTTAGGAAGAGGAAGAATCACGATAGGGGAATGGAAATTTCAGATATGGAAAATGAAAGCGATTCTTTGGGTGATGAATCTAAAATCGGCATCGCCTGATCCTCGCTAATACTTTGGTTTTATATTTATAAAACTCTCGCAAGTGCACGAATCATTTCGTAGAAAATGATAAGTATACTCCCAAGGTCGATCTAAGGAAGGAATGTATGTGGTTTTTAATTTATTATTCAAACTTTTAAAAATGAAATTAAATCCTAAACATCCTGTCACGATATTTTGGTTTTTTTGTGTTTTAATCTACTTACATAAAAATAAACATAGATTCAATAAACATTTATGCATATTTTATCTTTTATAAATAGTGGAGTATTTATGGATATAATAACTAAGTTAATTATGCTTGCTCATATTATTTAGGTTATTAAAGATATGAATAGATATTTATTGATTCTCTCTTTTTTGTATGAATACCACCTTTGGTGGGGTTAGATATTCTTTGTTAACTAAACAAATCAATTAACACCTATGGGTGGGGTTGATAACTAATTTGGTTAATTAAATTAATTCCCTTTTCTAAGAGATTGAAAATGAACCATTTAAATGCCACCTTTGGTGGGGTTAGACAGTTTAAACTTTATTCAAGGTGTCCAAATGTATGTCTTTTAGTAGTGGTAACATCACCACATGATCACACAAGAAAGAATGATATTTTGAGGCCTTACCTCAATGAAGATTAAAGGCTTAGTACTTGACTATTAAAGATCCCCTCACACTTTGGAAGAGATTTAAAAATGATATCACCATCAAAAGATGGTCATCTCATAAAGGCTCGTTATGATTGCAATTGTGTAGAGAAGAGATTATTGAAGATGACACGTTAGACAAGTCCTTCTCTGCCTTTCATGTCTCGAATGTGCTCTTGCAACAATAATATCAAGAGAATGTGTTCAAAAAGTACTCAAAATTGATTTCATGTCTTCTAATTTCTAAATATAACAATGAGCTCCTAATAAAGAATCACCAATCACAACCAACTGGTTCTGCACCACTTTATGAAGTGAATGTTACTTCTTTTGACAATTGTGGTAGTGGTCGAGAGCATAGCCCTGGTCAGGGTTGGAATGAGAAGCCTAGTAGTTAGTACAAAAATATCAAGAAACCACATCATACCACCAAGAGTGGAAGGCTAATAGAAAAGAATTGAAAATGATAAAGGAAAAAAAAACTCAAAATTCTAAACAATCATGCTATAGATGTGTGAAAGGACATTGATCACGTACTTTTATGTCGTACACCTGCACACCTTGTGGACTTTTACCAAACCCCATCAAATAAAATTAAAAGGTGGTAGAGACAAACTTTATCAATCAAGAGAATTCATTGAACATAACAACTATTATATATGGAAAAACTTGATCCAATGAATTTTATTAATCAGTTGGATGTGATAGATTTTTTTGAAGACTCCACGAGAGAGCTATGAAATTTAATAGACATAAGTTGAAAAATAGCCAATTGAATTAAATAAATGACATAAAAATGTCAAAATTACTTTCTTTTTATATTTTCACTTACGTTTTTATACCTTTATTTTAATATAAATTTTTATTTTAGTAACAAATAAATACATCTCATTTTTATTTATTTTCTTTGAGGGAAGAAAAATGGGCGTTGCATCAACTTCACCTACTTGGAAAATGGTGAAAACATATGTCTCACATACAGTGCAATAACACATACAATCTTCCAAAGCACAAAATATTTTTCTACTTTAACATTAGCCCAGCATAATGTTTGCACTATTTCAGGGGTAACAAATTTAATATATTCCCCTAAATCAAAATGAAACATTTCGAGTTTTAAAGATATTTGTAGTAATAGATATTATATTGAAACCAAAAATGAAAATAATATCGAATATATTTTTATTAAACATATGTCTCAAGCCAAATGTTTATTTTAGAAAGATATGCATTCTATTCCAATTCATATTATACAATCATGTTGTGAAAAACCAAAAACATTATGACTCTAAACTCTTCATGTTATGGCATGATTGATTAGGATACATGGGCAATTGGACAATTGGAAAACAAAATCATTTAATTGCCTACCTTTACAATGCTTGTTCCCAAAGGAAATTACTTATTCATTAACCATAGTCAATATTGAACCCCAAGCATTTTTTGAAAGAATTCAAGAAGATATTTGCGGACTTATTGATCCTTGTGTAATCCAATGTAATATCTTATGGTACTATTGATAGATGTCTCTGTTGGCATGAGCTAGAAATATAGAAGTGGAGCATCAGAGGGTTGGAAATGCAGAAGTGGAGCAACAGGTATGAGCAGCAGTAGTAGGGTATGGATGAAGTGTAGGTATGGGTGCAGCAGAGAGGTGCATCAGTGTGCAAAGAGCATGAGCAACATAATTTTTAGTGGAGCAGCAACAAAATGCTTTTCTTGCTTGTTTTCTTAGTATATATATCATCACTCCTTGTACATTAAAATGGAAGAAAAAATGATAAAAAAAATGAAATGCCAAGAAGAGAAAATGCTTGCTATTCTAATTTTGTTAGTCTCAACATGTTGGTCTCATGTAAGCTTAGTACCAACTCGTAAAACTATAGTTGCTAAATTTGTTGCTCAAATAATGAGATTACAAGCACATTTTTTGAAGCACTTTATTATGAAGATACATCTAGATAATGTTAAAGAATTTACATCCCAAGCATCTAATGACTATTGTATGTCTCTTGGGATTGATGTTCATACTCAAAATGGTTTAGCTAAGTCTTCTATCAAACATCTCCATCTATGGCTAAACCATTAATCATGAGAACAAAATTCCCTTTTTTGTGTGGAAACATATTATATTACATGTTGTTGCTTTGGTTCGAGTTAGACCAACATCTTATCAAAAGTATTCTCCATTATAACTTGCATTAGGACAACAACGTAATGTTTATGATAAGATATTTGTGCTTGTGTAGTATATGTCCCAATTACACTACCATAACGCAGAAAGATGGGTCCTTGTTAGAAAATGTTGGGAAAACATTGGCTTTGAATCACCATTGATAATATAATACTTGGAACCTTTGATAGGTGAACTATTTACTATATAATTTACAGTTTGTCATTTTGATGAGCCAATTTTCCAACATTAGGGGAAGAGAAGTCACAATCAAACAAATGTCGTGAAATATTATGAAGTACATCATCATTAGCCCATCTTGACCAAGTACAAGTCAATGTGAAGTTGGGGTTCAAAAAAGTGTTCACTTACAAAAGGTCAATGAATTACCTGATGCATTTACTAATACAAATGGAGTAACTAAGTCTCATATTCCAACTACAAATGTCCCAACTAAAATTGAAGTTTCAAGAGGATAATTTGCTAAACGAGTAAATGAACTAGGAATTTAACTAAAATTTGGTCAACTTGTCGGTGCAAAAGATACAAACCCTCTAAAAAGAAAGACACAAGTCAATGCTCCAAAAAAAGATACAAAAGATACAATATAGATCTTTCATATCTTGAAGAGATCTCAATAAATTATACTAGTATTGGAGAAAATTTTGATAGAAATAGATTATTATTATCAACATTTGGCATTTAATATGGTTCTTGAATTGATAAGAGAAGATTAGGATCCTAAACCAAAATCTATCAATGAATGTCGATAAAGAAAATATTGCCTATGAGGGAAAGAAGCAATTTAGGCTGAGTTAGACTTGCTGGCAGAGCGGAAGGTATTTGGACTGGTAGTCCAAATGCTTGAACTGTAGTAGATAAATAGGTTTTTAAAAGGAAACGAATGAGAGAAAGGAAGTTGTACAACATTAAGCAAGATTAATTGCATAAGGTTTTTCGTTAAGACTTGACATTGATTATGATGAAACATATTCTTGTATAATGGACATGTTCATATTTAGGTTTCTAATCAGTCTTTCTATTTTAAAAAATCTTGATATGCATCCATCTCATGTATATGGTGACTACTTATTTATATAGGTCACTTCATAGTGAAATATATATGAGACTCCCTGAAGATTTTAAAGTGTCAAAATCAAACATTTCAAAACCTCACAACATGTACTCTATAACTAGAAAGATCATTAAATAGGTTAAAGTAGTCTAGACATAAGTGATATAATTATCTTAATGAATATTTCTTAAATGAAGGGTTTATAAATAATCCTATATGTTGATGTGTTTTATTAAAGAACTTGGGTATGGGCTTTACAACTATTACAGTGTATGTTGATGACTTAAATCTTACTAGAACTCTGAAAGAGCTCAATAAGACAAAGGGAGTACTTAAAGAAAGAATTTGAAATGAAAGACCTTATATATACTAAATTTTTCTTGGCCATTCAAGTTGAACATTTTTCCACTTGAATTTTAGTGGATCAGTCTACATACATTGAGAAAATATTAAAGTAGTTCTATATGGATAAGAAATATCCATAAAGCTCCCTAATGGTTTTGAGGTCACTTGATATGGAAAATGATCCTTTTCACCCCTGTGAAAATGACGAAGAAATTCTTGGTCATGAAATACATATTATGTGCAATTGGTGCTCTTAGGTATCTTATGATCTATTCATATTTGGTTAACTTATTAGCAAGATATAGTTCAACACCAATAAGAAGGCATTGGGGTAGTGTCAAACACTTATTACGTTATTTTCACGAGGCAACCAATATGGGTTTGTTTTATTAAAATGAACCAAATTAGTACATTGTTGGTTATGTAGATGCTGGCTATTTATCATTTCCTTATAATGCGTGATCACAAATAGGATATATCTTCTCAAATTAAAATACTACTATATCATAGAGATCAAAAAAATAATCTATGGTTGCTACATCATAAAATTATTCTGAGATACTCACAATACATGAAATTTATTGAAAGTGTACATGGTTAAGGTTCATGATTTAATATATTCAGGTAGCTTGTAAACTTCCCTCAATCAACCTTCCCATATTATATGAAGACAATGATGATTACATTACCCAATTCAGATAAGGGTACATTAAGGGAGATCAGACCAAACACATCTCACCTAAGTTTTCTTACACACATGAACTCCAAAAGATTGGTTATTTACATATCCAACAAATTTGATCGAGTGAGAACTTGGCTGATTTATTTACCAAATTACTTCATGCTTCAACTTTTGAAAAGATAGTGAAATGAATTGGAATGCATTGTATCATAGATTTGTTAAGCTAAGATGTTTCCACTATGGAGAGCATATCTTTTTGCAAATTTTGATCAAAAGTATTTAATAAAAGACCAAAAAACCCTCCTTTCATAGCTTTAATAAAATGAGATCAAGGTCACATCCATCACATCTTTGATAACCATCATTGATGACCCTACCTGAGCTTTGACAATCCCATTAGTCCTCCGATAGCCACCACGACAACTCTATTAGAGCTCCAGTGAATGTAACATGTTATATACAATGATACATATAGATTTAGCAGGTTAGATTTGGTAGGTCATCGAAACTATGATAGATGTAACATGTTATATACAAAGATACATGTGGATGTAACATGTTACATAAAAAGATACATGTGGATGTAACATGTTACCTCTCGTAGGTGATGACTCTATGAAAGTAGAGTCATTAGCACACTTTTTTACTTAATATTTACTTGTTATTATTCAATAAATAGTATGTTTGTGGCCAAAAATATTAAAATATAAACTTTTTAGTGAAAATGGGTGAAAATATAATTTTTGGAATTTTTTGGCATTTTTATGGATTTTAAACGCAGGACCAATCAGAAACTACCAAGTGGCATGCCACGCAAGCAGAGGAGATGATTGGGCAAGCCACGCGGATGCTATGTGATAAGTGTTCAAAAAGCACTAAAATTACCATGATTTTATGCTCATTAATTGATTAAAAATATATATATTTATATGTTTTATCATATATTTATATAAATTTGTCTTTTTCGGAATCACGGGTATTTTTATTGTTTTTCAGGTATTTTCGCTTAAAAACGTAACTTAAAGACTCAAAGAGGAATATTGAAAGCAATACATCACAATTATATTACTAAATAAATGGGGCAAGGTCAACAAACATGGAAAAATTGGACAAAATGGGTCGAAAAGGTCAAAAATGTCAAAAAGATGGGAATCACGCTCACGCTTGACCACGCTACAGCGCCCCATGTCGCATTCGCGCGCAGCATTCACGCTGCGCCGGCTGCAGCGACAACCCGTGCACGCCGCGTTAGCGCCGTGCGTTTTCGCCCCATTTTTCACGTGCAGCCGCCCCCATGACGTCATGCTGACGTCATTGATGACCTCACCATGTCCATTACGCGTTTTTACATTTTTTACTCATTTTTTCTCTCCTTCCTCACCTAAAAAAAAACCTAAAAACTAAGAAATGGAGAGAAAGAAAGAAGAGAGAAGTGTGTTTTGAGGTGTGTTTTTGAAGTGAAGGGAAGGGGGTATTTATAGGTGAGGAAGGAGAGGAAAAATGAGTAAAAAAATGTTAAAAAATGTAAAAAAGCGTAATGGACATGGTGAGGTCATCAATGACGTCAGTATGACGTCATGGGGGCGGCTGCACGTGAAAAATGGGGCGAAAACGCGTTAAGCGCGGAGGGGGTTTGCGCCGCGTGAACGCGCGTTGTCCGCGCTTGCCAGCGCGTGAAACACAATGAGCGTCTTGTACATGGGCGTGGGCTGCGCGCAGCAATGGGCGCGATTTTCGTCTTTTTGACATTTTTGACCTTTTTGACCCATTTTGTCCAATTTTTCATGTTTGTTGACCTTGCCCCATTTATTTAGTAATATAATTGTGATGTATTGCTTCCAGTATTCCTCTTTGAGTCTTTAAGTTATGTTTTTAAGCGAAAATACCTGAAAAACAATAAAAATACCCATGATTCCGAAAAAGACAAATTTATATAAATATATGATAAAACATATAAATATATATTTTTAATCAATTAATGAGCATAAAATCATGGTAATTTTAGTGCTTTTTGAGCACTCATCACTATGCAAGAACGAAAAGTGAATCATGTTATGCCACATATGAGAAGGGCGAAATGCGTGCTATGTGCCACCCGTGCGTGACACCATCTGTCTCTGTGAATCACGTCATACCACATGTCACTAACTTATCAAGTGTTGACTCTGACCAGTCTCCCCGGCCACATGTAGCTCCCTAATTTTCCCAATAAATTTATGATGCCACATGTCGTACTATGATTAGCTAGAACTATCAATTTTGCTTGTTTTGATTATAGCCCTTGATCTGAAGTTGATCTGACAGTCCAGATTGCACCTGAGTAATATTTAAGCCCCTAGTCACTCCATAAACCCTAAGAGGCCTTCATTAACATAATTTTGGTCAAATTTTAGAGCTAAAAAGAGAGATAAATACAAAAATTCAAGAGAGAACACAATTTTGGTGGAGATTCAAGAGGAGATTAATTCTATAATTCAAAAGATTGATTGTATTTCTTCTTCTACTCTTTTCTTTATCAATTTTTATGTCTTTCTTTATCAATTTTTATGTCTTTCTTTATGAAAAATATGAGCTTTATGAAAACAATTATGTGTAATTAATTTATTAATCTAGGGATCTTATAAACCCAATTTTCACCATGTGATGATTTAATATTTTACCCCAATTATAATTATAATTTAATTATATTATTTAATCTAATTTATATGCTATTAATTGTTTGGCCAACAATTTATTTATAGAGGTAATTAAATAGATTTGAGAGAATTATTTAATTGTTTGTCTTGATTAAATAACATGCATAGTTTCTAGGCAGAGATGTATGATTTTTATGTATGTGATCCATAATTGATGAATTTAATGAGTAGTATGCAATTTAATTGGCATGAGAGTGTGATTAGATTAATTACTATATGGTGTGTAGTTTACTTGAGAGAGAAATACATGCTAGGTTAGATTCAATTGATAATGTAATTAATTGATATTATATTGGGGGGATTTTAGCGATTCGCATGTTTAGAAAATTGGGAGATTAAGTATTCTTAGATATTTTCTCATATATCTTTTTAGTTACCAAATTTGATTTAATTAATTGTTTCTACTTACTTTTAGTTATTTTAATTTTTCTTCCTTAAAATATAAAAATACCAAAAAAATTGATTTTTAGTTTTTTAGTTTTAAAAATTAGTTTCTAATAAAATAATCTCCTTCAGAATGATCTGTTCTTATCATTATATTACTTGTTATGATATGTATACTTGCGTATTCATTGCACATACTTTGTGTGTGGAAATCACTATCCCCAATCAAATATGAAAGTGAAAGAGTCCATTGGAGAGGTGAAAAAGATGTTAGAAATACATAAATTGGATGAGTCACGGTGGAGTGCTTATAAGAATGCCAAAAGGTTCAAAAAGAAAACAAAAATATGGCTCGAGAAGAGAACAAAGCACCGTGTTTGCAAGCCAGGACACAATGTATTATTGAAAAAGTCAAGACTCAAACTGTTTCCATGCAAACTCAAAAGTAAATGGACACAAAGGGATATGCTTTATTACGTGATATGGCTGTCTAGTTAAGGGTGTTAAAGGTGACACTGGTTGGGAGGAAACCCAACATTATTTTACTTATATTTTCATTTTTTTGTTTTGTAGGTGAATAAATGTGGAGAGCAATGACGCAATAAGAATGAATATTTCGACGAAAGATGTGGTGTGCCATGATTAAGGGAGTTTTCTTTTCTTTTTATATTTATATGTGCACATTGGGGACAATGTGTAATTTAAGTTTGGGGTAGGGAAATTCAATCTCTACTTTAGTATTTACTATGCATTTTAAATATTTTTTAGGGAATTTGTTTTTTAATTTTTAAGATTTTTTTAATCATAATTTGGTAAAAATTTGATAAATATATGGAAACTCAATGCATGCATGCTTGATATGAAACATATGATTTCAATGATAAAAATTGGTTGTCATGACGAAGATAAAGAATGTAGCATATTTGTTCATATATTTACATTAATCATGTGATATGCTTACTAGTTTTGATTTGATTGATTCAATTTTTTATGCATATGTTCATCATTGATTTTGGTGTGCTTATTGAGAGAACATTTGTAGTGAGTTATACGAGTTGATGAGAGCTACCAAGTTTTAGAATCTATTTGATCATCCCTTGAGTTGAAATCCTATTTAGTATTTAGTAAGAGAAATGATCTAGGCCTTATTTGGATCAATTGAACCTTTTAAGCTAACCATTGTTAATATTTTTAGTTACCCATTTGAGCCTAAAAAAGAACCATTCATATGTTTAAGTTGCATTTTATGTCGAATGAATAAGCATTATCTTTATCCTTGCACCTTTAGCTTGTATGAAATAAAGAAGAACAATCATGTGTTATGCTATAGAAAAAGGTGAAATGTAATGCACCCTATAAAAAAAAGAAAAGAAGAAGAAGAAGAAAAACTCAGAACACAATTATCCCTCTAAAGAAAAAGAAAATAGAATTGAAAATAAGTTTGGGGTGTGGTGAAGTTACAAAAAACAAAAGATGTGAAAAAAATATGAAAAGAATGACAAAAAAGGGTGCACTAAAATATCAAGTAAAAACTCAATTGCAGTTAAAAAGTGCATAATAAAAAAAAACTATGGTGTGCAAAGAGCCTAAATGTCTTCATTTATCGACCCCCCACCTAAGCCTTACATTACAACCATGTAAAGTCTTTATTGATCTTGAGCTAAGTGCATATTTATATTAGTGAAAAGGGATGTGAAAAATAGACTTATGAGACTAGATTGAATTGATTAGCATGCTCATATAGGTTGATTTTATGAGTGCATTGGATGATATCATATCCATCAAACACACACACGAATCCATTTTTCAAAAACCTTGCATATCCTTGTATTGATGGAACATTGATTGATGAATATATGAACCTTCTTATCATAGGATTGTACGACTTTTGAGAGAGATAGTTTTCTTGAAATATGCATGTACTAATAGAAGTATATTTATGAATATACTATCCAAGTTATTTTATTTAGTTATACTTGGCTTTACTTGAAGACAAGCAAAGAGTTAAGTTTGGGAATGTGATGACTCCATGAAAGTAGAGTCATTACGCACTTTTTTTTACTTAATATTTACTTATTTTATTTAATAAATAGTAGTTTTATGGCAAAAAATATTAAAATATAAACTTTTTAGTGAAAGGGAGTGAAAATATAATTTTTGGATTTTTCTAAAATTTTTATGTATTTTTTATGAATTTTTTACGCATAACCAATCAGAAGATGTCACATGTCATGTCATGCAAGTAGAGGTGCTGACTGGGCAAGCCACGTGGATGCCACGTAAGTAAGGACAGAGAATCAAGTTACGTCGTATGTGAGAAGGACGAAATGCATGCCACGTATTAGAATAACGTTCAATCCGAGTTTGAAAATTGGTCAACCCTCGTTACCACGTGTCACCACCCCATTGTTCCATGCATTCCACCCGTTTGCCATGCCATTAGTTTCTGCCAATCACGTCATACCACATGTCACTGAATCAATAAGCATTGACTCTGACTGATCTCCGCTACCACGCTTCACTCCTTGATTCTCCAAGTGAATTTCTGATGCCATGTGTCGTGCTATGATTGGCTGAAGCTGTTAGTTTTACTTATTTTGATCGTAGCTCTTGATTTGAAGCTAATCTGACGGTCCAGATTGCACCTGAGTAATATTTAAGCCCCTAATCACTCCATAAACCCTAAGTGGCCTCTATTAGCATAATTTTGGTCAATTTTTGGAGCTAAAAAGAGAGAAAAATACAGAAAAATTCAAGAGAGGACACAATTTTGGTGGAGATTCAAGAGGAGATGAACACTACAATTTAAGAAATTAATTTCATTTATTCTTCTACTCTTTCCTTTATCAATTTTTATGTCTTTCTTTATGAAAAATATGAGTTTTAAGAACACAATTATTTGTAATTAATTTATTAACTAGGGATCTTATGAACCCAATTTTCCCTATGTGATGATATAAAATTTTACCTCAATTATAATTATAATTTAATTATATTATTTAATATGATTTTCATGCTATTAATTGTTTGGCCAACAATTTATCTATGGAGGCAATTAAATTGATTTGAGAGAATTATTTAATTGTTTGTCTTGATTAAATAACATGCATAGTTTCTAGGCAGAGATGTATGATTCTTATGTATGTGATCCATAATTGATGAACTTAATGAGTAGTATGCAATTTAATTGGCATTAGAGTGTGATTAAATTAATTACTATATGGTGTGTAGTTTACTTGAGAGGGGAATACATGCTAGGGTAGACTCAATTGATCATTTAATTAATTGATAATTATATCGGGGGGATTTTAGTGATTCACATGTTTAAAAATTTGGGGGATTAAGTATTCCTAGATATTTTCTCATATACCTTTTTAGTTACCAAATTTGTTTTAATTAATTGTTGCTATTTACATTTAGTTATTTTAATTTTACTTCCTTAAAATATAAAAATACAAAGAAAATTGATTTTTATTTTTTTAAGTTTTAAAAATTAGTTTCTAATAAAATAATATATGTGGGAACAATCTTTTCTTATCATTATATTACTTGTTGCGATACGTATACTTGCGTATTCATTGTACATATTTCGTGTGTGACGATCAGTAGGTCGCTAGAACTATGATGGATATAACATATTACATATAAAAAAATATGTGGATGTAATAGATTACAAAGTATTGCATCTAGTGAGTCACTGATAAAGGTCATTGGAACTATGATAGGTTGTTGGAACTTTGGTTGATCATCGATGACGTTCACTGAAACATTGGTGGATGTAATTGGTTACATATTGTGAGTCACTAACAAAGGTCGTTGGAACTACGATGGGTCATTGGAACTTTGGTTTTTCATTGGTAACACTAATTGGAATATTGGTTGATGTAATATGTTACACATATTGAGTCACTGACGAAGTTAATTAAAATTGGGATGGGTCTCAGAAACTTTGGTTGGTCATCGGAGATGTTTGTTAGAACATTAGTGGGTCATTGAAGATCTTATGGGATCTAATCTTATTTTTATTTTATTGAATTTATGTAACAAGGTATTTTTGGTATTTATATGTATGAAACTATGAGTCTTGGGTTAAGTTTTTGCTAATTTGGAAAAAAATGCTATTGGAATGAAAAACATGCTATATAAAGGCAATATTCTATATCTTTTTGTCTACTAGTCTCATATTACTAGGCCAAGGTTTTCCTAGCAAGATTTTAATGAGACAAGATCACACATATATCAAAATATTGTACTCCTTTTTCCTTACTATTTTTTCTCCCATTGAGTAGTGAGGTTTTAAATAAGGCATATTCACTATGTGAGTCACATCCAAGTGAAAGTGTCATAAAATATGGATATCCTTTTAAAATGCTTAATTATGTACCTTAATCTTAGGGAATATTTGTGGGGCTACTTATGAGCATTTTCTTATTCATGCAAGGTCCTTAGCTATATAAAGGACCCATATATGTATGCTAAAGACATGCTTGAATACAATTATCTTCTATATTCTTTCATTCTCCTTTCTATTTGTTTCTTACTTTCATTTTAATTTTAATGGTATTTGAAATAATTTTGAATTTTTTTAGAATCTATAAGATGTATTATGTAAATAACTCCTTAATCTCCATTTTAGAAAAGAGAAATGTTGGAGAAATCTTAAATTTTACCTTCAAACATTCTACTAAATACAATAAAATTATATATCACTAAAAACACCATAAATTACAAATACCCCACCCATCCTTTACCTATTCTTCTGAAACTTCCCAAGAACATCTTTAACTAGCATTGAACTCCCTTCTCATATGAGAAACCCAAGAGACGACCAAGCACCATACACCATAATCAACCTTTGCATGCCATAGTTTCAACCAGCGATCAATTTCAATCATTTCTTATTTATTGTTTTAGGTATATTTTGAAAAAAAAGATTTAGGGCTAACTAATATTATTGGATGTAATTAAAATTTTGATTGTTGGAAGATGTAGATTGTTAAAAGGGATTGTCGTTGCAAAAAAAATTGTAAAGAAATGGAATTTGGCTGTTTGGTCTATTATAATCGTTAGAGACAAAAGAAGATGGTACAATGTAGGTTCGATAGGATTAATCGAACATAATATGAAGGTTTGGTTGGGACTACAAAAAATGTCCATTAGGTTCGATTGAGGGATATATAACCTCCTTGCTATGTTCTATTGAGGGATACCAAACCTTCTTGTTACATATTTTTGGGGATACCAAACCTTCCCTAGGATTTTTTTCATGAATCAATTTTTTGAATGTGGTTTTAACTTTACAGCTTTAAATATATATTTAATTGAGTTATTCTTATTTTAGGTACGAGTAAACAATCACAAACTACTTCTCATAGAAAAATAAATGAAGAAATGCACCAACCTAAATGACTCATTTATAAGAGGACAAAAATAAGACAAATAGGAGAAGCCTTCAAATGTTTCTATGGATATGAAAATGATGCCTTCTATAGAGAGCATAGTTGAGCCTTATATAGAAGTGACAGGTGCGCATTCTAATATTTAGTGAAGATAGAATGTGAAGAAGAGGTTCGACATTGCGAAGAAGAGAAATGACCTGATAGTGTTATAGATGTAAGGATAAAAGGGTTGTCATGATTGTTTTTGGTCTATTGAATGTGTTAGTACAGAAGAGTTTCAAAACTTACGTAGCAAAGAAAGTTTGGATAGAAGATGTAAGTATGATTAAGGTTTTATATATCAGTTATCATCTACATTTGAATAAGAATTATGTTATTGTACTTAATTGTTGCTATTTATATATTAGGATTATTGAGATCCCTTGATATCTATAGCTCAATTTGAAGGGCAAAGAAGGTGAGATCTCAATCAAACTAAAATTGAACAACTTTCCCACTGCATATATGAATCTGGCCTTGCACCTTTGTGTTATGCTACATACAAACATATTGACAGGGTTTTGGAGTTAGCATTTGTTAAGAGATTGCATCGGAAGACTAACACTTTTCATGTTCACTTTAGTGAGATTACAATTACTTTAAATGATGTACAAGAATTGTTAGGACTCCAAAGTATTGAAAATGATTGCACTGTAGTTTTACTAAATATAAGTGATGTTATTTCACTTATTGTGGTTGCTTTGGGTGTTAATACAGATGTAGCAAAAAATTAAACTAAGTTCAGAAGGCTTATATGTGAAATTAAGCTGGCTAAGTAGTTTGTTCATAGATGTAAGATAGAGACATGTAGATAATGCTTGTAGGGTATTTTTCTTACACTTATTTATGGACAAAACTAGTAACTGGTACCAGTTTCATACTTGACAATTGATGGATTTAGATAGGGTACACCAATATTGTGTGCTGCAACATCATTAGCGAATTTATTTCAATAGTTGGGCACAACTAGTAGATATGATGTGAAGCAAGTTTCTAGATATCTAACATTGCTACAAGTATGGGTTTATAAGAATTTTCCTACTTGAGTTAGCTTCCATGAGTGTAGTATTAATTGAGGTTGTGCAAACATCCTCGATAGATTAGAAGGCCATATCAAAGTTACATACAGTAATAAATGATCATATAATTTTTGATGTATATTCACTATCCCTATATCTAATACTATGTTTTCAATTTTAACAAGTTTTTGTTCATATTAAGGCACTAATGTTTATATATCATTTTTAGGTTATTTGGGATCCTTACAGCAATAAGCTTTCGAAGATCACATTTTTACATAGATGCATTTGACTTCTGGAAGTCATAAAGTTATATCATTATTATTGAGTTTAGGCTAATTTTGACACATTCAAACTATTCCACTTTGTCCAGTTAAGCCATCTAAAGTTAACAGAGGGTCTAATCCCAAAATATATATGTTAGTGTTCTATCTTAATGATCATTATTGGATTAGTATGGATAGTCATGTGATATTTCAATAAGCTAGAGGTTCAATTGTGTCTTATCTACATGAGTGATCTTTAGAATAATTGGATTGTAATTGCATTAGATGTTTTACAATGAATAAGGTCTAATGAATAATGCAATGATGTGTAAACGTTAATGCAACAAATGCATTTCAACCATCTTCAAGTCATATGAATACTTGGATGATCTTGCCAAAATTTAATTGATTGTTTTGATATTTATTTATAGAGTTTGGAACATATTTGATAAGGTGTGTTAAAAAGTAGATTGTATTGATTATGCTATTTTTTGAATAATTCTTTTAAAAAAAATTTTATTTACTTATGCTTCCCTACCTATGCCTTTCCATTTAATTGTTTTTTTGTTTATTTATTTATTATCAATATTCTTTTAACTAGAAATGCATGTTGTTATCTCTAATAAGATTTTTTAATATACCGTGTTCACTACTCGAGCAATAAAACAATTAACTCAAACAATTTTTTGTTTCACAATGAAGAACCTTTTAAATTAAATATATATATAAAACAAAAGTATAAATATAAACAAGTGTCAATTTTACTCCAAAACAAATATTGTTAATACCTAAACAAAAGATTTTAAGCTTCTATCTATTTAAAAAAGAGAGTTAATCATCACAATCCAAATAAAGTATAATTGTTGGATGTTTCATTGTACTACTTGAAGATGCTTTCAATGACTTGTAAACATTAATTTTATCTGCCTAAGGTATACTCTAAGCATTTGCATATGGTTTATGAAATGCATGCCAAGTTGAGTGCATAGGTGGTATTGGAGGTCATGAGTCCAAATCTAATTGCATATTAACATTAATTATGTAGTTCAAATATAAATAATATCATTATAATAGTTTTGTCTTACATGTACAAAAATGATTCCCATCGACGAAATATATAGCAATTATATAATGCTTAGTAGGTGCCTTAGACCAAAGAGGGAGAAATGTTCATGACCCATGTAAAATGAATATAGCAACCATGACATTGTATGTTGAAGAAATGATATGTTCCATGTATGTTAATATCATATATTTTTCAAGAACAAAACCAACATCAAAATGAGAAAGTTTATGAACAAGCTCCATTGTCACTTCAGAAATATTATATAAGAAAATATAATCATCGTGATGATTTTATAACTCACTAAGTGTATTAGCTCTAGCCTAAGGCCATGCTTCCTTCCCAAATCTAAGTCCAACAGCCACAACTTGAAACCCATAATTACCATTTCCCAAGACATCATTAAAATGCATTACATATGGTTTAAATCCAATAGGCATTTCACTTATGTATAATGAAGATCCAAATGATAGTTTTTGTTTAGTTCTTGTCACTAGTAACTTTGGTTTTCTTGAAAATTGTGCCACATTGGAATTTACAATTAGTTTAGAACTGGGAATAGATGTATCGTGTGGCTTTTAAGCTAATGCATACTCATAACTAGAAGGATCATCTTCATGTTGAAATTTCAATATAAGAAGCATGACTTTGGTTTCTTTGTTTCATAAGTAGCTCATCCAAATAATTTGTACTTAGATATGCTAAGATACTAAATTCTTTTTATATTCCTACCACTACTATGTAAGCATTTCAATAACTTCTCATCCAAGTGTCTACAATCCAAATCTAGCTCAGTATCTTGTGATGTGAGTGCAAAACTGAGTTTCCTCCAATGAGTACGAAATGAAGACAACTTAATAGAATGACTAATTTTTTGTATCAATTAATAACATGCGCATATGGTAGTCGATGAGTTCGAACCCTTGCACAACTATAAGTTCTAACATCAAATGATACCTAATTTACACTCTCTATTTTTTTTTAAATAAACACTAGTACAATTCATGAAACATATCCTCTTAACTCATTATATAGCCACTTAGGCTTAAAATGAGGCTAGATTTTAGTTAAACTCTTCTCAAATGATGCTTTAATAGGAGTTCAAGTGATTGGGAATCTCATCTTAGTTTGACACTAAGTTTTGGATTGGATGTTAGGATTTTAAATAATCAAATGAATTTTCATGTTTCTTATTTTCATTACTTTGATTAAATGAGTTGAGTAGGAATTGAAAGTGTGTACCAATTTTCATTTCATGCATGACTTCTAGTGAATAATGATTCATATGTGGTTCGCTTAGAAACATATTATATTAATTTAAATATTTTTTTATCTATATCATACATATAACTAAAAAAGACTTATAATTGTTAACTATCAAGATAATAGGTTAAGATTTTGAATTTTTTAACTAATAATGAGTTAATAATGAAAAAATAAATTAAAAAGTGAAAAAATTAAATATAATATATATGGATTCTTTTGATTTGATTGATTTTTTGGTATTTGAAAACTAAACTAATTCATACTTATTATTTCTTCAAAATTAAAATCAAACTAAATTAATTATAGTTTTTTTAATAATTATATTTATCACGGAAGTATAATTGAGAAATTTTTTATATGTCTAAATATTTCATATTTTTAAATTAATTAATTATTTTTTAAAATTGATAAAATTGGAATGAATTATTTTGATTCTATTTCGTTTGTGATGGATGAGCTCTTGGCCCAATGGACCAACATGAAAAGCGACAAAAAAATAAATTTGTAAAAAATTAAATTTTATATAAATTAATAACATATATATATTATTAAATAGAAATATACTCTATTAGATATAATTAATATTAATATATATGAGGTGGAAAGTTTAACTCACAATAACATAATATGATTCACTAATTAACAGATTGGGTTAAATAATTCGACCCAACCCGACTGTCCGATCTCTTTGAGACCTTTATTCGTTCCAACTCTACTTGTGTTTGGTTGTGTACTTCTGTTTGCTAGCGTGTACTTTAGCGGCGTATTTTGACTTCTGATTCTCCAAAAAGCGATTTTTCTCCTCGGCTTTGTAATCCCCGCGCTTTCTCTTTCTCCCCCGTGCCCTTTTTCCCTAGAAATCTCTCCGAATTTCTGCGATTATCCGAGGAAATCTAAAGAAAAGAAAGTAAAGCGATGTTTTTGATTCGGTCCATTTTGCGTCATCAGCTCAGAGTTTCGGTGCTCTCACTTCAATCTTCTTCTTCTTGTGGTGCTTGGTATTCTACTTCTGCAGCTGCAATTCAAGCTGACCGAACCATCAAAGTAGGTTCCAGAAATGACTGGACCCACGACGAGATCAAGGCTGTTTATGATTCTCCAATTCTTGATCTTCTCTTCCATGGTGTTAGTACCACTCCCAATTTCTCTCTGTCTTAGCTTTCTTTTTTATTTATGTACCTCATTTTATTTGAAATTGTAATGCTTTCAGTGTGGTTTTCTTGCCAATTGCTAAGTGAAATAAGGCTTATTTGAGCAGCTTTTGAAGCTACTAGACATTGACCTTCTTGGCAACCAAATGGTTTATCGTGAAATAGATTTTTGTATCTTGCTCTTGATATAGCCAATAAAGCTGTTATGGACTTATGAACTTATGGTTATTACCCTTGATGGGTAATTTTCTTAGTATTATCTATAGCCTTCTACGTTTTAGCCTCTAAATTTAGGCATAAGTGTATGACAAAAAGTTTCAACTTTTATTGACAAAAGCTTGTAACTTTCATCTTGCAATTTCTTTTTCTTTTTTAAAACCAAATGATATCATTGAGGCATAACCCTGTTTTCTTACGGTAAGCGTGTTACTGGCATAGTTGGAATTTTGTTAGTGTCATTACACTCCTTTGCTTCACAATGAAACATGTGCTTTAGAAATCCCTTCCCGGACCTAGGATAATATGAGTTTTTTTATTGAGGAAGGGGAAGGCATTGGTGCAATTCAATCCTGGCAATTCCCCATTCTTGTAAGTAGTAACTTTTTTTTTCAATATATTCTGGGGAGATATGCTATTTGTACTCTTCATTTTTCGATAAGTACTTGTGCCCAAGAAACATAACTTAGACATTGGTATCGGTGTTCAGACCTTCTAATTTGGTGTAAATTTATATAAAATTTAGAAAATGGTTGTATTTGACACTGGATATGTATTAAAAAATGTGTCCTAAAAGAGTCTCTGTCACATAACTGTGGAAGGGTTTTTGAATAGGGAATTTCTTGAAAGAAATGTCAAACATTTACTAATTGTACAGTGTGTACTAGAAATTCAGTAGTTACGCGTTTTTCATATTAAATTGCAGAATCATTTTTTTAGGTTTAATTTTCATCAATTTTAGTCCCAATTGAAGTATATCATTTCCCTCTGCAATTTTATATAAATTAATCCCCTTTGGCGTTTATTCAGGCACAAGTTCACAGACATGCTCATAACTTCAAGGAAGTACAGCAATGTACTCTTCTATCTATTAAGACTGGTGGGTGTAGTGAGGACTGTTCCTATTGTCCTCAATCATCAAGATATGACACAGGACTGAAAGGTCAAAAGCTTATGACCAAAGATGCTGTTTTTGAGGCTGCAAGAAAGGTCTACTTCATTATCTCTTTGCATGTTAAAAGTTTCCATTATACTTTCAGCAACGTCATTATCTACACGTTAGGGTTACTTGATTATTTGATTGTGTAATGATGACATTGCCTTAGTGGATTTAATGTATTTTGTATTATTCTAATCATTATATCCATTCAAAATAGAGTACTACTATGTCCACAAACATGTGATAATCACAACTGGCATGGAAGTATATCACTGATATAATTTTGTGGCTCCAATTGTACTTATTACCAATAATGATACTTTGGCCATGTCATTTGTGATTAATTTGTGATAGATATACTTTTTCTTCAAATAATGTAGTCTTGATGCAGAAAGTTTATGAATCTTTGCAAAACCATTTTTTGGTAATAAAGGTAGTCAACATGTTTTGATGTTTACTTAAGAATTCTCTTAACAATAATCTTAGGTCTTTTTATTTATTTTTTTATTTTTTTGAAGAGATGATAGTAATAAGCCTTCCAGATTGACTACAGCCCAAAAAATTCCGAGAGTTCTGTGAATGTCATGATTAACAAACTTACTTTCTCTAGGGAACATTAGTTGATAGCTATATGCATAATTTCTTGCAAATCAGATAATTTGACATTCTCACTTGAACTTTTTGGATAAGTAAAATACCTTCCTGAAATTACACACAGACATGAGCTGTAGCACAGCCATTGATATGTACAACTCAGCTATATTAGGTCACAGAATTTATTCAACTTTGATAAACTTTGTCTTCTTAGTTGTGTGATCTAATGCATTTGGCCATAACACTCTTTGGCAGGCAAAGGAGGCTGGTAGCACACGTTTTTGCATGGGTGCGGCATGGAGAGATACATTTGGACGAAAGACCAACTTCAACCAAATCCTAAAATACGTAAAAGAAATAAGGTATTTATAACTTATAAACTTATAATGCTTCTCATTAAATTCCCAAGATCTTGATGATTTTTCTTTATTTGTTGATCTGAAAGTAATTGTGTTATTATACCAACAATAACTGAGTATAATATGGTGAGTTCATGTTGTAAGTATTGGTGTTAGCTGTTTCACCTAACAGAATGATGGCAACAATTTATGGGCTCGTCATTATTTTGTGCATCTTGTCATACACTTTTGAGCTTATAACGTAATAGGTAGGATAATTAGAAAACTGACATCGTCTCCTGTTAAGTTGTCTTCTCATTGGTTCTGCACTTAACTAATTTCCTGGCAACCATTTTAATCTTATGTTCCACTATGCTTCTTGTTCTATGTTTATATTGCCTCCATTTGGCAAATGATAGTTGGTTTCTTTTACTCTCTTCCATTTTTGGATGGAGTGTAAACAATAGGTTAACAGGGCATAGATGGACAATAAGAAGAAATATTAACAGTACCAACTACCAATATCAACATTAGTGCCAACATTAGTCTAAACTTAAAAAAGGTTCCATTTCGGGCAAACAAAAACAGACCCCCTCTCTGTCCACCACCTTCATCATTAGACGGCTCATATTACATTCAGTTGTACTATTTGGGTGCTATTATTCATATAGGGGTAAAATATTTTTCTGTTCTATAAATGCCGGAGATACATCTCAAATTGAACAGGAATATGGGGATGGAGGTATGCTGCACTTTGGGTATGCTTGAGAAGCAGCAAGCTCTGGAACTCAAAAGTGCAGGTCTCACAGCTTATAACCACAACCTTGATACCTCAAGGGAATATTATCCAAACATCATCACAACAAGGACTTACGATGAGCGACTTGAAACCCTTCAACATGTCCGTGATGCAGGGATTAGTGTTTGTTCAGGTAATCTTCTTTTATGCTTTGGGTATATTGAAAGCAAATGAGCTGTTACAAATACATGCTTTGCATACTGAAACAGTGAAACCATATTTCTCTTAAATTTTCCTTTATTAAAGATTAACTAAGATAAAATGCATCAGACTTGAGATGCTACTTTGAATAATTCTCTTTTAAATTCTTTGGTTTCCTTTTGGAGCTTGTCGACTGTTCATTCTATTGAAATTTGAAAATTGTGTATGACTATGTAAATGACACTTTTCCTTAAAACTCATAGTGCAACTTATTTTATTTGTTACTGACAAGCAGTTGATTTCATAGACTTGAAAGACTGAAAGTTGATTTACTTCGAAAGGAAATTTTCAACTTCTAGATCAAAACTGCAAAATTGTATATGCTTTGTTGTCTCTATTTTTCTGTATTCCCTTAACGTGAAAAAGCTAGTCATTTTAAGCATCCAGTATATTTAATGTTTTTAAATGATCAAACTTTTGTTGATTAATGGTTACTGAGACTTTCTAAATTTGTCTAAGTAAATTTTTGTTTTAAACTTTTTTGTTCATAGGTGGAATAATAGGACTTGGAGAAGCAGCGGAGGACCGTGTTGGTTTGCTGCATACATTGGCTACACTTCCCACTCACCCTGAGAGCGTTCCAATTAATTCTCTTGTTGCTGTGAAAGGCACTCCACTTCAAGATCAAAAGGTAGCTTTAATACATTGCTAATAGGGGAACTTCGAAACTATATTCTTCCTCTAAGAATTTCTCTGCATGGAAATTTTGATAACTGTCTTGACATATTTTTCCATTGATCTTTTTTAATATTATTGTCATTGAAATTTTTATTTTTTATTGTTGTTTTCATGTTATTAGATGAATAAGTGCACAGGATAATCCCCATAGTTGAATTTCACTATTAACCCTCTCTAAACGTTGAAAACGTGTTCAAATTCAATTTATGCATGGTTTTGAGCATATGTTTAATCCATGTTCTAGACATTTATTTTATATTATGAACATTTATTTATCATTATATTTATGAAAATATGTTAATAAATTTGAAAAATGGAATTGAATATGTTTTCAACGCCTGTGAGGGTTAGAAATAAAATTTTCCAAAAAACTTGGGTTGTACATGAAAAGGAACCATAACCAAGTTCATTTGTGCTGTATGACTTGTTCCAGCCAGTTGATATATGGGAGATGATTCGGATGATTTCCACGGCAAGGATAGTCATGCCAAAAGCAATGGTGAGATTATCAGCTGGTAGAGTACGATTCTCGATGCCAGAGCAAGCATTGTGCTTTCTTGCTGGGGCAAACTCAATTTTCACTGGTGAAAAGCTGTTAACTACCCCTAACAACGATTTTGATGCCGATCAACTTATGTTCAAGGTGCTTGGTTTGATTCCAAAAGCACCTAGCGTTGCAGATAATTCAACAAAGGTCGAAGAGGTAGAGACTGGTGTGGAAGCAATTTCAAGTTCAGGTTGATATTTCTAATTTTTAAGTAAAATAAGTCTTGGTAGTACGTAGTTTGCTACCCTGTTGTTTGTGGTCTATATAATTATATTTTAATAAAAAGTTTATTATTGATTCATCTTTCAATCACCGAATTTTGAGGTTTAAATCAAATTAGTTTACCATGAAACCACTTTAGTATTGAGTTTCGTATTTTAATAGTATTTTTATTACATAAAATGTATACATTTGGATTATTGTTATCAAATTAATGTACTAGTATTTTAGTAGTCACTTATTTAACAAAAGATATAATAAAGGTCTAATTTTGTGGGTGAAAAAATCTAATTTATAGAAGGATAGTTTTACACAAAAGTATATTTTTGTGATTAAGTATTACCACATCAATTAATTAACTTATGTGGTAGAATTTAATCACGAATAAGATTTTAGGTACCTTTTGTGGAAAGAAAAAAGTCATCACTTTTGTATAAAGACTAGAGTTTGGGTACTAATATTTACTATTTTATATACTCTATTTGTTTTTGTTTATTTCAATCTCAATATGAAAATATTTTATACTATCCTAGCAATTACGGTCAGCTTCAACCATATCTCCACCCTACCCTTGATTTCACTTTATTTCTTTGTTGGTCAACTAATTTTCAGTATTGTTGTAGAACAATCCAAAGCAAGATATATATTTTTTAATACGTAGTTAGATCAATGTCAACTCATTTGAAGTATTCATCTTTATCTTGATCGCAGCTATATCATTTCATTCTCTTTGATTTCACTATCTCTATCATTTTTTATCATTTTATATTTGATTAAAACTTTAGGTTAAAGTAGCTTTGATCGAACACAAAATGGTCGAAAAAGAACAAGTCAAGAAGATTAGAGGGAATGAGTTGAGAGTAGCTGCGGTTATTAGCAAAGATGGCACTTCAAATAAGTTATTGGTTGCTTAACTTTAGTTTTGATTAAAATTGTATTTTGATTATTCTGTAGCAAACAGGAAATGATGATTGTTAGCCAAAAGAATGGAATAGTGTTAGAGATAGGATAAAAGTGATGATAGAAGTGTGGACTGTTAGGATGAATACGGTTGTTTTATTAGAAAAAACAGTAATTCATATCTTACTTTTAGAAGTCGACATTATTATCAAGAATATCTAGAATATATAGTGACAAATAAACTAAGCCTAAAGAAAACCATTAATGACCAAGTACAATATCAAATCCTCCTTTTGGACTTCATGAAAAATGATAAATAAAAACTTGGGTGAGTGATATCAACTAGTAAGCAAACTCACCGTACATGTAATAATAAAAAATACCACATGTAAATCAAACCCAAACTTATCGGCATATGTTCATGACATGATTATGCTTATGAAATATGTAGAGAAAAACTTTTCATAAACTTTCTTTAAGATTGTCATGAACCATCGCTTAAAAACTAATCATATTGGAGTCCTATATGAATCACTTGTCGGCAATTAACATGTATAAAATACATGTATAAGTAGCCTTATAAACTTGGAACAAATTAGAATTCCAATAACAACTCTCACTTGTACAAATGCATCTACCCCAAAGGGGAAGGTTCTTATGTCTCCTAGTCGAACTTACATGAGAGTCATATCCCACGATCTTTAAACTCATTATAGATGTGTGACTCCAAAACATAAAACTTGAATTTAGGTGGTTCTGGGAATCCAATCAAAACATATACATACATAGAAAACTTTACTTGAGAAACTTATTTGTTTTCCAAAACCTTTGTTTTATATAGAAGATATTTTTCTAAGAATGATATAGAGGTTTTTAATAAACATGTATAATAACACACATGAATAGTATACATGTTAAACAATGCTCATGTGAAGTGTAGGAACTTAAGTGAAGTGTAGGAACCTAAGGATCCTAAAATATTAAATTATTAGGTAGAGTAGTCCAAATCTTTATAAACTCATGAATCACCCTAAGTTTAAACAATGTAGAACTTTGTTCGTGCTTTTCAACAATCTTTCCCTCAAACAAAATATCATATGATTATGCTCCTCTTCAATAAAAAATATGTATCATTTTTGTGCTTTACACTATGTCTAGCTCTCCTTCAATCAAAGATATGTCATATCTTTAAGATTTATACCATATCCAATTTTCCCTCGGTCAAAGATATGCCTTATCTTCATACTTTCAAAGATATGCCTTATCTTCATACTTTACACTATGTCTAGCTCTCCCTTAGTTGAAGACACTTCTTATCTTAACAATTTGTATTGTGGTTCAACTTTTTTTGAGCCCACAATGAGCCTTGGGTTCATGCATATGGAGCCTTGGATCATGTCCAATTTTCCCTCGATCAAAGATACGCCTTATCTTCATACTTTATACTATATCCAGCTCTTCCTTTATTGAAGACACTTCTTATCTTAACAATTTGTATTGTGGTTCAACTTCTTTTGAGTCCACAATAAGCCCTGGGTTCATGCATACGGGGCCTTGGGGTCATGAATATGAAGCCCATAGTGAGCCTCAGGTTCAAAAATATAGAGTTCGTAACGAGTCTTAGGTTTAAACAAATGGAGCCCATGTAATTGATAAATTTACATAGATGTCCACAATGGTAAAGTTTGGGGTTTTCTCCGTCACCAATTTGTTTTTAAAAGAATATGGGTAATTATTTCTTTAAACTTCATAATTAAAAACGTTTGACCTAGCAAAACTCAAGGATAGGTGATCCTCGGAAAGTGCCTCGATCCTACATGAAAGCTAACTTGTAGCAGAGATCATAAAAAGAAACAAAATCTTATTATGCATCAAGTAATAACATAACTTAGACACAATCTCATAGGTAAAAAAGACATATAATCACAAACAAGCATCAAACATATATTTAATATTTCAAGCAGCATCGGTCAACTCACCTCACAGTGGCAAAAACCATGCTTAAACCAATAGAAAAAAGTGACCTCAATGGGAAGCTAGCCTATTCAAATATTCAAGGACCAAGAAACAATTTCATTTCGCACATTAAAAAATGAAACAGGATAATCATGCTACTTAGGTTTTAGCGCAACGTCTCTTTCCCTTCTTATTAATCTCTATTATTCTAGTTCTCTTAGAACTCATAATCCTATTGCCTAATATTACTGAAATTTTTATTTCTCTCCTCAATTTTCTATTTTGGGTAGACTAAAAATATAATTTATTTTACCTATACTCAAGCCTAGTTCACCTATCGCAATATAGGTCATGTTTAACGATATTTATAAAAATCATTACAAATTCTTTTCAAACACTACTACAAGAATGGTCTTTTAAGTCGGTTAGACGAATTGACTTAAAACGAGGGGACTTAAAATTTATAGTCGGTTCACCGCGTGAATAGATTTTAAATTTTATATTTTTTTAACATATTTTCCATATTTTTTGCTATCCTAATTACCTGTTTTCGATCACATAATAGCATAAAAAACCAAAATATGTTTAAAAGAGTTTTTAAATAGTACAAATAATTGAAAAATTAAATATTAATTAATTATTTGAGAATTAAATTTATTACAAAAAATAATTTATATATAATATATATATATATATTTAACTTAATTACAAATAAAGTGATGACATCTCTTTTGTCATAGATTTTATGATATTCTTACTTTATTTTAGGGAAAAGAAGCTTGGTTTGTTACTTAGAATCACCAATAATATTTCATTCATAATGACCATGGAACTCTCCAATGAGATGAGATGGAGTTTGGGTAGAAATATTGGTTCAAACAACAATTCATTCCCCCAAACATCCATCAAACAAGCCCAAACTTTAGAGACACAAGAATAGAGAAATTAAAACACTAAAATATTGCTATAGTGTTGTCCTATGCTAGTAAATATCATCATATTTTTCTCCTAATTCTTCTCATGATGTTATAATTTGAAGCATGTGTCTTACCTATTCTTCTCGTAAATCCTCAAAAATTTGCATATCATAGCTAGATTTGTTCCAACCAAAGAACTACATGTATTTAAATTTGAAATAAGAATGTAATATCATGAATTTACAAAAAATAACTTATATATGTTAAAAAAGTATATTAGTAAAAGAGATTACCACATCTTTAATTAGAATGTTGATATTTGAGGTGATTTCGCTCATAAATTTCATGACAAAGTAACCATACATGACTCTATCATTTTATTGTAGAACCTACAAAACAAGTGTACATGGTTTTCCATATTCGAACATCTTTATTATTCAATAGTAAAATTCATTAAATTATTAATATTCTTTTGTACATACCATAACTTTGTCCCATATCAGCTTATGTGATTTTTTAAGGACAATGTCCCTACTCTTATTCCATAGCTTTCATGCCCTATCAAAGTTTAAAATAATTAGATTTTTTATTAAATATTACAAAGAAAAATAACTAGCTATAAATCTTACATTTCAACAATTACTTTTGTGTATTTACTCAATTCTATGGAAGCTAAGTCACAGTACCAAACATAATTGTCATATAGATCAAGGATAATCAACATCCAATGATCTTGACATTGTTCAAACTTTAGTGGCCAAGGGATTATCAACTTCTAATTTCTCTTAAGTGTTAATGCCTTATCACATAACCATTTAACTTTGATGTAACCATCATACTCTTGATATTGATTGACAAATGATGAATCATAGAATATTGCTAAATGTGATAGGTGATTAGCTTGAAGTCGATAATAACATGCCCTATATAAAAGAAATATATATAAATAATTAGATAATATAAATATAATTATATGTTCTACATAAATGAAAATTAATTACTAATTGATGAGTCATATTGTCCATACTTGAATTATACTTAAATCGATGATTTGAAATTCCAACGGTTGCAATATGCACTCGATTGATATATATGTTTACCCAATGTCTATGCTAGAAATTTCTCTAGAAAGTGACACAGTCCATCCCTCATTTATGCTAGTCTTGCTTGCAATAATAGTCATCAAAGAGCCAAGATTTCTCCTTAAGTTTAAAGCATATTCATAACTATACTTTTTCCATGGCTTCTTTTTGAATGACTTAATGCACAATGATTATCCACTAGACATAGATTTTCCACAAGATAGTTGATTTGTATCTCTTAAATGTGTCGTACTTACTAATTCAGATATAATAGACTAAAGAAGAGGTATTATATATGTTGGTAACAATAAAAGAATAATAATATAATATAGTAAACAAATTTATCTTAAGTAACAAAAATAATACCATATCAAAATTTATCACAACTTAATTTAACGGCCAAGTCACATATTGTCCAATAGCTTCTTGGAAGGCATAAGTAATGGATAATGATGGAGTAATGATTGATCAATTACTATTTTCTAATAATTTGGAAAATATTGATCATGAATCATTCGATCATTACTCAATTGTTGTATCATTCCAATAGCAATATAGTTCGTAGATGATGGATGTTTCAAAAAATATTTTTTATTCTATAAAAAATTTAAGCATTATATATAATAAACAATAAAAATAATAAACTATCTATATAAGTTTTAAATCTTAAAATAAATTATTCATCAAATGGAGGAGGGCTCTCATGTGAGGTAGCTATTGGAAGGACATTCTCATCAAAACATTCATCATGTGATAGATGGTAAGAATGCACAGATTGCATTGGAGATATTGAACCATTACCTGATTGCATCTGCATTTTTGGCATAAATAGAGGACCAATATGATGACTATATCCCATAGAGGATTTAGGTTGGGCACCATGAGATTGTATGTGTGGCATGGCTGGCATGGATGGTAGCATGCCTAACATGTGTTGTGATTGATATTGCTTTAAAGTGGCAATCTCACTTTAACACTGAGGCCTTAAAGAAGATCAATTCTTCTTCAATTTTATAGTACTTCTCCTTACTGACTATCTAAGGCCTTTGTTTTTGAATATTAAAAAACTTCATATAACCATCATATTGGCTTCCTCCCCTAACACGACCAAGATGCCCATGTCTAAATGTATGATATATCACAACTTTCCCTTGTTGTTCGATTATTTCACCCTTGGCTATTTGTTCTTGAACAACTCTCTACAAATAATAAAGCAAAAGAACATATCATATATACATTATTACATCAATATGAAAAAATCATAAGGACTTTGTATCAAGTTAAATTACTAACCAAATTATTGAGTTGTTCATTTCCTCGTTTAGTCATTGGTCTTGACTTCTTTGTTTTAGGGGTATTTGTTTGTATATACAATTCAAATCGGATAATGAGTATACCCAATTCAGCTTCCTACATAAATTAAATAAATTTATTAACTATGATCTCAACTTAAATTTGAGGAAAATAAATATAAAAATAATTATAAATTAACAACTTAATAATATAATTTTTGTCTAACTTCACGATTTGATGACCTCCTAGTATGGTTAGGAAGAATATTCTATATTTGTATATTCTGATGTTCTTCCCTAATGATTTGAAATTCATCCATATGTCGATAATCCATGAAGTCTTTCCATACTTGAGGTTCAATCCATGAGTGTTCTTTACGGATTTTGTATAGTTCTTGTTCATTAACTGGTTCCAAGTATGGAAACATAAATTTTGTCAAATTTGGAAGTTTTGTATTCCTTCCAAGCCTTATTTGCAATCTTATAACACTTGTTCTTCCAATTATCAGGGACTTTAAAATTATTATGTAAAACAAACACATTTTAGATGAGATATAATAGAAAAAAGATACAATATATGCAATTAATTATAAAACAAAAGAGATTTACATAAATTGTTTTCCATATCTTATACTTTTTAGCATCTTCAACTTTAGTTCAATCATTTATATTGATCGCTATACTTGACTTCATGAGTCTACCAATAGAAGATTTCAATTGTTGGCCATTTTCTCCTAATGGATTACTAGTTGCATCGAATTAAACAAGTACTCTATCATTTGGATTATGTGGAGCATTAGGTATATTAGCCCAACCCTTTCTTTTCAAATGCCCAAATGGATCAATTGGATCTACAATATCTAGCATCGTAGGATCCATGAGCTCGCGACCATACAAGTAGAAGTGGCATCAAGCTTAAAAAATTTGAAAAGCATATAGGCCATATAATATACTACAATAATATGCTTAAGCCATAAGAATTAGTGGTCCCCGTCCCCACCCTCTGCACCAATCGTCTTAGCTCCATCGTCACTCTCATCGGAGCTCAAGCTCTCCCCCTCATCCCCCTCTTGAGATTTTGTAAGCATGTACTAGGGAGTGACTGGAATATCTAGAATACAATAATAGTAATCCCCCAAGTCCTTCTTCTTGGCCTCTGTTTTAAAGGATTCCATGGCCAAGTCATACCCAATATCGACGCTCGAGGTGAGCTGCTTAGCCATCGCATCATGATCGACCTTTACCTTTGCTTCAAAATTGGCCACTCTACAATTATAGTCCTCAATCGCAACCTTGACTCTTTTTCAGGCCTCTTTAATCTCGCCCTTGGCTTTTCTTTAAGCCTCTTCAAGCTTAGCAAGACGCCTGGAGTTTTCATTTAGCTTGACGGTGGCCTGAGTCAGTTTTTCCTCTTTATATATAACCTTACCCTCCCACTTATTGGCTCTCGACCACTTCATACTTGGCCCTATTTTTCTTGTGTTAGTTCTTGCTTCAAATGCCCCATACTTCGAGCCATATCAAACCCGAAAAGCAACTGTAACTAAAAGAAAGAAGTGAGAGCGCAAGGTCAAAAAATATGTCACGAGGTCAAACTTGTAAAAACACAAATTATCATTATAAACATAAGAAGTGAGGTAGGATTAACACACCTAGTACATGTGGCTATGGACGAAAACCTCAGAGCTCGTATCGTCACATATGACCTCGAGTTGCTTCTTATGAGCTTCAATAGGATAATGACTCACGTAATGATCAAGCTACTCTGGCACTAAGACCTGATATAGAGCCATCTATCCATATCGGTGGTAAGATCATTGATGACACCATTCCCCTTCCGTGAGTCTCATAGGGGTGGTCAAGTTCTTTAGGACCCGAATTGGGAGGTGGTGAGTTGTATTACTCCAATTAAGTGGATAAAGGCTTGAAGACATTCAATGCTCTAGGCTAAGCACAAGCTCATTGATAATCACTTTCCTATTCCTTTTAGAGAGGACAAAAAGGCATTCCTACCCAGAAAAATTTCTCATCTTACCTTTAGAGGTGTTAGAGATGTTAGTTGTGTATTAAGTGTCTATCACTAGTTGAATATATTAGTTGTGTATTAGGTGTATGTCACCTAAGAGTGTCCCTAACTTTGTATATAAATATGTAGTGTCTTTTAATGAAAATTATAAGAGTGAATTCTGCTTTTACATGGTATTAGAGCATTTGGGTTACAAAATTCGAAAAACAAATTTCTTCCCGTTCAAATTAGGGGCTGATTTTGGGTAAACACAAATTAGGATTTAGTTCATTTTTGGGTTCCAACTCAGAACACCCTTTTGGAGTGCACATTTTTTCTCACTGTTGATGAGTGCTCAAAAATCACTAAAATTACCCTGATTTTATGCACATTAATTAATTAAATATATATATATTTATATGTTTTATCATATATTTATATAAATTTGTCTTTTTCGGAATCACGGGTATTTTTATTGTTTTTCAGGTATTTTCGCTTAAAAACGTCACTTAAAGACTCAAATAGGAATACTGGAAGCAATACATCACAAATATACTAATAAATAAATGGGGAAAGGTCAACAAATATGGAAAAATTGGACAAAATAGGTCAAAAAGGTCAAAAATGTCAAAAAGGAGAAAATCGCGCCCGGAGCGACCCACTCGCGTCTTGTACTTGATCGCGCCAATGCTGCAGCGTGATGATGAACGAAAACCGGCATCGCCGATTCTCGCAAATACTTTGGTTTTAATATTTGTAAAACTCTCGCAAGTGCACGAATCATTTTGTACAAAATGATAAGTATACTCCCAAGGTCGATCTAAGGAAGGAATGTATGTGGTTTATAATTTATTATTCAAACTTTTAAAAACGAAATTAAATCCTAAACATGCTGTCACAGATTCAATAAATATTCATGCAAATTTTATCATTTATATTAGTGGAGTATTTATGGATATAATAACTAAATTAATTATGCTTGCTCATATTATCTAGGTTATTAAAGATATAAATTGATATTTTATTGATTCTCTCTTTTTTATATAAATACCACCTTTGGTGGGGTTAGATATTCTTTGTTAACTAAACAAATCAATTAACACCTATGGGTGGGGTTGATAACTAATTTGGTTAATTAAATTAATTCCTTTTTCTAAGAGATTGAAAATGAACCATTTAAATGCCACCTTTGGTGGGGTTAGACAATTTAAACTTTATTCAAGGTGTCCAAATTAAACATAAGAATTTAATTATCCGAGTACTAACTTTCAAGTTTTAAAACCACTATTGAAAACATGTTGTCAATACATTTTCACATAATAATTCTTATAAAAACTTTTAAAATAGAGTTTCACTCTAACTACCGGGCGATTGTACCAACAAATAAAAGAGCACTACTCTAAATTAGACCGGATAACTAAACCGTAAAATCTAATTTTCAGATTTAAGTTTGTAATGAAAAATAATATATTTCTCTCTAACATCCTTAATATAAAATCTTGAATAAAAATAAAATCAATTCATTTTAGAAATTTTCACCTATTTAATATTTCGCAAGCATAACAACGTTATTATTACATCATAATTATAAACAACTAGCACAGTTAAGTTTAATCACAAACAAATTAAATATAACATGTAAGAATAAAGCATAAAAATAAGTGTAAAGAAAATAAAATCCTTATAGAACTTCGACGCTATTCCCGTTGCTAGAAAACCTCCAAGAGGAATTTGCACTTCCATTTATTGAATCAAAAACTAAAATATTACAAAAACATTACAAGTTCCTCTCAAAAAGAGAAGAACTCTAAAACTAAGAGAATTGAACTAAAAACTAAGAGAAAAACTAAGAAAAGCTTAGAAACTAAGAAAGAAACTAAGAAAAACTCAAAAACTAAGAAATGAGAGAAAGAAAGAAGAGAGAAGTGTGGTTTTGAGGTGTGTTTTGAAGTGAAGGAAAGGGGGTATTTATAGGTGAGGATGGAGAGAAAAAATGAGTAAAAAAATGTTAAAAAATGAAAAAAAGCAGCGTAATGGAAATCTTTGAGGTCATCAATGACGTCGGCATGACGTCATGGGGGTGGCACGTGAAAAATGGGGTGAAAACACGTTGGGCGCGCGGGCTCATTGTGGTCTTTGCGCGCACGGGGCTGTCATTGCCTTGCAGCTCTAGCGTGAACAGTCTGTGGTCAAGGCGGTGGCAATGGGCGCGATTTCCGTCTTTTTGACATTTTTGACCTTTTCGACCCATTTTGTCCAATTTTTCCATGTTTGTTGACCTTTTCCCACTTATTTATTAATATATTTGTGATGTATTGCTTCAAGTATTCCTCTTTGAGTCTTTAAATTGCGTTTTTAAGCCAAAATACCTGAAAAACAATAAAAATACCCGTGATTCCGAAAAAGACAAATTTATATAAATATATGATAAAACATATAAATATATATATTTTTAATCAATTAATGTACATAAAATCATGGTTATTTTAGTGCTTTTTGAGCACTCATCACAACCCCCAACCAGCTTCTTGCTAGTCTCTTAGCAAGAGAAGCGATAAAAACTAAAAATTAAACTATCCTAAATCACTTTCGTGGATTGAAACGGTTGCATTTAGCCTATGCAACAAGTCGTTAAACCCTTAGGTTGCCCTAGTGGACGAGTTTGAGTCTCGTGAGGGTTTTCAGTAATGATACCCACAAACATTGAACTAAATGTAAAAATAAAAACAATCAAATCAAAAATTAAAATTACAACAAAATCAAAAATTAATTTAAGAATAAAAGAAAACAGCATATCACAAAAATGTTTCTTACTTTTTAATCTCTTTTAAGATCATAATTAAAATCTCAAGCATAAGTTATTTTAATCTCTTTAAACAATCATGATTTTATTATAATAATTAGTCGAAAATCATTTTCATATTTCTTATCAAAAATGTATCAATTTAATTTTACCCAATTTCAGTGTCATGAATCAGAATTCGCTTCGACTCTATTCCTCACAAGTCAATACTCTCGAAACACTGAATCCTATGGGTTCAAACACTCATACTATTTTATATGCGAAAGAGTTGATGTATAGAAATGAACTAATATGTTCGCATATGTATAAAGAATAAAGGCTCAAAGTGTTATTTTAACATTGATCTCATGAAAGGAATCAAATGTATAAATTATAAAGATATCATATATAAAAATTATTTTCATGCATAAATCAAACTCATTAAGAAAGAATTTCAAGATATATGCCTTTTACAAATGAAGAGAGTGCAATGACTTTTTAGGAAATTATTTCCTATATCTTTCTTTTGTAATTAACCTTTTCTCACAACTTTGTAGCCAATGTGGGTTATAGTATGTAGATTATACTATATATTCTTTATCTCTCTATTTTTTTCTGAAGATATTTCTCAATATATGTATTTTAGAGAGTCAACCCATGTACAGATTGTACATTTTTATCTTCTTCTTTTTTTTTTGGATTTTGGTGAGTGGTTAATTTTGTGGCTTTTCTGTTTGATCTTGGTTTAGGTAACCCCAGATATGTCTTTTTTTGTAGCAGTCATGCATGAACGAGATATAAGCATATACTATCAATTTCTACTCAAATCATTTAATCTAAGCAAAAATAATAAAAAATATATGATACTCTATTAAGATGAGAAAAAAATTCATACATTCAATGCTAATACCTATAGAGATCATCTAAAAATTTGAAGAAATAAGAAATGTGTTTGGAGTAGAAAAAATATATATTTCACTCTGAATAAAGGAAATTAGGCTCAAATTATATCTCACAAAGGTAGTCTCCACTAAAAAAAAAATTCATAAACACCGATTTTGGGTTTAATATAATTTCTACATCTTATCAAGAAATACTAGTTATGACAAAAACTAACTAATTATCAAAAATAATTACAAAATATTTCATGATATATTTTTGTGAGAAAGTTTTTTTTATTTTTTATTTTTAATTTCAAAAATTACTAAATCACACAAAATAGAAATAAAACCAAACACACAAAAAATGAAAAATTATATATATATATATATATATATTTTATTTTTGTATTTTTTTTTAAATTGTTAAAACTTTTTTTTTAATTTAGTATGGTAACTTTTCACCACCCCCAACCTAGAACTTACATTGTCCTCAATGTAACAACTGTAAATTACAGATAAAGAGAAAAAAAGGAGAAAGATTACCTATTTCTTGAGAATATGTAAGTAGTAATGAAGAAATGCAGGTGCATCCATCATATTCATCATTAAAGTGTGTACAGACAGATCGCTGTGAACTTCTAACATCTCAACAAATATTTTTAGTTTTAACAATTTTAAAAATGATTCACATATAAGTAAACTAAAATAAACAATAAAATTAAGTAAATAAAACAAATAACAAACAAATTTTTTTTTACCTAAAATGATGGGTTGCCTCCCATCCAGTACTTAGTTTAACGTCTTAGCAAGACGTATCTTTTTGGTGCTAAGGGTTACTCAGCCAAATGCAATCCATTTCAGCAATGTTGTTTGGTTCTTCTAAATAAGGCTTGACACGATGGCCATTGACTTTGAACGTTTTTTGTGTCTTGGAGTCCAATAGTTCCACTACTCCATGTTCAAATACTTGAACTATTTTGAATGGTCCATCCCATCTTGATCTCGACTTTCACGGAAACAATCTCAAACGAGAGTTAAATAAAATAACTTTCATTCCAGGGTGAAGAGTCTTAGGAACTAGCCTCTTGTCATGATAGCGCTTAGTACGCTCCTTGTATAATTTGGCATTCTCATAGGCTTCATTCCTAATTTCTTCCAACTCATGAAGCTGGAGTAATCGTTTTTCACCTGATTTATCTAAATCCATGTTTAACTCTTTAATTGCCCAGTAAGCCTTGTGTTCAAGTTCAACTGGAAGGTGGCACGCTTTCCCAAAGATTAACCGGTAAGGGCTCATCCCAATAGGTGTTTTGTAAGCGGTGCAGTATGCCCATAAGGCATCATTTAACTTAAATGCACAATCCTTCCTTGAAGGACGCACAGTGCGTTCCAATATTCCCTTAATTTTCCTATTACTTACTTCCACTAAACCGGAAGTTTGAGGATGATATGGAGTAGCTACTTTATGTGTGATGTTGTACTTGTTTAGTACTCCATCAAAGAGTTTGTTACAAAAATGGCTACCTCCATCACTTATTATAGCTCTAGGCGTTCGAACCCTCTTGAATATTAAATCTTTCAAGAATTTCACAACAACATTAGCATCATTGGTTTTGGTAGGGATAGCTTACGCCCACTTGGACACATAATCCACAAAGAACCAAAATGTATTGAAAACCATTAGATGGGGGAAAAGGACCCATGAAGTCAATCCCCCATACATCAAAGAGTTCAACAACTAAATTAGATGTCAAAGGCATTTCATCTCTTTTGCTTATGTTTCCTGTTCTTTGACATCTATCACATTGTGCACAAAACATATGAGCATCTTTAAAAAGAGTGGGCCAGAAGAATCCAGACTGTAATACCTTACGGGCTGTCTTTTCACCACCAAAATGACCTGCACAATGAAGTTCATGACAAAAAGTTAGAATGCTCTTATGTTTTTCTTCAGGTACACATCTCCGGATGACTTGATCTTGACCAATCTTGTATAAATAAGGGTCATCCCAAAAATAGTCCTTAATAGTTTTAAAAAACCTTTTCTTGTCCTGATATGAAGTGTTAGGTCGTAAAACACCAGTGGCAAGATAGTTTACAATATCAGTATACCATGGGTTCGGACCTATGAAAAATAACTGTTCATCAGGAAAGGTTTCAACTATATCTTCATTACTCTCATCTTTAAGAGAATTAAAGTCAGAAATCAACCTAGACAAATGGTCAGCTACTAAGTTTTCACTGCCTTTCTTATCCTTGATTTCTAGGTCAAATTCTTGTAAGAGTAGGACCCACATGATTAATCTTGGCTTGGCATTTGGTTTACTTAGTAGGTATCTTAAAGCAGCATGATCATAATGCACAATCACTTTAGATCCTACTAAATAAGACCGAAATTTGTCTAAAGAAAATACTATTGCCAAGAATTCCTTTTCAGTGGTGGTATAATTCATTTGGGCATCATTGAGTGTTTTGCTAGCATAGTAGATGACATGCAAACGTTTATCCACTCTTTGTCCCAGGACTGCTCCTATAGCATAATCAGAAGCGTCACACATTATTTCAAAAGGTAAAGACCAGTTTGGTGCCATAATAACAGGGGTAGATGTTAGTTTCTCTTTCAAGGTATTAAAGGAGATAAGGCAGTCATTGTTGAAATCAAAATAAGCATCTTTAGATAGCAAGTTACACAAGGGGCGACTTATTTTAGAGAAGTCTTTAATAAATCGTCTGTAAAATCCTGCATGTCCTAAGAAGCTTCTTATCCCCTTCACAGATGTAGGGGGAGGTAGTTTGGATATCAATTCAACTTTTGCCTTATCAACTTCAATACCCTTGTTTGAAATTATATGTCCTAAAACTATCCCTTGTTGAACCATAAAATGACTTTTCTCCCAACTAAGGGTGAGATTGCATTCAATGCATCTTTCTAAAACCAAAGTCAATTTATGTAAGCAATCATCAAATGAGTTCCCAAAGACAGAGAAATCGTCCATGAAGATCTCAATGAATTTTTCCACCATGTCCGAGAAAATAGATATCATGCATCTCCGGAAAGTGGCGGGGCATTGCATAACCCAAATGGCATTCTCGCGAAAAGCAAATGTCCCAAAAGGAAATGTAAATGTGGTCTTTTCCCGATCTTAAGTGCTATGGGTACTTGATAATATCCAGATAATCCATCCAAAAAACAGTAAAATTCGTGCCCAGCTAATCTTTCCAACATTTGATCAATGAATGGAAGAGGAAAGTGATCCTTTTTCGTATATAAATTTAGTTTCCTAAAATCTATACACATTCTCCATCCAGTGATTATTCTAGTGGGCACTAATTCACTTTTGTCATTTTTCACAACTGTTATCCCAGATTTCTTTGGCACCACATGCACTGGACTAACCCACTTACTATCCGCAATAGGATAGATAATCCCTTCTTCCAATAATTTAAGAATTTCTTTTTTAACTACCTCTTGCATGTTTGGGTTTAGTCTTCTTTGGGCCTCTCGTACAGGTTTAGCACCATCCTCCAAGTTGATCTTGTGCATACACATTGTTGGACTAATGCCTCTTATATCCCCTATACTCCAACCTATCAATTTCTTAAACTGTTTAAGCACTTTGATGAGTTCCTTTTCTTGTGGTTTGGTCAAGGTTGAAGAAATTATCATTGGATAAGTTTCTCCTTCTCCCAAAAACACATATTTTAAGTGCTCAAGTAAGTCTTTGAGTTCAAGTTCAGGTGGATTGGCCTCTTTAATAGATGAAGAACTGGGTAGATTTAAGAGTGTACTAGATTTTGTCATTACTTCATTATTATCTATTTGTTCAAGGTACCCCTTAATTTCTTCATCTAAATCTTCTTCAACCTCTTCAAGTGTAAGAACGGTTTCAAGCTTGTCTTCTATTCTGGTTTGGAAATAGGTGCTTTGGACAAGATTATCCAAAGGATCAACATCGAATATTTCATCGATGGCAGAAATAGAAGGAAAAGGTGAAGAATCAAAAACTTTAAAATGAACAGTCTCTCCTAAGACTGTCATTGTCAAATTTCCATCTTGGACATCAATAATAGTTTTAGTAGTTGCCATAAATGATCTACCAAGCAATATTGTGTGCTCTCTCATTCAATCTTTGGATTTTCTTGCATATCCAGAACCACAAAGTCAACAGGTATTATCAGTTTGTCTACCTGTACCAACACATCCTCAACTATTCCCTCTGGATATTTAAGAGATCTATCTGCAAGTTAAAGGGTCATAGTTGTGGGTTTTAAATCCCCTAGATTGAGCTATAAGAATATAGAGTAGGGCATCAAATTTATACTAGCACCTAAATCAAGCATTGCTTTAGAAACCTTCCTATCCCCCATAGTTATGTTTATAATAAAACTTTTAGGGTCTTTCAACTTAGGGGTAGTTTGTGCTGAAGTACAGCACTAGAAATTTCTGATACTACTACTCGTCATTCAAATTTCATACCTCCTTTTCTTAGTGTTCAACTCTTTGAAAAACTTGGCATATGAGAGCACATTCATGATCACTTCTAATAATGGTGAATTGATCTTTACTTTGGAGAGCATATTAAAAAGATCATTGAATTTCTTATCTTGTTTGGATTCTTTTAACCGGTGGGGAAAAGGTACTTGCATCTGGTGTGGTTCTGTTGTCTTTTGAATTTTGGGGGTGTCAGATGACCCCCCAATGAGTTTTTCAGAAGGCTTGTTAAGTTTAACACTTGTTTCTCCTTTTTGCGAGATTAGAATATCGCCTTCTTTGTTACCTGAACTACAAGGTAGATTGTTAGAGATTTCAGGTAAACTGGTATTGACTACCTTACCACTTCGAAGGGTTCTTACATCCTTTGCTTGTTCTGGTTGACTGGGCAACTTTCCTGGTTCTTTCTTTTGCATTTGTTCAGCTAGTTGCCCAACTTTAGATTCAATCCTTTTAACCGAAGCCTCCATGGTGTTCAACCTTTGATTAGTCATCAATTGGTTGTCACGACTAACTTGAATAAAAGCATTCAAGCTATCTTCTAAGGTTGGCTTAAAAGATTGGCTTGGTGGGTAAGGGTGGTTGTTAACCGACCTTAGTGTTGGATATTGGGTGTAGGCTGGGTGATTATACGTGTTTGGATGATACCTTTGAAAAGATTGGACTTCCTCTATGGTATCGACACTAGAATCACAAGTATTTGAACAATTATGAGTACCATGCCCAATTGAACAACACACTTCACATACCTCTTGATTTGAAATTTGATGGGTAGTGAGAATTTGCACTTGTTTAGTCAATTCAGCAAGTTGCAAGGTTATCTCATTATCAGAGCCATCTTCATTGAACCTTGCTTTTCTTCTACCACCTCTTTGTTGGGAATTAGAACCCAATAGCTCATAAAGATTATAGGTTTCCTCTGCGGTCTTTTCTCCTACAAAGACCTCCAGTAGCATTATCAACCATGTATTGACTCTGTAGTGTCAATCCATCATAAAAGAATTGGTTTTGTAGCTGTAATGGAAAGCTATGATTTTGACATTGAATGAAAAGGAGTTTGAATCGTTCCCAAGCTTCATGAAAGGGCTCTTCATACAATTGAGAAAATGTTGCTATCTTTGTTCTTAGATCAACAGTCTTTTGATGGGAATAGAACCTACCCATAAAAATTTCATAGACTTCCTCCCAAGTTTTAAGAGAACCCGACTGTAAAGTAATGAACCATGACCAAGCTTTATCTTTGAGAGTGTAAGGAAAACACCTCATCCTAAGTTGATCTTCAGTAATTGCATGTAATGGAAAGGTTTGGACAATAGCATAGAATTCTCGAATGAAATGCAAAGGGTCTTCATTAGGGATACCGTAAAAGGAAGGCAACAAAGAATAATGAATCTTTTTCAATTCATAATTCCTTGCAGCCTCTTGTAATTGGATGCCGGAAGTTACATTGCCAATGATTGGCATTGTATAGTCTTTCATCTTTTTCCGCCTATCTTCAGCATCTCCCATGGTTATTTGTAGTTGAAAATGATCCTTTTCCTATTGTGTATCAACATTTTGCTCTTAAAAAAAATAGTAGATATCTCTAAAAAGGTGCAAGGAACCTAAATTTTTTTTTATTTTTTTTTAATTTTAATTTAAACGAAGGGACACAATTTTTGAAACAAACGAATTTATTTCATTTGAATTGTTTTATTACACGCAAACTAAAACAAAGGAAAATACAATAATGGGTGACCTCCCATGTAGGACTAAAATTTATCGTCTTCTAGTAAGACGTTGTTTGGAGATTGCAGAATGAAAAACTCAATGTCTCCTCTTTATTGAATTCATTAGTCTTTGCTTTGTTTTTGCAAATGTTCAACTAACTGTTCTACCTGAACTTCCACCTTTTTGATAGAAGCTTCCACAGAGTCCAACCGTTGATTGGTTTTAGATTGGTTATCCCTACAAACTTGAATAAAAGAATTCAAGTTGTCCTCCAGGGTTGGTTTATTGGGAATGCTTCTTGGAATAGGTGGGTGGAATTGCTGGCCTGCCTGGTTTGAGCTTTGAGTGAAAGGAGGGTTGTTTTGCCTCCAGGAGAAATTTGGATGACTTCTCCACCCAGGATTATAGGTATTTGAATTGGGATCAAACCTTGGTCTCTGTTGATATGCTCCCAACACATTAACTTGTTCAGGTCCAGTTTTATCTCCTTGATATGGACAGGCTTCAGTACCATGTCCCATGTTGCTTTACAAACCATATTGTTCATTATTGGTGTTGGTTTGTGTAGCGAGAAGGGCAACTTGCTTAGTCAGTTGAACAAGTTGTTGTTCAACTTCATTACTGGAGTCGATTTCATGAACTCCAGCTTTTCTCACTCGGGAGCTTTTCTGTTGGGAATTAGCACCCAACATCTCAAAGAGGTTATACGTCTCTGAGGCAGTCTTTTCTCCTATTGCTCCTCCTGCAGCGTTGTCGACAATGAACTGACATTGTTGTGTAAGTCCATCGTAAAAGAATTGGTTCTGCAACCGCAGAGAAAGCTATGATGGGGACATTGAGTGAGAAACGTTTTGAACCTATCCCAAGCTTCATGGAATGGTTCTCCTTCCATCTGAAAGAAAGTAGCAATCTTTCCTCTCAACTCTGATGTTTTTTGATGGGAATAGAATTTTCCCATGAATTTATTGTAAATGTTACCCCATGTCATCAGAGAACCCTGGGAAGTGACATCAACCAAGCTTTGGCCTTATCCTTTAAGGTGTAGGAAAACATCTCATTCTAAGTTGATCCTCGTTTAGAATACCGAGGGAATGTTTGGATCGTAGCATAGAAATCTCTCATAAAGGAAAGAGAATCTTCATTAGGTAGCCCATAAAAGGAAGGAAGCATAGAAAAATGAATATTTTTAAGGTCATAATTTCGAGCTCACCTAATCGGATAGCGGCGATTCTTGCCGTGCCAATCACCTTCTTGCAAACTCCTTCATCGTGGTTTCCCTAACATGTTGGTTTTCCTCCATTTCTTTTGGTTCTAGTAAAGGATTAAGACTTGGTTCTATGTTTGGCTCAAAAACAGGTTGATGGGTAGAATCCAGTGTTGTTGACACTTATTTAAATTTATGAATATTATTTACATATGGTGTAAGGGGGTTTCCTAAGGATCTCCTACCACGCATAGACTATTGTAAACATAAATTTAAAACTCCTGTCAACAAAAATAAAAAATTTAGAGAAAATTTCCATGGCATTTAATACAAAACACTAGACAAAACTAGTTAAACCCTAAAAAAAAATTTTATTATTTTAATTTTTTAATTTTTTTAATTTTTTTTTTAATTTTTAATTTTTTTTAAATACCATAATCAGTATTAACCAAGAGTGTTCCCAGGAAAGAATGGTGGTGCAATGGCTCCTTAAAAACCATTCTCCTAGCCAGAACAACGTTCCCAGGAAAGACTAGTGGCACAAAGGCTTCCAAGAACTAGTCTCCTAGATAGAACTCCTTTAGATTTACTTTTCATGCCATTTAGTTAATTATGTATAAATTCAAGTTATTTTTTTTACGAACGGTAATTTTATTTTACTATTCACGCTATCTTATTTCTTATTAACTTAAATTTTTTTTTTAATTTTTAATTTTTTTAATTTTTTATTATTCATGAACGGTAAAAAAAAATTTATTCAAATTTCAAGTTTCTAAATTATTTTAACTATAAAAAAAATTATTTTATTTTATTTATTTATTTTATTTATTTTTGTATTTATTTTTATTTCTTATGGATTTTGAAATTTGATTATTATTTTTTATTAAAAATATCACAATTATTTACAGCACAAAAACTGTTTTTAAAATTTTGATAAATAATTTAAAACCGTTATTGCTTCCCCGGCAACGGCGCCAAAAACTTGATGAACAAAAACCGGCATCGCCGATTCTGCCAATACTTTGGTTTTAATATTTGTAAAACTCTCGCAAGTGCACGAATCATTTCGTAGAAAATGATAAGTATACTTATCATTTTCTACGAAATGATTCGTGCACTTGCGAGAGTTTTATAAATATAAAACTAAAGTATTGGCAGGATCGGCGATGCCGATTTTCGTTCATCAAGTTTTTGGCACCATTGCCGGGGATGGCATCCAAGTTTTTGGCAATCCCGATTCTGTTCATCAACTATAGGCACAGGAAGGACGTCCAACCGCCGACCGGCCAAACCCCGAAGTTCGGTCACCAGACGAGCTGCGAGTGAGCCACATGCGCCACCGCGACTTTCTACCAACTTTCCACTCGTCGGCGCGTGAGAGCGCGTCCCTACAGTAGTCTTCTCCGGTAGACCACATGTTGCTCTCTGGCGTTCTCCTGCATCATTTGTGGTGGTTTGGCACTCATCGCTTGTGATTGTTCAGGTTTAGGTTCTTCCGATTTTGTGTTTGTTCGCTGCTGTTGTTGTATTTTTTTTGTTCGTTTGTTCGCTGATGTTGTTGTATTTTGTTTGTTCATTTGTTCGATGCCTTGTCGTTTGTAGGAGTTATGGCTAAAAAGCAATCTAATGTTGTGACGGATATGGTGCCTGTGATGTCTAAAATCACGGACCATAAGCTCAATGGCTCGAATTATTTGGCTTGGAGCAAGACTATTTGAATTTATTTGAGAAGTATCGACAAAGATACTCATTTGACTAATGATCCTCCTAAAGATGATTCAAAGCAGACATGGCTTAGAGAAGATGCCCGCTTATTTCTGTAGATTTGGAATTCGATTGAGAGCAGTGTAATTGACTTGATCAATCATTGTGAATTCGTTAAGGAATTGATGGATTATTTGGATTTCTTATATTCTAGTAAAGGAAATCTTTCTCGCATGTATGAGGTATGCAAAGCATTTTACCGTGCAGACAAACAAGATCAGTCACTCACAAATTATTTTATGGAATTTAAAAGGACTTATGAGGAGCTCAATAGTTTGATGCCTTTTAGCCCTGATGTAAAGGTTCAGCAAAGCCAACGGGAACAAATGGCGGTCATGAGTTTTCTTGCCGATCTTCCCTCTACTTTTGAGACTGCTAAGTCCCATGTTCTTTCTGGTTCTGAAATCTCCTATTTACAAGAGGTGTTTAGTCGAGTACTTCGTATAAAAGGCACTCCAGCTCCACCTGCTCAATTAAATGGTGCTTTGGTCAGCCGTAGTAATAATTATGAGCATGGACGGTCAACTTATATGAACAGAAACAAAAGAGATGGCTCGCATGGGTTTGAAACTCGACCACATGACCTAGGAGGTATTGTATGTCACTATTGTCACAAACCAGGACATACGAAACATGACTGTAGAAAGCTTCAGTACAAGCATCAGAAAGGTCACTCTCCTCATATTGTATCCACTTCTGAAAAATCGGTTCTTATCTTTGCAGATGAATTTACCAAGTTCTCGCAGTATCAAGAATCGTTAAGGTCTTCATCACCTTCTGTCACTGCTATTGCTGATTCAGGTAAATGGGTTATTGATTCTGGTGCCACAGATCATATGACATGTAATTCTAGTCTCTTTTCTACTCTTTAATCACACACTTCCACCTCTACTGTTACCTTAGCCGATGGGTCACCATTTGGTGTTCTTGGGTCTGGCACAATTACTCCCACTCCTTTACTTCCTTTTTCGTCTGTCTTATATTTACCTAGCTTATCCTTTAATTTGATCTCTATAAGTCAACTTACTCACAATCTTAACTGTTGCATCCTATTTTTTCCTAATCGTTGCTTATTTTAGGATCTTATGACGAAGAAGACTATTGGTAAAGGACATGAGTCTAGAGGCCTCTATATTCTTGACACACCAATACCAAAATTTTTTGCTTGCTCTAGTGTAATATCTCCCTTCGAGGCACATTGTAGAGTGGGTCATCATCTCTTCCTTTACTTCAGAAACTTTGTCCTCAGTTTAGTGAGGTGTCTTCATTAGATTGTGAGTCTTGTCAATTTGGAAAACATCATCGTCTTAGTTCAAATCCAAGAGTTAATAAACGTGTTAGTGTTCCTTTTGAATTAGTTCATTCTGATGTTTAGGGTCCTTGTTCAATTTTGTCTAAACCTGATTTAAGTATTTTGTTACTTTTGTGGATGATTATTCTCGTGTAACTTGGTTATATTTAATGAAGAGTCGTTCTGAATTGTTTTCTATTTTTTGCGTATTTTGTGTTGAGATTAAAATTCAATTTAATGTTTCAATTTGTACTTTGCGAAGTGATAATGCCAAAGAATATACATCAGCTTTGTTTCAATCTTATATGGTTCAAAATGGCATGCTTCATGAAACTTTGTGTGTTGATACTCCATCTCAAAATGGAGTGGCCGAACGTAAGAACAGACATCTTCTCGAAACTGCACGTGCCTTATTATTTCAAATGAATGTTTCTAAACCTTTTTGGGCCGATGCAGTTTCAACCGCATGTTTTCTTATTAATCGCATGCCCTCATCTGTTCTTCATGGTGAGATTCCTTACAAAATTTTGTTTCCTAATAAGTCACTATTTTCGGTTGACCTTAGGATATTTGGTAGCACTTGTTTTGTTCGAGATGTCCGTCGCATGTTACTAAATTAGATCCCAAATCTTTGAAGTGTATCTTCCTTGGTTATTCTCGTCTCCAAAAAGGTTATAGATGTTATTGTCCTAGTCTTAACAAATATCTTGTCTCAATTGATGTTACCTTCATGGAAGACACACCTTATTTTTCGTCTTCTCCTCCTCCTGCACGTCAGGGGGAGGATGATGATTTGTTAGTCTATTCTATCACATCATTTGAACCTGTCTCTGATCCACTTCCTATTAGGCCTCCTATAACTCAAGTCTACTCCAAATATATACCTTTTGATTCATGTCCTGCACCTGCTCCTTCGTCATAAGATCCTATCCTCAACGATGATCTTCCTATTGCATTATGCAAAGGTAAACGTCAATGTACTTATCCTATTTCTTCTTTTGTTTTGTATAACTACTTATCATCTTCCTCTTGCTCTTTTATTGCCTCTCTTGATTCTATTTCTATCCCTAAAACTATTCATGAAGCCATATCTTATCCTGGTTGGCATCATTCAATGATAGAGGAAATGAATGTGTTGGATGACAATGGTACTTAGGACTTGGTTGATTTACCTTCAGGACAACGGGCTATCGGATGCAAATGGGTGTTCACAGTTAAGGTTAATTTAGATGGGTCAGTTGCTCGATTAAAGGCCCTTCTTGTTGCTAAGGGATATGCTCAAACCTATGGAGTGGACTATTCTGACACTTTCTCTCCTATTCCTAAATTGACCTCTGTTCGGTTGTTTATTTCTATGGCAGCTACTCACCATTGGCCTTTGCATCAACTAGATATCAAGAATGCTTTTCTTTAAGGTGATCTTCAAGATGAGGTGTTTATGGAGCAACCTCCTTGTTTTGTTGCTCAGGGGGAGTGTAGGCAAGTTTGTCGTTTCCGTAAATCTTTGTATGGTTTGAAACAGAGTCCTCGTGCTTGGTTTGGACAATTTAGTGAAGCTATAGAAACGTTTGATATGATGAAAAGTAAATCTGACCATTCTATGTTCTACAAACAATTAGAAGCTGGTATCATTCTTTTAGTTGTGTATGTAGATGACATTGTTATTACTGGAAGTGATACTACGGGAATTTCATCTCTTAAGTCTTTTCTACATACTCAGTTTCACACGAAGGATTTGGGGATGCTAAAGTATTTCTTGGGTGTTGAAGTCACAAGGAGTAAAAAAGGTATCTTTCTATCTCAGAGAAAATTTTTCCTAGACTTATTAACTGAGACAGGAAAATTAGGAGCAAAATCTTGTAGTGCTCCAATGACTCCGAGCATCCATCTTATAGGAGATGGGGAACTCTTTAAAGATTCTGAGAGATACCGAAGGGTGGTTGGAAAGTTGAATTACCTTACCCTGACTCGTTCAAATATTGCATATTTGGTTAGTGTTGTTAGCCAATTTATGTCATCCCCAACAATTCATCATTGGGCAGCGTTAGAGCAAATTTTATGTTACTTGAAAGGAGCACCTGGAGGTGGTATCTTGTATGCAAATCATGGACACACTCATATTGAATGTTTTTTCAGATGCAGATTGGGCAGGTTCCAAAGTGGATAGAAGATCGACATCAGGATTCATTGGAGGAAATTTGGTCTCATAGAAAAGCAAGAAGTAGAATGTTGTGTCACGATCGAGTGCAGAGTCAGAATATAGGGCTATGGCACAATCTACGTCTGAGATAATATGGATATATCAGCTCTTGGATGAAGTAGGTCTTAAAACTTTAGTACCAGTGAAATTGTGGTGTGATAACCAAGCTGCTCTTCATATTGCTTCTAATCCTTTGTTTCATGAGCGAACTAAACACATTGAAATTGATTGTCATTTTTTTCGCGAGAAAATTCAGCAAGGTTTGATTTCTACAGGATATATGAAGACTAGAGAACAACTAGAAGATATCTTCACGAAAGCTTTAAGTGGGGTTCGGGTTGATTATGATTGTAACAAGTTGGGCATGATTAATATATATACTCCAACTTGAGGGGGAGTGTTAGAGATGTTAGTTGTGTATTAGGTGTCTATCACTAGTTATGTATTAGGTGTCTTAGTTGTGTATTAGGTGTCTTGGTTGTGTATTAGGTGTCTTGGTTGTGTATTAGGTGTATGTCACCTAAGAGTGTCCCTAACTTTGTATATAAATATGTAGTGTCTTTGAATGAAAATTATAAAGAGTGAATTCTGCTTTTACAAGAGGAGTACCTCAAAAACGAAAGGTGTACTTTTTTGGGAGCTCGCCCTTAAGGAAGCGACCTTACCCTATAGTAGAGACAAGAGAGAGGTAGCAGTGAACTCTATAGTATCTGAAAAACAAGAATGAGGTGTTATTATCATAAGGTCACGTCAATCACAAAAAAAAGAGGAAAAAGTTGAAGTCTTAGGGCTAATTCACCATCATCAGCAACCACCCCAAACCTTTCCCCATAGTCCATGGTAGGGTTCTGGCACTTGGGAGAAGCTCAAGGTTTACAAATATTCCTATGGGGGGCTCCACCAATCCCTACCTCATCAGCCTACGCACAACATAGAACAAGGTATTTAACAGGGGCCTCCACATTATATTAGGGAGATAGTTCAAGATATCAATCAGCCTTTGCTTCGCATCCAAACTCAAGATCGTGATGAAGGATCTCATATTCCTTATCATGACCTTAGTGTCATTCCAAACGCTCCTTATCAGCCTTGTGTCACTAGTAGGAGATTCCCACCGGCCTGAGAGGTAGAAGAAATATTCCTTCCAATTCTTCTCATTCTCAAGGAGGGCCACATTTATACCCTAGTCCTATTTTAAGGACATGTATACCCTTCTTAGGTTTGTTGGTTTCTTCTTCAAGACGTAGGCCTTATTAAACTAGGGTACCTCCAAATCCACCCCGATTTCTTGGCATATCACTGAAAGGTAGAGCAGGTATCTCCACCCATTAGGCATCAGTTGACACGGTGCGAGTTGAGTCCTAACCAAAAATTTCCTAATGAAAGGGTACAGGGAAAAACTCACCCCCAACCACAGAGCTTTCTCATGAAAAATTGTCAACCCAGTTGGAGATTGGTCACTGTTACAAACCCCCACCAATAGAATCTTTATTTGAACCAAGGATGGGATGCTATATGTTTTCCTCAACCTCTCCTCATCTTGAGTTGATAGCCCACTAGTCTTGATTTTGGCCGACCAAACCTTGGTATGGCTTGTAGGTTCCCTAAGACCCTATGTTCCTCGCTTTCTTCCTCTATGACCTAGCCACTAATATCTAAGTCTAGGGAACATTCAACCTAATTGGTTGGAACAGCTTGAGGATGAGTGGTGGAGGTAGAGGGCTAAGGCATAGATTGATTGTTTTTGCTTGAAGAGTTTATCTTGAAAGACCCCGAGTCATCACTTGTGCTGGGGTTTTGTGGGCTCTACTAGGAGCCCAAGCCTGAGGTCTCTTCTCTATGCATGTTCTACAGAATACCACAAAGTATAAAAAAAGAGGCAAGGTACGAGAAGAAGAGATTACCAAGGATCGAGTTTGAAAATAAAGGTAAATGATTCTTTAAAACCGACCTGAAATGAAAGCAAAAAGCGTTAGACTCGTGAAACTTGTACTCTAAAACCTGACCAAAAAAGTTATGTGTCAAACTGAATTCTTACAACCAAACTGAAAACCCTTTTACGTTGCATATTGTGGCGATAGAGATTTTTTTTCTCTTTAGTTTTGTCTGATGCGCAAGAAATGATGAAAAGGCTCAACTTAGACACCTCCTTAAATAGAGACACATATTTTCTCTCTCCAATCAATTGACATGCATTTATTAGAAGAGATAAACGGTTCAAATTCACTGCTCGAGTATTACTCTTTCACCTCAGCTCAAAGCTCAAGCTGAAAGGTAGTGGAACTAGATGCTTTGAGCTAATGGACAAATCATCCCAAAAGAATTTCTTCAGACCATGCCCATAACGCATTCGTAGGAAAAACTTGTCCAAGCCAACCTTTGTATCTATAAAATTGACCACCAATCCGAGCTGTTGGATGGTCGACCCTAATTTATGAATATACTTGTTTTTACTTTTTTGTCCTTTCTAACACACTTACATATGCATATCCTATATAACCGACATATATACTTGTAAAATTCTATATATATACATAAACTACTTAAAAGATCTACACTTTCAATCAATTATTTTAACTATATATCAACTAAACTCTTCATAAAGTATATAACTACTATTCACAAGCTCTTCCCTCCCCCTGTTTCTCTAAGAAGACTGAAAATCTTCGTTTGCTACTCGTTATAAATTTATTTGAGAAAGACTACACATTGTAATAAATAATTGGCTATATAAATAATCTACTTATTAATTAATTTTATTTTTATCTCAGACTTTTAAATTCGTTTATTTTTGAATATTATCAATTAAACTCACTTTTTTTTAAGTGATACACAAAAATTCATTTCAATCTCTTAAAATAATTACTTCGAAATTTTAATTCTAAAATTATATATTTTAAATTAAAAATATTTTTTATTGTTAATATGTTAAAAACATAAAAATAAATTAAATATTAATCTAAATAAATTTTTATAATAAAATTATTTATAAGTAATCAATATAAAATAAATTAAATATTATTTTAAAAGATAAGTTATTTTATTAAAATATTTATTATAAATCTTATTCAATGATATTATAGAAGTTATCACGTAACACTATACAGAATAATTATAATAAATTAAATATAATTTATTCCAATACGATTATATTTATCATATCCAATAACACATCCAATAACACGGACTAAAAATACCTTAAATTAAAACTCAAGTGCTCCTAGAGGATGAACAAAAATTTGCTCTTTAATATGAAAGAAATTAGGCTCTGGATACTATGAAGTGAATCGTACAACTTACACGCTAGAAAGAAAAGAAAATCACATACTATAATTTCTTATGTAATTAAATATAAGGATAAGAACCGAAAAAGGAATATTTCTTGTTAGTTATTTTTCCATACAAGTACTAATGAAGGTCCAAAACTGTAATTATGCGTAAAAAATAATTAAAAAAATATTATATATAGAAGAAAGAGACAAAAATAATTACTTGTAGTTCTTGTTAAAGAATAGAAAATAACAATGAAGAAAAACCAGAAAACTATATCCTAGTACAGGCAGGAACTTATTGAACTGTGTATAACGCCACTGTTGGTACTTTCCATCTAAATTCTTGGCAGCACGAACCTCTTCAGCAAGTATGTATAATCCAATTTCTTTTGCAAAATTTCTATCAAGCAGTTTATAGAAACCCTGTGAAATGGGAAGGGGTCTCCAAAGAACAACAAATAGTCTCTTCTAGAAGTATTTTATTGAACGGTGATAGAGAAAGCGGACTTATCTGTGGCATCATCATCTGAGTCCGCCAAAAAGAATTCCCTCCCAAAAAAACTCCTGCAAAAGAAGGATAGGAACCCAGCACATTATTATTGAACATCATTTTGAAAAAAATTAGCATCTTTTTAACTATATATAACACTAGAAAACATAAATCATAAATGTTATAAACAAATAACGACACTAAAAGGTCTAAAGCTGAATATAAGAGCCTGTTTGGACATAATTCTCTTAGAAGTAGTTTTGATGGAAGTGTCTTGAAACGTAAATAAGTGTCCACGTGGGAGGTGGACCTAACAACTTATTCGTATTCCTTCAATACTGTCCCTAACTAAGCAATGAAGACATCTTCTAATCAGAACCTTCTTGCAAACTAAAATGTGGCCGAATTAATTACTTGGTCAATTTGCAAAAACGGAATCAATGAGTGGAAGATATAAAAAGATTCTAACATTCTTAGCAAAGCTAATAGCAAATGAAGCCGAAAAATGTAGTAAACAGCATAGTAGAGGTAACTTACTACAAAATTTTACTTAGGAAGAAGAGGCCACCTTTCGTCAGCTCCCACTCGGTGACTAGCCTGAAATGAGAATTTATTTAGATAATGCGCAAGTATAATAGTGGGTTTTGTTAGCAAGACAAAAGGACTGGAGATTTAGACCTCTTCATTTGCCCCTGTTGCCATACTTGTGAAGGAATCTTTTGACCTGAAAATCAAACAGTATGTCAGTAATGGCAATGTAGAAGTTATTCCTCTTTGAAAGAAAGAAAATCTTAGGATATGTTTGGCAGCTTAATTTAAAAACTGTTTTTAAATCATAATTAAATTTTCAACTTTTAAAAGTAATGAACTGTTTGGCCAATGTTTTAAAACATTGTTCTCAAAAATAAAAACAAAAAATATAATTGTCAGTATTTGCAATTGTTTTTAAAAAATATTTTTTTAATCTTAAAATTAGTCTTCTCATGTAATTTAAACAATTTATTCATATTTTAAAAAATAGAAATAAAAAAATTAATAATCCATTAAAAAAACAGAATAGTTGTTGAGCTATTTGGCCGCAGAGCCATAAAAAAATTCAACAAAGAATAAAACAAAATTTTGGAAAGTAAGCTAGGATATACAATTTTCCATGTTTCATTCTTCACAAAAACAATGAAAACATGTCCAAGTTATTTTCAGTTTTTTGTTTTTTAAAATATATTATTTAAGAAAATGATAACTTAAAAACAATGACCAAACACTAATTTGTTTTAAAAGTAATTTTTTATTTTTAAATACAGAAAATAGTTTTTGAATAATGCGGCCAAACAGGCCCTTAGTATTGTAGTATCATTAGTAAATTCCTGCTATAACACAACTCATAGCAGGGAAGTTATCTATAGACGTAACTGAATCAACATAACTAATTCATATAAAAATGATCAGTATACAAATGAGGGCACACCTATGATTATCATGAACGCCAACTAGTTCCACCTTCCCATTTTGTACATCTTTAACTTTTGAAAGGGGTGAAAAGAACTAACAAAATGAAATAAGGTCAGCCAAAATAAGCAAGAAACCAGAACTACACCAGTGCACCTTCAATCTGACTTGGAAACATCAATTTTTCAATTACCTGGTGCATTGAGATGAACACAATAGAAATTCCTAACAAAAAATTTACAGTCAAAGTATGGCCAAATAGCACAGCAGATGCTATGCCCGTAAAGATTGTGGCAACTGTCGATGAATACTTCTTCAGGATTGTATCTGAAAAAATCAAAGGAAGCATCTAACAAATAAGTTTCAAAACCAAAAGAAACCCATATTCCATTGTATAAAAGTAGAAATGTGCATGACAGGAGATTGAAACATATTGTTTAGAAAATTTGATTGTCAACTTGTTTTAATGCAGAGATGATAACTAACCTGCATATTTGAAGAAAAAGGAGGACAGAATTCCTTGTGCTGCATTGTTAGCAATTAGAAGCATTGTAGCTCTTGAATGACCTTCCAGTATATCAAAGCTTTTAGGACCTGAGAATCAAAATTTCATGAAAACCGCATCTTAAACTTAGTCAAAACCTGATAACATGACAGCAAAAAAAATTGGCAACAGGTGCATGTTTCATGAAATTCAATGTGGCATAAAGGTAAAGGAAAGGAAACTATACAAGAAAAAATAGTGTCAACTGAGTCGATTAAATTATGCGGGATTCTAGGAAGGTAGCTCATCACTAATGTTCTAACCTTTCAGAATGACAGTTCCCAGTATTCCTAAAAAGTTGAATATAGCTCCATATCCATATAAAAATAGGTTCTGCAAAGAAAAAAGAGATTCAAAGTTCAGAGAACTTATTAGTTCCTAAAGATATTCAATGCTGAAAGTTGGGCGCATGTTAAATAAACCCTTAAGCCTTAAGATGATGGTGGTCATAAACCACTGATATGACATCAACAAACTATAAGCTAACTAAATTATTCCAGCATAATAGAATATACATTAACTATTCGCCCACTTTTTACATCTCACAGAAAACCAAAGGGGCCAATCCTCAAACCTTTATTGGGCTAACCCTAACTATATGCAAAAATGTAATCTCAAAATGAAATACGTTAGATTCTAGAAAATAGTGATGTAGAGAATATCCCAAAACTGTTTTTGTACTACATTATATACTCAAAAGAAAATAATAATATGCTGGACATCTCCATAGCTGACACAAACACGCAACATATATGTAGGACATGCAAGTTTATCGGCTGATTCCAAATAATACTTCAACCTCATGAAAAATCCAGCATATAGTAATAGTGGAGAATAATCAATCTGTATCTAGGCTTATAAATCACATCAATGTATCACCTGAAGGTATATACTCATCTCATATTGACTCTTCAAGGCATACTCATTGTACACAGAGGCAAATGACGGAACAGTAACCTAAAAGATAGATTCCCATTATAAAGATAGAATGAGTACAGTTCAAATTTCAAACAACAGCCACGGTAAGGGTAAAATAATGATTTGGAAATGAGGATAGCCATAGTAAGAAAAGGAAAACCATAAATCACTAACAAAGATCACTGTGTAGATGTATGCAACAGTTGAAACTGGAAGACCCAAAGCAGTAGTCCCATCAGGAAATGAACGCAACTGATTTATACTAATGCCAATAAGCAAAAGTGCAAGTGCTTCCCACTGCAATAAATCACTATTAGTACGACAAACAGCAGACAATATGTCACTGAAAGGTTATCAAAGCTCTAAAATATTCTACTTTCCTATTAATCATGAAGACATGGAAGAAAGACTGGAAAAGTGGGATGGAAAAGGTCTTTGATTCTTTTCTTTTTTTTTGGCTATATGAGAAAATATTAAATAATACTGACCTGAATTACGGAAAACTGCCGTCTCATTATTATTTTCAACAAGATTGCAATAACCAAGACCTGCACGTCCACAATAGTAGTGAACATTTAAGAAGGGGTAATAAGCAATAACAGAAAGATGGAAGTCAAACACTTGATATAAGAAAATTTAAACTACAAGAAGAAATTAACAACACAATCAAACCGTAAAACTATGCAAAAGAAAACCTCGTTTATCATGTATGCAAGCTGGGAAACCTAATATTTGATAAGCAAACAATCTCAATGTTTAACATCTTGAAGTTTAGCAATCTTATCAAAACTCAAGCTAACTAATTTCTGTAGATAGTCTTATTCAAGCGATGTCTGATGCCGATGCCAACTGCTGCTCTACTTAAAAGAATCTGAAATATGCTCTAAGATTCACATGAAGCATTTGCTAATTCACAATAAGACCTTTCCTAATTTGAATACAACAAAGAGTAGAAGATACTTAAATGGTGTGCATGTGAGTTTGCACTTACATTGTTTACAACAGAATAAGACAACAAAAGAACGAGTAGAAAATCAAGGGTGAATGGGATAGTTGAAACCATAAAAGAACAACCATAAACTATAGCTGGCAAACATGACTAGACATTGGGACTTATGGTATCACATATAACAGCAGAATCATAGCTTAGAATAGGTTTTTCAATCAGTGACTGGTTCTGTGGGACACTAATGAGTAAATTAGATGTTAAAATTTAATTAATTTGTTTGTCTAAGGGAAAATATATAAGTTTTGAAAAGCGTGATTTTTGGATGAGGGAAGTTAAATTTCTCGGGCATGTTGTCTGTGGAAATGGAATCTAGGTTGATCCTTTCAAGATTGAAACAGTGTTAAATTGGGAAAGACCGAGGAATGTGACTAAAATAAAGAGTTTCCTTGAATTGGGCAAATTTTACCGAAGATTTGACCAAGATTTTTCTAAAATTGAAAATCCATTGACTCACTTGAGGGGGAGTGTTAAAGATGATTTATGAGTGTGTGTATTAGGTGTCTAACACTAGGTGTCTTAGTGGTGTGAGTTGTGTATTAGGTGTCTTAGTGGTGTATTAGGTGTATGTCACCTAAGATTGTTTCTATCTTTGTATATAAATAGGTAGTGCCTTTGAATGATAAGTATAAGAGAGAATTCTGATTTTACATGGTATCAGAGCATTTGGGTTACAAAATTTGAGCAATTTTTTTTTCTCGTTCAAATTTGAGGCAGATTTTGGGTAAACAAAAATTAGGATTTGGTGCATTTTTGAGTTCCAACTCGGAACACCCTTTTGGAGTGCACATTTTTTCTCACCGCCGGCATAGGGAGGAAGAACAGCCGCAGGCCAGCCAAACCCCGACGTCCGGCCACCATACGAGCCGCGAGTGGGCCACACGCGCCACCGTGACTTTCTGTCAAAATTTCCACACGTCTCACCGCCGGCATAAGGGGGAAGAACAGCCGCCGACCGACCAAACCCCAAAGTCCGATCACCAGATGAGCCGCGAGTGGGCCACACGCGCCACCGCGACTTTCTGTCAAATTCCACGCGCCGGCGCGTGACAGTGCTTCGTGTAGAATTCTTCTCCGACAGACACCGTGCCGCTCTCCTCCGTCCCCCTGCGTCATCTGTGGTGGTTTGGCACTCATCGCTTGTGATTGTTCAGGTTTGCGTTTTTCCAATTTTGTGTTCTTGTTCGCTGCGTGTTTGGTCGCTGCTGTTGTTGGATTTTGTTTGTTCGTTTGCTCGCTGTCTTGTCGTTTGTAAGAGTTATGGCTGAAAAGAAATCTAATGTTGTAACGGATATGGTGCCTGTGATGTCTAAAATCACGGACCATAAGCTCAATGGCTCGAATTATTTGGCTTGGAGCAAGACTATTCGAATTTATTTGAGAAGTATCGAAAAAGATACTCATTTGACTAATGATCCTCCTAAAGATGATTCAAAGCAGACATGACTTAGAGACGATCCCCGCTTATTTCTGCAGATTCGGAATTCTATTGAAAGCAATGTAATTGACTTGATCAATCACTGTGAATTTGTTAAGGAATTAATGGATTATTTGGATTTCTTATATTCTGGTAAGGGAAATCTTTCTCGCATATATGAGGTATGCAAAGCATTTTACCGTGCAGACAAACAAGATCAGTCACTCACAAATTATTTTAAGGAATTTAAAAGGACTTATGAGGAGCTCAATAGTTTGATACCTTTTAGCCCTGATGTCAAGGTTCAACAAAGTCAACGGGAACAAATGGCGTTCATGAGTTTTCTTGCCGGTCTTCCCTTTACTTTTGAGACTGCTAAGTCCCAGGTTCTTTCTGGTTCTGAGATCTCCTCTTTACAAGAGGTGTTTGGTCGAGTACTTCGTACAGAAAGCACTCCACCTCCACCTGCTCAATTAAACGATGCTTTGGTCAGCCGAAGTAATAATTATAAGCATGAACGGTCAACTTATATGAACAGAAATAAAGGAGACGGCTCGCACGGGTTTGAAACTCGACCACAGGACCTCGGAGGTATTGTATGTCACTATTGTCACAAACCAGGACATACAAAACATGAATGTAGAAAGCTTCAGTACAAACATCAGAAAGGTCACTCGGCTCATATTGCATCCACTTCTGATACTTCTGAAAAATCGATTCTTATCTCTGCAGATGAATTTACCAAGTTCTCACAATATCAAGAATCACTAAGGTCTTCATCACCTTCTGTCACAGCTATTGCTGATTCAGGTAAATCAAATGCATGTCTCATTTCTTCATCTTCCAAATAGGTTATTGATTGTGGTGCCACAGATCATATGACAGGTAATTTTAATCTCTTTTCTACTCTTCAGTCACACACTTCTACCTCTACTGTTACCTTAGCCGATGGGTCACCATTTCGTGTTCTTGGGTCTGGCACAATTACTCCTACTCCTTTGCTTCCTTCGTCGTCTGTCTTACATTTACCTAGCCTATCCTTTAATTTGATATCTGTAAGTCAGCTTACTCACAATCTTAACTGTTGTATCTTATTTTTTCCTAATCGTTGCTTATTTCAGGATCTTATGACGAAGAAGACTATTGGTAAAGAACATGAGTCTGGAGGCCTATATATTCTTGACACACCAATACCAAAATCTGTCGCTTGCTCTAGTGTAACCTCTCCCTTCAAGGCACATTGTAGATTGGGTCATCCATCTCTTCCTTTACTGAAGAAACTTTGTCCTCGGTTTAGTAAGGTGTCTTCATTAGATTGTGAGTCTTGTCAGTTTGTAAAACATCATCGTCTTAGTTCAAATCCAAGAGTTAATAAACGTGCTAGTGTTCCTTTTGAATTAGTTCATTCTGATGTTTGGGGTCCTTGTCCTATTTTGTCTAAACCTGGATTTAAGTATTTTGTTACTTTTGTGGATGATTATTCTCGTGTAACTTGGTTATATTTAATGAAGAGTCGTTCAGATTGTTTTCTATTTTTGTGCATTTTGTGTTGAGATTAAAACTCAATTTAATGTTTCAATTCGTACTTTGCGAAGTGATAATGCCAAAGAATATACATCAGCTTTGTTTCAATCTTATATGGTTCAAAATGGCATGCTTCATGAAACTTTGTGTGTTGATACTCCATCTCAAAATGGAGTGGCCGAACGTAAGAACAGACATCTTCTCGAAACTGCACGTGCCTTATTATTTCAAATGAATGTTTCTAAACCTCTTTGGGACGATGCAGTTTCAACCGCATGTTTTCTTATTAATCGCGTACCTAAATACATTCTTCATGGTGAGATTCCTTACAAAATTTTGTTTCCTAATAAGTCAATATTTTCGGTTGACCCTAGGATATTTGGTAGCATTTGTTTTGTTCGGGATGTCCATCACATATTACTAAATTAGATCCCAAATCTTTGAAGTGTATCTTCCTTGGTTATTCTCGTCTCCAAAAAGGTTATAGATGTTATTGTCCTAGTCTTAACAAATATCTTGTCTCCATTGATGTTACCTTCATGGAAGACATACCCTATTTTTCGTCTTCTCCTCCTCCTGCATGTCAGGGGGAGGATGACGATTTGTTAGTCTATTCTATCACATCATCTGAGCCTGTCTCTGATCCAGTTCCTGTTAGGCCTCCTATAACTCAAGTCTACTCCAAACATAGACCTTCTAATTCATGTCCTACACCTGCTCCTTTGTCATTAGATCATGTCCTGAACGATGATCTTCCTATTGCATTACGCAAAGGTAAGCATTAATGTACTTATCCTATTTCTTCTTTTGTTTCGTATAATTGCTTGTCGTCTTCCTCTTGCTCTTTTATTGCTTCTCTTGATTCTATTTCTATCCCTAAAACTGTTCATGAAGCCATATCTCATCATCGTTGGCATAATGCAATGATCGAGGAAATGAATGCTTTGGATGACAATGGTACTTGGGACTTGGTTGATTTACCTTCAGGGAAACGGGCTATCGGATGCAAATGGGTGTTCACAGTTAAGGTCAATCCAGATGGATCAGTTGCTCGATTAAAGGCTCGTCTTGTTGCTAAGGGATATGCTCAAACCTATGGAGTGGACTATTCTGACACTCTCTCCTGTTACTAAATTGACATCTGTTCGGTTGTTTATTTCTATGGCAGCTACTCACCATTGGCCTTTGCATCAACTAGATATCAAGAATGCTTTTCTTCATGGTGATCTTCAAGAGGAGGTGTTTATAGAGCAACCTCCTGGTTTTGTTGCTCAGGGGGAGTCTAGGCACGTTTGTCGTCTCCGCAAATCTTTGTATGGTTTGAAACAGAGTCCTCGTGCTTGGTTTGGAAAATTTAGTCAAGCTATAGAAACGTTTGGTATGATGAAAAGCTATAGAAACGTTTGGTATGATGAAAAGAAAGTCTGACCATTCTGTGTTCTACAAACAATCAGAAGCTGGTATCATTCTTTTAGTTGTGTATGTAGATGACATTGTTATTACTGGAAGTGATACTACGGGAATTTCATCTCTTAAGTCTTTCCTACATACTCAGTTTCACACGAAGGATTTGGGGATGCTAAAGTATTTCTTGGGTGTTGAAGTCACAAGGAGTAAAAAAGGTATATTTCTATCTCAAAGAAAATATGTCCTGGACTTATTAACTTTGACAGGAAAATTAGGAGCAAAACCTGATAGTGCTCCAATGACTCCGAACATCCACCTTACAGGAGATGGAGAACCCTTTAAAGATTTTGAGAGATATCGAAGGATGGTTGGAAAGCTGAATTACCTTACCGTGACTCGTCCAGATATTGCATATTCAGTCAGTGTTGTTAGCCAATTTATGTCATCCCCAACAATTTATCATTGGGCAGCATTAGAGCAAATTTTGTGTTACTTAAAAGGAGCACCTGGACGTGGCATCTTGTATGCAAATCATGGACATACTCATATTGAATGGTTTTCAGATGCAGATTGGGCAGGTTCCAAAATGGATAGAAGATCCACATCAAGCTATTGTATTTTCATTGGAGGAAATTTGGTCTCATGGAAAAATAAGAAGCAGAATGTTGTGTCACGATCGAGTACAGAGTCAGAATATAGGGCTATGGCACAATCTGTGTCTGAGATAATATGGATATATCAGCTCTTGGATGAAGTAGGTCTTAAAACTTTAGTACCAGTGAAATTGTGGTGTGATAACCAAGTTGCTCTTCATATTGCTTCTAACCCTGTGTTTCATGAACGAACTAAACACATTGAAATTGATTGTCATTTTGTTCGTGAGAAAATTTAGCAAGGATTGATTTCTACAGGATATATAAAGACTGGAGAACAACTAGGAGATATCTTCACGAAAGCTTTAAGTGGGGTTCGGGTTGATTATCTTTGTAACAAGTTGGGCATGATTAATATTATGCTACAACTTGAGGGGGAGTGTTATAGATGATTTATGAGTGTGTGTATTAGGTGTCTAACACTAGGTGTCTTAGTGGTGTGAGTTGTGTATTAGGTGTCTTAGTGGTGTATTAGGTGTATGTCACCTAAGATTGTTTCTATCTTTGTATATAAATAGGTAGTGCCTTTGAATGATAAATATAAGAGAGAATTCTGATTTTACAACAAGAAAGGGTGGAAAGATTGAACGAAGCGATGACTATGAAGAAGCCTTTTTGGAGTTAAAACAATGGTTGAGTACAGCTCCGGTTCTTGTTATTCCTTATGATGAAGAGCCATGCGTAGTTTATATTGATGTTTCATTGAATGGTTTGGCGTGTGTACTTATGCAATATGATCGAGTAGTTGCTTACGGATCAAGGCAACTTAAACTTCATGAGAAGAATTACCCTACTCATGATTTAAAACTAGTTGTAATTGTCTTTGCATCGAACATATAGAGGTGTTACTTGTATGGGGCTAGATTTGGGATTTGCACTGATCATAGGAGTTATAGGTATTTGTTCTCTTAAAAGAATCTAAACAAGAGACGTGGAGTATATGGAGGATTATGACTTTGAATTGCAATATCACCCAAGAAAGGAAAATGGTAGCAGATGCTTTAGATAGGAAAAAGGAAATGGTAGCTTCTGTAATTATGGATGATTGGAACTTGAATACAACCATTGAGGGTTACGTTGTATGATGATGGACTCAATGTTTTCTTATTTAATGTTGTTGCAAAACCTACCATCCAAGATTGGATAATTGAAGCCCAAAGAGTAGATACAATGATACGTTAAATATGGAGTAGTCTAAAACAAGATTAATATGTTGAAGTTAGACTATTGCTAGGGATAGAGCGTTACGATTTTTTGGGAAAACAGTTGTTCCTGATAATGACCCTTTCAAATGTCTTATCTATCAACAAGTGAAAGCAATTATTAGGACTTGATGATAAATTATATTTTAAAATTAAAATGGACACTATATTTTAGCTTGAGTGTTTTATTCTTGGATTTGATTGTAAAATCTAGTATTTATATTTAAGATTTTTAACTTTAACTCTCATCTATGGCTAAATAACATAAAAAAAAAGGTATGTTTAGATTGAAAATGAGTTTTATCATCTTTTTAATTTGACATTTATGACCTATGTATATCAAGTGTTAATTTAGCAATTATCCAAATTGCATATTTCATGGGTCATGGAACAATTTGGTAAAATGTAAAAGAATTAATGTTATGGAATTGTGATCCAAAGGAATTGGCACTTTCATGGAACCTAAGAAGGGAAACTTTGTGACGGAAGTCGGAATTCAAGTGAGCAGTTGTTCAGGTAAAGTTACTCCAAATTTTGTTCTAAATATGATATTTAAATACATGAATTGATAAATGCGAACTTTGTTTTATGTGAATATATTTGGAAAAAATAAATCAGTAAAAATTTTAAAAATCTCGACAAGTTTAAAAATTTAACATTTACTTTGTAACATAAGTTTATAAAAGTGTGAAGTTTATAACTTATATATGTAATACTAATATGTAAAGAAATATTTTTGAATGCTGGTTTTAAAGTATTGCAAAGTTTGATATTTTATAATGTGTTTTATAAATGTTGTGGCGAGTGTTTTACGATGTATGTACCTGAGATCAATGTTGTGATGGTAAGGTTGCGTTGTATCTTGAGGTTTGTGTATAATCTTGGGACACAGGATGGTATATCCTGGGACACAGGATAGTGAGTATGTGGACCATAGTCCAAGAACACAGGATAGTGAGTATGAGGACCATAGTCTTGTATCTGGACACAAAACAAGGGATCAAAGGTATGCATGTATGTTTTTCATGCTGATTTTTACTGGTATGGTTTACCATGGAGATTTAATATTATGTAGTGAAAAGTTTATTTATTCTCACCCATGGATTATTTGATTTACTTCTAAAATGGAATTTTATGAACTTTGACTATCTTACAAACTGTTTGATTTAAGTTAAATCTTAATACAAGTTGCTCATATATAGATAGGCTCATTTAAGTAATGAAATATATATTTGTTTTAAGACTACTTATGTATTTATGTGTTTGATTATACTAATGACGAAGTATCTCTACTGAGCAAAAGCTCATTCTTTATTCTCTATGTTTCCAGATGACGAGCAGTAGATAACTTAGAGCTTGACAACATCATTTGGACACAAGCGTGAGTGTCCTTTCGTTGTAGTTAGTAGAAATTGAGAGATTGAGAAAGATATATAGATGATCGTATAATTATTATTGTTGTTTTGGATTATGATAAGAAGGTGTGCCATGTTTGAAATCATTAGAGAATCATACATAGATTCCCATACCGAACCTTACTCTGATTTTCCATATTCTTTAATTAGACTCCTTGATCTTGATTTTCATTCATGAGACCTTTAACTTAATTAAATGATAACAACTCCCACAACTCTTCCTTAATGATTTTTCATAAGATAAGTTCAAGTATTGTCCCTTATTTATACATAATTGTTCTCTTTAAACTTACTTGACTGTACATGCTAATCTTTTAATTGTTTTCATGTGAATATTTGGCGAATTCTTGGTATTTAACGAAGCCAATTTTGTAGTGTTTTATTTATACTCTTATTGTTTTAGGTCTTCATTCATGTTCATAATTATTTAAATTTTATCCAAACTTGTCTTGTTCCTATATTATTTGATCTTGTACTATTAATCCTCATTTAATTTTTATTTTACTAATCACGTCTTTTTGGGGAATGAGAGGTTCTTTCACTATACCATTGGAATTTATCCCAATTACCAGCAGAAAAAGTATATAGAAAATTTCAGAAAACTGTTGGCGCAATTATTCATATATCTAAATCTGTTTTACAATCTATCAGGCCCTACAAAAAATCAATGCACGTTGACATTATAGCTTACCAAACTTTTCTATTTTATTGTTACCATCTCACAAGCACTTTAGATGTGAAATAATCATGATCTTGCAGGCTAAGAATGATACTTTTATTCCATTGGCAAGTATTTAAAATCACTAGCTACCTTGGAATTGCTCAACATCTTCACTGTCGCAGGATTAAAATATAGCTGTCGAACAATTAAACCGTACATCAGTTATATGATTACCTCAGACACAAAGCTTTTCAAAGCCATTAAAAGAGTAATGTTTCACAAAGCTTAACAGAAATTGGAAAAGCAGAGGCAACATTTGCAATGAAACCTTTAAAACTTAGTAGTGACCCTATCTGGAAGCCAATTCCAAAAGAGCAAAAATAAAACAAATGAAAAGATTATAACTAGAGATGTAAAATAGAATGTCTCATCTCATTTCATGTCTTATTTAGTGTGGCTTATGGTACAATATCGTGTCATTCTATTTAAAGACCATCTCATCTCATTTTATCTCATTTAAATTGTAATCCTAATAGACCTAACTTTAAACATATGTTGTATCATTTTTCTTATTAAACTTACATTATAAATTATTGTTTATCATATTTTGTATTGTTTTTGTATTCTTACTTGTCTCATTTAGACCCATTACGAACAAATGAAATATTTCAAGTAGTATCTTTTCATTACCATCACATCTCATTAAAAACTAAGTGAAATAAGATGAGATAGGTTTTAAAAACTAATGGATTGCCTCGTGAATCTCATTAACATCATCTCATCTAAATTTACACCTCTAATTGTAATAGTAGTTTTTTTAGCTTCATTCTAAACAATAGCTAAATGCATATAGTACCATAGAAAGTTGCATAACTGGCACAAATATCTGTCCTTCTTTAGTTAATGATTCAGCTTCTAAGCTTATTAGTGCCAAGTTGTAGTTTATTCTAATTCATCAATATTGAATCAAAAATTATACATCTTTGAGCATTGAAATAGAAAGAAAGGTGAGTTAACTTGTACATTCTTTTGTGCGTCGTGTGCAACAACCTCCCTCATCAAAAATTATACATCTTTGAGCATTAAAATTGAAAGAGAGATAAGTTAACTTGAAAACTATTTTGAGCGTCAGGTTGGAGACTCAGTGGCTAAATTGCCAGACTTGAAAGGAAAACATGGTTATAACTAAGAATTGTTCATCTACAAATTGAAAATGCTAGCTGAAAACTAAAGTTAGTAATATTTCCACGGCACATGCTACAGGATAGACAAAGGCATGCTAGGAGAATCTATACAAAAATAATACCTGCATTGTGAACTTTAGGTAATTATTGATAGCATACAGGAATGCTGGAACAGCGAGAAGAACATTGCAACGAGCTGCCTGCAAAACAACAAAATGGGATTGCTTTTCATTTATAATATATATCGAGAGAATAGATGATTATGGAGATTTAGAAAGCAAAAAACTCCAGGCTTTGCTTGGATATGATACTGTAATCTTCATTCCGTAAATTTAATTGGTTTGTTTCATTTCATAAGTATGCTGTCAACTTGATTGTATATTAGGCTTGTTAACTGCTGAAACTTCAAATGCATTTTCCCCCTATGAAACTTTTTTTGGTTCCAATTTAGTATGGTTCCAATCTGTTATAGGCTTGCAACAGTTGGAGTTTACACAAACGACCAACCATCTATTCCATCTCTGATAATCATATTAAAGAGCTTTTTCCTTCCCTTATGATCAAAGTAAAAGCTTCGGAAGATCTCTCAACTATTTGAATGTCTCCTAAGGATAAATTCCCCAAATCTTGTGAATTCTTATCCCCAAATCTAGCTCATCAATACTTCTGGAAATCAAAAGGAGAATTAAATATTCTCATATCTAGCAAATGACTTCTACTGAAGTTGGTTTTATATTTTGGTATATCACTTTATCAACTTGAATCCTGTAACTCTAACCCAAAAAAAATAACAAATAAAAGAACACAAAAGAACAAGGAACGAGTACCTGCACAAATGTTGAAATTGAAAGAAGAGGCTTTTCCCCTGCCTTTTGATTCCTAGACTGCAAAATTGGTCAAATTCAGAGGAAGTTTAAGCACCTAAAAGTATTAAACATCACTTCTTTTTAAGAAACATCAACAACAATAACTTGCATTATAGATTAAGAACCACCTATAGATCTGCTTCAAGCCCGTCTGCAACCCCACCCCACCCCCTCCTATCAAATGCTCACAACACAAGCACATTCAGATACAGTGCCAAAATTGTTACCAAGTACCAAATCTTCCTTTCTCAAAGCATTTGTGTTCTAATTTTCAAAGTGATGTAGGACGGGAACAATAAAAGAAATAACAATTCTAATAATAATATAACTACACAAATCATAATTATTATGAAATTCAGATAAACTCCTAACTTTTGTTCCATATTTGAAAGATTGTAAAACGTATATCTGATGCAGGAAATAAACAGCATTAAGCAAACCACTCAAACTGGTCAAAATTCTCTCCCCCTATCCATCATAATGAGTGAGTGTGTTTGCTTATCAAACACAAGTACACAACCAACATAACATAGATTTAAGGAGGAAAAATGTGTAGGTAAACATACCTGAAACAAAAGCATAACCACAGCAAATAGAACCTTTGTAACCTCTGTCAAGAAGTTAACACTAATTGGGCTAAACTTGAATCTTCCATCCACCTTGGACACATAAACCAGAATAGGCTGGTAGTAAAAGTAGCTCATGTCAAGGAATGAACCTACCCAAGATACAAGTTCAACTTGCGACATCTAACACTCATTAGTATCAAGATTCACAAGTCAAATCACATAAGATGAGACCACAAAGGCCAAATTATGATGGCTGCATTTCTTTTGTATTATGACTGTACATGAAACGACATGTTCTCTAAATTTGCAAGAATCTAGGACATGCTCATCAAGTACATCATCCAATTATGGACAAAATAGTATATCAAAATGCTGATAAGCTAAATGCAGGTCTTGGTATTAGGAACACAAGAACAATAATAATAACAACAACAATAAAATAACAATTACAATGGATAAAATATTGGTTGAATACTAATAACAAGGGCACATGGAGGCAGTGCAAGTCATTTGGAAGTGTCCATAGTAAGCATTAAATAGTCATCTTGGTATTGGTAAAACGAATAACTTAAGATATCACATAAAGTGATAGTAAAAGCAACAAGAAAATGGTAAAAGGAGGCAGACTAGGTATCAAATCATGGTTTTAGAAGGCTTTCATGAGACTCGTTTCAAGTGCACCTTGTCAAAAGGCACATAGTATATGCCCTGAGGCATTGGATTGATTTGATGAGAATTAAACCTTATGACCTCAAATGTAACTCTTTTAAACTTTTATTTTTTTTTATTTCTCAGCTTCTTTTCCAATTCAAGCCATCCCAGTGAATGAAAAAAAGAACACAGAGTAAATAGGGATTTTGTGAATTTTTTCGTCGTAGTTAGTCTCCTTTTTGGTTCCTCCGCTGTTGCTATATACATTCAGCCTTTATCAGCGGTTCAGGTACAACTACTGTTGTAATAAAACTATTTGCGTTCCATGGTAATCCCCATCTTATGCTTTCTGTTGTAATAAACTATTTATGCTCCATTTAAAATGTGTTGTTTGAATATTTTCTATTGACTATTTGACTCTGAAAACCAATCCATGAATATGGGTTTGCTTGCTTATGCAAACAACCTATGGTGGGAGGCATTTGATCCCTTAGATCATCTTAAGAGCATAAAGGTGGCACTTAGCAAGATATATTCCCTTTTATCAAACTATTGTTAACTATCTATTCATATTTACATTCAAACTTATTTTTTTCTTATTGAAATCTTAGGCTTAGGCCTAGCATCACCTTGTGAAAGGATTTTGGCTCTAGGCCTTTTAAAACAACAGCTCAAATCAGTCATAAAGTTATACTAAAGCTAATCGAATGCAGTCTAATGTCCTGAAGAAACCTACAATTGTCATCAAACAAAAGTTTTATTCTGCTGAGATATGGGATATGACTGAAGGAGAAGAAACTTATATAAGCTCAGAGAGAAGAGGCACCTGCAAACCAACTAGGACACAGTCACCACCAACCAACAGGAAGTTGAGAGCGCGCTGCTTGGATGATATTCTGCTTTTGTACCTATCATAAGCCCTTGAAAATGGTTTAGAAGTTGGTGAAACTAACTTAGAATGGCATACACCGCATTCTAACATCCCCTTCTTCATAGATTTGGCCTCAAACTCTACAACTTCAAACAAAATTGAACCTGTAAAGAAAACAGTTGAAATCAATATGAACCATAACATGCACCAATGAACTACCTAACGAGGTATAAAAAGTTCTTCAATGACTAGTATCATTCCAATCGAAACTTAATCACAATCATATAGGTACAACTTACAAAAAATTTGCAAGATAAGCCATAGACATCCATAATTGTATCTCACAGAAAAAGCAAATATTCCGGTTTTTTCCTCCATACAAAAGGTCACAATCATATGTCATGTATTTCAATCTCGAATTCTTCAATAATAAATCTAATCGGACCACATTATTAAACAACTTATTCAGCCAATATTTCAACCAAGTGTCAACTTAAATTTCTTGTAGTATCTTAGCAACCAAAACAAAAAATAATTCAAAGTTCATCCAAAAAAGAAAAAAAACAACAATCAATCATAAATATCCACACTTCAGCTATATCTTTCCTCAAATAACTAATAGACTCGACATTTCAAAGTTAATTAAAATCATCATCGTAAACTCTTACAGATCGAAAGTAACCAAGCACAAACATTTCAAAACTGAACTCGGATCTTGCTATCTATAACAAAAAAGCTGAGATAAAACCATAAATATATATAAATCGAATTGAATTTTCGACATCTTACTACCAAATTGAAGGTTCTGATCAAAACTAAATAGGCTCAGACACCAGCATTTATCTTTAGTCCGAAATGAAAACAACGAAAGATCCACCGCCACAAAAATTCACTTCTCTTTCTATCAATCCGTCTCGGAAATTGAGATCATTTCTGGTTTAATATACATGAAAGAAAAAGGGATTTGGTAAGAGTTTGTTTATAGAAACTGAAATTCTTCTTAAAGACTTTGGATTTAAATAGAAATTTTGAAATCCTAAAAGATGTCAGGAATATGCAAAGAAACATAAATTTAGAGATAGAAATCGGGGTATAGAAAGTAGAATATTGAAATTAAACATTTCTTAATTTATTTTAATTTCTTCCTTTCTTCTTTAAGATTTTATTAATTTTGCTTTGGGTTTACACAATAATACTTCACGATCTTTGTGTGCTCTAGTGTAGAAAATGACGAAGCTTTAGTTAGGGAAGCTGAAGAACCAATCAGGTTTTTAGATTTGTATGGAAAAGACTAGAGTTAAAAGTATTTTGGAATTCTTTAACTTCTCAATTTGACACGTGTTACGATTAAATTGGTGATGTTGATCTCTCCTCTTTCTTTTGAATTGCCTTTAGCGTCGGCTCAGCTGTACCTTTCTATTGATGGTCGAGTCTTCTGAATTGTGATGCAAATGTTAGATTCATTTCCACATTTCTTTCATGTTACAAAATAAAATTAAATACCCGAACGACATTACCAAACTAAATTAAATACTCAAATTTGCTAATAGAAATTGCTAAATGCAATCAGCACCGATATTAATTATATAATAGCACATATATATGTTTTTTTTAATGAACAATTTTGGTATTTTTAAAGTTGTTTTAATATATGATACATTATAATTAATATAAATATAAATTAAAAACTAGCGGTCTATTGTTCTTAAAATTACGTCTCTTCTTTACACTTGTTATATCTTTATGAATTTGTATTTGTACGTCTTGTTATATTCATGTTTGTATGTTTGTTTTTCTTTTACAAAATAAAATGTTTGTTTTATTTTACTTAGTGTTTTATTTCCTCTATGTAAAGTTGATTACTATATTTCAATACATACACATTGTTAGAAACACTTTATATGAAAATATGTTTATACACACCATAAGATTGGTTTTCATTATATGCATGCAAGGTTAAGAGTGTTGGTTTTTGACGAGAGAGGGTGCGAGCAAGCTGACATTTTTACTCATAGTTTTTAGCTTTTTTTAGGTGCAAGTATTTGTAAATATTACTCAATATTTTTGGAAACAAAAAATGTAACTTTTTGGCACCTTACCACCACCCTCACCGCCACCTTTGGGAAGGTGGTTGGCGAGGTGGCTGATGAGTTGGCCGATTAATTGTTATAAATAGACCCTCTCATTAATTGAAAATTAATTCAAAAAACCTATTGAAACCCTATCAAAATTTCCATTGATATGAATTCTGTATTCACTAATTTATATCTATAATTATGGTATGTTCATGTAAGCATAGAATAGTGTGAGTTGCTATTTTACGTGGTGAATGAATATTTTTCTATATGAGTAGTATTTAAAGGTTGTGTTAGTTAATTCTACACATTACTATTATATGATATCTAATTACATCACATGAAGTGGTATTGGCTGTGGAGGACAGTCAGGTTTGTATGTTAAACCAAGTCGTTAGGGAAGCAGCAATATGCAGTTAGAATGGAGGTCTCAGCTAATAAAAGTAATATTGGTTTTATTTCTTTCAAAGTTGTAACTATTATATTGATTTATGAATTATTTACTATTGAGTGGTTACCTTAAGCAACCTATTAACTATTAGATTGATTGAGCATTGATTCAGCTTTACTTGACTACTCTCAAGTTTGAAATTGCAATTAGTCAATCAATTGATCGAGCGATCCAATCAGTAAGCAAATTAATTTATTTTTCATCACCAACTTCTAAGCCTAGCCTTTGGATAAAACAAAATCAACCGTAATCTAATCAAGATCAAAAATACATAATGTAAGGCAAAAGGACTTATTAATCCTACACAATTTCTACAATAAACAAGAGAGATCAAGAGAATATCTATGGCAAACCTTTGAAGGAGATTTAGAGTAATTGATTGAAGATTTGAGAGTGAGGTTGTTTGGCTTCATCATAGACAATTCCTAAACTCGTCTTATTATTTATTCTCTTTTTAAGTTTCCATGATTGTAATATTTATTAATTTAGAATTCATATCTAGCTAAATTTCTAATGTGATTATGGGAAATTTCTAGCCCTAAACTATGGCTTAATGACATAAACAATTCTAATTTTAATTCTTGATTCTTGATGTGTTTGATTTTATGATTGAATGCCATGAATATATATGTATTAATTAGAGTGATCAAGGTTTATCATACAACTCAACTTTGCATCATGAATCCATACCCCAATACACAAAATATATCATTCTAATTTCCCATGAACCTAGCATAAAGAACCTAAATTCACTTCGACTTTAAAGCTCTAAAGATACATTCTTAATAACACAAGAATCCTATGGGTCAAGCACTTAATAGGGTATATTCAAATAGAAGTTATGTAAAAAAGAAAATAAATAGGTTGCATATGTTCATAAACAAGAAAAAGGCTCAAATGTGCAAAAAAATGGACCTCATGGAAATAATTTGATGCTAATATTATAAAGGCATCATGTTACTCATATCATACTCCCATCAAACTCATTAAGCAAGAAATATCAAGCATGTGCCTATAAATGAATGAAAATGTATTTGACTTTAGGTCACAACATTTATTATCACAACCACATTACTATTTTCAAGACTTCAGGTCACAATATTTATTGTACCAAATTTTTTTCTTTTTATTTTTCTTTCTTTATTTTTTAAGAATGGAATAGACCCATGTATATATTTAGTACCTAAGAAAAGTGACTATTATAACTTTTTTTATAGGAACCCTATATTTATCATTGTTCATTAGAAGTCAAGCATGAAATAAAGATAGGTGCATACTTTCAATTCCTACTCAAGTAATTCAATCAAAATAATGAAAACAAGAAAATGAGACTTCATTTGATTGTTTAAAATCCTAACATCCAATGCAAAATTTATAGAGATATATAATAATTTAGAATCATATAGAAGGTATGTAAAAGAGTAGAATAAAAACTCACTCTCAAAATGAAACACTATAAGCTTAATTATCTTACATGGTAGTCTCCACTATCTGATTCTTAGACACAAAATTCAAGTTCATCCCAATTTGAAAATTCGAAGCATGAAACATAAACCATGAATAAGAAATAATTTTTACAAAAAACCTTGAATATGTTTAAGAAATCACACAAAAAGTGCATAAAGACTCAATTACTAACCAAAAATTAACTATTCAATGATAGTTTTGTATCAAAAAGGTTTTTTATTGGACCTATTAGTACCCAAAACAACTAAACCTATAATAAATGAAAATGTTCCAAAATTGAAAACAAATGTTTGAAAAATTTATAATTCATAATTTTAGATGAACTTTTCCCTCACCCCAACCTAAAATTTACATTGTTCCCACTACTACTCTTGTTGCATCTATCATCGAATTCAAGTTTTATCACACATATGGAGTTATTGTGTACCTTATATATATCACACATCACCAAAATAGTTAAGAAATTAAGGATTCTATATCAAACAAAAATTGTACAAAGGATAAAATAAAAGAAATAAAAGTAAAGTAAGTACATCAAATCATAACAAAAGAAAAGACAGTAAAAAATAAAAATAAAATTACATAAATAAATGAACTGAGATAACTTGGAGCTTCTACTTTTCATATCTTCTGATTCCTTCTCATTTTCAACTTCAATTGGCCTAAAAACAAATTCATGGCTTGGATACTACAAAACTCCCCTCATTTGGATAGAGTCTATTCTAGACTAGAAGAGTTGTACCAATTAAATATCATCAATGCGCTGCATGTATTCAGCCTAAAATCACATTTTTCCACTTAACCACTCCTATTGTTAGGATTGGTATTCTTTGATCTATTTTACCTCTTCATGTAGCATGTGAAATTAATATTTTTTTCATTTACTCTTGATGAAGAGATGGTTCTTGTACAAGATTGAGCTAATTATGTTCCCCATGTAAGGCTTTTCATATAAGTCAGGGTCAATAAATCACTGGGTTTTATAAGACCTCAAAAGAGGGGAACATCACCCCATATTTAGCAGATAATGCTATGTTGAGCTATAGGAAAAAGTAGCTTATATGGTGATTATTTGCATACTATTTGATCCTCTCGTTAATTATTGCCTTGACATCCATTATTTTTGTGGTTTGGATGGCAAACAATAATATGCCTATTCCTTGTTCAGTGTGCTATAATGTATGGTGGGCATCAATCTAGAGTATATAACATATTGCCAAATCATAGAGACATTCATTCCGTCTTTGGTATCAAGATATTTGTGTCTCCCATTCGTTATCTCCCAATATGCCCCCTAATGTTAGAGCCTATATCACCTCATCATAATCCATATATTCTAGATAACCTCATATTCACCTTGTCCTTTGTCTCTCATCCCATAATATAAGTTTATAGCACACACACCAAAGGGTACTAGCATGCCCCTAACCATTCCCTTATCATCCACTCATTTAGGAACATTGGCATAAAATTCTCTAACTATGGACATTATTGCAAATTTTGGGCTCTTAATGAATTTTCTCCATTCTAGGGTTGCTTTTCTATTAGCAATACCAAGAAATAGATGCTCCCTAAAGTCAATCTTTCTCTCCAAAATAAATTTTTTATTAATTTTATAGCATTCTCAAATCTTTGTTTTGCCTCAAAACTAAGAAATCTAGCCTTATAAATCTCTTGTGACACAATCAGGTCTTTACCCTTTTCACTATTTTATCTTCTTGGTGCAATTGTTATAAGTTCAAGTGTGAAAAATAGCAAATATGTTCTTTCTAAGAAATAATTCAAGCACACTCTTTTGCACCCTCTCTATTCAAGGTAGGGTTTGTGTTCTTAAACTCAAAAATATTCACTTCTAAATCGACCCACAACACTAAGTAATTCTCTTGAGATTGAGGGTCACTTTTTGAATTTGAAGACACTTTGTGATGAAGATGAAGATAAGTGGTGGATGCTAAATCTAGAAATTTGATGAAAGTGGAAGTGAATCATTGCAATGGAGTTCCAAGGAATCCTTAGTGATGTTGCTTGGATGAAAGGATAAGAGAACACATGAAAATTTTGGAGAAAAGGTTGAGAAAATTTGGGAAGTTTGTTGAAGAAAGCGAGAAGAAAGGGGTTAAGGTTGGAAAATTTGGAAATATTTTGTAGTTGATCTATTTTCTTGCACCTACAGGTGTTTGTAATGTAAAAGTTAAATATGGACCACGATGCACATTTTATCATGTTGTGCCATGAAATGAAGGGCAAAATCTATTCTAGCCAAAATGATCCAAGAGCCCAATGCTACGTTGTAAATAAGGCATGCAACAATACTTTTAAAATTTATTTTTTAGTGTACTTAAACAAAAATAACAAGCAACAAAAACATACAAAAGTATTAAACAAAAATATAATATTTTATGGAAATGTGTCATCCATACGCGTAACTTGAATCAAGTAAGGTCAACATTAAGACCAAATGATACTAACAAAACCACGAAATAAATGAAATATTCAAAAATGAGGAAAAATAAAAGGAAAGAAATCTCATTGGATTAACTCTCATTTAGTGCTTGGTTTAACGTCTTAGCAAGTCATTACTTGAGGATATAGTTCATATACTTTGATACATTCGATGTCTCCCTTATTATTGACTCCTTCCAAGTAAGGCTTTACATGATGATCGTTCACATTGAATTTTATCTGAGTTTTTTGGTTCAACAACTCTATCACTTTGTAGGGAAAATATTGAACAACTTGAAATGGTACAAAAAATTTTGATAGGCTTCATGCCTATTATCTTCTAACTCATCTAGTTGAAGAAAACACTTTTATCTTCCCAGGATTCACCCTTTTTTAAGAGAAAAACCTAAAATCTAACGCATTTCATCCCATGTTCTTACCCATAATCACCATTGGTCAGACTCAATCTGATGAAAGATTAAGACTAGCTAATGAACTAGCATTAAAGGACAACAATACTTCTGCACACTAGGAGGTTAAGGTTGAACTTTGAGCCAACTTACTAGATACGGTAGACCCTATACGAGAATTAGCACAAGAAATTCTCAAGCTTGAAAAAAACTTGATGAAATGAGGTAAGAAAATCGGGCATTGGATGGTTGAGTAGAGGTAGCTCCATATGAAGGTTGAGCTAATAATTTATTATAGGTGGTTGAATTGTTACCCTAATGCTTGAGCTGATGTACAACCAACCCAATTAGTTTAAGATGTAGCTTAGTACAATAATAAGCAATTACTTGAGGAAAGGAGGTTGTAGGAAGCACACTTCTGGCTAATAGTGAATATGATATAATAATAATATTGTTATGCTTACAAAATATTGAATACGTAAAACATTTTCTTAAAATAAATTGATTTTTTTATTCAAGATTTTTATAAAGAATTTTATTTGAAGGAGTACATTACTCTTAATAACAAACTTAATATGAGAGTTAAAACTAATATTTAATTACCTGAGCTTAATATGGAGTAATACTCTTTTATTTTAAATTTAATTATTTGTATATTTAGAGTTAATCTCTATTTCACAAGTTTTTTTACAAATAATTCTTATTTGAAAATGTATTGACAACATATTTTTTGAAATAATTTTAAAACCTCAAAGTTATTTTTCAGATAGTTAAATTCTTAAGTTTAATTTAGACACCTTAAATAAAGTCTAATTAACTCACTCTACCTAAAGCTTTGATTAGATGGTTTTCTATTTTTTTTAAATAAAGTTGAAATTTAAAATTTAATTAATTAATAGATCGTGACTAAGGATATTAGTTAATTAGTATTAAACATAATAATTTGGGTCTCGCCTAAGGATACTTTCATACCAAAAAGTGAAAATCAATAAATTTCAATTTATATCTTTAATAACCTAAATAATATGAGTATGCATAATTATTGAATTATGATATCCATTTTTCTCCACTATTACGAATGTATTAAATTGCATGAGAATTTGTTGAATCCCTATCTATCTTTATCTTTATACATTAGATTAGTTTTTTTCAAAAACCCAATCATTGTTACAGAATGTTTAGATTTCATTTTGTTTTTAAAATTTAAATAATATTTAAAAACCACACGATATTACTTCCTTGAATCGACCTTAAAAGTATACTTATCATTTCTATAAATTATTCGTACACTTACAAAAATTAATAAAATTTAAAATGGATAAGTATTTATGAAATCAGTATTATCCCCGATTTTGTTAATCAATATGTCCAAAATTGACCTTGGAATTATAACACCTAGATTAAATGTTGATCCCAAGGATAGACGTTTGAAGCAAAAGAAACAAAAATTCGCAAGGGAAAAAAAGATGTGATTAAATCCCATATAGCTACACTTACCTTATTATTCACACCTACCTTATTTGATGGTGCACATAAGTGGTTCAATAATCTAGCTCCTTGTAGCATATGCAATAATGTGTAAATTATTCACACCTACCTTATTTGATGGTGCACATAAGTGGTTCAATAATCTAGCTCCTTGTAGCATAACTTCTTTTACCCAATTTTTCAAGTTGTTCATCACCAACTATGAAAGTAAAAAGCCCATGAGGAAGGACTCTTATCACCTTTTCTTAATCACTTAGGAAAATGATAGGTATGAGAAGAATACATGAGAAGATCCAGATAAAAAAATGAAAATTGTAGATAGTCCTAGTTTGATAGCGATAGAGACGTTCAAATGAGGTCTATTGAGAAGTTGAGAATTGTTTACTAAATTAAACAAAACTATTCCATCTATGATGGAAAAGGCTTATGAAGTGGTCAAGAAATATGTCAACCATGAAAGAGAGCTAAAACTTGGTAGAAAAGGCAAGTCGGTTATGGAAGCTATCATAGAAAAAGAAAAAATAAGATTAAGTTTAGACAAAGTGGTGCATGATAAAGTGGTATCCAATAGAAGAAATTTTTTTCCCCAAATCATCAAGGATGAGGTATATAGTCGAGAAATTCTGGACCTTAGGGTAGATCATTCTCACCTTTTAGAGGTCCACCTTTGAGAGTAAGCTTGGTTCAGGCTGTTTTGAGGATAAAAATAGAGAAAATTTTTAGATGGCCACTAAAAATAAGGGAACATTGAAGAGATACTTTCAAATGGTGCACCTTTCATAAAGACGTGGTTCATGAAATATAAGGTTTTAGACACCTTGAAAAAGAGATTGAAGATTGTTGTCTAGAGGATATTTGGGTGACCTTTTGGAAATGATAATAGAAGAACAAACTTTCCACCCAAATGAGAAGTGTTGAGGTTACTTGTGCCACCAATCAATAGGGTAGAACTATGTAATGATGACGATGTTAGGACTATTTGCTATATATATGGAAGACTTGGGCTTAATAGGGCCACCAATAATGCATGAAAGAGGTATGCTAGAGAAGTTTTTGGCACTCCTTGTGTTTATAATATATATGAAGGATTACCCTTTGCCTTGATAATTTTTAAAAGTAAGGATGAGATTTCATCTCCTCATGAAGAACCTTTAGTAGTCACTCTTTATGTAGGGTGATACGACGTTTGTAGAATCTTAGTTGACATTGGGAGTTCTATAGACATTCTTTTTCTCACAAAAATGAAAGCACTAGGTGTGAAAGATAGTGATATTATTAAGAAAGAGCTACCTTTAGTGTGAGTAAATAGTAGCACCATATATACTGTGGGAACTATAGTGCTATCGGTAATGATAACTGGTTCAATTGTGATGACCAATTTCGTAGTGATTGATTTCCTTGCCCATTAAAATGCAATTTTGGAGAGGCCCTAGATACATAAGATGTGGAATGTTCCATCAATATTTCATAAGAGAGATTAGGGGTGACCAATAGAAAGCTAGAAGTTGGTACAATGTAAAAATGAAAGGAGTGGCACCTAAGTAGCAACTAAAAAAAAGGTCATCTAATAAGCGAGCAACAAAAAGGTGTTTAGTTGGTTCTCTTGACAAAAATGGGGTAGAAAACATCCACATTGAAAATGAAGGAGAATACCACTTTTGAAGGTTAGCACTAACTTAATAGCTATGTTTAGGGAACAAATGCTACATTTCTTGACATAACATTGATGTTTTTGCATGGAAATCTAGGGATATGTGATGAGTGCTTAAAAAGCACTAAATATATCATATTTAAATATTATTTAATTAATAAAATATATTTTTATTTGCTTTATTATATTATATTTTATAAAAATTTATTTGTTGAGATTAATGGGTATATTATAGTGTTTTGCATGTATTTTAATATATAAATATTAAAATAAAGAAAAATAATTGAAGCATGTTTATCACACTTTTTGAAGCTTAAATGAATATCATTTATTTGATATTGTGGAAAGTGAAGAAAATAGATAATGGAAAATAAAGAAAAAAAATAATTGTATGCCGTGGGACAAGGAGGTTTGAACTGGTCAAAAATCTGGTTGAGATCCAATCGTGTCGCAAGTTTTTCTCACATTCTTTCCTCTAAACAGGACTCCCTATATACCAAGAAAATAAGCTTTCAAGGTTTGTGTGTAGCAACCTTCTCTCCCCCTTTTATGTAGGGTTTTACATTTTTAGCTTTTAGAATTTATTTATTTCTTCCCTCAATCTTGAGGAAGAACATGTTAATGTTTTAGTACTTTCTAGTTTTCAATTCAACAAATTGTGGAGTGTAATTACTATCAAAGTTTTTACGGTCTTAGAATAAACTCTTCAAATTTTTGTAAGGATATTGTTAAGGTATTAATTATATTTCTTTTGCAGTCCATATATTTGTGTTGCTTCTTTTGTGTTATTCTTGATTTATCTGTGATAAATTATAACACTTCTGGCTAATAGTGAATATGATATAATAATAATGTTGTTATGCTTACAAAATATTGAATACGTAAAACATTTTCTTAAAATAAATTGATTTTTTTATTCAAGATTTTTATAAAGAATTTTATTTGAAGGAGTACATTACTCTTAATAACAAACTTAATATGAGATTTAAAATTAATATTTAATTACCTGGGCTTAATATGGAGTAATACTCTTTTATTTTAAATTTAATTATTTGTATATTTAGAGTTAATCTCTATTTCACAAGTTTTTTACAAATAATTCTTATTTGAAAATGTATTGACAACATATTTTCTGAAATAATTTTAAAACCTCAAAGTTATTTTTCAGATAGTTAAATTCTTAAGTTTAATTTAGACACCTTAAATAAAGTCTAATTAACTTACTCTACCTAACGCTTTGATTAGATGGTTTTCTATTTTTTTTAAATAAAGTTGAAATTTAAAATTTAATTAATTAATAGATCGTGACTAAGGATATTAGTTAATTAGTATTAAACATAATAATTTGGGTCTCGCCTAAGGATACTTTCATACCAAAAAGTGAAAATCAATAAATTTCAATTTATATCTTTAATAACCTAAATAATATGAGTATGCATAATTATTGAATTATGATATCCATTTTTCTTCATTATTATGAATGTATTAAATTGCATGAGAATTTGTTGAATCCCTATCTATCTTTATCTTTATGCATTATATTAGTTTTTTTCAAAAACCCAATCATTGTTACAGAATGTTTAGATTTTATTTTGTTTTTAAAATTTAAATAATATTTAAAAACCACACGATATTACTTCCTTGAATCGACCTTAAAAGTATACTTATCATTTCTGTAAATTATTCGTACACTTGCAAAAATTAATAAAATTTAAAATGGATAAGTATTTATGAAATCAGTATTATCCCCGATTTTGTTAATCAATATGTCCAAAATTGACCTTGGAATTATAACACCTAGATTAAATGTTGATCCCAAGGATAGACGTTTGAAGCAAAAGAAACAAAAATTCGCAAGGGAAAAAAAGATGTGATTAAATCCCATATAGCTACACTTAGGGAAATGAGGATTTTGAGATAAATAGATTATCTAACATAGCTAAATATTGTTGTGTTTATGAATAAAGCATGTGACTTGCCTCCTATATGTGTGGATTTCATTGATTTAAATGTTGCATGCCCAAAAGACTGTTTTCTCTTGCCAAGCACATACCAACTAATCAATGCAATTGTCAGATTTAGTTTAATGAGTTTTCTTGATGCATATTCTGTCTACCATCAAACCAAAATACATCTAAAAGTTAAAGAAAAAAATTCTTTTCATACTGAAGAATGTATTTGCTTATATACTGAAATGCCTTTTGGTTTGAAAAATGTGAGTGGTACTTATCAACGTTTTCTCAGTAGAATGTTTAAAGATCAATTGAGGAGAAATATGGAAGCATATATGGATGATATAGTGATTAAGTCTGTATAACATGTAGACCACATCAAAGACTTGGAAGAATTATTAGGCATCATTTGGGAATATGGCATGAGACGTAACCCCAAAAGGTATGTTTTTGGTGTTACCATAGGAAAATTCATATGATAACTTATCTCTTTCCGAGGGATCAAAGCAAATCCAGAAAAAATAAAGGCTCTAGTCAACATGAAACCTCCTAATGATTTAAATAGATCCAACAGCTAAATGGAAGAATTGTGACACTTAATAGATTTATTTCCAAATGCACCAATAAATGTCTTCCATTCTTTAAGTTGTTAAGTAACACTTCAGTTTTCTAGAATGAAGACTATGATTGAACTTTTTAGTCAAACAATATATAGACACGACTCCTATACTAGTCCATCCTATCTTAAGAGAAACCTTATATTTGTACTTGGTTGTTACTCCTTAGACACACAGCGTTGTGTTTCTAGTAGAAAGAAACAAGGTTCAACACCTACCATACTACACAAGCCAAATCTTAACTAACACCTAGAATAGATACCCAACAATTGACAAGTTGGCTTTTATTCTAAATGGAAACATTGAAACTATGAAACTACTTTGTGTCACACACCGTAGTAGTACTCTAAAAGTTTCTATTTAGTTATAGATCTAATTAGCTAGAGGGTGAATAAATAATTAGTAAAATTATAGAAAATTAAAATTTTCGTAGATGGAAAAACATGAAATAATTTGTAAATAAAGAAATGCAAAATATAAATCAACACACGATATTTTTAGGTGAAAATAATCTAGGCCACACTAATGAGCTAAGAGAAAAACCACAAATTCATTGGGTCATCTACCTATCTACTATGAAAAATAAGATCCAGTTACAAAACTAGGTCTTATAATACCTATCAAGATAAAGGCACTAGTAATTTACTTACAAGACGTTACTTTCCTTCATAGTATCTATAAGAAAGGTGTTCAAATCTTGACCAAAATTTTGACAACTTGAGTCACACAAGTAATCAAACCTATTCTACAAATACTTGAAAAGTTAGCACAATAACACAAGTGAAAAATTGTATCCTAGAGGAGATTCAATAATGAATAATCCTAACTAGATAATTTAATAATATATGAGATAATTCAAAATCAACTAGGAACCATAGAATAATCAGTTTAAGTACAAGTTGAATAAAGATAGATTTTTTAAATATTAATAATCAAACCAAATAATTATGATATGACACCATAATTATTTGATCCAACAATTCAAAAACGGAAACAAAGAAGAAGCTATAACAACTTACAATCAAAATATCATAATCCAATTAGGCTTTTTACCAAACACAACCACCAATGTTTTATAGATTAACCAAACGAAGAATCCTAAAGAATTATGATCTTATATTTACAAAATAAGAGAGAGATTAAGATGAAGAGAATAATGTTCTTGTGTGGTTGATTGAAATAACGAGCAATAAGTTTTATTTATAGGAAGAATTAAAACCCTTAGCCCTATGTAATTGATAAATATGTTTTGTATTACAAATAGGATTAGTAATACTCATTAATTAAGAAGACTCTTATTTAAAGAATAGTTTTTTTTAAAGTAGACTCATTAATGAATAAAACTCTTATTTAAAGAAGAGTTATTTTTAAAGTGGATTTTAGGATATCTCTTAAGTTAAGATTTAGCCTATAATTTAGGCTATACTATATCAATATTTTAGCATATATTTTATCCAATATTTTAACAGATATATTATTCTATATTTTAGCCTAAAATTCAGGAAAAATAAAAAACAATGAAGCATATTAAAGAGTAAACTAAGTAGTAATTTAATAAATTAGTTCAAGTTTAATTAATATTTTAAATTGAAATCATAGTCGTTCGATCAATATAGTCTAGGCTCGATTGATCCAATCAATTAAATAAATTAATTCAAGACTTTTTAAAGGAGTAGATTGATTCTCAATCAATATATATAGCTTGATTAGTCAAGAGTGTCTTGCTTGATCAAGTAACCTAATATCAAAATGTTCCTACTCATATAGTATGAAATCCAACATGTATAAAATAATAAAGATACTTGAGCTATGATCGTTTGTGCTTGATTGTTTCTTTGACTTAAAAATATTCTTAAAAGGCACACCTAGATACTAAAATTATGTATGTATGTTTTGCTTATGAATATCGCCAATACTCACATAGACCTTACAATCTTCCCCTTTGGCATATTCATATGACAAATCTGTCTTACTACATAATCCTCATAGAAAAAAATTGTATAGTAGTACTAGCCCATGATCCGGTGAACCATCTTCACTTGTATCTTAACAACTCTTGTTTACATTGAAAAACAAAAAAACTTGTCTTGAATGACTCATTGTTTACAATAGTTCAGTATCTAATAATAGAAAAGTGAAGAATGTTCAAAAGAGGATTAAACGAATGATATAAATTAAAAAAACTCTCCCTATATGAAATATCTCAAAACAATTCAAAGTAATTCAAAAACAATAATATCCCCTAAAATTAATTATCCCCCTTTTTGATTTTTCAATTAATGTTTACAATTTTGATACCCATTTTCCCCTCTTTTTGTCATATGAATAAACACAAATAAACAAGAGATAAAAACAAGCAAATGAAACAAATATAAAGTAGATATGAAAAGATTTCTATTTATAGAAGGATAATAGATTAATCAAAACAAGACTACAATATTACAAATACAGAAGAAAAATTAATGTGCTCAAGTTATTAACAACATAAACATATGTAACCAATACACAAAAACATGATCACATATATAATGACATATCCATAATCAACACAAGTGAGTTCAGTTTTGGAACAACACTAGTATGTCAATTTCTTCATTCATGATTAGTTAAGAAAAATTTATAGAAAAAGTTTCACCAATCATGAAAGAGTTGCAATTTAATTCAAACTTTCACAAAATAAAATTTTACTAATTAAGAAAGAACTTTAATCAATTTTTTTTATTTCCCTCTTGTATTATTATTATTTTTTTGTGAGGGATTGGTTACTTATTTTTTTTTTGTATAATCATTTTTGGCTCTTTATTTTTATGCATGCAATATCTTTTATATTTTTATTTTGCCTGTAATATTTTAAGAAAATATGCGCAAGCCAAAAACCTAGAATGATAACTTTTACACTAGTTATGAGGTATCCCTCTCTACTCACTATGATAGCTTTACACATCATAGTTGGTAGCCCTCTCAAAACTAGGTGTCTCTATATCATTTTATAAAGTGTAAGAGAGAGTTCAAGCACAAGTCTAGTAGTTAAGGTTGTCTAAGTCCCTAAATACTCACATAATCAATAATAAATTGAATACATGGCATACATATATGTAAATGAGTATATGAATAAGGTTATGTTGACATCGATCAATATATCCATAAGATATATTAGAGCAAATGTCATAGTATCTAGTTGTTAAATATGTGATCCAAAGTATGTGGGTAGCATGTAATTTTTATATCAATGTTAAAGCAATTTACTTAGCCTTTTTTAACTAAAGAAACATCAATAAAAATAAAAACAAAACAAAACAAAATTAAAGATGGTCACCTAAGGTCAATTAAGAACTCAAAAAATATCTAGGTGAGACAATAAAGACAACAGTCAGATAATCAGAAAGGGACATTTTTTCCTAACTCAAACTTGCTTGAATTTTGGTTTTTTTATATCTTTGGATTGGAAATCAACTACCTTTGTTGTCATTGGAATATTCTTGGACTTACCTTTAGATTTTCAATTCACCCTAGATGAAGATGCAATATGCATGGTAGGATAATGATAATTAGTCTTAGAATTAAATGCATTAAAATTTACTTTCCTCTTTGGGCATCCAACTTTATGATTTTGAGTAGGATTTTTGAAAATGTTACCATAATTTCCATTCATCCTAAAATATGATGCAACAAGCATAGATGGAAGATGGTTATGATTCCTACTATATAAATATATGGAAAGTATTAGTACATTTAGGAGAATTTATCAAAATTATATAGTTGGGCCTAATATGAACTTTCCTACCACAATGATTACAGGCTGGTATAAACTTAACAGATTTTCAATCACAGGTGCAACTATTCTTTATGTATAATGGGTAACATAAAGAGAAGGGTTACAAGGCCTTACGGATGTGGTTTTTGATGTTGAAAGAGTGGAGCTCTCATCATTATAACCAATGTCATGTATATCATATGAGGAGGAAATGTTTGAAGGGTTGACAAATTCAATTGATTTTAAAGATGATGGTGTAATGTGCTCGTCTACATATCCTAGCCCTCTCTTGTCTCTAGCTGTCTTTCCATAATCTATAACTTTGTTGAATCTTTCAGCTCCAATTTTAACCTCTTTACTACTTTCTTTGATTGTTCAAGTTCTTGCATAAAATTTTTACTTTCCTATTTAACATCTATATGAATTCAATTCAAAATTTTAGCATATTTAGATAGTTCAATTTTTTATTTTTCTATAATTGAGGGATTTATTTCAAAGGATTTTAGTTTGATCTTTAGTTATGCTACTCCCATTTTGCATCTTATATAATCTATGAATATTTCATTAATACTAGTGACATTAAATTTATTGAGTAGAAATTTAGCATCACTTTCCTAAACACTTGAATGAATGGAAAACTAACTGATTGTCTACCTACTATTATAGTAAATGTCAAATAGTTATTGTTTGATTCAATTAGATTGTCATTATCACTTTCAGAGTCAATAAGTATAACATTAAGAGCTCTTCTAGTTTGCATAGTCAACTAAGAAATGGCCAAATCCTATACATTCAAAACATTGAGTCTTGTGGGTTTATATTTTTTACCATCAGAACTCACAGATTTGAGTTCTCTCAAATTATAATTTTTTTTTTGACAAATTGATACTCCTTTGTTTTGAGGATTCATTTTGTTAAAGATTTCATTCAATATTCTGGTTAAGAGTATGGGTTCTTTATCATCATTGTCACTTTCTTCAATGATAGTAGTTTTGAAGTGATACCTTTATTCTTTGGATATTTTCGAAAGTTCAACTCAAAGATTTGAAGTGCACCAACGATTTCCTCTATTTTGATGGCGTCCACATCCTTACTTTCATCAATAGTAGTGACCTATCATGGAAAGAATCTGGTAATGAGTAGAGAATCTTTTAAACTATCCTAAAATAACAATTTTCTCTCCAAGATTAGCAAAGGTGTTAGTAATATCACAAAATCTAATATAAAGTTCATAGAAAGTTTCATATTTTTTCATCCTAAGATTTTCAAATTCACTACCAAGTATGCAAAGTTTAGCTCATTTAACTTATGTGGTGCCCTCATGGGTAACCTCTAAAATATCCCAAGCATGCTTATCAGTATCAACATTAGAAATACAAAGAAACTCATCAAAAAACATAGCACTAAAAATAGCATTGATACCCTTTTGGTTATGGAAATTTTATTTTAATTGGTCCATTCGTTCCTAGGTTTAAGGGTGACTGTTTTATCTTTGGTAACCATAGGTGGTTCCCAATTATAAAGTACAAAGTTCCAAACATACTCATATATAGACTATAGAAAGGCTCTCATACAAGCCTTTCAATATGAGTAATTGGACCCATCAATGTACGGAAGATGGGTTCTAGATAAATAGTCTCTCAAATGCTCTAGTGATGCCTTGATACCAATTGAAATGTTTTTTTAGTTACAAAACTAATTAGCTAAAGAGGGTGAATAGATAATCTCCAAAATTATGAAAAATTAAAATTTTCGTAGATGGCCAAGCATGCAATCACATGTAAAAAAAGTAATGCCAAAATATAAATCAATACATGAGATTTTTAGATGAAAACAACCTAGGCCATATCCATAATGATGTATAAGATCCAATTACAAGGCTAGGTCTTATTATACCCACCAAGAAAGGTCTCAACAAGATAGGTCTTCGAATTTGGACCAACATTAAAAGAATTGGAGTCAAACAAGTAATCATACCTGTTCTACTAGTACTTGAAATGTTAGCACAATAACACTACTACAAATATGTGTTCTCAATCCTTTTTTCTTTTTTGGAATTAAACATTCCTCGTTGTTTATAATGTTTAGAAATAAATTATGTCCAAATAAATATGCCATTGTATAGGGGGAAGTTATACATCATAAAGATTGAATGGAATGATACATAGACAAATAAATCTTACTACTTATTTGAAATTTAGAATTGATTGACTAAAAATAAAAAAAATAATTTCTTTTCTATAGTAGCTCATACATTCTATTGCACCTTATCGTGTCGATTTCCAATGCTTTATAAGGAAAATAAAAGACTTTCTCAAGATTTTTATTTATCCACTCATTGAAAATCAGTTTGGTTGAACTTGAAAATTCAATCATTGAAATGAAATAAGTAAACAACTAAATTGACTTTTATTGGATAGTACCGATGGAATCTAATGCTAATGTCCTGGTAGAATAGTGGGGCATAAAACATAAAAATAGGATGATTTGGGCTAGGCATATTATATTTCATTTTCTCACAATTAGCTATAAGTAAATAGGTAAAAGAAATAGTAAGGCTATTGCCTTTTGACAAAACACTTATGCCCATATCCAGACTCATTTTCCCCTTTGTGGATACAATTACTAAGATAAGGATCAGATTTATTGTTAATAATAAGACAATTAATATCTTAAGTTCGAGATTATTAATTGATTAATTATTAAATTATGATTTATTTATAAAGAAATAGCAAACCATCTAATTACTACTTAAGGTCGAGCATATAATTTAGATTCTCATCAATGTATCAAAGTTAGATTAATTATTTAAGTATCTAAAAACTAACTTTTAGATTTTAAAAATATTATGAAAAAATATCATCAATATATTTTCCAATAATAAATTCTCATTTTGTGTTGGATTATAAACTAAATGGATTAGTAGTCAAGATTTTACAAAAAATATTCTTCCTATGAATAGGAAAGAACAATTATTTGTTTTTTCAATGTGAATTTGACACAACATAGGGCTCAGTATTAGAAAAAATCTTTATATTCAATTATTTGTTTTTTCCTTTCAGCACCTACTGGATCTTAATTAATAACCTTAGTGGTTGGATTTAGATTTATATGATTAATCTGATTCTAATCAGAATATTCAAATGGTTGTCATCAAATTACTATTCATCTATTTTTGTATTCATGTAAATAGGAGTAAGAAAGCTATGTGGAAAAATGATGGCCTGATTAGATGTTGTATAGGGGTAAGTTAGATTAGAGATGTTGGCTAAGTAAATCAATGGATAATATTGGTTGTCATATTAATTAAAATGGTAGTGTAAATTCTAATTCAATTAGAAATGAGAAGGGCATTTTCAATGGATTGAGAATAACCATTTTCGTTATAGTAATGTTGATCATTTAGTTGGTGCCAAAGACATTCATAGTTTTATATCCGATGACATTATTTTATCATGGGATAGTAATAGGGATAGTTTTTCCATATATTTTGATATTGAAAATCAAATTTTTGCAATGAACAAGAGGGCTCATTTTATAGTTATCAAAATTCTAGTGATCTTAATAATGTATCTAAGAATAAAAATCCTCCATATTATTGTTATATGTACGATACTAAACTTGAAAAAGCGTCCATTGTAAAGAATTTGGTTCTTAAAAAGAAATGCTCAATACCCAAGTATGCTTGGAAAGATTATAATGATCAAATGCTTTATGGGTCTTCTTAGACCTTACAATTGGACTTTTCCCCCTTTCTTTCTATACACTTCTCCTAATTCACCAACATTATAGACCATAATATATCAAATAACAATTGATATTGTTAGTCCAATGATTTGACCTTTCTTTGATATAGATTATCTATCCTAATCCAAATATTCTATGGTATAGAAAATACTGGGCAAGAATGGACAAAGAATGAAAATTTTCCACTAATCTATTATACATAAATAGGATAAAGTTCTCCAGACTTAGAGCTTTTGACATAGGTGAAGGAGAAAGAAAAGTTTTTCGATCTTTTGTTTGTAATTTTCATTAGGTTTAAGTTTGACAAGAAAAATATTCTACAACTAGCACTGCATTTATTTTCATCCCATTGTATTAATGGGAGCATTCATATTGACTAAGGTGGTCCAAGACTAAGAAGTGAGTTATTTATCAACCAAGCATTTTTCTTATAATTAGATCCAATCTACTGGTCCCTCCAAAAGAGGAAATAGAATTTCATGTCTTCTTTATAGGAAGGGGGATTAGGAAAATTCTTATATTGATTGTAGCTTTCTCCAAATGCCCATGTAAAGCATGAAAAAAAGACTCGAATGGTATGATCCCTCCATCACCTAAGAATGAAATGAGTGATCACATAGCTCTTTGTGTGTGAAGATTCCTTATTAGGTTCTCCATTTTATTTTCCCAATTAGGCTGAACCTAAACATGTGCTCGAGAGATAACTATCCATATAGTGATAATGGATGTATGGATTTGTTGTCTCTTTAAGAGAAAATAAACGTGCAAGTATACACAGTCATATGTAATAAGTGATTAAGTAAGATATCGTTCCCACATAGATTTGTTACTAATATTCGTTAAGTACTAAAATGGTTTCAATCTAATTTTATCCAAACAATTTATAAGAAAATTCTAGGGTTGCAATTTCACCAAATTAATCCACTTGAATCATATTATTTTCTCTTGATTTATGTTCTCGCATTTAATTTTTCAACCAAGAACTCCTAATTTATCCATATGTCTCTTCCGATAACAAATAGACACATCTCGTTAAAATAATTCACTATATTTCTATGAGAATTAAATTTTTGCAAAGATTTATTAAGCTCAAAGTTCTCAATAGCTACATGTACAATAAAGGTATATTGCTATCCTATATAAATATATGTTATTCTATCCACGAGCAGAACACGAAAATTATTTTTTCAAGTTTATTTAAAGTTCATTAATCTTCCAAAAATCAAAAGCATTAAGCATAGATAAAATAAAAAACTTAAAAACATCCCATAAATCATTCAAAAATAATTAATTCAAGCTTTATAATTTAAGCTACACTACAACCCTAGAACAAATAATTTAGTTCATAGCAAAAATAGATATTACAGTACAAAAATATTTAGACATTTAGGAGAAATAAAATTAAAAGAAAAATATTAGAAGAAACTCTTTCACCATTCCTCAATGAAAAAAAAATAAAATTCCTCCCCTTTTCTTCTTCTTTGTTGTCTCCTTTCTCTGTATTTTTCCCTAACAAAATAACAACACAAGTCAAAAAATAGCTTCTACGTGTTCCCTTTATCTTTTCAAACACGCATAGTAAAAACTAAAAACACAAAAATAAAAACTAAAAAAATCTCCTTTCTTTCTTCCCCGCGTCTCCAAAATATACATCACCCAAAATTGTTCAAAACACGCATGTAGTAGTGGGAGACAAAGCGTGAAAAATGCAACTGGAAAGAGATATATTCTAGGTTTTTATTTTACAATATGCGTGACACATGGCGACATCTGATTCGTTGGAAGAACAACAAGACACATGGTAGCTTCATATTGAGAGGGATGAGAGGGTGCACACAGATTAGGTGGACCGTGATGTATGAGAAATATGCTTGCTGGTGATGAGTGCTCAAAAGAACTAAAATTACCATGATTTTATGCACTATAATTAATTAAAATAATATATATTTATATTATTTTATCATATTCTTATATATTTATGTCTTTTTGGAACCACTGGTATTTTTATTGTTTTTCAGGTATCTTCCCTTAAAAAAGTAACTTAAAGACTCAAAGAAAAATACTGAAGGTTATTATCACAAATATATTGATAAAATAAATGAGAAAAAGTCAACAAAGATGAAAAAATTGGATAAAACAGATCAAAAGGGTAAAAAATGTCAAAAAGGATGAAATCGCGCACGCAGTTGCCCAACAACACCGCCAATGCGCGCACCCGCCTAGTAATTTTTAGAATTCTAGAATTAGTTTTTAAAAATTTTCTCAAAAATATTTATCATTTCTTTAAATTAAATTTAAGTCAATTGTTAAATCTTTTAGACTGTTAGATTAATTTTTGAAAACATATCATGAAATATTTTTTAATTATTTTTTGGCAATTAATTAGTTTTTGTCATAACTAGTATTTCTTGATAAGATGTGGAAATTATATTAAACCCAAAATCGGTGTTTATGAATTATTTTTAGTGGAGACTACCTTTGTGAGATATAATTTGAGCATAATTTCCTTTATTTAGAGTGAAATATATATTTTTTCTTCTCCAAACACATTTCTTATTTCTTCAAATTTTTAGATGATCTTTATAGGTATTAGCATTGAATGTATGAATTTTTTTCTCATCTTAATAGAGTTTCGTATATTTTTTATTACTATTTTTGCTTAGATTAAATGATTTAAGTAGAAATTGATAGTATATGCTTTTATCTCATTCATGCATGACTATTACAAACAAAATTGATAGTAGCTGGAAACGGGTCCAATCGCCCATGTAGCGCTTGCATCTCACTCGCCCGATTCTCACCATTGAATTTCTAATCTGACAATATGTAAGGCGCACTGAACAATGACGTGCATGGTAGTTCTTCTCTGCGCAAAAAAACAAAAGTTTTGTTATTTACATTTAAGCCCTCTAATTTAATTCAAATTAAATTTCCAACTTTTGTTATTTGCAATTAAGTCATCTTTTAATTCAAATTAAATTTCAACTTTTTTTATTTGCAATTAAGTCTTTTTTTAATTTAAATTCTTTAATTTTCTTTCAAAATATATTTCTAAAAAACTAACAGTAAATAATAATTTAAGAACTTAAAATTAACTAAAAACATTAAAAAGATAGCAATTATAATTAATAAATTGGACAAAATAACTCTAAAACATAGAGTTATCACACCCCCAAACTTAAGATTTTGCTAGTCCTCGAGCAAAAGGAAAGAAATAAAACTAGGATATATGCACTTAAAATAGTGGTTTTCAAAACATTTCTCATTGGTCATATAAATAACATAACTCAAAGAAATACAAGAATTTTATTGAAGCATTGAAAGCAATTCAAAAGTATGTTACATTTTCATATTGAATTTTCTTGTGTGTGTGAAGTCTTTTCATATTTAATCACATGAAATCCGGATGAGTTTATGTAAATATGGAAGCAATTAATTTTTAATGAAATCACAAATCTCATAAGTTCGTTTTCACTTCTCTCTCCACTAATGTAGACAAACACAAAACCAAAAATTAATAGGACTTTATTAAGCTTGTAATGTATGGCTTTAGGATTGAAAGAAGATACCTTCTAATATCTCCACAATCTTTATTTTATTTTTTTATTTTTTTAAAGATTCTTAACAATGGTTGGGATAAGGAATATTGATATATACATATATATATATGATGTTTTTTTTATGTAGGAGACAAATAAAAGTAAACATAAAGGCTCGAAAGGGGTATACTATGGATAAAGTATGTAAAGTTGGATAAAAAGGATCAAATGATCCAAAGATGTCCTAAATCATTTCCTTAGCTAAGTGTTGTCTATGATTTCGCCTTAAGATAAAATCAAACAAATTCTAAAAACTGTGACACCAAAGAACATCAATAGAAGTGCATATTCACATAAACCTTCTCTAAATTAGCATAACAACTAAAAGATCAAGGCTAGTGCTCATAAATAGAAATTCTTGTAAAAATGAAACTTACTCAAAAATTTGCACACAAACTTAGAAAATATTCAAATTTTTCAAAGAGCTATGCATTAATTCAACCGAAGAAATAAAAAAAAAATAAATCACCATGAAAAGGACAATATATTCTCATGTTTCAATCAACCAAACAAACAAAGATACATAAGCAAATATTTCAAATAAGTTTAATCTCTCCACCCCCAAACTTAATACGCATATTGTCCTCAATATGTGAAAGTTAAAGAACAAAGAATATAGGTTAAAAGAAACTTCCCTGGTTGGTAAGTTGGCTTGTGAGATTGAAATCCACCAATAGTTATACTTTCTCCAATTTGCACCTATCATAGAAAATAGAGAAATAGAGAAATATTCAAACTAATATGTATTCAAGTAAGTAAAATAAATAAAAACTAAAACACATGGATTTCCTCCCAAGAATCGCTTGATTTAGAGTCATCAGCTTGACTTCCTGTTTCTTTTCTTCAGGTAGGGTCAGATAACAAAATGTTGGACTTTTTATGATCAATGTCACCTCCTCAATAATGTTTGAGTCTTTGCCTGTTCACTTGGAAAGTACTTTGTGATTCTTTACCTTTAATCATAGTAGCTCCATATGGGTGCACTTTGGTAATAATGAAAGGCCCTTACAACTTAGATTTAAGTTTTCCTGAGAAGAACTTCAAACGAGAGTTGAAGAGCAATACTTTTTGTCCTAGTTCAAAGTGTCAATGCAAGATCTTGTTGTCATGCCATCTCTTCATGTATGTGGTTTTTAATTTATTATTCAAACTTTTAAAAACGAAATTAAATCCTAAACATCATGTCACGATATTTTGGGTTTTGTGTTTTTAATCTACTAACATAAAAATAAACATAGATTCAATAAACATTCATGCAAATTTTATCTTTTATAAATAGTGGATTATTTATGGATATAATAACTAAGTTAATTATGCTTGCTCATACTATCTAGGTTATTAAAGATATGAATTGATATTTATTGATTCTCCCTTTTTTGTATGAATACCACCTTTGGTGGGGTTAGATATTCTTTGTTAACTAAACAAATCAATTAACACATATGGGTGGGGTTGATAACTAATTTGGTTAATTAAATTAATTCCTTTTTCTAAGAGATTGAAAATGAACCATTTAAATGCCACCTTTGGTGGGGTTAGACAGTTTAAACTTTATTCAAGGTGTCCAAATTAAACCTAAGAATTTAGTTATCCGAGTACTAACTTTCAAGTTTTAAAACCACTATTGAAAACATGTTGTCAATACATTTTCAGATAATAATTCTTATAAAAACTTTTGAAATAGAGCTTCACTCTAACTACCGTGCGATTGTACCAACAAATAAAAGAGCACTACTCTAAATCAGACCGGATAACTAAACCTTAAAATCTAATTTTCAAATTTAAGTTTGTAATGAAAAATAATATATTTCTCTCTAACATTCTTAATATAAAATCTTGAATAAAAATAAAATCATTTCATTTTAGAGATTTTTACCTATTTAATATTTCGCAAGCATAACAACGTTATTATTATATCATGTTTACAAATAGCTAGCACAGTTAAATTTAATCACAGACAAATTAAATATAACATGTAAGAATAAAGCATAAAAAATAACTGCAAAGAAAATAAAATCCTTACAGTACTTCGATGCCATTCCCGTTGCTAGAAAACCTCCAAACGGAATTTGCATTCCCATTTATTGAATCAAAAAGCTAATAAATTACAAAAACATAACTAGTTCTTCCCAAAGAGGTAAGAACTCTAAAATTAAGAGAAACTAGCTAAAACATAAGAAAAACTAAAAAAACCTTAAAACTAAGAAATGGAGAGAAAGAAAGAAGAGAGAAGTGTGTTTTTTAGGTGTGTTTTTTAAAGTGAAGGGAAGGGGGGTATTTATAGGTGAGGATGGAGAGAAAAAATGAGTAAAAAAATGTTAAAAAAATGTTAAAACGAGTAATGTACATGGTGAGATCATTGATGACGTCATGGGGGCGGCTGCACGTGAAAAATGGGGCGAAATGGCGTCGGCGCGAGGGCAGTGGCGCGCGCGTGCGCGGATGAACGATACCACGCACGGTATGTGTGCGGATGAACAGTACCCGCACGCAGCTCTGCGCGGATGAACAGTACCGCGCGCGCAGCTCGGCACAGCTGGGCGTTGGCGCACGCGTGATGGGATGCTCCGGGCGCGATTTTCTCCTTTTTGACATTTTTGACCTTTTCGACCCATTTTGTCCAATTTTTCCATATTTGTTGACCTTGCCCCATTTATTTAGTAATATAATTGTGATGTATTGCTTCCAGTATTCCTCTTTGAGTCTTTAAGTTACGTTTTTAAGCGAAAATACCTGAAAAACAATAAAAATACCCGTGATTCCAAAAAAGACAAATTTATATAAATATATGATAAAACATATAAATATATATATTTTTAATCAATTAATGAGCATAAAATCATGGTAATTTTAGTGCTTTTTGAGCACTCATCACGACTCTCACATCAAAATTCAAATTCTTGATTGCCAATACGCATTGTGCTCTAATTCAACTAGGAGATGACAATATTTCCCAAAAACTAATCGATATGGAGGCATCCCAATTGGTGTCTTGTATGCTCGTCGGTATGACCAAAGTGCATCCTCTAACCTTTTAGACCAATCCTTCCTAGAAGGATTTACTGTCTTCTCAAGAATGCTCTTAACCTCTCTATTTGATATCTCAACTTGACCACTTGTTTGAGGATGGTAAGCAGTTGCGATCTTATGAGTGACCCCATATTTGGCAAGGAGGGCTTCAAAATATTTGTTACATAAATGAGTTCCCCCATTGTTCATGATTGCCATTGGGATGCCAAAACAAGTAAAAATGTTTTTCTTTAAGAAATTCAACACCACCTTGGATTCATTGGTAGGTAAGGCAACTGCTTCTACCCACTTAGAAACATAATCCACAACAACAAGAATGTAGAGGTTGTTGTAGGAATAGATAAAAGGTCCCATGAAATCAATACCCCAAACATCAAATATTTCCACCTCAAGAATGTTGTTTAGAGGCATCTCGTGTTTCTTGGAAATGTTACCAATTCTTTGGCACCTATCACAGCGTGAGACAAAGAAATATGCATCTTTAAATAGATTTGGCTAGTAAAAACCTGATTGAAGATCCTTAGCCACTGTTCTTTCTCCTCCAAAATGACCCTCATCGGCTGAAGAATGACAAAGCCTATGTATGTCTTCCATTTCTTCCTTTGGACCACACCTTCTAATAATTTGATATGCACACTGCTTAAACAAGAAAGGATCATCCCATAAATAGTACTTGGCATCGTGTGAGAATTTCTTCTTCAGTTGGAAAGATAAATTAGGTGGAAACACATTGCTTACAATATAATTAGCATAGTCTCTGTACCATGGCACACTTCTATAATCAAAGGAAAATAGTTTCTCATTTGGAAAAGTATCGCCAATGATAGTCCTGTCTAAGAAACCATCATTATTCTCCAATTTAGATAGATGATCTACCACTTGATTCTCGATTCCTTTCTTATCCTTGATCTCCAAATCAAATTCTTGCAGTAGGAGTATCCATCTAATCAATCTCGGTTTTGCATCTTTGTTAGCAATAATATATTTTATGGCAAAATGATCAGTGTAAACTATCACCTTAGTACCAATTAGATAGGATCGAAACTTTTCATAAGCATATACTATTATGTAACTCTTTTTCTGTGGTAGCATAATTAAGTTGAGCATCGGTCAAAGTTTTGCTAGCATAGTACATAGCATGGAAAACTCTCTCTTTTCTTTTTCCCAAAATAGCTGAAACTGCAAAGTCTCTAGCATCACACATGAGCTCAAAAGGTAGATTCCAATTTGGTGCAATAATGATGGGAGCAGTGATCAACTTCTCTTTCAATGCCCAAAAATCTTCTAGAAAATCTTCATCAAACGTGAATTTCGTATCTTTCTCCAAAAGATTGCAAACAGGCTTAGAGATCTTGGAAAAATCCTTGATGAACCACCTGTAGAATCCCGCATAACCAAGAAAACTTATAATTCCTTTGACAGAAATTGGAGGTGGTAGCTTCTCAATAGTCTCAATCTTTTTCCTATCCACTTCAATTCCTTTCGAAGAAATTAGATGGCTGAGAAAAACACCTTCTTGTACCATGAAATGACACTTTTCCCAATTTAACACCAAGTTTGTCTCTTCACATCTTTATAGGACCAAAGAAAGGTTATATAGGCACATATCAAATGAATCACCAAACACTGAGGATTCATCCATAAATACCTCAATAAAAGTTTCCACCATGTCTCAAAAGATAGCCATCATACACCTTTGAAAAGTAGCTGGGGCATTGCAAATTCCAAAAGGAATTTGTTGCGTGTTTTTCAACACACGAACTCGTGCAAGTATACACGGTCGCAAGTAATAACATTTATAAGTAAAGATCGATCCCACGGAGATTTGTTACTATATTTTGTTGAGTACTAAAATTATTTCTCTCTAATTTTATCCAAAACAATCGTTTATATGGAAAAAAGGTAAAAAGAAAATAAAAGAACTCTAGGATTGCAATTTTTCACCAAACTAATCCACTACAATCATATTATTTTCTTTGGATTTATATTTTTTAGTACATTTAATTTGTCAACCGAAAACTTCTTTTTTATTCATACATCTCTTCCGAGCTCCGTACAAACACACCTCGTTAAATTAATTCATTATATCTCTATGAAAATTAAATTTAATAAGATTCATTAAGTTCTAAGTTCTCAAATGGCCACACATACAATTAGGGTATATTCCTATCCTTCATCATACATGTCATTCTATTTACGAGCAATATACACAAAAATGCATTTATCAAGTTTATTTTTATGCCACAAATCGTTTTGATAAAATTCGTAAATAATCAAAAAGCATTAAGCACAAAATAGAACGAACAAATCGAACGTCTTATAAATCTATCAAAAATAATTAAAATCAAAGCTTCATAAATTTGAATTAAATGCAACCCTAGAAAAATTAAATTACTTCATAAAATTAAAATTAAAATTACAACAGATTCAGAAAAATAAGATGAAGAATAAGGAAAATTAAAACATCAAGAAACGAAAATATTTGGCACACGCAGAACACAACAAAAGCCAAAAAATGGCTTCTGCGTGTTCTGCAGTCCAAAACCGAATACTACTAAATTTCTAAACTCCTAAAACTCTTCTCCAAAACAAAACTTTTTTACAACTAAAAACTATCTCCTATTTATAGCTAAAAAATACATCTAAAATATTACATTTTTATTTTATTTTTTTATCGAAAACGCGTAATAATTTTTATCGAAAAAAATAAAATCACGCGTATCGATTTTTGTATCGAAAATCTTATTTAATTTACGCGTGAAACAGAGCCGCCGTTCTGATTTTTTTAAATTCAAAGTGCATGCCACGTGTCAGCGTCTGATTCGCTGAAAGATTTCCTAAGGCCACGTGGCAGCACGTCATTGGGTACACAAACCGGCTGCACGTAGGAACGGCGCACAGGATTGGAGCGCCGAAAAAGTGAGGTAACGGCTGAAAACGGGGCGTGATCCAGCGCGGTCGCGCGCATTGTAAATAGCCACGTGTCGGACTTTGATTAGCTTAAATATTCGTGGGACACGTGGCAGATTCTTATTCTGTAAAAACTGAAGATGCACGCCGCTTGTATGGACCGCGTCACACAGGATTGTTACATTAGCGGCTCGGTGCGCGACAGCTTGGATGGACGCGCTTCAATCTGGACCGTCGATCTGATCCAACGGTCAGCGATCGCCTCGGGGGAATCTGCGCAGCCGACATGTGGGTCCCACTCTGACGCCGGCCTGCGCGACACGTGGGGCCCACTGGCACGCCGAGCCGCGCGAAGACTGTACACGCGATTTTGCCTCGTCTGATTGCACGCGCCAAATCTGGACCGTTGAATCTTTGATCGGACGGTGGGTGATGATTTCCTTGATTTGTGCGAGTGCGATTCTTTTCCTGCGCAGAAAATTCAAACTTTTATTAATTATATTTTGACCCACAAATTTAATCCAAATTACATTTTTGTACTTTCTTAAATTACACTTTAGCCCTTTTCTAATTTTAAATTAAATTTTTAACTTTTAATAATTATAATTAAGCCCAAATTTAATTTAAATTATATTTTCGATTTATATAAATTGTAATTAAGAAACTATATTATCATAAATTATATTTGTGGACAAAAATATGAAATTAAGTACATTTTCGATACAAATTATTTAATTTTATTAAAAATGTATTTTTAGAAAATAAAAGGAAAATATTAATTTATTTAACAAAAATTAATAACTATTAAACGAACATAGAAATTATCATTACTAAAATTGATGCAAATAACTGTATAAAATACAGTTATCAGAATTCTCTAAAAAGCAAAAGTTCTATATGGACAAGTGCAAGTGGTCTTTTGTTGATCCTCGGGAGCAATAGCAATTTGGTTGTATCCAGAATATCCATCTAAAAAACAATAGAATAAATGTCTTGTCAATATCCATCTAACCACTTAATGATCTCGTCTTTCACTACATTCTTTATGATTGGATTCAAACCACTTTGAGGCTCAATAGTAGGCTTGTAATCTTTCTCAAACAAGATCTTGTGCATGTATAATGAAGGGCTGGTCCCTTTAATATTAGCTATAGACCACCCTAAAGCTATCTTGTAATTTCTCAACACTCTTAACAGCTTATTTTCTTGATCTTCATCTAGAGAGGATGAAATAATCATAGGCAGAGTTGACATTTCACCCAAATAAGCATACCGTAGATGGTTAGGCAATGGCTTAAGCTCTAATAATGGTTGTTTTTCCACAAATGGCTTCAGATGTGTAGATTTAGATGGTGTCACAACTTGTGATGCATCAACTTTAGTTTGAGAACTAAAGAGTTGTGGAGATGCTTTAAGTAACTTAAGATACTCAAGAGATTTAAGGTTATCAATAAAATTAGCATTCACAAGCACAACTTCCAAAGAATCAGTATTCAAGTTTTTCGTGAAGCTATTTTCAACTAATTCATTCACCATGTCAACTCTAAAACAATCATCAAATTCACTTGGAAATTTCATAGCTTTAAAAACATTGAAAGTTACCTCTTGATCTTGAACTCTCATGGTGAGCTCCCCTTTTTGAACATCAATCAAAGTCCTACATGTTGCTAAAAATGGTCTCTCAAGAATAATAGGGATCTCTTTGTCTTCTGATGAGCAGAATCGTGATTGTCAAAAACTTTGATGAGTGAAAACCGGCATCGCCGATCCTGCCAATACTTTGGTTTTATATTTATAAAACTCTCGCAAGTGCACAAATCATTTCGTAGAAAATGATAAGTATACTCCCAAGGTCGATCTAAGGAAGGAATGTATGTGGTTTTTAATTTATTATTCAAACTTTTAAAAACAAAATTAAATCCTAAACATCCTGTCACGATATTTTGGGGTTTTGTGTTTTTAATCTACTAACATAAAAATAAACATAGATTCAATAAACATTTGTGAAAATTTTATCTTTTATAAATAGCGGAGTATTTATGGATATAATAACTAAGTTAATTATGCTTGCTCGTATTATATAGTTTATTAAAGATATGAATTGATATTTATTGATTCTCCCTTTTTTGTATGAACAGCACCTTTGGTGGGGTTAGATATTCTTTGTTAACTAAACAAATCAATTAACACCTATGGGTGGGGTTGATAACTAATTTGGTTAATTAAATTAATTCCTTTTTCTAAGAGATTGAAAATGAACCATTTAAATGCCACCTTTGGTGGGGTTAGATAGTTTAAACTTTATTCAAGGTGTCCAAATTAAACCTAAGAATTTAGTTATCCGAGTACTAACTTTCACGTTTTAAAACTACTATTGAAAACATGTTGTCAATACATTTTCAGATAATAATTCTTATAAAAACTTTTGAAATTGAGCTTCACTCTAACTACCGCGAGATTGTACCAACAAATAAAAGAGCACTACTCTAAATTAGATCGGATAACTAAACCTTAAAATCTAATTTTCAGATTTAAGTTTGTAATGAAAAATAATATATTTCTCTCTAACATTCTTAATATAAAATCTTGAATAAAAATAAAATCATTTCATTTTAAAGATTTTTACCTATTTAATATTTCGCAAGCATAACAACGTTATTATTATATCATGTTTACAAATAGCTAGCACAGTTAAATTTAATCACAGACAAATTAAATATAACATGTAAGAATAAAGCATAAAAAATAACTACAAAGAAAATAAAATCCTTACAGAACTTCGACGCTATTCCCATTGCTAGAAAACCTCCAAGCGGAATTTGCACTCCCATTTATTGAATCAAAAAGCTAATAAATTACAAAAACATAACTAGTTCTTCCCAAAAAAGGGAACAACTCTAAAACTAAGAGAAATTAGCTAAAACATAAGAGAAACTAGCTAAAACATAAGAAAAACTAAAAAAAACCTAAAAACTAAGAAATGGAGAGAAAGAAAGAAGAGAGAAGTGTGTTTTTGAAGTGAAGGGAAGGGGGGTATTTATAGGTGAGGATGGAGAGAAAAAATGAGTACAAAATGTTAAAAAATGAAAAAACGTGTAATGGAAATGCTGAGGTCATCAATGACATCAGCATGACGTCATGGGGCGGCTTCACGTGGAAAATAGGGCGAAAACGCGTTTGGCGCGCGGAGAGACTCTTTGGCGCTGCGCGCGCGGATGAACAATACCAGCCTTGTATGGCGGGGCCTTGTAGCGGGATCAGCTTCTCGGCGCGATTTTCTCCTTTTTGACCTTTTCGACCCATTTTGTCCAATTTTTCCATATTTGTTGACCTTTTCTCACTTATTTATTAATATATTTGTGATGTATTGCTTCAAGTATTCCTCTTTGAGTCTTTAAATTGCGTTTTTAAGCCAAAATACCTGAAAAACAATAAAAATACCTGTGATTCCGAAAAAGACAAATTTATATAAATATATGATAAAACATATAAATATATATATTTTTAATCAATTAATGTACATAAAATCATGGTTATTTTAGTTCCTTTTGAGCACTCATCATCTTCATACATCAAATAGTTCAACAACTAGATTAGATGTCAAAGGCATTTAATCATGTTTTCCCCTCATACTTTGACTTCTATCACAATGCATGTGAAACAAATGAGCATCCTTAAACAGAGTTTGCTAGTAAAATCCAGACTATAATACATTATAATCATTTTCTTACCACTAAAATGGCCACGGTAGTGAAATTCATGACAAAAGGCCAAAATGCTCTTATATTCCTTCTCAAAAACACACCTCTGGATGACTTGATCCCAATCAATCCAAAATAGATAAGGGTTATCTTAAAAGTATTGCATGAAAGAATATTAAACCCATTTCCTTTTTCTGAAAATAAATGTTAGGTCAGAACACCAATAGTAAGATAATTTACTATGTTAATATACCATGGGTTTGGACCTACTAAAATATTGTTCATTGAGAAGATTTTAATAATGTCTTCTTTACTCTCAACTTCAAGAGAATTGAATTTAGAAATTAACCTGGATAGATGATCAATAACTATATTTATGATACCTTTCTTATCTTTGATCTCTAGGTCAAATTCTTACAAAAGTAAAACCCACCTGATTAGTCTTGGTTTAGCATTTGGCTTAATTAATAGATATCTCAAAGCAGTATGATCAAAATGCAAAATTACTTTAGACCCTACTAAGTAAGATCTAAATTTATCTAAAAAGTACACAACAACCAAGAATTCCTTTTGAGTGATGGAATAATTAATTTGGGTATTATTGAGTGTTTTGCTTGTGAAATATATTATATGAAAATGCTTATCCATTCTTTGACCTAACACAATTCCTATACAATAATCAAAATTATTACATACTAACTCAAATGGGAGAGACCAATTAAGTGCCATAATAAAAGGGGCAGACATTAATTTATCCTTCGAGGTACTAAAAGTAATAAGACAATCATCATTAAAATCAAAATAGACATGTTTTGGCAAGAAGTTACATAAAGAGTGACTTATTTTTTAAAAATCTTTAATAAATCACCTATAAAAACCTACACGTCCTAAAAAGCTCCTAATCCCTTTAATAGATGTATGGGGTCATAATTTAGCAATTAACTTAATTTTTGCCTTATCAACCTTAATTCCTTTTTTAGAAGTTACATGTACTAAAGTCAATTTGTATAATCAATCATCAAATGAGGTTCAAAAATAGAAAAACCATCCATAAAGACCTCAATGAATTTTTATACCATGTTTGAGAAGATTGACAACATACATCTTTGAAACAAGATGGGGTCATTGCATAACCTGAGTGGTATCCTTCTAAAAAGGAATGTCTCAAAAGGACATGCGAATGTGGTATTCTCATTATCCTCTTATCCAATAGGTACCTGATAATAACCTAAAAGACTATCCAAAATAGTAAAATTCATGCCATGCTAATCTTTCTAACATATGATCAATGAATGGAAGATGGAAGTGAAACTTTTTAGTTTACAAATTCAATTTCCAAAAATCTATACATATCCTCCATCCTACGATTGTCTTTGTGGGAACTAATTCATTTATATCATTTTTAACCACTATTATGTCTCATCTTATACATCAGTAATAATCTTGCTAGTGGCCATAAATGGTCTACCAATAAGTGTTGTATGTTCCCTTTTGAAGGTTGGATTTTTTGGCATATTTAGAACCACAAAATAAGTAGGTAGTATTAATTTTTCTATTTGTACTTGCAAATCCTTAAAAACTTCCTTTAGTTATTTGATAGATCGATCTGAAAGTTGAAGGGACATGGTAATGGGTTTCAAGTCTCTTAAACCTAGCTACAAGAAAATAGAATATGGCATCAAATTAATATTAGCACCTAAATCAAGCATTCTTCTTGCTACCTTCCTATCCCCATAGTGATGTTAATATTAAAACTTCTTTGATCTTTCAACATTTAGGGTAGTTGATGTTGAAGCATAGCACTACCAACCTTTGATACCACAACTCTCTCATTAAGCTCATACCTCATCTTTTTAGTGTTCAAATCCTTAACAACTTAACATAAGAGGGCATGCTCTTGATCATATTTAGTAAATACTTCGACATCTTTTGTATTTTGGGAAAAATCAATTGACTCCCTAATTCTTTCCTCAGAAGATTTATCATGACTAGTGATGAGTGCTTAAAAGCACTTAATATATCCTAATTTTATGTACTTCTCTCATATGAGAGTTTAACAAATATAGTTTATGTAGTAGCTTTAGTTTCAATTCAATAAATAGTGTTGGCAATTCTATTTGGAGGTTTTCTAGAGCATAAAGGATATAGAGATTTTGTAAGGATACAATTAAGGTATAGTTTAAATGTATTCTTTTCAAATTATCTTTATGTATTGTTTTACATGCTATGTTTAATTTGTGCCAAATTGTAGTCTCTTAAGTATTATCCCATATTGCTATTTTACATGACTTAGGAGATGTATAAATAGAAAAGGATTGACTATTGGGTTTGGGCCCCAAGGGGAACCCAATTTTGTGGAAGAGAAGAGAACCTAGGAAAATGTGATTCCATACACACACACACGCTGCTGCCTCTGTCCTACTATTCAGCCGGCTGGCCGTGCCATGCTGAGTCGAGTAGAGTCTGAGGTCGTCCTCTCAGAAAATGGTCATTACTTTTTAACTGAGAAAATGGCCGTTACTTTTTTACTCAAAAAAATGGTCGTTACTTTTCCACTTAGAAAATGGCCTTTACTTTTCCACTCAAAATTGGCCGTTACTTTTCCACTCAGAAATAGCCGTTACTTTTTGACCCAAAAATTGCCATTACTCTTTCCACTAAGACATAACCGTTATTTATCATAATTGTCACACCTTTTCTCAAAAATATAAATAGAGGGCCTCAAATCTCATTTTAGATACACCAATTCTCTTACATATCATAAAAGCAATATCTCTTAGAAAGAAAAGAAAAAGATACTAAATTTGTTTTTGAGTTTTTCGAGCAACATAAAATTTAGAGGTGTAGCATTCCAGACTTCATCAGTGCAATGAAGTTCTGAGACAAAAAAAAAAGATTCTAGGTTTTTTTATTCTACGGACGACGAGGTTGTGTTTGCTTGCACAAGTTTGGGCCAAGCCACAAAACATCTTAAAGAAAGCAACCTAGTCACCGACTTAACCCAAGTATTTCATTTTAGTATATTGGTAATATTGTTCTTACATTATTTTCACATACTTGTTCCAACAATTTTAAGATGTAATTCTATCTACCATGTCTAATGAAGTATTAACTATTAATCTCAACAAACCGTTTCAATTTGGAGGGACTACACTTTAAAAGATGGAGACAAAAAATGTTTATTTTTCTTAACCATGAAAAAGGTCACTTCTATTAGTACTACGGAAAAACCAACACTATTAATCCTCTTACTGAAGCTACAACAAAGGATTTAGACACCTGGATGGAAAATTATTTTCTATGAAAAAAATTTATTCTTAATGGATTAGTTGATGACTTGTATAAGTATTATAATTCTGATTAGTCTGATAAGGAAATTTGGGATGCACTTCAAAATAAGTACAATACTGAGGAAGTTGGAACAAAGAAGTATGCTATCAGTAGACACATGAATTACCAAATGATTGATGGAAAATCTATGAAAGCTCAATCACACGAACTGTAGAAGATAACGCACAAATAACTTTTGAAGGTATGGCTTTAGATGAAAAATTTCAAGAAGTTGTTATTATAAATAAATTACCCCTGTATGGAAAGGTTTTAAGAATGCACTCTGACATAAAACTAAGTAATTTTTTTAGAAAGTCTCGTAACCCGTCTAAGAATAGAAGAAGAAGCCCAAAAACAAGATCAAAGAGATGAAGTACTCGTTGTCTCAAACAATAATACCAATAAGAAATCCTCCTCTTCAATTTTGAAACCTAAAGGAAGAAACATGAAAACTCATAATTGTAATAATAACCAAAACTCTAACCACCAAAATAGAAACAAAAATTATCCACCCCAAAATGAACCTCAACCCCCTCAAGAAATAACACATTCATATGTTATAGTTGTAACAGACCTGGCCACTTGGCAAAGAACTGCCAGAACATGAATCATCCTACCCTGTAGGTGAACCTTACCGAAGATCAACTTAAAGCTATGATATCTGAAATCAATTTTTTGGTGGATTTGAGAGGTGGTGGGTAGACACTAGTGCTTCTCGCCATTTTTTCTATGATCGAGACATGTTCAAGTCCTATTCTGAGTGTAAGGATAAGAAAGTGCTACTAGGCGACTCCCACTCAACTAAAGTTGATGGTACTGGTTAAGAGGAATTGAAGTTTACCTTTGGAAAGGCTATCATCTTGAAGGATGTCCTGTATACTCCAAAGATGAGAAATAACTTAGTTTCGGGATATTGATGAGCGAAAACCGGCATCGCCGATTCTCGCAAATAATTTGGTTTTAATATTTGTAAAACTCTCGCAAGTGCACAAATCATTTCGTAGAAAATGATAAGTATACTCCCAAGGTTGATCTAAGGAAGGAATGTATGTGGTTTTTAATTTATTATTCAAACTTTTAAAAACGAAATTAAATCCTAAACATCCTGTCACGATAGTTTGGTTTTTGTGTTCCTAATCTAATAACATAAAATAAACATATATACAGATTAATTAAATATAATCTAAAAACATAAAAATAAACATAGATACAAATTAAATAAATATTTATCTAAAAATAAATATAAATACAGATTCAATAAATATTCATGCAAATTTTATCATTTATATTAGTGGAGTATTTATGGATATAATAACTAAATTAATTATGCTTGCTCATATTATCTAGGTTATTAAAGATATAAATTGATATTTTATTGATTCTCTCTTTTTTGTATGAATAACACCTTTGGTGGGGTTAGATATTCTTTGTTAACTAAACAAATCAATTAACACCTATGGGTGGGGTTGATAACTAATTTGGTTAATTAAATTAATTCCTTTTTCTAAGAGATTAAATGAACCATTTAAATGCAACCTTTGGTGGGGTTAGACAGTTTAAACTTTATTCAAGGTGTCCAAATTAAACCTAAGAATTTAGTTATCCGAGTACTAACTTTCAAGTTTTAAAACCACTATTGAAAACATGTTGTCAATACATTTTCACATAATAATTCTTATAAAAACTTTTGAAATAGAGTTTCACTCTAACTACCGGGCGATTGTACCAACAAATAAAATAGCACTACTCTAAATTAGACCGGATAACTAAACCTTAAAATCTAATTTTCAGATTTAAGTTTGTAATGAAAAATAATATATTTCTCTCTAACATCCTTAATATAAAATCTTGAATAAAAATAAAATCAATTCATTTTAGAAATTTTCACCTATTTAATATTTCGCAAGCATAACAACGTTATTATTATATCATGATTATAAACAGCTAGCACAGTTAAATTTAATCACAGACAAATTAAATATAACATGTAAGAATAAAGCATAAAAATAACTGTAAAGAAAATAAAATCCTTACAGAACTTCGACGCTATTCCCGTTGCTAGAAAACCTCCAAGCGGAATTTGCACTTCCATTTATTGAATCAAAAATCTAAATTATTACAAAAACATTACAAGTTCTTCTCAAAAAGAGAAGAACTCTAAACCTAAGAGAATTGAACTAAAAACTAAGAGAAAAACTAAGAAAAGCTTAGAAACTAAGAAAGAAACTAAGAAAAACTCAAAAACTAAGAAATGAGAGAAAGAAAGAAGAGAGAAGTGTGGTTTTGAGGTGTGATTTGAAGTGAATGGAAGGGGGGTATTTATAGGTGAGGATGGAGAGAAAAAATGAGTAAAAAAATGTTAAAAAAATATTAAAAAATTAAAAAACGTGTAATGGACATGCTGAGGTCATCAATGACGTCAGCATGACATCACAGGGGCTGTTGCACGTGAAAAATGGGGTGAAAACGCGTTGGGCGCGCGGCTGGGCAGCTGTTGGGCGCTGTGCGCAGCTCGGCGCGCGCGGAAGGAGGTGTCAACGCGCGCGGGCATACTATACTATGTCATGTTAATAAATGCATAATCAAGAACATGAATACATTAGAACTAATTCCTAAACTATCTTTGAATGATTTTGAAAAATTAGACTTTTGTAGTCAAGCTAAAATAACCAAAACTTCACATAAGTCAACAGTTAGAGAATCCAAACCTTTAGACTTGATACACTCAAACATATGTGAACTTGATGGAACTTTAACAAGAAATGGAAAATGCTATTTTATAAATTTTATTGATAACTATTTAGATTATACTTATGTATATCTAATGAAAAATAAAAGTGAAGTGTTTGACATGTTTAAAATATTTATGACTAAAATTGAAAATCAACTTAATAGAAAAATTGAAAGGTTTCGAAGTGATAGAGGCACTGAATATGATTCCAATATTTTCAATGATTTTTATAAAACTCATAGAATCATTCACAAAAAAACTGTACCTTATTGTCCTGAAATGAATAGCAAAACTGAAAGAAAAAATAGAACTTTTACTGAATCAGTTGTTTCAATTTTATTAAACTCTAGTGCTGCTTCCCATTGGTGGTAATAAATTTTATTAACTATTTGATATGTGCTAAATAGAGTGCCTAAATCTACTAGTAAAATTTCACCATATGAAATTTTGAAAAATAAGAAACCTAACTTAACTTATTTTAAAACTTTGGATTGTCTAGCCTATGTTAGGACCCCTAATACTAAAAGAAATAAACTTGCTAGTAATGCATATAAATATGTATTCATACGATATGTTGTGAATAGTAAATCTTATAAATTCTACGACTTAAATGATCATGTAGTTATAGAATCAAATGATGCTGACTTCTATGAACATAACTTTCCCTTTAAATTGAAAAATAGAGGGGGTTCGTCTTCAAGTAGTTTACTCATAACTAGAACTAGTAAACAAAATGAAAAATTAAACACTAAAATTAGGAAAAGTAAATGATATCGAACCCTTAAGGATTTTGGGTCTTATTTTTAAGCTTATACCTTAGAGGAAGATCCCTAAACTCTTCAAGAGGCCTTATCTTCTTTAGATGCCAACTTATGGGAAGAAGCCATAAATGATGAATTGGACTCTCATAAGTATAATAGAACTTGGTATTTAGTTAATTTACCTTATGGTTGCAAAACCATAGGATGTAAATGGATACTAAAGAAGAAATTAAAACCCGATGGTACTTTTAAAAAGTACAAAGCTCGTCTTGTAGTCAAAAGGTATAGGCAAAGGGAAAATGTAGATTTCTTTGATACCTTTTCATGATTCACACGAATAACTTCTATACGTGTACTTTTCTCTCTTGTTGCTATCCATGATTTAGTAGTACACAAATGGATGTTAAAATTGCTTTCTTAAATGGTGACTTAGAAGAAGAAATTTATATGGACCAACCTGAAGGTTTTGTTGTCCCAGGTCAAGAAAATAAAGTTTGTAAACTAGATAAATCACTATATGGTATAAAAAAAGCACTTTAGCAATGGCATGAAAATTTTGATAATCTAGTTATCTCACATGGATTCAAAATAAATGAAAGTGACAAATGCATTTATTATAAATCAGAAAATGACATTTGCACTATTATATGTTTATATGTGGATAGCATGCTTATTTTTGGGCCAAATATTCATGTTGTGAATAATGTGAAAACTTTGTTATATGCTAACTTTGATATGAAAGATCTCATAAAAGCGAGTGTCATCCTTGGTATAAAAATTAATAGGTCTGAAAAGGGACTTTCCCTAGATCAATCTCATTATATTGAGAAGATCTTAAAGAAATATAATTACTTCAACTGAAAACCTGCATGTACTCCCTATGATCCTAGTGCAAAGTTGTTCAAGAACACTATAAATGATGTTAGACAAACTGAGTATACGAGCATCATTGGTAGCTTACGTTATGGTACTGACTGCACTAGACAAGACATAGCTTATGTTGAAAGAATACTATGTAGGTTTACTAGTAGACCTAGTATAGAGCATTGAAATTCTATTAAACGGGTCATGAGATACCTTAAGAGAAATATGAACCTTATATTACATTATAAAAATTTTCCAGTTTTTCTAGAGGGATACAACAATGTTGATTGAAACACTATATTAGAAGACTACAAAGTAACTAGCAACTATATATTTAGCATTACTGGTGGAGTTGTTTCTTGGAAGTATAAGAAAAATACAATATTGGATCAATCTACGATGGAGCCTGAAATGATAGCACTAGCTACTACTAATGAAGAAGTAGGATGGTTAAGAAGTCTGTTAGCTGAGATCCTTTTATGGGAAAGACCGATATAAGATTTCCTGATCCACTATGATAGTACTATAGCTATTGCTAAGATTCAAAACCGTTATTACAATGGAAAGAGATGACAGATACGTCATAAGCATAGTACTGTTAGAGAAATTTTCTCTATAGGAGTTGTAAGAGTGGATAATATACATTCTGATGAAAATTTGGCTGACTCTTTGACGAAAGGATTAGAAAGAGAGAAGGTTTTCAAAACCTTGAAAAGAATTAGAGTGATGCCCTTAGAATGAAGAGTCACTCATAATGGTAACCCAACTTATAGATTAGAGATCCCAAGAAATAAGTTCAATGGGTAATAACAAGTAATGAAGTGATATGAGATGAATCATGCTATTATGAAGTCTCATTTTATATTGTTACAAGTATGAAGTCTTGAAGCAACATAGAAAGGTGAATTAATTATTAAACTCTTAATGAGTTCTATACTCTATGTGGAGTGGAGTACATAGCTACAAGAGTACTCTTAATAGACTCATCTATATGAATATAGAAGTATGGCTGCTTCCTATGAAAAGTTTGGGCAAAATTTACTAGAGCATTCACTATACTAGGATACATGTGAATGCTCATAAAACATGAGCTTTTTGAACTACACCTTGGAAAGATTATGTGTGTAATTTTATTAGAGATAGAGTTCAAAACTATGAGTTACTCTAGTATATTCTAAAGCATCAATACTATACAACGGTTCAAGTCGACACACACCTTTTTCTTATGAAAAATATTATACTTTTAATTGATGGGTTGCTCGATGAAAACTATTTTTATATAAAATTCAAGTGGGGGATTGTTGGAAATGTGAATTTTAATAAAAAAAAAATCATGCCAATTTGTGCCAAATCGTAGTCTCTTAAGTCTTATCTCACATTACTATTTTACATTAGTGTAGTGAAATTCTGAGACACAAAACAAAGATTCTGGGCTGTTTTATCCTAGGGACGATGAGATTGTATTTTCTTGCACAAGTTTGGATAGAGCCATGAAACATCTTAAAAAGAGTGACCTAGTTTGCGACTCAACCTAAGCAATTCATTTGAGTATATCGGTACGATTATTCTTACATTATTTTCACATACTTATTCCTACATTTATTAAAATATGCATGTCTAACTATAAATGATATGAGATTTTAGTATTTTTATTATGCTTATGAAATATAAAGTAGGTAATTTTAATAAAATGAATTAAGTTTCATTTCTTCATCAAGAGTTAAATAAAAGTTTGTTATAGAAAAGTAGTTTGACTCAATGTTTTTCACAACAAACAGGAGAGTTAGTTTTAGGATTTAATTATATGAATTTGATTTAGTATAATACTCTTGAATATTAGATATTTACTAGCTAAATATTATATAGAATCATGCTTTATTTTAAGAATATATAAAAGATTTATAATTGAAAAATATATTGAGCACATATTTTTCCTAATAAATTTAAAATTTGAAAGTTAGTTTTCAAATACTTAAATCATCAACCCAACTTTCACACATTTATGAAAGTTTAAGTTGTTGGCCTGATCGAAGGTGACAAGTTAAATGGTTTAGTAATTTCTTAAAAAATTAACATAAATTAATTGAATTTTTTTATTTGTTGGTTTGACCAATGGTGGAAAATTAAAGCTTAATTAATAAAGAAAATGATATCTACTTTAAGATATTTTTATACATAAAATAAAAAATTAGTAATCTTAATTCATATATTTTATTACTTAATTAATATTGAGCAAACATGATTAACAAACTAATATATCCCATAAATTCTCAATTGAATATAAAATGTCTATTTGTCAATTATTTTATTGAATCTATCTTTATTTTTATATCATTAGATTAGATTTCTCAAACCTAAACAATCGAGATAGAATATTTATGTTTTTAATTTTGTTTTTAAGAATTTTTTAAATTATTTAAAAATCACACAATTCCTCTTTAGACCGACCTTAGAAGTATACTTATCATTTTCTATAAGTGATTTATACACTTACAAGTAATTTATAAATATATAAAATTTGTACTCAAAGTTTTGGCATATCAATTTTTTGTCATCATTGGTGGGGATCTGGTAATAGCATCAAAAAGTAAGTACATTTTCTATCATCAAGCTTTTAACGCCGTTGTGGGGGAGGAATAGCATTTTTTAAATTTTAATTATCAAAATCTTAAAAACCTTTTGTGTTGTAAATATTATGATTTTTATTTAAAATTTTAAAATATCTAGGTTATCAACTAATTTTAGATATTCTAAATTTTAAATTTTGTAAAAAAAGATAGAGATTTTAATTTTAATTTTAATGTTCTTTTCTTTTCTTTATTTAATTATTTCATCAATTATTTTTATTTTATTTTAAACTTGAATTTTATTTTAACTTTATTTTAGTAAATTCTTTATTATTTATTTTCTTTACTTTAAGTTTATTAATTTTTTGTACTAAATTATTTCTTGCATAAATTATTTTATTTTAATAACATATGTATCATTGTATTATTTATTCTTTTAATTTCTACATGTTTAGTATATATGTGTACAAAAATGTAATGTTATATGTTGGTATATTTATTTTATCTTTTTATTTTCTACTTATAGGTGATTTTAATTTCTGTTTAAAAAAGTTTATTCGAGGTAGGAAGTCTGTATGGTACCCTCTAATACCGTATAAAAAAAATATAAATAAAACAAATAGACTATTAAGTTGGTTGAACTTTGAGGTCATACAACCTTTAGTTGAACAAATTTGTGAACCAAACCTTAACCCTCTACCTCATCCATCGTTTAGGGAAAAACAATGAAGGAATATGAAAGACCAGTAATTGGCACTGCTACAATATTAATCCAACTAGATGACGCTACTCAGAATTATGAATTGAGAAATAGAAACATTGATCTTTTCATATTACCTTGTTTTAATGGACTACCTAATGAAGACCCATTATCTTTCATTAGGGACTTCCACTCAAAGGTCCAACTAAGAATACAGTGTTTCCCCTACTCCATAAAGACAGAATCAAGGCATGGATAATGTCACTTCTTCCAAGTTCCTTAATCACCCTTGAGGATGTATACAATAAGTTTATGGGAAAATTATATTCTTATAAAAAATTAGAGATGAGAGAAAAGATTGATACTTGTTCTTAGATGCTGGGAGAACTTTTCCATAAAGCATGGATTGACACAACAATATAAACTCATTATGGATAATGCTACTAGAGTAGCGATTGGAGAAAGACTACCTTAGAGACTTACAATCTCTTTGAGATGTTGAGTGCTAATTCCTAACAGAAGAGCTACTAAGTGAATAGAGAGAGAGAGTACCAGAAATAGACTTCGATACTAAATTTCAAATGTAGCTTGCTCAACTAGCCAAGCAAGTTATGCTTCTCAAAACACATACCACAAAAAATAAAGAACAATGTAGCTTTGCAATGTTTTAGGATATTGTGTTGATGCCTATCTCTATTCATAAGAAGTTAGTGTTGGACATTTGTAGGTTAATGTATATAAGGGATACCAACTAAGACAAGGTACAATCCCAATTCTAATACCTATAATCTAGGGTGAAAGAATCATAATTTCTCCTAGAGGCAAAACAGCCCTTTACTTGCACAGAGCTCAAACCAATAGGACAAATAATTGCATTAATAAGTGCCCAAAATCCTCCCAACAAGCAAACTTTAGAGGATAACTTGAATGCATTCATTCAAGTTAGTAGACAACCAATCACAAACTAATCAAAGGTTGGATTCTATGGGGCTTCCATTAAAAAGGTGGAAGTATAAGTGGAGTAGCTAACTGAGCACTTGTAGAAGCAAGGCAAGGAATAATTGCCATGTCAAAAAGAAAATAGAATTCAATAATGTGAGGATATTGAGTTTGTAAAATGGTGAAATCCCCCAAGAAAATTCTCACTAAAAACAATAAATATAGTTCTGGATGAGAGGTAGCCCATTATTTTATTTTATTTTATTGTTTTAATTTAAGTGGAAAAAAATTTATGTGATTATTTTGATGTTATAATACTATATATATATATATATATATATATATATATATATATATATATATATATATATATAATAATAATAACAAAAAGGGATTAACCTAAAACTTATTGTGGAAAACTTTTGGTTTCGTGCCATGGCATGCTTTTATTTTGTGCTGTAGTATGGGAGTTTATGTTTCAATTTGGATTGAAGTTCAAACACTGTGCCACAATGTGCTTTTTACTATATTTCAGTATAAGTATAATTTCTACACTGAAAAACCTCCTCCAAGCAAGAACACACTTATTTTTTCTCAAAAACATCATAAACTCTAAACTTTATATCCCACCAAACAACTTAGTAGTCTCAAAATTCCCACATTTCTTCAAAAAATATTTCAAAATCTTTCACAAAAATCACTTTTCTAACTGTTTGCTACCCATTTAATAAAAACAATTTCAAAAACCATAAACAAAATTACGAAATCTTCATATTTAAAAAGAGGTGTTCTTCATTTTCTTCAATCCACAACAACACAAGTAAGTATTCATAAATTTTTAGAATTTAAGTCTTTAATTAAATTCTCTGAAATTTGTGAGTAATTTTGTGAATTTTTAAGAGATTGAAACCCTAATTAGGACAAAGAAGGGTAAAGAAAATATCGGTATAAAATTTATGTTGTTATCTGGATTGTCTATAGACCTTTTAATTTTTAGATATTGTTAAAATGGCACCAAAAATAAGTAGGATTAGTAAAGAAAAAGAGGCTTCAACTTCTAAAGAGTATGATAGGGCCAAGTTTTTGAGGTATGAGGCCAAAATACATTTTGAAAAAACTATTGAAATGAACAAAGTTTTATACCTAAGAATAGGATGGAGTTTGATGTTGGACTTAAGGGAATTACAAATTTCATAGCATTTCTAGGATGTAAAAGTTCATAAAAGAACCTGATGCTGCTATTGAATCCATTGTTTAAGAATTCTATAAGAATGTTCCTAATGTTGTTGACAATGTAGTAAAAGTACGGGATATACTAATCCTATTTGGGCTAGAGGTTATAAATGCTCATTATTATTTAGTAATTATTGGGCATGGTAAATATGAAAATTATTTTAAGTAATGTTAATTATACTATAGTAATTGAGACCTTAACTATACAAGGGGATGAATGGATATTTGTTGGTGCTAAACATAAAGGATTTGAAGGAAAGTATTTGGATAAGGTTATTCGTATTTGGCAATACATTTTGTGTTCAAGATTAATGCCCACCATGCATTACAATTATGTTCATAGAGATAGGGAAATTTTACTATATGCAATGTCATGCAAGATTCCTATGAATATAGGTAATATAATTCATCATAGGATAAATTTATATGCAAACAGTCATTTTTTGAGTTTCTTTTCCCCTAGTTAGTCACTACTTTATGTAAGAAAAGGGGGTCAACTCATAAAAAGGTGAGGTTATTTTACAACCTAGTGAATTATTGAACCTGATATACTTTGATGAACTAACTTTTGGTATAAAAATTGTTCCATAAAAAAGAAGAGTCATTCCTTCATTAAAATTTTCTTTGACATAGAAATTTCATATTTTTTGTGAAAGATTGAGCTATATAGAAGATTATCAGCAAGCTTATAGTGCCCCACAAGATGCATTTCTAAATCAATGGCATCATGATCAGGTGGATCATAACTGGTTAATGTATGAAATGAACCAGTTGTAAATAAGTCATCTTGGAGTACATACAAGCCATTTAGTAATATCTAAGTATAATCATTATGATTTGACGTTTATACCTTTAGTAAGATCATAACAACAACATAAAGAACAATGTCCGAACCACATGGAGTAAAAGCTCTAAATTTTTTTTTCTTTATGCTAATTATTTGGTTTTATTTTATTTCCTATCATGTGAAAATTATTTAGTTTTGTTAATTTTCTAATAGTTTGTTGAAATTTATGATAAGTACATAGTTTATCTGTGTAAATTTAAATATTTGGATTGATGGATGCACTTAAAATTCCATACCAACACTTGAAAAGGTTTAGTAAAACGGTAACTTTTCTATCCTTTACTCTTTATCTTTAATTTACAATTGTTACATTGAGAGCAATGTAAGTTCTGAGTTAGGAGTGGAAATAGTTATATTATAAAATTGAGATAATTTGAAATTTTTATTTTAACATAGGTTCACATTTTTACTTGTTTTTGTGCTTTCATTTATTTTTATTGGTTTTAGGAATTTTAGTTTAATTTTAATTTATTTCTTTTGCAAAATTATCATATCTTTTAGTTAATTTTAAGTGATTAAATCTTTGCACTGTTAGATTAATTTCAAAAACATATCCTAGAATAATGTAATAATTAGTTAGTTTTGTCATAATTTATATTTCATGATAAAATTTTGAAATTGCGATGAACTCAAAATTGATTCTTAGGAATCAAATAGTGGAGACTAACTTGTGAGAATATTTTAAGCCATTATATTCTCATTCTCAGTGATAATATTTTTTTACTCTTTTAAACACTCTTCTTATCAATTCTAAATTGCTATATGATATTTTTAGGTTTTTGCATTGAATGCTTTGATTTTTACATCTAATAAAGTGTCATATATTTATTTTTATTACTTATATTGATTAATTTAAATAGAAATTGAATTTATATATATTTATCTTCATTCAAGCATGACTTCTAAAAGAGATACATTATAGGGTTACCTAAGCCAATACAAAAGAAAAATCCAAAAACTAATTTCACTCACTATATTATACAAAATATACGTAAACTATACATGGGTCCTTTCTTAAAAAAAATAACATCTTTAAAAATAGAGAATGAAAAGTATAAACTAAATAATACGACCCAAAATATCCAACAAAGTTGTAAGAAATGGCTAAATACAAAAGAAATGATAGGAAATAAATCCCTAAGAGGTCATTACATTTTTTTATCTCTTATGGTATATAATTTGATGTTTTATTTGATAAATTTGTTTAATGCATGAAATAATATTTGATTTCTTTATAAATCCTTTCATTAAATTTATTTTATGAGATCAATATTATGCACAACTTTGAGACTTTATCCTTTAAATATATGTGAATTTATTAGTTCATTTTTTTACATAAACTCTATTCGCATATACCTTTGACTGAGTGTTTGAACCAATAGGGTCATTATTATTAAGAATATTGATAAGTCCTCAAAACCACTTAATATATCATGATTTTATGCATGTTTAATGATTATATAGATTTTTATTTACTTTTACTATCATTTTCACAAATCTATCTTTTTAGAATCACAGGTGTATTTTTTTATATTTTAAGTATTTTTGGTATTAAAATAAATTAACTTGAAGAATTATACTTGAAGAGCTCTGTTATAACTTTCAAAATTAAAAGAAAACATTCGTAGAACATTATATATGTTTCAAAATTGGAAAAAGAAATTACATGAAAATTAGGATTTCAAAGTGTAGTTTGAAGTGTGTCACGATGTGAAAACTTTATAAGTCATGGCATGAGGCTAAGGGAAAAGATCAAATGTGTCTCATATATGATGTGGCCCGTAGCATGAATACATTGTATGCCATGACATGAAAAGAGTGGATCATGCTCAAATTGTATATAGGTTGTGTATGTCGCAACATGAATAAAATGTATGCTACGACACTGAGTTAAGAGTTCCACTTTTTCTCCTTTCCTCACCCTAGAAATAGGACCATATTTCTATAGAAAAAAAATATTTTAGAATCCCATAGCTCTCTTAGTAGCAAATTTCTTAGCTTTTCTTAATTTTTCTTTTAGTAGTTTAAAGTTCTTCTCTGATTTAAGAGTCGAACAAATTTAGTTCATGTAATAGCTTTTAGTTTTAAGTCAATAAGCAGTGCAACAATTCTAAGAATTCATTTAAGGTATATTTAAATGTATTCTTTTCAAAATATTTCTGTATTTTTTTACATGTAACATGTTTAATTTATTGGTCATTCATTAAACTATGCATGTCTAGCTATAAATAGTGCGGGATATAAGTAATGTTATTATGCTTGTGAAATATTAAAGTAGGTATAAAATTTCATACCTTGAATTAAGTTTCATTTCTTCATTAAGATTTAAACAAAGTTTGTGAAAGAAAAATATAATTATGAACTATTTTTCATAATAATTAAGGAGTTAGATTTAGGATTTTATTATCTGAATTTGATTTATGATCAACTCTTAGATTTATGATTTGATTATTCCAATCTTTAAAAAACTCTATTTCAAATATTTTTATTAGAATCATTATTGGAAAATATATTAACAACATATTTTTCATTGTAGTTTTAAAATTTGAAAGTTATTTTCCAGATACTTAAATCGTAAACCTAACTTTGATAACTTAATGAAAGTCTAAAGTGTCATCCCGTCCAAAGGTGGTAATAAAATGGTTGTTAATTTCTTAAAAAAGAAGCATATTTTATTTAAATTTTAAATTTCCATCTTGACCGAAGGTGGCAAGTTAAAGTTTAATTCATAAAGAATTTGATCCTTACCTTTGCATATTTTCTTATTAAAAAAGATTCTATTAAAGTTTAATTCATAAAGAATTTGATCCCAACCTTAGCATATTTTCTTATTAAAAAGGAAGAATCAATAATCTTAATTCATATATTTAATATCTCACTTAATATTTAACAAGTATGATTAACTAACTAATATATCCCATAAATTTTCTTGATAAATATTTAATTACTTAAATTTTATTTAATATATATTTAATTTTATGTTATTAATTCAGAAACTTAACCCAAAATAATCATAAGCGGATGTTTAGGTTATTTAATTTCATTTTTAAAGAATTTGTTGAATGATTTTAAAATGGAAGTATACTTGTCATTTCCTATAAGTCATTTATGCACTTGCGAGCTATTTTATAAATTATAAAAAATTTGCAAGCTTAATTTTGGCACATCAAGTTTTTGTTGTAATTGCCAATTAAGCTGGTAATAGCACTGAGAACTAGTTAACCTTTGCAAGCATCAAGTTTTTAGTTTTATTATGTCATATGTAATATTATTATATTTCCTATTTTGCGAACATTATTTATAAATGTTAATTTTATAACTATTTGTTGAATTTGTGAGGAGTACATATCTATGTAATTTTAATATATTCGGATTAATGGATGCACATGCAGTTCTAGACCAAATCTATTTACTCTTTATCTTTGATTTATACTTGTTAGATTAAGGACAACGTAAATTTTAGGTTGGGGTTAAAAAAAGTTACATATTTTATAAATTATGTGCTGGAATTGAAATTTTATGCGCACATGTTTATATTTTTTAGATTTTTTTATTTACAATTTTTGTGTGGTTTTATTTATTTATTTACTGAATTAATTTTTTTTGCTTGTTTTTAATTTTCTTACAAAATTATAATGTCTTATAAAGTTAATTTTAAGAAAATGATAACGTCTTTGCATTAATTTCAAAAACATTTCATGGAGAAATGTGATAATTAATTAGTTTTTATTAAATTATTAATTCATGATAAAATTTTAAAATTGCAATAAACCCGAAATCGATGTTTATAAATGAAATAGAGGAGACTATCCTTGTTAGAATATATATTGAGCAATTATCTTCCCATTGTGAGTGATAATATTTTTCTACTCTTTAAACACTATTTTTATCAAATTCTAATTTTTAAATGCTCTCTATAGGTCTTTGTATTTAATGTTAGGATTTCTACATATAATAATGTGTCATATATTTATTTTTATTTTTTTAATTAAATAATTTAAGCTGAAATTGAAAGTATATGCATTTCTATTCATTCAATGAGTACTTCTAAAAAAGAGACATATATAAGGTTACCTAAATCAATAAAATAAAAAACCACAAATTAGCTACTCACCTATCATACAATATATGTACAATCTGTACATGGGTCTTTTCTCTTAAAAAAAGTATATCTCTACAAAAAGAGATAAATTAAAAATTAAAAAAGAGAGATAAATTGTATAAACTATATATTATGATCCATTATCCTTTATTGTTGTGAGAATTAGCTAAATACAAAAGAAAAAATATATACATAAAATAATTCTCTAAGAAGTCATTGCATTTTCTTCTTCTCCTAAAAGACATATTACTTGATATTTTATTTGATGAATTTGATTGATGTATGAAAATAATATGTAATTTTTTTTATAAATCCTTTCATTTGATTCCTTTCATGAGATCAATATGATGCACCATTTTGAGCTTTTTATTTTTTAAAGATACAAAAAATATTACTTCATTTCTATATGTAAACTCTTTCGCATATACCTTTGAATCGGTGCTTGAACCAATAGGATTAGTGTTATGAAGAGTATGCTTAGTGAGGATAGAGTCAAAGCTAATTAGAATTCTTTACTTTGAGATTGAGTGAATTTTATATTGATATATTTTTTTATTTGAATATGAAAATGATTCTAAAACTAATTATTATAATATATCTTGTATGTTTAAAATATTGAAATGATTTATGCTATAAAGTTTTATTGTAGACTTAAAAGAAATTTTAAAAGCATGTGAAGTTTTTTTTATTGTTTTATCTTTTTACTTTTTATAAATATTTTATTTGTTTATATGTTATTTATTTATTCTTTTTGTTCTATTTTTTATGTTTGTGTGTACCATAAATAAAAACCCTTAAGAGGCTTAAAATCATCCGCGAGGGAAACCTAGGGATTTAAAGGTTTGATGCATATGCAAAATGCAAGCATGTTAATCTATGAAAATAATTTAGGTATTTTAATTTCTAGTTTTTGTTTTTAGTTTTTCACCATTCTTATTAAGAGACTAACTAGCAAGAGGTTGGTTGGGGGGGTTGTGATAAGTGCTCAAAAATACTTAATATATCATGATTTTATGAATTTTTAATGATTATATAGATTTGTATTTACTTATTTTACTATTATTTTACAAAAATCTATCATTTCAAAATCATAGGTATATTTTTATGTTTTTTAGGTATTTCTTGTATTAAAATAAATCAACTTGAAGAATTATACTTGAACCACTCTATTACAACTTGGAAAATTAAAAGAAAACATTTGTAAAACATTACATATGTTAAAAATTTGGAAAAAAAAATACATGGAAAGTAGGGTTTAAAAGTTATGCAATTTTGAATTGTGCCACATTATAAAAACCTTGTAAGCTACGGCGCGAGGCCAAAGGAAATAATTAAATGTGCCTAGATATGATCCAGGTCGTAGCATGAAAGCATTGTGTGTCATAGAGCGAAAATAATGGATCATGCTAAAACCATATATAGGCTGTGTATGCTACGATGTGAATAAAATGTATGCCATGACGCCAAGTAAAAAGCCCATTTTTCCTACTTTCTTAAACTTATAAATAAAACTATATTTCTATTATAAAAATATATCCTAGAATCTCACATCTCTCTTAGTAGCTGATTTCTTACATTTTCTTAGTTTTTCTTATAGTAGTTTAAAGCTCTTCTCTTATTTGAGAATTGAAAAAATTTATTTCATGCAATAGCTTTTAGTTTTAATTAAATAAACAGTGTAATAATTCTGTCTAGATCTTTTCCACAAGTAATTTTTAGAATGCTATTGAGGTATATTTAAATGTATTCTTTTTAGAATATTTCTAAGTGTTATTTTACATGCTATATGTTTAATTTATTGATTATTTATTAAACTATGCAGCTTGTGAAATAATAAAGTAGGTAACATTTTTATAAAATGAATTAAGTTTTATGTTTTTATAAAGATTTAAATCAATTTTGTAAAAGAAAAATATATTGACAAAGTGTTTTTCATAATAAACAAGAGAGTTAGATTTAAGATTTAATTATTTGAATATGATTTAGAGTCAACTCTTCGATTTTGGATTTTATTATTTGAATCTTTAGAGAATTTTATTTCAAATATATTTATAAGAATCATTGGAAAATATATTGATGATATATTTTTTATAATAATTTTAAAATCTAAAAGTTAGTTTACAGATATTTAAATCATAAACCTAACATTGATACCTTGATGAGATTTTAAATTATCAACCTGATCGTAGGTGAAAATTAAAAGATTAATTAGTTTTTTAGAAAAGGAACATAATTTAATTAAAGTTTAAATTAGCAACTCTGAAGGTGGCAAACTAAGGTTTAATTAATAAAGAATTTGATCCCTGTCTTAGGATATTTTATTATTAAAAAGAAAGAATCAATAATCTTAATTCATATCTTTAATATCCTACTTAATATTGAACAAGCATGATTAACTAGCTTATATATCCCATAAATTCTCTACTACGTAGTAAATATTAATTGAATTTATCTTTATTTTTATGTTATTAGTTTAGAAACTTAACCCAAAATAATCGAGATAGAATATTTATGTTATTTAATTTTTTTTTCTAAAGAATATGTTGAATGATTTAAAAACCACATGATTCCTCTTTACACTGGCCTTGGAAGTATACTTATCATTTTCTATAAATGATTCCTATACTTGTGAGCTATTTTATAAATTATACAAAATTTGTACTCTTAATTTTGGTACATCAAGGTTTTGGTATAATTGCTAGGTAAACCAATAATAGCACTGAAAACTTATTCATTTTTTGCTACTATCAAGTATGCCTTGGGAGGTTAGAGTTGAAACAAATTCGGATTCTATACACGAATATTAGACAAATTTAATATTAATATATTTTTTATTTGAATATGAAAATGATTGTCAACTAATTATTATAGTGAACTATGAATGTTTAGAATATTAAAATGACTTATGTTATAGATTTTACTTGTAAACTTAGAAAAAATTTAAAAGCATGATAAGTTTTGTTATTATTTTTATTTTATTATCTTTTCCCTTTTTTTAACTTTCTTTTAAATTCTATTTTGTTTGTTTTTGTTATCAACTTTTATTTTTTGCATTTTTATTTTGATATTTATGGGTATTAACTCTGAAAATCCTCACAAGACTTAAACTCGTTCATTAGGGAAACCTAGGGGTTTAAAATGTTGTTGTATATACCAAATGCAACCGCATCAATCCATGCAAATGATTTAGGATAATTTAATTTAATTTTAGTTTTTGTTTTTGTTTTTCATCTTTCTCTTTAAGAGACTAGCAAGAAACTAGTCGGAGATTGTGATGAGTACTTAAAAAGCACTTAATATATCATGATTTTAATTACTTTAAATGAAAAAATATATTTTTAAATAAAAAATAGATTTCTATTGGCATATTTTTATTAGCTTTTAATACAAATCGATCTTTTTGGAATCAATGGTATGTTTTGTTATTTTTCAGGTATTTTAACTTCAAAATGATTTTATTAAATCAACACTTGAAGCATAGTACTTGAAAGCACATCATTACAACATCAAAGCTTAAAAGATTTATGTACATAAAGCTTACATATGATTCAACCCATTGAAAAAGGGGTGTAAAAGAAATAGGGGTTCTACTTGTCTAGAAAGACATCGATATGGAAATAATATGTGTTGTAGAGTAGGTGAGATGGATTGTGGCTAAAGTGTGTAAGGTATGTCTCATCTAGTGGCATGAAAATAATGTTGGCCACGACTTCTGACCATTTAATCCATTTTTTCCTCTCTTTTGCAACATTTTCTTAAGATATATATAGGACCCTTCCTTTATTGTAAAAACCATCCCTTATCCCTTTGATTCCACAACTTCTCTTTAAGTTGGTTTCTTAGTTTCTTTTAACCTTTTCTTTTCTTTTAGTAGTTTCAAAGTGCTTGTCTCAATTGATAGTTAAATATTGTTTATCTAGTCTCTTTAGTTTCAATTCAATAAAAAGTATTGGTAATTCTATGTGGAGGTTTTCCTGAACATAAATAATACTTAGATTCTGTAAGGATACAATTGAGGCATAATTTAAATGTACTTTCTTTTTCAAATTATCTTTATGTGTTATTTTACATGTTATGTTTAATTTATTGAAAATTTATTAAAATATGCATGTTTGGCTATAAATAATATAAGATATTAGTATTATTCTTATGCTTGTGAAACATAGAGTAGGTAAACATTTTAATAAAATGAATTAATTTTTTATTTCTTCATCAAGGTTTAAAGAAAATCTTGTTATAGAAAAGTAAATTGACTTGGTATTTTTCAAAGCATGAGAGTTAAATTTAGGATTTCATTATCTAAATCGGATTTAGTATAATACTCTTGGATATTAAATATTTACTATTTAAATCTTATATAGAGTCATGCTCTATTTTAAGGATTTCTATAAGATTTATTATTGAAAAATATATTAATGACATATTGTCCATAATAGATTTAAAATCTGAAAATTAGTTTTCAAATACTCAAATCTTTAACCTAATTTTGACACCTTGATGAAAGTTTAAGTTGCCGGCATAACCAAAGGTGGCAAGTTTAATGGTTTAGTGATTTCTTAATAAATGAACATAATTTAGTTAAATTTTAAATTTTCGTATTGACAAAAGGTGACAAGTTAAAGTTTAATTAATAAAAAAAATGATCTCTACATTAGGATATTTTCATACATAAGAGAAAGAATCAATAATTTTAATTCATATTTTTAATAACCTAATTAATATTGAGTAAATATGATTAATTAATTAATATATCTCATAAATTCTCTATTGAATATAAAATGTCTATTTGGCAATTGTGTTTTCTTGAATCTATCTTTTTTTAAGTCATTATATTAGATTTCTCAAACCCAAAAAATCATGATAATATGTTTAGGTTTTTAATTTTTTTTAAGAATTTGTTGAGTTATATATAAACCACATGTTTTCTCTTTAAACCAACCTTAGAAGTATATTTATCATTTACTTAAGGTAATTTGAGAACCTGGGAGTAATAAATAAATATATAAAATTTGTACACTAAGTTTTGGCACATCAAGTTTTTGGTACTATTGTTGGGTAACTAGTAATAGCATCAAAAACTTGTTAAATTTTGTATCAGGAATTAGCCCTTGTCTCTCACATTCTTTATTAATTACAGTATATTATAAATTATTAGAAATTTGAAGTAGAATTTTGGTAACTATCTTACCTCTTTGAAGGATTGTAACTTCCTTTGCTTGTTCTACTTGACTAGATAGCTATCCTTTTTCTTGCTTTTGCATTTATGTCGATAACTGTCAAACTTGAGCTTTATCCCTTTTTATTCAAGCCTCAAAGGAATCTAAGTGATGATTATTTACCTTCTAGTTATCCTTACTAACTTGAATGAAGGCATTCAAGTCCTCTTTTAAAAAGAGTATAGGCTTGATCTAGTGGGTAAATTTGTTGTACATTCGATCCTTGTATTGACGTTTGGATATATGTTAGGTTATTGTTTAGTTCCCATGAAAAGTTAGGGTGATTATAAGTGTTAGAATGATACCCTTGCATAAAAATCCATCAAGGTACCTACAATCATAGATAATAGAACAAACATTTGCACTATGCCTAAATGTACCACAAACTTCGCATAACTCTTGATTTGACCTTTTTGAGTAATGAAGGATAATTTTGGCATAAAGTACAACATATCAGGGATTGAGGTCGATCTCAACTTGGGTTGATCGTTGAGCTCGGGTTGTCCTTGAGTTCGGGCTATCTTATGGTAGGACATTTGGGGTGCTTCATCTTCCATCTCGGGTTGATAACTTGGCTTAGACGATTTGCGTGGGTCGGACATCAGGCCGATCCGAATGTCCACACCTTAAAAAGAAAGGTCCATGTGGATGCTTTTTGTGAAAATTGCTAGTGTTGCACTAATTTATGTACAAAAGCTTTAGTTTTATGTGATGTTGCTAAGGACATGGTTTTCTTGTCCATTGTAGATTTATCTAGAAGTGGGCCTTCTACTCTTTTTTCATGATTGGTTTGTCTTTCATTTCAACCAGTTGAAGGAGGATCTCAACCTTTTTTTTTATGGTCATTTGGAAAGGTATAAGAGAAAGAAGGTAGCATGTACGGAGGTTATCCGAATTGCTCAAATAACTCATAAATCACATATAGATAACTCAAATCCTAAATTAAAAATGGGTTTTGTGAAGATCAATACCGACACAAATTGGGACAAGGATTCAAAGAAATAAGATATAAGTGTTCTTATTAGATATCAATGAGGAAGTGTTCGATGTGCAAGAGCTTAAAGGCTTTCTCACATTGTTAATTCTCTTAGTGTTGAACTTTCAGCTCGATACTGGTTTTCAAAAAGTGATTATTGAAAGTGATTGTCTTTAAGCCATTGAGAAGATTAAGAGTACTAGCATTGATTCGTCTATCAAAGGTTTATTTGCTAGAGATGTAAACTAAATTTTGAGTTGTTGCTTTTAGTGATTGCTTAACGTAATCCACCATGTGGTGAAGTTGGAGAAGAAGTTTATTTAATTTAAGGAAAAATATGTCTGTTTTCAATTTTTTACATTGATTATAAATTTATCCGTTATAACCTTTGATCCGTGAAACATTTTATGTTCTCAATTTAATGGCTATGTTATAATTAAGAATTTTGATTAATTTCTTATTAAGAAATGACGCATGAATTAAAATTATATGTCAATTGTAAGTCTTAAATTAAAAAAAAATGTCACTTGTAAGTTTTCCCTAAATTTATTAAATAAATAGATTGAAATCTTTAGATGCAATAAGGAACATCATCTTGATGATAGTTTTTTAACGAATTCAAAGTTGGTGCAATGAAGTATGACGTGAGCTTGGAAAAAAAAAACAAAAAAAAAACCCATTGAAGCATCTATCCATTCAATCCCACTAATCCCCTTTCCCTTCTAGTCCAACACCGCAGGTTAAGATCCTCCTCTATTGCAATTCGGTAAGCTCCATTGCCGCTTTCACTAAGCCAATAGTCTACACAGTCGTCTCTTCCGCTCTCTTTCCGTTCGCCGTCCCCGTCTTGTGTAATATGTAAGATGCCGCTGTCAGACTGCGTTTGCGATTTCTCAAATTTGGGTTATTGGCTGTTCTTTTGAAATGATTTCTTTTTCGTATTCTAAAGATAAGTTTAGATTGAACACTCTCATTTTCGGTTAGATTAATTTTACGTTTGGGATATCGGCTTACAGTTCTTGATATCCTATTTGGTTTGCTTTTAGTTCTTGGTAATACTTGCTCTGTCGCATATTTAAGGTATTGATTTAATGGATTTAGTTTTGTTATTTATGCTTAGAATTGCTCACCTTTTATGATAGTCTGATATTAGCTTGTTTAGTGATCTGATACGATGCTTTTAGGTACCTTGAATCATTCAAAACTATTTTTATGAACTTTTGAATACATCTCAAGTTTTTTTTTTTTTTTTTTGTTGAAATCATAAAATAACTTAATGAATTTTTGAAAACTTGAAGTTTCTGAACTAAATTCCCTTTTCTTTTTCTTTTTTTAAAAAAAATTAAAGTCTCCTTTATTTTATTAAATAAACGAAACGTTATATAGGATTTGAACTTTAGTAGAGTGGAGAAGAATTATACCAACTGAACCACCAATCAATCCCACAAAATTTAATAAAATTAAAAGCTTAAGTGTTAGATATGGAATTACAACCTAAAATATTAAAATAAAATGAAAATACTGAGAAAAAAAGGGAGCAAAACCTATATCTCTAACATTTTGAGCGCTCATCAAATTTAATTAGAAAATTAATAGTAGGGATATTATAGTATTTTCATCGTCATTGTGGGAATGTTATATATGTACAGTGTTTATTTATCTATATTTAAATTGCCAATCCCGTAGGGTGGTAAATGTTTGATTTTTGTTAAAAAATATAGGTAGATACTGATAGATTTAGATTAAAATAACTTTTATGCTTATTTATAATAAAATTTGACGCTTTTAATAACACTTGATACTAATTAATCAAGGGCTACCTTTTTAATTTAGGCCTAGGGCCTCATACACTCTTGAGCCGATCGCGTAAGATGGCCTGCAAACATGTGGAGAGGTTCATGTTTGGTACCAAATATCTTAGGAGTAAGCGAAATGAAGCTTTGCACTTGAAAGCAATGCCATGTCACAGCTTGCAGGAATCTCATCGAGAGTTGGTACCTTCAGAATGGTATGAGAAGGAATTCCGGAAGTTAAGTAACTTGACCAACTTGTTGAAGAATGTGGATTTGATTGATGGAAGTCTTGTTGATCTCAGGGATGATTCATTGATCATCGATCAGCAAATTAAACAAAAAATGCTTACTTTCAAGTCTTTGGCCAGGGTCTTCCTTGGGTCCCCAAAAGCTCAGGAAGAACTAAGAAATGAGGTTATGGTCATTTCAGCAAGGAGAAACTGTAACCCATTTTTGCCTTTTAGTAAATCAAATGAAAGAGAACCTATGGTTGTGAGTTCACTCACCACAGTAAGCAACTTTCTGAACATTTCTGCCCAGCAAAGGAAATTGATAAGGGCCACAATTTGTCCTCAGGTTACACAGCACCACATTTTGACAGGAACACTTGAGGAGTTATTTTCCGGATTACAATCTCAATTGGCTTATTTAGATCATCATATCCCAAGCAAAAGGACCAAGATGGCTCAGCAAATAGTTTCTAGCTGCTCAAAGTTCTTGTCTGAGACAGTCACTAGCTGTGACTTTGACTCTACTTCCTGGATGCGGCTTGCACCTGCTAAAATGTCTAATTCTTCTTCACACAGATGGGAAGATGTCCTTGAGATGATCAATGATCTCATTGAATGTTTGAAAACTGAAGAACAATTAGCAACAAATGTGGCTAAACTTGTGGCAATGAAAGAAGGGTTTTCTCAGATTAAGGATGTGTTGATTGATAGAAGTATTGGATACAAAGAAGTACGACATCAAGAAATTCTAGTCAAGAAAAAGCTTTCAAAAACATTAGGTCATCCATCCAAATGCCTGTTCACACTTTTGTTATATTACCTCTATGGATATGTTAGAGATATGCATGTGGACATATGCGGTGGGATATATGCCAATGAAGGTCAAGGTAGGATTTGTTTGTGCATGGGAAGGATTGTGACGTCGGATGAAGAAAAGATGATCTGGAGTGGTGTGAAGCAGTTGGAAAGGGTTCTTGGGCTTTTCAAGTTTGTATGGGAGATAGCGGGTCTAGAAGGAGTCTTGAGTCTGCAAGGTCATATATGGTGTATTGGTGCCAAGGCTAGAACACTTCAATATAGAGGAAATATGTTCTTCGTGCATGGGATCAGTGTTTGACAAACATTTGGTAAAATATTTGGTTAAATTTTCAAAGCAATTGTAGTGATCAATTAGTGGGTGAACACGCTATGGACGTCAGATTTATATATATTTTATTGGATAAAATAAAGGAGCAATGTGCAAATTACTGATTAAGTGAATGATATCTCTTGCTTTATGTTTAATACCATTCATCCATAACTTTATGTACTAGTTATGCTCTAAACAACTTACTGCAGTCATAAATATTTGACTAAAATTGAGAAATTCTTGGCATGAGAAAATAAGGTGCATAAAATAAGAAAGATTACAAGGGCTCTTTGTTGCAAAGCAGTAGACGATTAGACAATTTTGAGAACATATTTGGGTTTTCCCCTCGGGTGGGAAATTAATTAATTCATGGGCATGACTTCATAGGTTTTCTCAAGACACCAAAACTCAATACACTTCCTTAACAAAAAATAAGGCTACCACCTCTTTGTTAGTTACACATATTCAATTGCATATAACTTCAAACTTAAAAGATATGAAGAGCAGACCAATAAAATTTTGAAGGTCCTCATCCCAGTGGCTCACTACATGCTCGCATAAAATAAGTTATAAGATAAGTTTTGAGTGATGTCTTCATATTCAAATTCAAACAAAACACATACTAGAATCACCCTTATTTGAAGGGTTAATGCAAACCTTATTCAGATAGCATGGTTGGAGAACTAGCTTGAAGAAAATTATAAATTTTATCATTTTGATGTTGACATTCACATGTACAAAACACAATGCATGCATTTTATTTTATGTTTTTGATTGTTTTTTGTAAGGTTGGTTATTAGTAGTTCGGTATCACTTAGGATATAATTTCGTGTTTTCTTATTACACACTTATTTTCTTAGATTATGTATAGCTTGTACTGTTGCGTATTGTTGTCCTGTTGGGAACTTTATTTGTTAGTTGTGTTATTATGTTGGGAACTTAGCATTTGAATTTCTTGCTCATCAATGTTCTCACCTTTGGCTCACCACCCCTCCCTATCGTGGGCCAACGAATTACCTCGATGAGGCATATTTTTTACCCTTACCACTATGATCACTGAGTGGTCAGCAAGGAGCCAGAGACTTCAAATTTTTCTAAGACCCAAGTATTTGTAATTAAGTATTAAAATTTCATGAAATGAATTTTTAATAATATTAAGATTAGGAAATTTCATGTAAAAATAAGATTTATTACGAAACTTTTGAACTTTTCCAATCTTGCTCGCTTGGAGCACGCTACCCCTCCTCTGTAAATGGGTAGTGAGGCGTGGCGAGAATGGTGCGAGATATTTTTTATAGTATTGTCGAGGGCTTTTCATAACCTTGATATGGTGCTTGATGCGCCATCGGCAATGATAACCCCCAAGCACCAATTTTGGCTATAAAAAGGCTGCATGGACAACCATTCCCACACCAAAAATTTCCAAAAGTAATCTTCTAAGTGGTTGAATCATGGATATAACATCCAGACATTTGAGTTAAAAAGAGTAAAGTGTCAGGACTATAAATTATTAGCTCTTATTTTGATAAGCTCGATAATGTAATATTCTTCCTTTAAGCGTTGATTTTTACAATAAGTAATTTAGTATAGAATATTACTAATCCTTGAAAAAGAATAAATTGTCTTAGCATCTACTAAGAAGGAAAATGAGTTAGTGATATAATTAGGAGTGTGGACGGGCATATTTTTAGGTAGGGAAAATTACTCACCTTTTTCTTCATGCGTTATTTTTATAAATTGGCATGCATATTCATATGTTTAAAATTGTGAAAAATCAATGCCATGTTAACTAATTTTATGGAAGCATATGTACATTTTTATTATATAACATATAATGTGTACTTTTATATTGTTACAAATGATTTTACGATATATGATGTCATATTTAAAATGTACATGGTATTTGGGATTTTATGCATGCATCATGAGATTGTTTTTCGTGTAGAGTATTACCTGTGTTAGTCTTCAATGTTTGGTACTTTGGGGGATGCTGGTTGTAATAGATGAATTTTAATCACACCATAGGTATGCATCTCAAAGTTTGTTTGTACATTAAGTCTTAGAGTATGACATCACATAGGCCTTGGAGGTTGATCCCCCTTATATGTCTTAGAGTTGACTGCTCATGTATCTCGAAGTTGACTAATACATGTGCCATATGTATCACAGAGTTGACCAATACATGTGCCTTATGTATCTCAGAGTATGATTGTATATTTGATCTCGGAGTGAGATGGAAGAGTAATACTCAAGCAAGGCATTCGAATTGTTCAACTCCCCTAATAAATGCGTGTCAATTGATTGGAGAGAGAATTTTGGGTCTCTATATAAGGATGTTTCTGGCTTGATCTCTATCTTATCATTTCCTACACATCAAACAAAAATTAGGAGAAAAAAATTTTCAGTTTGATGGTAAGAAACCTAGCTCGGCACGTAGATTACTTGATCGAGTTGTAAAGTGAAAAATTCTTCATGTCTAACGTATTTATACTTTCTTCTAGTCAAATTTGACCCTAGGTAATCTATTCTTCTCATGCATTACCCTTTTTTATGCTTTTTGCTATTTTTGTAGAGACCATGCACAAAGAAGATACCTCAGGCTCTGCCTCTTGGGATAGCCCACAATATCCTAACTTCTTGGATCAGGCAGAGAGTGATAGCATGGGGTCCTCAAACGAGATGACCTCTTCAAGGGAAAAGGGTCCTTCCCAGCCATAGCCTTCCACCTCCACCTCTCATCCATATGTCATACCAACTATTAGGTTGAATGTGCCTCAGACACAGATATTAGTCATTAGATCATGAAGGAAGAAAATAAGGAATCTAGGGACTGGGGAACCTACAGGCCGTACCAATGGTTGGTTGGCCAAGGTCAAGAATAGTGGTATGTCACCTCAAGGCAAGGAGAGGTTGATGAGGACCTACAACATCCCTGTCTTGGTTCAAATAATGATTCCAATGTCTGGGTCTTGTGATAATAATCCACCCTCAACTAGGTGGACGGTATTTCATGAGAAGGCTTTGTGGTTGGGGGCCAAGTTTCCTCTGTACCCTTTCATAAGAAGTTTTTTGGCCAAGATTCGAATCACGCTAAATTAGTTAATGCCTAATGATCTTATGCTCAAATCGAAGCCTTTGAATGTCTTTAAGCCTTTATCCATGTCCTAGGAACAATGTACTTCACCACCTCACAGCTTAGGTCCTCAAGATCTTGACCACCTTGTAAGGGATTCAAGGAAAGTGAAGGGTGTTGTGAACAATCTTACCACTAACATGGATGGGGTTGCTCTATATCGAGGTATAGAACTAGAGCAACTCAACTACTATGTGGGCAACCTTTCTTTGATAGAGCATGAGAAGAAACTCGAGGCCATTTGTAAGGACACAACCTATGAGGTTATGATCAGGCACCTCATGTACTAGGTGTGTTAATCTTACCTTGCTTCTTATGTATACATGTTTGACCTCATGCTATCTTTTTTCAATTGCAACTACTATATGGGTTTGGCAAGGCTCAAAGTGTGGGGTTTTTGAAGCATAAAATGGCACAAGAAAAAGAATTCCATGCCTCAACTCAGGCCAAGTACGTTGTGTTGCTGGCAAAGGCCAATAAGTGGGAAGGTGAGGCCATAAATAAGGAGGAAAAACTATCTTAGGCCATTATCGAAGAGGCCTAGAGGAAGATCGAGGCCGAGATTGAGACATGTAACCTCAAGTTGGCTTATGGCCAAACAGCTCACCTCAAGCGTTGAGATAGGGTATGAGTTGGCCATGAACTCCTTCAAAATGGAGGCTAGAAAGAGGGACCTAGGGGAGTACTACTATCAGATCTTGGATATCACGATCACTCCCTGGTACATACCTACCCTATCTCAAGAGAGGGGCGATGAAGAGGACTTAGACTCTGGTGAGAGTGGTGATTAGCTTGAGGTGACAGGCACATAAGGTAAGGTCGATAAGCACTCATCTTTTATGGCTCAAGCTTCCTCATGAAATAGATCTTAGGCCCTCATATGCTTTTTCCATTTTCTTGAGCTCGACGCCACTTCTATTTATGTGGTTGTGAGCTCAACCTTATGAAATTTTAAATTTTATCAATGAAATAATTGTGTATTTATATCACTTGCATTCTTTACTTATGAAGTTGACAGACCTACCTATTTTTGGGACATGTGTCACCAAACTTTTTCTAAGCACCATCCCCTATAAAAGGGGGTTAGGGACACTTGTTCAATTCAGACAATATTATTGAAATAATTGCCAACTCCTTCTCCGTCTTTATTGCTCAAACCTTATGTATTCTAATCGGACAAACATGCATTCAGTTTGGCTTTGAAATTGGAAAATGGTAGACTCGAGACTAAGGTAAAAGAATTGAAAATTGACGTGTCCAAACTCAACGATAACTTAAAACTTTATGATGAGGCTAATGAGTTCTTAAAAACATTAAAATTACCATGATTTAATGAACTTTAATTAATTAAAAAGATTTATATTTATATCATTTTACCATATTTTTATATAAAATTTTCTTTTTTAGAATCATGGGTATTTTTATTGTTTCCTAGGTATTTTTGCTTCAAAAATAAATTAAAGACTCAAAGAATAATATTGGAGGCAATACATCACAAATATTTTGAGAAAAGAATGAGAAAAAGTAAAAAAAATGGAAAAATGGACAAAATTGCCCGTATTCGTGCCATACCGCGTCGATCAACGTAGGTAGCCATATCGCACCATGCCGAGCAATATGCCCAACCGTGCCGTATCCCGTTGAAGTCTACGATCAACCACCCGCATCACACTAAAATTTTGAGCACATCTGTGCCCATTCGCTTGGCATCACATCGAACTTGTGCACTCATTTGCGCCCATCTACGCCCAGCCGCACCACATCATGCAAAATTCGCATGCGTGCCATTGCCTGCGTCAGCACCCATCCATTCTACATCAGTGCCTACATCAACACATGTTCCCACTTTTTTACCCTTTTCCTCACCTATAAATACCCCATCTTCCCCATTATACAAAACACACCTCAAGAAATAAGTTTCTTAGCTCTTTTTCCCTCTAGCTTTCTCTCTCTAGAAAGTTTTCTTAGCTTCTTAGTTTTTATTTTTAAAGTTCTTTTCTTTTTGAGAAGAACTAGCTATGTTTTTGTATATTTCTAGCTTTTTATTCAATAAACAGAAAGGTAAATCCATTTGGAGGTTTTCCATAAACGGAATTAACATCAAGATTTTATAAGGATTTTTATTCTTTACAGTTATTTTTATGTTTTATTCTTATATGTTATATTTAATTTGTATGTGATTAAATTTAACATGGCTAGCTATTTGTAAATATGATATAATAATAGTATTATTATGCTTGCGAAATATTAAATAGGTAAAAATCTCTATAAAATGAATTGATTTTGTTTTTATTCAAGATTTTATATTAAGAATGTTAGAGCGAAATATATTATTTTTCATTACAAACTTAAATCTGAAAATTAGATTTTTAGGTTTAATTATCTGGTGTGATTTAGAGTAGTGCTATTTTATTTGTTGGTACAATCGCCCGGTAGTTAGAGTGCAGTTCTATTTCAAAAGTTTTTATAAGAACTATTATTCAAAAATGTATACTTATTTTCAGTAATGATTTTAAAACTTGAAAGTTAGTACTTAGATAATTAAATTCTTAGGTTTAATTTAGACACCTTGAATAAAGTTTAAACTATCTAACCCCACCAAAAGTGGCATTTAAATGGTTCATTTTCAATCTCTTAAAAAGGAATTAATTTAATTAACCAAATTAGTTATCGATCATACCCATAGGTGTTAATTGATTTGTTTAATTGACAAAGAATATTTAACCTCACAAAAGGTGGTATTCATATAAAAAAGAGAGAATCAATAAATATCAATCTATATCTTTAATAATCTAAATAATATGAGCAAACATAATCAACTTAGCTATTATATCCATAAATACTCTACTGTTATAAATGATAAAATTTTAGGCAACTTTACACGTGAGAGTAAAAATTTGACTCTCTCCATTAAAGTTATGTTCATCCTCTCAGCTAAGCCATTCAACTACGGTGTCTTTGGAGGTGTCATCTGATTCTGAATACCATGCTTTTTGAAGTAAGCATGGAAAGGTCCTGTGTATTCTCCGCCATTGTCTGTTCGGATGCACTTCAACTTCTTCCCAATCTGTCTTTCAACTAAGGCATGAAATTTTTTGAAGACATCTAACACCTGATCCTTTGTCTTCAGAAGATATACCCACGTCTTCCTTGAGTGATCAGCAATGAAAGTCACAAAGTATTGAGCAGCACCAAGTGACTTTGGCATTGGTCCACACAAATCTGAATGAATCAGATCTAAAATATTATTCATTTTGGAAGGAGGGGAACTCTTGAAAGCAACTTTGTTTTGTTTTCCTCCTAGAAAATCAACACATTTTCCAAATGTACTTCATCCATTTCAGGCAGTATCTTTTTCTTGGCTAGACTTGTCATACATCTTTCACCCATGTGACTGAGTCTTCTATTCCATAATTTAGCTGCTATGTCTTTCTCCATAGCATTTACTGTGTCGGTAAAGAGCTTAGCTTGCATTTTATACAAAGTTGTATGCTTCTTACCTCTAGCCACTACTAAGGAGCCTTTTGTAAGTTTTCATTTCTCATAATTGAAAGAGCTGCAATATCTTTCATTTGCAAGTTTGCGTACAAAGATCAAATTTAGGCCCATATCTGGAATATGCATGACATCCTTCAGAAATAGTCTGGTTCCATTCTCTGTTTCCAAGTAAACACCTCCTCTACCAAAAACCTTTGACAGGCCTTCATTTCTCATTCTAACAACACCAAAACTTCCAGGTGTGTATGATGAGAAAAATTCTCTATGTGATGTAGCTTGGATTGTAGCACCACCATCAATCACCCAGTTGGTCTCGTGTGATGCAAGATTGAAAAAATATTCATCATAAACGATATTGAACTCGTCTATGGTATTTGTTTGTTCATCATCACTACTATCATCTTTCTTCATTGCTTTGCCTTTTTTCGTTTCCTGTTCTTTCTTGAACACCATGCAAAATTTCTTGATGTGACCTTTCCTCTTACGGTGATGGCATTCAACATTGAAAAATTTGTTTGATTTGCCTCTTTTCTTCCTTCTGGGTTTTTTTCTCTGTATTGTCTCCTTCCTCTAGACTCTATGATAAGGGCTTATGCTTCTGAATCTCTCTCCTTGTTCTATTTCTCATATGACAACATGGCTTCTACAACAACTTCAAACTCCATCTTGTCTTTTGCATAAGTCAGGGTAGTGATGCCAACAACATCATAACTTTGTCTTCATTGCCAAAACTCACATTAAATCTTGCTAAGTGAGAAAGCTTGTTGTTGAAATCACTAATGTGCTGTATCATGCTCACATTATCTTCCTTCTTCATCTGATATAGCTCCTTCCAAAAATAAAATTTATTGGCAAGGTTCTTTGACATGTACACGTTTTCTAGAGTCTTCCATGTTTCTTTAGCAGTCTTGCAATTTTTTTGATTCAATATTTTGCAATACATTGTCTTAGAGATTTAAAAGGATTGTACTAGCTACAATCTTATCTATTTCCTCCCACTGTTCCTCAGTGACGATTGTTGCCTTCTTTTCTTTCCCCAGCAATGCCTTATGGATCTTCTGTCGAATAAGAATATCCTTCATCTTTCTTTGCCATAAATAGAAATTTTTATTGCTATTAAATTGCTCAATATCTACCTTCTGGCTTGACTTTTTTTTCTCGTTGTGTTTTTTTTGGCAAATAAATACATCCTGGACCTAATAATTTTTTTCCTGATATGGCAGTCTATGTTGCAACCATAGAGCATATTAAGAATTTTACTAGACCAACTCTGATACCAATTATTAGGCACAACGGGTAAAAGTACAAAAAATTCAACAGAGTAAAATAATGACACTATCAATTTAACGTGGTTCACCTTTTAATTTGGGCTAAGTCCACGGGACAAACTCCAAAAAATATTTATTCTACTAATAAAATTAATGGTATAGAGTGAGAGGTAATACAATAAATTAAGATAAACCCAAAATAGTGTCACACAAGTGTTTCCCAAACTCACTATTTTGTCACTCTCCTTTTATAAAAATATCTTAATATTTTTCTAATATATTCTCTCTCACTCTCTTACACACACAACACTATTTTTCTTCAAAGGAAATTATTCCTTTACTTATCTTCTTTTGGTGTGTTGATGTATATCTAAGGCAAAGACGTTTCTTATTTATAGGCAAAATTGTCTATCCCTTATGTGGCCAATTTATGGCCATATAGTTAACCAAACTTTAGCCACAAAAATATTAGATGCATTTGTCAAATGTGATTGCACCTAACATTTATAATTGCACCTAATATTTGTGGTTGCACCTAATATTTTTATGATTGTACCTAATATTTGTGGTTATATCTAACATTTTTATTTTCTTCCTCTTCCACGTGGGAGGGACCTACAAGAAGAACAAGGCGCCTATCGATGATGCTTCTTACAAGGTAGTACTCTTTTTTTATTTGATTTTTATGTTATATGTAAATTTGAATTCTGGAAATGCATGTAATCGGTAGAATATCGTAGTGATTTGTTCTTTCCTTGTAATATGCATAGTTTCTATTCTACTTAGCATTTTATTTATTATTGATTGGTTATATATTTATTTGAATAATGGAATTGCATGTCATAAATGAAGTTTTTATTTTATATGAAAATTTGAATTCTGGAAATGCAGGTAATACATGATGCATGTTATTCTTTTTAATATGCACAGTTTCTGTTCTACTTTGCAGAATGTATTTATTTTTTGGTGCTATATGCCATTGTTTTGTATCATGTTTTATGTCAATTTGTATGTCATATGTAATAGTTACATTGTAGTGTGTCAGTAATGTTTACATTTAGATTTTAGTTTGAATTATATGTAATGTTTACACGTAACACTTACATTATCCTTTAAGTTGTTACTTGTACGTTGTTTTATATTGGGAATTCACTGATTGTTTTACAAATTGATTTACTTGGGCTCTTTTAATAATGTTCTCAACCTTGTGGTGTAGCATTTAACATGTCATAAGGGGAATGTCTTTTGTCGTGGTGGAAAGCACAGTATTGTTTTTTCCTTTTTGTTGTTTGATTGCCATAATCTTTCCCCTCAAGTTTCATGAACATTATGCTAGGAATGGTAAGGAGGACTAGGTTTTTTTTCCTCTTAAGCGTGTATGTACATTTCCTTTTTGTTGTGAGAACCTAGGTAATAATTCTTATTAACAACTGTATATTTCTTATTTTTATTCTATTGTGGGTACGGCAAAGCTGCTGCTCTAGGTTTTCATGCCTTAATGTGTTGGTTTTTTAATAAATGGTGATGTGCCTTTTCTCCCTCCTTACATTCAATTTAGCATTGTGTCATGCATTATTTTTATGGTTGATGGGTAGTTCTTCAATAAAATGTTTTTAGGATGTTACTTTAATTAAATCATTCAATACTCTTCATAAGGAGATGTCAAGGAATTGGTTCAACTATTACTTTTATAACTAGTGCATGGTAGTACAAATATAATCCTTAGGAATCTATGTTAAATCATTTTTAATCCCCTGGTCTTTCTTCTCTTTTCATGATCATTTGTATTTTGTCAAACTTGAAGCTTGTAGATTTACTATAAATTCATATGATATAGACTGTATTTGAGTTCTGATTTGATTTTATATTTATTATATATAAATCTTATGTTTTGAATGAATAAATCTTGTAGTTTTTAAGTTTTGTCTTGTATGTAACACTTGTTGAAAATCAACACCAACTCAATAAAGTACTTATTTTTCCCCCAATTGCAGCAATCATGCTAGCTTTTCGAGTTTTCACACTATTGATACTTTTCAAATAGAGTCTATAATTTTGAGGATGTCTGGCAATATTCTCCCTGGTTAGTCCTTCCATGTTCATTAGGTCAAGAGTCTTCATAGGAATAGCCTTTTGAAGGCCCAGATGATTTATAGCTATAACAAACTACCTTTCAGCCATTTCCAGCATCTTTTTCTCATGTTTTATCGGACTTCCAGTAAGACATTTTTCTATTGGGGTTCGGGTGTACATAGGTGAGGTTGAGAAAGTAACCAATGTCATACCATTGGTAACTCGGCGTGCCTGTGTCATGGGATACTGTAAACTGGCATTAGAATAATTTCCATAATCGTACTACCTCTCAATTTTTCCATCACATTGTTTCATTTTCATAGTTTCTGTGTAAACCCTACAAAGTTTAACTACAGCACTAATGAAAACCTGTGCAGCCCATAACAGTTTTGAATTATCTCAACCTCTAATTCTGAATCTCTGGTTAAGATTAGATGCTCCAGATTGAATTTCACAATGATGTGCATTGACACCTCTTCAACTGAGATAGAGTGTCTTGATGGGGCTGAGAAAGTACCAACGGCAAAGTTGAACAAGGTCCGAAGGAGTTGAAAAAATATATTTGAGTGCTCTTCTTCTTGAGAGTCTTTAGTATACATAAGAGACATCTTCAAGTGCTGCCCACACCATGAACTTACTTTGGTACCAAGAGTAGGAAATTGGGATTGTTAGATAGAAATGTTAGGCTCCACATTCTCTCATAACATGGATTGGAACCCTTGTAAGGAAATTTTCCATTCCTCAAACCGATACAGAGCTACCATCTATGGATTCCAAGAAACTTGATCTTTCTTCATTAATCTTTCAAACATTTTGTGCGCATACCTCGCATCTCCCCACTTCTCATACAATTTCACCAAGTTATTGGTCTCAAGAATAGAATACGACTCATATACATTATTGGTATGAATTTGATTTTCTAACCTCAAGTTTCGAAGACTTACAACTGCCTTCAGAGTGGCTGGGGAAACATCTTTTGGAGGAATACCCATGTGGGTCATTTGGGTATTAGGAATTATTAGAGGAGTGTGTTTGTAGAGCTTAATAGCCCTATAAAGCTTCCTCAGATGACTATATCTGGGTTCTCTAATTGACCCTTCATCAGCATGAATTGGCTTTGGTCATATGCAACGATGGCCAACAATGACTCACTTATCACAATAATGAATATTCTTTTCCTTCTTTGCTCGCGTGCCTCTCGATTGATCGACTAATCCATTGCTCTGATTATTTTCAAAAGGGTGGATAAAGTAGAGAGGGAGCAGACAAGGGGAAGCTAGTTACCTCCGTGTGTAAGGGCTATATGGCCAGATAATGGCCCAAATTTAAGCCCAATTTGTGGTAGTTTAGGTGAAGGAAGGGAGCTAGCTTCATGGTCCAGTTACTGAGGCCTAGGCGATGGAGACCTACGAGACTTCACCTTGGTGTCTGTATAAGCCATGTCTCATCTTTAGGTAACCCAGGGGAACGGTTCTCACAAAATTTGAGATTTATAGAGTCCAACCTCGCATATTCCATGGCCGTTGAGAAAGCATCTGAGGTGAAGGAATAAGGAATCAATGGGTCAAGCTTCAAATTTCTCGAAGGTCTCAAGTGACCGACTCCTCCCAATACTAAGGGAAAGAGTCAGTGGTGAGTTATGGATGGCCCGAAGAACTCTCATCTCGATCAGTATTGCTTGTAAGGTAGTGTTCATTCACTCGAAGTGTACTTATATCGTACTAAGGGGTCACATCCCTCATCGGAGGTCTGTGTGTTGGATCGGTTCCGATTGTCCATGGCTGGAACTGGCTCTGATACCATTGATAAGGTTGAATTTCAAAGAAATAAGGGGAAGAAGAAGAAGAGAAGCTGAGAAAGGTAATTGATATATATTTCTTTCCTTCCTTTGATGAATTCATGAGGCTTTATATATAGCCATACATGGATGGATTTCCTAAACAATATTCTTACTAATTCCTGACATTTCTAATGGAATTACAGTCCCTTTCGCACTACATTATTCTGTAGTCCCTTTTTGTGTGTTTCTTGCATCTATGTCGTCTTCGTCCCCCCTTTGCATCCATGTACGCCTACTGATGCATGCTGCTCTTTGTGGTCCTACGCCTAATGCTGTGCCTAGGTATTGCTAGTGGATGCAACTCATATCAGCTGGTCCCTCACCCTTTGCACTTGGGTTAACATAATTATAGTGTGAATAGCAATTCCAACGTAAATATCCCTTGGCCTATCTATATTGTTATGGTGGCTGGTGCATAAAGATATGACTGCATGGCTAGGTTGACACCTTTTAGAAACTGGTGAAAATTTTCGTTACTTTGGTTTAAAAACTGTTCTGTGTAGAGTTGTATAAACTTTGAGTGCAAAAACCAAAGAGAATATGATATATGTTGCTTCTGAAAGAAGAAAATGGATATTAAGACATAGAACTTGAAATCTCAATCCACCTAGAGTTATTAATTTTACTTAGTTTGATGACTTGTTCTATTTGATGTAAAGCTTACATCTTGAAAGTATTACAAAAGAATTACATCTTGTATTGTACTAATTACAACATCTTTGGCCAACATGGCATGCTTCTTCCTTCTTTGTATGAGAAAGTACACAAAACATCCTAGGACTCCACCTAGATTGCATGCTCCTGCTATAGAAAATCTGAAAATGAAACAAAGCATTCCAAAAACTTTCTGTCATACGTCATTATTACATTGAAAATAACAATATCATTATTAAAGTAAAATATCACCTACCGAGTTTAGGGACATTTGTAATTAGAAAAGTCAAAAATCAAACATCATGTTTGAAATGATGGAAAAACCTTGTATCAAAATAAACTTTGTATTTTGTATTGAAATAAATGTGAGATATAATATGATGATAAGTGTTATATAGCTCTTTAGTGAACAAATTAGAAAAGTCCCACATTGATTAGGAATGAAGATCACATTGATTAGGAATGAAGATAAGTGTTGGATTTGAGACTATAAATAAAGCCCTCCTTCACCATTTGTAAAACATCCCAAAATTTGTAAATCTTTCTCTCTTTTGTAAGGGTAATTGATTAGCTCATTTTTTCCCAATTAGTTGTAATTTGGAGTTCATCCATTTGGAGATAGTGGAAGTGGTGAATGACACCCGAGGACCTAGGTAACATTTATACCGAACCTCGTTAAATTTCTAGTGTTATTATTTTTCTGCTTTAATATTTCTGTTTCAATATCTGCTTTAGTTTATTTTAGCATTATATTTCCAATAGCATTATTTTGTCGGGTTAGTTTGAGTTCTATTCATTTAAATCATAAGTGAATAGTAACTACTTAGAATAGGGAAAATATACCCAATTTTTCCAACAATTGGTATCAAAACCAAAGGTTTCTACCTAGGCATTTTGTTTATATTCCATTTGTTTGCTCTTGGATTATAGTTTCTAGTTGTTGTAATTTGAAGAAATGGCGGAAGAAAAATTTCTTTCAAATAAAGGCCAATCATCCACGTTAAACAGAACTATGGTGATGAATGCAAGGTTCAAGGTGGAAAAGTTTGATGGAACTGGTCATTTTGGCATGTGGAAAGGCAAAGTTCTAGATGCTTTGTTTCAACAAGGTCTATACATCGCCATTGAAGAAGAGAAACTAGATGGAGCAGATGAAGCAGATGAAGTAGAGTGGAAAAATATCAACCGATTGGTATGTGGTACAATCCGTTCGTATCTCTCAAGAGAACAAAAGTATACATTCATAAAGGAGACATCCACAAGTAAGTTGTGGAAGGCAGAGAACAAGTTTATGAAGAAGATAGGATAGAATTGGCTCTATTTGAAGAAGAAGTTGTTTCGTTTTGAATACCTTTCAGGTACTACAATAAATGACCACATTACTGCTTTTAATTGATTAGTAGTAGATTTGTTAAATATGGATGAAACTTTTAAAGATGAAGATTTAGCCTTGATGTTGTTAGCTTCCTTTGCTGATGAGTTTGATCACCTTATTACGAGCATACTCATTGGGAAGGATAAATTGTCTTTTGAAGAAGTTTTCACTGCTTTGTATAGTTATGAAATTAGAAAGAAAGATAAAAAAGAAAGAAAGCAAGAATGAAGTAGTAGAGGCACTATCTGTAAGAGGATGTCCGCAAACACAACAGAAAGGAAGGAGAGGTAGATCTCTGTCAAAAGGAAGGCTTGGTAAAGATGAATGTGCCTTTTGTCATGAGAAAGGCCATTGGAGGAAAAATTGTCTGAAGTTGCAGAAGAAAGGAAAATTTGTGCAGTTTGATGCATGTGTAGCTGAAAGCAATTCAAATTCAAATTTTGCATTGGTTGGTTCATCAATAGCATCCCATCCTGGTGATTGAATTTTTGATTCAGCGTGTACTTTTCATATGTCTCCTAACAAAGAGTGGTTCTTTAACTTTGAAGAACTAGAAGGTGGAGTTGTTTTCAGGGGTAATGATTATCCATACAAAGTTTTGGGGATTGATACAATTCATTTGAAGAATTAATATGGTTCAACCAGGGTCTTGACGGATATTCATTATGTTCCAGATATGAAGAAGAATCTCATTGTTGTGGGAGTCTTAGAATCAAAAGGCTTCACTGTGACCATAAAAAATGGGGCATTTAAGGTTTGGAGCACTTGTGGTAATGAAAGGTGTTCAAAAGAATAACTTGTACTACTACCTTGGTAGTACGGTTATTGGGACAACATCAGTAGCAGTTTTAGAGGAAGAAATAGATTTAGAAACTACCAAGCTGTGGCATATGCGTTTGGGACATGCTGGTGAACGTAGTGTATTAGGGAAGCAAAAAGGAGTAAGCTTTGGCACTGCTCTCCATAATACAAAGGGCATTTTGGATTACTTCCATACTGATGTATGGGGCCAACAAGAACTCCATCCATAAGAGGCAAACATTATTATGTCACTTTCGTTGATGACTTCTCCAGAAGAGTTTGGGTGTATCTCATGAAGAAGAAGGATGAAGTGTTGGGAATTTTTCTCAAGTGGAAGAAGATGATCAAGACTCAGACTATTAAAAAGATCAAATGTTTGAGGTTTGATAATAGCATTGAGTACACAAATGACCCATTAATGAAAGTTTGTGAAGAAGAATGGATAGTGCGACACTTCACTATTCGAAAAACACCACAATAGATCAGAGTTGTAGAACATATGAACTGGACTTTGCTGGAGAAGGTTCGGTGTATGTTGTCAAATGCTAGTTTAGGCAAGCAGTATTGGGTTCAGGTTGTGACATATGCATGTCATCTCGTCAACCGTCTACCATCATCTGCTCTTGAAGGAAAAACGCCTATGGAGGTATGGTCTGGAAAACCTGCTAGAGATTACGATTTCTTACAAGTGTTTGGTTCAATTGCATACTACCATGTAATGGAATCAAAGTTGGACCCAAGAGCCAAGAAAACCATTTTTTTGGGGATCCCTTTTGGTTCTAAGGGATATCGATTATGGTGCCTTGAAATGAAAAAAGGTAATCTTTAGTAGAGATGTTACCTTTGATGAATATGCCTTGTTGATAAAGGTAACTAAGAAGATTGATGGCACTTTAGAGTAGGTGGAGCAAACTCTAACGCAAGTGGAGTTTGAAAGCAGAATTATTAATCCAATTAGTGAAGATAAGATAGAAGTTGATCCTCCATTGATAGAACTTGATCCTTCATTGATAGAAGATGAATCAGATGAAGAGGTTTTAACCCAAGAACCTCCACAACAACAAGAAGAAAATACAATTGATAGGCAACGACGACAAAATGTCAAGGTGCCTGCTAGATACAAGGATTTTGAAGACCTACCTGCTCAGTTTAAGAATACGGTGGCCTATGCACTTTCAGTTGTGCATGATGATGTTCCTTCCATATATAAAGAAGAAATTAGAAGCCTTGAAGTTGAAAGATGGAAGGAAACCATGGATGAAGAACTTCTGTCCCTTTAGAAGATCAAAACATGGAAGTTGACACAACTACCTAAGGGTAGGAAGGTAATTGGCTGCAAATGGGTGTATGCAAAGAAAGAGGGATTTCCTAACAAAGATGGTATTCGCTACAAGGCAAGGTTGGTGGTTAAAGGCTATGCTCAGAAGGAGGGAATTGATTATAATGAAGTATTTTCTTCAATTGTAAAACATTCCTCCATTAGAATTTTGTTGGCCTTGATAGCACAGTTTGATTTGGAACTAGTTCAACTTGTTGTGAAAATCACGTTTCTACACGGTGACTTAGAAGAGGAAATCTATATGTCTCAGCTAGAAGGGTTTAATGTTGCTGGTAAAGAGAATTGGGTTTGTAAGCTTAGCAAATCATTATATGGATTGAAGCAATCTCCAAGGTAGTGGTACAAATGATTTGATTAGTTTATGTTGTAGCAGAATTACACATGATCATTGTGTGTATTTTCGCAAGCTACAAGATGAGTCTTTCATCTATCTCCTATTATATGTCGATGATATGTTGATTGCATCGAAGAGCCAAGAAGAAATTGAGAAGTTGAAGGCTAAACTAAGTTAGGAGTTTGAGATGAAAGATTTGGGAGAAGCCAAGAAGATTCTCGATATGGAGATAAGCATAGACAGGAAGAAGGGGAAGCTTAGTTTAACCCAGAGTCAATATTTGAAGAGGGTACTACAACGTTTTGGTATGAATGAACAAACAAAACCTGTAAGTACTATGCTAGTTCCTCAATTCAAGCTTAGTGCTCAATTATCTCCAAAGAATGATGCAGAACGAGAATATATGGCAAAGGTACCATATGCAAATGCAATTGGTAGCTTGATGTATGTAATGGTGTGTACAAGACCTGACATTTCACATGAGATTGGTGATGTAAGTAGGTACATGCATGATCCTGGTAAAGGACATTGGTAGGCTATGAAATGGATTCTACAGTATATTATAAATACTGTAGATGTTGGTTTAGTATTTTAGCAAGATAATACCATTGGTCAATGTGCAGTCGGATATTGTGATTTTGACTATGCAAGAGATTTAGATAAACGTCGGTCAACTACTGGTTATGTGTTTACTCTTGCTAGAGCACCAGTCAGTTGGAAGTCTACCTTATAGTCCACAGTTGCTTTGTCTACTACAGAGGCAGAGTATATGGTAGTTACAGAGGCTGTGAAGGAAGCTATTTGGTTACGAGGTTTGCTTGAAGACTTGGGAGTTGGTCAAAAACATATTAAGGTGTTTTGTGATAGTCAGAGTGCTATTCATTTAGCAAAGAACCAAGTCTACCATGCACATACAAAGCACATTGACATTCGTTATCATTTCGTGCGAGAGATTATTGAAGAAGGTGGAGTACTAGTTCAGAAGATCAGTATTATAGAGAATCCCACATATATGATGACTAAGGTGGTAACAACAATCAAGTTTAAACATTGTCTGGACTTGATTAACATCTTGCAAATCTGAATTGGCACTGGCATCGCTAATCTAGTGATTGAAGAAATCATTTAAGAATCACTAAGTCGCTAAGGTGGAGATTTGTTATATAGCTCCTTAGTGAGCAAATTATAAAAGTCCCACATTGGTTAGGAACGAAGATGTGTGTTGGATTTTGGGCTATAAAGAAAGTCCTCCTTCACCATTTGTAAAACATCCCAAAATTTGTAAATCTTTCTCTCTTTTGTAAGAGTAATTGATTAGCTCAATTTTGCCTAATTAGTTGTAATTTGGAGTTCATCCATTTGAAGATAGTGGGAGTGGTGAACGACGCTCGAGGATCTAGGTAACATTTATACCGAACCTCAATAAATTTTTGATGTTATTATTTTTCTACTATAATATCTTTGTTTCAATATCTGCTTTAGTTTATTTTAACATTATATTTCCAATAGCATTATTTTGTCGGGTTAATTTGAGTTCTATTCATTTAAATCATAAGTGAATAATAAGTACTTAAAATAGGAAAAATGTATCCGATTTTCCTAACAATAAGTAGAGTGAAATGGTATAATTTAAGATTAGTGGTATAATTTAATTTTAATGAGAGGGGTTAATTAGCTTGTTTTCCAAAGTTAATGATATAAGTAGTATCACCTGATTGTATTGGGATAGTGTATTGACAATGGCATTTATGCCACCGTTTGTGTTTTTTTCCCTATTTAATTTGTATGTATTAGTTATTCCTTAATTTGGCTTATTATACTGCGTGAGCATGTAATTGAGATTATTTATGCATACTGGTCCTATTTTATGATCTAATATAGCACGAATGAGAGTAAAATGTTTTATACACACCCATTTTAATTTTTTTCGATCTAAAACAATAAAATTAAAAATTATGTAATTGAGATTATTTACTATCAGCAAAAGTTAATTGCCAATTTTTCAATCGTTGGAGTATGAAAATAAGGTTCATAATAATACTTTTGCCAAGTTTTTTTCTTTTTTTGCTTTGTCTCTTTAGTCTTTTGAAATCACAAGTGAAGACTTTCTTTTGTTTATTGCTCTTCCAACTTTCGATTCTCTATTCTCCTTCTTTTCTTTTTTTATTGGTGGTAATACAAGCGTTTCTTTGATTGATTTTGGTATTACCCATTTCTCTTCATTTCTTAATGGAAAGATTGATGCTTCATGTGCAATCTTCAATGTGCTTCAGAGGAAATATTTTGAACGCTTTATATGTTGTCCTGCTTTCATAGTATACATGCTGCAATAGCATGACTACATGTTAGTTTTAATAACTGGAATTTCCCACTAGTACATGCATCAAGACTCAAGTCTACAATGTAACTTTTCCTGTTCTTTTTAACTTCTACAAGATGAGTTGATTTCAATGACTGCAAACTTCTATGCCTTTATTCTTCTTTTTGAAATTTTCTTCTCAACCCAATTGCTAGAATGCCCATTTTCAATAATGTTTTCCTTCTTTCTCAAAACCAATTCTATATGAGGGATCTTTGTGTGTTTTGGAACACACAGAAAATCGTGCAAGTATACACGGTCACAAGTAATAAAGATTTGTAAGTAGAGTATCGTTCCCACGGAGATTTGTTACTATAGTTTGTTGAGTACTAAAATTGTATCTCTCTGATTTTATCCAAAACAATCGATGATTAAGAAAAAGGTAAAAAGAAAATAAGAGAACTCTAGGATTGCAATTTTTCACCAAACTAATCCACTCAAATCATGTTATTTTCTTTTGATTTATATTTTTTAGTACATTTAATTTGTCAACCGAAAACTTCTTTTTTATTCATACATCTCTTCCGAGCTCCGTATAAACACACCTCGTTAAATTAATTCACTATATCTCTATTAAAATTAAATTTAATAAGATTCATTAAGTTCTAAGTTCTCAAATGGTCACACATACAATTAGGGTATATTCCTATCCTTCATCATACATGTCATTCTATTTATGAGCAATATACACAAAAATGCCTTTCTCAAGTTTATTTTTATGCCACAAATCGTTTTGATAAAATTCGTAAATAATCAAAAAGCATTAAGCACAAAATAGAATGAACAAATCGAACGTCTTATAAATCTTTCAAAAAATAATTAAAATCAAAGCTTCATAAATTCAGATCAAATGCAACCCTAGAAAAATTAAATTACTTCATTAAAATTAAAATAAAAATTACACCAGATGCTGAAAAATTAGAAGAAGAAAGAAAGGAAAATTAAAACATCACATACGAAAATATTTGGCACACGCAGAACACAACAAAAGCCAAAAAATGGCTTCTGCGTGTTCTGCAGTCCAGCCCCAAACACTACAAAAATTCTAAACTAAAACAAACTCCCTAACTCTATGATAATATCACCTATTTATAGCTAAAAAAAATATATCAAAAATATTAAAATATCATACACGCGTTAAAATTTGTATCGAAAATAAAACCCCGACATTCCCCTTAAAATCCGCGGTCACGCGAAAATCAAAAACTTATTTTAATTCACGCGCGACAAGGAGCTATTTCTGCATTTTTTTTAATCATTGTGCATGCCACGTGTCAGCATCTGATTCGCTGAAACAAATAGTGGGACACGTGGCCACATCTCATTCGTTGAAAGGAACGGGCGCACGCAGAAACTGAAGCACGGGATTGGGGCGCCGAGAAAGTGAGGCAACGGCTGGAACGAGGGCGAGATTCTGCGCTTTTGCGTTCACCGATATGTGCCACGCGTCCTCTTATGATTCGTTCAAGGGGAAATTGGGACACGTGGAAGACTTTAATTCGTTGGAAGAACGATTGCACGTGGTTCAGCCGCACAGAACAACACCCTTTGGCAGACGTGCGTCAGACACGTGGGTCCCACCCTGCACGCCGGCCTGCGCGGCAGGTGGGCCCCACTCGGCGTACCGAGCCGCGTGAAAAATTGAGACCTGCACCCACTCTCTTTGGTCGGGTGTGATAAGGACGCGCGAATCTCAGCCGTGTCTTATCTGATCGGACGGTCCACGATTCACGCGTGTAGATTGGCGCATAGATTCTTCTCACCACCGCAAAAAATTAAACTTTTATTAATTATATTTTCACCCACAAATATATTTCAAATTACATTTTAAACTTTCTTAAATTATAGTTAAGCCCTTTGCTAATTTTAAATTAAATTTTTAAACTTTAAATTATTATAATTAAGCCCAAATTTAATTTAAATTATATTTTTTGATTTTTATAAATTGTAATTAAGAACTATATTATTTGAAATTATATTTGTGGACAAAAAATATGAAATTAAGTACATTTTTGATACAAATTATTTAATTTTATTAAAAATGTATTTTTAATGCATAAAAGGAAAATATTAATTTATTTAACAAAAATTAACTAAATATTAAAAGAACATAGCAATTATCATTACTAAAATTGATGAAAATAACTATATAAAATACAGTTATCAATCTTATTTCTTATAGTAAGTGCTCGCCATACACGAAGTGTGTGCAACAAATACGCAAGTATATGTATCGCAACAAGTAATATAATGATAAGAAAAAATCGTTCCCACGGAAATTATTTTATTATAAACTAATTTTTAAAACTAAAAAATAAAAATCAATTTTTTTTGTGTTTTTATATTTCAAAGAAGCAAAATTAAAATAACTAAAAGTAAATAGCAATAATTGATTAAATCAGATATGATAACTAAAACGATTCGTGAGAAAATATCTAAAAATACTTAATCTCCTAGTTTTCTAAACATGCGAATCGTTAAAATCCCTCCAATATAATTATCAATTAATTACATGATTAATTAAATCTAACATAGCATGTATTCCTCTCTCAAGTAAACTACACACCATATAGTAATTAATTTAATCACACTCTCATGCCAATTAAATTGCATACTACTCATTAAGTTCATCAATTATGGATCACATACATAAGAATCATACATCTTTACCTAGAAACTATGCATGTTATTTAATCAAGACAAACAATTAAATAATTCTCTCAAATCTATTTAATTGCCTCTATAGATAAATTATTGGCCAAACAATTAATAGCATAAAAATCAGATTAAATAATATAATTAAATTAAATTTATAATTGGGGTAAAATATTAGATCATCACATGGTGAAAATTGGGTTCATAAGATCCCTAGATTAATAAATTAACTACACATAATTGTGTTCATAAAGCTCATATTTTTCATAAATAAAGACATAAAAATTGATAAAGAAAAGAGTAGAAGAAGAAATACAATCAATCTCTTGAATTGTAGTGTTAATCTTCTCTTGAATCTCCACCAAAATTGTGTCCCCTTTTGAATTTTTTTGTATTTTTCTCTCTTTTTAGCACCAAAAATTGATCAAATTTATGCTAATGATAGCCCCTTGGGGTTTGTAGGGTGATTATAGTCTTAAATATAGCCCAGGTTTGATTCAGACCATCACATCAGTGTCAGATCAAGGGTTGCGATCAAAAGAAGCAAAATTGACAATGCCTGCCAATAAGAGTGCGACGTGTGGCATAAGAAATTCACTGGGCGAATTAAAGAGTCACAACTAGTTGGGAGACTAGTCAGAGTCAATGCTTGCTGAGTTAGTGCCACACGGCGTCACATGATTTGCGGAAACGGATGGCGTGGCACACGGGTGGAACGCGAGGAGCAATGGCATGGCGACACGTGGTAGGGCAGGTTGACCAATCTCTGAACTTGGATGGAACGCCATCTCACACGCAGCATAACGTGATTCGTTGTCCCTACTTGTGTGGCTTACCTAGTTAGCTCCTATGCTTACGTAGTAGGCCATGTGGCAGTTCTTGAAAAATTCTAGAAAATACCAAAAAATTCCAAAAATTATATTCTCACCCTCTTTCACTAAATATTTTATATTTTAATATTTTTGGCCATAAAAATACTATTTATTGAATAAAACAAGTAAATATTTAGTAAAAAAGTGTGCTAATGACTATACTTTCATAGAGTTATCACACCCTCAAACTTAACTTTTTGTTTATCTTCATGTAAAGCCAAGTATAACTAAATAAAATAACAAGGGTAGGATATTCATATATATACTTCTATTAGTACATGCATATTTCAAAAAAACTACATCTCTCAAAATTCGTACAATCTTATGATAAGGAAGTTCACATATTCATCAATCAACGTTCCATCAATACAAGAATGTGCAAGGTTTTTGAAAAACTGATTTGTGTGTGTGCGCTGCACATGATATCATCCAATGCACTCCTAAAATCAACCTATATGAACATGCTAATTGTTGCGTGTTTTTCAACACACGAACTCGTGCAAGTATACACGGTCGCAAGTAATAACATTTATAAGTAAAGATCGATCCCACGGAGATTTGTTACTATAGTTTGTTGAGTACTAAAATTATTTCTCTCTGATTTTATCCAAAATAATCGTTTATATGGAAAAAAGGTAAAAAGAAAATAAAAGAACTCTAGGATTGCAATTCTTCACCAAACTAATCCACTCCAATCATATTGTTTTCTTTGGATTTATATTTTTTAGTACATTTTATTTGTCAACCGAAAACTTCTTTTTTTTTATTCATACATCTCTTCCGAGCTCCGTACAAACACACCTCGTTAAATTAATTCACTATATCTCTATGAGAATTAAATTCACCAAGATTCATTACGTTCTAAGTTTTCAAAGGCCACACATACAATTACGGTATATTCCTATCCTTCATCATACATGTCATTTTATCTACGAGCAATATACACAAAAATGCCTCTCTCAAGTTTATTTTTATGCCACAAATCGTTTTGATAAAATTCGTAAATAATCAAAAAGCATTAAGCGCAAGATAAAACGAACAAATCCAACGTCTTATAAACCTATCAAAAATAATTAAAATCAAAGCTTCATAAATTTGAATCAAATGCAACCCTAGAAAAATTAAATTACTTCATAAATTAAAAATAAAAATTACAACAGATGCAGAAAAATTAGAACAATAAGAAGGAAAATTAATACATCAAGAAATGAAAATATTTGGCACACGCAGAACACAACAAAAGCCAAAAAATGGCTTCTGCGTGTTCTGCTGTCCAAAACCGAACACTACAAAATTTCTAAACTACACAAAAACTCTTCTCCAACCAAAAAACTTTTTTACAACTAAAAACTATCTCCTATTTATAGCTAAAAAATACATCTAAAATATTACATTTTTATTTTATTTTTTTATCGAAAACGCGTAATTAATTTTTATCGAAAAAATAAAATCACGCGTATCGATTTTTGTATCGAAAAATATAAATTATTCTCACGCGTAGACAGGGCGCCGATTCTGCGTTCTTTTTAATTCAAAGTGCATGCCACGTGTCGCTTTCTGATTCGCGGAAACAATTAGTGGGACACGTGGCAGCATCTCATTCGTTGAAGCGGATGGGTGCACGCAGACTTTGTCGCACGGGATTGGGGCGCGCGCAACGGATGCAACGACTGGAGCGGGACGTGATCCAGCCGCGGTCGCGCATTGTAAATGGCCACGTGTCGGACTTTGATTAGCTTAAATATTATTGGGACACGTGGCGGTCGATTCCGTAAAAATGAAGATGCACGCCGCTTGTATGGACCGCGTCACACAGATTGCAACACGAGCGGCTCGGTGCGCGACGGCTTGGATGGGACGCGCTTCAATCTGGACCGTTGATCGATCCAACGGTCGGAGATCGGGTCGAGGAATCTGCGCGGCCGGCATGGGGCCCACTCGACGCCGCCTGCGCGACACGTGGGTCCCACCGACACGCCGAGCCGCGTGAAAGTTGATTAACGTCGCCACTCTCCTTATTCGACCTTGGTGAACACGCGCCAATCGATCCGTTGATCCTTTGATCGGACGGTCGAGATGAGCGATTGTAATCACGCGCGTTGACTTCATCTCCCCTGCGCGAAAACTAAACTTTTGTTAATTAGATTTTCACCCACAAATATATTTCAAATTACATTTTCAACTTTCTTAAATTACAGTTTAACCCTTTTCTAATTTTAAATTAAATTTTTAAACTTTTAATAATTATAATTAAGCCCAAATTTAATTTAAATTATATTTTCAATTCTTATAAATTGTAATTAAGCATTATATTATTTGAAATTATATTTGTGGACAAAAATATGAAATTAAGTACATTTTCGATACAAATTATACAATTTTATTAAAAATGTATTTTTTGCACATAAACGGAAAACATTAATTTATTTAACAAAAATTAAATGATTATTAAACGAACATAGCAATTATCATTACTAAAATTGGTAAAAATAACTGTATAAAATACAGTTATCAACACCCCCAAACTTAAGTTTTTGCTAGTCCTCGAGCAAAAGGAAGAAAATAAAACAAAGATAACTGCATTTAAAATAGTGATTTTCAAAATATTTCTTTTTAAACATTCCATATAACATAACTCAAAGAAATAAAAGAATTTTATCTAAGCATCAAAATCAATTTAAAAGCATATAACCTTTTTACAATGAACTTTTAAGTGTGTGTGTGTGAAGTCTTTTCAAATTTTATCACATGCAATCCGGATCAGTTTATACAAATATAAAATCAAACAAATTATCATGAAATCACAAATCTCATAAGTTTATTTTTCATTTCTCTCTCCACTAATGTAGACAAACACAAAACACCAAATCAATAGGACTTTATAAAGCTTGTAATGTATGGCTTAGGTAAAGGAAGGAATGAAGGACAATATTTAGCTTAAAACTTTTCCCGAGCATAACATTTCAGGATTGAAAAAGATAATTCTATCATCACAATAAATACTTCCCAATTTGGGATTTATCATCACATTATTCCTTTTTTTTTTTCTTTTTTTTAGACTCTGTTTTTTTTTTTTTTTTTTTTTTTTTTTTTTTTTTTTTTCGGAATCTGTTTTTTTTTTCTTTTCTGCTCTTTTTTTTTTTTGTAACCCTTTTTTTTTCTTCGATATATCCTTCAACATTTACTAACAATTATAACATGCTAGTGAAATAAGAACAATAGGTATATCTAAACACATATATATATATATACTTTTTAGATAGGCTTTTGAAATGAGACATATATATATATAAAAACTTTGAAGCTCAAATGGGGTATACTATGGATAATGCATGTGAGGTAGATAGAAAGGCTCAAACGATCCAAAGATGGCCTAAATCATTTTCTTAGTTAAATGTTATCTATAATTTCGCCTCGAGAGAAAATCAAACAAATTCTAAGAACTGTGGCACCACAAAAATCAATCGAATTCAATACTCACATAAACATTCTCTAAATTATCATAGCAAATCAAAAATCAAGACTAGTGCTCATGAATAATTATTCTTGTAAAAATGACATATACGTAAAAATTAATCATCACTTAGACAACATTCAGATTTTTCAAAGAGATATGCATCATTTAAATCGAAGAAACAAAAATAAATCACTATTCATAGCACATATCTTCAATCAACCAAACAAACAAAAAAAAAATTTCACAAGCAATAACATCCAGAAAGTATTTTAATTATGTTCAATATATCCACCACCCCCAAACTTAATATACACATTGTCCTCAATGTGTGAAAGTTAAAGAACATTTCAGATGGGTTTAAGAAACTTCCTGGTTTGTTTGATTGGTTAAGCCAAAATAGCTTTATTACCTCCATTTGCACCTACGAAAAAGAAAGAAATAAAATAACAACATAACAAAATAAAAAAAAACAACACATCCGAAAAATAAAAAAAAACAATAAATATAAAACACATGGGTTGCCTCCCAAGAAGCGCTTGTTTTATAGTCTTCAGCTTGACTTCTCAATTTGTTTTTCTGTTTGTAAGTTAAGATTTGTGTGTCAAACAAAATCTCAACTTACGAGAAAATTGAAAAATAAATTAAGCAAGCATAAATAATATTAAAATTTTTTCTATATTTTTTTTTTCGTTTTTTTTTCTTTTTGTGTGTTAAGATTTGTGTGTCAAACAAAATCTCAACGCACGAGAAAATTGCAAAATAAACTAATCAAACAATAATAAAAAAAATAAAAAAAAATAAAAAAAAATATATTTATTTTTCTTTATGTGAGCTAAAATTTTGTGTGTCAAACAAAATCTCAACGCACGAGAAAATTGAAAAATAAATTAAACAAGCAACAATAAAAAAAACAATTTTTTTTTTTGAATTAAAACCAGATTGATTGGTATTAATATCAACAATGAAAATAGTAAAACAAATCCCCGGCAACGGCGCCAAAAACTTGTTGCGTGTTTTTCAACACACGAACTCGTGCAAGTATACACGGTCGCAAGTAATAACATTTATAAGTAAAGATCGATCCCACGGAGATTTGTTACTATAGTTTGTTGAGTACTAAAATTATTTCTCTCTGATTTTATCCAAAATAATCGTTTATATGGAAAAAAGGTAAAAAGAAAATAAAAGAACTCTAGGATTGCAATTCTTCACCAAACTAATCCACTCCAATCATATTGTTTTCTTTGGATTTATATTTTTTAGTACATTTTATTTGTCAACCGAAAACTTCTTTTTTATTCATACATCTCTTCCGAGCTCCGTACAAACACACCTCGTTAAATTAATTCACTATATCTCTATGAGAATTAAATTCACCAAGATTCATTACGTTCTAAGTTTTCAAAGGCCACACATACAATTAGGGTATATTCCTATCCTTCATCATACATGTCATTTTATCTACGAGCAATATACACAAAAATGCCTCTCTCAAGTTTATTTTTATGCCACAAATCGTTTTGATAAAATTCGTAAATAATCAAAAAGCATTAAGCGCAAGATAAAACGAACAAATCCAACGTCTTATAAACCTATCAAAAATAATTAAAATCAAAGCTTCATAAATTTGAATCAAATGCAACCCTAGAAAAATTAAATTACTTCATAAATTAAAAATAAAAATTACAACAGATGCGTAAAAATTAGAACAATAAGAAGGAAAATTAATACATCAAGAAATGAAAATATTTGGCACACGCAGAACACAACAAAAGCCAAAAAATGGCTTCGCGTGCTCTGTCATCCAAAACCGAACACTACAAAATTTCTAAACTACACAAAAACTCTTCTCCCACCAAAAAAAAACTTTTTTTACAACTAAAAACTATCTCCTATTTATAGCTAAAAAATACATCTAAAATATTACATTTTTATTTTATTTTTTTATCGAAAACGCGTAATTAATTTTTATCGAAAAAAATAAAATCACGCGTATCGATTTTTGTATCGAAAAATATAAATTATTCTCACGCGTAGACAGGGCGCCGATTCTGCGTTCTTTTTAATTCAAAGTGCATGCCACGTGTCGCTTTCTGATTCGCGGAAACAATTAGTGGGACACGTGGCAGCATCTCATTCGTTGAAGCGGATGGGTGCACGCAGACTTTGTCGCACGGGATTGGGGCGCGCGCAACGGACGCAACGGCTGGAAACGGGACCTGATCCACCGCGGTCGCGCGCATTGTAAATAGCCACGTGTTGGACTTTGATTAGCTTAAATATTATTGGGACACGTGGCAGATTCTGATTCTGTAAAAAATGAAGATGCACGCCGCTTGTATGGACCGCGTCACACAGGATTGCAACACGAGCGGCTCGGTGCGCGACAGCTTGGATGGACGCGCTTCAATCTGGACCGTTGATCTGATCCAACGGTCAGAGATCGGGTCGAGGGAATCTGCGCAGCCGACATGTGGGGCCCACTCTGACGCCGGCCTGCGCGACACGTGGGTCCCACTGACACGCCGAGCCGCGTGAAAGTTGATTAACGTCGCCACTCTCCTTATTCGACCTTGGTGAACACGCGCCAATCTGATCCGTTGATCCTTTGATCGGACGGTCCGAGATGAGCGATTGTAATCACGCGCGTTGACTTCATCTCCCCTGCGCGAAAACTAAACTTTTGTTAATTAGATTTTCACCCACAAATATATTTCAAATTACATTTTCAACTTTCTTAAATTACAGTTTAACCCTTTTCTAATTTTAAATTAAATTTTTAAACTTTTAATAATTATAATTAAGCCCAAATTTAATTTAAATTATATTTTCAATTCTTATAAATTGTAATTAAGCATTATATTATTTGAAATTATATTTGTGGACAAAAATATGAAATTAAGTACATTTTCGATACAAATTATACAATTTTATTAAAAATGTATTTTTTGCACATAAACGGAAAACATTAATTTATTTAACAAAAATTAAATGATTATTAAACGAACATAGCAATTATCATTACTAAAATTGGTAAAAATAACTGTATAAAATACAGTTATCACTAATCAATTCAATATTAGAACAAGTCTTATAAGTCTATTTTTCACATCCCTCTCCACTATTATAAATATACATTTAGCAAAAGATCAATAATGACTTTACATAATTGTAATGTAAGGTTTAAGTAGGAGGTCGATAAATGAAGACATTTAGGCTCTTTCCACACCTTAGCTTTCTTTTTTTTCATCATGCACTTTTTAACCACAATTGAGTTTTTACTTGATATTTCAATGCACCTTATTTTATTCCACATCTTTTTTCTCTCTTTTTTTTTTGTAACTTCATAACACCCCCAAACTTATTTTCAATTGTATTTTCTTTTTCTTTAGAGGGATAATTATGTTATGAGTTTTGATTATTCTTCTTTTTTCCTTTTTTCTTTTTTCCTTTTTTATTTATAGGTTGCATTACATTTCACCTTACTTTATAGCATATCACATGATTGCATTGTTTTTTCTTTTCATACAAACTAAAGGTAAAATGATAAAGTTAATGCTTATTGGTTAGGCATAAAATGTGGCTTAAATATATGAATGGTTCTTTGTTAGACTCAAATGGATGACTATGGATACTGATGAGCAAAATTGGCATCACCGATCCTACCAATACTTTGGTTTTATATTTATAAAACTCTTGCAAGTGCACGAATCATTTCGTGGAAAATGATAAGTATACTCCTAAGGTCGATCTAAGGAAGGAATATATGTGGTTTTTAATTTATTATTCAATCTTTTAAAAAAAAATTAAATCCTAAACATATTGTCACAATATTTGGGTTTTTGTGTTTTTTAATCTAAGAACATAAAAATAAACATAGATAGACATTCAATAAACATTTATGCAAATTTTATCAGTTAAAATAGTGGAGTATTTATGGATATAATAACTAAGTTAATTATACTTGCTCATATTATTTAGGTTATTAAATATATAAATTGATATTTATTGATTCTATCTTTTTTATATGAATACCACCTTTGGTGGGGTTAGATATTCTTTGTTAACTAAACAAATCAATTAACACCTATGGGTGAGGTTGATAACTAATTTGGTTAATTAAATTAATTCCTTTTTTAAGAGATTGAAAATGAACCATTTAAATGCCACATTTGGTAGGGTTAGACAGTTTAAACTTTATTTAAGGTGTCCAAATTAAACCTAAGAATTTAATTATCCGAGTACTAACTTTCAAGTTTTAAAACCACTACTAAAAACATGTTGTTAATACATTTTCACATAATAATTCTTATAAAGCTTTTGAAATAGAGCTTCACTCTAACTACCGGGTGATTGTACCAATAAATAAAAGAGCACTACTCTAAATCAGACCGGATAACTAAACCTTAAAATCTAATTTTCACATTTAGGTTTGTAATGAAAAATAATAAATTTCTCTCTAACATTCTTAATATCAAATCTTGAATAAAAATAAAATCAATTCATTTTTGAGATTTTTACCTATTTAATATTTCGCAAGCACAACAACGTTATTATTATATCATGTTTACAAACAGCCAGCAAAGCTAAATTTAATCACAGAAAATTAAATATAACATGTAAAAATAAAGCATAAAAAATATATTGAATCGAAAAGAAAATAAATTATAAAAACATAACTAGTTCTTCTCAAAAAGAGAAGAACTCTAAAACTAAGAGAAACTAACTAAGAAAAGCTAAAAACTAAGAAAAACTTAAGAACTAAGAAATGAGAGAAATAAAGAGAAGAGAAGATGTGTTTTGAGGTGTGTTTAGTTGTGAAGAGAATGGGGGTATTTATAGGTGATGATGGGAAGAAAAAGTGGGTGAAAAAAGGATAAAAAATGGTGGAAACAGAGAGTAGTGAATGATGATGTCATGCTAACGTGGGAGGTGGCTGCGTGCACAGATGGGGCGCAGATGGGTAGCGGTGCGCATAGACAGCAGCAGGGGTGCGCATGGCGAGTGTGGAAAGCAGGAGGGGTGCATGTGGATAGGGAATGCAGCGCACACAGACAGGGAACAAGGGCGCACACAGGACTGGGCGTGCTGTGGCGGCTGCTCGGCGCTGTTGGGCAGCTACTCGGCACGATTTCCTCCTTTTTGACATTTTTGACCCATTTTGTCCAATTTTTACATATTTGTTGAATTTTCCTCATTTATTTTTGATTATATTTGTGATGTATTGCCTCCAGTATTCCTCTTTGAGTCTTTAAGTTACATTTTTAAGCGAAAATACCTGAAAAACAATAAAAATACCCGTGATTCCGAAAAAGACAAATTTATATAAATATATGATAAAATCATATGAATATATATATTTTTAATCAATTAATGTGCATAAAATCATGGTAATTTTAGTGTTTTTTGAGTACTCATCACAACTCCCAACCAGCTTCTTGCTAGTCCCTTAGTAAGAGAAGCGATAAAAACTAAAAATTAAACCCCTAGGTTGCCTTAGTAGACGAGTTTGAGTCTCGTGAGAGTTTTCAGTAATGATACCCACAAACATTGAACTAAATGTAAAAATTAAAAGAAATAATAAAAAAAATCAACTTTAAAACTAAAATTACAACAAAATCAAAAATTAACTTTTAAGAATAAAAGAAAACAACATATCACAAAAATGTCAAGCATAAGTTATTTTAATCTTCTTAAACAATCATGATTTATTATAATAATTAGTCGAAAATCATTTTCATATTTCATATCAAAAATGTATCAATTTAATTTTACCCAATTTCAGTGTCTAAAATCCGAATTTGCTTCGACTCTATTCCTCACTTGTCAATACTCTCAAAACACTGAATCCTATGGGTTCAAACACTCATACTAATTTATATGTGAAAGAGTTGATGTATGGAAATGAACTAATATGTTTGCATATGTATAAAGAATAAAGGCTCAAAGTGTTATTTTGATGTTGATCTCATGAAAGGAATCGAATGTATAAATTATAAAGATATCATATAAAAAAATTATTTTCATGCATAAATCAAAATCATTAAGAAAGAATTTCAAGATATATGCCTTTTACAAATTAAGACAGTGCAATGACTTTTTAGGGAATTACTTACTATATCTTTCTTTTGTAATTAGCATTTACTCACAACTTTGTAGGCAATGTGGGTCATAGTATGTAGATTATACTTATATATTATTTATCTCTCTATTTTTTTAAAGATATTTCTCAATATATATATTTTAGAGGGTCAACCCATATACAGATTGTTTTGGATTTTTGGTGAGTGGTTAATTTTGTGACTTTTCTGTTTGATTTTGGTTTAGGTAACCCCATATATGTCTCTCTCTCTCTCTCTCTCTTTTTTAGCAGTCATGCATGAATGAGATATAAGCATATACTATCAATTTCTACTCCAATAATTTAATCTAAGAAAAAAAATATACGACACTCTATTTAAGATGAGAAAAAATTCATACATTCAATGCTAATACCTATAGAGATCATCTAAAAATTTGAAGAAATAAGAAATGTGTTTGGAGTAGAAAAAATATATATTTCACTCTTAATAAAGGAAATTAGGCTCAAATTATATCTCACAAAGGTGGTCTCCACTTAAAAAAAATTCATAAACATTGATTTTGGGTTTAATATAATTTCTACATCTTATCAAGAAATACTAGTTATGACAAAAACTAACTAATTATCAAAAATAATTACAAAATATTTCATGATATGTTTTCAAAAATTAATCTAACAATACAAAAGACTTAACTATTTACTTAAATTTGATTTAAAGAAATGATAAAGTTTTGTAAGAAAATTTTTTATTTTTTTATTTTTTATTTTTTTATTTTAAATTCCAAAAATTACTAAATCACACAAAACAAAAATAAAACCAAACACAAAAAATATTTTTTTTTTAATTTTTTAAAATTGTTAAATCTTTTTTTTTCTAATTAAGCATGGTAACTTTTCACCACCCCCAACCTAGAACTTACATTGTTCTCAATGTAACAACTGTAAATTAAAGATAAAGAGAAAAGAGAAGAAAGATTACCTATTTCCTGAGAATGTGCAAGTAGAAATGGAGAAATGCAGGTGCATCCATCATATTCATCATTAAAGTGTATACAGACATATCGTTGTGAACTTCTAACATCTCAAAAACTATTTTTAGTTTTAACAATTTAAAAATTATTCGCATGTAATTAAACTAAAATAAACAATAGAAATTAAATAAATAAAACAAATAAAAGAAAATTACCTAAAATGATGGGTTGCCTCCCATCCAGTGCTTAGTTTAACGTCTTAGCAAGACGTAACTTTATGGTGCTAAGGGTTAGTCAGCCAAATGCAATCCATTTCAGCAATGTTGTTTGGTTCTACTAAATAAGGCTTCACACGATGCCCATTGACTTTGAATGTTTTTTGTGTCTTGGAATCCAATAGTTCTACTACTCCATGTGCAAATACCTAAACTATTTTGAATGGTCCATCCCATCTTGATCCCACCTTTCCTGGAAACAATCTCAAATGAGAGTTAAATAAAAGAACTTTCATTCCAGGGTGAATAGTCTTAAGAACTAGCCTTTTGTCATGATAACGCTTAGTACGCTCTTTGTATAATTTGGCATTCTCATAGGCTTTGTTCCTAATTTCTTCCAACTCATTAAGATGGAGTAATCATTTTTCTCCTACTTTATCTAAATCCATGTTTAACTCTTTAATTTCCCAGTAAGCCTTGTGTTCAAGTTCAACTAGAAGGTGGCACGCTTTCCCAAAGATTAATTGATAAGGGCTCATCCCAATAGGTGTTTTGTAAGCGGTACGGTATGCCTATAAGGCATCATTTAACTTAAATGCCCAATCCTTCCTTGAAGGACACACAATGCGTTCCAATATTCCCTTAATTTTCCTATTACTTACTTCCACTAAACCAGAAGTTTGAGGATGATATGGAGTAGCTACTTTATGTGTGATGTTATACTTGTTTAGTACTTCATCAAAGATCTTGTTACAAAAATGGCTACTTCCATCACTTATTATAGCTCTAGGTGTTCCGAACCTGCTGAATATTAAATCCTTTAAGAATTTAATAACAACATTAGCATCATTGGTTTTAGTGGGAATAGCTTCTACCCACTTGGATACATAATCCATAGCAACCAAAATATATTGAAAACCATTGGATGGGGGAAAAGGAACTATAAAGTCAATCCCCTATACATCAAAGAGTTCAACAACTAAATTAGATGTCAAAGGCATTTCATCTTTTTTGCTTATGTTTCCTATTCTTTGACATCTATCACATTGTGCACAAACATATGAGCATCTTTAAAAAGAGTGGTCCAAAAGAATCTAGACTGTAATACCTTACGGGCTGTCTTTTCACCACCAAAATGGCCCACACAATGAAGTTCATGACAAAAAGTTAGAATGCTCTTATGTTCTTCTTCAGGTACACATCTTCGAATGACTTGATCTTGACCAATCTTGTATAAATAAGGGTCATCCCAAAAATAGTCCTTAATAGTGTTAAAAAACCTTTTCTTGTCCTGATATGAAGTGTTAGGTAGCAAAAAACCAGTGGCAAGATAGTTAACAATATCAGCATACCATGGGTTCGGACCTATTGAAAATAACTGTTCATCAGGAAAGGTTTCAACTATATCTTCATTACTCTCATTTTTAAGAGAATTGAAGTCAGAAATCAACCTAGACAAATGGTCAGCCACTAATTTTTCATTGCCTTTCTTATCCTTGATTTCTAGGTCAAATTCTTGTAAGAGTAAGACCCACCTGATTAATCATGGCTTGGAATTTGGTTTACTTAATAGGTATCTTAAAGCAGCATGATCAGAATGCACAATCACTTTAGATCCTACTAAATAAGACCTAAATTTGCCTTAAGAAAACACTATAGCCAAGAATTCCTTTTTAGTAGTGGTATAATTCATTTGAGCATCATTGAGTGTTTTGATAGCATAATAGATGACATGCAAACACTTATCCACTCTTTGTCCCAAGACTGCTCCTATAGCATAATCAGAAGCGTCACATATTATTTCAAAAGTTAAAGACCAATTTGATGCCATAATAATAGGGGTAGATGTTAGTTTCTCTTTCAAGGTATTAAAGGCAATAAGGCAGTCATTGTTGAAATCAAAATAAACATCTTTTGATAGCAAGTTACATAAGGGACGAATTATTTTAGAGAAATCTTTAATAAATTGTCTGTAAAATCCTGCATGTCCTAAGAAGCTTCTTATCCCCTTCACAGATGTAGGGGAGGTAGTTTGGATATCAATTCAACTTTTTCCTTATAAACTTCAATACCCTTGTTTGAAATTATATGTCCTAAAACTATCCATTGTTGAACCATAAAATGAATTTTCTCCCAACTAAGGGTGAGATTGCATTCAATGCATCTTTCTAAAACCAAAGTCAATTTATGTAAGCAATCATCAAATGAGTTCCCAAAGACAGAGAAATCGTCCATGAAAATCTCAATGAATTTTTCCACCATGTCCAAGAAAATAGATATCATGCATCTCTAGAAAGTGGCAGGGGCATTGCATAACCCAAATGGCATTCTTCGAAAAGCAAATGTCCCAAAAGGACATGTAAATATGGCCTTTTCCTAATCTTCTGGTGCTTTGGGTACTTGATAATATCCAGACAATCCATCTAAAAAATAGTAAAATTTGTGCCCAACTAATCTTTCCAACATTTGATCAATGAATGTAAGAGGAAAGTGATCCTTTTTAGTATATAAATTTAGTTTCCTAAAATCTATACACATTATCCATCCAATGATTATTCTAGTGAGCACTATTTCACTTTTGTCATTTTTAACAACTATTATACCAGATTTCTTTGGTACCACATGCACTATACTAACCCACTTACTATCCGCAATAGGATAGATAATTCTTTCTTCTAACAATTTAAGAATTTCTTTCTTAACTACCTCTTGCATATTTGGGTTTAGTCTTCTTTAGGCCTCTCATACAGGTTTAGCACCATCCTCCAAATTGATCTTGTGCATACATATGGTAGGAATAATGCCTCTTATATCCCCGATACTTTAACCTATAGCTTTCTTAAACTGTTTAAGCACTTTGATAAGTTCCTTTTCTTGGGTGTTGGTCAAGGTTGAAGAAATTATCACTGGATAAGTTTCTCCTTCTCCCAAAAACACATATTTTAAGTGCACAAGTAAGTCTTTGAGTTCAAGTTCAGGTGGATTGGCCTCTTTACTATATGAAGAACTGGGTAGCCTTTTCCTAATTTCTCCTCATCCTTTTTAGTTTTTGGTTCCTCCTTATCCTTTTGAGTCTCATAGTACTCCTTAATCTTTTGAGTCTTATTTTCCTACTCTAAAGTTTTACCATCCCTTAAGGCTAATGATTTACAATATCCTTCACCTTCTCTTCTTGGGTTTACAAATATGTCACTAAGAAGATTACCATGAGGCCTTTAACTTATAGCCTAAGTAAGTTGCCCTATTTGGTTCTCCAAATTTTGAATTGAAGCCTCTTGAGTTGACACTTTGGTATTAAATGATTGGATGAAGTCTTTCATCATCCCTACTAAGTGGTGGAAATGATTGATTATTGTTATTCCAAGAGAAATTTGGATATTGTTTCCATCCTTGGTTATATGTGTTTGAGTATGGATCATTGTTTTGGTTCAAATTACCCACATAAAAGACCGATTCAGGATTTTTTGGACAATTATCAAACAAATGGGCTCCATCACAAAACACACACAACACCCTTGAATCTTGGACCTGGTTTATACTCTCTAGCAAGTTTTGAACCATCAAAAGATTTATTAAAGATGACACTTGAGTTGTAAGTACCACAATATCATTTACATCATGCATTCCACCTACTCTTGTTGTGGCTATCATTCCGTTCATTGACCATTTATAATTATTGCTAGCCATTTTCTACTCTATGTCTCTAATAGTATTAAAGGATATGTCTAAATTAAAAATAAATAAAAATTAAAAAACTAAATAAATAAATTAAAGTTAAAAAAATAAAGAAAGAAATTAACTAAATAAATAAATAACTCACTAAAAGAAAATAAGTAATTAAAATTACAATTAAAGTAAAGAAAAAAATTAAGAAAAATAACTAAAATAAAAAAATAAATTTATAACATTTATAATCCTTGAAAACAGTGACAAAAACTTAATCGTCACACAAAAATTGTATGCAATGACCGATCTTCAAACTCAGATTGAACATCGTCTCATATGCGGTGTAATGTGATTCGATGTCCCTACTTGCGTGGTGTCTGTGTCGCTTGCCTAATGAGCTCATATGCTAGCGTGGTAGGCCACATGGAAACTCTTGATTGGCCCTGAGTTAAAATTTCATAAACATTTCAGAAAAATTCCAAAAATTATATATTCACCCATTTTCACTAAAAAGTTTATATTTTAATATTATTTGCCATAAAAATACTATTTATTGAATAAAATAAGTAAATATTAAGTAAAAAAGTGCACTAGTGACTCTACTTTCATAGAGACATCAGTAAGCATATAGTTGGATTGTCTCTTAAATTCCTTAATATTTTAAGTATATGCTTAACGTTGTTTGAGGTCATGAAGTTATATTGCCCATGATTTGAAGTTGGTTATTTCCAAGTACGATATAGCTCCTTTGGTTTCTTCTTCAATCGTTGTAATAGAGATCGAGGTGTTGATCAAGTTGATGTTTTCAAGTACTGATCAAGTTTATATTCCCAAATATTCTCAAGATCTTTTGCAAGGAATTGGTGGTCCAAGGACTAGGGATAGATTTGGAAGATCAAGTTGGGTGCAAGGATTACTTTAGGAGGCAATTTTTGTTTTAATTAATTGTGGGCCTTTTTATTTTTTATTTATCATATTTTTTTAGTCTTTTATTTTTAAGGATTGATTAGGCCCAATCCACCACTATTTAGGCCCATCTCATCAAGGGTTTTTTCTTTAGGGTTCAATTTTCACCTAGTGTTTTCTCTAGGTTTGATTTTGGGCCTAGGGTTTTTCTTTAAGCTTGAATTAGCATCCAGGGTTTTCACGAGGGTTTTTTGTTATAAAAAACAACAGCTATGTAATCTTGGGGACCAAATATCATTAATAAAATGTTTATTTCAAAAAGCTTCTTGCTTTGCCTTCTTGTGTTCTTGATTGAATGCTTGAATTTGATTTATTAAAGGAAGTGATCATCTTTTGTAGCGTCTCAAAGTTAGGATTTTAAGTACTTTGTTTCCTTAGAGTTCTAATTTGATCATACCAAAGGTCAGGGTTTTAAGGACTTTGTTTCCTTAGGGTTCTAATTCTATCATCATCAACACGTTCCTAGAAAATTGATTGTTCCTATTCCTTTGGGTTCATGGGTTCATATGGTTGTTCGCCTAAAGGGTCCACATCATTTGATATCAGAGCTTTGGTTGTTGGAAAGAAGTTATCTATCTTTATCTATGTCTTGCATCCAAAATTTGATTGTTTTCTTTCCTTATCTTTGTGGAACGAAAATATTCTTATTTTGGGATTTTGATTTTGTGATATTCTTGTTTGGTTTCCTTATCTTATTTCAATTATGTGTCTTTGTTTCCATCCTTGGATTTCTTTTCGTAGTTCTCTTTGAATTCTTTGTATTTTTTTCTTATTCTTTATTTTTGTGTTCAATCCATCTTTGTTCTTAAAAAAAAGCTATGTTCATAGTTTCAAATTTTGTTTTTTGATAAATCGGAGTTGTAACTTTAAACGATAGTAACTTTTGACTTGAGTATCAAAAAGATTATTGTAATATTTCAAATCGAATTTTGGTTCTATTCCTATAAGTTGAATGGGCTTTGCCTTTTGTTTTTCACTGTTTTTGACCCCAAATTCCATCTTTTACATCACTTATCGAGGCATTAAAGTTTTTTCGTATGTTTTGTGTTTTTCTCAGTTTTTGTTCATTAGGGTTGCGATTTTTTTTTAATTTTCTATTTACAGTAGCAGCAGTCCAAAAAATAAGAAAAAAAGGAGAACAAAGTAGTAGATTGGTCAAGATTCCAATTCTCTTTTTCTTGTTAAGTTTTCTTGTTTTTGTTGAAATTAGTTTTCTTTTATTTCATTCTAGTTTTTGTCTATTTCATTCTAGAGATTTATCAAACTTTCTATCCAAGTATGATTTTTTTAAAAACGAATCATATTTTTGTCAAGATTTTTTCTTTATTCTTTGATCTTTCTTTATGTCCTCAATTAAGTTTTTTTTAATTATGATTTTCAAGATCTTGAAAAGATTCTTTCTTGGTTCTTTAGAGTTCTCTTTAGACTTTCTTGCTGCCATCTTTTACCATTAAGTTTTTAAAATTATGATATTGAAATTGTCACTAACAAACATGTTGCTTCTTGAGATTAGTTGATTTTTTTTGATTTTGTTAAGAATACAAAAAGGGGTTTGGCTTGAGCTTTGAATGGTAAAAGGAAAGAGAAATAAAAAAAGGCCAAAATAGTGTGAGAAAAAAAGGAGTGATAACAATCTAATTTGTGAGAAAACACATGAGGGAGTGAATGAGTAATAACACCTTCTTTTTTTTACAGGTTGAAAACATGAGTAAGGAAATAGGAGAACCACATAAGGTCAACTTGAAATTCTTCATCAAGACTTTTAATAACAATTTTAAGAGACTGAATGCAAGGTTCGATGATTTATAATCCTCTTTTGATTCTAAATTACATAGAAGAAGACATAGAACACATGAGTTTGACAAAATAGAAGCTGATTCCAATGTGGAGGAGAGAGCAAGTTATAAATGGGACAAAAAGGCTTTGATTGTATGGAAAAATGGAGAAATCAAAAGTGCCAGTTCAAGTGATGATGAGATACCACCATTGGAGGATTTTCTAACGTTGAAGTGGAAAAACCTTTGCATGGAGCTTTACTTGTCACAAGGAGAGCCCTAAATATATAGCCTAAGGATGAAGGAGATGAGGAGCACCATAAGCATATTTTCCACACAAGATGTCATATGAAGGATAAGGTTTGTACGCTGATTATTGATAGTAGGAGCTACACTAATGTTTCTAGTACCTTGTTGGTAGAAAAGTTGAATTTGAAGTGACAAAAGCATCCTAAACTGTACAAGATACATTAGTTGAATGATTGTCGAGAAGTGGAGGTTAAAAAAAAATTTCAAGTTCCTTTTTCAATTGGATAATATGAATATGAGGTTCTGTGTGATGTGGCATCGATGTATAATGCTCATATGTTTCTTGGCTGACAATGGAAATTTGATAGGAGGGTGAGGCATGAAGGGTGAAAAAATCATTATTCTTCTATAATGAACAACTGAAAATTTGTATTAGCCTCTCTCAAACCTTTGCAAGCTTATGAGGAAGAGATTTGGATAAGAAGATAGTGCAAGTTGAGAGGAAAATAAAAGTGTGAACAAGGGAAAACTTTAAAGAGAGCAATTGAGGTCGAGAGGAAAAGTGAAGAGAAAAGAGAGCATACAAGTGAGCAAAAGAGAGAGAATAGTAAGCAAAAAGAGGAAAAGTGAGCAAATAAGAGATGAAAATAAAAAAAAACAAGTGTAATTGCTGAAAAACATAAGATTAAGAGTGCAATGATGGTAAGGTAACAAGTACTTGTACTTATGTACAAGGATGTTTTTCTTCCTACTAACGATCTTAACTCATATTTTCCTAGTGTTGTTATATGAATCTTTTCAAAGAGGAGGGGAATAATAGAGATCAAGGTACTGATGAAGTTGATGTTCCCAAATATTCTCAAGATCTTTTGCAAGAAATTGGCGATCCAATCACTAGGGATAAATTTGGAAAATCAAGTTTGGTGCAAGGATTACTTTAGAAAGCAATTGTGTTTTAATTAATTATGGGTCTTTTTATATTTTATTCATCATAAGTTTTTTTAGTCTTTTATTTTTAAGGATTGATTAGGCCTAATCAACCATAAATTAGATTCATTTCATCTAAGGTTCTTTTCTTTAGGGCTTGGCCTAGGGTTTTCTTTAGGTTTGAATTTATGGATAGGTTTTTTATTTAAGATTGAATCTGCGTCTAAGGTTTCATGAGGGTTTTTTGTTATAAAAACGAAGCAATTATGTAATCTTGGAGAGACCACATATCATTAATAAAAGTTTATTTTAGAAAGCTTCTTATTTTGCCTTCTTGTGTTCTTGATTTAATGCTTGAATTAGACTAATCAAAGGGAGTGATCATCCTTTGTGGAATCTGAAAGTTAGGGTTTAAAGGACTTTATTTTCTTAGGGTTCTAATCTGATCATACCACAGGTTAGGATTTTAACAACTTTGTTTTCTTACGGTTCTAATCCAATCATCTTCAACACGTTCCTAGCAAATTGATTTTTCCAATTCGTTTGAGTTCGTGGGTTTTGGGTTGTTGGCCTAGAAGGTCCACATTTCTCAAATATTCTCAAGATCTTTTACAAGGAATTGGCGGTCCAATAACTAGGGTTATATTTGGAAGATCACATTGGATACAATGATTACTTTATGAAGCAATTGTTATTTTAATCAATTGTGGGCCTTTTATGTTTTATTTATCATAATTTAATTTAGTCTTTTATTTTTAAGGATTAATTAGGCACAATCCACTACTATTTAGACCCATTTCATCTAAGCTTTTTTTTCTCTAGGGCTTGAATTTGTGCCTAGGGTTTTCTTTAGATTTGAATTTACACCTAGGTTTTTTCTTTAGGATTGAATTTGCAACTAAGTTTTTCATGAGGGTTTGTTGTTATAAAAACACAACAGCTATGTAATCTTGGAGAGACAACATATCATTAATAAAAGTTTATTTTACAAAGCTTCTTGTTTTTCCTTCTTGTGTTCTTGATTGAATGAGTGAATTGGACTTATCAAAGGGAGTGATCATCCTTTGTGACATCTGAAAGTTAAGATTATAAGGACTTTGTTTCCTTAAGGTTCTAATCCAATGATCTTTAACACGTTCCTAACAAATTGATTATTTCAATTCCTTTGAGTTCGTAGGTTCCTAGTGTTGTTCGCTTAGAAGGTCTACATCATTTGATAATGGAGATCGAGGTGCTAATCAAGTTGATGTTTCCAAGTGTTGATCAAGTTAATGTTCTTAAGTGTTGATCAAGTTTATTTTCCAAAATATTCTCAAGATCTTTTGCAAGGAATTGGCGGTCCAATGACTAGGGATAAAAGATCAATTTGGGTGCAAGGATTACTTTAGGAAGCAATTGTTATTTTAATTAATTATGAGCCTTTTATGTTTTATTCATCATAAATTTTTTTAGTCTTTTATTTTTAAGGATTGATTAGGTCTAATACACCACTAATTAGGCCCTTTTCATCTAGGGTTTTTTTTAGGGCTTGAATTTTCACCTAAGATTTTCTTTAGGTTTGAATTTGCATCTAGGGCTTTTCTTCAAGCTTGAATTTGCATCTAGGGTTTTCTTAAGGGTTTGTTGTTATAAAAATGCAGCAGCTATGTAATCTTGGATAGATCACATATCATTAATAAAAGTTTATTTCAAAAAGCTTCTTGCTTTGCCTTCTTGTGTTATTGATTGAATGCATGAATTCAACTTATCAAAGGGAGTGATCATTCTTTGTAGTGTCTCAAGATTAGGGTTTTAAGGACTTTGTTTCCTTAGGGTTCTAATCTGATCATACCAAAGGTTAGGGTTTTAAGGAATTTGTTTTTTTAGGGTTCTAATCCAATCATACTAAAGGTTAGGGTTTTAAGGACTTCGTTTTCTTAGGGTTCTAATCCGATCATCTTCAAGACATATCTAGCAAATTGATTTTTCTTATCCCTTTGAGTTCGTGGGTTCGCATCACATTGTTGTATGTCTCAAATTCACTTTGTGTATGCATAGGCTACCTTTTTGAAGTAGTTATTGACATCTTTGTTGTGAAAAGAGACAAGGTTTTGCCTGAGATGATAATAACATTAGCAATGATGTGCTTCATTCTCAAAAATTATTGACATTGTAGACTTTATACTTGTGTTTCTAACATAATCACCAAATCTTCATTTTTTCCTATACGTAGTTTCAATCTTATGAAATATAATCACGAAAATATTACATATTTGATATGTTTTTAGTAATGAATATAGTAATAAGCATGAAAATATTATATATTTGTTAATTTTTGTATGTAAACATTACATGTATATTTGTTATGCTACTATCATTCATTAGAATTAGCAAAAGTATATGTTTCATAATTTGTATCACAATAATTGAAGTTCTTGATCTAGAAACATTTTTAATGTACCATCAACTACAATGATAGGACTTATGTAACTCATAAATCCTTCAATATATGCTGCAATTGTCATAAACTCATTCTGAAAATTGGACTCAGTATCTATTTTTATTTCTGTGTAAGAATTTGGATTTTTTTTCTAATATGTAGAAAAATGAAGGTAGCATTCCATAGGAGTCTTTAGGACTCCCTTTTAAAATCTTAACTACCTCCTTTTTTGCCATGAATGCTTTTATTAAGCTTACATCCAAATTAGCTTCATTCTTGATGTTACTAATTAATTTCATTGTCTTTAAAAGTCTCTTTGATCTTGTCAGCAATGTATTTGAGAGAAGCATATTTGTCTTTTTGTTGCTTGTGCTTTTCAATACATTGATGGTCATACTTATATGTTGTTACTTTAAATGCACTTGATTCCCCAATTTTTCTTAATGTCATCTTCCATTTACAATTGTCATCTTTGCATTTCAATCTTGTAACTTAAAGTCTCCTTGGAGATTTGGGTTACATAAAGTTGTAAAATAAATTATATTAAATTAAATTTTTTTCAATTTTTCAATTGCTCTCCTAAAAAGATATGGAAGCATATAGCTCTTATAATTTATCAAAGTAAAAACATAAACTAATAAAAATAGCTAATATAACTAATAGTTTATTGAATATGTAAATACATATTCAATTTTAATGTATATATTATATTTAAAAATTTTAAAAATATTATAATAGTTTAAAAGACAATATAACTAGAATTTAGTTTGAAAACATTTACATTTCATTCATTATCTATATAAATTAGAACTTATGATTGAATCTAGCTACTATAATTTCCTAAATAGCAAAATAAAAATATAAACTATATAATTAAATCCGTACATACATATTTAATTTTAACATATACATTTTATTTAAAAACTGTATAAATATACTAGTAGTTTATGAGAACCTGCACATTACATTCAGAACATGTATAAGCTAGAAGTTGTAAATACACAACTTTTTGTATAAATTAGAACTTAATTTTAGATAATATAACGGGAAAAACAATCTCTAGACTTGAGTTGTTCGATGTTTTTTCCTAAAAACAAGAGCAATAACTGATTCCTTAAAGGAGGCGTTGATGATCCTTGTTGAAGGCGATCTTGATGTAATTTTTTGTGATGATATCCGGAGTCTTGATGATGAAAGAGTGATGGAAATTGTTGATCCTTAAGTCAAATCTATTGATGTGGCAAAAAGTTGTTAGAGGTGTCATTTTCTGCCTAATTGTTTTTTCCTTTATAATATTCCGTTTTTCTTTCTATATGCATGATTTTCGTCTGTTTATATGTTTTTTATTTTTAATCAACTAAATTTCTATCAAATTCTTGAACCAATAAAAAATCTCTCAGTTTAAATAATTAAAGTGGAGTTCATTTGTTTGTTAAATTGCTCGATGGAAATACCAATTTAGAATTCAAATCTTCAAAACTTCCAAACTATTATATAGAATCTTTATTATTTGCATAAAATATTAAAGAAAATAACTAAGGTAATCCTATTTTGTTTTATCCTATTACCATTTTTCTTAAAAGTTGTATACATTGTAAAAAAACCTTTTCTTTTAGTCAACATAATCTAATCAACTCACTCCCCTGTTTAGTTAGAAGATACTATTATATTCATTAAACTTCTTTTAGATCACGAAACTTTAGAAGAAAACACAAAACATAACAAGTAAGAAATGACTTAGGTACAAGTTTTTAAGTGAGCAATTATTTAAATCAAGTTCAAAAGATTGTTGTTCCATTTGATTCAAGAGAATAATTTTTTATGTTAAATAACATGTGATAATATGATACTTATCTATTTGTAATATTACAAATAGATAATTCCTAAGATTACCGAGAATATTTATTTATAAGGGTCAATTACATTTATCCATGTGAGTTAATTTATGTCACAAATTATCCATCGGTCATTATATCCAAATTTCATTAGGGTGATAAGTGCTTGAAAAATACTAATATTTCATAATTTTATTGAGTTTATTTGTAATAAATAGGTTTGATTATAATATGTTTATGTCAATATCAATAAAAATCTAAATGTTCGAAATCACAGGTATTTTTTATTGTATTTCAGGTGTTTTTAACTTCAAATGTATAAATTTATCAACACTTGAAACACTCAATTTTTACCTTAAAAGCTTAAAGGAGTAAGACATGTAATCCTTATATGAAGAATCAACTGGTAAATAAGGGATGCAAAAGAAGAATTCAAGTCAAACATTTCATACCATGACCAAGATTTAGTGTATCGTGGTGCATTTCTCTCTACATGATTCACCGTGCACATTACACTTTATGTGTCACAGTATGGATTAAGTGGATCGTGGTGCAACCCTCTTTGTTTGCAATTGGGTGAAGAGTTACATATCTCTAGCCACGACGGTGGAAGGTTTGGATCTTGGCATGCCTTCTCTAGTTCGGCCCGAAGCCCTCAACACCACCTATAAATAAAAACTTAGCTTTAGCTTTTTAGAGGTATCACATATAGTTTAATATAGTGATGAGTTCTTGAAAATCATTAATACTTCATGATTTTATTACATTTAAATGTAATAAATATATTTTAATATGCATGATTTTGTCATTATTTAAGAAAATCTATATGTTTGAAATAACGTATATTTTTTTGATATATTTTAGGTATTGTTAGCTTCTAATTTATATAACTTGATTAACACATGAAGAATCACACTTAAAGCACTCATTTACATCTTAAAAGCTTAAAGGAACAATACATGTAAGCCTTACATGTCAAACTAGCCATTATGTAACGGGTGCAAAATAAGAGTTCAAATAGATCTTTGCGTGCCACAAAAAGAATTATTGTGTGCTGCGGTGCACTCTTTACTACATGAATTCACTACGCACAAAATGTTTTTTGTGCCACAGAAAAGAAATGTTGGGTTATGGTACGACCTGTTCGGGATAACACAAGGCAAACATCTACGAGTCTTGCACCACAGCATAGAAAATAGTGGGCCACAACGCATGTTTCACTAATTTACACGAAGCTCGCTGATGCTAGCCTCAACCTATAAATTAGACCTTATGTTTTAGGTTTAGGTATGAATTAGTATTAGAGTAACATAGGGTTTTTATTTTCGATTGCCACTTTTATTTTTTCTTTGGTTTTTACAATAGGTTAGATTCATAACAATAATAGATAGATCTTTTGAAGGTATTCCATATCACAAAAAATATAGAAGATATCTATATATTGAAGAATGTTACAGAACATGACATGCTCATCTATCTTTAATTAGTATTATAAATCTTATTTGTATTTATTTATTTTTATACATGAACTCAATTTTTGTGTATTATTCTGAATGCCATTTTTAACTTACTAATAATTTATTAAATCTAAACAAGGCATTATTATGAAAAATTATTTTTGTTGTCATGTTTGTGAATAATTATTTAAGTGAATATTTTTTTATAAAATAAATTGATATTATTTTTTTATTCTAGATTTATACAAGTATATTATTCATTAGTATACTAATGAAATATTTTTTACAATAAATTTAAAATATGAAAGTTAGGTTTTTAGGATCTAATTTTGATACCTTGAATAAGAGTTTAAATTATGTGTTTCTCGTAAAATAGTGATTTAAATGGTATGTTATTTCGTTAGAAATAAAGCACAATTTAGTTTAATCATTTGGTGATTCCTGTCTAAGGATATTTTCATAAAAAAAGGAAAAATCAATAACTTAAATTTATATATTTAATAGCATAATTAATTCTAAGTATGATTAACTAGCTAATTATTTTCATAAAATTTTCATTGATTGTTAATTTATTATCTCCCTATAATTGTTTGAATCAATTTTATTTCTCTCTTTTCTTATTTATGTTTAGATTTATTTTTCGTATTTGTTTTTAAAAAGTTTGTTAGATTATTTAAAATCTAGTAGTTCATCTTTAAATCGACTTAAGAGTTTACTTATTTTTTATTTTAAGTGATTTGTTCACTTGCGAGTTTTTTATAAATATATGAAATTTGACTATCAAATTTTTTGTATCGAGTTTGTATTATTATCAAGTTTTTGGAGCCATTTGTGAAGATTATCTTAGAATTATCAATTATTTCACACCTTTGACAATAGCGTTTTAAATTTTTTTTTATCAAAATTTTTAAATATTTTTGTAAATATTCATGAATTATTTAATTTAAAAAATAAAAAATTTAAAAATTTAAAAAACATTAAAACTAAAAATATTAAATATTATTAAAAATTCAAAAAAATATTTTAGTTTATTTTTAGTTTTTATTTATTAACATGATTTTAGTTATTAATTTATTTACTAACTTAATTTTCTTTTTAGTATTTTTATTTTATTTTGCTTAGTATTTTTGGTTACTAACTTTTATTTATTTCTTTTTGTTTACTAACTTTTATTTCTTGTTTATTTTATTTTTTTATTATTTTAATTTATCTTTTTATTTGCTAACTGTATTTATTTTGTTATTTTTTTTAACTATTTATTTTATTTTTTATTTAACTTTATTTTTGTTTTTGTCATTTTTTCTTTCTATGATCTAGCTAGTTCATTTTTTTATTTTTATTTTTATTTTATTTGTTTTTCCTTTAATTTATTTTTATATAATTATAATTGTTTATTATTTATTTTAGTACTTAGTATTATGTTTTATATTTTTCAAAAACAAATCTGGGTTGTGGCATGGTTTTTCTACTCGTTGCAGGATGGGGCTCTCGGGATACAATTGAGTTGATGAAAAACAATTTCCACCGTAGCACAAGGATCCTTGTTGAATATACTGGGGTTCTATTTTGTTCAAGTAATGACCTGTGATGAATTTTTAAACTAAAAATCTCAAAAAACGCTTTTCAAATCAGACCCGAATAATTTTTTTTATTTTTCTACAAACCCTATTTTTCCTTTTTTCCAAAAAAAAAAATAATTTTGAAGCTACCTCCATTGGTAATAAAAATAGGTAAATGCTATGTTAGACTTTGGTGTAAGTATTAACTTAATGCCTTTTTTTATATAATTGCAAATAGTATTAGGTAAGCTAAAGCCCACAATTATGTCCTTACAATTAGCAGATAAATCTCAAATATATCCAATGGGCATGATAAAGGATTTAATGGTACATGTATATAATCTTATAATACTGGTAGATTTTGTAATTGCAACTATGCAACAAACTCAATGTCTGAATTCTACAAATAGTAATCCTCCCAAAAAGTGTCTTCCTAAAATGTTAAATTAAGTCCTGAATGTGAAGTAACCCATTAAACTGTTTTTTTTCTTTCATTTTAATTTATTTATTATTTTTATTTGTTAGTTATAGATATTTTTATTTTTTTTAATGTTAACCATGTTTATTTTATTTAGAAATCTTAAATTTATAATTATTTGTTAAGATTTAATTTATAAGAAGTACACAATATTCTCTTTGTGTGTTATAATCGGGTTAGATGATGTTTGCACCTTGACTTATCACATCACTACTTGATCACATTAAGCTAAAGCAAATGAATAACTTTTCTTATCTTTATCTTTATATTTAATTTATATTTGATATATTGAGAACAATGTAGATTCTAGATTGAGGTTCTAAGAAAAGTTACATACGAATTTAGGCATTTTTAATTTTTTTTATTAAACATGTGTATATTTATTTAATTATTTAGTTGTTTAGAGATGTTTAGGTTCAATTTTTAATTTTTTTATAAAATTATCATGCTTTTAGTTAATTTAGAGATAATGATTGAGTCTTCTGCACTGTTTAATTGATGTATTAAGCATGTCGTGGAATATTTTAATAATTATTATTTTTTGTCTTAGATTGTGTTTCATGCTTAAAGATGAAGATTGATAAATTCGAAATTGATGTTTAGTAGAAACTACCTTGTGAGAATATTTTGAGCTTATAATCGTTTTATTCTTAATGATGATATTTTTTTTACTTCTTTAAACACTCTTCTTATTATTTCAAATTGTTAGATGATCTTTATAGATTTTGTATTGAATGTTGGGAATTTTAATGTTTGATGAAGAATTATTTGCTTATTTTTATTGTTTAGATTGAATGATTTGAGTGAAATTTAAAGCAAAAAGAGGTTTCCCAAAGCCAACAAAAAGAGCTAAAAATTAGTCACTCACCAAATATATATATGTACATGGGTCCATTCTAAAAAAATAGAAAAATAAATAGTATAACTTAATCTTATAACCCAAAAGTTCTTTAAGTGTGAGATGGTTATTACAAAATAAAAGTAGGAAATAAATCCTCTTGAAAACAATGCATTTTCATTCGTCTCTATGGCACATACTCGAAATATTTACTTAATAATTTTAATTGATTCATGAGAATAGTAATATGATTTCTTCATAAATCCTATCATTTGATTCCTTTCATGAGATCAATCTTATCTACTTTGTGAGCCTTTTTTTCTAATCATATGAAAACTTATTAGCTCATGTCTTTACATAACTTCTATTTATATATATATATGTATGTATGTATGTATGTATGACTTGTGAGGATTAGAGTCAAAGCAAATTCAAATTCCTAATACTAATGGAATTAATCATCATCGCTATAAAGTATATGGGGTTTTTACTTAACAAAACTTAGGTATATTTGTATTTTCTTGCTTCTGGAATCTGGGAGTGTACATTCAAGATATTCCAATGCATGCTCATATAATTCAAAATATGTTATGCAAATATAAATCCATATGCATGATATCAACCCTATATGGATTGATCTCCAAAATACATGGGCATATGCATGGTCAACCTCCGAGACACATGTGGGTCTATCTCCAACCCATGTACGATCATAATATATATGAAACATTTTTGGATCAAATCAACATCATATGAGTCATCATCTATGGGTGGTCTACTTCGAGACACAATTGGGGTCCAACTCTTAGGACCATTTTCTATCAAAATCTGAGATCCAATAGACGAAAAACTCTGAGACACAATGGTAGGTCCTACTCTTAAGCCCATGTGTGATCAACAATCCAAGGCACCATAGATAAAAAAATACAAGAATACATGTGATGCGAATGCGTAACTATAGTCCATCGTAAATATTCTATTGTGACTAGTAGTCCAAGGGTACCATACTTTGCAAGACTCACAAACAAGCATACCTTCCACAAATAAAATTATTTCATGATGCATGTATAAAAATCTAGGATACCATGTACATCATTTTGTATACACGTTTCATATCAAAATTTGATACTCATTTTATATATAAAATTTTCCAATGTATGCATAATAAAATGTTTATAAAGAGTACTTCATCTTAAACAACTTTTATAACATTTATTATAAAATCATGGCATTTGGTTTTCCTTTTTATTCATAATATATTATTCAGGGAATTTCTATTAAAAATAATGCAAGAAATAAAAATTTTAGGGTAGAAAACCCCTACTTGAAAACTTGACCCCAAACACTGGGATATTTATCCCCAAATGTACTCGCTAACCACCCTTGCTTGTGGTTCACTGGTCACTCGGTGAGGCCACGACGAGGCTCGACAAGGGTCAGTAAGGCCATGTCGAGGGGTTTGGTGAGGCTGCAATAAGGGTTCAATACATCCCTCCACTTTGAATTATTTTTTAAAATTCCTTTTCAAATACTTTAAATATCTATAACAAATTTTTTAGGTTTTACAATCCTACCACCTTAAAGAAAATTTTGTCCACAAATTTTACAATTCTTCAAACTGTAACTCCCAAGTTGTATGTTCAATGCTATGATATCTCAACTGAACTTTCACTAATTGTATTTCTTTTCTTCTCAAATTCCTAACATGAAAGTCAATTATTTCCACTGGTTATTCATATAAAGGTAGTTAATTCCAATTTAAAATACTATTTTGATTGCATTGATATTTGTAGAACAGACATGTGAAAGACATTATGAACTTGTGGCAATTTCGGAGGTAACTCCAATTGATATGCTACATCACTAATTATTTTCATAATTCTGAACTACCTGATTTAGTATGGTACTAACTTTCCTTTTATTCCAAAAAGAGTTACTTCCTTTTGGGGTTAAACCTTGAGGAACACATAATCATCCACTTCAAAGTTTCATGGTTGATGTCTATGATTGGCATAACTATTGTGTCAGTTTTAAGCTGCATGAATTTTGTCTTGTGTGATGCAAATTCTTTTAGTTGTTTCTTCTATAAGACACTTCTCATTGTACTAAAATCTTTGCATTCTGCCCAACACATTGAAGATCTACATAGTCATCCATATGAGGCTTCGTAAAGAGCCATCCCAATACAAGTATAATAGCTATTGTTATAGGCATACTCAACCAATGGTAGGTGTTCGTTCCACTTTCTTTAAATCCAATAAGATAGGCTATTAACATGTCTTCTAACATTTGGACAACCATTTTGGAATGTCCATCCATTTTAGTATGAGAAGCCATGATATGTAGTAATTTTGTACCCAAAGCCTCTTATACGAATTTCTATAAATGTGAAGTAAACTTTGGATCTTGATCTAATACAATCGACTTTGGTATGTCATGTAATTGTATGATTTCCCGAATGCATAACTTACTCAATGTATTCACCGAGTATCGAGTTTTAACAAGAATGAAATGAGAAAACTTCATGAGACAATCAATAATTACCCAAATGGAATTGTGACTTTGAGTGGTTTAAGTAGTCCCTTAGGTTTCTTGTGCTTTTCCTTGACTTGTTTTCATATCAATAATTAGCCATAAACTATGCTACATTTTTCTTCATTTCTTTCCACGAGTAGGTCCTTTTTAAATTAAGATAATTTTTTATACTTTTAGGATGTATCATGGATTTTGACCTATGCGCTTCTCCTATGATCTATTGTATTAAATAATCATCTATAGGTACCTCTATCTTTCCATAGGAATGACACACTTCATCACTATATGTCCATCCTTTCACCTTTTATTCTTCAATCATCCTACACCATATTTCAAAAGTTCTAGGATCGTAAGACTGGACTGCTTTGACATTTTCCAAAACCGTAGGACTGGTTACGATGTTGTATAAGAATAATGGTCTACCATCATCATATAGATTTAGTTCATAACCTTTTACAATCTGAGTGTTTTCCTAGATGTCTAACATCATCTTTGTAATAAATCCTAACATGCGACTCCAAGCATCTACTACTATATTAGCCTTGTCAGGTTGGTACTACAAGGTGAAGTTATAATCCTGAAGATACTTTATTAGTGTTCTTTATCTCAATTTAAGATCTTTTTGAGTAAAAAAAATATTTGATACTTTTGTGGTCTAAAAAGATTTGAAATTTGGCACCACATTTTTAGAGCGAAGATCGCATCTACTAACTCTAAGTCATGTGTTGGGTAGTTTTTCTAATGATCCATATGCAGCTACTTTATCATTTTGCATTAGAATGCATCCAATACCTTGTAGTGATGAATCAGTATAGACCATGTAAGGTTCCATACTGTTTGTAATAGTAGGAATTGGTGTAGTCCTTAGTCCTACCTTCAATCCTTGAAATACATCCTCACAAGCTTTGTCGCCAATACATTTGACTCCTTTTTAGGTAAAATATGTCAACTGTAGCAATCTTTAAAAAGTCTTGAACAAAACATCGGTAGTATCCAACTAGTCGTAGAAAACGTTGAACTTCAGTCACATTTCTTGGTTGATTCAAATTTAATACTAATTCAATCTTAGAGGGATCCACTACAATACCTATTCTAGATAGGACATGTCTAAGGAATGTATGAAAAGAAGTTTTGGGTATATCCGATTCTCTGACCCTCAGTCATTGATACCTTGACGATAGGTCGAGTTTTAAGAAGAAAATTGCACCTCTAACTTTGTCAAGTAATCCATCAATCTGATGTAATGAATATTTGTTCTTTATGGTTAACCTGTTCAGTTGACGATAATTGATGCATACTCTAAAGCTTCCATCCTTCTTTTTGATGAATAGAACATATGTTCTCTAAGGTGATGAGCTAAGTCCAACAAATCCTTTCACTAAGAACACATCCAACTATTGCCTTAGCCATTGTTTCTCTACAGATACCATATGATAAAGAGTGATAGATATGGGTGTAGTTTGTGGATATAACTCAATCACAAAGACAATCTCTCAAGCTGAATAATATTTTTGAAAACACATCCCAATATTCATTTTCAATTGATATATGTGCTAAGATTATTCCACTATTTATTTCTACTTCCAAGGAATTTAGGAGAGTTATGCTTGCCTGGTTTTTCCTTCCAATTAAGCAATTCTTAAGGAAAGTGTTAGAAAGGTTCACTCTTTTTTTATCATAAAATTGAACTTCTACACCTTTGGGAGTTTGGACTATAACCTTCTTCTCAAAGAAATTTGGAATGGCTTGGTATTTGGTTAGCTAGTCCATTCCTAGGATGACGTCAAAATAAATCATATCAAGTATAATGGGATCAGCTGGGAATTGATGATCGTCAAAATCGATTGAACAATACTTACAAGCATACAAGACATTAGAAAAGAATCCAAGAGTAGTGTTTAAAGTAAAGGGAGTTTTAATGGCTTCATATGAATGTTTCAACATTTGGGCATAGGTTAAAGAAATGAACGAATGGGTAGCAAAAGTATTAAAAAGAAATTGTACCTAAGAATGATATAATAGAATCATGCCTTCTACAACATTGTTGATTTTGGGCTCCCTGTGTTTTCCAGATATTGTCAATTCTTGACCTTTAGATCGTCATTCTTGAGTAGTAATGCCCTTAACCTTGTCCTTTCTATGATAAAAGGTTGAAATTGAAAGGTTGGTGCTATACTGAAAGGTTGTTGGAAAGACTATCTAGAAGGCTGATAAGACCTAGATGATTGTTCTTGGAATGATCATCTTGGTTGTCAAAAGAAGCATATTTTATTGATTAGGTTAGGCAACTTAGCTGGCCAAAAGTATTACAAATATATATATAAACTTAAATAGAGAGTATGGGTGATAAATTATGCCATGCCTCTGACAGAAAATTTGCCTTCTTTTTAAAACTAGAGTGATGTACTATTGGAGATGCTTTTATTGTTTTCTAAATAGTATTTTATCGCCAACTTTATACTGCAGAAGATGTTGGTACTGTTGTGAATAGTGAGAACCTTTTACTATTTTTGTGAATAGTGGCTTGTCTTTCACCGTTCCTTATTGTGTCATCTTCTACCGATGCTACAATACTGCTATAGTGAATAGTACTTTTACATGGGCTAATGATTTTTTGGGCCTTTTAATGGCCGATTTACAAATAAAATGGGCTATTAAACCCACAATAATTTTGAGTAGTTAACCCTAATACATAATTGGGTTTTTAAGCATAATAAATTGGGTCTCGCGGACTCGTTAAATATTTAAATTTTTATGGGTGATCATTACCCATCCAAAATAATATATCTTTACTAGTAGCTTCTATGTCTATCGGATAGTCAGAAGAAGCTTTGGAGGCTGGTGATAATGGTGATGTAGTCTTATTTGAGGAGTACTCCTTCTAGTGGGATGCTTTGTTGAAGGGTTCTTATGATAATTGCCTAATGATTTCCAAGAGTTCCTCTTGGGTTTGTGCATTGGCTATGAGGGCGTTGGTTTGAGCCTTTCAATCTAGAAACAATGATGTATTTTAAACTTCTTCAATTTTGGTTGTTCTATGAAAGTTTTGGTTAGCCATTATTCAATGGCTGGTTTGAAAATGGTTTTGGGGATTTTGAAAGATGACCACCATTTTACCTGAAACAGGCGGATGATATTGACTACCTCAGATATAATGAGTTTTAAGACCCATTGGCATACCTAGGAAAGATACAATTTTTTAGAGAAGATACACCTAGGATGAAATATTTCTCACCTGGTGTGGGTTTGAAATGGGTAATGAAGGTTTGATAGCTTTCTTGCATTGGTAGGGCAAGGATTTTAGGAATAAAACCAAAACGTTTCCACCAGTTGTTAAACCATGATGGAGCTTTTGTTAGACTGATGGGTTTTTTTAAAGAAGAAGAATAACGAGGAATGTTGATTATTCTTGTTTTGGATGACGAATGCATTAAACCATGCCTAGTAATAATCCCAATAATTGTAGGTTTTACAATGTGGTTGGATTGTTTTGATGCTGATTAGAAAGATCAAGAGTTTTCATAAATCCTTTTCCCATTCTGACAGAGATATGATTTTAAGGATTTTGGTTGTGGAATGTTAGGCATCGGTGTTGATATAGTAGAGTAAATGTTTGAATTCCACACTACTAGTTATTTTCAAAATACTGTGATAGTATTTTGGTGTTATCTAAAGGCCTATAAAACCTTTTCTTGCCAAAATATTTTTGAATAGTTAAATATGGATTCTTATCTTGGAATCCTTTTTTCAATTGTCATAATCATTTGAGTTTATGGTTTTAAAAAATACTCAGATTAGGGTTTTGAAAAAGTTCAGGAAACAATTTTCTTTTTCCATGGTGCAAGGATTATTTTAGTAGAGGATGTTGTCCCTATTTTTTTTAGTGGAAAGATAAAGGCTCAAAATATTCTTACAAAGTAGTCTCTACTATTTGATTCTTTAACAACAATTTTAGGTTTATCTTAATTTCAACATTTTATCATGAAACATAAATTATGACAAAAATAAACTTATTATCTCATTACTCTATAACATGTTCAAGAGATTAATTGAACAATGTAAAGACTTAATCATTTTCTTAAAAAAAAAACTTAATAATTTTGCAAGAAAAAAATTTAAACCTAACTATCCCTAAACAAACAAATAAACTTCATTTAAAGAAATTAAATGAAAAATAAATAAAAATGGAAACAAATAAAAAGAAGTGTAAATGTAAACATATGTTTTAGTAAAAAATTAAAATTGCTTAAATTTATGTAATGTAATTTTTTTCATTCCCAACCTTGAATTTATATTATCCTCAATGTAACAAATGCAAATTAAAGATGAATAAGAAAGAAGAGAAAACTTACTCATTTTCTATGTCTCAATGAAAAAATTTAGGCGCATCCATCATTTCAATCATTTTAACCACGCACATAGAACCCTGCGTACTTCTCATACATCTCAACAAATAGTTATAAATTTGAAAAATTCTAAATAAAATAAACAAAGTTTACATGACAAGAAATAAAACAAAACAAATTAAAATAACATAAAACAAAATAAATTCTAAAAACCGAAACAATTAAATTAAAATAAAGAAAATAATATTACCTATAATAATGGATTGCCTCCCGTCCAATGCTTAGCTTAATATCATAGCAAGATGCTTCATCATCATGGTGCTAAGGACGGCCAAGTACATATGCAATCAATGTCTTATATGTTGTGTTCTCTTTCTAAATAGGGCTTCACACGATCCCCATTTACCTTGAATGTTCCTTGAGTCTTAGGATCCATTAACTCTACTACTTCATGTGAAAACACTTGGATAATTATGAATGGTCCACACCACCTTGATTGCAATTTTCATGAAAATTATCTCAGATGAGTGTTAAATTAAAGAATTCTCATCCTAGGAAGAAAAGACTTAAAAACTAGCCTTTTGTATATCTTGGCATTTTTATAGGCTTCATTCCTAATCTCTTCAAGATCATTAAGGGGGAGTAATCACTTCTCTCCTACTTTACTTAAATCCATATTTAGCTATTTAATTTCCCAATAAGCCTTATGTTGGAATTCAATAGTAAAATGATATGTTTTTTCCCAAAGATTCACTGGTAAGGGCTCATCTTAATGGGTGTCTTGTAAGCTACGTGATATGCCTATAAAGCATCATTCAACTTGATTGCCTAGTCCTTTCTTGAAGGGCCCATAGTACATTCCAAAACCCTTTGATTTGCCTATTACTTACTTTCACTTGACAGAAATTTTATGGGTGATATGGAGTGGCCACTATGTATGTGACATTATACTTCTTCAGTACCCCATCAAAAATTTTGTTGTAAAAATGGTTCATTTTATCACTAATTATAGCTCCAGGCATCCAAAACCTACTAAATATTGAATCCTTCCAAAATTTCACAACAACATTAGACATCATTTGTTTTAGTAGATATAGATTCTACCTACTTGGACATATAAACAACAACGACCAAAATATATTCATTGCCAAAAGATGGGGGAAAAGGACCAATAAAGTCAATCATCCATATATCAAATAGTTCAACAACTAAATTAGATGTTAAAGGTATTTCATCATGTTTTCCTACATCACTTTTTCTTTGATATCTATCACAATGTGCATTCAATACATATGAGTATCTTTAAAAAGAGTTAGCCAATAAAATCCACATTGTAATACCTTAAGGGCCATTTTCTTACCATCGTAATGGCCCCTACAATGAAACTCATGAAAACAGATCAAAATGCTATTATGTTCCTTTTTAGCTACACACATCCCTATGACTTGATCTTGACCAATCTTGAATAGATAAGGGTCATCCCAAAAGTATTACTTACAAGAATGTAAAAAAAAAATTCTTGAAAATAAATGTTAGGTCTCAAAACACTAATATCAACATAATTAATTATGTTAGCATACCATGGGTTTTGACCTATTGAAAATAATTGTTCATCGGATAAAGTTTCAACAATTTCTTCTTTGCTTTCATCTTCAAGAGAATTGAATTCAAAAATGAACCTACATAGATGATCAAATACTAAATTTTCACTTCCTTTCTTATCTTTAATTTTTAGGTCGAATTCTTGTAAGATTAAAGGCTACCCTATTAATAGTGGCTTAGCATTAGGTTTACATAATATATATCTTAAAGCAACAAGATCAAAATGCAAAATTACTTTAGAACGTACTAAGTACAACCTAAATTTGTCTACAAAAAATACAACAAATAAGAATTCTTTTTCAGTGGTGAAAAAACCAATTTGGGCATCCTTGAATGTTTTGATAGCATAATATATGACATGTAAATACTTATCCACTTTCTATCCAACACTACTCCTATAGCATGATCAAAAGCATCACATATCATTTCAAATGGGAGAGACCAATTAGGTGCCAAAATAATGGGGAAATATGTTAATTTATCCTTGAAAGTATTAAGGGCAATAAGGCAATCATCATTAAAATCAAAATAGACATCTTTTGACAAAGGCATGACTTATTTTAGAAAAATATTTAATAAATTTCCTATAGAAACTGCATGTCCTAAAAAGCTTATAATTCCCTTAATATATTTAGGGGAGGTAATTTAGAGATCAACTCAATTTTTGCCTTGTCAACTTCAATTTCTTTGATAAAAATTAAGTGTCCTAACACAATCCACTATTATACCCTGAAATGATTCCCAACTAAGTATCAGGTTACATTCAATGCAAAGTTCTAAAATTAAAATCATTTTATACAAGCAATCATCAAATTAGGTTTCAAAAATCATCCATAAATACCTCAATGAATTTTTCTACCATATTTGAGAAGATTAATATCATACATCTCTGAAACATGATGAGTGCATGCATAACTTGAATGGAAACCTCTTGAAAGAAAATGTCCCAAAAATACATGTAAAATTGGTCTTCTCCAGATCCTATGGTGCAATAGGTACCTTATGATAACATGAAAGACCATCCAAAAAATAGTAAAACTCATTCCCAACTAGTCTTTCTAAAATCTAATCAATGAATGGAAGAGGAAAGTGATCCTTTTTAGCGTACAAATTCAGTTTCCTAGAATCTATACACATCCTCCATCAAGTGATTGTTCTAGTGGGCACTAATTCATTTTATCATTTTTCACCACTGTTATACTAGATTTCTTCGGTATCACATTTTCTAGACTAACCTACCTACTATCAACATTGGGTAAATAACTCCGACTTCTAAGAGTTTTAGAATTTCCTTTTTAACCATCTCTTTAATGATTGAGTTTAATCTTCTTTGGCCTCTTTCAAGGGTTTAGCATCGTCTTCTAGATTGATCTTATGCATACATATAGTTGGACTTATGCCTCTAATATCCTCGATACTCCAACCTATTCCTTTCTTGAATTTCTTAACCATATTAACAAGTTCTTTTTCTTGGGTTTTGGTCAAAATGGATGAAATAATAGCTAGATATGTTTCCCCTTCTCCCAAAAAAACATATTTTAGGTCCTTAGGCAAATCTTTTAGTTTTAGGTTAGGTGGAGTGGCCAATTCTCCAAATAGGGTACTAGGTACATCTAAGGGTGTACTAGGATTTCCTATTGGTTCAATATTATTTAGTAATACATGGTACCCTTTAGTCTCCTTATCTAAATCCTCTTCTACCTTTTCAACTGTAAGTGTGACTTCCAGTTTGGTATCCAATATATCTTATAGAAAAGTGTTATAACTAATTATATCCATAGAATCAACATTAAAGAATTCATCAATGGAAGATAAAGAAGGAATAAGTGAAGAGTTGAAAACTTTGAAATGAACAGTCTCTCCTAAGACTATCATTGTCAAATTTTCACCTTGGACATCAATAATAGTTTTAGTAATGGCCATAAATGGTCTAGCAAGAAGTACTATATATTATTTGTCCATGATTAGTTTTTGTTTGCATATCTAGAACCAAAAAATCAACTTGTAGTATTAATTTCTATACATGTACCAACATATCCTCAACAATTCCCTTCGGATATTTAATAGATCTATCCACAAGTTGAAGGGATATGGTTGTAGTTTTTAAGTCTCCCAAACCTAACTTATAGAGCATTGAATCACATTAATACTAACACCTAAATTAATCATTACTTTAGATACCTCATATCCCACATAGTTGATACAAAAACGCCATTGTGAGTTGAGAGCTTTCTCTCCAAGTGTTTGTATTTCTCTTCAATTTGTGGGTTGTCTTTGAAAGGTGTTATAGTGTCTTTTATTCTGGGTATAATGATAAGAGTGAAATTATTGCATTTTTGTAATGATTTAAATGTTGATATTTGTGTGAAAATTGTGTTTATTTGATTATTTAATCCACAAATGTCATTTCACGGGTATTTCGTGTTTAAAGTGCAATTTTAGGTAAAATCATGATTTTGGAGAGTTTTGAGACAAATTCAAATAATCGGGATTGAGTGAAAATAAAAAGAAAACAAAGTTTCAAAATTTACAAATCCTGCCGCCGGCGAAATTCTTCCCGAGAGCACGGATTTTGGAAAATTCATCTCGCCGTCGGCCAAAGTAATCTAGCTTCCGGCCAACATAATCTCATCGCCGGCCAAGTACATATATATAGCCTCCGGCCACATTCATCTCGCCGCCGGCTAGAATCAACGGAACCAAAATCGTAACTTTTCCAGAAATCTCGCCGCGGCGAGAATAATGTCGCCGCCGGTGAGTTTCGTCCGAAAACACATTTTTTATGTTTTTTTGTTCCAAAATTTCCCCCAAAACCCTATATCTATATATACAATATGATGGATAAAGAGGCCATGGTAGAGAGAGGAGTAGATCTGAGACATTTTGGAGGAGAGAAGGAAATTTTGGAGAGAAAGTTTGGAGAAGCTTGAAGGATTATCACCATTGTTGCTACCAAGTGTTCATCTTCAAGAGTTTTTCATCTCTTTTCCTTAGCTTTTATTTTCTGCATTTTATTCAGATTTGTTATTCATGGATTCAATTGAGAATATGTTTGTTCTTATTTCCATTATGAACTAATTTATTTTTGCTAAGGCTATGATGTAGTTAAATCAAGAAAATCTGATTTCTTGTGTTATCGTTATATGAATTCATTGTTTTCAAGTTGAGTATTTATTTTCATGCTTAATGCTTTTAAATTTCTGGCCAAGATTTAGATGATTTGTTGCATTATATGGAGACTGAGAGGAGATGTGTAATGAATGCTTCTCGTGATAAATATTGTATGTTGAATGCGAATGTGAGACCTAATGCATGATGTATGTGGTTATTCTAGAAATTCCAAAAATCGTAATGTGCTTGTTTGTGATTAAATCTTCATAGAAATATAGTTCGTTTTCATAGATAAGTAATTCTAATATAACTTGAGAGAGAGTATTAGATAAATTTGGGTTTTTCAACCATCACTTTTAACTTTGATTCTCATATAACATGACTTGAAATCGGATTGAATTGATTTAGCGAAATCAAATGCCTTAGCGTTTTTAATCATTTGTGAACAACATTTAATTGTGTTATTTGCGTTTATTTTTAATTAAATTTGCTTCTTAAAAAATTTCAACAATTCGGTTTTCAAATAAAATTAGGATTAGTCAATTTCGGTAATTAGTAACGCCATTCGTTTGGGTTCGATATCCTTACTTTTGTACACTTTATTACTTGAACCCACAAGGAATGGCGTTACTAAGTACCAAAATTGATTAATCCTAATTTTATTTGAAAACCAAATTGTTGAATTTTTTAAGAAGCAAATTTAATTAAAAATAAACGCAAATAACACAATTAAATGTTGTTCACAAATGATTAAAAATGCTAAAGCATTTGATTTCGCTAAATCAATTCAATCCGATTTCAAGTCATGTTATATGAGAATCAAAGTTAAAAGTGATGGTTCAAAAACCCAAATTTATCTAATACTCTCTCTCAAGTTATATTAGAATTACTTATCTATGAAAACGAACTATATTTCTATAAAGATTTAATCACAAACAAGCACAATACGATTTTTGAAATTTCTAGAATAACCACATACATCATGCATTAGGTCTCACACTCGCATTCAACTTACGATATTTATCACAAGAAGCATTCATTACACATCTCCTCTTGGTCTAAATATAATGCAACAAATCATCTAAATCTTGGCCAGAAATTTAAAAGCATTAAGCATGGAAATAAATACTCAACTTGAAAACAATGAATCCATATAACGATAACACAAGAAATCAGATTTTCTTGATTTAACTACATAGCCTTAGCAAAAATAAATTAGTTCATAACGGAAATAAGAACAAAAATATTCTCAATTGAATCCATGAATAATAAATCTGAATAAAATGCAGAAAATAAAAGCTAAGGAAAATAGATGAAATCTCTTGAAGATGAACACTTGGTAGCAACAATGGTGATAATCCTTCAAGCTTCTCCAAACTTTCTCTACAAAATTGCTTTCTCTACTCCAAAATGTCTCAAATGTACTCCTCTCTCTGCCATGGCCTCTTTCTCCATCATATTGTATATATAGATCTAGGGTTTTGGGGGCAATTTTGGAACAAAACATCATAAAAAATGTGTTTTCGGACGAAACTTGCCGGCGGCGACATTATTCTCGCCGCAGCGAGATTTCTGGAAAAGTTACGATTTTGGTTCCATTGATTCTCACCGGTGGCGAGATTATGTTGGCCGGTGGCTAGATTACTTTGGCCGGTGGTGAGATGAAGTTGCCAAAATCCGTGCTCTCGGGAAGAATTTCTCTATGCTATTTTCGCCGGTGGCGATAATATTCTCGCTAGTGGCGGGATTTCTAAATTTTGAAACTTTGTTTTCTTTTTATTTTCACTCAATCCCGATCATTGTAGTTTGTCCCTAACTTCTCCAAAATCATGATTTTACCTGAAATTTCACTTTAAACACGAAATACCCATGAAATGAAATTTGTGGATTAAATAATCAAATAAACACAATTTTCACACAAATATCAACATTTAAATCATAACAAAAATGCAATAATTTGACTCTTATCAACAACCCCCAACCAGCTTCTTGCTAGTCTCTAGCAAGAAAAGCGATCTATTTAATAAATTCAAAGGAGACATTAAGAGAAAAATTCAAAGAACATTTATTATATTTACAAAATTACATTAAGCGTATGCAATAAGCCTTTAAACCCCTAGGCGGCCCTAGTAGGACAAGTTGTTGTCTCGTGAGGGATTCCAATGATGATACCCACAAACATCTTACCTATAACTATTCTAACTCAAAACAATAAAATCACACAACAATTAATTTGCTCAAATGTCTCAAAAATTGTAAATAACACACAACACATAGAATAATTAAATGTCACCTAAGATTTAAGAAACTCAAATGCCAATTTCACTTTTGTTATTGACTCTTAAACATCCATCAAACCACAAACCAATAGCCATAATGCCCGAATAATATTATGCATAACATCCACAAAAAAAAGGTGAAATCTCAAACTCCATAGGCTCACTTTTCAAACCTCTCTCCACTAATGAAGGAAAATACACCACTTCGGATCAATAGGACTTTATGAGGCTTGTAATGTTAGGCTTAGGTTTTTGGTTAAGAAAGAATGGGAAGTGTCAAAATACAAATAATATCACTTATTAGATTAAACACAACCAATTAAGTAAAAGAGTAACACCATTTAACCCAAATTGTTTCTTCCGATCATATCCCATTTTTCCAAAGATAAACAAAATTATTTCTCAATCTTTCACCTCAGTACATCCATCACTAACACTCGTTTATTTACTAGAGTGTGAAGGGCCTTTTTTTAGACATAACTCCCAACCAATTACTTCCAATATATGTGGAAGATTATTTTTTTTTCTCTTTTTTTCATCCTTACTCCAATTGCTCTTGAAAAGTTTGTGTTCAAAATTAAGTGCTCTTAACAAATAAGGTATGAATTATATATATATATATTGGCTCAATAAAAGGTAGGTTATAGAAAGAAAAAAGAAAGAAAAATTAAGGCTAACAATATATTTAATTAGGCTCAAAGAGGTAACTAGTGATATAAGGATAACAAGGTAGGCTTAAAATGGCACAATCAATCCAAAAATGGCCTACATCATATCTTAAACAGTGCAATTCCCAATTATTTCGCCTCAAGAGGTTTTCAAATGAGTTCTAGAGTTTGTTGAGATCACAAAAATGTCCATGAATAATTGGCACATAAGACTTCTCTAAGCATTTAGACTAATCAACCAAATCATACCACATACCAAAAGAGTCACCAATTAGGTAAAATCAACATTTTAAATTATCTTTAAACCGAAGCAAAATTTAATGTCTTATAAAAGCTACTTGTTATCACAATCACATTATTATCATCAACGTGCAAATTAAAATAAGTAAAATGCAAATGAGAAAAAAAATAAAATAAAAATAAAAATAAGACAATAAACAAATAAAAGAAATTAAATCAAAATGCAGAAAAATAAATGGAAAATCAAAATTAAACACAAATAAACACACAAACAAAACTACTAAAAATGAAGGGAAGAAAAGATTTACCATTTACCGCACCCCAACCAAAACATTACATTGTCCTCAATGTAAGAAAGAAAAACGAGATCTCCTTTCCCCCGGCGGCTAACATAAGTTTTTTTTAGATGGGATGGCATTGGCTTTAGCTCAATCTTGTTGGCTTCCTTCTTTACCACTGAGGTTGGAGTTTCATTTGTTCCCAACTCCTTAAATGTTTCATCACTGCACAAATATTCATCAGGTGCTACCAGTAATTCGGAACATTGTCTCGTCCCCTCATCTTCCTCCTCAATTATTGCAGATTTCACAAGGCAAGCTTCTAGTGGTAGCAATGGAGTTCTCTCCTCAAAAGTTTCCAAGAATAACCTGTCAAGAGTGTTAATTTGAAAACAATAATGTACCTCACTTGGAAATTTCATTGTTTCAAAAACATCAAAAGTCACTTGTTCATCTTGCACCCGAGAATGAGCTTTCCTTTCTGAACATCAATCAATGTTCTTCTAGTTGCAAGGAACGGTCTCCCCAATATCAATGGTACCTTTCTATCTTCCTCCAGCACCACGAAATCTACAGAGAAAATAAATTTGTCAACTTTAATTAAAACATCCTCAATTACCCCTCGAGGATATTTCACCGATCAATCCGCAAATTGTAGAGAGATTGAAGTGGGCTTCACTTCTCCCAAGCCTAGTTTCCTGAAAATAGAAAGTGGCATCAAATTAATGCTTGCTCCTAAATCACATATGACTTTATCAAAATTGCAACTTCCTATAGTACAAGGTATAGTAAAACTCCCTAGGTCTTTCAATTTTTTATGGCAGTTTTCTTTGAAGAACTGCACTGCACTCCTCATTTAGCATGACAGTTTCATAATCTCCCAACTTCATCTTCTTTGATAGAATTTCCTTCATGAATTTTGCATACTTGGGCATTTGTTCCAACATCTCTACAAAAGGAATGTTAGTATGCAATTTCTTAAAAATATCCAGAAATTTATCAAATTGATTATCAAGCTTTTTCTTATTCAATCTTTGAGGATATGGGATAGGAGGCTCATATTTCGCAATTGGGGAAGGTTGAACATCTTGGGATGTTGATGGCTTTTCTTTAGATTCTTCCATCTTTTTGCAATCTGCTTTGAAAGCTGCCCCAGTTGGTTTTGGATGTCCCTGTTGATTGCTTCTTGATTTCTGAAATTTGTTCTTGTCTCCTCAATGAACTTTCCCAAAATTCCTTCCAAATCTGTCTGTTTCTTCTCTTGGGGTTGGTAGGAAGATGATGATGGTTTGAATCCCCCTTGGTTATTTCCCCATGAAAAATTTGGATGATTTCTCCAACCTGGATTGTAGGTGTTCAAATATGGGTTATGTTGAGGTTTTTGGAAATTTGAAACTTAATTTGCTTGCTTAGCATTTTTTGAAGAAAATGGATTTCCAACTTGGCACTCGATACTAGCATGGTTTCCACCACATAAATCACATTGTGCATTTGGTTTGGATTCGAACTTGGATGAAAAAGAATCCATCTTTCTTCAAAGAGCAGCAACTTGAGCTGACAAAGCATTCAATGAATCAATTTCATGCACTGCTGCTGGTCTTTTTGCAATTACCTGCTCTGAATGCCACTGATTGTTGTTTTCTTCCATAATCTATAACAACTCATGAGCATCCTCTGGTGTTTTTCCCATTAAGGACCCTCCAGTTGCAGCATCAATCATTGCCCGATAGTTTGAAACCAACCCATTATAAAATGTAGAGACTTGCAGCCAAATCGATATACCATGATATGGGAACTTCCTCAACATTTCTTTGAATCTTTCCCAAGCTTCATACAATGATTCTTGGTCATACTGTGTAAAAGATGTGATTTCATTCCTCAATTTTGCCGTCTTAGTAGGAGGAAAGAACTTGGACAAAAATTTCCGAACCAACTCATTCCATGTTGTAATCGATCCCAGTGGTAATGAGTTTAGCCACTCCTTGGCTTTATCCCAAAGTGAAAAAGGAAAAACCCTCAATCTTACAACATCTTCAGACACACCATTTATCTTGTAAAGATCACACACCTCCAAAAAGAAAGCAATATGTGCATTTGGATAATCCTTTGACATACCCCCAAACTGATTTGATTGAATCATTTGGATAAAGGATGGTTTTATCTCAAAGTTATTGGCTTGAATAGTTGGCCTCCTTATACCCGAAGTAGTTCCAGCAACATTAAGCACATCATAATCCCTCAAAGCTCTACGATTTCCACCTCCCTCAACAAATGGTGGATCCATGGCTGATTGTCTATTAGGAGTTGAGGTTGAACGCCTTCTCTCTCAGTTTAGATGCCTATATGTTCTATCAATCTCCGAATCAAATGGAAAAAGGTTAAGACTTCTTGTACGTCTCATACAACAATCCTACAACCAGAAAATCATCTAGCACAAAACCAACATAAAGCTACCTTTTTATGATAAATAAAATAAAAGATCAAAATAAACAAAATTAAAAATTAAACAATGATAAAGCAAATTAACTTCAAATTAAAACTAAGATTAGGTAGTATCGATATTAATAAAATCAAACCATTCCCCGGAAATGGCGCTAAAAACTTGATGGGTATTTTCACAAGTGTACAAATCATTCAAGTAATAAAGTGTACAAAAGTATGGATATCGAACCCACAAGGAATGGCGTTACTAAGTACCAAAATTGACTAATCCTAATTTTATTTGAAAACCAAATTGTTGAAATTTTTTAAGAAGCAAATTTAATAAAAAATAAACGCAAATAACACAATTAAATGTTGTTCACAAATGATTAAAAATGCTAAGGCATTTGATTTCGCTAAATCAATTCAATCTTATTTCAAGTCATGTTATATGAGAATCAAAGTTAAAAGTTGGTTGAAAAACCCAAATTTATCTAATACTCTCTCTCAAGTTATATTAGAATTACTTATCTATGAAAAAAAAACTATATTTCTATGAAGATTTAATAACAAACAAGCACATTACTATTTATGGAATTTCTAGAATAACAACATACATCATGCATTAGGTCTCACACTCGCATTCAACATACGGTATTTATCACAAGAAGCATTCATTACACATCTCCTCTCGGTCTCAATATAATGTACCAAATCATCTAAATCTTGGCGTGGAAATAAATACTCAACTTGAAAACAATGAATTCATATAACGATAACACAAGAAATCAGATTTTCTTGATTTAACTACATCATATCTTAGCAAAAATAAATTAGTTCATAACGGAAATAAGAACAAACATATTCTCAATTGAATCCATGAATAACAAATCTGAATAAAATGCCGAAAATAAAAGCTAAGGAGAAGAGATGAAAAACTCTTGAATATGAACACTTGGTAACAACAATGGTGATAATCCTTCAAGCTTCTCCAAAATTTCCTTCTTTCCTCCAAAATGTCTCAGATCTACTCATGTCTGCCATGGCCTCTTTCTCCATCATATTGTATATATAGATCTAGGGTTTTGGGGGCAATTTTGGAACAAAACAACCTAAAAAATGTGTTTTCGAATGAAACTCGCCGGCGGTGACATTATTCTCGCTGCGGCGAGATTTCTGGAAAAGTTACGATTTTGGTTTCGCTGATTATCACCGGCGGTGAGATGAATGTGGCCAGTGGCTATATGCACTTGGCTGGCAGTGAGATTACGTTGGCCGGCGGCAAGATTACTTTGGCCGGCAGCGATATTAATTTGGCTGGCGGCAAGATGAATTTGTCAAAATCCGTGCTTTCGGGAAGAATTTCGTCGTGCTATTTTCGCCAGTGGTGGGATTTCTAAATTTTGAAAATTTGTTTTCTTTTTATTTTCACACAATCCCGATCATTGTACTTTGTCCAAAACTTCTCTAAAATCATGATTTTACCTGAAATTGCACTGTAAACATGAAATACCCGTGAAATGATTTTTGTGGATTAAATAATCAAATAAACACAATTTTCACCCTAATATCAACATTTAAATCATAACAAAAATGCAATAAATTTTACTCTTATCATATAATACAAATAATTTGTCTACTTATTTGGATCCAGTATAGTAAATTTAGATTTGTGTATTCTAAATTTTACTCAACAACACTTACATTCGAATTTGTATTATATGTAATGTCTGTATAATCCTTCATCAGTTTCTGCTTGATATGAAGTTAAACAATGCAAGCACATGGTTTACTTTTTTATTTTGAAAGTTGATTCAAATATCTCCTTTTTGTTAGATAACATGAGTTAGGTAAAAATTGAGCACGTAATAGTTTGAAGTGACAATTTTTTATGTAATAGTAGTTGAACTATCGACTTTATTTTGTGTTCTGATTTGATTTTATGTTTTTTACATATGAATCTTATGTTTTGAATAAATGAATATCGGTAATCTTTAAGTTTTATCTTATGTATATAACATTCAAGTTTGTATTATATATAGTATTTCCATGTAATTTAATACAAATAGGACTTTAGAAAAATTATATTGTCATCTTCAGCCCTTTCATCCTTGTTCCGATTTCATAATCATTTTAATTTTGTATGTAATAATTACATTTTAGTTTGTTATATATATAATGTTTACATTATTTTTAAATTTGTTGAGTTGTTTAAGTTCAGGTGACATTTTATTTAGTGTTTCCATTTGAGTTTGGATGAATAAAATACTAGTAGTCATAAAGTTATGTATGGTGTATGTAAAACTTACATTTTAGTTTGTATTATATGTAATGTTTACATACACACTTGGATTCCCTTTTAAGCTATACTTGTATGTTAGTTTTTTATATTGAGAATTCCTTGACTCTTTGACAAATTCCTTTAGGTTCTAGATCTTACGGTGTAGCATCTAACAATCATAAGTAGAATGTCTTTTGTCATGGAAGAAGGAATAGTAGTGTCTATCCTTTTGTTTTTTTATTGCCATAATATTTTCCCTCGAGTTTTTTGACTCTCCAGTCTATAGGAGAAGAAACTCTTTAAAAAAATTTATTCTATGGGATTTACATGAAATTTCTTTACTATCCAATCTTCTTATGCACTTATTCACTGGTTTATACCAAAAGCATTACCCTAGACAATGATAGATTTTCAAAAGATAGTACCATCATAGATTGTATAACTCATATGACTTAATATATGTATGTTTATTTGTAATAATAAATATCATAACTAGGGATGATTTTTAACAAAGTTTTGTAGTATAGTGGTAAATATTTCCGCCTATCACGTAGGTGAATGGGGTTTGATTCTCAACAATGGTGTTTTGTTTTTAAAAATGTCTTGTTTTACATTTTTTTTAAATTATGCCTTGCAAACTGTTAGCCTCATGTACCAAACCCGAATATAAAAAGTGGTAAATTATTTAGAAACAATGGATGGCATATCGAAAAGTTTACGAAGTAAAGTTTGTTTGCAATTTGATGGAACTTAAGAGTCTTAGAACATCGTCAAATTTGAAGTTTGTAGATTTAGTATAAATTCATATATATATATATATATATATATATATATATATATTCGATTTGGTTTTATATTTATTAAATATGAATCTTATGTTTTGAATAAATAAATCTTGATAGTCTTCAAGTTTTGTTTTGTGTATTGTACGTTTGATTTTGTATTTTATGTAATGTAATGTCTATGTAACCCTAATATAACTTGATATGAAGTTAAATTATACAATTACATGGATTACTTTTGCATTTGGAGGTTGATTTAAATATATTGATCACATAATAAATTTTAGATAAGAAATATTTTTATGTAATAGTAGCTTATATGTCTTATATAGACTATATTTGAATTCCAATTTAATTTTATATTTATTACATTCAAGTTTGTATTATATGTAATGTTTACATGTATTATAATGTAATGTATATGTAACCTTTCATCATTTTTTACTTGATACGAAGAAGCATATGATTTGCCTTTTATTTTGGAAGTTAATTCAAATATCTCTTTTTTGTTAGGTGACATGAGTTGGGTAAAAACCGAGAACAAAACATATTTTAGGTAATAAATATTTTATGTAATAGTAGTTGGAATGTCTTAGGTAGATTATATTTGATTTTTGGTTTGATTTTATATTTATTACATATGAATCTTATATTTTTAATGAATAAACATTGGTAGTATTTAAATTGTCCTATGTATATAAGGCTTACATTCATGTTTGTATTATATGTAATGTTTATATGAAATGTAATGTAAGTTCTATATAATTCTTCATCATTTTCTATTGGATATGAATTTAACACATGGTTTGCTTTTTCATTTTGGAAGTTGATCCAAATATCACCTCTTTGTTAGCTAAATCAAGTTGGGTAAAAAAAGATAGGTGACAAATTTTTTTATGTAATAGTAATTTGAATGTTTGAGTTCTAGTTTGATATTATATTTATTATATATGAATCTTATGTTTTGAATGAATAAATTTTGATAGTATTGAAGTTTTGTCTTGTTATGTAATACTTACATTCAAGTTTGTATTATATGCAATATAATGTAATATTTATATAACCCTTTGTCAATTTCTATTTGATATGAAGTTAAACTACCAAGCATATAGTTCACTTTTTATTCTAATCATGCGAGTTGTTTTTGTTAAAGTATTGAAATGGTGTGTTTGATATATACTAACATGAATTATTTCTACCATCACATTGATTGTATTATGTACGAGCTCAGTGCTTGTAATGATCATTATCCTTTGATATTTGGAACAAAGAAGTATACTACTGTGAGCACTTATTTTAGTGTAAGTTTTCTAATTCATTTGTTATTAGTTTTGATTCATTGTAATCTCTTATTTTCTTTACATTTATGTTACCATTGATTTTATTATATATAGTATTGTTATATATATAATTTAATATATTTTTTCTTTAATATTGAATGAATGTAAGAGGATTCCTTCTCTTATTGATAATAAAATCAACCTAATGGAGTCATATTATTTGATTCAATATGTTTTTTCTCGTCGTCCATTTAATGGTGTCAAATATTTGGTAAAAGATTAGGAAAATCTTGAAGTAATTTATTTTCTTGTTAATATTGATAACAATAATTATGTTTGTTGTGTTATTGACTCGATGGATTGATCAATTAGAGTGTTTGATTTCTTAAGTACAAGTGATATTGGATTGAAATGCAATCATTTAATTACGTTGGTGATAAGGTTGAATTTCGGAGAAGTAGGGGAAGGAAAAGAAGAGAAGTTGAGAAAGGTAATCGATATATATTTCTTGCCTTCCTTTGATGAATTTATGAGGCTTTATATATAGCCATACATGGATGGAATTCCTGAACAATATTCTAACTAATTCTTGACATTTCTAACAGAATTACAGTCCCTTTCGCACTGCATTATTATGTGGTCCCCTCTTTGTATGTTGCCTGCATCTGTGCCGTCGTGGTCCCCCTTTTGTGCCCACATGTGCCCACTGATGTGTGCTGCTCTTCATGGTCACGCACCCGATGCTGTGCCTAGGTATTGCGAGTAGATGCAGCTCATATCATTCCTTCCCCCTTTTAGAATCCTTGTCCTCAAGGATGAAGTTAGGCAAGGTTTGGGAAAAATATGAGCGACATTACTTATCATCATTTCAATCACATGTCCAATAGTATATGCCTTGAGACCATCAATCCAATTATAATCAACTCGATCACCAATTTGTTTCCTCTGGGTAGACTTAGGGTTTTCTTGAAACTTAACCCACACTTGTCTCAGGACAAGATTCGAGTAGATGTTCTGAATTTCAGGATCATGCACTACTTGAGCCTATCCCTCTTTAAATTCATCAGGAAGTGCCCCACATAATGCTTTCTCAGAGATGGAATTCAACTCTAATAATTGAGTCCAAACAAAATTGACCTTTTCATTCTTTACCTCATTTTTGGCTTTAGAGAGAGCTTGCTCACCGAAAGACATAGGAAACATAGGTGATAAGTTAGAATCATCTTTCCTTACTATGGAAACATCATCGGTGATGAAGGACATTTTTTTTTACTCTCACTCAAGACTATGAGTAGCTTTTTACGCACCATTGAAAGTGGAGCACCAAACTCAGGTCCATGAGTGATCTTCAAAAGGGTCAACTCTAATGCAATTCTTGCCTCTTTAATGTTGTCATGATTGTTGCTTGACTGTTGTATCTCCTTCGATAGGAGTCTCTTGGAAAAAATGTAAAGAAAAGTTTTGTAAGATCCACCATGGTGATGCTTGTAAAGTATTGCAATAACAATCACCAGACTAAGAGAATCACCAGACTGAGCAGTTTTGTAAGATCCACTATGCCTCTTCAATGCTAACAAAGCATTCTCTTTTGAATGTCCAACTAATATTGTATCTTTGTAAACCATCTTTAGAGAATATTCTTGAATATCTTTAGAACTTTTGGTCACCTCATAAGTGATTCCATTGTAATCAATGATGCTATTTGATGGTTTCACCAATTTATCTAGCATTTTCCACAATATATGAACAAATACTACATTTCCATTACCAGAACAAACTATACGCATTGTATTAACTAGTAAGCTGGCATGTAGACTATGGATTTGGGTATCCATAAGAGCTCGTATGTCCTTTAATTCTATTGTTACACAATTGAAATCCTTCTTCTTGCTGGAATTACTACCAGTGAGCGAGGATATCATTTCAACAAATCTACTATTTAACCTCCCCTTGTCATTTTCTTCCCCAATTAGGCCTATTATTGTAGAATTCATATTGATGGACATATTAATTCCTCCTTAACCTTGCTTTGTCTATACCAAAGCATCATTCTAATCCTCAATGCATGTTTGGATACTAACCAAGAAATCAGAGAGGGTGTTTTCATGTCTACTATTCTCTGGATGATGCATCAAGTTAATTTTTCACAGTTTGAAAAACATGGCTAAGGATAGGGAAGCTAAATTCCCAGAACTCACTGCAAGTATTGGATTACATTTCATGCTTGCAGTTGTTAGAATCCCTCTAAAAATTCCCCCTCTTGGTCTAATGAGGCATCCATTTTAATCATTTTCTTTAGTGTTTCCACAAAAGTGCTTATTTTTCCCCCAATTGCAGCAATCATGCTAGCTTGTCGAGTTTTCACACCGTTGATACTTTGCAAATAGAGACTATAATTTTGAGGATGGCTGGCAATATTCTCTCTGGTTAGTCCTTCCATGTTCATTAGGTCAAGAGTCTTCATAGGAATAGCCTTTTCAAGGCCCAGATGATTTATAGCTGTAACATACTACCTTTCAGCCATTTCCAGCATCTTTTTCTCATGTTTAATGGGACTTCCAGCAAGACATTTTTCTATTGGGACTTGGGCATACACAGGTGAGGTTGAGAAAGTAACCAATGTCATACCATTGGTAACTCGGCGTGCCTGTGTCATGGGATACTGTTAACTAGCATTAGAATAATTTCCATAATCGTATTACCTCTCAATTTTTCCATCACATTGTTTCATTTTCATAGCTTCTCCGTAAACCCCACAAAGTTTAACTACAGCACTAATGACAACCTGTGCAGCCCATAACAGTTTTGAATTATCTCAACCTCTGATTCTGAATCTCTGGTTAAGATTAGATGCTCCAGATTGAATTTCTCAATGATGTGCATTGACACCTCTTCAACTAAGATAGAATGTCTTGATAGGGTTGAGAAAGTACCAACGACAAAGTTGAACAAGCTCCGAAGGAGCTGAAAAAATATATTTGAGTGCTCTTCTTCTTGAGAGTCTTTAGTATACTTAAGAGACATCTTCAGGTGCTACCCACACCTTGAACTTGATTTGGTACCAAGAGTAGGAAATTGGGATTGTTAGATAGAAATGTTAGGCTCCACATTCTCTGATAACATGGATTGGAACCCTTGTAAGGAAATTTTCCATTCCTCAAACCGATACAGAGCTACCATCTATGGATTCCAAGAAACTTGATATTTCTTCATTAATCTTTCAAACATTTTGTGCGCATACCTTGCATCTCCCCACTTCTCATACAATTTCACCAAGTTATTGGTCTCAAGAATAGAATACGACTCATATACATTATTGGTATGAATTTGATTTTCTAACCTCAAGTTTCGAAGACTTACAACTGCCTTCAGAGTGGCTGGGGAAACATCTTTTGGAGGAATACCCATGTGGGTCATTTGGGTATTAGGAATTATTAGAGGAGTGTGTTTGTAGAGCTTAATAGCCCTATGAAGCTTCCTCAGATGACTATATCTGGGTTCTCTAATTGACCCTTCATCAGCATGAATTGGCTTTGGTCATATGCAACGATGGCCAACAATGACTCACTTATCACAATAATGAATATTCTTTTCCTTCTTTGCTCGCGTGCCTCTCGATTGATCGACTAATCCATTGCTCTGATTATTTTCAAAAGGGTGGATAAAGTAGAGAGGGAGCAGACAAGGGGAAGCTAGTTACCTCCGTGTGTAAGGGCTATATGGCCAGATAATGGCCCAAATTTAAGCCCAATTTGTGGTAGTTTAGGTGAAGGAAGGGAGCTAGCTTCATGGTCCAGTTCTGGAGGCCTAGGCGATGGAGACCTACGAGACTTCACCTTGGTGTCTGTATAAGCCATGTCTCATCTTTAGGTAACCCAGGGGAACGGTTCTCACAAAATTTGAGATTTATAGAGTCCAACCTCGCATATTCCATGGCCGTTGAGAAAGCATCTGAGGTGAAGGAATAAGGAATCAATGGGTCAAGCTTCAAATTTCTCGAAGGTCTCAAGTGACCGACTCCTCCCAATACTAAGGGAAAGAGTCAGTGGTGAGTTGTGGATGGCCCGAAGAACTCTCATCTCGATCAGTATTGCTTGTAAGGTAGTGTTCATTCACTCGAAGTGTACTTATATCGTACTAAGGGGTCATATCCGATTGTCCATGGCTGGAACTGGCTCTGATACCATTAATAAGGTTGAATTTCAAAGAAATAAGGGGAAGAAGAAGAAGAGAAGCTGAGAAAGGTAATTGATATATATTTCTTTCCTTGCTTTGATGAATTCATGAGGCTTTATATATAGCCATACATAGATGGAATTCCTAGACAATATTCTTACTAATTCCTGACATTTCTAATGGAATTGTAGTCCCTTTTGCACTACATTATTCAGTGGTCCCTTTTTCGTGTGTTTCTTGCATCTATGCCATCATGGTCCCCCCTATGCACCCATGTACGCCTAATCATGCATGCTGCTCTTTCTGGTCGTGTGTCTGACGCTATGCCTAGGTATTGCTAGTAGATGTAGCTCATATCAGCTGGTCCCTCACCCTTTGCAATTGCGTTATCATAATTATGGTGTGAATATAAATTCCAACCTAAATATCCCTTGGCCTATCTATATTGTTATGGTGGCTGGTGTGTAAAGATATGCCTATATGGCCAGGTTAACACCTTTTAGAAACTGGTGATAATTTTCGTTACTTTGGTTTGAAAACTGTTCTGTGTAGAGTTGTATAAAATGTGAGTGCAAAAACCAAAGAGAATATGATATATGTTGCTTCTGAAAGAAGCAAATGGATATTAAGACATAGAACTTGAAATCTCAATCCACATAGAGTTATTAATTTTACTTAGTTTGATGACTTGTATCAAAATAAACTTTGTATTTTGTATTGAAATAAATTTACATGGACGAAAGGTGAGATATAATATGATGATAAGTGTTATATAGCTCTTTAGTAAACAAATTAGAAAAGTCCCACATTGATTAGGAATGAAGATCACATTGATTAAGAATGAAGATGAGTGTTCGATTTGAGGCTATATTAACCATTTGTAAAACATCCCAAAATTTGTAAATCTTTCTCTCTTTTGTAAGGGTAATTGATTAGCTCATTTTTTTCCCAATTAGTTGTAATTTGGAGTTCATCCATTTGGAGATAGTGGAAGTGGTCAACGACGCCCGAGGACCTAGGTAACATTTATACCGAACCTTGTTAAATTTCTAGTGTTATTATTTTTCTGCTTTAATATTTCTGTTTTAATATCTGCTTTAGTTTATTTTAGCATTATTTTGTCGGGTTAGTTTGAGTTATATTCATTTAAATTATAAGTGAATAGTAACTACTTAGAATAGGGAAAATATACCCGATTTTTCCAACAATTGGTATCAAAGCCGAAGGTTTCTACCTAGGAATTTGTTTATATTCCATTTGTTTGCTATTGGATAATAGTTAATAGTTGTTGTAATTTGAAGAAATGGCGGAAGAAAAATTTCTTTCAAACAAAGGCCAATCATCCACGTCAGACAGAACTATGGTGATGAATGCAAGGTTCGAGGTGGAAAAGTTTGATGGAACCGATCATTTCGGCATATGGCAAGGTAAAGTTCTAGATGATTTGTTTCGACAAGGTCTAGACATCGCCATTGAAGAAGAGAAACCAGATGGAGCAGATGAAGCAGATGAAGTAGAGTGGAAAAATATCAACCGATTGGTATGTGGTACAATCCGTTCGTATCTCTCAAGAGAACAAAAGTATAGATTCATAAAGGAGACATCCACAAGTAAGTTGTGGAAGGCATTGGAGAACAAGTATATGAAGAAGAGAGCATAGAATTGGCTCTATTTGACTACAATAAATGACCACATTACTGCTTTTAATTGATTAGTAGCAGATTTGTTAAATATGGATGAAACTTTTAAAGATGAAGATTTAGCCTTGATGTTGTTAGCTTCCTTTCCTGATGAGTTTGATCACCTTATTACGAGCTTACTCATTGGGAAGGATAAATTGTCTTTTGAAGAAGTTTGCACTGCTTTGTATAGTTATGAAATTAGACAGAAAGATAAAAAAAAGCAAGATTGAAGCAGCAGAGGCACTATCTGTAAGAGGACGTCCTCAAACACAACAGAAAGGAAGGAGAGGTAGATCTCTGTCAAAAGGAAGGCTTGGTAAAGATGAATGTGCCTTTTGTCATGAGAAAGGCCATTAGAGGAAAAATTGTCTGAAGTTGTAGAAGAAAGGAAAAGATGTGCAGTCTGATGCATGTGTAGCTGAAAGAAATTCAAATTCAAATTTTGCATTGGTTGGTTCGTCAACAGCATCCCAACCTGGTGATTGAATTTTTGATTCAGCGTGTACTTTCCATATGTCTCCTAACAAAGAGTGGTTCTTTAACTTTGAAGAACTAGATGGTGGATTTGTTTTCATGTGTAATGATTATCCATACAAATATTTGGGGATTGGTACAATTCATTTGAAGAATTAAGATGGTTCAACCAGGGTCTTAACGGATGTTCATTATGTTCCAGATATGAAGAAGAATCTCATTATTGTGGGAGTCTTAGAATCAAAAGGCTTCACTGTGACCATAAAAAATGGGGCATTGAAGGTTTGGAGCACTTATGGCGATGAAATGTGTTCGAAAGAATAACTTGTACTACTACCTTGGTAGTACGGTTATTGGGACAGCATCAGTAGCAGTTTCAGAGGAAGAAAGAGATTTAGAAACTACCAAGCTGTGGCATATGCGTTTGGGACATGCTGGTGAGCGTAGTGTAATAGGGAAGCAAAAAAGAGTAAGCTTTGGCACTGCTCTCCATAATACAAAGGGCATTTTGATTACTTCCATCCATAAGAGGCAAACATTATTATGTCACTTTCATTGATGACTTCTCCAGAAGAGTTTGGGTGTATCTCATGAAAAAGAAAGATGAAGTGTTGGGAATTGTTCTCACGTGGAAGAAGATGATCGAGACTCAGACTGGTAAAAAGATCAAACGTTTGAGGTTTGATAATGGCACTAAGTACACAAATGACCCATTAATGAAAGTTTGTGAAGAAGAAGGGATAGTGTGACACTTCACTATTCGAAAAACACCACAATAGATCAGAGTTGCAGAACAAATGAACTGGACTTTGCTGGAGAAGGTTCGATGTATATTGTCAAATGCTAGTTTAGGCAAGTAGTATTGGGTTGAGGTTATGACATATGCATGTCATCTTGTCAACCGTCTACCATCATCTGCTCTTGAAGGAAAAATGCCTATGGAGGTATGGTCTGGAAAACCTGCTAGAGATTACGATTTCTTACATGTGTTTGGTTCAATTGCATACTACCATGTAACAGAATCAAAGTTGGACCCAAGAACCAAAAAAAACCATTTTTTTGGGGATCCCTTTTAGTTCTAAGGGATATCGACTATGGTGCCTTGAAATGAAAAAGGTAATCTTTAGTAGAGATGTTACCTTTGATGAATCTGCCTTGTTGAGAAAGGTAACTAAGAAGATTGATGGCACTTTAGAGTAGGTGGAGCAAACTCCGAAGCAAGTGGAGTTTGAAAGCAGAATTGTTAATCCAATTAGTGAAGATAAGATAGAAGTTGATCCTCCATTGATAGAAGATGAATCAGATGAAAAGGTTTTAACCCAAGAACCTCCACAACAACAAGAAGAAAATACAGTTGATAGGCCACGATGAAAAAATGTCAAAGTGCCTGCTAGATACAAGGATTTGGAAGACCTACCTGCTCAGTTTAAGAATATTGTGGCCTATGCACTTTCAGTTGTGCATGATGATGTTTCTTCCATATATAAAGAAGAAATCAAAAGCCCTGAAGTTGAAAGATGGAAGGAAACCATGGATGAAGAACTTCTGTCCCTTCAGAAGAATAAAACATGGAAGTTGACACAACTACCTAAGGGTAGAAAGGCAATTGGCTACAAATGGGTGTATGCAAAGAAAGAGGGATTTCCTAACAAAGACAGTATTCGCTACAAGGCAAGGTTGGTGGTTAAAGGCTATGCTCAAAAGGAGGGAATTGATTATAATGAAGTATTTTCTCCAATTTTAAAACATTCCTCCATTAGAATTTTGTTGGCCTTGATAGCACAGTTTACGTTGTAGCAGACGTACACATGATCATTGTGTGTATTTTCGAAAGCTACAAGATGAATCTTTCATCTATCTCTTATTATACGTCGATGATATGTTGATTGCATCGAAGAGGCAAGCAGAAATTGAGAAGTTGAAGGCTCAACTTAGTTAGGAGTTTGAGATGAAAGATTTGGGAGAAGCCAAGAAGATTCTCGGTATGGAGATAAGCATAGATTGGAAGAAGGGGAAGCTTAGTTTGACCCAGAGTCAATATTTGAAGAGGGTACTACAGAGGCTGTGAAGGAAGCTATTTGGTTACGAGGTTTGCTTGAAGACTTGGGAGTTGGTCAAAAACATATTAAGGTGTTTTGTGATAGTCAGAGTGCTATTCATTTAGCAAAGAACCAAGTCTACCATGCAAGTACAAAGCACATTGACATTCGTTATCATTTCGTGCGAGAGATTATTGAAGAAGGTGGAGTACTAGTTCAGAAGATCAGTATTACAGAGAATCCCACAGATATGATGACCAAGGTGGTAACAACAATCAAGTTTAAACATTATTTGGACTTGATTAACATCCTGCAAATCTGAATTGGCACTGGCATCGTTGATCTAGTGATTGAAGAAATCATTTAAGAATCACTAAGTTGCTAAGGTGGAGATTTGTTATATAGCTCCTTAGTGAGCAAATTATAAAAGTCCCACGTTGGTTAGGAATGAAGATGTGTGTTGGATTTTGGACTATAAAAAAAATCCTCCTTCACCATTTGTAAAACATCCCAAAATTTGTAAATCTTTCTCTCTTTTGTAAGAGTAATTGATTAGCTCAATTTTGCCCAATTAGTTGTAATTTGGATTTCATCCATTTGAAGATAGTGGGAGTGGTGAACGACGCCCGAGGACCTAGGTAACATTTATACCGAACCTCATTAAATTTCTGATGTTATTATTTTTCTACTATAATATTTTTGTTTCAATATCTGCTTTAGTTTATTTTAACATTATATTTCCAATAGCATTATTTTGTTGGGTTAATTTGAGTTCTATTCATTTAAATCATAAGTGAATAATATTACTTAAAATAGGAAAATATATCCGATTTTCCTAACAATAAGTAGAGTGAAGTGGTATAATTTAAGATTAGTGGTATAATTTAATTTTAATGAGAGGGGTTAATTAGCTTGTTTTCCAAAGTTAATGATATAAGTAGTATCACCTGATTGTATTGGGATAGTGTATTGACAATGGCATTTATGCCACCGTTTGTGTTTTTTTCCCTATTTAATTTGTATGTATTAGTTCTTCCTTAATTTGGCTTATTATACTGCGTGAGCATGTAATTGAGATTATTTATGCATACTGGTCCTATTTTATGATCTAATATAGCACGAATGAGAGTAAAATGTTCTATACACACCCATTTTAATTTTTTTCGATCTAAAACAATAAAATTAAAAATTATGTAATTGAGATTATTTACTATCAGCAAAATTTAATTGCCAATTTTTCAATCGTTGGAGTATGAAAATAAGGTTCATAATAATACTTTTGCCAAGTTTTAAATCTGAAGCAAAGCCCGGTAATATTGATATTTACAACGTCTATACTCCACTCTGCCATATAAGAACACCAAAGTCATCTTCATCAACTGGCTCTGTGAGTCATTTTTCACTTGAAACATCATGCTAAGTTTAGAGATAAAATGAAGATAAATTTGTATGCAATGCATACATCTCACTTGTTAAGCGTATATAACCTTTACATCTAACATTTACGTTGGATGTAAAATAGAATTTTGTTATTTATAGTAAATCTATATTACATTTGTTTAATTTATATTTATTATTCAATCAAAATTTCAACTATTTAAAAATATAGTAATAAAATATCACAATAAAAAAATCATATTTAAGGTTTATTAATGTATTTTTTTAAAGTTAAGTATTATTATATGAACTTAAAATAATGTCCAATTTTTTTATTTAATTGTATTACTTCAATCCTCGATGGAAAATTGTATTTGCATTAGCTTTTTTTCTTTTTTTGCTTTGTCTCTTTAGTCTTTTGAAATCACAAGTGAAGACTTTCTTTTGTTTATTGCTCTTCCAACTTTCGATTCTCTATTCTCCTTCTTTTCTTTTTTTATTGGTGGTAATACAAGCGTTTCTTTGATTGATTTTGGTATTACCCATTTCTCTTCATTTCTTAATGGAAAGATTGATGCTTCATGTGCAATCTTCAATGTGCTTCAGAGGAAATATTTTGAACATGTTAAGGAATTGGTACTTGCGGAAACGAATATTAGGTCCAATTTTGGTTGCACAAATTAATAATAATGGGTAACAGCAAAATAAATAAGCAGTAAGAAATTAAATGGCACACAATGATTTAAGCGGTTCAACTTTTCAATGTGAAAAGTCTACTCCACTGACGACGACACACCGAGGAAAATCCACTAATAATCAAAATGGAGATACAAACACCAATTTCCAGAGAGCTTCACAAATTATACCAAAATCTAAAATCAACCCACAAAATATCCCCTCTAATTTACTGGTAATATATATAGCAAGATAAATTAACAAACTTGCTATTAAATCAAATATTACCGTACAAATGAGATGGAATATAATTGGCAGCAGCAAGGACATGAAACTATGGAAGAAAAAACAGCTTCTTCTTCCCAATTGATGCAGCTGCTATATCTTCAACTCTCTGCAGTTTTTCTTTTCTTTTATTCTCTCTGCAGTTTTTCTTTTCTTTTATTCTCTCTGCTCTCTGTTTGTTCAGCTGCTGCTTTCTCTGTTGTTTTTTTCTTCACGCAGCTGCTTTATATATATAAGGGAGATTGGGAAAAAATTAGGTTAATGCAAATGGACTTGGGATTGAAGTTTTTGGGCCATTATATTAACAGAACACTTTATATGTTGTCCTGCTTTCATAGTATAGCATGACTACATGTTAGTTTTAATAACTGGAATTTCCCACTAGTACATGCATCAAGACTCAAGTCTACAATGTAACTTTTCATGTTCTTTTTAACTTCTACAAGATGAGTTGATTTCAATGACTGCAAACTTCTATGCCTTTATTCTTCTTTTTGATATTTTCTTCTCAACCCAAATTGCTAGAATGCCCATTTTCAATAATGTTTTCCTTCTTTCTCAAAACCAATTCTATATTAGGGATCTTATTTCATATAGTAAGTGCTCGTCATACACGAAGTGTGTGCAACAAATACGCAAGTATATGTATCGCAACAAGTAATATAATGATAAGAAAAAAATGTTCTTACGTAAATTACTTTATTATAAACTAATTTTTAAAACTAAAAAATAAAAATCAATTTTTTTTTGTGTTTTTATATTTTAAGGAAGCAAAATTAAAATAACTAAAAATAAATAGCAATAATTGATTAAATCAGATATGATAACTAAAACGATACGTGAGAAAATATCTAAGAATACTTAATTCTCCAGTTTTCTAAACATGTGAATCGTTAAAATTCCTCCAATATAATTATCAATTAATTACATGATCAATTAAATCTAACATAGCATGTATTCCTCTCTCAAGTAAACTACACACCATATAGTAATTAATTTAATCACACTCTCATGTCAATTAAATTGCATACTACTCATTAAGTTCATCAATTATGGATCACATACATAAGAATCATACATCTCTGCCTAGAAACTATGCATGTTATTTAATCAAGACAAACAATTAAATAATTCTCTCAAATCTATTTAATTGCCTCTATAGATAAATTGTTGGCTAAACAATTAATAGCATGATAAGATAGAACGATTGTATTTCTCTTTGACTACGTAGCTTTTCTTTTTATTACTTTTGTATTTTCTCTACTACTTACCTAACTCAAGTTTCAATCCTTTTGGACATATGCTAGGTTATTGTTTGGATTCCATGATAAGATAGAACGATTGTAAGTGTTTGAATGATAACTTTACATAAAATTGGCCTCCTCCAAGGTACCTACACTAGAATCACCTACAATAAAACAATTATTAGCATTATGCCCAACTGTACCAAAAGCTTCACATACCTCTTGATTTGACACTTGGTGGGTAATGAGAAGTTGCACTTGCTTAGTTAATTCTGCAAGTTACAAGGTCGTTTCTTTCCCATATCCAACTTCATTGACTCCTACTCTCCTTCCTCTAGCACTATTTTGTTAGGAATTAATATCCAACATCTCATATAGCTCATAAGTTTTATTTGCTATATTTTATCCCATAGCTTCTCCTATAGCATTATCAATAGTATACTGACACTATTGTGTCAGTCCATCATAAAAGAACTAGTTTTGTAGCTGCATTGGTAAGTTATGATCTTGGCATTAAGTCAAAAGAAGCTTGAATCTATCCCAAGCTTCGTGGAAGTGCTCTCCGTCCATTTGGAAGAATGTTGCTATCTTTCCCTTAAGTCTGTAGTCTTTTGATTGGAATAGAACCTACCTATAAATTTTTATATTGCCTCTCAAGTAGTTAATGAACATGGTTGTAAAGTCATAAACCAAGATTTAGCTCTATGCTCAAGTGTATAAGAAAAACACCTCATCAAAAACTAGTCTTCATCAAGTCTTTACAATAGAATTGTTTGCTTAATAGTATAAAATTCTCTAAGAAAATTTAAAGGGTCTTTATTAGGGATACCATGAAATGAAGGTAACAAGGAATAACAAACATTGTTCAATTCATATTTCCTTGTTGCCTATCCCATTTGTATGCAAGAAGTAGTATTGCCAATCATTGACAATGCGTACTCTTTCATCATTTTCTATTTATCACCTCTCTCTAATTGCAATTGGGATTGTTCTTCCTCCACTTGATTATAAATGTTCATCTTTCTTGAAATAAGTTACTAAACGAAATTTATTACTCAAATAAGTACTATCTGAAATATAAACATAACAAAAAAGAAAAATAAACAACTACACATAAGTTAATGAAATAAGTTACTACATGAAAATACTAAATAAAATAATTAACAAAAGATATAAAATAAAATTTTTAAGTTAGTAATTAAATAAAAAAAAGAAAAGAAAATTAATATAAAATTATAAATTAATACAAAAAGTTACTAGAAAGAAATTAAGTTGAAAAATAAAATTTATTTATTTTTTATTTATTAACTATAATTAACTAAATAAAAGAAAAGAAAGTTAAAAAATTAATTGCTTTCATTTTTTATTATTTAAAGATCTTTATGTTTTATTCAAAAATATTTTTTTGAATTTCAAAAGACATTTGAATTTTTTTTAAACATAAAAAATCACGAATATTTATAGCATAATTGTTTTTAAATATTTTTTATAATAAAAATTTAAAAACATTATTCCTCCCTGTCAACGACGTCAAAAACTTGATAGTTAAAAATAATAAGTATATTTTTAAGATTCGTTTAAAGAAGAATTATGTAATTTTTAAATAATTCAACAAAATTCTTAAAAAGGAAAAATAAACCTAAACATTATGTCACAATTAGGGGTGTCCAAAATTTGGGTCGAGTTAGTTTAAACCAAAAACTCAATCCGTTCTATATTTAGTAAAACCAATTTTCAAACGGTCGAGTCCGGTTATAAAAATTATAAATCGATCAGACCGATTTTAATAAATAATTAATTTTTTTAATTAAGTAGCGTATATATAAATTGAAACTTACCCTATTTCATTCATCCTTTGCGAGAGAGAGACTATGAGTGCGAAGTTCTGCGAACCCTAGCCAATTGTCATCGCCTCCAACAGCACCCAACCATTCAGCCATCCTGGTGTTGCCTCTACCACCAGCCATTCGATCTCTCCTCACGTCGCCTCGCGTCCTGTGATGAGCAAAAACCGGCATCGCCGATTCTCGCAAATACTTTGGTTTTAATATTTATAAAACTCTCGCAAGTGCACGAATCATTTCGTAGAAAATGATAAGTATACTCCCAAGGTCGATCTAAGGAAGGAATGTATGTGGTTTTTAATTTATTATTCAAATTTTTAAAAACGAAATTAAATCCTAAACATCCTGTCACGATATTTTGGGTTTTGTGTTTTTAATCTAATTACAGAAAATTAAACATAGATTCAATAATCATTCATGCAAATTTTATCTTTTATAAATAAGTGAGTATTTATGGATATAATAATCAAGTTAATTACGTCATTGCTCGTATTATTTAAGTTATTAAAGATATGAATTGATATTTATTGATTCTCCCTTTTTATGAATACCAACTTTGGTGGGGTTAGATATTCTTTGTTAACTAAACAAATCAATTAACACCTATGGGTGCGGGGTTGATAACTAATTTAGTTAATTAAATTAATTCCTTTTTCTAAGAGATTGAAAATGAACCATTTAAAATGCCACCTTTGGTGGGGGTTAGACAAGCGATTTAAACTTTATTCAAGGTTTCCAAATTAAACCTAAGAATTTAGTTATCCGAGTACTAACTTTCAAGTTTTAAAACCACTACCGAAAACATGTCGTCAATACATTTCCAGATAATAATTCTTATAAAAACTTTTGAAATAGAGTTTCACTCTAACTACCGAGCATTGTACCATCAAATAAAAGAGCACTACTCTAAATCGTATCAGGATAACTAAACCTTAAAATCTAATTTTCAGGTTTAAGTTTGTAATGAAAAATAATATATTTCTCTCTAACATTCTTAATATAAAATCATGAATAAAAAATAAAATCAATTCATTTTTAGAGATTTTTACCTATTTAATATTTCGAAGCATAACAACGCCATTATTACATCATGTTTACTAAATAGCGACGCTTAAATTTAACCACAGATAAATTAAATATAACATGTAAGAATAAAGCATAAAAATAATCAGTAAAGAAAATAAAATCCTTACTGAACTTCGACGCTATTCCCGTTGTCGAAAAACTCCAAGCGGAATTTGCTCCCATTTATTGAATCAAAAAGCTAAAATATTACAAAACATAACTAGTTCTTCCTAAAAAGGAAGAACTCTAAAACTAAGAAAAACTAGCTAAAACATAAGAAAAACTAAAAAAACTAAAAACTAAGAAATGGAGAGAAAGAAAGAAGAGAGAGAAGTGTGGTTTTGAGGTGTTTTGAAGGTGTGTTTTTGAAGTGAAGGAAGGGGTATTTATAGGTGAGGATGGAGAGAAAAATAGAGAAAAAAATGTTAAAAAAATGTAAAAACGCTGGATTAGTGATTAACGACGCCATTGATGACGTCGCCAAAAGTGGCGGCTGCGACAAGACGCGCGGCAGATGAACAAGACCGGCCGCGACAAGCATCAGCGGATGAACAAAGTGTCGCGATGAACAGACGCCTGCGGATGAACAAGACGCTACGATGAACAATACGCTGGATGAACGACAATGCGGATGAACAAGACGCTGGATGAAACAAGTGCCGCCGCAGCTGGGGCGAGTCAAGGCCGCAAGGCAGGCGTCGGATGCGCCGGGCGCCGCTTTTTCTCCTTTTTGACATTTTTTGACCTGCTCGGACCCATTTTGTCCGATTTTCCATATTTGTCGACCTTTACGCATTTATTTATTGATATTTTTGTGATGTATTGCTTCAAGTATTCCTTCAGGTCTTTAAATTGCGTTTTTAAGCCAAAATACCTGAAAAACAATAAAAATACCCGTGATTCCGAAAAAGACAAATTTATATAAATATATGATAAAACATATAAATATATATATTTTTAATCAATTAATGTGCATAAAATCATGGTTATTTTAGTGCTTTTTGAGCACTCATCATCCTGTCATCCATGGACGAAATAGGTATGTGGTGAGCTGACTGATATATGTTTGAGTTTATGGACGAACTATTTTGTGTGACTTCTCCAAACAGTCTCAGTACAATTTCGTGTATGAGACATTGTCTGTAATATATATTTTGGATTGGTTGTCAATCCTTGTTTTTTTGAGTTTCTGATAGGGTTTTTGGACACCCCTAGTTTTTGATATGTTGAGTTCAAAACTATGATTTGTTGTTGTTGATTTGCAAGCCTATTTCTCTCCTTCACTAGCTATGGGGGCCAAAATTATCAAGTCATCGTGTTTTTCTGATTGAGTCGTCTACGATACCTTGGAATCATTTTCAAATATTGAACATGCAATTGAAGAATTTGGATCCTAAATAGTATTTAAATATTAAACATAATTAAATTAATCTCAAAATAATATTTAAATTATTTATAACATATACATAATATATATTTCACAATATAATTCCTTAAAATATGTGGAAAATTCAACCTATTTAACATTTGAAATAAAAGAACTGCACCAACTTAGATGTTAATTTGCAGTTTGCACATCTTATTAGTGTAAAAAACAGAATTATTCTATTTATATCATAATATGTAAAGTGAATAATTTCTAAGACAAATGATGGCATGTAAGTGGATTATGAAGTGTCTTTCATGTAGTCAAAATTGGTTTCATTCCTCCATTAATAATGACTATGTCGTCTTACCATAATACAATGATAACCTAGAGATTTATGAAGATGTTGATTTTATTTGATTGTAGAGATCATTAAAGACACTACATTGATCATTGATTATTAATAATGGGTAAGTTTTAAATATTATTATCTAATGATATATTGTTATTGATTGTGAATTTTGATGTTTGTATATGTTTAAGAATTATGTGTAAATAAGATATTTGGAATTCATTTCTTCATGTCTAATCTTTTTTGCTTTTGGATTTCAATAACATCTTATGTATTTATTTATGTATTTAACAATAATATCTATCTATATATGATAATTGATGAGCATCACATTTGATTGTATCCTATTAGACTATATCATATTAAACTGTATCATATTTATGTATTATTAAATGTTCAAAACCGTTAACCAAACCAGAACAAACCGTTTGGTTAAAACATTTTAGATAGCCAAACGGTCAGGTTTGGTCCGGTTTGAACAATATGAACGATCCGGTTTGATTAAAACAATTTATTCAAAACGAGACCGAACCATGGACACTCCTAGTCATAATAATGTTGGTTTTGAAATACCTAAACTAATAACATAAAATAAAAAATAAAGAATATATTAATTTACACAAATTACAAGCAGACATGAAATCCATTGATCAATAGAGAATTAATGAAATATTTAGCTAGTTGATTATTTTTGGTAAAATTCATTAGTGAAATAAACCTATATTCATTAAGTAATCTTCAGAAATACCCCCAAGGTTTTAAAAAAAATTAGAAATACCCCTGAAAACATAACGGAAGTTAAATCTAACAGTTATCAAAAACACCCCTAAGGTTTAGAAAAAGAAAAAAGTTTCAAAATGAAGAAAGAAAAAATAAACGAAGAAATAATAGACATAGAAACAGAAAACATTTCAGGATGTTTTTCCACAAGAAATAGTAATGTTGTTAAAACTAATAGCATACTGTTGCGTGTTTTTCAACACACGAACTCGTGCAAGTATACACGGTCGCAAGTAATAACATTTATAAGTAAAGATCGATCCCACGGAGATTTGTTACTATAGTTTGTTGAGTACTAAAATTGTATCTCTCTGATTTTATCCAAAACACCGTTGATTTAGAAAAAGGTAAAACGAAAATAAGAGAACTCTAGGATTGCAATTTTTCACCAAACTAATCCACTCCAATCACATTATTTTCTTTAGATTTATATTTTTTAGTACATTTAATTTGTCAACCGAAAAATTCCTTTTTTATTCATACATCTCTTCCGAGTCTGCACAAACACACCTCGTTAAATTAATTCACTATATCTCTACGAGAATTAAATTCAATAAGATTCATTAAGTTCTAAGTTTTCAATAGGCCACACATACAATTAGGTATATTCCTATCCTTCATCATACATGTCATTTTATCTACGAGCAATATACACAAAATTCCTTTCTCAAGTTTATTTTTATGCCACAAATCGTTTTTGATAAAATTCAGAATAATCAAAAAGCATTAAGCGCAAGATAGAACGAACAAATCGAACGTCTTATAAATCTATAAAAAAAAATAATTAAAATCAAAGCTTCATAAATTTAGATCAAATGCAACCCTAGAAAAATTAAATTACTTCATTAAATCAAAATAAAAATTACAACATATGCAGAAAAATTAGAAGAAGAAGAAGGAAAATTAAAACATCAAGAAAGGAAAATATTTATACTAACACGCAGAACACAACAAAAGCCAAAAATTGGCTTCTGCATGTTCTGCAGTCCAAAACCGAACACAACAAAAACTAAAAAAAACTTTTCTCCAATCAAACTAAAAACTAAAAAAAAACTCAAAACTAAAAAAAACTCAAAACTAAAAAAACTCCAAACACCCTTACAACTAAAAACCATCTCCTATTTATAGCAAAAAATACATCAATAAAATATTAAATTTAAATCTACGCTGGGACAAAAAGGAGTGGCGAAAATAATAATTTAAACGCGTTGGGACAAAAAAATTGTATCGAAAATGGATCGAGGGATGCCGCGTCGGCCGTTTTAATTCTCTTCCATGCCGCCACGTGTCGTGTTCTCCGATTCGCCGAAAGATTCCTCGAGGACACGTGGCATCACATCATCGGGATGCACAAACCGGATGCACGCAGAACGACGCACGTGATCGGGCGCGAAAAGTGAAGCAACTACCGGAAACGGGAGCGTGATCCAGCCGCTGGCCGCGCCCTATCAGGTAAATAGCTACGTGTCGGCCTTTGATTAGCTTCAATATTCGTGGGACACGTGGCAGAATCTTATTCTGTAAATACTGAGGATGCAATCTGCTACCATAACCCACGTCTCAGAGGATTTTTACACGAGCCGGCCGGCGGCGAACTTCGATGGACGCGCTTCAATCCGGGACCGTCGATCCGATCCAACCGGCCGCCGATCGACATGTGGGGCCCACTCGACGCCCACCGTGCGACACACGGCCCACCGGCACGCCGAGCCGCGCGAAGAAGATACCTCTGTACCCACTCTCCTTGGCCTGGCTTGGATGAAAGTACGCGCGACCGAGCCGTTCATCCTTCGATCGGACGGCTCACGTTTCGCGAGTGTAATATCGCGCGTGGCCTTCTTCTCTCTCCTCGCGCAAAAAATTAAACTTTCATTAATTATATTTTCACCCACAAACATATTTCAAATTACATTTTAAACTTTCTTAAATTACAGTTTAGCCCTTTACTAATTTTAAATTAAATTTTTAAACTTTTAATAATTATAATTAAGCCCAAATTTAATTTAAATTATATTTTCAATTTTTATAAATTGTAATTAAGAACTATACTATTTGAAATTATATTTGTGGACAAAAAATTATGAAATTAAGTACACTTTAGATACAAATTATTTAATTTTATTAAAAATGTATTTTTAGCAAATAAAAAGGAAAATATTAATTTATTTAACAAAAATTAATAAATATTAAACGAACATAGTAATTATCATTACTAAAATTGATGAAAATAACTGTATAAAATACAGTTATCACATACCAAGATTTACTTTTATAGACCATGAAGGAGAAACTTCTAACTAAGAAGAAGTTAAAAAACTAGAAAATGAAGTTAAAATAATGAAGTTCATGATTGTATATTAGGAAAAAATCATGTTTAGAGATAAATGGAAGCCTAGTAGGTGTAGCAAAAAATCAAGCAACATTATTTGAAACTATACATTTATTGACAGAGGAAATTGATTTAGTCTAAGAATCAAACACAAAATATTTACAAGAAATAATAGATTTACAAAAAGAATTACTAAAGGAAATAAATGTGTGGTTATAATAAACTACAACAAGATATGCACAAAAAAATTTCAGAATTAAGAAAAGATATATACAACCGACATATGGATAATGAAATAATAGGTTATAAATATGATCCTTTAGAGGGATTAAAAGAAGAACCATCAAGGAGATCAGATTCTTTGATTCTTAAAAATGAGAAAAGGAAAAATGAGGAATAATCTAAAAATAAAGAGATAATTCCAATTTAATGGAATATAGAAAAGAATTAGAAAGAAAATTCATGGACCCTGAAAATAAAGATATAGGAACATTATTAAATTTATAATAAAAGAACATTATAATGGAAAACTTTGTACTAACAAAGAATAGGATGATATGACAATAATCAGTGAAACTGATTCTGAACCAAAAAGCATGACCCCAAAAGGTCATATGAAACCAATTGCATTACCAATCCCTTACCAAGAAGGAACATCTAACCCACATAAGGGAGAAAAAAATAGGCCAGCAAAGATCAGAACAACCTGATACTATGTATAGAAGAAGACAACCACCTAAAATGGAGGAAGGATTGCATTAGGGAACTAGAGGCAGTATTCCACTAGAGTTCAAACTCCATGATAATTATAAATTTGAACTTCTAGATTTAGATTGTATAAGAGGTAGGAAAAAATCCTTAGATGAAGTGGGATGAGTGTACTCATACAAACTTCTCAAACTACCCAAACAAATCCTTCAACTTGTAGAGTGCTTATAACACATAAAATGACAGGAAATGTAAAAGTTTAGTTTTCAAATTTAATAGATCAACAACATTTATTAATGCAAGAAAATGCCTCCACAGGGAGAGAATACTCGGATACAGTAATAAATGAAATATACAAAGAATTTATTAGAGAAGATAAAGGAAGGACTCTCACTGAATCCAGTGAAAATGAAATCAATGAAGCTAAATGGCATCTAACAAATATGGAAATTTGTAACATGTGTTACATAGATTCTTTTATTTGTGAATATGAAATTTATTACCATAAGTTAACACCCTCTATACAAACAATCTATAAAGAAATGTTTTTTTCAAAAATTACTTGGAACACTATATAAAACCTTAACAAAAAATTGGGAACAAAGAAATAGAGAAACTATACCAGATATTCTAGGAGGAAGAATAAGAAGTCTTAAAAATTGGATCATTATTATATGCTAAGAAAGAAAAGAATATAAACAAATAAGAGGAAATGATAAAATTTTCTATGATACAAGAGATTTTAGAATACTAGGAAAATATGGATGTAATATAAAATCTTATAAACAAAAATATAAATATAAAAAATATAAAATATAAAATATTTAAAAAATATAAATTCAGAAAACAAAATTTCCAAAAATATAAAAAGAGATTCAATAGATAAAACTACAAGAAAAGATATTTTAGAAGAAAGATTTATAAACCTTCTGAAAAAAAGGAATTATTGCCCTTGAACAAAGAAAAAATGCATATGTTGGATCTGTAATGAGGAAGGACATTATGCTAATGAATGTCCAAGCAAACTTCAACATAAAAAAGAATTTAAAAAGAAATTTCCACAAAAAACAAAAATCCTAGAAGAAGCTTTCAAAATGGAATTAGAACCAATCGAGGAATCTCATATAGATGATACTTACAGTATCTATCTGTTGGAAGAAATTGAGGAAGAAATAACTGACTCAAAATATGAACACTCAAATCATGAATATTCTTCATGAGAAGATGAATAATTTGTATAGTATTACAAATCCAAATAGTACTTACATTAAAGTAGGACTAAAATTTAAAGATTATAATACTTATCATTTACATGCATATATAGATACAAGAGCTAGTATGTGTGTAGCTAGTAGATATGTATTTCTAGAAGACAACTGGAAACAAGCACCAAAAAATTTAATTGTAAGAATTGCTTATAATACTACCATAAAACTCAATCAGGTATTAAAAGATACTGATATAATAATAGGAGGAGAAAACTTTCACATTCCTACCATATATCAACAAGAAACAGGAGTAGATTTGTTAATAGGAAATAATTTCCTAAACTTATATCAACCTTTCACACAACACTGAAAAAATAAGGCTCACAACCTTAAAAGGAGATACCATCTATGTTTCTAAAGTAAGAAAAGCTTTAACTGTCTCAAACCCAACTTTTATACAACAACAGGCAAAAACGTGGTGAGATAGAAGACGAACAAAAACCTTATTTAGAAAATATTTCATTAGATATAGAAGAAAAATAAAACTCTTTTCTCAGTGAGATACAGGAAGATAAAGTCCTAACAGGCATTAGAAGACAATTAAAAACAATTAGTTTAGAAAATCCTTTGGATCAGAAAATCCTTTGGATCTATAAATAAATAAATCTAAAACAATAGTCAATATAAAATTAAGAGATCCTAACAAGATCATAAGAGTAAAACCAATGATTTATACTCTAGAAGACATGATTGAATTTGGAAAACAAATTGAAGAAATTTTGGAATTAAAAGTCATAATACCAAGTAATTCACCTCACTCTAGTCCAGCATTCTTAGTTGAAAAAGAAGCTGAGAAAAGAAGAGGAAAAAAGAGAATGGTAATAAATTTTAAAGCACTAAATAAAGAAACCATTGACGATGGATACTTCATTCCAAAAAAGGAAGAACTACTATCATTAATAAAGGGAAAGAAATACTTCTTGAGTTTTTATTACAAAAGTGGATTTTGGAAAATAAGACTAGATGAAGAATCCCAAAAATTAACAGCATTTAGTTGCCCTCAAGGACAATTCCAATGTACAGTTATACCATTTGGATTAAAACAAGCTCCAAGTATTTTTCAAAGATATATGGATAACATTTTTAAGAAATTACAAGATAATTGTTATGTTTACATAGATGATATTTTAGTTTTCAGTAATTAATTAAATAAACATTATTTGGATATTATCAAAATTCTACAAGAACGTAGAAAAGAAGGCATTGTACTCTCTAAAAAGAAAGCAGTACTTTCTTAACAAAAAATTAAATACTTAGGGTTGGAAATTGAAGATAGAAAACATAATCTACATCCCCATATACTAAATAATATTCAAGATTTTCCTAGTGAATCAAAAGATAAAAACTAATTACAAAGAATTTTAGGATGTTTAACATATGCAGAAGCTTATATCAAGAAACTTGCAAAAATGAGAAAACCATTACAAACAAAATTGAAAAAAGATCATATTTGGAAATGGACAGAAGAAGATACTCTGTATATGGATAGAGTAAAAGAAAGGTAAAAAATTTACCAACTTTATACCATCCAAGACCAGATGATAAGATGATAATTGAAACAGATGCTTCATAAGAATATTGGAGTGTAGTTCTTAAAGCAAGAGTATATGACAAAGATGAATATCTTTGTAGATATACATCAGGATCTTTCCAAGGTTCAGAATTAAATTATCATAGTAATGAAAAAGAATATTTAGGTGTTAAAAAGGATATTAAAAAATTTGCAATATATGTCATAAGCTCCAGATTCATTGTTAGAACAGATAATAAGAATTTTGGTTATTTTTTAAGAATTAATATTGTAGGTGATTACAAATAAGGAAGACTAGTTAGATGGCAGCAATGGTTCAACCATTACAATTTTGATGTTAAACATCTTCCAAGACATAAAAATAGCTTTGTTGATGCTCTTACCAGAGAATTAGCACCTTTAACTATTTTTATGCTTTCAGGAAGGAATATCTTGATATAAAAATCAAGGTAAAAGAAAAGGAGATAAAAATCCTACAGGAATAACTTGAGTTGCTATATCTCAAGAAATTTCTTTTGGAGATAGGAAGGAAACATGAAGAACTTAATTGTTCAAAACAACCTCTAGAGACTAGAATCTCAAAAAAAGAATCTCCATTAAAAAAGGAAGAACCTAACAGTTCACAAAAAATTCCGAAACCACAAAGCTCAATTAGGCAGATGAGGCAGAAAAAGAAGAACATAAAAAATTTTATGTGGTCTATAATGGCCCAAAACCAAGTATTTTTAACAACTGGACAAAATCTAGCAAATCTATTCTAGGAATTAGTGGAGTAACTCATAAAGCCTTCACCAATAGAATAAAAGCTGAAGGTAGTTATGACAACTACAAAACACCAAAACTAATAACTCTAGAGGAGATAGTGAGAAATTATTCTACAGCACTACAATAACAACCAACAATTCCAAGAATATTGACAAATATTAGAAAGATGGTAAGGCCTTCAGTGCTATTTAAAGAAACATCTCCACCAGAGACATCAAAAATAGTAAAACATTCAGTACTATTCAATGAGACATCTCCTAGAACTATTCCAATCATCGAAGATGAAAAGGATCACTATAGAAACCTCAGCAACCTACAATGGTTGAGTCTTTATAATTTGGCCAGAAAATCTACCCAAGAACATATTGAAGATATGAAATTCTATACTACAGACAAGGAATTCCCTACAGGAAGTAAATTCAATACATCGGAAGGAATTGATCCAATATTTGTGTATAAAGAATTTCATGCAGGATTAATAGAAAATATATATACAAGAATTAATTTAAGTGAATTAAATTATTTTCCTGAAAATTTTAAAAGAGCAATTAAGAATTTTAGAAGAAAAATTAAAGTAGGTGATAAGCATGTTTATCTTAGATTTTTCAGTTCATTAATGGACTGGAATGAGAAAAGGAAGTATTAGTCCATACCACTTCATCAAGATAGGGATTTCCAACACAAATAGAGAGATTCCTAAACCAAGGGCACTTCCAGAAAAGGAATTCAACATAGAAGAACTCTGTGTATTAAGAGGACAAATGCTAAGCCAAATTTACTATGAACTCAGGAAGATAGAAAATTCTACTGAGATTAAAGTAAATTATTCAACTAGTAAAGTCATTATCATTTCTCACAGTAGCATGGCTCTGTTAGAAGAAGATGGTGAAAAAATTACCAAATATGAAACCAATTTTAATTGCAACAACCTAGAAATTGGTCAAGAAACAAGGAAGGTATTTTGCTTCTATGCTAGAAAATCCACCAAAGACCACAGATGTATTCTCTGTATCAAAGACCTAGAAGATGAAGATGTGTCATCATCAACGTCATCAAAGGAACCGTCGACAAAAAATGACAAAGAAAAATAAGAAAATAAATTGTTGGCAAAAGACTACAAAAGAAATAAAGATGTAAACCCCACATCCTAGTCGGTAGCATGTGCCAAGGAAAAAAGTAATGGCTATCCTTTAAAAGTAGAAAAGTAGATGAATTATTAAAACAAGGGTAAAATAATAATTTTAGTCTTGTAAACAGGGATTCCTTATTCTATAAAAGGAACCCTTATTATCATTTTAGAGGACACATGAATACATAGAAATCCATAGCTCTCTACTCTGAAACACTTCTAGCATAAAAAACCTCTCTATTTAGAAATCTCAAACCCAATAATGTTATACCCAGTAACTATGAGTGGCTAAGCACTCCTTTCAAGGTTCTTAGTTGGCCTTAAGTTGTAATAATTATTATACTATGAATAAAATGGAGTTCAGTTACTCTTCTCTAGAAAGTCAACTATTGGACACCATTTATGTATGGATGTAGAAGGCTCACCATTGCAAGGAGGGTGTTGAGGTGTGAGCAAAGCTGAGGCATAACAGGTGTAACAAAAGAAGACGAACAGAAGGGAAGACCTTGGTGGACCCATCAAATTCAGGTATAATAATTATAAATTTAAATTAGTTAAGAATCTTGAATTTTTAAATATTTTCTTACAACAAAACATAATATTGTTAAAACAGGAAAATGGAATTTATTTTTAGAAATAAACAACAAATAATTCCAATGGAAATCAAAGATAAAAGTTTAATTCTATTAGAAACATTTTATAAAAGTTATCTCTATCATTTAAATGAATATTTTAAAAATGAGGACTATGAAACTTGTCTTGAAAATTTTAAAAGATTTAACACCTTATTAGATATCTATACAGATTATATTAAAGCTATTACAAGCATCATAGATCATCCTGTTTCAAGGACATTAAAAGACTATTTTAGTCAAAAATATGTGAGAATAGAAAAAGGAGAATTCAACAACTTAATATTTGGATATTACTTCTTTGAAGATTATAAATACACTGTATAAACACAAGAAAAACCTGATTGTATACTAAGAATATAACAAAATAATATACATTCAACACATATGATTTATCAAGATAATACTCTATAAACATAGAATCATTAGAAAATTAATAGATTCAGGATTAGAATTAAGAAACCAACATAATGAAGAATATAATATACTATGCAATTGTAAAGAATATAGAAGAAAATTAGGCTTATACAACAAAATAATAAACTTTTTAGACAAATTATTACCTTTAATAAATAGACAAATAAATAGATAAAGACCATCAACTGGGTCATTATTAACGCCCGATTAAAAATTGTATCGATCCGTAGAAATTGGTATCAGAGCCTAAGAATAGTAATCTAAATAGTAATGGATGGAAAATTAACACAATTAGAATATAAATGCATTTTTGATATTTTATAAACCTCAGAGGCATAATTGAAGATATGCCAAATCTCAAGAGCATTTAAGATAATGTTCCATAAATATCATCTTCGGTCAAGTCTACTATTCACTATTAATTAAATTCATAATGCATTCAGTGAGATCTATCAGTTAATTTAATTAAATTATGCTTATTTTTTAAAAAATTAACAAAATATTTAACTTTTTACCTTTGTTTGGGTCTAACAAGTTAAACTTCTATTCAAGCTATCTAAATTAGTTTTTAGATTGATTTATCTAAAACCTAACTTTCTTGTTTTAAATTTAATATGAAAAATATGTTCTTAATATACTTTTTAAAAATAAATCTTATAAAATTTTTGAAATAGAATATAATTCTAAATTAGATCTAGATTTATTTTTCTAAAATCCAATTTTTATGTTTTAAATCTATTACAAAAATATATTGTCAATATATTTTTCGATAATAAACTTTGTAAAATTATTGAATAGAAAATAACTATGTTTAATAATTATTAAAAATATTTACTTAAATAACTTACACAGACATATCAATATAACTAAAATTATATTATCACGCTCATCCAAACATGCTCAATTTAATAAATGGACAATATATAAGTATAACATTTAGATCATTACATAAAATTAAATTTGTAAACATAATATAATTAAAATTAATAACTCAATTATATTCTTACAAATTAACTTCTGTAGCAATTTATCATCTGAAAAATCTCCTTATTATTGCCTCTTACTTATGATAAATTAATTTAAACTATCTATAAACTAGACATAAAATAAAATTTTTTAATCTCTCAAAATTGCGAGAACTTGAAAGAAAACAACTCCTAAAGAAAAGATAAATAGCTAAAGAGTTAGATGTTATGGTGTGATTTTAACAGTAAGAGGGGGGTTTATATTATTGGAAAAATGCTACAAAAAAGAGAGAAAAATGGATCGTGAGGTCGTGTGCTATGGTACACTTTTTCCACCATCATGTTATGAGTTGATTATGGACATGTTCAATTATGATCCGAGGCACTCACACCACGACACACATTAAACTACATTTCTTCAACTTCTTTTTGTTTCATTCCTTTACAAGGTTGGTTGGTACATATATAAAGCTTACATATGTTTTCCTTTCATTTTTCTTGGTTGCGATTGAGTGTTTTTAGGTATGATGCTTCTTGTATTGATCTTTTTTAATCAATTTGAAGCTATATATACCTAAAATATATTAAAACATTCTCTTGATTCTAAAAACATAGATTTTCTAAAATAATGATAAAATTATGCAATTATAAATCAATTTTTGATATTAAAGTACAAACAAATTACATTATATTTAGTGCTTTTCAAGCACTCATCAGACATAGAGGGGCCCAATACACATCCTATTTATTTCCCAAAGTTAGGAGACATTGATCTAAGGAATTTCCAAAGTAAACCAAAATATTTTCCAAATTGACCATCTAACCATAAAGGTGTCCAAACAATTGAAAAGCCTCAGGAACCTAGAGGTTTGACGAGCATACATGATCAAAGATAAGAAGGTCATCCGAATATAAAAAGTGGGTCTGTACAAGGTTGCCTCTTGGTGAAGAAATTGGAAGGAATAACCCCTTATCAACCAATGATCAAAGGTACCTACTAAGAAAATCTTAGACAATACAAAACATCAACGAAGACAATGGGTCGTAGTGTCTATTGCTTGTAGAGCAAGAGAAATAACTCCTAGATGAACCATTAATCAAGATTGAGATTATTGCAAAAGCAAAAAGATCTTAGATATACCAGAAAGATATCATAAAAGCCAAAGCTTGGTATCAATTTTAAAATAAAATCCCAATGCATGGTATCAAAAACTTTATAGATATCAATTTTGAGAGCAACATTACCCCCACGACTAGGGAGCTCTATTGCGTTAAAGAACTCAGTAGCATCCACTATAATATAGCTAATGTTTCGACCCAGAATGAACCCAAACTGTTTCTGTGACAAGATGTTATAACAAATGTCTCCTAGAAGTCCACTGATAATTTTTGTTATTGGCTTGAACATAAAGTTTCTTAGGATGATTAGCCCATACTAATCAATATGTTTTCCTACGCTTTTTTAAAATATTTTTGAATTGCTCATATTATGTCTTTACCAATAATCATTTGACCCAACGAATGCCAAAAATTGTGGCACATATGGCTTCTAGTGATGCTACCCTTCATAGATTGTCATTGTCTACAAAAGTGACCAAGGAGGGCACGACTGACTCAATAAGAATCAAAAGCTACTCAGAGTATCCCAAAATATGTCTAGCTATCATTTTAGAGTCCTACCTAATGTTTGAATTAATTTCCAAGTGATTAGGGATTTTTGAGCCTTTAAACGTCGAAAGAGATAGTGGAAAAAGATAGAATTTCTATTTCCAGCCTTTAGTTATTTTAATTTGATCATTTCCCTTAAAAAATCTCTTGTTGATGCAGTATTCTATCTAAGTCAGAATTAGAATTAGACTCTAATTGGAGAAGCTCTTCAAAAAATGATTCATCATCATACTTTCTTTTTATATGTGTGCAAGGATAGTTGAGGTTGTTGTAATGATTTGACCTAAATTACCAAAGACCTCTTTATTACAAGCCATAAGAGCCAACTTCAGAACCTTAAGCTTACCAATATAAATCCCTATAGGACTAGCTTGAACAAGGGTCGACTAAGTTGCACGCACTAGGTCAATAAAATCAGGGTGCTCAAGCCACGTACCATAACCAAAATGTCCTCAAATCCCTTGGTTTGACAATAGTGACAAAAAGTCAAAATGGGTGATGATCAGAGTGATGTCGTAAGAGAGTGCAAGAAGAGATAGTGGACTAGGTTCAAGAAAATATTTAGAGCATAACTCATGATCTAGTCGAAACCAAATATGAGAGTTAAGTATAAAATACCTTATTAGTATCTATTTCAACCAATTTAATATTTGAAAGTACGGGAATTATTATTAAGAATATAAAATTTGTTCTAAAATACGAGTTATAATAATCCTATACCTGACCTATTTTCCTCTTATTATTTCTTTTTTCTATTTTGATTATAACATAAATGCATTGTACAAAAAATTAGTAATAGAAAATCTAGAGATTATTATTTTTGAGCGCTTCGTCTATTTTAAAAAATGATATTAAGAATAAAAAATCTGTTCTGATAATAAAATTTGAAGATAAAAGTAAGACAATTTTTTTTGTTATACAAAAGAAATTATGTTTATAAATTTCCCATGAACAAATGATAAAGTACATTATTATTGTCATTTTTTTAATAAAAATTTTAAAATTCTATATATTCTCTTTAATAAGGAAATCATTCTACTTTAGCAAGAATTGTTATGTCCAAGCTTCATTTATTTAAAATACAGGAATTCTCCTCCATTATTAACATGCCATAGATATTGTTGGAACTCATTAACATCATACAAGCGAGGCATTCATAGTAACTTCATCTAAAAACTGTAAGCTAATTGGAATAATTAAAATTTTCAAAATAAATAAATAAATGGATTAAATCAAAAGATTTAAATATATATCATGGGTATACAGATCTTTTTACCATAAAACTATGAAATTTATTGCAGTAATAATACTAAATTTCAGATTGTTACAAACTACCACCTAAATTTAGATGTTACATAAGTACAATTATCATTAAATTTGTCAAAAATTAACGCTAAAAAGTCACAATCAAAAGTCTACCATTAAAATGATTCTCTTAATTTGTAACAACCAGTGTGTAAAAGTCAATTAATATTATTAAAGAAAAAACGGTCTTCCTGATAATTGATTTTGAACAATTTGCACACAATAAGCCTTTTCAAACATAGGCAATGGTAAGAGATATAAAATAGCACCTCGACTCATTTTAACTTGGACTTGGAAGATCTCTCAAGAGGCTTAGCAATGACTCTAGGAGGGGCACTCCGAACGACCTTCTTTACATCATACTTCACTGATGAGAAAGCACATAACAGTGCTAACAACATTGTCGGGTACACATAGACAGATCTTGTAGGATCTTTGTTAACTGGCTTTCCAAGGATCCCTTCCTTGACGAGACCCCAAATCAATAGAAGTGTCCCAAACATGCTCATTCTTCCTGGTTTAAGAAGACCTACCAGCGCTCCAGCTACAGCAAAGTAGCTCCCTGCAAGAACCTGATACACAAACCATTAAGAGGTGACTATGCCAGAAATGGAATGGTAAAGGCATTACTAATGCTGCTGTAGACACATTTGTGATGTCCATTCAAGTGAACCCTAAAATGATCAACCTTTAACTTGATTGTCAAAATAAATCAGCTTCCTATCGAACAGATTAACCTTGTCAAACCAAAATGGCTTATAATGATAAATATATAAAGACAAAAGATTTAGTTTTAATAAAAAGGTACAACTCAACACTTTCAAACCTACTTGCGGGCTATGTTACTTCAACTCTGATATGGGTACGTGTCTAGGCATCGGACTTACTAAACTTGGAATTTAAGGATACTTAAGCATGGATATAAAGTGTCCAAATTTTAGACACAATTATTAAATATATATATTTTTTGAAATTTTTATGTTTGTGTCTAAATATATTATTACATATATACTAATACAATAATACTACATATGTCATGCATTGAAATAGTTAAAACATGAACTACAAAATGAAAACAATTCATATGAATAAAACTTAAATCAATAAAACCAAATATATAAAACAACAAGACCATATAAACATTGTCCTATGATCTTTGAAATATTACAATTAAATAAAATAACTCTTATTCTTTAACAAAACACAATAAAACCTAACTATTTAATTTTTAATAATTTTAATTCATATTATCTTGTTTCTTTAATTAAATTTGTATAATTTTAAAATTCCTTAAGAATTTAATTATTTTATCTTAAAACAAGAATCCCATTTTTCTTATAGAATAGAAGCCCATTATTGAGTGTTCTAATTGTATTTTTTTTAAATCCTCTTTTCAATTTTTATAAGTCAACTTTCTTAAAAACCCAATCTGCCATTTCACTTTGTTACCCTAGCTTTCATTTCTTATTCTTAGCCACCTCCTTTCTTCTCTATTTACTTTCATTTCGTCTTCTCAGCTGGCTTCCCCTCTTTTCAATGCCAGTCACAACTACATCTTTATTTCTCTTCATCTTCTAGATCGCTCTCTTTTCTATAATACAATTTCTTTATCTTTTCCAATTTCATTCATGATTGAAATCATGGCATGTAAAATAAATGTGTCCAATGATATGTTGTCAAGTCAGACGCATATTCCACTAGTACAATGGGACAAAGTGCCGAATCTGAGTAACATAGCTTGTAGGTTTGTACAAAAGAAATTGAAACATCATTCTCGACGTGATTTAAGTTATAATGACCAATATCAATATTTATGGGTAGGGATTTAGTACTTTAGTAGCATCCTAATTAAATAAAAGATACCCTTATTTTTCAAAAGTATTATACTGGTCTTCTCATTTAATAAAAGGTACAACAATAGTACAAATAAAAAATAACCTAATTTATATAAGTAAAAAAATTTCTTTATGAAAATATCTATTGTTTTATGCCATTTCTCTATTTTTTTAACCTTTTTCAATACAAAAACAACTCATTCCACCCTAGCAACTACCATCCACCTTCACCATCATCTCCGTCCTATTCCTAATACAACTTCATTCTTTCATTGGTCCACCACCATTACCTGTTTGTTGTAGAACAATCAAAAGATGCATTTTTTTTAACTGAAATTGCAATTAAGCCACCCCCAACTCATTTCAAACAATCTATGCCCCTGATTGCCACTAGTACCAACTCATTCTCTCCAATCTTCTTAAACCCTTCTTTTCCAAACACCTTAAATTCAATCAATGTTCCAAAAAACGTACTGAGGTGACGACTTTAGACAAGGGGTTTGATGGGAGCCTTGAGGCTAACCTCTATATGATTTGAAGGTTACATTTTTATATTGAGGTGTATGTGAATTTATCATAAGCTGAAAGAAGAAATGAAGGAAAGTGATGGCCAAGAAAAAGTGTAATTGTATTGATTGTTTTGTTATCTTTATATACAAAGTACAGGCTAAGAAAAGCAAAAGAAAAGGACAAAACTATAATATTGTGTGAGTGACTCAACAATTCTTGTGTAACAAACTTGTATCGTGAGCGAATGTAACATGCCCCCTTAAGCTCATGGTCTACTTAAAACTTTGATCTTAAATCTTAGCTCTTGAAAATGTTATGAACTTAGAGACTTAGTCATGATGTCTGTTATTTGCTCTTAAGATGGTGTGTACTCTACACTTATCTCTTTAGTTAAAAAATTTTCTCTAATTAAATGGAAGTCAATATCAACATGTTTTGTTCTTGAGTATAGTATTAGATTTTTAGCAACAAATCTAGCATTAACGTTGTCGCAGAAAACCAAAGAAGCCTTTGATATATCAATACATAATACAAGTAATTTTTGGATCCACATTACCTCAGCTATAGTAGTTGTTGCTAAGGCACGAAATTCAAACTTCGTAGATGACCTTAACAATACTCTTTGTTTACCTGATTTCCATGAAACCAGAGAATGCCCAAAGAACACACAAATTCCTCTTGTGCTACGCCTGTCATCTGGATTTGTAGCCCAATCAGCATCAATGAAAGCCTCAAGTTCCAGATGCTGTGATTTATGAAGAACCAACCCAAGTTGTTGTGAACCACACAAATACCTTAACAATCTCCTAGTTGCACACCAATGAGCTATTGTAGGCAGGTGGCAAAATTGACACAACTTTCACACTATAACCTATGTCTGGTATTGTTAAAATGAAGTACTGCGATGCCCTAATGACTGTTCTGTAAAGAGTTACATCTAATATTTCACCATCATACTTAGAAAGCACCTTTTCGTGTTGCATAGGACTGGTATAAGGTCTGGTTTCATGAAGTTGCACTTTTTCAAGCAATTTAAAAATATACTTACTTTGAATAAGGTAAAAGGTGTTTGAAGTCCTCACTACTTCCATACCTAAGAAGAAGTTCATAGCTTCCAAATCCTTCAAAGAAAAGGTAGAATGCAGTTTGTCAATAATAGATTGAATGAGAGAGGTGTTGTTGCCGGTGACAAAAATGTCATCTACGTATATTAGGAAAATAATAAAATCATTGTCCATGTTGTACATCACCAAAGATGTAACTGAGTTGGAAAAATGAAATCCCATGTATTGAAGACATTTACTTATAGCTTGAAGAGCCATGCTTTAAGTGCCTGTTAGTCCATATAAAGCCTTATTTAGCTTGCAAACATAATTAGGAAAAACAGAATTGATAAAGGCCTTCAAGTTGTCATATAAACCTCTTCCTCCAAGCCTCTATTGAAGAATACATTGTTAACATTTAGTTGCCTTACACACCAATCTCTTGATAGAGCCAAAGTGATGACAATCTTGATTGTGGTTGGCTTAACACCAAGACTAAAGGTTTCCTTACAATCTATACCCTTGATTTGATCATTACTTTTTGCTACTACCCTTAATTTGTACTTACCAAGTGTTTTATTAACCCTAAGTTTGACCCTGTGCACCCATTTATTACCAATTACCTTCTTATCCTTAGGAGATGGAACCAAAGTACAAGTGTTGCTTTTCACCAGAAAATTTACTTTGAAGTCATTGCATCAACCCATTGTGTTGGAATGCCTATGCAATAGATGCAGGTTCAGACAACATGGTATTAGCCAGCAAAACTTTAGATCTTGAAATACCATCTTTGAACCTTGTAAGCATATGGTGAATGGTGGTGAAAGGAGGTTCAATGGTATCAATAGGTGTCAACAGACAGCTCTGCTGTCCATATTCATTTAGTTGTCTATAGTTGTCCATAGAAAGCTTTGTTTAGCTGTTCATATTCATTTAGATGTTCATAACTATCCATAGACAGCTTTGTTGTCCATAGTTGTCCATATTTATTTCATTTATTTTGGGATTTGTTTCTATGTATAGAATTCTTTTGTACAGTCTATATAATAGAGAGAAGTCAAAAGCCCAATGATTCGGTCATTTTCATAAAGAATTTGACTTATTTTTGACATAGTATCAAAACAAGGTTGAATTTTTTTTCGGTATTCTATTTTTACGGAAATCTTCATTAATATTTTCTGGCATTTTATGTTGGAGTGATATTCTTCGACAATCTCAATTTAAGATCCTCTAAGTTCCTATAATTTTTTGAATTTCTTTTTTGCTTTGTCATAGGTTCTATTTATTTGCAATGGATGCAACATTAGTGTGTCAAGTTTATAAGAAAAAATTACCCTACCTAGGCTTTTTAGTTTGAAGCTTTTTTTCATGGGAAAAGAACTTTGAGGCCATCTTGATAGCACAGATATTGCACCAACATTCGACACTGACAAATCCAAGGAAGTCGTGTCTTTTCCTTCTTGAGCTGTGTTTGATGCTCGAATAATGTCTTGGCTTCTTGGTTCGGTAGATCCATATATCGTCACTAACTTGAGGGCTCATCGCTCCGCTCAATCCATGTGAAATTATTTGAAGAAAGTATATTATCAAAATAATGATGCTCGTCACTTACAGTTTTAACATACGAGTGCCATGTTTCAACATGGTAGTTTTTTCATCCAAGACTATTACTTGACATTGACTCTTTGGCATGAATATAAACAGCAAATCTGTCTATGGATAGTTATATCAATGCCATCAGAATCAAATATATCATATGAAGGACCAAATATTGTAAAGGTGAATGACTGGAATGAGTTGAAGGTGAAGAACTAGAATCAAGAGATGATGATGAAGTTGAGACATGAGAAGATGAAGGTTTTGAAGAACTAGAAATAGGAGATATCATAGATGAAATTTTAGAACTTGTAGAGATAGTAGATAATGGTGAGGATGTAGAGATAAGTGGTGCATGTGACATGTCAGGACTGTTTAAAGCTAATATAGACAAAGATTGGTGAGAAACAGACTCTGGTGAATCTGTCAAACCTAAGGTTCAGTTTACCTATGCGAGGGAAAAAGGAGCAATGAGATTGTTTTGCATAAATAGACTAGTCGGGAAAAGCAATTAGTTATTTGTGCTCTATGGGAATTTTGGCTCTAAAAATTAGTTAGCAATTTTAGTTACAAATTGCTCCACGTAAGCAGTATGTTAGGGAGCACATGGGATGAGAATAAGAGGGTAAAGAGGAGTGAGGAAAAGGTATTGGAAATTTGTAAAGAGCTTAGCTCATGGGAGAGTTTTCAAGCCTCTCAAATGCTTGGTTGTAAACAGAATTCCCTAAGATAATCAATTGCTAGAAAATTCTTACAATCTATTCCTAAAAGTTCTAACTATCTAGCTAAATTCATTTGCTAAGAAACCAATCTGTGACAAATTGGTATTAAACCAGTCGAGTCTGAGTGAGAAATGGCCAAAAATGCAAACCAAAGAATGGATGCAATGGAAGAAGTTTTGGGAATTATGCAAGGAGAGCAAGAGAAGATGGGAGGGGAAGTAGGAGGTTTGAGAGAAGAAATACTTACCTTAACAAAGCAATTGAACATGCGATGTGAACAGATGTTCAAACTCCATAAAGATACCCTACGGTAGGCTTCAACAATGACAAGAAAAGCAAAGCAGGCACCAATGATGAGCCTAGCTGGAGGTGGGTTAAAGAAAGCTTGCATGGATCTGGAGAACCAGTCACATTGCGAACCTTCGCCGTGATTTTTGCTTTCGGAAATTGGATATGCCTATGTTCGACAGCAATAACCCTGTGTCAATGGACAACTTAGCCGTCCATATATATTTAGTTGTCCATAGTTGTCCATAGACAGCTTTGTTATCCAAAGACAGTTTTACTATCCATATTCATAACTGTCCATGGACAGCTTTGTTATCCAAAGACAGTTTTGCTATTCATATTCATAATTGTCTATAGACAGCTTTGTTGTCCATAGTTGTCCATATTTATTTCATTTATTTTGGGATTTGTTTCCATGTATAGAATTATTTTGTACAGTTTATATAATAGAGAGAAATCACAAGACCAATTATTTGGTCATTTACATACAATATTTTTTACATGGTATCAAAACAAGATTGAAATTTTTTTCAGTATTCTATTTATGAGAAAATCTTCATTGATATTTTCTGGCATTTTCTGCTAAAGTAGTGTTCTTCAGCAATGTCTGTTTAAGGTCCTCTCAATTCCTATTTTTTTTTAATATTTCTTTTGCTTTGTTTAGGATTCCATTTATTTGCAATGGATACTACACTAATGTGTGTCAAGTATACAGGAAAAAAATTACTCTACTTAGGCCTTTCAGTTGAACTTTTCCTCAAGAGAAAAGACCTTTGAGGCCATATTAATGGCACAATTGTTGCACCAACATCCGACATTGACAAATCCATAGAAAGCGTGTATGCGTGTCTTCTCCTTCTTGGATTGTGCTTGATGCTTCAATTATGTTTTGAATTCTTGGTTCGGTGGAGCTACATATCCTCACCAACTTACAGGCTCATCGCTATGCTCAATCCATGTCGCATTATTTGAAGAAAGTTTATCATCAAGATAATAATGCTCGTCGTTTTCAATTGGAATATGTGATTGCCATATTTCAACATGGTAATCTTTTCATCCAAGACTATTACTCGATATTTTTGACTCTTTGACATGAATATACTAATTTGGTTACAATAGATGTTCCGGTTGCTAGTATTTCAACTATTCAAAACCTTCACAAGACTACCCTGTTTCCTCTCTTGATATTTGTTTTGGTGAGAACTTTGCGAAGAACGTCTTAGTACTTAAGCTATTCTGGAACAATCTCATTGCAACTCCGCAACAACAAGTATAGCTTATTGTCACGACCCTAAACTTCAACTAACAATCGTGCGGCACTTAACACGGTCCGTTATACTAAGCTTGCTTTCAACCCAAACAAAACACTCCAAAGAGATTAAAAAGAGACTTAGAGATTTAGAGGATTCAAGAGTAAAGCAAGAACAAAAGAGAGTTCGTAAAGAATGCCTTGTATTGCTCTTAGAGAGGTTATCTTACAATTTTCCAAGGATGGGTACAAATGAAAACCAATAGGTCTATTTATAGTATGGCACCAAGCTTAAGATTATGCCACAAGTTTTTAGATCCTACCATGTCTAGAATATAGAAGAGTATCTACATTTTTCTAGTTTTATCTACAACATGTCACAAGTCTAGTCAAGTGTAGTTAACTCTAGAGTCTTCGAGGATTGTCTAGTTCCTTCATGCAAGTTTTACAATGTTCCGAAAGCTTTTAGAGACTTCTACATCCTTCATGAACCATCCAGCATGTTTTAAAATATTCCAGCACCTTCTAGCACATGCTAATGTACTCTAGAACATTCTAGAGTCTTCCAAGCTTGAGTTGAGTCCATCCAACTCTAGCTCCCTCTAGAAATTACTAGGCCACTCTAAAACTTTCCCATGTAGTAGCTTGTAAACAAGTCTAGATCCTTTAGGCAAACACCATTTCTTTGGATTTTGAGTAACAATTTGAGCGGGACGTAACACCCTCCCCCACTCAAGTTAGAGACTCCCTCGTCGCGCCATCAAGCTTGAACCTCTCTATGTAATCTTTGAACTGCCACAAAGAGTCTTCAGGTTCCCAACTTGCCTCTATGTCTAGGGCATTCTTCCATTTAATAAAGTATTTTCGATAGCTTGGTACACCCCTATGCCAAATTAGGCAATCCGCCAAGATAGAGTCCACTTCTCTATGAAAGGAGGTTACTACTACAGTGGACACCCTTTTTGCTTCTCCCCGACTCGTGTCTTCCTTGTCTCCATGATAAGGCTTCAACATACATGAAAAACTGGGTAGATTCTAAGTTTCGGAGGAAGTTGTAGTTTGTAAGACACCTTACCGACTTGCTTAAAGACTGAAAATGGCCCTTCATACATCCGTACCAAGTCCTTGTGAACCTTCCGTAGGGACTTGAACTGTTGGGGCAATAATTTGACAATGACCAAATCTCCTTTCTGAAACTCGACCATCCTCTTTTTCTTGTCAGCCCACTTCTTCATCTTTTTAAATGCCTTGTTCAAATAAGCTCGTGCTAACTCGGCTTACTCATGCCATGCTTTAGCAAATTTGAAGGCAGTAGGAATTTTTCCTTCATAGCTTTTGGCCAAAGCATGAGGAGTCATGGGTTACTATCCCATGATGATCTCGAAGGGACTCTTGCCAATGGACTCGCTCCTCTGCAAGTTATAAGAGAATTGGACTACATCCAACAACTTAGCCCAATCATGTTGGTTGGCACTAACAAAGTGCTTGAGATAAAGCTCCAACAATACATTGGCACGTTCTGTTTGCCCATCGCTCTGTGGATGAAAGCTTGTGGAGAAGTTCAAGTTTGATCCCAACAATTTGAACAATTATGTCCAAAACTTCCCAGTAAATCGAGGGTCTCAATCACTCACGACGTTGGATGGAATTCCCCAATGCTTCACAACATGCTTTAGGAACCACATCGTCTCATCTACAATGCAATTTGCTAAGGCAGGTATGAATGTTGCATACTTGCTGTTTATGCTACCAAAGTCCTCTGATTTTGGCAAGCAAGTGATGAAGTCCATTGAGACACTCTCACATGGTCTCTCTAGAATAGGCAATGGCTCTAAGAAGCCTCCTAGTGCATATTGTTCCGTCTTGTCTTGTTGGCATACAAGACAAGTTCTCATATACGCTTCAACATCATCCCATAGTTGACGACCGTAGTAAATGGACTTGATTAAGGCAAGGGTGCGTCTCATACCTAGGTGCCCAACCCATAGTGAATCGTGGCACTCCTTGATTAGCTCTTTCCTTAAGTTCCCCCAGTTAGGAATATAGATGCGATTTTGCTTGGCGTAAAATAGTTCGTCACTTGGCCAAAATCGCCTTGTCTTTCCTTCCTTGATAAGGGCAAGGAGGTTTTGAGGCAGGGCATCGTGCTCCAACCCTTCTTTGATCCTTTCCAGCAAGGGACTGCTTGGTCTACTCAAAATTGCTAACTCTACCTTTCGACTTAGCGCATCAACCACCACGTTGGCCTTACCGGGCTTGTACTCAAGCTTGTAGTCGAACTCCGCCAAGAAGTCTTGCCACTAAGCTTGCTTGGGACTTAACTTCTTCTAAGTCTGGAAGTAGTTGGTTGCTACGTTGTCTGTCATTATCATGAAGTGAGAACCCAACAAGTAGTGTCGCCACACCCTGAGACAATGGATGATAGTTGTCATCTCCTTTTCTTGCACCGTGTAGCGGCGTTCGATGTCATTAAGCTTACGGTTCTCATAAGCTATTGGACGCCCTTCTTACATCAACACTCCACCAATGGCAAAATCTGAAGCATCTGTTGCAACCCAGAAATTCCATAGTTATAGCTTGGCTACTCCATTTCATGATTCCCTCCATTAGTAAAATTATCTTTCTTTTGCCAACGACAAGAAATGTGTGGCAAACCATTCGGAAGATTTATTCCGACGGTGAAGATTCATCTCATATATTTGAAATTAAAACCAGATTCTGGAAAATAAAGCAAGGTGAAAAAGAAGTAACAGAATACTACATGGAGATGGACAATCTTTGACAAAAACTCGATTTGAGATAAGAAGAAGAATAGGAACGTCGAGGGTATCGCACACGTTAACGAAAAAGAGTTGAAAACGAACAGGTATTCGAGTTCTTGGCTGAACTAAATAAGGAACTTGATGATGTTCAGGGTAGAGTGCTTGGATGACAATCGTTGCCATCTGTTCACGAAGGCTTCAACAAAGTCCAACCAGAGTAAACCCGACACAAAGTGATGCTTAGGGAGGAAAGCCTCGGTGACTCTCATGGTGGTCTCGGGATGCAACAGAGATTAACTCTTCTCAGTTCCTTTGAAAAAGGGTAAAAATACCCTAAAATCTAATAAAAAGATGGGCTGGGATCTAATAAAGATGGACTAGGGTATGAGTTGAAAGATGGGCTTAATGGGCTAGGACATGTAAAACCAAGCCAAATCCAACCATCTGCCTTATTTCAATAATGAGCCACATGTTGGGAAATTCATGTAAAATCCATGGACTAAAACCAATACAAAATAGATTTCAAAGTTATCAAGCATCAATTGACCATTAGATATCTCATGAATTGGACAAACTTTATAAACTTCTTTCCAATTTTAAAAAATCTAGACAATCCTATAGATGCTTCATCTGCCTCCTTGGCCTACAAAGGTGATGTTTTAAGTGCATTTGTTATGAAAACCAAAATCCTATGGATTATTGATTCTGGCTCATCAGATCACATGACTAATACCTACCATTTATTTACCTCTCAACATGCACTAGAAATCTTAAACTTAGAATTACATACAGATCCCTCTCATCCGATTGTTGAAAAAAAAGTGTATTCAAATTTCTAATTCCATAGTTCTTAATCCTATACTTCATATACTTCATGTTCCAAACCTATCTTATAATTATATATCTATTAACCAACTAACTAAAAACTCTCACTATTCGGCTAAATGTTTTAATCCTACAGTGTGTTTTAGGACTATCATCAAGAAAGACGTTTGGGAGTGTTAATGAAATTAGAAAAAATTATATAAAAAAATTAAAAAATATTTTATTATTTTATATTCTATAAAAGTGTAAAAGGCTGTACAACTTTGATGAGATGTCATCAAATTGCTACTTGTGATTCTATTTCTGTTCCAAAGAATAGTGAAATTTTATTATGATATTATAAAATGAGTCATCCCAATTTTCAGTATTTGAAACAATTATTTTCATCTGTGTTTGTGAATAATAAAACGTTTAATCTTTAGTGTGAAATGCCAAACATCAACATGCCTCTAATCCAAAATCTCAACATAAACCTTCCAAACCTTTTACATTAATTCACGTTATGTATGGGGTCCATCTCATATTCTTAATCGTACTCACAATAAATGGTTTGTTACACTTATTGATGATCAAACCAAGGTGTGTTGGGTTTATTTATTAGAAAAAAAACTAAGGTTCACAATGCATTCATTAATTTTCACTCAATAATACAAACTCAATTTACAACACAAATACAATCTTCGAATTGATAATGGAACATAGTATTTTAACCATACCCTACAAGATTATCTTCATCAACAAGGTAATAATACACCAAAGTTCTTGTATTGATACTCCACGATAAAATGATGTAGTTGAACAAAAGAACAAACACCAAATTGAAATGGCTCAAGCTTTAATGTTTACCACAAATATGCAAAAAAACATTATTGAGGGATGCCATTCTATCCTCAACATATCTCATCAATCGAATACCCAATTGGGAACTCTTTTAGAACACTTCAAAAATGACAAGATTTATGTCCATCTCATCTCTAGACTAATCTATCCCCTTTTGGATATATTGCTTTTGTTCATGATCATTCAAAAAGAAAATCCAAATTCAATCCAGGAGCCATTAAAAGAGTTTTCATTGGGTATTCCTCTACTCAAAAAGGCTACAGATGCTATGATCCCTCTACAAACAAGATATATGTCAACCTTAATGTTACCTTCTTTAAAAACACCTCATATTATCAAAAACCCTCTCCTCAGGAAAGAACTTCAGAAAGTATCGCTCTTTTGATCAGTTCTTGGGCATCACTCTTGATCAAGTTCCTCAAAAATCCATCTTAACCATTACCCATTATCAACCTAATGAGTCCCCTAACCTAGACAAAGAGACTGAACCTACCACACATTCACATACTATTATGTTATCTATAAAGAATAACTTGAACCTAGGAGAGAAATAGAAAAACAACGTCATAAAAAGAGAATCATTCATTTACGGAGGTCTAAATTAAGGGATAAGAGAATTTCCTACCTGAGGCATCTAAAGAGTCAAAACTAGTGGTAGATCTGAATATACATCATGATTCCAATTTGAATTCAAGTAACTCTAAATCCTCTCCTAAGTTACCTATTTGCTCTTAGAAAACAAAAACGATTGTGTACTCTCCAACCTATATCTAAATTTGTTTCATATAAAACTATGCTCTGGGTTTTGTGCCTATACCAATAATCTTAACATAAACAAAATTCCAAGAAATATTCAACAGACTCATGAAATTCCAGAGTGAAGAGTAGCTGTTATGGAAGAAATAAAAGCACCTGACGAAAAAATAGATAACAAAATTACCCAAAGGAAAGACTCCAGTTGGCTATAAGTGGATCTTTTCTATAAAATATAAGGCTGATGTAACAATAGAGGTACAAAGCCTATCTAGTAGCAAAAGGTTTTAAACAAACCTATGGAGTTGATTACATTGAAACATTTACACCTTGGTTAAATTGAATACAATCTGGGTCCTATCCCTAATAGCAAATTTGGATTGGCCTCTACACTAACTAGACATAAAAAATGTATTTCTGAATGAAAAGTAAGAAGTCTTTATGACTATGCCACCAAGATTCTACGGTGGAGAAAACACCATGTGTAAATTAAAAAAATCATTCTATAGGCTAAAACAATCGCTTAGAGCATGGTTTGACAGATTTGCAAAAATAATGAAGAAACAAGGGTACCAACAGGAACAATGAAATCATACATTGTTCTTTCAACAAATGGGAGGGAAAAATGTTGATAGTATATGTTGATAATATAATCATGACTGGAGACAATTTGGAAAAAATCGAAAGATTGAAGAAAAACTTAGCTATAGAATTCGAAGCCAAGTATCTTAAACATATGCGATACTTCTAGTAATGGAGTTTGCAAGATCGAAAGGAGGAATCAATGTATCTCAACGCAAATACATCCTCGATCTTCTCATTGAAATCGATATGCTTGGATGCAAATCAAGCAACAAACCAATAGAGGTTGGAAAGAGAATGAACATATGGGAAAATCGATAGACAAAGATACCAAATATTAGTAGAAAAACTAATATATCTATCTCACACCAGACCTAACATTGCATTTGTTGTTAGTGTAGTGAATCAACATGTAATCTCCAAAGGAAGCCTACTTAGAAGATGTTTATCAAATTCTAATATATCTCAAAGATCTCCAAGAAGATGACTGTTTTTAAAGAAAAATGACACCAAAGATATAGGAATTTTTATTAATGCATATTGGGCTGATTCAGTAGAAGATAAAAGATCTATTACAAGGTATTGTTCCTATGTTTTTGGGAACTAAGTAACTTGGAGGAGTAAAAACATAATGTAGTTGTCATAAGCAGTGTTGAGAACACAAGAAATTTGTGAAGCTTTGTGGTTAAGAAAACTGTTAAAGGAAAGGTTACAATAGTTCCGATTAAACTTTAACGTGACAACAAAGCAGCCATTAACGTATCCCACAATCCCGTTCAATATGACAGAACCAAGCACGTAGTGAATAGACATTTAATTATAGAAAAAATTGAGGATGACACTATTTGCATGATTTATGTCCCCACAAAAGAGCAAACAACTAATATATTTATCAAAGGACTTTCTCAACAAAATTTCAATGATTTCATTTGTAAGTTGGATACGATCAAAACATTTATGATCCAACTTAAGAGAGAGTGTTGAAATCTGATTCTTGACTTTCAGCATTTACAACTATGCAAATATGATTGTTAGAAATGCAATTAGTGAAAATATTTGGAATGTAATTAAGTGATTTTTTTCATAATTAAGATATTTAGTTTCCTTCTTTATTCCTACAATTTGTAGTATAAACTAGTGGCTAACTGTGTACAAATCATATACAATACAAATGAACAATCTATTCTAAAGTTTCATTCTAAACCATAGTCCCCAATTGCAATCAAATGGGTAATCATATCTTGACAGTTATTGATATATACCTCTATACATTGAGCACCTTAATGCATAGTTTGTAACTGCCATCTCAGTTGCATCAAGCGAGCATGAGAGTTATTAGTAAAAGCTTTTTGTAAAGCAACCCAATATTCATGAGTAGTAGGATGGTTAACAAGGTGTTTGACGTAACTAGGTAATAAGGATGAATATATCCGTTTTTTCACAACCGTATCATGTTTTTCCCAATCCACAAAAGCTGGATTTTCTGTTAGCACTTCACTTGAACTCATCTCATAAGTGTCTTTGTTTATAAGCTCAATAGTTTTCTTAAGTAGTTTAGGAGGTGAAACCACTTTGCCATCAACAAATGACTGTAAACCACAAAAAGTTACTACATGTTTTAATTGTTCTTTTCAAAGGAGATTGTTTGTATCAACTAGTAAAGGTAGGGTTGATAGGAAAATTAATAGAACAAGAAGAGGAATTCGCCATAACAAGAGCTAGAGGTTGATCTCTATTTAGAACTGTGAGGTCTGTGTAAACTAATTGCAGTTGTCATTTTCTATCGCCATTGAAAAAGCTCTCGAGAGTTTTGATATCATATGAATTTATCATAAGCTGAAAGAGGAAATGAAGCAAAGTGATGGCCAAGAAATAGTGTAATTATCTTAATTGTTTTGTTATCTTTATATACAAAGTAAAAGCTAAGAAAAGTGAAAGTAAAAGACAAAACTACAAGGAATATTGTGTAACTCAATAATTCTTGTTGTAACAAACTTGTATAGTGAGTGAGTGTAAACTAACAAATTGCACATTCTTGTTAATTTTTTGTTTTGCTGTGATAGCCTTAACGGTGCCTTGAGGCAACATGAGGCTTACACCTCTTTCATAACACTATAAAGTGCCAAATTGTACTATTTTCAAATTAGGCACATTTGTTTAATATAAAAATCCCAATAATCCTTTAAATGAAAAAAAAGAAAGAAATAAAAAAAAAGACTACTAAAAAATGGAAACAAACGTAGCAAAAAAGAATGAGTGAATGAAGATGTTGATGAAGATGAACAAGACATTAGAATTAGATATGATGATGACTCAATAAATGATAAAACCAATAGTGACAAGGGTGCTAATGAGCGATGAGCGAGGGTTTGAATTAGTAAACTCATGAGATGAAAAGAAAGAAACAACAACCAACATATTAAAACATATTTTGAGACTTATTTGTGGTTCTTTATGAAACTTGTTTTGTGACTATTTAAACCTTAACTTGTGATTTGCACGTTTGTTTCTTTGATTCATGACTTTATATCTAAACTACCTATGTTATCATTACATTTTATGATGTCTTAATTATTAGTGTGTTTTTACTCTATATAATAGGTTACTAATAATTTTATGTAGTTTTTTCAATTTTAAATGAGGTTCATGCCTCAGAACACCTTAAGGCTTACGCCTTGCTTCATTTAGGGTAACTACCTCAATAACCGATTCCCCTTTTTAGACCTTGGAATAGATCAAACCTAAAGTAAAAATTGCTTTGATCAAACCTAAGATGGTTGGAAAATGATTAAGAGGTCATGCAGATTGAATGGAATGAGCTGGTCATAATCGCAGTCAGGAGTAGATATGATGCTTCAAATCATTCACTGGTAACCTAATTGTATAAAAATTGCAATTTTAGATTATTCTACAACAAACAGTGAATGGTGGTTGATGGTTTGTTTTTCATATTGAAATGAGTAAAAAGCAAAGAGAAAAGATATAAAATAATAAATATTTTTATAAATATAATTGCCCTTCTATAAATTAGATAATTTTTTAAAATATTTTCAAGAAACAGTGAAGGGAGGTTGATGGAAAAAACAATGAGTTGACACCAGGGGTAATATGAAGATGATGGTGGAGGTGGACAGTGGTTGCTATGATGGTATGGTTTGTTTTTCATATTAAAATGAGCAAACACAAAAAGAGAAGACATAAAATAAAATATCCTTTCATAAAGACTAAATTGTCCTTTAAATTAAGTTGTTTTTTTTTTAAATTGGACCATTAATATACCTTTTATTAAATACAAGGACAAGTGAAGTAATTTTAGAAAATATGGGTCAAAAATGCGTACCTTTTGTTTACTAAGGGTACTACTAAAATACCAAACTCTTTATTGTATATTATGACAGATAATATGCGAGGGCAGGTACACATTTATGTGGATATTAGTGTGAAAATTCATCATGAACTAAATGATTCACAAGAGCTTAATTTTAAAAGTATCTAAGTTTAAATTTTAAAGAAATACAAAAGAATGAGTCATTTCTTATAGATAAATTTTCTTGGAACCATTCCAATTTGTTAAAATCCTGCTATATTGGTCACTTCAAGAGGTTTTCCAAATAACATAGAGTTCAGCAAGGAAACTGCAGAAACATTCCCTACCATCAAAAGAACTTTAGGCTGCCATAGACTACCGAGACATGCATCACAATGTATCAAAAAATATGAATTAGCATGATAAAAGTAGGAAAATAACCTCTATGCGCTGCAGATCTGTTACTGCTGGAGCTTCCTTCACACTGGTCAAGTTATAAATGTTAAACAGGTTATCCCAACTTGGAAGAGTCATGTTCTTGACCATGCCATTAGCAACAGCCCCAGGATAAAGAAAGGCCTTGACTACAGCAACAGGAAATATCTCACTGGCAATCAACTGAGAAGAAGTGACATGTATTGGTGTGGTACACATGCCAGCTCTGCATGGAACTCTGAAATAAAAAACACCAAACATTGAGTCAAGCATACAATATGAAGCAGCAAAGTTCCTTTTTTTTTCACACCCCCTTCTCTCTCGGTACATATTTTGAAGGAAACACAGCCAAAAACCTATAAATACAAGATTATGAAATACTAAGCCAGAGAGCTCAAAGTGGAGTTTTTGACTCCCTTGCTTTTTTCCAACAAATATTTCCATGTCAATATAGCCAAAATGAACAAAGATCATTTAATGATATAACATGAGTTCGAGTAAATGGGCTTGACAAGGCCACAAAAATGAGGTAGATAGTGTTATATTTGCCAGCAATAGTTGAAATTGTGTGCTCTTTTGGTTTATGAACCAAATGAGCACCAAACATGTAGTCTACCAGGTAGAGAAGTAAAAGGGTATTATAGAACCATATCCTTAAGAACTGAGCCTAACCCTTGAGAATACTTAGCTTCGTTCAATCACTATCACAGCTAAACCATTGCTCTAAGTTGTCGCTATGCTGAAATGACAAGTAAATATATGGCTCTATCTATGTTACCTCGACTCGCCTGTTTCAAGTACCACACCAGTGTCGACACGACAAGGCACCGACACAGGTGTGGAATATGTGTCAGAAGTGGTAAAATCTATACCAACTTGTCCTTCTCTTCCTCGAGAAAAAGTTTCAGCCATCATTTTGCGAAGGAAAAGAGATGAGAGGAAGAGAAGCAACACAAAATGACATGAGCAATAGAAAAGAAAAACTGCAGCTTTGCCAAGAAAAGAAATCAAAAAAGAAGAGGAAACATTAAGAAGATGACGAGGCTTCCAGTTCTTAAAACGAAAAAGCGAGGAAGAAGACGCCTTGGGGAAGGGAATTACAATTAGTCTAACAATTTTTTGCTTTTAATTAGATTTGGCATTGGGTTATGGTAATTAAAAAATTAAAAAAGTAAGAGAGAAACTAAGAGTCAAGCCATTTATTAATACATGGGATGGACTAACTTTTTCATACCCATCAAAAAAATTTGGGCACTTACATTCTTGCTTTTCCTTTTTTTTTTATCAACTGCTTTTCGTATTTTAAAAACTAAAATATATATAATAATTTGGAAAAATATATAATGACTATAAATCATATCTCAAAACTAAATTTCACTACTTATAAGTATAAATATTTATTGAATCTATCATATAATATACCTAATTTGTATACTCATGTTAGTCTCCAGGTACCCTTGTCAAAAAATTGGATATTTATTATCCGTGTCCCCACATCTTAAAATTCTAAAAACTACGAGTCCGACACTTAGACACGTACCCGTGTCAGATACTTTTAACCGAGTCCCTATAACATAGGGCTCAATACACTGTTCCAAAGGAATGTCCAAATCCTAGTGGTAGGACCTCTCAAATCCGCTTAATAATGATTCCAATAAATCTAAATCAATCAAATGACAAGAATAAGATATATAAAGACTCTAACAAAAAAGGTAAAAGGATACCAAATAGTAAGATCCAAAAGGCAAAAACATAGGAACTTTTTCATGCGAGGAAACCAAGATTAATGGTGTAGTGCTAATGAATTATGAGTAACCTAACAATTGTGATTCCTTTTCACCATACGGTCATTCTATCTTACGGAAAAGATTTACAAACATCTCATAATCTTAAGCCTTTACATTTTTGTAGGCCAATTCCATCAATTAAATTTTGTTTGAGAGAAATTTTAAATTTGATAACTAACAACATACACATACCTAGTAAGCAGTGGGATAAATATGTATTGTAGAATTTTCATGTTTCACCATATAGTTAAATCCTTACAAAACCGAAAAGGCAAACGCAAACTTACATAGAAGAAGAAAACCCAAATACAAAAAGATGAAAACAAGACAGATGAAAGATCTCAGATCATTAATTCATCTTACGATAATCCTGTTCAATTCAAATCATAACTTTGATGATGCAAGGGAACAGAAAATGAAAAATAGTAGGATATAATTAGATAGAAACTAACAATAACATTAAAAATAAATAAAATTGCGCAGCAACTAAACACTACACCAACAAGTTAGGCAATCCGTAAAAACAAAGAAATAGCGTAAATCTTAGCAAAAAAAAAAAAGGAAATAGAAAAAATTAAATGAAAAAGAAAATAGTACAGCGGTAATGCACTATAGAACTCAAAGGCATCAATCAATAGAACCAGTGTTTTTACACAGCAGCTTCAAGACGGAGATTTAAATATTAATTGAGAATGAATGTACGAGAAAATATATTTTTAAGTTAGGTTAAAATAAGACGACCTGAAAAGAGGGATTTGAAGTATGATGAGAAAGAAGAATATGCGAGCAGCAATTGTTGGAAGCGTTCTGAGCCATCCTCTGGACGAGGATGATGATGATGGTGATAATGGAGGAATTGCCATTAATTGATTTAGGGAGGAATTGTTCGGGAGAGAGATGCACAGCTATGGCAGGAGAGATGACTAGGACAGATGCAAACCCGATGATGCCAGGAAGCACAGTGTACAAATCTGCTCACATTTGACAGCTCATGCAGCGTTCGTGATTAAATAAATTATTCCTTTACTTTTAGTTATTTTTTAAATTTTTAAGATAAACTTCGTAGACTAATATAACTATTTTCACAAAGAGGATTATATTGCCTACATAAACTTAAAATTTTTAATAATAAATTTAGCTCATAATACCACATAAGGATTCAGTGTGGAATCTTGTGGATGTTTACTAAACAATAAACATTAAGTTGGATGCAGTCCAATGATGTGATAAAGTACGTTAACACGGTACTTATAAACTTTTTTTCTGCTTTTTTTACTTTTTTTATGTTTTTTTCATTTATAATCTTCTTTTATTGTCTTTCAAAGCATATTTTTATTTCTATATTTTTTAAATTTTTAATTAACTATATTTTTTATTAAATTCATGAATCAATAAAAAACATATAAATTTAAATAATTAATATTTAACACATATGTTTAATAAATTTATTAATTTATAATTTAAATTTTCTAATTTCTCATTCTTTCAACTTTATTTCTTACCTTTTTTTTTTACAAATCAACTCAATACTAATAATTAAAAATGTAATCATTTTTAAGACTTGTTATTTTTTTTACCGATTATCAAAAATTCATTAAAGGACCTTTTATGATGTTATTTTTCTATATTTTTACAAAATGTGCATACTTGTAATTTTGTATAAGGTTGCTAATTTTTCTACTAACGACATGAATATTTCTTTGTCTAGTGTTACTATTTTTTTGTTTCAAGAATTTAAAGATGTATTTCTTGAAGAGATTCATGATGGTGTGTCACCAATTAGAGGAATCGAGCATCAAATTGGATTCATTTAACGAGCATCCCTTCTAAACTGACGAGCCTATAGAACCAACCTAGAAGACACCAAAGATATTCAAAAGTAGGTTATGGAGTACTTGATTAAAGATCAAGTGATGGAAAGCTTAAGCCCGTGTGTAGTTCTAGTGTTACTGGTGCCTAAGAAGGATGGGTCAAGTCAGATATGTGTTGACTTTCGAGTTGTCATTAACATTACGATAAAATATAGACATCATATTCCTAGGTTAGATGACATGTTAGATGAATTGCATGATCCTTGCATTTTTACTAAAATTAATCTAAAAAGTGGATACCATCAAATTAGGATGAAAGAATGTGATGAATGGAAAACTGCATTTAAGACTAAACATGATTTATATGAATGGATATTCATGCCTTTTGGATTAACAAATGCACCTAATACTTTTACGAGACTCATGAATTGTTTTTTACGTGTATTTATTGAAAAATTTATGGTTGTTTATTTTTATGATATTCTTATTTATAGTAAAAAATAAGAAGAGTGTGTTTCGTATTTGCGTTTTGTTCTTGAGGTGTTAAGAAATGAAACTTTATATGTTAGCTTAAAAAAGTGTTTTTTTTATGGAGAAATTAGTTTTTCTTGGTTCTATCATTAGTTTTAAAGGTATAAAGGTGGATGAGGTGAAGGTAAGGACTATTAGAGAATGGTCCACACCTAAGTCTATTACGAAGATAAGGATTTTTCATGGATTGGTTAGTTTTTATTATAGATTTGTTAAAGATTTTAGTACCCTAGCTACACCTTTAATTGAGGTTATTAAAAAGACTCTTAGATTTAAGTAGGGTGAGGATTCGAAAAGTGCTTTTAACATGATAAAAGATAGATTATGTTTTGCACCTGTTTTAGTTTTACCTAATTTTATTGAAACATTTAAGGCTAAGTGCGATGCTTTAGGTATAAGTATATGAGTTGGTTTGATGTAGGAAAGTAGACCTATTATTTTATTTTAATGAAAGGCTCAACGGAGTGGCCATTAACTACCCAACATATGACAATAAGCTTTACACCTTAGTAAAGACACCTCAAACATGGCAACACTACATTTGGCCAAAAGAATTCGTCATTCACACTTATCATGAGTCTTTAAAACACTTGAAGAATCATGGTATGTTGAATAGAAAACATGGTAGATGGATGGAGTTTATTGAGACATTCCCTTATATTATTCAATATAAGAAAGTAAGGAAAATATCGTAGTTGATGCTTCATTTCGAATGTATACTTTACTCTCTACATTAAATGCTAGATTGCTTGGATTTGAATATATTAAAGAAATGTATGTCAATGATGATGATTTCTTTGTTGTTTACAATGCATGTGATAAAACTACTTTTGAAAAGTTTTACAAGTTAGATGGATACTTATTTAAAGGAAAACAATTGTGTATACTAAACTATTTTATGCTTGAACTTTTAGTTAATGAGGCTTTTAGGGAGGTTTAATGAGACATTTTGTTATTAAAAAGACTTTGGAAGCTTTGCATGAACATTTTTATTGGCCGAAAATGAGGCTAGATGTAGAAAGATTATCTTCTAGATGCATTACTTGTATGAAAGCCAAGTCTAAGGTCCTACTTTAATCACTTATACACCTTACCCATATCTAGTGCACCTTGGGTAGATATTTCAATGGATTTCATTTTAGGTATATGTAGGTCAAAATAGGGTAGAGACTCTATTTTTGTGATTATAGATTGGTTTTCTAAATTGACGCATTTCATAGCATGTCATAAAATTGATGATGCAATTAACACAATGGAATTGGTTTTTAGGGAAATTGTTAGGCTCTATGGGGTTCCCAAAAGTATTGTGTTTGATGTGGATGTTAAATCCCTTAGTCATTTTTGGAAGACTTTGTGAGCTAAATTGGGAACTAAACTTTTATTTTCTACTAAGTGTCACACCTAAAACTAATGGTCAAACTAAAATATTCAACATGACTTTGTCTACTTAACTGAGAGCATGATACAAAAGAATTTGAAATATTGGAAGGATTGTTTTCCTTTTGTTGAATTTGCTTATAATAGGAATGTGCATTCGATTATTGGTCATTCATTGTTTGAAATTGTTTATGGTTTTAATCCATTCACCCCTATGAATTTGTTACCTTTGCCTATTTTAGAAAGAACTGATTTATATGGTAACATAAAAGCTTAAATGGTAAAGAAACTACGTGAAAGCATTCGTGAGAAAATTGAAAAGAAGAACATAGAATATGCTTCCAAAGACAACAAAGGAAGGCAAATAGTCACTTTTGAACCTGATGATTGGGTTTGGTGTATATGAGGAAAGAACGATTCCATGAAAAACGAAGGTCTAAATTGCAACCCCGAAAAGATGGCTCATTTCCAATGCTTGAATAAATTAATGACAATGCCTACAAGCTAGATCTCTAGGAGAGTATAACATCAACACTTCCTTTAATTTTTCTGAACCTTCTCATTTTGACTATATAGGTGACAATACGAGGTCGAATCCTTTTGAAGAAAGGGAGAGTGATGAGAATAGCGGACCATTATAAATCCTAAGTGGATGAATCATGAGACCAAAGACGAAGCAACTCAAGGAATCCTTAAATGGGCTTATTCAAGAGTTGAATTATGATCAAGGAGTTTTATAATTGGAGCACAAGGCAAGGAGACATCCAATTAATGAGATAAAGGAAAATTTGGCATTTTAGATAGAATTTGGACAGTAGCATCGATGTAGCGGTATGGATTGGTTGGCACTGTAGCATATTCTTGGGCATATTTTTGCAATATGTGCAGAACCACCGGTATTGGGGTATGGATTGGTTGGCACTACGATACGCTTATTCTTCTGTGTAATTTACTGGTTATTAGATCAAAATCAATGGCAGAGATTTCCTTTTTTTCTTAGGTTTTTATTTGTAACCTATAAATACAATGGCAACCCCAGTTGCCTCTTTAGTTCATCATTAATACATTTTGATTTCAAATCAAATTGAGAGATTGAATGCTCATTGTTCCTCTTCAAACCAACTTATTAAGGGAATAAACAAACCTTTGTGACGTTTATATTATCTTGCATTTTGGTGAGTAATATACATGGTGTTGAGGTATGTGCTAATAATATGAATATTAATTTCTAGGAATCGACTTCAGTTTCTTATCAAGTTTTAGGTTATGTCTCTTGTAGTTCTCAAATTGTATCATGTTTATGAGTTACAAGGTTTGTGTTCTTGGGTTTGTATCAGCACAAATCACTTATAATAAACAATAAATATACTCCTAAGATTAGTCTAAAGAGGAATTACGTGGTTTTAAATAATTCAACATACTTCTTAAAAATACATGAAAAGTAAACCTAAATATTTTTTCATAATATTTTTGGTTCTTGAAAATATTAAACTAATGAAAAAAAGATTAAAAGGATAAAAGGTAGATTGGCTTAAACAAATTACAAGGAAATATGTAATTAACAATCAATGGATAATTAATAAAAAAATTAGCTAGTTGATTATGCTTGGTTGAATTGATTAGGTTAATGAAATATAAATTTAAATTATTCAGTCCTACTTTTTGTATATAAATCCAAATTATTGATTATGCTTGGTGAGGTCACTATTCATTATTTATTAAACCACTTAATGCCTTTAGTCGGGTCATCAGTTAATTTAATTAAATTATGTCTAATATCTAAGTAATTAACAAATCATATAACTCAATACTTTTGGTTGGGTTACCAATTTAAACTCTTATTCAAGTTGCTTAAATTAGTATTATAAACTTAATTTTTATATTTTAAATCTATTACGAAAATTATGTTGTTAATATATTTCTCAATTATAAAATTTGTAAAAATCTTGAAATAATAATATGTATTTAATAATGATTAAAAATATTTGCCCAAACAATCTACACAAACATACAAACAAAACTAAAATTTCATCATCACAATCAACCACACATGCTCAAAATAATAAATGAATAGTAAATTACTTTCAAAAAATTCAAGAAATACAATAGTGTTTACTGAAAAGAAATAAGAGTACATATCATATTTTAATACCCAAAAGTAGATAGACGGTTATGCCTTGCTCTACAATTAAGATCTTGATCTTTACAATATTCCCAAGATTGTAACAACCTTTTTGAATCACTTGATCTGACAAATCTCCCATTTTTTCTACCTCTTATTTGTGATTTCCTAATATAAATTGTATATAAAAACTAAACCTAAAATATAAAATAAAATAAAGAAGTTGATGGTAAAAATATATATAACCTATAACCTAACGCTTATGCACACTTAAACCTAATTACATAAGGTTTTACTTAAAGCCTTACATACATTGTTCTTTTAAGCTTCAAAGGTGTTAATGAGTGATTCAGGTATGATTTTTCATATGTCTATCAAGTTATATAAATTTGAAGTTAAAAATACCTGAAATAATATGAAAAATACTTATAATTTCAAACATATAGGTTTGCACAAATAATTATATAAATATGCATAATCAAACCTATTTGTGTAATTTAAACTAAGTAAAATCATGAAATATTAGTGCTTGAAGACTAATCACTAGTCCCTTATGTAATTTTAAGCTAAGAACTATGTTGATGTAGGTTTCCACTCAGTTTCTTTAGGACCTAAAAATGAGTAGCAAATGTAAGAACCTAAAGGAATACCATGCAAATAGGGATTGTGCTTCCAATTGGATTTCAATGCTGAAGTTAGTCAGGTGACTAGTGGAGGAGAATATAAGGTTGAGTAGGTTTCTTCTAGGGTTCCAAGGGCTCATGATTGTATATGGAATCAAAGTAATTCTTAGAGTTGCTTAGGAGATTCAATGTACCTTTAGTTGAAGATTATATTATGCTTTTATAAGGATTTCTATGAGTGAGTTTAGAGGAGTTTGGAGATGATCCTAATCCTTTATCAATTAGGAATGCTACCTATTGATGCATATTTCTGCTCAATTTCCTTAGGACTTGAAAAAGAGTAGCAAATGTTAAAACCCAAAGGAAGACCACACGAAGATGAGTGGTGCTTCGAAGTGGAATTTGACGCTCAAGTCAGTTAGGTGATCAATGAAGGAGAAAGTAGGACTGAGTATGTTCTTCTAGGGTTTTGAGTGGTCATTGATGAGCAGAATCGTGATTGCCAAATACTTTGATGAACGAAAACTTGATGAACGAAAACCGGCATCGCCGATCCTGCCAATACTTTGGTTTTATATTTATAAAACTCTCGCAAGTGCACGAATCATTTCGTAGAAAATGATAAGTATACTCCCAAGGTCGATCTAAGGAAGGAATGTATGTGGTTTTTAATTTATTATTCAAACTTTAAAAAACGAAATTAAATCCTAAACATCCTGTCACGATATTTTGGGTTTTTTGTGTTTTAATCTACTTACAGAAAATTAAACATAGATTCAATAAACATTCATGCAAATTTTATCTTTTATAAATAATGGAGTATTTATGGATATAATAACTAAGTTAATTATGCTTGCTCGTATTATTTAGGTTATTAAATATATGACTTGATATTTATTGATTCTCCCTTTTTTGTATGAATACCACCTTTGGTGGGGTTAGATATTCTTTGTTAACTAAACAAATCAATTAACACCTATGGGTGGGGTTGATAACTAATTTGGTTAATTAAATTAATTCCTTTTTCTAAGAGATTGAAAATGAACCATTTAAATGCCACCTTTGGTGGGGTTAGACAGTTTAAACTTTATTCAAGGTATCCAAATTAAACCTAAGAATTTAGTTATCCGAGTACTAACTTTCAAGTTTTAAAATCACTACCGAAAAAATGTCGTCAATACATTTTCAGATAATAATTCTTATAAAAACTTTTGAAATAGAGCTTCATTCTAACTACCGGGTGATTGTACCATCAAATAAAAGAGCACTACTCTAAATCAGACCGGATAACTAAACCTTAAAATCTAATTTTCAGGTTTAAGTTTGTAATGAAAAATAATATATTTCTCTCTAACATTCTTAATATAAAATCATGAATAAAAATAAAATCAATTCATTTTAGAGATTTTTACCTATTTAATATTTCGCAAGCATAACAACGTCATTATTACATTATGTTTACTAAACAGCCAGCACAGTTAAATTTAACCACAGACAAATTAAATATAACATGTAAGAATAAAGCATAAAAATAACTGTAAAGAAAATAAAATCCTTACAGAACTTCGACGCTATTCCCGTTGCTGGAAAAACTCCAAGCGGAATTTGCACTCCCATTTATTGAATAAAAAAGCTAAAATATTACAAAAACATAACTAGTTCTTCCCTAAAAAGGGAATTAGAGTTATTCTCAAAGTTGCCTAGGAGATCCAATGTACCTTTAGTTGGAGATTGTATTGTTCTTTTATAGGGACTTGTATGAGTAACTTTGAAGGAGTTTGGAGATAATATTAATCCTTTATCAACTAGGAATACTATCTATTTGGATTATGACCATATAAGGAGTCAAAATCCTAGTTATCTAATTGGGTATGTGGAGGAATTCCTTTCATGATCGAATTCTAAAGAGGATGACGAACTAGATGTTGGGAGTTGATATGATCATATATGGAAATAGATGTTATACTGTTTAAGAAAATAGCATCGTGTTGATTTCCATTGGCTCTAGGAGCTAACCCCTTAGGTCCATTAGGTTCCTAAGGCAATGAAGATTACTTTGTAAGCCTATAGAGGTAGCTTGATATGTGAAGGAGTTGTTCTTGATTGATATGTGACTCATAGAACCTACTTCATGGGTGATGATCAAGCTACTTAGAGAGTCTTGCTCATTGTTAAGAGCTATATGGTAGCTCAATGGAGATATAATGAGTCTCTGTCAGTATGTAGGAGCTTGTTGGGAGTTCCTAATATGTGTTAAGCTTCCTTTTGAGGATACTAAGTATTCTCAAGACCTTAAATGATATGGCAATATGCTGGTTATTTTTACCCTCTACAGATTATCCCTATTCCACAATTTCTCAAGAAGGTTAGGAGGTTGATGTAGCATCTTATCTTTAAGGTGATGCGATCTTTCTGAATTGGAGAGCCTGAGTCTCACTATTTATTTGCCAACTAAGTGGAATGTACTTGGATAATCTGTCTATTTATAGTCGTTAAGAAGGTGTAAGGGGTTAAAATCATAAACATCATGTCACATCATTTAAGGTCATAATAATACCTTAGAAAGAAGCTTGGTGCATATTAGGAGCTCTCAAAAGGCTTCTAGATATTATGAAAATTTTATTATATATATCCATATAGCTATCATATAGCCCATAATAATGAAAAATATTCTCCAAGTGGCTCAATCATCACCCAGGATGAGCCTTAATAGGCTTAAACACTGATAGATGTTGATAGAGAACTCCTAGCAGCTTTCACGGGTCACATATCAATCAAGAACAACTCTTTCACATACCAATGGACCTCTATATGCCTACAAAGTAACTTCCATTACCTTAGGGGTTTTAAAGGACCTAAGATATTAGCTTCTAAAGCCAATGGAAATCTCCATAATGATGTTTACTTGAAAAATGCAACTTTTGTCTCTAGACATGAGCATATGAGCTCCCAGCATCTAGTACAACATCCTTTCTAGAGTTCTATCATCAACAGAACTCCTTCTTGTGCACAATTGGATAATTTTGTGGGATTCCCACTCCTTATATGATCCTAACTCGAATAGCTAACATTCCTAGCCAACAAAAGGGTTAGGATTATCTCTAAACTTTTCCAAATTAGCTCATAAAAGTCCTTATAAATGAGTAATACGATATCCAACTAAAGGTACACTAAATCCCTTAGGCAACTATAATAATAAATATGATTCCATTTACAAGAACCACCACTCGAAACCCTAGAAGAAACATACTCAAGCCTTACTTTCTCCTCCATTGATCACCTAATTAACTTAAGCATCATAGTCCAATGGGAAGTATCATCCCCTCGTGCGGACTTCCTTTGGGTTCTAACTTTTGCAACTCTCTTTCAGGTCTTGAAGAAAATGGGTAGAAAACTACATCAACAATTTGGTATCGTCTGTGTGAACTTTCTTTTGATCAAATTTTAGATCTTAGAAAAAACCATAAAAAAATATCTATAAAGGCCTAATTCTCATTAGTATTAGCACCAACAACATAAGCACACTTCTCAGAAGACAACCAATCTCAAAAATAACCAAACTCTAACATGAAGGTGATTAAGCTCCACATGTAATATGATTGATCCAATAGATCTCACCAAAAAGATCTTAGAACAATTACTCTCTATGAACCAGAGAATGGAAAATCTAGAGCAACGTAGTTAGCATCTTAACAACATGATTGTAGATAATACTCTAGTGGCTAAACTCACATTTGAAGCTTTTGGAGCAAGTCATAGGCACATTAATAAACAACCTATGAATGCCAGTGGACAACCATAGATTTACAACATCCTAATTTAAGTCACCAGTTCCTCTACTAAGGGTGATTGACATCCAAAAAGGAAAAAAAGATCAAGAGGGAACTGACCCCTGAGTAGTTACTAGAATGTCAAGAGGAACTCATGGAAACCTTCTACCAATTCTTGTGAGGGTAGATAATGAGCTCCTTAGTAGGCTCTCTCAAACTCCTTTCATAGATAGAATATCTACAATGGAACCTCCATGAAGGTTCTTTACTCCAAAGTTAAGTAGCATTAGGAATCCACAAGTATATAGGTCACGTACAAATGATAAACATTTTTAAGAATGGGGTTGTTATACTCATGAGGAAATTATTTTGGCATATATTAAGATTAAGTACCAAAATATGTACTTTTCCTTTCTATTTGAACTTATTTTGGCATATATTAAGATTAAGTACCAAAATATGTACTTTTCCTTTCTATTTGAACTGCCAAAAAATGAGTGATAATTAAAATAAAAAATTCAACTTATTAAAGAAATAAAAATAAATTCAGTATACTAATTAAACAAACCTAGGAATTTAATTTTCTCATCCTATTCTCACATTTTTCTACATCTCATCAACATTAAATAAATGATTGGATTATTTACCAAGTCCTACTTCATTAATTACTACCAATATGTCTACGGTATAGCAATCCTAATCCAAATATACATAGCCCTCATTTCTAAGATCATATAATAATATATGGATCAATTAAGCATAAAATACTCAATTAGGGTTACACAAATAATAATAAGAATTTCTTACCACATTATATTATTGTCAATTTCATGCTTATCCTCCTTTCATGTCAATCTTTCAATAGTATACAAAATTAATTAATCACTAAATTAAATGGCCAATTTAATTAGGAGCATTAAGTACATCAAATTGAATAATCCAAAAACTTAAATAACATTAAATGAACATTAGTAAATCATTTTCATAGCATGAGTTGAATTAAATCCTATAATAAAATCTCTACTCCATAATACTCATTTTTGAAGTTAGGAAATTAATAGAAAGAGAAACATAAAGAAATACACTTAGTAGAGAAGATTAGTGAAACTCTTGAGAATAATCCCTCACAAATGCTAAAAAATGCTTCATTTAGCTCCCAAAGCTTCATACCCTTGCCTCCTAGCTTACAAAAGGTGAAAACTCTCTAAAAACTATTATTCTCGAGTTTTATGGGGTTTTGGGGCTAAAACCCTTGAAAAATGGCTCAAATGAAATTTGGACCATTGGATCAGCTTTAAATCAAAGACTAAGAGGAAAAAGGAATTAAAAACAAAGCTAGCTAGTGAATAAGTGACTAGTGGCAACTGTAAGAGGTAGAGCGAATGTAGGCTTGACACATGGTTGGAGAGTAGTAGGTATGGAAATAATGTGGAAAAGAAACACTAAGTTGGAAACATAGCACGCTTTGATTTGCATGAGGATGCATTTGGAGGATGTGGGATGGAGCAAAGTCTGATTGAACATGCTACTAACACGTGGTAAAACGGGAATTGGGCTATCAACTATGCTAATGTGGCAAAATGCGGCATACTTTTACTGGTCTGATGACGCCTCATTATTGACTCATTTCCATATGTTTTCTAGAAATGTCTAAGTGAATCCCGAAAATCTTCTATGTGCATCCACCGGTGTTAAAAAATTCATAAAAAATCCTTAAAAATTCTAAAAAATTCACATAAATTGTGTTTTTATCCCCTTATCATAATTTGAACTAATAATATCATATTTAGATATTTTTCCCAAAAATACCATTTATTAAATTAAAAAGTAAATATTAAGTATTAAAATGATATAATAACTCTATTTTCATAAAGTTATAAAGTAGTTATACGGAATAAAATGAGCCATGGAGCACACATTCCACCTAAAATCAATGATGATGGCCACCTATGTAATGATTTGCAAAATATTTGCATCTAGCCTTTATGGATCAACACTCACTTGGTTCTACAAACTTCCCTCAGGAAATGTAGATTCCTTTCCCCATTTGGCTCAAGTATTCATAAATCAATTTGCTAGTAATATAAAGACAAGGAAAAAGGCTTATGACATCTTCTTAGTGGTTCAAAAAAGACTGAATCTCTTTGAAGCTTCCTTCAATGACTTAGCTCCAGCAAGATTGAAATATTTGATTATTCTGAGGATGTCACCATCCAAGCATTCAGTAAAGGGGATACTTTATAGGAGCAACCTTAGAAAGCTCTAACAAAGAAAGAGACTTGTAGCCTCGACAAGGTCCTCAGAAAAACAAAATAGAATATCACCATAAAAGAGGATATGCCTAAATATGAGCACCATAAGAGCTCCTTTAAGATGAGAAATAGATCTTTACCATCTCCAAAGAAAAGAAATTTAGTCTGGAAACCAGAGATTAAAAAAAAAGATGCAAAGCAAGAATAGGTGATATAATTACAATTCCTTTGACTGTCTCCTTAGCTAAACTAGTCCCAAGACTAGAAGGTAAAAAATATATCCAGTGGCCAAGAAAGATGAGTAAAGATCTACAACTCTCTACTATGCTTTCCATCGAGATAAGGGAAAATCATTTATAAATTTTTTTCCCTCAAAGAAGAAGTGTAAAAGCTTATACAAAGAGGCTACCTGAAAGAATTTGTCAAGCATGATAAAGAGTTGAAAAGAATAAAATAGGCGAATAACCATCAACACTTATCAAAATAACCTCCATCATTGAGGTAATACATGAAGGTCACAACATTCTAAGAAGCTCCAATTCAACTATGAAGGCTATATAAAACAAGCCAAATCTTTTATAGCTCAAATCCTCCAAGTAGAATATTTATTAAAGCAAGGAGTTCCTATTTACTTCAATGAAGTTATTTTGGAAACAATTCCAAACTCCATATAAAGACACCTTAGTTTTCTCCCATATGATCTCCAACCATATGGTAAAATGAGCACAGAAGTGCATCAAATATCATGTTCCTCAATGCCCTTAAGAAAACGGGTCAAGAGGAATTTTTTTTACAAAAGATAAACACTCCCTAATTGGCTTTAAATGGTGAACTACTCCACCTATGGCAACATTAAGCTCCCACTCAATGTCGAAGAAAGGAAATTGACTATAAAATTTATGATCCTTGACATATACTCTCCATATAATGTGATTATGCGATTTCCATGAATCCATACTCTTAATGTAAATTCTTCTACTCTACATCAGCTTTTGAGGTATTCAGTAGAGGCTGAAACTAAATAGCTCTGTGGAGAACAAGCATTAGTAAAAGAATGTTATGTAGTCGCTCTAAAAAATAAATGCCTTTTCCTCTATAGCAACTAAAACATAAGGAGGAAGCTATCTTTCTAAAAGAGGAGCTCATAAAGCTCTCTAAAACCAATAAAAGAATAATCAAAGCTCCTTTCCTTCTACCTTCCATATAAAATAGCATTCAAAGGATGCAACTAGAGGAAGAAAAGCTCAAATATATCCTTATAGACACTCTTGATGCCACCAAAGTTGTTAAGATAGGAAATGATCTAAGCTCCCAGATAGAAGAGGAGCTTATCAACTTTCTTAAAGAGAATCAAGGCTACTTTGCTTGGTCCTATAAAGAAATGCCCAAGGTAGATCCTAACATAACTTGCCATAGGCTACATGTAAATCTAGCTTTTACTCTAGTTAAGAAGAAAATAAGGAAATTCTCCCCAAAATTCATTGAAATAATAAATAAATAAGTAAACAAGTTAAAGAAAGTTAACTTTATTGATGATGTTCAGTTTCTTGATTGGCTCTCCAACGTGATAGCAATAGCTTATAAATTTTTTGTTAATGGATGCCAGTGTTGGCCATGATCTCCTCAATTTCATGGATGCATTTGTAGGATATAATTACATTCAAATGCATCCTAAGGACAAAGAGAAAACCACCTTCATCATAGAATGAGGCACCAATTGCTAAAACAACATGCCCTTTAGGCTAAAGAATACAAGTGCTACATACTAGAGACTGGTAAATGAAATGTTCCAAAAGCTCCTTGGAAAATCCATGGAAGCATATATAGATGTCTTGCTCATTCAATTCAATCAAAACAAGCTCACACTTACGCCAATGACTTGAAAAGCTATTTCTTTATCCTGAGATAGTATCGAATGAAGCTCAATCCTAAGATCAAATTAGATCATTAATCAAAATGCCTTCTTCAAAAACCAAGAAGGAGATCCAAAAGACTCATAGGTAGGATCAAAACTACTAACATATTCATCTCTAAATGCTCAGATAAATTCTAACCTTCCATTAAAGTATTAAAAGGAGCTATAAGTTATGAGTTGAATGAATCCTATGATCAAGCTTTCCTACAATTTAAAACATATATAGCATCTCCACAAATCTTGGTTGGACTAGAACAAATAAAAGAACCGTTCTAATATCTAGTAGTTTCATAATCTATATTAAGTGTAGTTCTCGCCAAAGAAGAAAGTAGCTCATAAACCAATAAGAAGTAGCCACGTTTCTCCTTTATTTTTAAGCCAACAATATTATGACACGTGGTATTTTACAATGCGCGCAACCGTGCTGGATCACGCCCGATTTGTAGCCGTTGGCCCCCGTGCGACAATCCATCGTGCGCCTGTTTCCCGCAGCTAATGAAATGCTGGCACGTGTACGCATTAATCCTTGCAGCGAATCAAAGGTGGACACGTGGCATGCACTTTGAATTTAAATAAAATCCGAATGGCGCCTGCCTACGCGTGATTTTTAAGTTTTTCGATATCGAATTTCGAAACGCGTCGATTTTAGTTTCGAGGGAATATTTTTTTACGCGTTTCTGAAAAGTAAAAAAATGTATTATTTTATATATGTGTTTTTAGCTATAAATAGGTGATATTAGATAGAGTTTAGGAGTTTTTTTTTGTTTTAGAATTTCTTTAGTGTTTGGGGCTGGACGGTGGAACACGTAGAAGCCATTTTTGGCTTCTGTTGTGTTCTACATGTGCCAAATATTTACGCTCTGAAATTTTTTAATTTTTCTGCATCTACTGTAATTTTTATTTTAAATTAATGAAGTAATTTAATTTTTCTAGGGTTGCATTTGATCTAAATTTATGAAGCTTTGATTTTAATTATTTTGATTGATTTATAAGACGTTCGATTTGTTCGTTTTATCTTGCGCTTAATGCTTTTTGATTATTTACGAATTTTATCAAAACAATTTGTGGCATAAAAATAAACTTGAGAAAGGCATTTTTGTTTAAATTGCTCGTAGATAGAATGACATGTATGATGAAGGATAGGAATATACCCTAATTGTATGTGTGGCCATTTGAGAACTTAAAACTTAATGAATCTTATTAAATTTAATTCTCAGAGAGATATAGTGAATTAATTTAACGAGGTGTGTTTATATGGAGCTCGGAAGAGATGTATGAATAAAAAAAGAAGTTTTCGGTTGGCAAATTAAATGTACTAAAAAAATATAAATCAAAAGAAAATAACATGATTTGAGTGGATTAGTTTGGTGAAAAATTGCAATCCTAGAGTTCTCTTATTTTATTTTACCTTTTTCTCAATCAACGATTATTTTGGATAAAATCATAGAGAAATAAATTTAGTAATCAACAAACTATAGTAACAAATCCTCGTGGGATTTGTTACTATAGTTTGTGAGTAGAGTATCGTTCCCATGAGGATTTGTTACTATAGTTTGTTGATTACTAAAATTATTTCTCTTTGATTTTATCGAAAATAATCGTTGATTGAGAAAAAGGTAAAATAAAATAAGAGAACTCTAGCATTCAATTCAATCAAAACAAGCTCACACTTACGCGAATGACTTGAAAAGCTATTTCTTTATCCTGAGATAGTATCGAATGAAGCTCAATCCTAAGATCAAATTAGATCATTAATCAAAATGCCTTCTTCAAAAACCAAGAAGAAGATCCAAAAGACTCATAGGTAGGATCAAAACTACTAACATATTCATCTCTAAATGCTCAGATAAATTCTAACCTTTCATTAAAGTATTAAAAGGAGCTATAAGTTATGAGTTGAATGAATCCTATGAGCAAGCTTTCCTACAATTTAAAACATATATAGCATCTCCACAAATCTTGGTTGGACTAGAACAAATAAAAGAACCGTTCTAATATCTAGTAGTTTCATAATCTATATTAAGTGTAGTTCTCGCCAAAGAAGAAAGTAGCTCATAAACCAATAAACTATATAGTAGTTTCATAATCTATATTGGAGAAGCTAGCCTTAGCATTAATAATAGTTGTAGAGAAGCTTTGCCCATACATTGAAACTTATAGTCTCATAGTGCTCACCTCTTATCCTATAAGAGCATTTGCCCTTAAACTAGACGTCTTTAGAAGAATGATGAAATATGCTTTGAAATTATGCAACTATGACATCAAATGTTAGCCTCAAACAAAAATTAAAGCCGAAATCTTGGCAGATTTCATTGTTAAGATGATAGCTTATATAGTTCCTACCATTACACGATCACTTAGAAAAATTAGAGGGAACTTGACTTTGAGATTGAGCTTTGGACCCTCTCAATAGATGGATCTTCATATGCAAAAGGGAGTGGAGTAGAAATTTTGCTACGAACTCTAGACAACAACTTCTTAAAGAAATCTTTGAGGTTTGGATTCCATGTAACAAACAACGAAGCTCTTGTTACTGGTCTCAAGCTAGTTAAAAGCCTAAGTGCTATAAAAATTGCCATCAAAGTGACTCTCAACTAGTGGTAAATCAAGTCAAATACATGTATAATGCTAAAGACCTCAATATGGAAAAATATCTATAGTTGATTATTAACATACTTTCCACATTGGAATATTTCTAGATTGGGAAAATTTCGAAAGAAGAAAACACATATGCAGATGCTCTAGCCAACCTAGCCTCTACAATAGATGCTGATTATAAAAGAACCATCCTGGTTGAATATCTTCCTCATTCTAGCTTATCTAAAGTACAACTTCTCAAAAAAGCTCTAAGTATAGTCGATCAAGACTCCTAGATGAATCCAATCATACAATATATTCTCCAAGGAACTGTTCCAAAAAATAAGAAGGAAGCTCAAAATTTAAAATATAGATAAGCCTTTTACATAATAATAACATCTAAACTATATAAGAAATCCTTTATATGAGCCTATTAAAATACCTTACATCTAAAGAGACCAAATTGATCCTGGCTGAGATACTTGAAGGATCATGTAGCAACCATTCTAGGGTAGATCCTTAGCCCAAAAGCTTATATTTATAGGATATTACTAGTAACACTTCATCAAGAAGCTAAAATATATGCCAAAAACATCAAATAGTGCCAAAATTTTGTACCAATTCTCCACAAACCAACTGAGGAGCTTACCAACCTAGTAAGTCTCTGGCCCTTCATGTAATGGGGTATCAACATAGTAGAACCTTTCCCAAATGAAATTAATCTTGGTCATTCCTAATTACTTCTCTAAATGGGTAAAAGCTAAAGCTTATAACGAAATCAAGTAAGATGACTTAATTAGGTTATTATGGACATAATTTATTTATAGATATGGTGGTCCAGGTACAATTATCATAGGTGATTGAACCAACCAATATGGAAGCAAAGTTGGAACATTTTTCTAAGAAAGAAAATCCTACTTCGAAACTCAACTTCTAGAGACCTACAAGGTAATAGACAAGTAGAAGCTACCAATAAGTTCTTTACTTGATATATTAGAAAAGAAGCTCTGATGTGTAATTTCGCAAGTGTTCGAATCATTCAAGTAATAAAGTGTACAAAAGTACGAATATCGAATCCACAAGGAATGGCGTTACTAAGTACCAAAATTGACTAACCCTAATTATATTTGAAAACTGAATTGTTGAAATTGTTTAAAAAAAACAGATTAACATAAAACTAAACGCAAATAACAAAATTTAATATTGTTCACAAATGATTAAAAATGCTAAGGCATTTGATTTTGCTAAATCAATTCAATCCGATTTCAAGTCATGTTATATGAAAATCAAAGTTAGAAGTGATGGTTGAAAAACCTAAACTTATCTAATACTCTTTCTCAAGTTATATTAGAATTACTTATCTATGAAAACCAACTATATTTCTATGAAGATTTAATCACAAATAAGCACATTACGATTTATGGAATTTCTGGAATAACCACATACATCATGCATTAGGTGTCAAACTCGCATTCAACATGCGGTATTTATCACAAGAAGCATTCATTACACATCTCCTCTCGGTCTCAATATAATGCAACAAATCATCTAAATCTTGAGCATAATTTTTAAAAGTATTAAGCATGGAAATAAATACTCGACTTGAAAACAATGAATTCATATAACCATAACAAAAGAAATCAGATTTCCTTGATTTAACTACATCATAGCCTTAGCAAAAACGAATTAGTTCATAACGGAAATAAGAACAACCATTATTTCAATTAAATCCATGAATAACAAATATGAATAAACTGCAGAATATAAAAGCTAAGGAGAAGAGATGAAAAACTCCTTAAGATGAAGACTTGGTAGCAACAATGGTGATGATCCTTCAAGCTTCTCTAACCTTTCTCTCCAAAATTGCCTTTTATCCTCCAAAAATAACTCAATTCTGCTCTCTCTGTCGTCCCCCTCTTTTTCCATCATAATGTATATATAGATCTAGGGTTTGGGGGGAAATTTTGGAACAAAACAACATAAAAAATGTGTTTTCGGACGAAACTTGCCAGCGGTGACATTATTCTCGCCGCGGCGAGATTTCTGGAAAATTAAATTTTGGTTTTTTGAATTTTGGCCGGCGGCCAAATTAATGTGGCCGGCGGCGAGAATTATTTGGCCGGCGGCAAGATGAGTTTACCAAAATTTGTGCTCTCGGGAAGATTTTCGCCGTGATTTCTGTAGGATTTTCACCGGCGGCGAGATTAATATGGCCGACGACGAGATACTTTAGCCGGCGGTGAGAATACTTTGGCCGGCGGTGAGATTCACTTGGCCAAAACTGTGCTCCCAGCATGACTTTCAACATTTTATCCGTAAGGTTTTCGCCGGTGGCGAGAACCGGCGGCGAAATTCCAAATTTTGAAATTTTGTTCTCTTTTTATTTTTATTCAATCCCGATCATTGTACTTTGTCCCTAACTTCTCCAAAATGATAATTTTACTTGAAATTGCACTTTAAACATGAAATACCCATGAAATGACATTTGTGGATTAAATAATCAAATAAACACAATTTTCACACAAATATCAACATTTAAATCATAACAAAAATGTAATAATTTAGCTCTTATCAACAACCCCCAACCAGCTTCTTGCTAGTCTCTAGCAAGAAAAGCGATATATTTAATAAATTCATAGGAGACATTAAGAGAAAAATTCAAAGAAAATTTATTATATTTACAAAATTACATTAAGCGTATGCAATAAGCCTTTAAACCTCTAGGCGGCCCTAGTAGGATGAGTTGTAGTATCATGAGGGCTTCCAGTGATGATACCCACAAACATCTTACCTATAACTATTCTAACTCAAATCAATAAAATCACACAAAAATTAATTTGCACAAATGTCTCAAATCACAAACCAATAGCCATAATGCACGGATTATATTATGCAAAACATCCACAAACAAAAAGGTGAAATCTCAAACTCCATAGGCTCACTCTTCAAAACTCTCTCCACTAATGAAGAGAAATACACCACTTCGGATCAATAGGACTTTATTAGGCTTGTACTGTTATGCTTAGGTATTTGGTTAAGAAAAAACGGGAAGTGTCAAAATACAAATAATAGCACTTATTAGATTAAACACAACCAATTAAGTAAAAGAGTAACACCATTTAACCCAAATTGTTTCTTCCGATCATAACACATTTTTACAAAGATAAACAAAATTCTTCCTCAATCTTTCACCTTAGTACATCAATCACTAACACTCTTTTATTTTACTAGAGTGTGAAGGCCCCTTTTTTCTTTTTTTTTATTTTCTTTTTTTTAAACACAACCCCAACCAATTTCTTCCAATATATGTGGAAGATGTCTTTTTTTTATTTTTTATTATTCCATCCTTACTCCAATTGCTGTTGAAAAGTTTGTGTTCAAAATTAAGTGCTCTTAACAAATAAGTTAGGAATTATATATATATATATATATATATATATATATATATATATATATATATATATATATATATATATATATATATATATATATTGGCTAAATAAAAGGTAGGTTATAGAAGGCAAAAAGAAAGAAAAATAAGGCTAACAATATATTTAAATAGGCTCAAGGAGGTAACTAGTGATATAAAGATAACAAGGTAGGCTTAAAATGGCACAATCGATCTAAAAATGGCTTACATCATATTCTAAACAGTGTCATTCCAAATTATTTCGCCTCAAGAGGTTTTCAAATGAGTTCTAGAGTTTATTGAGATCACAAAAAATGTCAATCAAAAATTAGCACATAAGACTTCTCTAAGCATTTAGACTAATCAACCAAATCATACCACATACCAAAAGAGTCGCCAACTTGGTAAAATCAACATTTGAAATTATCTTTAAACCGAAGCAAAATTTAATGTCTTCTAAAAGCTACTTGTTATCACAATCACATTATTATCATCAACGTGCAAATTAAAACAAGTAAAATTGCAATTGAGAGAAAAATAAAATAAACATAAACATAAACATAAATAAATAAATAAATAAATAAAAATAAGATAATAAACAAATAAAAGAAATTAAATCAAGATGCAGAAAAATAAATGGAAAATCAAAATTAAATACAAATAAACACACAAACAAAACTACTAAAAAAATGAAGGGAAGAAAAGATTTACCATTTACCACACCCCCAACCAAAACCTTACATTGTCCTCAATGTAAGAAAGAAAAACTGCAAATGGCTTCTTTTTTCTTTTTTTTTTACCTGTAAGACAAATAAAATAAGCAAATTTAATTAAAAATAAAATTATCATAAAATGAAGTGCAGAATTTAAAATTTCTAAAATAAAATGAGATAAAAGATGAGAAAACAAATCTGATGGGTTGCCTCCCATTAAGCGCTTTAAGTTATAGTCATTAGCTAGACTTTATGTCATCTTTCTGCTTGCTGAATTCTCCGTCAAAATATGGCCTCAACCATTGTCCATTCACCTTGAAAGTTCCCTTTGTTTCATAACTGATCTCAATTGTTCCATAAGGAAACACCTTGGTTACTAGAAAAGGTCCTAACCAACGAGATTTTAGCTTTCTTGGAAAAAGTTTGAGATGGGATTTATAAAGAAGCACTTTTTGTCCCACCTCAAAGTTTTGCCTCAAAATGTGCTTATCATGCCAAACCTTCGTCTTGTCCTTATATATTCGGGCATTCTCATAAGCATCATTCCTCATTTCATCCATCTCATTTGTTGCAAATTTCACAAGGCAAGCTTCTAGTGGTAGCAATGGAGTTCTCTCCTCAAAAGTTTCCGAGATTAACTTGTCAAGAGTGTTAATTTGAAAACAAGAATGTACCTCACTTGGAAATTTCATTGCTTCAAAAACATCAAAAGTCACTTGTTCATCTTGCACCCGTAGAATGAGCTTTCCTTTCTGAACATCAATCAATGTTCTTCCAGTTGCAAGGAACGGTCTCCCCAATATCAACGGTACCTCTCTATCTTCCTCCATGTCAAGCACCACGAAATCTACAGGGAAAATAAATTTGTCAACTTTAATTAAAACATCCTCAATTACCCCTCGAGGATATTTCACCGATCCATCCACTAATTGTAGAGAGATTGAAGTGGGTTTTACTTCTCCCAAGCCTAGTTTTCTGAAAATAGAAAGTGGCATCAAATTAATGCTTGCTCCTAAATCACATAGGACTTTATCAAAATTGCAACTTCCTATAGTACAAGGTATAGTAAAACTCCCTAGGTCTTTCAATTTCTGTAGCAGTTTTCTTTGAAGAACTGCACTGCACTCCTCATTTAGCATGACAGTTTCATAATCTCCCAGCTTCCTCTTCTTTGATAGAATTTCCTTCATGAATTTTGCATACTTGGGCATTTGTTCCAACATCTGTGCAAAAGGAATGTTAATATGCAATTTCTTAAAAATATCCAAAAATTTATCAAATTTATTATCAAGCCTTTTCTTATTCAATCTTTGAGGATAGGGGATAGGAGGCTCATATTTCACATTTGGGGAAGGTTGAACATCTTGGGATGTTGATGGCTTATCTTTAGATTCTTCCATCTTTTTCTCTGATTTCCCTTAGATTTCAAGTTCTTTACCGCTTCTCAATGTGATAGCCTTTACATGCTCTTTGGGATTTATTGTGTCACTAGGCAATGATCCTTGAGACCTTTCTGCAATCTGCTTTGAAAGCTGCCCCAGTTGGTTTTTGATGTCCCTATTGATTGCCTCTTAATTTCTGAAATTTGTTCTTGTCTCCTCAATGAACTTTCCCAAAATTCCTTCCAAATCTGTTTGTTTCTTCTCTTGGGGTTGGTAGGAAGATGATGACTGTTTGAATCCCTGATAACTGTATTTTATATAGTTATTTTCATCAATTTTAGTAATGATAATTGCTATGTTCTTTTAATATTTAGTTAATTTTTGTTAAATAAATTAATATTTTCCTTTTATGTGCTAAAAATACATTTTTAATAAAATTAAATAATTTGTATCGAAAATGTACTTAATTTCATATTTTTTTGTCCAAAAATATAATTTCAAATAAAAGAGTTATTAATTGCAATTTTAAAAAGTTGAAAATATAATTTAAATTAAAATCGGGCTTAATTTCAATTATTAAAAGCTTAAAAATTTAATTTAAATTACCAAAAGGGCTGTATTGCAATTAAACAAAGTTGAAAATGTAAATTGAAATATATTTGTGGGTCAAAATATAATTAATAAAAGTTTAAATTCTCAAGGAGAGAGAAGAAGGCCACGCGCCGTATTCCAAACGCGAAACGTGGACCGTCCTATCAAAGGATCAACGGATCAGATTCGTGCGTGTTCATCAAGCCCGACCAAGGAGAGTGGGTACAAAGATCTTTCTTCGCGCGGCTTGATGAACGAAAACCGGCATCGCCGATCCTGCCAATACTTTGGTTTTATATTTATAAAACTCTCGCAAGTGCACGAATCATTTCGTAGAAAATGATAAGTATACTCCCAAGGTAGATCTAAGGAAGGAATGTATGTGGTTTTTAATTTATTATTCAAACTTTTAAAAACGAAATTAAATCCTAAACATCCTGTCACGATATTTTAGGGTTTTGTGTTTTTAATCTACTTACATAAAAATAAACATTCATGCAAATTTTATCTTTTATAAATAGTAGAGTATTTATGGATATAATAACTAAGTTAATTATGCTTGCTCGTATTATTTAGGTTATTAAAGATATGAATTGATATTTATTGATTCTCCCTTTTTTGTATGAATACCACCTTTAAGGGTTAGATATTCTTTGTTAACTAAACAAATCAATTAACACCTATGGGGTGGGTTGATAACTAATTTGGTTAATTAAATTAATTCCTTTTTCTAAGAGATTAAAAGTGAACCATTTAAATGCCATTTTGGGCGGGTTGACAGCTTTAAACTTTATTCAAGGTGTCCAAATTAAACCTAAAATTTAGTTATCCGAGTACTAACTTTCAAGTTTTAAAACCACTAATCTAAAACATGTTGTCAATACATTTTCGCGATAATAATTCTTACAAAAACTTTTGAAATAGAGCTTCACTCTAACTAATGGTGATTGTACTAACAAATAAAAGAGCACTACTCTAAATCGATCGATAACTAAACCTTAAAATCTAATTTTCAGATTTAAGTTTGTAATGAAAAATAATATATTTTCTCTAACATTGTTAATATAAAATCTTGAATAAAAATAAAATCAATTCATTTTAGAGATTTTTACCTATTTAATATTTCGCAAGCATAACAACGTTATTATTATATCATGTTTACAAATATTAGCAGCTTAAATTTAATCACGTATTAAATTAAATATAACATGTAAGAATAAAGCATAAAAAAATAACCGCAAAGAAAATAAAATCCTTACAAGATTCTCGATGCCATTCTGCTAGAAAAACCTCCAAACGGAATTTGCACTCCCATTTATTGAATCAAAAAGCTAATAAATTACAAAAATAACTAGTTCTTCCCAAAAAGGGAAAAAAACTCTAAAAACTAAGAGAAACTAGCTAAAACATAAGAAAACTAGCTAAAACATAAGAAAAACTAAAAAACCTAAAACTAAGAAATGGAGAGAAAGAAAGAAGAGAGAAGCAGTGTTTTGAGTGTGTTTTGAAGTTGAAGGGAAGGGTATTTATAGGTGAGTCGGAGAGAAAAATGAGTAAAAAAATGTTAAAAAATGAAAACGCTGTGCAATGGAAATGTCGAGGTCATCAATGACATCGCATGACGCCACAAGGCGCCGACGTGAAAAAATGGGCGAAACGCAAGTAGCGCGCTGGAGTGGGTCAGCTGTGCGTTGGCGCGCTGGCGCTGCTGCCGCGTTAAAGCACGGCGCGTGCGTGCTGGCCCAAGGCCGTATGAAACTGGGCTACCGGGTCGTACTACAGCGGGCAAAATGGCGCGATTTCGCTCTTTTGACATTTTTGACCTTTTTGACCCATTTTTTTCCAATTTTTCCATGTTTATCGACCTTTTCCCACTTATTTATTAATATATTTGTGATATATTGCTTCAAGTATTCCTCTTGAGTCTTTAAATTGCATTTTTAAGCCAAAATACCGAAAAACAATAAAAATACCCGTGATTCGAAAAAGACAAATTTATATAAATATATGATAAAACATATAAATATATATATTTTTAATCAATTAATGTACATAAAATCATGGTTATTTTAGTGCTTTTTGAGCACTCATCACGGCCGACAGTGTTTGGCCCCATCTCACAAGAGGCAGATGCGTGAAAGTGGGACCCACGTGTCTACTGCTTAGATTTTCTCTCGAGGCGCATCGTCGACCGTTGATCTCGAACGGCCCGCATTGGACAGCCGCGTGGAACCAAGCTGTCGCGCACTGAACCATTCGTGTAATAATCGTGTGTCAAGCGGGTTATGGAAGTAGCGTGCATCCTTAGTTTTTACAGAATAAGAATATGCCACGTGTCCCACTAATATTTAAGCAAATCATATTTCGACACGTGGCATATTATCATGAGCGCGAGAGCGCAGGATTGCGCCCACGTTTCAGCGTTGTCTCCCGTGCGACAATCCTACGCACGCCCGTTTCCCGCAGCCAATGAAATTCTGCCACATGTCCGCATTAAGTCCTCGCAGCGAATCAGACGCTGACACGTGGCATGCACTTGGAATTTTAAAAAAATCAGAACGGAGGCCCTGTTTCACGGGTAAATTAAAATACGAAATTCTATTTTCACGTGGACACCGATTTAAGGGAAAATGTCGGGTTTTGTTTTCAATATGTATTAAAAATGTATTATTTTTGATGTATTTTTTTAGCTATAAATAGGTGATATTTTTTAGTTTAGAATTTTTGTAGTGTTCGGTTTTGGATTGCAGAACACGCAGAAGCCATTTTTTGGCTTTTGTTGTGTTCTGCGTGTGCCAAATATTTGTTCTATGTGATATTTTAATTTTCCTTCTTGTTCTTCTAATTTTTCTGCATCTGTTGTAATTTTAATTTTTAATTAATGAAGTAATTTAATTTTTCTAGGGTTGCATTTGATCTAAATTCTATTAAGCTGATTTTAACTATTTTTTGGAAAGATTTATAAGACGTTCGATTTGTTCATTCTATTTTGTGCTTAATGCTTTTTGATTATTTACTTAATTTTATCAAAACGATTGTGGCATAAAAATAAACTCGAGAAAGGCATTTTTGTGTATATTGCTCGTAAATAGAATGACATGTATGATGAAGGATAGAATATACCCTAATTCAGATGTGGCCATTTGAAAACTTAGAACTTAATGAATCTTGGTGAATTTAATTCTAGACATAAAGTGAATTAGTTTAACGAGGTGTGTTTGTAACGGAGCTCGGAAGAGATGTATGAATAAAAAAGAAGTTTTCGGTTGACAAATTAAATGTACCAAAAAATATAAATCCAACGAAAATAATATGATTGCAGTGGATTAGTTTGGGGAAAAATTGCAACCCTAGAGTTCTCTTATTTTCTTTTTACCTTTTTCTCAATTAACGATTGTTTTGGATAAAATCAGAGAGATACAATTTTAGTACTCAACAAACTATAATAACAAATCCTCGTGGGAACGATACTCTACTTACAAATCTTTATTACTTGTGACCGTGTATACTTGCACGATTTTTCTGTGTGTTGTAAAACACCACAACAATCCCCCTTGGTTATTTCCCTATGACAAATTTGGATGATTTCTCCAACCTGGATTGTAGGTGTTCGAATATGGGTTATGTTGAGGTTTTTTAAAATTTGAAACATAATTTGCTTACTCAGCATTTGGTGAAGCAAATGGATTTCCAGCTTGGCACTCGATACTAGCATTATTTCCACCACATAAATCACATTGTCCAGTTGGTTTGGATTCAAATTTGGATGACAAAGAATCCATCTTTCTTGAAAGAGCAACAACTTGAGCCGACAAAGCATTTACTGAATCAATTTCATGCACTGTTGATGGTCTTTTTGCAATTACCCACTCTGAATGCCACTGATTTTTGTTTTCTGCCATAATCTCTAATAACTCATGAGCATCCTCTGGTGTTTTTCCCATTAAAGATCCTCTAGCTGCAGCATCAATCATTGCACGATAGTTTGAAACCAACCCATTATAAAATGTAGAGACTTGCAGCCAAATTGGTATACCATGATGTGGGCACTTTCTCAACATTTCTTTGAATCTTTCCCAAGCTTTATACAATGATTCTTGGTCATACTGTGTAAAAGATGTGATTTCATTCCTCAATTTCGCCGTCTTAGCAGGAGGAAACAACTTGGACAAGAATTTCTGAACCAACTCATTCCATGTTGTAATTGATCCCGGTGGTAATGAATTTAGCCACTCCTTGGCTTTATCCCGAAGTGAAAAAGGAAAAACCCTCAATCTTATAGCATCTTCAGACACACCATTTTATCTTGTAAAGATCACTCACCTCTAGAAAGCAAGGAATATGTGCATTTGGATCATCCTTTGACATTCCCCCAAACTGATTTGATTGAACCATTTGGATAAAGGATGGTTTTATCTCAAAGTTATTTGCTTGAACAGTTGGCCTCCTTATACCCAAAGTAGTTCCAGCAACATTAGGCACAACATAATCCCTCAAAGCTCTATGATTTCCACCTCCCTCAACAAATGGTGGATCTATAGCTGATTGTCTATAAGGAGGTGAGGTTGAAAGCCTTCTCTCTCGGTTTAGACGCCTATATGTTCTATCAATATCTGGATCAAATGGGAAATGGTTAAGGCTTCTTGTACGTCTCATACAACAATCCTACAACCATAAAATTAACTAGCACAAAAATAACACAAAGTTACCTTCTTTTTTTATGATAAATGAAATAAAAGAGCAAAATAAACAAAATTAAAAATGAAACAATGATAAAGCAAATTAACTTCAAATTAAAACTAAGATTAGGTAGTATCGATATTAATAAAATCAAACCATTCCCCGACAATGGCGCCAAAAACTTGATGCGTAATTTCACAAGTGTACGAATCGTTCAAGTAATAAAGTGTACAAAAGTACGGATATCGAACCCACAAGGAATGGCGTCACTAAGTACCGAAATTGACTAACCCTAATTATATTTGAAAACCGAATTGTTGAAATTGTTTAAAAAAAACAGATTAACATAAAACTAAACGCAAATAACAAAATTTAATATTGTTCACAAATGATTAAAAACGCTAAGGCATTTGATTTTTCTAAATCAATTCAATCCGATTTCAAGTCATGTTATATGAAAATCAAAGTTAGAAGTGATGGTTGAAAAACCTAAACTTATCTAATACTCTTTCTCAAGTTATATTAGAATTACTTATCTATGAAAACCAACTATATTTCTATGAAGATTTAATCACAAATAAGGACATTACGATTTATGGAATTTCTGGAATAACCACATACATCATGCATTAGGTGTCAAACTCGCATTCAACATATGGTATTTATCACAAGAAGCATTCATTACACATCTCCTCTCGGTCTCAATATAATGCAACAAATCATCTAAATCTTGATCAGAAATTTAAAAGTATTAAGCATGGAAATAAATACTCGACTTGAAAACAATGAATTCATATAACCATAACAAAAGAAATCAGATTTCCTTGATTTAACTACATCATAGCCTTAGCAAAAATGAATTAGTTCATAACGGAAATAACAAAAAACCATTATTTCAATTAAATCCATGAATAACAAATATGAATAAACTGCAGAATATAAAAGCTAAGGAGAAGAGATGAAAAACTCTTTAAGATGAAGACTTGGTAGCAACAATGGTGATGATCCTTCAAGCTTCTCTAACCTTTCTCTCCAAAATTGCCTTTTCTCCTCCAAAAATAACTCAATTCTGCTCTCTCTGTCGTCCCCCTCTTTTTCCATCATAATGTATATATAGATCTAGGGTTTGGGGGGCAATTTTGGAACAAAACAACATAAAATGTGTTTTCGGACGAAACTCGCCGGCGGCGACATTATTCTCGCCGCGATGAGATTTCTGGAAAATTAAATTTTGGTTTTCCGAATTTTGGCCGGCGGCCAAATTAATGTGGCCGGCGGCGAGATACTTTGGCCGGCGGCGAGATGCTTTGGCCGGCGGCGAGATGAGTTTACCAAAATTTGTGCTCTCGGGATGATTTTCGCTATGATTTCTGTAGGATTTTCGCTGGCGGCGAGATTAATATGGCCAGCGGTGAGAATACTTTGGCCAGCGGCGAGATGCACTTGGCCAAAATCCGTGCTCCTTGCATGATTTTCAACATTTTCTCCGTAAGGTTTTCGCCGGCGGCAAAATTCTAAATTTTGAAATTTGGTTCTCTTTTTATTTTCATTAAATCCCGATCATTGTACTTTGTCCCTAACTTCTCCAAAATCATAATTTTACCTGAAATTGCACTTTAAACACAAAATACCCTTGAAATAACATTTGTGGATTAAATAATCAAATAAACACAATTTTCACACAAATATCAACATTTAAATCATAACAAAAATGCAATAATTTAGCTCTTATCAAGCTCTCTTTAGCAAAGAAAACCTGGATAGAAAAGCTCTTTGAGATCCTCTAGACCCTTAGAATAACAAATAAGAGCCCCATTGGGGAAACTCTTTTCTCACTGGTTTATGGTATAGAAGCTATGACATCAACAGAAATTCAACTTCTTAATTTAAGAACTGAAGTCCTAAATTCACAGGATCTCAATAATGAGTTTCTACACTTGAATATATATATCCCTAAAGAAAAATGAGATAGAGCTATGTTGAATCTAAAAGAATATCAACTTTGAGTGGCTCAATACTATAACTCCAAAGTGAATCACATGAGTTTCAAATAAGAGACTGGATTATATGCCAAGTATTCCAAAATACAAAAGATAAATCATTTAAAAAATTGGCTCCAAAATAGGAAGGACTATATAAATGGATCTCAATTCCCAAGTAAAAAGCCTACAACTTAGAAGATGTTAAAGGAAGATAACTCAAAAGAAGTTGGAATGTTATTTACCTAAGAAAATATTTTACTATATCATACTTTATTTCCTTAAATAAGGCATCATTTTCCATTCAATTTAAGAATTAATGTACTCATTAGCAATCTATTAGAAAAGAGTTCCCAAAAAAATAGTGTCTAAAGCAAACAAACAATTAAAATCAACCTATTTCATAGTCAAAGAACTTTGGATACTAGATTTTAGTAAGGGCAACATAGGGAAACACAAAAGTTTTTCAAAAATAAAGCTCCAATTCCTCTCAAGAAAGCTCCTTAATTTTCCAACTGCTCTAGGCAATGCCTAAGAGCACATTACTCTTATAGCTCTTTCAAGATCACTGAAAGAGAAAAATGTAGACTATGAACACCACAATTGCCTCAAGTAAGTCTTGGGATAAAGTAATACTTCAACATATGGGAATGGAAAGGAAAATGTCCTCCAACCCAATGAACTATACTTACTAAAATTTTGACAATAGTAGTGGGATTATATATGCAAGATGTAACATAGTGAGACAACACAATAATCCTTACACCTATACATAAAATAGCTTCAACAAAGCTTTCTTAAAGGTCGCTGATAAGCTATTATCCCAAGAGTATATGGATAAAAGATAATGATTGGGAAAGACACCTAGACCACACGAGTCTCATTACCCTTTGACCCATCTAAGGGATCTAGCTCCCTCGAGCCATGAGAGGTTCAACAAGAATCTAATTCTGCAAGGAGGCTTAAGGATCAGCTTCTGGCCTCTAGGGATTAGTTCAACATGTTACTTTAAGCTCATACTTGGAAAAATTCATTAGCTTTCTAACACCATAACGGATTAGCTCCCTCAAGCTATGATGATATGAATCTCACCTAAAGAAATAAGACCCCAAGATCAATATTGATCTCTTCACTAGGAACATTTTAAATTAGATTATAAAGATAAAGAAAACAAGGACCCCGACCTGCTATATATAATGAGATAGGAACCTTGGTATCAAAGAATGGTGTTTTTAGATTTCACACTCAAAAATAAGGGGGAGATGTGAGTGATAAGTCTATAATGAATGCCATAAGATTTCTCTTGGTAAGTTCGAATAAAGTTCTCAAAGTAACTAAAAAGAAAACATCTCATTAAAACTATATTCAAAGTTGGTTGGTTTCAATTAAAACTACATAAATATTTATAAAATCTAAAACATAAATATAAAACTCTAAATTATTGCTAAAAATTAAATATAAAGTCCTATAAATTAAAGTAAATATTAGATCTATCAAATAAACAATGAAACTAAGAATGGTACTCATTTGGAAAATTTCTATGCATTTTTTGAAAGACACTTTTGATCTTATAAAATTTTTAAATTAAGAAAATGTTATCTCCAAAAATATTGTAGATAATTGAGCCAAATTTATAACGCAATTTTTTATGCTTCAATTGGATATTTGTTGGAAAATGTATGGCTAATACATTGGAAGCTGCTTAATGGAACTTTCCTATTTTATGATTTATTTGGTTATTCATTTTACTTCATGTCCAAGTAGACCAAATAGCTTGTAAATAGGCACATACGTGCTCCATGACTCATTGAGTGATTCTTGATTAATTGGCCCAATTGAAATGTGTTATGGATCCTTTGCTAATACTCCTTAATTCTTATCATTCCCACTTCCCTAAAAAATATTTGTTCTCGAATCTTCACCATAATGTTGTAAATATTTTGAATTAGGGATTATGATTCAAAAACATGACTCAGTAATCTCATGGTTGTCCTACTTGGGTTTTCTTGACTAGTTATATCATGAAGTTAATGTTTGTTGTTTATGAAATTAACGAGTGCTTAAAAAATACTAAAATTATCATGATTTAATGTACTTTAATTGATTAAAAAGATTTATATTTATATGATTTTATCAAATTTTTATATAAATTTGTATTTTCAGAATCATGGATTTTTTTTATTATTTTCAGCTATTTTTGCTCCAAAAATAATTTAAAGACTCGAAGAATAAAACTATAGGCAATATATCACATATATGTTGAGAGAAAAATGAGGAAAAGTGAAAAAAGGACAAAAAATACCGACCATACGCACATGATGCCAAAAGTCTATGTGTAGTCGCATGCATCACACCGAAAAAACACATGCAACACATTTTTGGCCGCAATTCCACTCACAACTGCTCTCATTCACTTCGTAATTCTGAGCGCAACCGCACACACATCATGTCAAATTTATGCTTGCATCAGCACCTAGTCACGCTATAAATCCCACACACATCAACACATTTTTGGTTTTTTTATTCAATAAACCAAAATACAAATCTGTTCATAGGTTTTCCAAAAATGAAATTAACATCAAAGTGTTGTACGGATTCTTTTGAGGTATAATTTTAAATGAATTTTTTACAATTATTTTTATGTTTAATTTGTCTGTGATTAAATTTAACGTGGTTGGTTATTTATAAATATGATATAATAATAACACCGTTATGCTTGCAAAATATTAAATAGGTAAAACATTTCTATAAAATAAATTGATTTTGTTTTTATTCAAGATTTTATATTAAGGATGTTAGAGAGAAATTTTTTATTTTTCATTACAAAATTAAATCTAAAAATTAGATTTTAAGGTTTAATTATCCAGTGTCATTTAGAGTAGTGCTCTTTTATTTGTTGGTACAATCACCCGGTAGTTAGAGTGAAGCTCTATTTCAAAAGTTTTTATAAGAACTATTATTTGAAAATGTATTGGCAACATATTTTAAATAATGGTTTTAAAACTTGAAATTTAGTACTCAGATAATTAAATTCCTAGGTTTAATTTAGACACTTTGAATAAAGTTTAAAATATCTAATCCCACTAAATGTGGCATTTAAATGGTTCATTTTAAATCTCTTAGAAAAAAAGAATTAATTTAATTAACCAAATTAGTTATCGACCTCACCCATAGGTGTCAGTCGATTTGTTTAATTAACAAAGAATATCTAACCCCACTAAAGGTAGTATTCAAATAAAAAAGAGATAATCAATAAATATCAATTTATATCTTTAATAACCTAAATAATATGAGCAAACATAATTAAATTAGTTATTATATCCATAAATACTCCACTATTAGAAAAGATAAAATTTTCATAAATGTTTATTGAATCCATATCTATGTTTATTTTAATACTATTAGATTAAGAAAACACAAAAACCAAAATATTGTCATAAGATGTTTTAGGATTTGATTTCATTTTTAATAGTTTGAATAATAAATTAAAAATCACATATATTCCTTCCTTAGATCCACCTTGGGAGTATACTTGTCATTTTCTATAAAATGATTCATGCACTTGTGAGAGTTTTACAAATATAAAACCAAAGTATTTACAAGATTAGCATTGCTAACCCGATACCGATTTTGGTCATCAGAAATGACTTTGTTTCTCAACACCAATAAAATCAATTGGTTACATGTTATCTATACCCTGCAAAATAAGAGCAACTAAACTAGGTAATGAATGAAATTTTTTATTATACTTGGGAAAAGCTTCTCTTCACTTAAATTGTTCCTTAATATTTGGAACATTTGTCTCTTTTTCACAATTATCTCTCTTTTCTTCACTCTCTTTTTCTAGTTCAATCTTTTTTTTAATTCTCTTTCTATGTTCAATTTGTATTCCTTTTTTCACTCAACTCTTTTTTGAACTCTTTTTTCTTTCACTTTCTCTCTCAAATATTTCCTTAATAAATGGAACTTCTTTTCTTCCTCACCACCTTTTGATTCATTCTCTTTTCTTATCATAGTATTTTTGTAACTTGATTTATTTTTATAGTTCACTCTCTCTTTTTGGGAATAAGCTAGTCTCTTTGTTTATTATATTCTGTTGATGACTAATGTCTTCAAAAAGAACATCTCATCGAGGTAGGACTCTTTTGAACTGTTTATTTTCCAAATTTTGTAACAAATCTCTATGGTAGTGACTTGGAATGAATCACCCTCTTATAACAACCTTCATCTCTTTCTATGGGTCATTGGACCTTTCACCATGCATTCTTCTACTACTCAAAATACGTTTATCCCTCCAAGTAATAGCATAATTAGTAAATTCAATTGTAGCCAATTTTACCATCATCAATTCAAAATAGTTGCTACAATCAAACAACAACTCCATCTTTTCTCCCATTCCATATAAATTTTAGGGTCGTTTTTTTCCTTGAAAAGATGGATCTTTGGCTTGATGTTGCTCAAGTTGTTATCAATTTGTTCTTGCCATATAGGTTCCCTCATGTGGTCTCTTCCATGTCCCTCTCCTTTTGGCACAAATCTACCTATGTCCCCCTCCACATCATACATAGGTATATGCATTGTTGGTCTTCTAGTTTTGAAGATTCTCTAATTCAATTCTTTCATTGTTGAATCTTGTTTCTCAAATCGATCAAAAAGGGCTTCTCATAACCGTTTCATATCTTGTGCCATTGCGTTATGTTGAAATTTTGGATCAATCCCTACTTCTATGTTTGAGGACCATCTTGAAGACATGGTAATAAGATCAAGAAACTAGAACATAAAACGATCAGATTTAGTGTTAATCACACTCCTCTCATTTTACACTCTCTTTTGTGTCACTCACACTCTTGGTTATAACCTCACTCAAGTCCTTTCTTTGGGATCTTTATCAAACTAAATCAAACTCAATTAAATATCAACTTGTAATAATGCAGACATTATAAATAAGACACAAGGCTAGAATGAAAGGAAAATTTTGTTTTGTAATTTGTTTTATGTTATCCAAATTTATCAAGAACAATGGATAATAATGTAAAAGGAAAGTATATTTATGGAAAGAAACAAGGAAATTAAAGGAAACAATGAAAGGGAATAAGAATAAGGAAAGGAACAAAAAAAGAATCTAGAAAAGTTAAAATAGGAAAGAAATAATCTTTACTTGGAAATACTTCCAAGATCTTTTTTTTGTTTTGCTTAACTAAAACTTATCCTTTTTTTTCAAATCAAACTTGATAGCAAGTACCAATTAAATTAAGATTAATTTGATGAAATATTTTTTTCTTAACAATAGCTGAATCCATTTTTTTTGTTATTGTTTTGGCTATAAATAGGATTATCAAAGAAATAGAATAAAATAAATAAAGGGATAGATTAGCCTAACTTAGAGCCTTGTTATGATATGAAGTGATACGTACCTCACCAAAAGAAGTGAGACCCAAAGATCAATGTTAATCTCTTCACTAGGAATGTTCTAAATTAAATTGTAAAGATAAAGAAAACAAGGACCACGACCCACTATCTTTAAGAGGATAGGAACCTTGGTATCAAAGAATGGTGTTTTTATGCCGAACATGAGGGGAGATGTGAGTGACAAGTCTTGGATGAATGCCATAATATTTCTCTTGATAAGTTTGGATAAAGCTCTCAAAGGAACTAAAGAGAAAAACCCTCATTAAAATTATATTTAGTTGGTTTCAATTAAAACCTTATATAGGTATTTATAGACGCTAAAACATAATATAAACCTTAGATAATAAAACATAAATATAAAATTCTAAATTATTTTTGAAAATTGAATATAAAAACCTATAAGATAAAGTAACTATTAGACCTACCAAATAAAATATGAAACTAAGAAAGGTAGTCATTTGGAAGATTTATAGGCATTTTTTGAAACTCACTTTTGACCTCGTAAAATTATGAATTAAGAAAACATTATCTTCTAAAATATTGTAGATAATTGAGTTAGCTTTGTAACAAAAAAAAAATTCACCTCAATTGAATATTAGATGGAAAATATATGGCTAATATATTCAAAGTTTCTTAATAAAATTTTCTATTTCAAAATTTATTTGGTCATTCATTTTACTTCATGACCAAGTAGACCAAATAGCTTGTAAATAAGCCCATACTTGCTCCATGACCCATTAAGTGATTCTTGATTAATCGGACCAATTGGAATGTTTCATGGATTCATTACTCACGCTCCTTAATTCTCTCTGTATGATAGTTCAATGAGAAGTTCATCAGGCAAAGAGGCCCTATGATCAACTCCTAGTTTCTAGGGGTTACTTCAATACATTACCTTAAGATCACATTAAGGAAGCTCTTGAACAATGTCCTTAGCTTCAAAACACCTTAAGGAATTAGTTTCTTCTAGCCACAATGGATTCAACACTTAATAAGGTCCTCTAAAAAGGCTCTAGAAGATAATCATGACCTCCAAGGATCACTTTGAAAACAAATACCTGAAATTATCTCCCAGTAACTTCTCAAAGAAGCTCAAAGTTAAGGAATTATACCCAAAAAAAATTCAAGGATTAGAAAAGCTCTCTATAAGTAACTTCTTAAAGAAGCTTAAAGCTAAGGGAATTATACCCAAAAAAACCAATCTCCAATATAATTAACTTAGACCTAAGGGAATTATACCCAAATAACCTCTAAGACAAGAATTTCCACTAAGGTCGCTTCCTAAGGAAGCTATAAGCCAAAGGAATTATGCCCAAAAAAGCTTAGAATCTAAGACCTAATTTCCAATACAGGTTCAATTTCAATATAAGTCAAAAAGAGACAAATTCCATGCAAAAGATTAAAGATGTAGACAAAGGAAGCATTCAAATTAAAAAGAAGCTACTTCAAAGTAGCAATTGCAATAAATTTATTATAAAAAGTATTGAAAAATGGGAACATCCAAACAAAACAAAAAGAAATTACAAATAAAGCTAAAGTAGTAGGAGCATCATCATCTTCGAGAAGTTGTCTTCTTGATTGGCTAGAGCACAGAAAATAAAAATCATCCAAAAGCCTTTATTGAAGAGGAGTCATCACAATAAGATCATCACATATCAATAATTCAAGAGCCAATATCTCCTCCTTGGAGTCTATGAGCTCCAATTCTAGAGAAGCCAAAGGGGATAAAGTGTCGCCCCTATCGACACTGTATTTGACATCCTTAGGACCATTAAGTATGCTAATGACATATTGTTGATTGTTATAAGCCTCCATCTTTTTCAAGTTAGATTTTAAAGTATTAGCTTCCCTCAAAGCCTCAGTAAGGTCATGCTTATTCTAAGACCACTTGTAGTCTACTGCTCTAGTTCCAAGTCTTATCCTTCTCTAACTTCTTCAATAGCTTTTCTAAAGACACTACTTTGTGAGCAAGGTCCCTCTTGCCATAAGCATCATTCATATAGACAACACGAGTCTCTTGCGTCTGATGTATATTTTCGCAAGTGTACGAATCATTCAAGTAATAAAGTGTACAAAAGTACGGATATCAAACCTACAAGGAATGGCGTTACTAAGTACCAAAATTGATTAATCCTAATTTTATTTGAAAACCAAATTGTTGAATTTGTTTAAGAAGTAAATTAACTTAAAACTAAACGCAAATAACAAAATTTAATGTTGTTCACTGATGAGCGAAAACCGACATCGCCGATTCTCGCCAATACTTTGGTTTTAATATTTGTAAAACTCTCGCAAGTGCACGAATCATTTCGTAGAAAAATGATAAGTATACTCCCAAGGTCGATCTAAGGAAGGAATGTATGTGGTTCTTAATTTATTATTCAAACTTTTAAAAACGAAATTAAATCCTAAACATCCTGTCACGATAGTTTGGTTTTTGTTTTCCTAATCTAATAACATAAAATAAACATATATACAGTTTAATTAAATATAATCTAAAAATAAACATAGATACAAATTCAATAAATATTTACCTAAAAATAAATATAAATACAGATTCAATAAATATTTATCTAAAAATAAATATAAATACAGATTCAATAAATATTCATGCAAATTTTATCATTTATATTAGTGGAGTATTTATGGATATAATAACTAAATTAATTATGCTTGCTCATATTATCTAGGTTATTAAAGATATAAATTGATATTTTATTGATTCTCTCTTTTTTGTATGAATACCACCTTTGGTGGGGTTAGATATTCTTTGTTAACTAAACAAATCAATTAACACCTATGGGTGGGGTTGATAACTAATTTGGTTAATTAAATTAATTCCTTTTTCTAAGAGATTGAAAATGAACCATTTAAATGCCACTATTGAAAACATGTTGTCAATACATTTTCACATAATAATTCTTATAAAAACGTTTGAAATAGAGCTTCACTCTAACTACCGGGCGATTGTACCAACAAATAAAAGAGCACTACTCTAAATTAGACCGGATAACTAAACCTTAAAATCTAATTTTCAGATTTAAGTTTGTAATGAAAAATAATATATTTCTCTCTAACATCCTTAATATAAAAATCTTGAATAAAAATAAAATCAATTCATTTTAGAAATTTTCACCTATTTAATATTTCGCAAGCATAACAACGTTATTATTATATCATGATTATAACAGCTAGCAGTTAAATTTAATCACAGACAAATTAAATATAACATGTAAGAATAGAAACATAAAAATAGCTGTAAAGAAAATAAAATCCTTACAGAACTTCGATGCTTATTCCGTTGCTAGAAAACCTCCATGGAATTTACCTTCCATTTATTGAATCAAAAAATCTAAATTATTACAAAAACATTACAAGTTCCTCTCAAAAGAGAAGAACTCTAAACCTAAGAGAATTGAACTAAAAACTAAGAGAAAAACTAAGAAAAGCTTAGAAAGCCAAGAAAGAAACTAAGAAAAACTCAAAAACTAAGAAATGAGAGAAAGAAAGAAAGAGAGAAGTGTGGTTTGAGGTGTTTTGAAGAGTGTATGGAAAGGGGGTATTTATAGGTGAGGATGGAGAGAAAAAAATGAATAAAAAAATGTTAAAAAAATATTAAAAAATTAAAAAAGCGTGTAATGGACATCGAGGTCATCAATGACGTCGGCGTGACGTCTGAGAACTCTTTACGTGAAAAATGGGGTGAAAACGCGTTGGGTCTTGTTGAGAGGGGCGGCCTGTGCGCGGCTGACGCTTGTGTGTATTGTCATTGTCGGCTATGGCCCCCGGCAAATAAGGTCGCCAGCGTGAGCGATAACCAGCCTTTGTGATCTTTTCTTGTAGACGATAACCTACGCCTTGTGATGTTCTGTAGCATGAGCAACGATGCCGTAGCCAGCGATGCTTCTTGTGGCGTGAAACGATCGCTATGATTTGGAGACGGGCTGAGTCTTTGCCAAGGGTAGCAAAGCGTAGCAATGACGCGTTTTTCTCCTTTTTGACATTTTTGACCTTTTTGACACATTTTGTCCAATTTTTCCATATTTTTCGACTTTTACACATTTATTTATTAATATATTTGTGATGTATTGCTTCCAGTATTCCTTTTTGAGTCTTTAAGTTGCATTTTTAAGCCGAAATACCTGAAAAACAATAAAAATACCCGTGATTCCGAAAAAGACAAATTTATATAAATATATGATAAAACATATAAATATATATATTTTTAATCAATTAATTTGCATAAAATCATGGTTATTTTAGTGCTTTTTGAGCACTCATCATTCACAAATGATTAAAAACACTAAGGCATTTGATTTCGCTAAATCAATTCAATCCGATTTCAAGTCATGTTATATGAAAATCAAAGCTAAAAGTGATGGTTGAAAAACCCAAATTTACCTAATTCTCTCTCTCGAGTTATATTAGAATTACTTATCTATGAAAACCAACTATATTTCTATGAAGATTTAATCACAAACAAGCACATTACGATTTATGGAATTTCTAGAATAACCACATACATCATGCATTAGGTCTCACACTCGCATTCAACATATGGTATTTATCACAAGAAGCATTCATTACACATCTCCTCTCGGTCTCAATATAATGCAACAAATCATCTAAATCTTGGCCAGAAATTTAAAAGTATTAAGCATGGAAATAAATACTCAACTTGAAAACAATGAATTAATATAACAATAACACAAGAAATCAGATTTTCTTGATTTAACTACATCATAGCCTTAGCAAAATTGAATTAGTTCATAACAGAAATAAGAATAAACATTATTTCAATTAAGTCCATGAATAACAAATCTAAATAAAATGCAGAAAATAAAAGCGAAGGAGGAGATGAAAAACTCTTGAAAATGAAGACTTGGTAGCAACAATGGTGATGATCCTTCAAGCTTTTCCAAACTTTCTCTCCAAAATTTTCCTTTTCTCCTCCAAAAATGACTAAAATCTGCTCTCTCTAATGTGGCCTCTTTCTCCATCTTATAGTATATATAGATCTAGGGTTTTGGGGGCAATTTTGGAACAAAACAACATAAAAAATGTGTTTTCAGATGAAACTCGCCGACAGCGACATTATTCTCGCCGCGGCGAGATTTTTGGAAAAGTTACGATTTTGGTTCCATTGATTCTCACTGACGGCGAGATTAATGTGGTCGGTGGCTATATGCACTTGGCCGATGGCGAAATTATGTTGGCCGATGGCTAGATTACTTTGGCCGGCGATGAGATTATGTTGGCCGACAGCTAGATTACTTTGGCTGGCGGTGAGATTATTTTGGCCGGCGGCGGGATTTCTAAATTTTGAAACTTTGTTTTCCTTTTATTTTCACTCAATCCCGATCATTGTACTTTGTCCCAAACTTCTCCAAAATCATAATTTTACCTGAGATTGCACTTTAAACACGAAATACCCGTGAAATGACATTTGTGGATTAAATAATCAAATAAACACAATTTTCAGACAAATATCAACATTTAAATCATAACAAAAATGAAATAATTTGACTCTTATCAACATCCACTATAAAGTAAAAAATAGAGTCCAAAAGGAATATAAGCATCAAGGAACTCAATAAAAAAGTGTGTAATGCTTACCATGGACTCTATAGAGATTTACAAATCTCTATAGAATCCATGGTGACAAGGATCTCCTTATATGCATCTAGATACGATAGCTACGAGAGGTCATGGCACAACATAGGCTTCTTCTTAAGTAAGGCCCCATGGCAAGTTAGCCTCTTAGTTGGAGACCTTATACTAGCTCCTCGAGCCAGTCTCTTTGTAGCTTCCCAAGTAGGTAGCGTATCTCTTTCTCCATAAGCAACATAAGACTTTTTCTAACTAGATCCCTTGCATTTTGAATTTCTTTTGGAGATAAAGAAGTATCTATAGGAGCACCAATATCTTCCCCCAATTGCAGGACCCAACCATTGGCCTTTTAGAAGTAGACTTCCTAGTTGAAGCTACTTTAACCCTAGCCTCCTCAAGAGAAAATTAAGGCTTAACAGGTGCCATCTTGGAAGTAGCTTCTTCAGCTGGTTCCACGTCAATGTCTAGTGGATAGAAGGTAGATCCTCCTTGAAAAGGAATTGCAAGATATCATTCAAAAAATGTCAAAATCACACAAAGAAATGAAAAGAGAGCAAAAGAAAGATAAACATTCCTAGAGCATCCTACTAGCTTTTCCATAAATATAAAGCCAAAGGCCACTAGCCTTCAGTCTAGGATCTTGAATACAAATTTATACATTTTGAAGCTAAAAACACCTAAAATACAACCAAACATACTAATGATCTCGAACATATTGATTTGTATAAATTATCACATAAATATGCTATAATAAAATCTATTTATCACATTTAAACATAATAAAATTACAAAATATTAGTGCATTTTTAGCACTTATAAGCACCTTTTTGAGGAAGAGTTATCAAGGACTCCACGTGGAGAGGTTTATTAGAAGTACCCTTACTAGAGCTCACAAAGCTTTCGTGAGAAGGAGAAGATTATAATTGTTCAACATAATTGAGAAAAAAAGTTTAAGTGATTAAATAAACACTAACCTGGTAAATAAATATTGATCATAAAGAGATACATGTAAATTCCAGGAAAAATGCTAAAGAAAGTTGAGATTTAGAAGCCGTATTCATAAGTTGGGTTTTTCTCTCCCCTCTAACAAACGGTAAGTGCCAACTCCCACACCCATAAAATGATTAACGACTCTCAAGTAGTAGATAGTCTCTCCATTTTCTCAATGGCTAGAACCATATAGATTGTATAAGTAAACCCTACTAAGTTGGAAAATAAAAACGAGACTTAGGCTCTCCTATTTAGAAAGAACACATCACCTTAGAGATAAGATGCTCTATCAACCTCCTAACCTCTTTGAGAAGTTGTGAAGCATGGGGAAAACCGTAGAGGGTAAAAATCACTAGCATCTTACTACAACATTTAGTGTCATGAGAATACTCATAATCCTTAGAAAAAATCTTAGCGCATATTAAGAGCTCTTAGAAGGATCCTAGATACTAATAGAAGCTCGTTATATCTCCGTATAGCTATCATGTAACTAATAACAAACAAGATTCCCAAGTGGCTTGATTATCATGTACGATGAGCCTCAATAGGCTTAAACCATGATAGATGCAAATATAGAGCTCCTAGTGGCTTTCACAAGTCACATATTGATGACTCTATGAAAATAGAGTCATTAGCGCACTTTTTTACTTAATATTTACATGTTTTATTCAATAAATAGTATTTTTTGGGTCAAAATTATTAAAATATAATTTTTTAATGAAAAGGGGTGAACACATCATTTTTGAGATTTTTATGGATTTTTTATGAATTTTTAACGAATGACTAATTAAGAGCTACCACGTGGCATGTCACATAAGCATATGAGCTGATTGGGCAAGCCACACATACGCTAAGCAAGCACGAAGAGCAAATCATTTCACGTCATATGTGAGGAGGATGAAACACGCACCACATGTCAGCACAACATTCAATTCGAGTTTAGAATCGACCAACACACCATGCCACTTGTCATTATGCCATTACTCCACATGTTCCACCCGTGCGCCATGCCATCCATTTCTATGAATCACGTCATGCCATGTGTTGCTGAATAAGCGAGAGTTGACTCTGATTGGTCTCCCCTGCCACGCGTCGCTCCTTGATTCGGGCAATGAATTTCTAATGCCACGTGTCGCACTATGATTGGCTAGAACTGCCAGTTTTATTTGTTTTGATCATAGCCCTTGATCTGAAGCTGATCTAATTATTCCAGATTGCACCTGAGTTTTATTTAAGAACATAATCACTCCATAAACCCTAATTGGCCTCCATTAGCATAATTTTGGTCATTTTTGGAGCTAAAAAGAGAGAAAAATACAGAAAATTTCAAGAGAAGACACAATTTTTGTAGAGATTCAAGAGGAAATTAATACTACAATTCAAGAGATTGATTGTATTTCTTTTTCCAATCTTTTCTTTATTATCTATTTTATGTCGTTCTTTATGAAAAATGTGAGCTTTATGAACACAATTATATATAATTAATTTATTAATCTAGGGATCTTATGAACTCAATTTTCACCATATGATGATCTAAAATTTTACCTCAATTATAATTTAAATTTAATTATATTATTTAATATGATTTTTATGCTATTAATTGTTTGGCTAACAATTTATTAATAAAGGCAATTAAATAGATTTGAGAGAATTATTTAATTATTTGTCTTGATTAAATAACATACATAGTTTCTAGGCAGAGATGTATGATTTTTATGTATATGATACATAATTGATGAACTTAATAAGTAGTGTGCAATTTAATTGGCATGTGAGTGTGATTAAATTAATTACTATATATTGTGTAGTTTACTTGATAAAGGAATATATGTTAGGTTAGATTTAATTGATCATGTAATTAATTGATATTATATTGGGGGGATTTTAGTGCCTAACCAATAAGCATTATCTTTATCGTTGCACCTTTAGCTTGTATCAAAAGAAAAAAAAATGCAATCATGTGTTATGCTATAGAATAAGGTGAAATGTACTACACCATATAAAAATAGAAAAAAAGAAGAATAAAATTTCACAACACAACTGTCCCTCTAAAGAAAAAGAATATGAAAAGAGCGTCAAAAGAGAGTGTACTAAAATATCAAGTTAAAGCTCAATTGCAGTTAAAAAGTGCATGATAAAAAGAAGAAGAAGCTAATGTGTGGAAAGAGCCTAAAATGTCTTCATTTATCGACCCCACACCTAAGCCTTACATTACAACCGTGTAAATTCCTTATTAATCTTGAGCTAAGTGCATATTTATATTAGTGGAGAGGGATGTGAAAAATAGACTTATGAAACTTGTTCTAAGATTGAATTGATTAGCATGCTAATATAGGTTGATTTCATGAGTGCATTATATGAATTTTGAGAGAGATAGTTTTCGTGAAATATACATGTAATAATAGAAGTATACTTATGAATGTACTACCCAAGTAATTTTATTTAGTTATACTTGGCTTTACTTGAGGACAAACAAAGAGTTAAATTTAAGGGTGTGATGACTCTATGAAAATAGAGTCATAAGCATACTTTTTTACTTAATATTTACTTGTTTTATTTAATAAATAGTATTTTTGGGTAAAAAATATTAAAATATAAACTTTTTAATGAAAAGGGGTGAAAATATAAATTTTGAAATTTTTTGGGATTTTTTATGAATTTTTAACGCATAGCTAATCAGGAGCTACCCCGTGGCATGCCACACAAGCATAAGAGTTGATTTAGCAAGCCACGGATATGCCACACTAGCATGAAGAGCGAATCATGTTAAGCCATGTGTGAGGAGGATTAAACACGCACCATATGTTAGCACGACGTTTAATTGGAGTTTGGAAATCAGTCAATGCGCCATGCCACATGTCGCTAAGCCATTGCCTCGCGTGTTCCACCCGTACGCCATGCCATCTGTTTCCAAAAATCACGTTGTGCCATGTCCTGCTGACTGAGTGAGCTTTGACTCTAACCGATCTCCCCTGCCATACGTCGCTCCCTGATTTGCCTAATGAATTTTGGATGCTATGTGTCGCTTTGTGATTGGCTAGAACTGTTAGTTTTGTTTGTTTTGATCGTAGCCCTTGATTTGAAGCTGATCTAACAGTCCAGATCGCACATGAGCTTTATTTAAGCCCCTAATCGCTCCATAAACCCTAATTGGCATCCATTAGCATAATTTTTGTCATTTTTTGGAGCTAAAAAAAGAGAAATATATAGAAATATTCAAGAGAAGAAACAATTTTTGTTGGAGATTCAAGAGGAAATTAATACTACAATTCAAGAGATTGATTGTATTTCTTTTCCTACTCTCTTTTTTTATATCAATTTTATGTCTTTCTTTATGAAAAATATGAGTTTTATGAACACAATTATGTATAATTAATTTATTAATATATGGATCTTATGAACCCAATTTTCACCATGTGATGTTCTAAAATTTTACCCCAATTATAATTTAAATTTAATTATATTATTTAATATGATTTTTATGCTATTAATTATTTAGCCAACAATTTATCTATAGAGACAGTTAAATAGATTTGAGAGAATTATTTAATTGTTTGTCTTGATTAAAGAACATGTATAGTTTCTAAGCAGAGATGTATGATTCTTATGTATGTGATCCACAATTGATTAACTTAATGAGTAGTGTGCAATTTAATTGGCATGAGAGTGTGATTAAATTAATTACTATATGGTAGGTTAGATTCAATTGATCATGTAATTAATTGATATTATATTGGGTGGATTTTAGCGATTCACATGTTTACAAAATTAGGGGATTAAGTATTCCTAGATATTTTCTAATATATGTTTTTAGTTACAAAATCTGATTTAATTAATTATTACTATTTACTTTTAGTTATTTTAATTTTGCTTCCTTAAAATATAAAAACACCAAAAAAATTGATTTTTATTATTTTTAGTTTTTAAAATTAGTTTATAATAAAATAATCTCAGTGGGAACAATCTTTAATTATCATTATATTACTTGTTACGATACGTATACTTGCGTATTCATTGCATACACAATTTGTGTGACGATCACATATTAATCAAGAACAACTTTTTCACATTTCATAGGATCTCCATAAGCCTACAAAGTAATCTCCATTACTTTAGGGATCTCAAAGGATCTAAGAGATTAGTTCCCATAGCCAATGGCAATGTCTACGATGTTTTTTACTTGAACAAAACATCATCTATCTCCCGACATAAGCATATCAGCTCCCAGTATTTGGTACATCATCCTCTTTAGAGTTTTATCATGAGAGGAACTTTTTGGCGTTCCCTATTAGATAATATTTTGGACTCCCACTCTTTATCTGATCCTTATCTAAACAGCTAGCATTCCTAGCCAACAAAAGACTAGTATTATCTCCAAGCTCCTCCAGAGTTGCTCGTACAATTCCCTATAAAAGAACAATAAAATCTCCAACAAAATGTAAATTGAATCTATAAGAAATATACACAGCCTTATCTTTTGCTCTATTGATCACCTAACTAACTTGAGCCTTGAAGTCTAATTAGAAACACGACCTCCTTTCGTGTGGTCATTGATGAGTGCTCAAAAAGCACTAAAATAACCATGATTTTATGAACAATAATTGATTAAAAATATATATATTTATATGTTTTATCATATATTTATATAAATTTGTCTTTTTTCGGAATCACGGGTATTTTTATTGTTTTTCAGGTATTTTGGCTTAAAAACGCAATTTAAAGACTCAAAGAGGAATACTTGAAGCAATACATCACAAATATATTAATAAATAAGTGGGAAAAGGTCAACAAACATGGAAAAATTGGACAAAATGGGTCAAAAAGGTCAAAAATGTCAAAAAGGAGAAAATCGCGCGAGGAGCGCCTATCCGTAGCACCAATACAGCTGGCGGATCGTTTCCTCCAGCTGCGCGCGGATATCTGTTCATCCAGCGCCTGGCTAACGCGCGCAATCTTGTTCATCGCCTTAAGCCCCGCGCGCCCAACGCGTTTTTTCCCTATTTTCCACGTGCAGCCGCCCCCATGACGTCATGCTGACGCCATTGATGACCTCAGCATTTCCATTACACGTTTTTTAATTTTTTAATATTTTTTTTAACATTTTTTACTCATTTTTTCTCTCCATCCTCACCTATAAATACCCCCTTCCCTTCACTTCAAAAAACACCTCAAAAAACACACTTCTCTCTTCCTTCTTTCTCTCATTTCTTAGTTTTTAGTTTTTTTTTAGTTTTTCTTATGTTTTAGCTAGTTTTTCTTATGTTTTAGCTAGTTTCTCTTAGTTTTAGAGTTCTTCCCTTTTTGGGAAGAACTAGTTATGTTTTTGTAATTTATTAGCTTTTTGGTTCAATAAATGGTAGTTCAAATTCTGTTTGGAGGTTTTCTAGCAAAGGGAATGGCATCGAAGTACTGTAAGGATTTTATTTTCTTTGCAGTTATTTTTTATGCTTTATTCTTACATGTTATATTTAATTTGTCTGTGATTAAATTTAACTGTGCTAGCTATTTGTAAACATGATATAATAATAACGTTGTTATGCTTGCGAAATATTAAATAGGTAAAAATCTCTAAAATGAATTGATTTTATTTTTATTCAAGAGTTTATATTAAGAATGTTAGAGAGAAATATATTATTTTCATTACAAACTTAAATCTGAAAATTAGATTTTAAGGTTTAGTTATCCGGTCTGATTTATAGTAGTGCTCTTTTATTTGTTGGTACAATCGTCCGGTAGTTAGAGTGAAGCTCTATTTCAAAAGTTTTTATAAGAATTATTATCTAAAAATGTATTGACAACTTGTTTTCAGTAGTGGTTTTTAAACTTGAAAGTTAGTACTCGGATAACTAAATTCTTAGGTTTAATTTGGACACCTTGAATAAAGTTTAAACTGTCTAACCCCACCAAATGTGGCATTTAAATGGTTCATTTTCAATCTCTTAGAAAAAGGAATTAATTTAATTAACCAAATTAGTTATCTAACCCCACCAAAGGTGGTATTCATACAAAAAAGGGAGAATCAATAAATATCAATTCATATCTTTAATAACCTAAATAATACGAGCAAGCATAATTAACTTAGTTATTATATCCATAAATACTCCACCATTATAAAAGATAAAATTTGCATGAATGTTTATTGAATCTATGTTTAATTTTCTGTGATTAGATTAAAAACACAAAAACCCCAAAATATCGTGACAGGATATTTAGGATTTAATTTCGTTTTTAAAAGTTTGAATAATAAATTAAAAACCACATACATTCCTTCCTTAGATCGACCTTGGGAGTATACTTATCATTTTCTACGAAATGATTCGTGCACTTGCGAGTTTTATAAATATAAAACCAAAGTATTGGCGAGGATCAGCGATGCCGTTTTCATTCATCAAGTTTTTGGCGCCGTTGGATGACTCCGTTCGGGGATGGCATCAAAGGTTTTGGCGATCACGATTCGCTCATCAAGTTTTTGCGCCGTTCTTGAGGATGACTCCGTTGTGGGGATGGCATCAAAGTTTTTGGCAATCCGATTTTGCTCATCAAATTTTTGGCGCCGTTCTTGAAGGAATAGCGTTTTTAATTTATTTATCAAAATTTTAAAAATATTTTTGTGTTGTAAATAATTGTAATTTTTTTAAAAAATAAAAAATAAAAAAAATAAAAAAAAAAATAAAAAAAAAATTAATTATAGCATAAATAATTTAGAAATTTGAAATTTGAAGTAAAAAGTTTTTACCGTTCATGAATAGTTAAAAAAAATTAAAAAAAAGAGAATATTTTTAAATAAAAATTGTACCGTGAATAATAAAATAATTTAGAAATTTGAAATTTGAATAAAAAAAATTACCGTTCATGAATAGTAAAAAAAACATTTCAAAAATTTTAAGTTAAAAAATAAAACAAATAAATAAAAAAATAAAAAATAAAAAATTAAATAAAAATTAAATAAAAAAATAAAAAAATAAAAAAATAAAAAAATAAAAAAATAAAAAAATAAAAAAATAAAAAAAAACCAAAATTTTAAGTTTTTGAGTTTAATTTTTACTATTTTTTTATTTTAAATCATAATTTTATTTATTTTTTTATTTTTTTTTACCTTTTTCAATTTTATTTTATTATTTTATTATTTTTCTTTCTTTAGCTATTTTTTTTCTTATTGATTTTTATTTAACTTACTTAACTTAGTTTTTTTTAACTTAATTAACTTAGATTGCTTTTAACATTAACTTAGGTTTTTACTTAAATTTTCATTAACTTAATTAACTTAATTTTTTTTTACTTTACTTAACTTAATTAACTTAGATTTTTTTCACTTAACTTAATTAACTTTTTTTTTTCTTAACTTAATTAACTTAGATTTTTTACTTCACTTAGCTTAATTAATTTTTTTTTACTAACTTAATTAACTTAGATTTTTTTTAACTTAACTTAATTAACTTAGATTTTGTTTTTTTAACTTAACTTAATTAAGTTAGATTTGTTTTACTTCACTTAACTTAATTAACCTTCTTTTTTTTAACTTAGATTTTCATTAACTTAGATTTTTACTTAACTTAATTTAATTAACTTAATAGCATGAAAAGTAAAGATCTAAGGGAGTTATGTCTAGGAGACTAGTTCTTGGAAGCCTTTGTGCCACTAGTCTTTCCTGGGAATGTTCTTCTGTCTAGGAGGATGGTTTTTAAGGAGCCTTTGCACCACCATTCTTTCCTGGGAGCACTCTTGGTTAATACTGATTATGTTATTTTTTTTTCTTAAAAACAAAAAAAACATAAATTCTGAAACTACCTTCAAAATTTTAAAGTTTGAATTATAATCTAAGGAGTTAGTTGCTTTGTTTAATCTAGGTACAATTGTGTTTTAATGACATAATTATTTGATTTTCACCTACATGTGGGTTATCTAAAACTTAAAGTATGCCTCTAGTTTTAAGTACAGAAAGAAATCTGAAAATCAATAGGGCAACCTTGTCTTACCTGAAGGTTTGATTGACTCAATGATGAGGGGACATTGAGTTTACTTAAAATGCAATCCCCAAGTTACGTCTTGCTACGACGTTAAACTAAGCGCTGGATGGGAGGCAACCCATCATTTTAGGTAATTTTCTTTTATTTCTTTTATTTACTTAACTTTATTGTTTATTTCATTTTAATTACATGTGAATAATTTTTAAATTGTTAAAACTAAGAATATTTGTTGAGATGTTAGAAGTTCACAGCGATCTGTCTGTATACACTTTAATGATGAATATGATGGATGCACCTGCATTTTCCATTACTACTTGCACTTTCTCAAGAAATAGGTAATTTTTCTTCTCTTTTCTCTTTATCTTTAATTTACAGTTGTTACATTGAGGACAATATAAGTTCTAGGTTGGGGGTGGTGAAAAGTTACCATGCTTAATTAAAAAAAAAGTTTTAACAATTTAAAAATAAAAAAAAATTTAAAATAAAAAAAAATATACTTTTTCATTTTTTGAGTGTTTGGTTTTATTTCTATTTTGTGTGATTTAGTAATTTTTGGAATTAAAAAAAAAACTTTTTTACAAAAATTTATCATTTCTTTAAATCAAATTTAAGTAAATAGTTAAGTCTTTTGTACTGTTAGATTAATTTTTGAAAACATATCATGAAATATTTTGTAATTATTTTTGATAATTAGTTAGTTTTTGTCATAACTAGTATTTCTTGATAAGATGTAGAAATTATATTAAACCCAAAATCGGTGTTTATGAATTTTTTTTAATGGAGACTACCTTTGTGAGATATAATTTGAGCCTAATTTCCTTTATTCAGAGTGAAATATATATTTTTTCTACTCCAAACACATTTCTTATTTCTTCAAATTTTTAGATGATCTCTATAGGTATTAGCATTGAATGTATGAATTTTTTCTCATCTTAATAGAGTATCATATATTTTTTATTATTATTTTTGCTTAGATTAAATGATTTGAGTAGAAATTGATAGTATATGCTTATATCTCATTCATGCATGACTACTACAAAAAAAAGACATATCTGGGGTTACCTAAACCAAGATCAAACAGAAAAGCCACAAAATTAACCACTCACCAAAATCCAAAAAAAAAAATGTACAATCTGTACATGGGTTGACTCTCTAAAATACATATATTGAGAAATATCTTCAAAAAATAAATAGAGAGATAAAGAATATATAGTATAATCTACATACTATAACCCACATTGCCTACAAAGTTGTGAGTAAAAGTTAATTACAAAAGAAAGATATAGGAAATAATTCCCTAAAAAGTCATTGCACTCTCTTCATTTGTAAAAGGCATATATCTTGAAATTCTTTCTTAATGATTTTGATTTATGCATGAAAATAATTTTTATATATGATATCTTTATAATTTATACATTTGATTCCTTTCATGAGATCAATGTTAAAATAACACTTTGAGCCTTTATTCTTTATACATATGCGAACATATTAGTTCATTTCTATACATCAACTCTTTTGCATATAAATTAGTATGAGTGTTTGAACCCATAGGATTCAGTGTTTCGAGAGTATTGACTTGTGAGGAATAGAGTCGAAGCGAATTCTGATTCATGACACTGAAATTGGGTGAAATTAAATTGATACATTTTTGACATGAAATATGAAAATGATTTTCGACTAATTATTATAATAAATCATGATTGTTTAAAGAGATTAAAATAACTTATGCTTGAGATTTTAATTATGATCTTAAAGGAGATTAAAAAGTATGAGACATTTTTGTGAGATGTTGTTTTCTTTTATTCTTAAATTAATTTTTGATTTTGTTGTAATTTTAATTTTTGATTTGATTGTTTTTATTTTTACATTTAGTTCAATGTTTGTGGGTATCATTACTGAAAACCCTCACGAGACTCAAACTCGTCCACTAGGGCAACCTAGGGGTTTAAAGGCTTGTTGCATAGGCTAAATGCAACCGTGTCAATCCACGGAAGTGATTTAGGATAGTTTAATTTTTAGTTTTTATCGCTTCTCTTGCTAAGGGACTAGCAAGAAGCTGGTTAGGGGTTGTGATGAGTGCTCAAAAAGCACTAAAATTACCATGACTTTATGCATATTAATTGATTAAAAATATATATATTTATATGTTTTATCATATATTTATATAAATTTTTTTTTTCGGAATCACGGGTATTTTTATTGTTTTTCAGGTATTTTGGCTTAAAAACGCAATTTAAAGACTCAAAGAGGAATACTTGAAGCAATACATCACAAATATATTAATAAATAAGTGGGAAAAGGTCAACAAACATGGAAAAATTGGACAAAATGGGTCGAAAAGGTCAAAAAGACGGAAATCGTGCCCTGCTGCCCAGCCACGCGCGCGCCCCAGCGCGCCCAATGCCGCGCGCGCTGGCACTGTTCACGCGCGCCGAGCTGCGCGCAGCGCCCCAGCAGCCCCCCTCCGCGCGCCCAACGCATTTTTGCCCCATTTTCCACGTGCAGCCGCCCCCATGACGTCATGCTGACGTCATTGATGACCTCAGCATTTCCATTACACGTTTTTTCATTTTTTAACATTTTTTTAACATTTTTTTACTCATTTTTTCTCTCCATCCTCACCTATAAATACCCCCCTTCCCTTCACTTCAAAAACACACCTCACAAAACACACTTCTCTCTTCCTTCTTTCTCTCATTTCTTAGTTTTTAGTTTTTTTAGTTTTTCTTATGTTTTAGCTAGTTTTTCTTATGTTTTAGCTAGTTTCTCTTAGTTTTAGAGTTCTTCCCTCTTTGGGAAGAACTAGTTATGTTTTTGTAATTTATTAGCTTTTTGGTTCAATAAATGGTAGTGCAAATTCCGTTTGGAGGTTTTCTAGCAAAGGGAATGGCATCGAAGTACTGTAAGGATTTTATTTTCTTTGCAGTTATTTTTTATGCTTTATTCTTACATGTTATATTTAATTTGTCTGTGATTAAATTTAATCACATTGTTTGTAAAAATGATATAATAATAACATTGTTATGCTTGAGAAATATTAAATAGGTAAAAATCTCTAAAATGAATTGATTTTATTTTTATTCAAGATTTTATATTAAGAATGTTAGAGAGAAATATATTATTTTTCATTACAAACTTAAATCTGAAAATTAGATTTTAAGGTTTAGTTATCTAGTCTGATTTAGAGTAGTGCTCTTTTATTTGTTGGTACAATCGCCCGGTAGTTAGAGTGAAGCTCTATTTCAAAAGTTTTTATAAGAATTATTATCTGAAAATGTATTGACAATATGTTTTCAGTAGTGGTTTTTAAACTTGAAAGTTAGTACTCGGATAACTAAATTCTTAGCTTTAATTTGGACACCTTGAATAAAGTTTAAACTGTCTAACCCCACCAAAGGTGGCATTTAAATGGTTCATTTTCAATCTCTTAGAAAAAGGAATTAATTTAATTAACCAAATTAGTTATCAACCCCACCCATAGGTGTTAATTGATTTGTTTAGTTAACAAAGAATATCTAACCCCACCAAAGGTGGTATTCATACAAAAAAGGGAGAATCAATAAATATCAATTCATATCTTTAATAACCTAAATAATATGAGCAAGCATAATTAACTTAGTTATTATATCCATAAATACTCCACTATTATAAATGATAAAATTTGCATAAATATTTATTCAATCTATGTTTATTTTTATGTTAGTAGATTAAAAACACAAAACCTAAAATATCGTGACAGATGTTTAGGATTTAATTTCGTTTTTAAAAGTTTGAATAATAAATTAAAAACCACATACATTCCTTCCTTAGATCGACCTTGGGAGTATACTTATCATTTTATTCGAAATGATTCGTGCACTTGCGAGAGTTTTATAAATAATAAAACCAAAGTATTGGCAGAATCGGCGATGCCGGTTTTCGTTCATCAGTCATCATTTGGGTTCTAACATTTGCTACTCTCCTTCAGATCTTGAAGAAACTAAGCAAAAATCTATAACAATAGAAAGTGTAGATATTGGATATTATTCAGTAATTGTTACTCATTTTATGGGCATGAAAGTTGGAATTGAGCATTTGTTTAAGGAGAAGGAGAAACCCAACTTATAAATAAGGCTTTAGAAGGCCTCTGTTGTCTCTTTTGGAGAACATGAAATCGTGCAAGTATACACGGTCACAAGTAATAATATGATAAGTAAAATATCGTTCCCACAGAGATTTGTTACTAGTATTCGTTAATTATTAAAATTATTTCAACCTAATTTTATCCAAAGAGTCGATAATTTGAGGCAGTTTGACTAACTAACTTTTATAACACATTTCAAGAAAATTCTAGGATTGTAGTTTCACCAAATTAATCCACTTGAATCATTATATTTTATCTTGATTTATGTTCTCGTATTTTAAGTTGTTACCCAAGAACTCCTAATTTATCCATATATCTCTTCCGAGCTCCATACAGACACATCTAGCTAAAATGATTCACTATATTCCTATGCGAATTAAATTCAACGAGATTTATTAAGTTCTGAGTTCTCAAAATAGTTACACATACAATAAAAGTATATTTCTATCCCTTATGTATATACGTTATTTCATCATGAGCAGCACACAAAAATGCCTTTTTCAAGTTTATTTAAGTGTCACATATCAGTTAATTAATATTCCGATAATTAAAAGCATTAAACACAGATAAAATAAACAAGTTAAAATAGTTCCATAAATCATTCAAAAATACTTAATTCAAGTTTCATAATTTATGCTACACTGCAATCCTAGAGCAAATAAATTAGTTCATAGCAGAAATAAAAATTATAACACCACAAAAATAAAACATTGTAGAGAAACAAAAATTAAAAGAAAATAGATTAGGAGAAACTCTTTCACGATTCCTCAATGAAAAATAAATTCTTCAGTTTCTTTCTTCTTAGTTGTCTTCATTCTCTGTAATTTCCCTAAGAAAATACAACACAAAATGTCAAATAAACGTTCTGCGTGTTTTGTGTAACATGTAGAGAGGAAAAAAATGAAAATGGTAAAGAGAAAAAAATAGGAAGAACTGCGAGCAACCAAAATGAAAGAAAACCCCCAAAAACTGCTAAACCAATTCCTCGCGTACAAAATATATCCCCCCTTTCAATTATTCTTTTTTTATTTTTATTTTAAGTGGGGGACAAAAATGTATGGGGAATTAAAATAACAACACGCGTGAAAACCATTCTGCGCGTTTCTGATTTTTTTCTTTTCACACATGACACATGTCGCCATGTGATTGGCTACGAGAAATAGGGACACATGTTGCAGCTTTTCATTAGGTGGGAAGATTGGACGCATGGAGAATAGCTGAAGCGCGTCGCACAAGATTTGTAGACAAGCGGCTCGGTGCGCGACAACTTGGTTCCACGCGCTTCAATCTGGACCGTCCAACAGATCCAACGGTCAGAGATCGCCTCGGAAGAAAATCTGCGCAGCCGACATGTGGGTACCACCCTGCAGGCCAGTCTGCGTAGCAAATGGGCCCCACGTGTGCCGAGCTGCGCGCTTTCTGGAATTCCGGCATAATCGCTCCTGTTGCGTCTGGAAGTCACGCGCCTAATCTTGACCGTTGATGGATTGATCTAGCGGTGTGTCGAGTATCAGGAATGTCGCGGAGAGGGCTCTTCTCCTGCACGGAAATTCAACTTTTTATTAATTGCATTTTGACCCACAAATTTAATTTAATTTAATTTCTAATCTTTTGATATTTTCAATTTAACCCATTTTTAATTTCAAATTAAATTGTGATCTTTTTATAATTGCAATTAAGCCCCCTTTTTATTAAAATTTATTAATTTACTTTAAAATATATTTATTAAAAACTAATACTAAATATTAATTTAATTAATTAAAAATTAACTAAAAATGTAAATAACTAGCAATTGTAATTAATAAAATAGACGTAAATCACTGTATAAAATATAGTTATCAGCCTCTACAGTATACATTACTCTCATTTTCATAATATCTCTATAAATCTCAACCTTAGATTTTCTTAGCATTTTTCCTAGAACTTCCTTGCATTCCTTTACAATCAATCTTTGTTCATCACTTCTTAAATTATTTCAAGTGAATGTATACCCAATCCTTTTCTTGAAATGCCTATTGAATGTGATGAAAATCTTGTTGAGTTATTGAGGTTACCTGCTTCTTCCCACTATTTAGAGGCTCTGTACCCCTAGGTGGCATTGATACAATCTTTAATTAAAGAAGGGGATCTTTAGGATATAAGGAAAAAGTATATGGTCTTTGATTTCATGGCCCTCAAGGCTTCATTACCTAATGAGAGAGCATATTCTTAAGCTCCTGAGTTTTTCTATTTTTAATAGATCACAATGGAGTATGGTTTTTGTTTTCCTCTACCTTACACTATTAAAAGGACCTTATGTAATTATCATATTGCACCTTTTCAAGTCATTCCTAATGGGTAGAAAACCCTAATTAGGCTTACTATCATGACTGGTATGGCGATCACCAATTAGGTGTTGATGGATTGGTGGTTCTTCTCCAAATAAAACCTGCTTAAGAAGGAAGGCACTATTATTTGCCCATGATTTGCACCTAGAGAAAGCTAATTTAGACGGACTATTTATTCCCACCCCTTAGGGAGAAATAGATAGATATTCCATGATTGTTTTCCTCCTTTATTTTCTTCTTGTGAGAGTTCTTATTATCATTATCTTGTTTTTTGAGATGCTCATAATAATTGGAAGGGGTGTATAGGTGCTTAGAGCAAGGCTACTTTATTATTTCTTCACTCTCATGAATATAATTCCTTCCCTTTCCTTTGTAAGGATGCTTTCCTAAAGACAAGTAGTTTGTGGCCTCATATATTTGGTGAAGCTGGTAAGGAGCTTCAGAGTCTTACAACTTTTCTTATTTTACATATATATGTTGCTTTTGATTGTTCTTTTGCTTTGAAATGTAGTCACTATTTTTGTTGGGGAACTTCACATTCTAGAGGCTATGGTCACCTTTGGTCTTCATCTCTAAAAAGGATACCTACTAAGCCTTGTATTTCTATGGAAAAAGGCTAGGCTTAAATTTATTTTTGAAGAAGTCAGCTTCTAAATTGCAAAAATCCATAGCTTTCAAGGGGAAGGAAGTTACTATTAAGGTTTCTATGTCTCTTAAGAGGAGCATCCCTATATAAAGAAAAGAGTAGAGAAAGAAATACAATCAATCTCTTGAATTTTAATATTAATCTCCTCTTGAATATGTACCAAAATAGTGTCATCTCTTGAAATTTTCTGTATTTTTCTATATTTTTAGCTCTAAATATTAACCAAAATTATGCTAATGGAGGCCAATTAGGGTTTATGGAGTGATTAAGGGCTTAAATAAAGCTCAAGTGCGATATGGACCATCAGATCAGCTTCAAATCAAGGGCTAAGATCAAAACAAGCAAAACTGACAGTTCCAGCCAACCACAGTGCGACATATGGCATCAGAAATTTACAAGGAAAATTAGGGAGTAATGCATGGTAGGGGAGACCGGTCAGAGTCAACACTCGCTGAGTAAGAGACACATGGTGTGACGTGATTCGCGGAAAGGGACGGTATGTTGCACGGGTGGAATGCTCAGAGTAATGGCATAACGACACGTGGCATAACATGTTGATCAATTTCCAAACTCAGAGTGAACATCATGTTGACACGTGGCACACATTTCATCCTCCTCACACAAGGCGTAATGTGATTCACTCTCTGTGTTTACGTGGCATCCACGTGGCTTGCCTACTCAACTCCTCTACCACGTGATTGCTCATGATTGGTCCTACGTTACAAATTCATAAAAAATCCAGAAAAATTCCAAAACTTATAATTTCACCCCTTTTCACTAAAAAGTTTATATTTTAATATATTTTGCCATAAAAATACTATTTATTAATAAAACAAGTAAATATTAAGTAAAAAAGTGCGCTAATGACTCCACTTTCATAGAGTCATCACACCCCCAAACTTAACTCTTTGCTTGTCCTCAAGTAAAGCCAAGTATAACTAAATAAAATTACTTGGGTAGTAACTTCATAAATATACTTCTATTAGTACATGCATATTTAACGAAACTATCCCTTTCGAAAGTCATATAATCTTATGATAAAGAGGTTCATACATTCATCAATCAACGTTCCATTAATACAAGAATATGAAAAGTTTTTGACTAATTGATTCGTGTGTGTGCGCTACACATGATATCATCCAATGCACTCATGAAATCAACCTATATAAGTATGCTAATCAATTCCCTCTTAGAACAAGTCTCATATGTTTATTTTTCACATCCCTCTCCACTAATATAAATATGCACTTACCTCAAGATCAATAAAGACTTTACATGGTTGTATTGTAAGGCTTAGGTGGGGGTCGATAAATGAATACATTTAGGCTCTTTCCACACCTTAGCTTTCTTTTTGTTCATCATGCCCTTTTTAACTGTAATTGAACTTTAACTAGATATTTTAGTGCATCCTCTTTTGTCATACTTTCATAATCCTTTTTTCACATCTTTTTTTGTAACTTCACAACACCCCCAAACTTATTTTCAATTCTATTTTATTTTCTTTAGAGGGATAATTATGTTGTGAGTTTTGCTTCTTCTTTTCTTTTTTTTATGGGGTGCATTACATTTCACCTTACTCTAAAGCACAACACATGATTGCAATTTTTTTTCTTTTCATACAAGCTAAAGGTGCAAGGGTAAAGGTAATATTTATTAGTGAGGAATAAAATGTGGCTTAAAGATATGAATGGTTCTTTATCAGGCTCAAATGGGTGACTAAAGATATTAACAATGGTTAGCTTAAAAGGCTTAATCGATCTAAATAAGGCCTAAATCATTTCTCTAGCTAAATGCTATTCAATTTTTTTTCCTTAAAGGATAATCAAATAGATTCTAAAACTTGGTAGATCTCACCAACTCGCACAACTTAAGACAAATTTTCTTTCAATAATAACACCAAAATCAATCGTGAACATGTGAATAAAAATTTGAATTAATCCAATCAAAACTAGCAAGCATATCACATGATTAATGTAAATATCTTAACAAATATGTTGCATTACTTATCCTAGTCATGACAACCAATTTTTATCATTGAGTTCATATGTTTCATATCAAGTATGCATGCATTTAGTTTCTATATATTTATCAATTTCTACCTAAATTATGATTAAAAACATCCTAAAAATAAAATAAAAATTTCCCTTAAAATTTAAAATGCATACTAAATACTAATGTAGAAAATGAATTTCCCTCTCCCAAACTTAAATTACACATTGTCCCTAATGTAAACATATAAATATAAAAAAGTAAAAGGAAAGAAAACTCCCTTAATCCTAGCACACCACATCTGTCAATGAAATGCTCATTCTTGTTGTGTCATTACTCTCCACATTTATTCACCTATAAAATAAAAACAATAAAAATATAAATAAAATAATGTTGAGTTGCCTCCTGATGAGTGCTCAAAAAGCACTAAAATTACCATGATTTTATGCACATTAATTGATTAAAAATATATATAATTATATGTTTTATCATATATTTATATAAATTTGTCTTTTTCGGAATCATGGATATTTTTATTGTTTTTTCAGGTATTTTCGCTTAAAAACGTAACTTAAAGACTCAAAGAGGAATACTAGAAGCAATACATCACAAATATATTAATAAATAAATGGGGAAAGGTCAACAAATATGGAAAAATTGGACAAAATGGGTCAAAAAGGTCAAAAATGTCAAAAAGGAGAAAATCGTGCCACCAGCGCCCAGCCGCACGCGCAGCATGCCCCACGTTCGAGTGCGCCCCAGCGCGCTGCTACTATTCTCCTCGTGCGCCTGCCTTTCACCCCATTTTTACGCTCAGCCGCCCCCATGACGTCATCAATGACCTCAGCAATTCCACTCCACGTTTTCACAATTTTTTAACATTTTTTCACTCACTTTTTCTCCCCATCCTCACCTATAAATACCCCCCTTCTCTTCACTTCATACCACACCTCAAAACACACTTCTCTCTTCTTTCTTTCTCTCCATTTCTTAGTTTTTAGTTTTTTTTTAGTTTTTTCTTAGTTTTTAGTTAATTTCTCTTAGTTTTAGAGTTCTTCCCTTCTTGGGAAGAACTAGTTATGTTTTTGTAATTTATTAGCTTTTGATTCAATAAATTAGAGTGCAAATTCCATTTGAAGGTTTTCTAGCAACAGAAATAGCATCGAAGTACTGTAAGGATTTTATTTTCTTTGCAGTTATTTTTTATGATTTATTCTTACATGTTATATTTAATTTGTCTGTGATTAAATTTAACTATGTTGGCTGTTTGTAAACATGATATAATAATAACGTTGTTATGCTTGCAAAATATTAAATAGGTAAAAAGCTCTAAAATGAATTGATTTTATTTTTATTCAAGATTTTATATTAAGAATGTTAGAGAGAAGTATATTATTTTTCATTACAAACTTAAATCTGAAAATTAGATTTTTAATGTTTAGTTATCCAGTCTAATTTAGAGTAGTGCTCTTTTATTTGTTGGTACAATCGCTGGTAGTTAGAGTGAAGCTCTATTACAAAAGTTTTTATAAGAATTATTATCTGAAAATGTATTGACAACATGTTTTCAGTAGTAGTTTTAAAACTTGAAAGTTAGTACTCGGATAATTAAATTCTTAAGTTTAATTTGGACACCTTGAATAAAGTTTAAATTGTCTAACCCCACCAAAGGTGGCATTTAAATGGTTCATTTTCAATCTCTTAGAAAAAAGAATTAATTTAATTAACCAAATTATTTATCAACCCCACCCATAGGTGTTAATTGATTTGTTTAGTTAACAAAAAATATCTAACCCCACCAAAGGTGGTATTCATATAAAAAGGGAGAATCAATAAATATCAATTCGTATCTTTAATAGCCTAAATAATATGAGCAACATAATTACTTAGTTATTATATCCATAAATACTCCACCATTTTAAATGATAAAATTTGCATAAATATTTATTGAATCTATGTTTAATTTTATGTAAGTAGATTAAAACACAAAAAAACCCAAAATATCGTGACAGGATGTTTAGGATTTAATTTCGTTTTTAAAAGTTTGAATAATAAATTAAAAACTCCATAAATTCCTTCCTTAGATCAACCTTGGGAGTATACTTATCATTTTCTACGAAATGATTCGTGCACTTGCGAGAGTTTTATAAATATAAAACCAAAGTATTGGCAAGAATTGGCGATGCCGGTTTTCGCTCATCAAGTTTTTGGCGCTGTTGCCGGGGATGGCATCAAAGATTTTGGCAATCCCGATTCTGCTCATCACCTCCCAACCAGCTTCACGTTTAACATCATTGACTAGACGGTCTTATCAAGTCCCAAGGCATGTCCCTTTGTATCCATTTCTTTTTGAGTTTTCCTGGAAACAACTTGAGTCTTGCTTTATTCAATAATACTTTATGTTTTATCTCTTAAACACGGTGCTTAATTCTCTTCTCATGCCATATTTGTGTTTTAATTTTGAACTTTTTGGCATTCTTATAAGCACTCCACCATAACTCATCTAATTATGTATTTGTAACAACTTTTTCACCTTTCCATTGGAATTTTTCACTTTCATACTTGACTTGGGATATAAGGCTAAAAGTGTGGGGTCTAAAATTTAGTGGCTCTTCAATTGATGGTTTGAGTTAAGATCCTATCTTAAAATTTTCCATTGCCTCCTTTGATACATACATAAGAGGCGCGTCCTCCAAAAAGTTCACACAGTCCACAATATCAAACTTCGGTGCCATTCTTTCAAAGTTAAAACAAGTTGAGTTATTTTTTGGTGAGTTTATGTCTTTGTTCATAGCATCACATGTAATAGTCTTAAGTGTAGGCGATTCAACATATTCTTTCCCCATTTTCAATAACAGTTATCCTTAAACTTTCATTAGCATCATCAATATCAGGGGGTTTAAATTCTTTTAAAACTTTAAATGTTACTTGTTCACTTTGCACTCTCATTGTAAGTTCACCTTTTTGTACATCAATAAGTTCTCTTCTGGTTACTAAGAATGGATGACCAAGTATGATAGGAATGTCACGGTCCTGTTCCATGTCTAGCATAATAAAGTCAGCTAGATAGATGAATTTGTTTACTTTTACTAGCAAATCTTCTACCATACCCTGAGGTCTCTTAATTGATCTATCTACCATTTGTAATGTTACTTAAGTGGGTTTGGCTTTACCAACCCCTAATATCTTGAAGACCGATAATGGCATGAGGTTAATGCTAGAACCCAAGTCACATAGTGCCTTGCCAAAAAGGATGTTCCCAATAGTGTAAGGGTTGTCCAAACAGCCTAGATCTTTCAATTTTTATGGTAGTTTTCTATTAAGGATGGCACTACAACCTTCAGTCAAGGTTATTATTTCATGATCTCCAAGCCTCTTTTTCTTTGATAGTATATCCTTCATGAATTTGGCATAAGACAACATTTGTTCAAGTGCCGCTACAAATGGTATGTTTATATACAGCTTCTAGAAGACTTCCAAAAATTTTGAAAACTGCGTATCTGACTTTTGCTTTTGAAGTCTTTGAGGGAAAGGAATAGTGGGTTTGTAAAGGTTGTTTTTCTTTGGATGAATTATTTCCTATTCAAAATCAACTAGGAACCATAGAACAATCGGTTTAAGTACAAGTTGAATAAAGATATCTTTTTTAAATATTAATAATCAAACCAAATAATTATGATATGACACCATAATTATTTGATCCAACAATTCAAAAACAGAAACAAAGAAGCTATAACAACTTACAATCAAAATATCATAATCCAATTAGGCTTTTTACCAAATACAACCACCAATGTTTTATAGATTAACCAAATGAAGAATCCTAAAGAATTATGATCTTATATTTACAAAATAAGAGAGAGATTAAGATGAAGAGAATAATGTTCTTGTATGGTTGATTGAAATAACGAGCAATAAGTTTTATTTATAGGAAGAATTAAAACCCTTAGCCCTATGTAATTGATAAATATGTTTTGTATTACAAATAGGATTAGTAATACTCATTAATTAAGAAGACTCCTATTTAAAGAATAGTTTTTTTAAAGTAGACTCATTAATGAATAAGACTCTTATTTAAAGAAGAGTTATTTTTAAAGTGGATTTTAGGATATCTCTTAAGTTAAGATTTAGCCTATAATTTAGGCTATACTATATCAATATTTTAGCATATATTTTATCCAATATTTTAGCAGATATATTATTTTATATTTTAGCCTAAAATTCAGGAAAAATTAAAAAACAATGAAGCATATTAAAGAGTAAACTAAGTAGTAATTTAATAAATTAGTTCAAGTTTAATTAATATTTTAAATTGAAATCCTAGCCGTTCGATCAATATAGTCTAGGCTAGATTGATCCAATCAATTAAATAAATTAATTCAAGACTTTTTAAAGGAGTAGATTGATTCTCAATCAATATACATAGCTTGATTAGTCAAGAGTGTCTTGCTTGATCAAGTAGCCTAATATCAAAATGTTCCTACTCATATAGTATGAAATCTAACATGTATAAAATAATAGAGATACTTGAACTATGATCGTTTGTGCTTGATTGTTTCTTTGACTTAAAAATATTCTTAAAAGGCACACCTAGATACTAAAATTATGTATATATGTTTTGCTTATGAATATCGCGAATACTCACATAGACCTTACAATCTTCCCCTTTGGCATATTCATATGACAAATCTGTCTTACTACATAATCCTCATAGAAAAAAATTGTATAGTAGTACTAGCCCATGATCCGGTGAACCATCTTCACTTGTATCTTAACAACTCTTGTTTACATTGAAAAACAAAAAAACTTGTCATGAATGACTCATTGTTTACAATAGTTCAATATCTAATAATAGAAAAGTGAAGAATGTTCAAAAGAGGATTAAACAAATGATATAAATTAAAAAAACTCTCCCTATATGAAATATCTCAAAAAAATTCAAAGTAATTCAAAAACAATAATATCCCCTAAAATTAATTATCCCACTTTTTGATTTTTCAATTAATGTTTACAATTTTGATACCCATTTTTCCTATCTTTTTGTCATATGAATAAACACAAATAAACAAGAGATAAAAACAAGCAAATGAAACAAATATAAAGTAGATATGAAAAGATTTCTATTTATAGAAGGATAATAGATTAATCAAAACAAGACTACAATATTACAAATACAGAAGAAAAATTAATGTGCTCAAGATGTGACAAGTTATTAACAACATAAACATATGTAACCAATACACACAAACATGATCACACATATAATGACATATCAACAATCAACACAAGTGAGTTCAGTTTTGGAACAACACTAGTATGTCAATTTCTTCATTCATGATTAGTTAAGAAAAATTTATAGAAAAAGTTTCACCAATCATGAAAGAGTTGCAATTTAATTCAAACTTTCACAAAATAAAATTTTACTAATTAAGAAAGAACTTTAATCAATTTTTTTTATTTCCCTCTTGTATTATTATTATTTTTTTGTGAGGGATTAGTTACTTATTTTTTTTGTATAATCATTTTTGGCTCTTTATTTTTATGCATGCAATATCTTTTATATTTTTATTTTGCCTTTAATATTTTAAGAAAATATGCGCAAGCCAAAAACCTAGAATGATAACTTTTACACTAGTTATGAGGTATCCCTCTCTACTCACTATGATAGCTTTACACATCATAGTTGGTAGCCCGATCAAAACTAGGTGTCTCTCTATATCATTTTATAAAGTGTAAGAGAGAGTTCAAGCACAAGTCTAGTAGTCAAGGTTGTCTAAGTCCCTTAATACTCACATAATCAATAATAAATTGAATACATGGCATACATATATGTAAATGAGTATATGAATAAGGTTATGTTGAGATCGATCAATATATCCATAAGATATATTAGAGCAAATGTCATAGTATCTAGTTGTTAAATATGTGATCCAAAGTATGTGGGTAGCATGTAATTTTTATATCAATATTAAAGCAATTTACTTAGCCTTTTTTTTAACTAAAGAAACATCAATAAAAATAAAAACAAAACAAAAAAAATTAAAGATGGTCACCTAAGGTCAATTAAGAACTCAAAAAAATATCTAGGTGAGACAATAAAAACAACAGTCAGATAATCAAAAAGGGACATTTTTTCCTAACTCAAACTTGCTTGAATTTTGTTTTTTTTATATCTTTGGATTGGAAATCAACTACCTTTGTTGTCATTGGAATATTCTTGGACTTACCTTTAGATTTTCAATTCACCCTAAATGAAGATGCAACATGCATGGTAGGATAATGATAATTAGTCTTAGAATTAAATGCATTAAAATTTACTTTCCACTTTGGGCATCCAACTTTATGATTTCGAGTAGGATTTTTGAAAATGTTACCATAATTTCCATTCATCCTAAAATATGATGCAACAAGCATAGATGGAAGATGGTTATGATTCCTACTATATAAAATATGGAAAGTATTAGTACATTTAGGAGAATTTATCAAAATTATATTGTTGGGCCTAATATGAACTTTCCTACCACAATGATTACAGGCTGGTATAAACTTAACAGATTTTCAATCACAGGTGCAACTGTTCTTTATGTATAATGGGTAACATAAAGAGAAGGGTTACAAGGCCTTACGGATGTGGTTTTTGATGTTGAAAGAGTGGAGCTCTCATCATTATAACCAATGTCATGTATATCATATGAGGAGGACATGTTTGAAGGGTTGACAAATTCAATTTATTTTAAAGATGATGGTGTAATGTGCTCGTCTACATATCCTAGCCCTCTCTTGTCTCTAGCTGGCTTTCCATAATCTATAACTTTGTTGAACCTTTCAGCTCCAATTTTAACCTCTTTACTACTTTCTTTGATTGTTCAAGTTCTTGCATAAGATTTTTACTTTCCTATTTAACATCTATATGAATTCAATTCAAAATTTTAGCATATTTAGATAGTTCAATTTTTTATTTTTCTATAATTGAGGGATTTATTTCAAAGGATTTTAGTTTGATCTTTAGTTATGCTACTCCCCTTTTGCATCTTATATAATCTATGAATATTTCATTAATACTAGTGACATTAAATTTATTGAGTAGAAATTTAGCATCACTTTCCTAAACACTTGAATCAATGGCAAACTAACTGATTGTCTACCTACAATTATAGTAAATGTCAAATAGTTATTATTTGATTCAATTAGATTGTCATTATCACTTTCAGAGTCAGTAAGTATAACATTAAGAGCTCTTCTAGTTTTCATAGTCAACTAAGAAATGGCCAAATCCTATACATTCAAAACATTGAATCTTGTGGGTTTATATTTTTTACCATCAGAACTCACAGATTTGAGTTCTCTCAAATTCTAACTTTTTTTGACAAATTGATACTCCTTTGTTTTGAGGATTCATTTTGTTAAAATTTCATTCAATATTCTGGTTAAGAGTATGGGTTCTTTATCATCATTGTCACTTTCTTCAATGATAGTAGTTTTGAAGTGATACCTTTATTCTTTGGATATTTTCGAAAGTTCAACTCAAAGATTTGAAGTGCACCAACGATTTCCTCTATTTTGATGGCGTCCACATCCTTACTTTCATCAATAGTAGTGACCTATCATGGAAACAATCTGGTAATGAGTAGAGAATCTTTTAAACTATCCTAAAATAACAATTTTCTCTCCAAGATTAGCAAAGGTGTTAGTAATATCACAAAATCTAATATAAAGTTCATAGAAAGTTTCATATTTTTTCATCCTAAGATTTTCAAATTCACTACCAAGTATGCAAAGTTTAGCTCATTTAACTTATGTGGTGCCCTCATGGGTAACCTCTAAAATATCCCAAGCATGCTTATCAGTATCAACATTAGAAATACAAAGAAACTCATCAAAAAACATAGCACTAAAAATAGCATTGATACCCTTTTGGTTATGGAAATTTTATTTTAATTGGTCCATTCGTTCCTAGGTTTAAGGGTGACTGTTTTATCTTTGGTAACTGTAGCTGGTTCCCAATTATAAAGTACAAAGTTCCAAACATACTCATATATAGGCTATAGAAAAGCTATCATACAAGCCTTTCAATATGAGTAATTGGACCCATCAATGTACAGAGGATGGGTTCTAGATAAATAGTCTCTCAAATGCTCTAGTGATGGCTTGATACCAATTGAAAGGTTTTTTTTAGTTACAAAACGAATTAGCTAAAGAGGGTGAATAGATAATCTCCAAAATTATGAAAAATTAAAATTTTCGTAGATGGCCAAGCATGCAATCACATTTAAAAAAAGTAATGCCAAAATATAAATCAATACATGAGATTTTAGATGAAAACAACCTAGGCCATATCCATAATGATGTATAAGATCCAATTACAAGGCTAGATCTTATTATACCCACCAAGAAAGGTCTCAACAAGATAGGTCTTCGGATTTGGACCAACATTAAAAGAATTGGAGTCAAACAAGTAATCATACCTGTTCTACTAGTACTTGAAATGTTAGCACAATAACACTACTACAAATATGTGTTCTTAATCCTTTTTTTCTTTTTTGGAATTAAACATTCCTCGTTGTTTATAATGTTTAGAAATAAATTATGTCCAAATAAATATGCCATTGTATAGGGGGAAGTTATACATCATAAAGATTGAATGGAATGATACATAGACAAATAAATCTTACTACTTATTTGAAATTTGGAATTGATTGACTAAAAATAAAAAAAAATTATTTTTTTCTATAGTAGCTCATACATTCTATTGCACCTTATCGTGTCGATTTCCAATGCTTGGTAAGGAAAATAAGACTTTCTCAAGATTTTTATTTATCCACTCATTGAAAATCAGTTTGGTTGAACTTGAAAATTCAATCATTGAAATGAAATAAGTAAACAACTAAATTGACTTTTATTGGATGGTACCGATGGAATCTAATGCTAATGTCTTGGTAGAATAGTGGGGCATAAAACATAAAAATAGGATGATTTGGGCTAGGCATATTATATTTCATTTTCTCACAATTAGCGATAAGTAAATAGGTAAAAGAAATAGTAAGGCAATTGCCTTTTGACAAAACACTTATGCCCATATTCCCTGTTTCATTAATTCTATAAAAGTTAATTTTTTCTAAATCATTAAAATATCTGGACTCATTTTCCCCCTTTGAGGATACAATTACTAAGATAAGGATCAGATTTATTGTTAATAATAAGACAATTAATATCTTAAGTTCGAGATTATCAATTGATTAATTATTAAATTATGATTTATTTATAAAGAAATAGAAAACCATCTAATTACTACTTAAGGTCGAGGAGGCAAGAGGTTGACTGCGACGGTTAAAACAGACAGGTAACATAAGGGATTATGTGAATGAGTTCACAACCTTGCTGCTTGAAGTTCCAGACACATCAGACAAGGATTCCCTATTCTTGTTCATGGATGGTCTCCAATCGTGGGCTAACCTCGAGCTCAAGCGACGTGGTGTCCAAGACTTATCTTCGGCTATCGCCATTGCGGAAAGCTTTATTGAATACTCCACAAACAAGGAAAGCTCAAAGGCCACTGATAAAAAGTTTTGCTGGAGGAAAGAATGGTGGAGGCCATGCTAAAAGCTAGGGACCTAAAAATAAAGAAAGCTCCTCATTCAAACCATGGGATAAGGGAAGGAAAAGGAGGATCGTGGTACCTCAAAGCCCCGTGTGACGTGCTTTATTTGCAACGGACCACATTGGGCACATGAATGTCCGAAAAGGAAGGCATTGAGTGCCTTAGTTTCTTCCACTCATGACCAAGATGGAGGCGAAACAGACAAAGGTGCAAATATGGGTTCTTTGTGCATACTTGGTGCAATGCAGAGCGCCCCAAAAACCCCTAAAGGCTTGATGTACGTAGATGCAACCATCAACGGGAAGGTCGCCAAAGCTTTGGTGGACACAGGTGCATCTCATAATTTTGTTTCAGTGGAGGAAGCAAAAAGACTCGGCCTTAAGGTAGTCCATGGAGGGGGATCTCTCAAAGCAGTTAACTCAACAGCACTACCATTGCATGGAGTTGCTCGTGGAGTTAAGGTCAGTCTTGGTGCTTGGACTGGCCAAGTGGACTTATCAGTAGCACCCATGGATGACTTCTCAGTAATCTTCGGCATGGAGTTTTTGGACCAGGTTAGAGCTTTCTTGGTGCCATGTTCAAACTCTATGTATATCATGGATGGACCAAAGGCTTGCATAGTACCAACGAAGAGGACCACCAAACCCACGACCCAAGCTCTCTCAGCACTTCAATTCAAGAAGGGATTGAAGAGGGATGAAGAAAGTTAATTGGCCATCTTAAAGGGGTACGACGAGGAGGAGTCACCAAAGCCAACCTTGCCAACGGAAGTGCAAGTTGTCTCAGATAAGTCCCATGAGGTGATGCCTGAGGCGTCGCCCAAATGGTTACCTCCAAGGAAGGAGGATGACAACAAATTTGAGTTGGATCTTGACACAAGACCACCAACAATGAGCCCTTATCAGGGGGAAAATTAGAGTGGCGCAGCGAAAGCAACGTGGTGGATGATGCACTGAGTCGAAAGGACAAGATAGAGCAGCATGCACCTGGAGGTTTGCTAGAGCCGCTGCCTATTCTAGAGAGACCATGGGAAAGTGTCTCTATGGATTTCATACACTTGCTTGCCAAAATCAGAGGGCTTTGGCAACATTATTATGGTGATTGATCGCTTCAGAAAGTATGAAACATTCATACCTACCTCAACGGATTACACGGCAGATGAGATAGTACGCTTATTCCTTAAACATTTTGTAAAGCATTGGGGGATTCCATCCAATATCGTGAGTGATCGAGACCCACGATTCACCGGGAAATTTTGGGCAGAATTGTTCAAGTTGGTGGGATCAGACTTGAAATTCTCTACAAGCTTTCACCCACAAAGTGATGGACAAATGGAGCATGCTAACACATTGCTGGAGTTGTATCTCAGGCACTTTGTCAGTGCCAATCAACATGATTGGGCTAAGTTGCTTGATGTATCCCAATTCTCCTATAACTTACAAAGGAGTGAGTCTACCACAAAGAGTCCCTTCGAGATTGTCATAGGGCAACAACCCATGACTCTTCATGCCTTGGCCACGAGTTATGAAGGAAAGAGTCCTACTGCCTTCAAATTTTCCAAGGCATGGCATGAGTAAGCTGATTTGGCCCGAACCTATTTGAACAAGGCATGTAAGAAGATGAAGAAATGGGCTGACAAGAAAAGAAGGATGGTTGAATTTCAGGAAGAAGATTTGGTCCTTGTCAAACTATTGCCCTAACAGTTTAAGTCCTTGCGAAAGGTTCATAAGGGATTGATGCAGAAGTATGAAGGGCCATTTCCTGTCCTCAAGAAAGTTGGTAAGGTGTCTTACAAGCTGCAACTCCCTCCAAAGCTTAAAATCTACCCGGTCTTTCATGTAAGTATGTTGAAACCTTTTCATAGAGACAAGGAAGACATAAGTCGGGGAGAGTCCAAGAGGGCGCCTACCGCAAAGGTAACCTCTTTCAACATAGAAGTGGACTCAATCTTGGCAGACCACCTAATCCGATGTAGGGGCGTACCAAGTTGTCGGGAATACTTGGTCAAATGGAAGAATGCCCCGAATGTAGAGACAAGCTGGGAACCTGAAGATTCTTTGTGGAAATTCAAAGATGACATAGAGAGGTTCAAGCTTGAAGGCGCGACGAGGGCGCCGTGAACTTGAGTGGGGAAGGGTGTCATATCCCGCTCAAATTGTCCCAAAAAATAAAAATAAATGGTGCTTGCCTAAAGGATCTAGACTTTTTTACCTAGGAAAGTTCTAGAGTGGCCTAGAGATGTCTAGAAAGGGCTAGAGTTGGAAGGACTCAACTCAAGCTTTGAAGAACCTAGAATGTTCTAGAGCACGCTAGAGGGTGCTAGAATGGACTGGAATATTCTAGAACGTCGTGGATGGTTCTTGAAGGATGTAGAAGCCGCTGGAAGCTTACGGAACATCCTAAAACTTGCATGAAAAAGATAGACACTCCTAGAAGACTCTAGAGTTGGCTAGAAGGTCCTAGAACCTTGTGGCATATTGTACATAACACTAGAGGATTCTTGTACATTCTAGACTTAGAAAGATCTAGAAAGATGTGGCATAGTCTTAAGCTTAGAGCCACACTATAAATAGACCCATTGGTCTCCATTTGTAATCATCCTTGGAAATCTTGGAAAATCCTTGGGAATTCTTAGCATCTTGTAAGATAAACTCTCTTTAGAGAAATACAAAGCATTCTTTACAAACTCTCTTTCTAGTCTCTTTGGAGTTTCATTTGGATTAAAAGGCAGGCTTAGTGCAATGGACGGTGCTAAGTACCACACGATCGGTACTTGAAAAATTAAGGTCGTGACATTAAGGTAACATTTCAATGTAATCCTCAAAGGCTAAGAGTTGATCTTATAGCCTCTTTGTAGGATATGCTTCTTGTTGGACCTATCATAGCTCGAGAGATCTAACTCCTTGGTGTTTTGAAACTAAAGACTTTGTCCAAGAGCTTCCTTAAATTGAGCTTAAGGTAACATTTTGAAGTAGTCCCTAGAGGTTAAGAGATTATCTTAAAGCCTTTTTGTAGGATAATCTTCTTGTTAAACCTATTATAGATAAAGGGAGATAGTCCTTTATGGATTTTTGAAACTAAGGAATTTATCCAAGGCCTTCCTTAATGTGAGCTTAAGATAAGATTTTGAAGTATTCACTAAAGGCTATAAGCTAATCTTAGAGCCTTTTGGCATGATAAGCTTATCATTAAACCTATCATAGCTTGAGAGAGTTGGTCCTTCTAGATGGATCAAAGAAAAATAATACTCATTTTGTCTAGGTGTCATTCCTAAGTGTTAGTTTTTTTGTCCATATACTCTAGGGGTAGGAACTCATGAGTGACCTTCAAGATAGCTTCATTAAATTTGTTTTCTATATAGGTATAAGGATTAATGTGTTGTCTCACTTGGTAAAACCCTTGCACATATAATCCCACTACTTGTGGTAGACTTTTAGTAAGTAGGGTTCATTGGGGTTGGAGGAAATTGTGTTCTCTAATCCCAAATCATGAAGTGTTACTTCATCCTAGAACTTAATAAATGTAGTAGTGGTGTTCACATTTTTCATTATGCTCCTTCAATGTTGCCTAAAGAGCTAGTGAATGAGCTTCTTTTAGAGGAAGTGAAGCTACAATTTTGAAAACTTCTTGTATTCCTCCATATTACCTCCACTAAAATCTAGTATCCAAAGCTTCTTAATTTTGAAGAAAGATGATTTTAGTCTTTTGTTTGCTTCAGACACTATTTTTTTGAGAACTCTTTTCTAATAGATGAATAATGATTACATTAATGCTTAAATTGAATGGAAAATGATGCTTTATTTAAGGAAATAAAGTATAATCTATTGATATTATTTTTCTAAGCATATAACATTCCTACTTCTTTTGAGTTGTCTTCCTTTTGCATCTTCTAGGTTGTAGGCTTCTTGCCTGAGAATTGAGATCACTTTATATGTTCCTTCTCATTTTGAGGCCAATAACAAGAACTTCGTATTTAGCTTCTTTATTTGTTACATGGAATCCAAACCTCAAAGATTGCTCTAAGTAGTTGTTGTTTGCAGTTCATAGTAATATTCTTACTCTACTCCCCTTTGCATATGAAGAGAAATCTACTAAAAGGATCTAGAGCTTAGTTTCTAAGTTAAGTTCCCTCCAGGTTTTGTAAATGATCCTACTAGGGTAGGAACTATAAAAACTGCCATCTTAATGATGAAATCTGCGAGGATTTGGGCTTTAATTACTGTTCAAGGATGATATTTGATATAATTGTTACTAAATTTTAGTGCATATTTCATCATCCTTCCAGAAGCATCTAGCTTATTGGGAAATTCTCTTATAGGATAGGAGGTGAGCACTATAAGACTATAAGCCTCAAAATATGGATGGAACATCTCTACAACTATTACTAATGCTAAGGCTTGCTTCTCTAATATTGGATACTGGAGTTTGGCATCTAAGAGAATATTGTTTATATAGTATATTGGCTTGTGAGCTCCTTTGTCTTATTTGGAAAGAGCTACACTTATAGCAAATTTTAAGACTATTAAATATAGGAACAATTCTTCTGTATGATTTGGTTTGACTAGGATATATGGAGATGCTATATATACTTTGAATTTCCGGAAATCTTGCTCACAAGATTCATTCCACTCAAAATTTGCTACTTCTTTTAAAGCTTTAAATAAGGGTTGACATTTTTCTAAGCATCTAAAGATGAATATGTTAAGAGATGAAATCCTACTTGTGAGTCTTTGGACCTCTTTCTTAGATTTTGGAGAAGGAATTTTGATTATTGCTCTGATTTGATCTTGATTAGCTTTAATCTCTATTTTTGTGATTAGGTAACCAAAGAACTTTCTTGACTTAATTCCAAATGCAAACTTCTCAAGTCATTGACATATGTGTGAACCTGTTTTGATTTGACGAGTATGTTATCTATCTATGCTTCCATGGATTTCCCAAGGACCTCTTGAAGCATTTCATTTACCAGTCTTTGGTATATAGCACTAGCATTCTTTAGCCCAAAGGGCATCATATTGTAGTAACAAGTTCCTCATTCTGGGATGAAGGAGGTATTTTCTCTGTCCCTAGGATGCATTTGAATCTATTTGTATCTTAAGAATGCCTCCATGAAACTTAGGAGCTCATGGTTAGTAGTGGCATCCACTAACTAGTCTACTTTAGGTAAAGGGAAGCTATCTTTGGGTGTTGATTTGTTGAAATTAGTGAAATCAACACATGTCATATGAGCTCCCCCTTCTTTGGTACAAATGTAATGTTGGCAAGCCAATCAAGAAATTGAACTTCATTAATAAAGTCAACTTCTTTTAGCTTGTTTACTTCTTTATTTGAAATTTTATTGCATTCTAAAGTGAATTTCTTTCTCTTTTGATGGATTGGAGTGAAAACTTGATTTAGATGATGTAGCTTGTGGCAAGCTATGTTACGATCTATCCCTAGAATTTCCTCATAGGACCTAGCAAAGCAATATCAATGTTATTTAAGAAAGCTAATTATCTCTTCTTTTGTTTGGGATCTAAGCTTATTTCCTATCTTAATAATGCCATCCTTTGTTAGATGTAGGAAGAAAAGAGCTTTGATTCTTCTTTTCTTAATACTAGAGAGCTCTATGAGATCTTCTTCTAGAGAGAGAGCTTTCTCCCCATGCTTTTGTTGCTATTGAGGAGAAAACATTTAGTCTTTTATAGTGGTTGTATATCATTCTCTTTCTAGTGCTTGCTTTCATTGAGCTCTTTAATTCCAACCTCTATTGGATACCTCAAAAGTTGATGAAGAGTGGAAGGAAATACTTTAAGGGCATATATCCCTAAAAGTCCTAGAATCACATTAAATGGAGAGTAGGTGTCAAGGATCATAAATTGTGTGGTCAATTTACTTCCTTCGATGCAGATTGGAAGCTTGATACTACCATAGATGGTGGTGGTTGACCCCTTGAAGCCAATTGGGGAGTATTTATCTTTTGTAATAGGTTTTTTCTCTTGATATATCTTCTTAAGGTTGTTTAGGATTATGACATTTGATGCACTATTGTTGTCAACTAGCACTTATTTTACCATATGGTTGGAGATTATTATGAAGATGACCAGAGGGTTTTCATAAGAAGTAAGGATTGTTTCTAAATTAGCTTCATTGAAATTGATTGGAGTACTTTATTTCAATACAGATTCTAGTTTGAAGATTTGAGCTGTAGAAGATCTAGCTTGTTTTATATAAACCTTTACAGATAAATTGGAGCTTCTTGGGAGACTATAACCTCTGTGTATTACCTCAATGATGGAAGTTGGGTTGGGATTTTCTGGTAGCTTCTCACTTATTTAGTTACTCCCATGCTCTTTCTTATGCTTGACCAATTCTTTTAGGTAGCATCTTCGTATGAGATTCTGCACCTCTTCTTTGAGTGAAAAATAATTATCAATGTTATGCCCCTTGTATTTGAAAAAGGCATAATAGGGAGCTATAGATCTTTTCTATTTGGAGTGCCCAATCATATTTCTTAGCCACTGGACATAATCTTTGCCTTCCAGTCTTAGGACTAGTTCAGCTAAGGAGACAGTCAAAGGGACTAGTATTCTATCACCCATTCTATATGTGGTGTCTCCCTTTTTACTCTCCTATTTCTAAACTAAGTTTCTCTTCTTTAGAAATGGTGGAGATCTTTATATAAACTTCACTTAAAGAAATGAGACCCGAAGATCAATGTTGATCTCTTTACTAGGAACGTTCTAAATCAGGTTTGAAACATAAAGAAAACGAGGATTACAACCCGTTATCTATAATGAGATAGGAACCTTGGTATCAAACAAGGGTGTTTTAGATGCCATGCTCAAGAACAGGGGGGAGATGTGAGTGATAAGTCTAGGATAAACGCCATAACATTGCTCTTGATAAGTTCGGATAAAGTTATCCAATAAACTAAAGAAAAACACTCTCATTAAAATTATATTCAAAGTTGGTTTTTCTAATTAAAACCTTAGGTATTAATTATAACATAAACCCTACCTAATAAAACATAAAGTAAATATCATACCTAACAAATAAATTATAAAACTAAGAAAGGTAATTATTTAGTAGATTCTTGGGTGATTTTTCCAAGCAACTTTTGACCTAGTAAATGTTCGAAACAGGAAACTTGTATCTATGACCATTAAGTTATCTTTGTAACGCATTTTATATCGCCTCAATTGGATATTTAATGTAAAATATATGATGAATATATTGATAGATGCTCAATGAAACTTTCCAAATTTGGATTTTATTTGGTCATCCATTTTACTTCCTGACCAAAAATCCCAAAAATCTTGTGAATAAACTCATACTTGCTCCATAACCCTTTGAGTGATTCTTGTTTAATTTCCTTAGTTGGAGGGTTAAATCTTCAATGTTTCTCCTTGATCTGCATCATTTCCCCTTTTCCTCAAAAAGATTCATGTACAAATCTTAGCTGTAACAATGGAATTGGCCCCGTCACAAACATTAATTCAAGATAATGAATCATTAATCTCATGGTTGGCCTTTTTTGAATTGATTGTCCATGTATAAAGTTAATTTGAGCCTTAATTCTTATTGGTTCAACTAGTTGCTTGATTCCTATAAAATCAACTAGTTGCTCAATTTCTTTTATTTTTTGCAAACCATTAGGCATCTTTTTTGGTATATCAACTTCTAAATCATGCAAAGAATCAATAATACTAGGGAAATAAGAGTTTATTTCATTAGTAGAAGAACAAGCTAACAAGAACTTATTTTTCTTCTTCAACATCATTTTTTTCCCTCTCTTCTTTTGACCCATTTTCTTTCATTTCATTCAACTCTTTTTTGTCACTTAACTTTTCTTTTATTTTTTATCTCAAATATTTCCTCATATCTTTTTCACAATTATCTCTCTTTTCTTCAATCTTTTTTTTTCTCTCAATATCCGTTTTTTGTTACACTATTGGTTCAACTAAATTTGTTTTTATCAAGCTCTTTTTATCTCTTTTTTCTTAAGTCTCCTTCTATTTTTAATCCAATCTCACTTTTTATATACTCACTCTCTCCTTTAACTGTACATAATTGTCATGTGCTTGTTATAGGGTAAGTGGCACAATAGTAGTTCATTTCTTATCAATGACAAATGAGTACCTATTGGTGTATTCATCATGAGTTAGTTATCGATATTGCTACCATGATCTCTCCAAAAGAATATGAGTCGTTTGCATTAGAAACACATCAAACATAACCCCATCTTCATACCTCCATATTTTGGAGGTCACCTTTGTCTATCTTTACATGCCCATAATCATTCATCCATGGTAGCTTATATGGCCTTAGATGTTGAAAAATGATCAAATTTAACTTTTTCATCATGAGAGTGCTAGCAAAATTAGCTTCTTGACTCCCATTAATTTTTATGCTATATGTTTTACCATTGACATAACATCTAGTATAAAACATGTTTAGAACTTGAAAATAAAACTAGATTTTTTTTATATTCACCACTAGATTTCTTTCCCTTTTTTTCTTCTCCTTTTCTCTTTCTTTTTTTTCATTTTTTTCTGTTTTTTTTTTCAAGTGCTAAAAATTAACCTGATTATCAAACATAAATGAAAAAAACAAAAAGGGGTAGATTAACCTGATTTAGAGTCTTGTTTGAGACTAAATGATATGAGCCTCATCTAAAGAAGTGAGACCTAAAGATTAATGATGATATCTTCACTAGGAACTTTCTATCAATGTTTATCAAGGTCTAAGCCTATTAAGGCTCAATCTGGTAATGATTGAGCCATTTGGAGAATCTTTCTCGTTGTTAGGAGCTATATGGTAGCTCTATGGAGATATAAGGAGCCTCTATCATTATCTAGGAGCATTGTAGGAGCTCCTAATTTTCCCTAAGCTTCTTTTTAAGAATCCTTAGTGTTTTTATGACCTTAAATGATGTGGCAAGATGCTGGTGATTTTTACTCTATACACTTGCTATTTTGATTAGGATCAAATAATGAATTAGAATAATACATAGTTACAAATTAGACATGAGAACAACTTCCCTTGATGATAGAAATTGGGAAAGGACGTTATACAAATTGTTAGGGGCTGATATGCTAATTTCTAAAGGCAAGTAAAATGCTATGCTATTTAAGTGAACAACATTTTTTAGATTTCCATTAGCTCTAGGAGTTAATCCCTTAGGTCCTTTGAGGTCCCTAAGGTAATATAGATTACTTTGGAAGCCTATGGAGGTTCTATTATATATGAATGAGCTGGTCTTGATTGATACATGACTCATGGAAGCTACTATGAGCTCTCTATTATCATCTATCACGGTCTAAGCCCATTGTGGCTCATCCTTTGTGATGATTAAGGCATTTGGAGAATTGGGCTTGTTTTTAGGAGCTATATGGTAGCTCTATAGAGTCATAATGAGCCACTATCGATATCTAAGAGCCTTTTAGGAGCTCTTTATAAGGATACTGAGTACTCTCAAGATTCTAAATGATGTGTCAAGATGTTGATAATTTTTACTCTCTACAGACTATGTCCAAAAGCTTCTACAATGTGAGCTTAAGGTAACCCTTTGAAGTGATCCCTAGATGCTAGAAGCTATAAGTTAGCCTTAAGTCCTCTTTGTAGGATAAGCTTCATGTTGAACCTATCATAGCTCAATGGAGCTGGTTCTTCATGTAATGTTATGCTTAGGACTATATGCAAGAACTTCTTCAATATGAGCTTAAGGTAACACTTTGAACTGATCCTTAAAAGCTAAGAGCTAGTTCTACATCCTCTTTACAAGTTAAGCTTCATATTGAACCTATTATAGCTTGAGGGAGTTGGTCCCTCATGTAATTTTATGCTAAGAACTATGTGCAAAAGATTATTCAATGTGAGCTTAAGGTAACACATTTAAGTGATCCTTGAAAGCTTAGAGCTAGTCCTACATCCTTTTTGCAAGACAAGTTTCATGTTGAACCTATCATTGTTCTAGAAAGTTGTCCCTCATGATATTTTAAGCTAAGGACTATGTCGAATAGTTTCTTCAATATGAGCTTAAGCTAATATTTTAAAGTGATCATCGGAAGCTAGGATCTGGTCGTATAGCCCTTTGCAGGATAAGCTTCTCGTTGAGTCTACCATAACTCAAGTGAGCTTCGAAGTTATTTTGGGTATAGTTTCCTTAGCTATAAGGTTTTTGTTGTTGGAATTGGTTCCTAGCTTTGAAGCTATTTTGGGTATAAATCCCTTAACTTTGAGCTTCTTTTGAAAGTTGTTTGTAGATCATTTTCTTGTTTTGAAGATACATTTTGGGTGTTATTCCCTTAGCTTTTAGCTTACTTGGTAAGCTTGTTGGATCTCAATTTTGTACTGCGAAGCTGTTTTGGGTGTGATTTCCTTAGTTTTGAGCTTATTTAAGAAACTATTTGGAGAGCCATTCCTTGCTTTGAAGCAATTTTGGGTGTAACTCCTTAACTTTGAGCTTACTTGGGAAGCTTGTTAGAGATAAATTCCCTACTTCAAAGCTCTTTTGGGTGTGATTCCCTTAGTTTTGAGCATATTTAGGAAACTTCTTGGAGAGTCATTCCTTGCTTTGAAATTATTTGGAGTGTAATTCCCTTTGCTTTGAGCTTACTTGGGAAACTTGTTGGCTATCCATTCCCTACTTCAAAGTTATTTTTGGTGTAAGTTCATTAACTTTGAGCTTACTTGAGAAGTTGTTTGGAGATTAATTCCCTACTTCATATTTTGGGTGTAATTATTTTTGCTTCAAGCTTACTTGGGAAGCTTTTAGGAGATCAATGCTCTACTTTGAAGCTATTTTGGGTGTGATTGACATATTTTGATGTGGTCTTTAAAGGCTAGGAGTATTTCCTAAATCCTTTTTGAACGATCATCTATTGAACCTATCATAGCACAAGAGAACTGTTCCCTTAAGTGGATCAAAGAAGCTCTACTTTGAAGCTATTTTGGGTGTGATTGACATATTTTGATGTGGTCTTTAGAGGCTAGGAGTATTTCCTAAATCCTTTTTGAAGGATCAGCTATTAAACCTATCATAGCACAAGAGAACTGTTCCCTTAAGTGGATCAAAGAAAGACAAGACTCATTCAATTTAGGTGTCATTACTATGTATAGAGTCAAGGGTTAGCTACTTTGTCCATATGCTCTAAGGGTAGGAGCTCATGAACAACCTTTAAGATAGATTTCGTGAAGCTATTTTTTGTATAGGTTTAAGGCCAACGTCTGAGAGCTTTTTCAATGTAAGCTTAAGGTAATGATTTGAAGTGATCTCTGAAAGCTAGGAGCTGGTCTTGGAGCTTGTTAGCATGATAAGTTTTGCGTTGAACCTATCATAGTTCAAGGGAGCTAGTTAGGTGGATCAAAGCAAGATAATGACTCATTAGATTTGGTGTCATTCCTATGTTGTAGAATCAAGTGTTAGCTTCTTTGTCCATATGCTCTGGGCCTAGGATCTTATGAGTGAACTTCAAGATAGCTTGGATGAAGTTTTTTTCTCGATAGGTCTAAGGATTAGTGTGTAGTCTCACTCTATAACCCCTTACTAATCTTGCTACATGCGGCATACCTTTAATTCGTAAGTAGGGTTCATTAGTTTGGGGGATGTTATCCCTTATATTATCAAATCTTGAATCCTAGATCCATCCTTAAACTTACTAGATGTAACAGTGATATCCACATTCTACAAGAACTTCCTCAAAGGTGCTGGAGAAGTTATAGAACTGTTGTATTAGTATCTTCCTCTTAGGAATTTCCCAGAGGAGCTAAAGAAGGAGCTTTTTTTGGAGGGGTACGAGGCTCCAATTTGAAATCAAGTTTGTATTCCACCATATTTCCTCCAATAAAATCAAGTGTCTAAAAATGTTTGGCTTTGAAGGAACTTGATTTTATTTTTTGTTGAAGGTCCTTTCTCAATCACACATTGTTTTTAGTAGCTATGATTTGTATGCTCTTATTGATTCCACTTTTCATAATTTGATATTTTAATCATGTCACTTATGAGGAAGGAGCTCAATTTTTTTCTTGAATGGATCAATGAAAGTTGATAGTCTATCTTAAATTAAGGGATTGTACCAAAGAGTTATAGTAGCTCTAATCTTGGTTAATTTGGAGCTGCAAATAACATCAAGAGGCTTTGGGAGCCTTGTTGTTATTGAGTCAGGGTGGGTAGAGAAGTTTGTTTAATGATTGAACTCTTGTGGGCCCTATACAATATTCTAGGAACTAATATGCTTCTATTGGAGGCATATCTGAAGCTATTTTAAGTAGATAAACAACATCATGGATTACAATCTAGATTTGGGAGCTTTGATGTGCTCTTTTCATGAGCATATGCAATTGTTTTTGTGCAAATAGAGCTTTGATGGAGGTATAGGTGATGAGTGCTCAAAAAGCACTAAAATAACCATGATTTTATGCAAATTAATTGATTAAAAATATATATATTTATATGTTTTATCATATATTTATATAAATTTGTCTTTTTCGGAATCACGGGTATTTTTATTGTTTTTCAGGTATTTTGGCTTAAAAATGCAACTTAAAGACTCAAAGAGGAATATTGGAAGCAATACATCACAAATATATTAATAAATAAATGCATAAAGGTCGACAAATATGGAAAAATTGGACAAAATGGGTCAAAAATGTCAAAAATGTCAAAAACGTCATTGCCATTACACCGACCTACCGCCCCAAACCCATTGTGCTAGCTATTTGTAAACATGATATAATAATAACGTTGTTATGCTTGCGAAATATTAAATAGGTAAAAATCTCTAAAATGAATTGATTTTATTTTTATTCAAGATTTTATATTAAGGATGTTAGAGAGAAATATATTATTTTTCATTACAAACTTAAATCTGAAAATTAGATTTTAAGGTTTAGTTATCCGGTCTGATTTAGAGTAGTGCTCTTTTATTTGATGGTACAATCGCCCAGTAGTTAGAGTGAAGCTCTATTTCAAAAGTTTTTATAAGAATTATTATCTGAAAATGTATTGACAACATGTTTTCAGTAGTAGTTTTAAAACTTGAAAGTTAGTACTCGGATAACTAAATTCTTAGGTTTAATTTGGACACCTTGAATAAAGTTTAAACTGTCTAACCCCACCAAAGGTGGCATTTAAATGGTTCATTTTCAATCTCTTAGAAAAAGGAATTAATTTAATTAACCAAATTAGTTATCAACCCCACCCATAGGTGTTAATTGATTTGTTTAGTTAACAAAGAATATCTAACCCCACCAAAGGTGGTATTCATACAAAAAAGGGAGAATCAATAAATATCAATTCATATCTTTAATAACCTAGATAATACGAGCAAGCATAATTAACTTAGTTATTATATCCATAAATACTCCACTATTTATAAAAGATAAAATTTGCATGAATGTTTATTGAATCTATGTTTAATTTTCTGTTATTAGATTAAAAACACAAAAACCCAAAATATCGTGACAGGATGTTTAGGATTTAATTTCGTTTTTAAAAGTTTGAATAATAAATTAAAAACCACATATATTCCTTCCTTAGATCGACCTTGGGAGTATACTTATCATTTTCTACGAAATGATTCGTGCACTTGCGAGAGTTTTACAAATATTAAAACCAAAGTATTTGCAAGAATCGACGATGCCGGTTTTCGCTCATCAATAGGAGAGCTTCTTCATGAGCTTTATTAATTTTTTTCCATTGAAGCTTTAAAGGATGCACTTGGGAGCTTTATCAACTTCTCTATTTTGTGCATTTGGAGCATTGATGGAGGGATAGGAAAGCTTTTGGGAACTTCAATTCACGTACAATTGGATGTTTCTTGCATTATTATGCTATAAACCTGTCAAATTTAACTTGAAACAGTATCATTGGATCCCCAAAGGTGGAGGCCGCGTATGGTCGTGATCCAATATTCAGAATGTATTTAAATGTATAAAGATGTGTATTTATAAGTAATACTTGCTCTTGATCCTTATAGGGTTACACTAACTTGTAGATAAGTGTTCTTAATCCGTATATGATTGTACCACCTTATATGTCATAATCCATGTAGGATTATTATGGTCTTGATCCAATAGTGTTTGTATGAGAAGATAACTTTTATATAATTAATAAGTCTATCAATGGAGGAGTCCTACTCATTGGGGAATTTCGTTGTGCAAAAGAGAGATAGGATCTTTGATATCAAAAAATAGTATTTTTATATGTCACACTCAGGGAGAGATATGAGTGATAAGTTTAAGATGAACGCCACAAGAATTACTCTTGATAAGTTCGATAAAATTCTTAAAAGAATGTAAGAGAAAATTCTCATTAAAATTATAATCAAAGTCTAACTTCAAATCTAAATGGTCTTACGCTTATATAATCGAAATGCACTTTAGAAATATTAATGGTGAAGTAAAAATAATCCTAAGATATACTACTTGCCAAGGAATTAAAATAATAGTAACTTAAGGAAATAAAGATGGTTAATTTAAGCTAATGAAATAATGAGATAGGTGCTAAATTATTCCAATATGGAAAGAACTTGTACTCCATTCTAAACCAACTTGTGTGCATATCTTTCCAATATGGAAAGAGCTTGTGCTCCACTCCAAGTCAACTCATGTAAATAAGTTCATACTTATTCTCAAATAGCTTGTAAATAAGCTCATACTTATTCCTTGGCCCATTGAATGATTCTTGATTAATTGACCTAATTATAATGTACAATGGAATCTTTTGTGATGCTACTTGATCCGAATGAGTATCATTCATCATGAAAATTGCACTACAAATGTAAAGAAATTCCATTTTTGGGTATATGTTCAAAAAGTTACAAAAAGTGTGACTTTTAGATACTTAGTCGTTTGTAAATTCATGGTATCCCACCATGAGCCCCAAGGGTGGTTGCAGTTAATTAGCACCCTCTTCCTGTAAGTTGGTTAAAGATTAACACAAATAGGATGCTTTTGGGGCACTTGGTCTTTCTGGTTGTGTAGGGTTTTTTTGAACCTCTAGTGCTCTTGTCACGAGTTGTTTTTGGGTTCTTTTAGGTACATAGACATGTATGGTTGAAAGAAAATTTGGCTGGAGTTTGACTTAGCATATATGGTGACTTTATTTCGCATTAGATCTCAGATTGCACACATTGAGTTCCATTGCTCGCATATTTATTAGGAGGGTAATTCACTAGTGGATAGCTTGGCTTCTAGATCTTCTAGTGGGATGTACCATTATTCGTATGCCATTTTATTATTTCTGATATGGTCGGCAGACCTTCTTATAAGTTATGTTGATGTATTACTTTGTATTCATTTATTTTTAATTATTTAATAATATTTATGGATGGTGGGAAGATGAAGAAGATTCTAAGGGCTACTTTCCATTCTAATAGGGTACCATGGTGCACCAGCTAATTCTTGTCATTCATTTGGTTAAAAAAAGGTTAAAATAGTACTTTGGTATGACCCATTATGAAAATTGCATTATGTATGGAACAAAATTTCATTTTTAGGTATACATGTAAAAATGTTGCTAAAAGTTCTCTAGGATAACCCATCATAAAATTGCACTATAGATGTAAAAAATACAAATTTTGGATATATGTGAAAAAAAGTTGTAAAAAGTGTTATGGTACCACTGGTTATGAAAATTATATTACGTATGTCTAAAAAAATTACATCTTCATATATAAGTGTGAAAGAGATGCAAAAAGTGCTTCGATATCATTAGTAATGAAAATTGCACTATGAATGAAATAAAATTTGAATTTTGTGTATATGTTTGAAAAAGTTTCAAAGGTGCTTTGATACAACCAGTCATAAAAATTTCATTATGGATACATTAAGATTCCATTTTTGGGTTGTGCAAAAAATTTGCAAAAAGTACTCTGATACCACTGGTCATGAAAATTGCACTATGTATGTATAGAAATTTCATTTTCGGGTATATATGCGAAAAAGTTAGTAAAAGTGCTATGGTACTTTTCATCACAAAAATTGTACAACAAATGAAAAAAATTCTATTTTTTGGTATATGTGCGAAAAATTGCAAAAAGTGCTCCGGTATCACTCATCATAACAATTGCCCTACAAATGCAACAAAATTCCACTTTCAGGATCATGGGCAATAAAGTTGTAAAAAGTATTTTGGTACCTCCCATGATCAAAATTGCCAAAAGAAGGCAACAAAATGCCAATATCGATATATGTGAGAAAAGGTTGTGAAACGTGCTATGCTACCACTCGTCATGAAAATTACAATACGAATATAAATTCTATTTTTGAATATATATATGAAAAAGTTGCTAAAAGTACTTTGATATATCTTTATGAAAATTGACCAACTAATGCAAAAAAATGTGCAAAAAATTTGAAAAAGTGCTCTGTTACCACCCTTCATGAAAATTGTACAACGAAAGCTAAAAAAATTCTATTTTCAACATATATGAGAAAACAGTTAAAAGATGATTTGGTACCAACCATCATTAAAATTGCACTAGGGATGTAGCAAAATGTTATTTTCGAGTATATATTTGAAAAAGTTGCTATGGATAGAAATTTTGGACCTCAAGTTTGTAATTTATAGACAACAGGAATTATCTCGATCATTTAGGTTATTTGGACCATGAGGAATTATTTTTTTAATGATGTGATTATGATTCCTTTACGTTCTTCACTCGCTATAGCTTCACATTTTATTAGAGAAGCAGGGTTGGTCCAAAAGCTATGAGAAACACTTTGACTGACTTGTGGTTACATAGTTGCTTGCAGGTTCGTGGAATCCTCCCATGAGCGCTATTGGTGATTGAAGTTAATTGGTGATTTCCTTCTTTACGTTGGTTAAAGATTAACATGGATTGGGCTGCTTTTAGGGCACATAGTGTTTTTCTTTATGTGGGGATTTTTTGAACCTCTAGATTTTGTCAAGGTGTTCCTTTTCATGGTTTCCTATGCCATTAAGGTTGAGATATTGGTAGCTATTTGTGCGATAAGATATGCAGATAGCTATGGTTAGAAGTTGATTTGGGTGGAGTGTGATTCAATATATATGGTGATTTTATCCTACACTAGATCTCTTTTGGCACCATGGCATTGGATTTTATCATGACAAATTGTTTGGCTTGGATTGCACACATGGAGTTCCATTGTTTGCATATTTATCAAGAGGATAATTTAGCAATAGATAGTTTGGCTTTTAGATATCTTAAATTTTGTTTCATGACTTAATGGTGGGGTACCATCATCCGTATGCCATTTTATTGTTTCTGATATGGTCGGTAGACCTTCTTATAGGTTTTATTAATGCTTTACTTTGCATTCATTTCTTTTTATTTTAACTATTTAATAATATTTATGAATGGTGGGAAGATGAAGAAGGTGCTAAGGGCTACTTTCCATTATGATGGGGTACCTTGTGCACCAGTTATTCCTATCATTCATTTTCTTTTAAAAAAGTTGCTATAAGTGCTCTCGGTCACCTTTCAAGAAAATTGTAATATAAATGCAAAAAAAATACTAATTTTGGGTATATGTATAAAAAAGTTGTAAAAGTGTTATGGTACTACTCATCATGAAAATTACACTATGAATACAAAAAATATTTGAATTTCGAGTATATATGCAAAAAATTTGCAAAAGGTACTACGATATAACCAGACTTTAAAATTTCATTGTAGATGCCACAAAATTCCTTTTTGGGATATATGTGCGAAAAAGTTGAAAAAAGTGTTAAGGTATCATTGGTCATGAAAATTGCACTAGAGATGTAAAAAAATATCATTTTTTAGAATATGTGTGAAAATGTTACAAAAAATGATTCGTACCACCCATGAGAATATTTGCATAAGGGGTGAAAAAAATCCATTTTTGGATATATTTGCGAAAAAAGTTACAAAAAAGTGTCCAAGTCCCACCTTAGTTAAAATTGCATTGCAAAATTGCATTCCAGATGTAACAAAATACTATTTGGGGGTATATATATGAAAACGGCCTGAGAGGTGTAACCTAGAGAATAGAATTAATAATGTTACATGGGAGGTGAGAAGTTGGAATCCAACTACTAGCACTTTATTAATCTTGGCAAAAAGTGCCTTCTATCTAGCCTTCTCTCTTGAATATTATTCTTTAGCCCCTTACACCATGCACGTACTATTCTAATCATCTATTTGGCCTATATCCGCCCCACTTACCCCACCACAAGCCATAAACCTTTAAATTACCAAGGCTTTGATCTCTATGTTTTATTTTCCCAAATCTGATTTGCCATAACTTCAGACCTGTTCATCAATTTCTTTACTTGGTCGCTTCATTAGAGGTTTTGGGTTGTGCACTAATCATTGTAAGTTCCCTTCCTTAAAAGCTGCAGTTTTTGTCTCTTTTGGATCAACCAGCACTTCTTTATCATTATATTTTTAGGTGAAAAGCTGCAGTTTTTGTACTGCATTTTTTTGCCCTTAGAAACAGCCACTTAAAACAGCCCAATCCCACCACCTTCGCCCACCACCACCTTTCCTAGCTGGGAATCTTCTCATTTATTTCCAGCTATTTTTTGGGACTTCTTTTACTGAATTGATGCATCTTCCCTGCTGGTGTCTTTCCATTTCAATTTTGGTAAGTTTTTGAATTTTGAATTTTTCATTATTTTGTGGCTTGGAAAATTTAATAAGATAAAGATTAGAAAAGGAAAGGAATTTCTTGGTTGCCTTTCCTTTTTCCAGTTGGCACTTGGGATTTTTCATTTAAATGGTTATGGTTATGGTTTGACCAACCATGGAAAACCATAATCCTAAGACCATGGTTCACTTTAGACATACTGACCACTTAAGTCCAATAACATAAGAAAACTAATGCTGAAGTAACATCAGATTTTTTTGTAACTAATGTTTTCATTGAGCCAATTGAAACACTTCCAATGAAACGGCGACATTGCTTGTGTTACTGTGGATCCTAATATACCAATCCCACATTGAGTTATGCAAATTTCTTTGATTGGTCAACTAATCCTCTTTAAGGGTGATAAGCCGTGGAGTCATATGATCTAAAGTCACGTTTGACAATGGTTTGAATGCTACCCACTAACTGGAAACTCATTTCTCTAGGCCACAGATATTATTGTATGTTTCTTTATACCCCAAGGACGAAGCTATGGTCTGCGGAATGCCCCCGTTAATTTAAAGCTGGGTGTTTTTTTTTGGGTACAATAATGGATGCTAAATTTTAATCCTTTGCATCAAAAGGTAACTAACCTCACGTGTCTTTAATTATATGAAAGTAGAGTAATCACTAAACTTATTTACTTAATATTTATTCATTTTATTTAATAAATAGTATTTTTAGGATTAAAAATATTAAAATATATTTTTTTTAGTGAAAATATAATTTTTAAATTGTTTTGAAATTTTTATGGATTTTTAATGTTGAACCAATTAAAATCTACCGCGTAGATGCCATACAAGCACGAGAGTTGACAGAGTAAGCCATGTGGATGACACAAATTCAAAGTAGGCGAATCATGCAAGGCCACATGTACATAGTGACGCCAAATCGTCATGTGTCAATATCGTGTTCATTGCGTTGTTGCTTGGTCAATGCTCGTGCTATGTGTCATCACGCTACTCATCCACTACTTCCACCCATGTGCCACACCATCCGTAACCGTAAATTACGTTGTACCACATGGTGTTGACTTAACATTGTGCCTTGATTCGCCTAGTAAATCCCACATGCCAAATGTCAAGCTTCTATTGGTTGGCGTTGTTAGTTTTCCTCTTTTTCATCTTAGCCATTCATTTGAAGTTAATATGACGATTCAGATTCCAACTAAATTATATTTAACCACCTAATTACCCTCATAAAACCTAATGAGCTAAAATTAACATAATTTTTATCAGTTATGGAGCCAAAAAGAGAGAAAATACAGAAAAATTCAAAAGGAAATAATTTTAATAGAGATTCAAGAGGAGATTGGTGCTACAATTCAATTGATTGTATTTCTTCTTCTTCTTCTCCTTTCTTTATCAATTTTTATATCTTTCTATATGAACAAATATGAGCTTTATGAACAATTTTCACAATGTGATGATCTAATATATTGCCCTAATTATGATTTTAATTTAATTATATTATTTAATCTGATTCATAGGCTATTAATTATTTGGCAAATAATTGATATATAGAGACAATTAAATAGATTTGAGAGAATTATTTAATTATTTGTCTTGATTAAATAATATGCATATTTTCTAGGTAGGGGTATATGATCCTTATATGTATGTGATACATAATTGATGAGCTTAATGAGTAGTATACAATTTAATTGGCATGAGAGTTTGATTAAATTAATTACTATATGGTATGTAGTTTACTTGAGAGAGGAATACATGCTAAATTAGATTCAAATAATCATGTAATTAATTAATAATTATATTGTGGAGATTTTAGTGATTCATATGTTTAGAAAATTTGAGAGATTAGATATTCTTAGATATTTCATCATATATTTTCTTAGTTACCAAATCTTATTTAATTAATTATTGTTATTTAGTTTTTTTAATATTGCTTTCTTAAAATATAAAAACACAAATAAAAATTTGATTTTTATTTTTTATTTTAAAAATTAATTTCTAATAATATAATATCCATGTGAACTATATTTTCTTATTGTTATATTACTTCTTAGAATACATATACTTGTGTATTCATTGAACAAAATTAGTGTGTCGATTAAGCTTTTGGTGCTATTGTTGAGAATTATAAACATTAGAAATTAATTTTATTTATTTATTTTAGTTATTTTTCATAATTTTAATTTATTTAGTCATCTAGTTATTTATTTTAGTTAATTTATTTTATTTATTTTATTTATTTTCTTTTTTTTTTTAATTTTAATTTATTTATTTAGTTATCTATTTTTAATTTAGACATCTATTTTAGTGCCTCCTATAAGCAATATGAAGGAGAATTTTTATATGAAGTATGGGGAAGATTTAAAGAATTGCTAAGGAAGTGTCCTTACATAGGTATCCCCTATTGGATCAAAATGGAGACTTTCTAAAAGAACCATGCATATGCTAATAGGGATTTACAAGCCAAATCTTACAATCAAACTTATGATTTAAATGGCTAGCAATAATTATCAATGGTTAATGGATAGAATGATAGGCATAAGAAGAATAGCTGGAGTGCATGAGGTAAATGATATCATGGAATTTACAGCTCAAATGTTATCTTTGGTTAATCTTTTGAAGGCTCAAATGCTAGTGAGTATAAAACAGGTCAAAGATTTAAGGGTGTTGTGTGTGTTTTATGGGAGAGCTTATTTGTTTGATAATTGTCCAAATAATTTTGAATCAACATTTTATATTGGTAATGTGAACCGAAACAATAATCCATACTAGAACACATATAACCTAAGATGAAGACAACATCCACATTTATCTTGGAGTAACAATAATTGGGGTGGTAATAAATTCAATTGTCAATCATTTCCACCACCTAGTTTCCAATAGCCACAACAATCATAAACCCAAGAGAAGAAGCCATCTATTGAGAATAATACAAATGCTTTAATTGGGATGATGAAAGACTTTATGCAGTTAGTAAATACAAAAGTGCCCACTTAAGATGTTTCAATTCAAAATTTAGAGACTCAAATGGGGCAACTTCCTCAGGCTATAAGCCAAAAGTGTCAAGTTAACCTTCAAAGTGACACAATTGTTAACCTAAGAAGAGAAGGTAAGAAGTATTGCAATGCCATAGCCTTGAGGAGTGATAAAATTCTATAGGAGGATTATGAGACTAAAAAGGATAAGGAGGAATCATAAACTAACAAGGATGAGAAGGAATTAGTGGATAAGTAGAGTAATGGAAAGGAAATAATTCAACCAAAAAAGAATAATCTCTACAAACCCACTAATCATTTCCCTCAAAGATTGCAAAAGAAAATGTTGGATACACAATTTTCAAAATTTCAGGATGTCTTTAAGAAGCTGCATATAAATATATCATTTACAGACGCACTTGAACATATTCCATCTTATGTCAAATTCTTGAAGGATACTGTCAAAGAAAAGAAGGATTGGAGATCATAAAATAATAACCTTGACTGAAGGCTGTAGTTCCATCCTTAATAGAAAACTACCCTAAAAATTGAAAGATTTAAGTAGCTTTGACATCCCTTGTACTATTGGGAACATCCATTTTGACAAGGCACTATATGACTTGGGTTCCAACATTAACCTTATACCATTATCAATTTTCAAAATATTGGGGGTTAGTAAAGACAAACCTACTACAATAATATTAAAAATGGAATATAGATCAATTAAAAGACCTTAGGGTATGGTAGAAGATATGCTAGTAAAAGTAGACAAGTTCATCTTTCCAACGAATTTCATTGACTAAACATGGAAGATGGTCGTAACATTTCTATCATACTTGGTTATCCATTCTTAGCAATCGAAAAAGCACTCATTGATGTACAAAATGGTGAGCTTACAATAAGAATGCAAGATAAACAAGTAATCTTTAAAGTGTTTAAAGCATCTGAACTCCCTTATATTGATAATGTTGATGAATGCGTAAAGATAAATGTTACTAATTATGATGGCAACTTAAAAGAATCTATTGAATTGCCCACACTTTAGACTGTTACATATGATGCTGTGAAAAGTGATGTAAACTCACCAAGAAACAACTCAATCTTTGTTAATTTTGAAAGTGTGGAATCTATAATTGATATTGTTGATTGTGTGAACTATTTTGAGAATGTGTAATTTAATGTGAAGTAAACTCAGCACACATTAGTTAAACACCTCTCATGTGTTTACCTAATGTGATTGTGGAGAGTTTTGAGATAGGATCTAAGCTCAAACCATCTATTGAAGGGCCACCAAGTTTAGACCTCGCACTTTTACCTTCTCATCCCTAATCAAGTAGGTAAGTAGAATAGTCCAAAAAATAGGTGAAAAGGAGGCTACAAATACATAAATTAGATGAGGTATAGTGGAGTACATACAAGAATGGAAAGAAGTACAAAATATAAAAAAAATGGCATTACAAAAGAATTGAGCATTGTGTTTTTAAACCAAAATATAAATTATTGTTGAAAAAATCAAGATTCAAACAATTTTCGGGGAAGCTCAAAATTAAATGGACATAGAGGGATGTACCTTAGGCATTGATATGACTGTCTAGTCAAGGATGTTAAATGTGATGCAGGTTTGGAGGCAACCCAATGTTATTTTACTTATATTTTTATTGCTTTTGTTTTGTAGGTAAATAAATGTGGAGAGTAATGGCACAACAAGATTGTGCATTTTGATGATAGATGTGGTCTGCCAAGACTAAGGAAGTTTTCTTTCCTTTTATTTTTTCATACTTATATGTGCACGTTGGGGACAATGTGCAATTTAAGTTTGGGATATGATATTTCATTCTCTACTTTAGTATTTAGTATGCATTTTAAATATTTAGGAAATTTTATTTTATTTTTTAGGATGTTTTTTAATCATGATTTGGGTAAAAATTGATAAATATATGGAAACTAAATGCATGCATACTTGATATGAAACATATGAACTCAATGATAATTTTTTTTCATGACTAGGATAAGAAATGTAACATGCTCATTAAGATACTTACATTAATCATGTGATATGCTTGCTAGTATTGATTGGATTGATTCAAATTTTAATGCACATGTTCATGATTGATTTTGGTGCTCTTATTAAGAAAAAATTTGTGGTAAGTTGTGCGAGCTGATGAGATCTACCATATTTTATAATCTATTTGATCATCCCTTAAGGCAAAATTCTAAATAGTATTTAGCAAAAGAGATGATTTAGGCGTTATTGGGATCAAATGAGCCTTTCATGCAAGCTAACTATTACTAATACTCGTAGTCACCTACTTGAGCCTAACAAAGAACCTTTCATATATCTAAACCATATTTTATACCTAACCAATAAGAATTACATTTACCCTAGCATCTTTAGCTTGTAAGAAAAGAAAAAAATGCAATCATGTGTTATGATATATAGTAAAGTGAAATGTAATGCACTCTATAAAAAAGAAAAAGAAAAAAATGTAAAGCTCATAACACAATTATTCCTCTAAAAGAAAAAAATAAAATTGAAAGAAAGTTTGTGGGTGTTATGAAGTTACAAAAAAATAAGATGTGAAATAAAAGAGTATAAAATAATGATAGGGGAGAGGTTGCACTAAAATATCAAGTTAAAGCTTAATTGTAGTTAAAAAGTACATGATAAATATAAAGAAAGCTAAGGTGTGGAGAGAGCTTAAATATCTTCATTTATCGACCCCCACCTAAGCCTTACATTACAAGCATGTAAAGTCCTTATTGATCTTTAGCTAGGTGCATATTTATATTAGTTGAGAATGACATAAAATATAGACTTATAAGACTTGTTCTAAGATTCAATTGATTAGCATTCTCACATAGGTTGATTTCATGAGTGCATTGGATGATATCATGTGCCATTTACACACGAATCAATTCATACAAAACCTTACATATCATTGTATCAATTGAATATTGATTGATGAATAAGTGAATCTTCGTGCCAAAGAATTATACTTTTGAGGGGGATAATTTTTGATAATTATGCATGTATTAATAGATATATATATTTATGAATATACTACCCATTCCATTTTGTTTAGTTAGACTTGGCTTTACTTAAGGACAAGCAAAGAGTTAAGTTTGGGAGTATGATGAGTCTATGAAACTAGAGTCATCAATTCATTCTTTTACTTAATATTTGCTCATTTTTTTCAATAAGTAGTATTTTTAGGGTTAAAAATATTAAAATATAAATTTTTTATTGAAAGGAGATGGGAGTATAATTTTGAATTTGTTTTTATGATTTTTATGAATTTTTAATGCATGACTTATCAAAATCTACCATGTGGATGCCACATAAGCGTGTGAGCTAATAAAGCAAGCCACGTGGATGATACATAATTGGAGTAGGTGAATCACGTAAAGTTGAGTGTATAGAGTGACGCTAACTCGCACATGTTAGCACCGCGTTCATCCGAGTCCCTTGCTTGGTCAACGCTCATTCCACGTGTCATCACACTACTCGTCCACTCCTTCCATCTGTGCGTCAAACCATTTATAATTATAAATCATCACTACTACAAAGCTGGTCATTTAAGTCGAGATTTAAAGTCGGTTTTTGGTGAAAATTGATTTATAATGAATATAAAGTCAATTCATTGAAAAAACTGACTTAAAATGCGTAGATTGTAGCATCGGTTGACTTCATATTTAGAGTTCATTATAGCATTAAAAATACCAGCTTGATTCCAAATAGTTTCATATTTATAGAAAAAATATTAATACAGTGTTAATATGATTTTGAAGAGATATGGTTATTATTTTATCACTATGGTGTCGATGTGGTAATCTTTTTTACTAATCTTTTAATATATATAAGTTATTTTTTGTGAATTCATGATATTACATTCTTATTTTGAATTTAATTACATATAGTTCTTTGGTTGGAACGAGTGCGGCTATGATATGCATATTTTTGATGATATACAAGAAGAATGGACAGAACGCTTTGTTCAAATTATAATATCAGGAGAAGAATATGATGATCTTGAATAAAATAGGACAACACCATGGTAATTTTTATAATGTTTTAATTTCTTGATTCCTATGTCTCCGAAGTTTGGACTACTTGTTTGATGAATGTTTACGTGCTCATGTATTTAGGGGAATGAATTGTTATATGGACCAGCTGTTGTTTGCCTAGTTTCCTAGTCATTATGCTGGTGATTCTAAGCCAACCAAGCTTCCTCTCCTTGAAATAAAGTAGGAATATCACAAATTTCATGACAAAAGATACGACATCATTTTATTTGTAATTTAAGTTAAATATATATGTATTGTATATAAATTATTTTTTTGTAATAAATTTAATTCTCAAGTAATTAATTAATATTTAATTTTTCAATTATATGTATTATTTAAACTATTTGTTAAATAGATTTTGGTTTTTTCTGCTATTATGTAGTGATCGAATACATGTTTTAAGTCGGTTCAACGTGTGGACCTACTTTACATTTTTAAGTCATCACATTTAAAGTCGATTAAAGTCGACTTTACATTAATCGACTTTAAAAGTTGTTTTTGGCATAGTGCATGTTGTGCCATGTGGTACTAACTCAAAGTGCGTTGGCCGAGACCAATCTTCTATGCCACATGTCGTGCTCTAATTTGCCCATAAAATCTTGCATACCAAGTGTCAAGCTTCTATTGGCTAGCTTTGTTAATTTTCCTATTTTTCATCTCAGCCCTTGATCCTAAGCTGATCTGACATTCCAGATTCCAACTAAGTTATATTTAACCCCCTAATTACCCCATAAACCCTATCGAGCCAAAATTAATATAATTTTTATTAGTTTTTGGAGCTAACAAGAAAAACAAATATAGAAAAATTCAAAGAGAAATATAATTTTGGTAGATTCAAGAGGAGACTGGTAATATAATTCAATTGACTATATTTCTTCTTCTTCTCCTTTCTTTATCAATTTTTATGTCTTTCTTTATAAAAATATAAGCTTTATGAACAAAATTATGTCTAGTTAATTTATTAATCTATGAGTCTTATGAACAGCGTGACTATCTAATATTTTACCCCAATTATGATTTTAATTTAAATATATTATTTAATCTGATTTATATGCTATTAATTGTTTAGCCAATAATTAATCTATAGAGGCAATTGAATAGATTTGAGATAATTATTTAATTATTTGTCTTGATTTAATAACATGCATAATTTCTAGAAAAAGATGTATGATTCTTATATATGTGATCCATAATTGATAAACTTAATGAGTAGTATGCAATTTAATTAACATAAGAATGTGATTAAGTTAATTACTATATGATGTGTAGTTTACTTGAGAGATAAATACATGCTATATTAGATTCAATTGATTATGTAATTAATTGATAATTATATTAGATGAATTTTTACTGATTGACATGTTTAAATAATTGGAGGATTAAGTATTCCTATATATTTTCTCATATATCTTCTTAGTTAGCAATTTTGATGTAATTAATTATTATTATTTATTTTGAGTTCTTTTAATAATTCTTTCTTAAAATATAAAAACACAAATAAAAATTTGATTTTATTTTTTATTTTAAAAATTAATTTCTAATAACATATTCTCCGTGTGAATGATATTTTCTTGTCATTATGTTACTTGTCACAATACGTATACTTACGTATTCATTGAACACAATTCGTGTGTCGATCAAAAAACTGATGAGCAAAATAATTGTTGAAGTTAGTACTCTAAAGATTATTGTTTTTATTTTATGGGAATATATGTTCTAGATTTTTGCACAATTTGTTCTTCGGTCGGAGTATCTTATATTTAAATGTAGGAAAAATGGTGCATTGGTGTGCCTTGTGCAAGGGTCCCTCTTCCCAAGGTTACATTACAAATTTATCTGTAACAAATATTCTGAGCTAAAGCCATTACTACTCTTACTATAGTCTTGGTTAGTAATGCTTTTTATGCCCTTAATATTATAGAGAATATGGATCCTAATGTTACAATTTTGTTGGGTACTTCTCCTGATGTTTTTGATGCCCCAAGTGATCGCCCTCTTTCTCTTGAGACTTCAAGGCCTATGATGTTTATAGACTCTACGGTGGTCACTATTGCCTCTCAAAAGATATAACTAGATCTATTGATGGGATTTTTATAGATCTTGTTAGTACTCCTACCTCATCTATTATGACCTCCCATGATCTAGTACATAATGTTGCTTTGACTACTACAGCTTCTACCTCTATGACTAGCATTACTTCTACAAACACCATTGATGTTAGAAATGTTTTACCAACAAACCTTTCCTCTTTCTCCCCTGGACAACCTTAGACATGTCGAAACTCCATTAGAGAATGATCAGGCTTAAGAATTCTCAAAATTTGGAGAATGATATGGATAGTAATAAAGAGGCATTGAGCAAGGTTACTTGTAGGAAAGGAAAACATGATACACCTAGTAATGGTGTCCCTTTTCATGTTCCATCATGATTATGTTATATTAGAATTGTAGGGGTATTGCTAATAGGAATACCCAAAAATATTTATGGAATTTTTCTTGCAAATAAAAACCTGATTATGTTTGCCTGAACCTAAAACCAGTCTAAGGTTTTTGGAGAATCGTTTCTCGCGATCTCTTGGATACACTTTTATCTATGCCAATGTTCCCTTCAATCATAAAATTTGGCTCTTTGCTTCACCTTATATGGCAGTGACTACTTCTATTTTTCTTCAGGAGCAATAACATATTAGTGTTACATACACATAGAACATGAATACTCATTTGCTTAATTTTTATCTATGGAAATGGCACAAATATCAAAAGAATGAGACTTTGGTATTCTTTAATAGTTTTATTAGAACTAAAAAATTGGGGACTTTAATGCATTTTGGGTTCACATGAGAGTTCTAGATCCTCCCATGCTAATCTTTCCATCGAAGAGTTTGATGCAGCTATATGATACTATAATTTAATTAAAATTGATGTAAAAGGTTCTTTCTTCACTTTTTTAAGGGAGGTGTTTCTGAGGACCACTTTTATCTTGATCGAGGTTTATGCACGGGCTCATTTTTAGACGTTTAGACTCAAGTTTTTTGTGGTACTCTTCCACAGCATAATTTAGATCATCACCTTTTGTTGCTTTCTGTTGGTACTTCAAGGCCTGGGGTCCTCCCTCCTTTTCAATTCCATGTTATATGAATAGATCATCTAGGTTTTATGGACTTGTCTGCATTGTCTGGTCAACTCCTGTTTACTCTAGTCATATGAAAGGGTTGTTGGGAAACTTGTTTTTGGTGTTAAAATATTTATTTAAATTTAAATTAATTTATAAAATTATTAATTAAATATTTTTTTAGATGTGTTTTAATATTTTTAAAATGTGTTTTAAATTTCTTTTATAATATTAAAGTTTTTATTGAGTTTTCAAAAATTAAGCCCAAGATTAAATCTTATTATCATCGGAATGTTTGCGACAAGTACGGTTGGTCAAAGATATATATAAATATGAATACTTTTTTTAGAAGAAATATTAATTAATATAATCATGAATTGATTATTGTTTTTTTAAAATATTTTATATTTCTTGGTCTATTTATTTCATATTCATGTGATTTATTTTGTGATTAAGATCTTGTATATTTAAATTAAATAATCGTATAAACAATTATAATTATTTGATTTAATTATTAAATTTTTTAGAAATTATTTTTAGTGAATTTGGACTTAATATTTTTGCTCTAAAATTTTCTAGTTTATTTGATTTAAGTGACATATTTTAAATCATCTAGTTAAAATTATTCATTATTAAATTATTTTTAGAACATGCACGTACTTGTGTTTTTTTGTTAATCATGTTGCCGCTGATTAATTAATGTATCTGATTGGTAGAGAGCTCATTAGAATGTTGGTCTAGAAATCGTTGATATTAATTTCAGAAATGATGAAATTAGGTGGCCTAGTGGAAAGTTAGGTGGTTTAGTAGACACATGATATTCCTCTTAGGTCATGATTGTGGCTTAGGTTGCTTCCACCTAAAAATATCGTATATTATTATTTCATTTTCGTACTTTTATCTTACACGCGATTGCATGCATGTACGCTTTGTTTAGGTTATTAAGTTATAAATTGATAGAAATTAAAAATAACCTATTCACCAACCCCTCTATGTTAATTAGGTCCATATATTATAAACTTTCAAATCCCTTTACTTATCAATTGAGTTTTCATCCTTTATTGTGGGGTCTTCCTTATACCAAGGTTCACACCACTTATAGGTGTAGGGTCACGGTTTCCATTCCTAGGCAATAACCTTGTTGTGGGTTTCATCACAAATTGGTGGGGTTCATATCATGCAACAAGTTTGAGATTATTTACAAGCTATTTAGATTGCTTGGGCATGATGTAAAATAAATGACCAAATAAATTTTAAAATAGGAAAGTTTCAATGAGCACCTATTAGTATATTTTCCATATCTTTTCCATCCATTATCCAATTGAGGAGAAATAAATTATGTTACTAGGTTGACTCAATGGAAAACAACATTCTTAGAGATACAATTTTTCTAATTCGAATGTTTTGCTAGTTCAAGTATAGCTTTGAAGAATTGCCTAGAAACCTGCCAAATAATTATCTTTCTTAGTTTCATATTTTATTTTGTAGGTCGAATATTTACTTTATTTTATAGGATTTTTATATTTATTTTATTAGGAAGGGTTTATCTTATGTTTTAAAGTCTTTAAATTGTGCTCTTTTCATTCAACAAAATTCAATTGATCATTTGTTAAAAAAGTGAGAGTAATTTCTCTTCGGTTGAGAGCTATTTGAACTTATCAAAATTTTTTGTAGCATTCATTCCTTAACTTATAAATTGAGTTTCCATCCTTGATTGTGGGGCCTTCTTTATTCCAAAGTTCCCATCTCTTATAGGTATTGGGTCATGCTTTCCATCTAAATATGAAAGTAGAATGATCCAAGGCATTAATCATGTTTCGTGTTTTGTTATAAGTTGGTGGGGTTTGTATCATGAAGCAAGTAAGGGTTTATTTATAAGTTGTTTGGACAACAATGAAGTAAATTGATTGGCCAAATAAATTTCGAAATAGGAATGTTTCACTGAGCAACTATTAGTATATTTGCCATATCTTTTTCATCCAATATCCAATTAAGGAGCAATAAATTGCGTTACATATCTAACTTAATTGATTACAATATTTATTGAGCTACAATATTCCCAATTCATATTTTTATTAGATTAACTATGGCTTTGAAAAATGGCCTAGAAATCTACCAAATAATTACCTTTCATGGTTTCATCGTTTATTTGATAGATATAATATTTACTTTATTTTATAGGATTTTTGTATTCAATTTCCAACAACAATATTTAAAGCTTTATATTTATTTTATTAGCAAGGGTTTATATAATGTTTTACAAGTCTATAAATTGTACTCTTTTCATTCAATAAAATTTAGTTGATCAAATATAGCTTTGAAGAATTGCTCATAAAACTTCCAAATAATTATCTTCCTTAGTTTTATATTTTATTTGGTATGTGTAATATATACTTTATTTTATAGGACTTTTATATTCAATTTTTGGCAACAATATTTATTGTTTTATATGTATTTTATTATCTAGGGTTTATATTACGGTTTAAAGTCTATAAATTGTACTCTTTTCATTCAATAAAAATTAGTTGATCATTCATAAAAAAAGTGAGAGCAATTTATGTTTTGCTCTTTTAGAACTATTTGAATTTATCAGAATTTCCCCGTGTCATTCATCCCTTGACTTGAATCGTGTTTCCACCCTTGATTTTGGGGTCTTCCTTATACCTAGGTTCACATCTATTATAGGTGTTGGGTTGCGGTTTCCATCCGAATTTGAAAGTACGATGGTCCTAGGAATTAATCTTACCATGGGTTTCATTGCATGTTGGCAAGGTTTCATATCATGAAGCAAGTATGGGCTTATTTACAAGCTATTTGGACTACTTTGGAATGAAATAAAACAAATGACCAAATAAATTTCAAAATTGGAAAGTTTCAATGTGCAGTTGTTAGTATATTTTCCATCCATCCAATATCCAATTGAGGAGAAGCAAATTGTGTTATAAAGTTAACTCAATGGACTACAATATTCTTAGAGACACAATTTTCCTAATTCGGATGTTCGCTAGGTCAAATATGGCTTTGAAGAATCACCTAGAAATCTACCAAATAATTATCTTTCTTAGTTTCATAGTTTATTTGGTATGTTTAGAATTTAATTTATTTTATAGTATTTTTATATTCAATTTCCAACAACAATATTTAGAGTTTTATATTTATTTTATTAGCTATGGTTTATATTATGTTTTAAATTCTATAAATTGTACTCTTTTCATTAAATAAAAATTACTTGATCATTCATAAGAAAAGTAAGAGTATTTTCTCTTTGGTTCATTTAGAACTATTTGAAATTATCAAAATTTATACGTGGCTTTCATCCTTTGACTTATCATTCAAGTTTTCATCCTTGATTGTGGAGTATTCCTTATACTAACGTTTGCATCTCTTATAGGTGTTGGGTCATGGTTTTCATTTGAATTTGAAAGTACAACAGTCCTAGACATTAATCTTGTTACATGTTTCATCCTAAGTTGGTAGGGTTCATATCATTAAGCAAGTATGGGTTTATTTACAAGTTATTTGGACTAGTTGGGTATGAAGTTAAATGAATGGTCAATTAAATTTCAAAATAAAAAGTTTCAAATAGCAGATTTTAGTGCATTTTCCGTATCTTTTTCATTCAATATCCAATTGAGAAGAAATAAATTGTGCTACAAGGCTAACTCAATGGAATACAACATTCTTAGAGATACTATTTTCCTAATTTAAACATTTTGTTAGGTCAAATATGGGTTTGAAGAATCGCCTAAAAATCTGCCAAATAATTATCATCCTTAGTTTCATATTTTATTTGGTAGGTTTAATATTTACTTTATTTTATAATATTTTTATATTCAATTTCCAGTAACAATATTTAAAGTTTTATATTTATTTTATTAGGTATGGTTTATATTATGTTTTACAGTCTTTAAATTGTATTCTTTTCATTAAAAAAAATTGGTTGATCATTTATGAGAAAAATGAGAGTAATTTCTCTTTAGTTCTTTTAGAGTTATTTGAACTTATCAGAATTTCTCAGCGGCATTCATCCCTTGACTTATAAATTTACTTTTCATCCCTCATTGTGGGGTGTTCCTTATAACAAGGTTCGCACATGGTTTACATTCGAATTTGAAAGTAGAATGGTCCTAGGCTTTAATCTTGTTACATGTTTCATCACAAGTTGGTGGGGTTCATGTTAGAGCTCGGTTCTATATTTAGGTTTACCTCTCATTTTATCTGTTTTTAAAATCCATGTCTTAATCTCTAGATTTAAACTTTTTTATTTTGTTGTTCATCTTATTCATTGTGTTCTTTTCGTCATCTTCTCTATCGCCATATCTTTGGTTGAATTAATTTCTTCTAGGGGTTTGGCCTAATATGTTTTTTTTGTTTCTTTATTTGACATCAAATTATTTACAATTCTAGTTTGTTGCTACTAAATAAAAAAAAAAGAATCATCTAACTTGCTATCCAAGTTTGATTTCAAAAAAAGAAAAAAGAAAGAGAAAAACATCAAACTTACCATCCAAGTTTGATTACAAAAAAACAAAAGAAAATCGTGGAATCATATTTTGGCCAAGTAAGAGAAGAAAAAAAGATCTTGGAAATATTTACAAAATAGAGATTATTTCTTTCATTTTTTAACTTTCCTAAATTGATTATTTGTTACTTATTCTTATTTATATTTTCAAGTAAAGATTATTTCTTTCCTTCTTTAATGTTCCTAAATTAATTATTTGTTAATTTACTTATTCTTATTTATATTTCCAAATAGAGATTATTTCTTTTCTTATTTAACTTTCCTAAATTGATTATGGTTTCTTTCCTTATTCTCATTTTCATTATTTTTTTTTTAGTTTCCTTTTCTTCTTTGTTTCCTTACATAGACCTTCCTTTTACATTATTTCATTTTTTCTTTTCAAAACCAAATTTATATATTTTCCTTTATTCTTGTTGTGTGATTGGTTGGTGTAATCTAAATTTTTGTTGAGAAATTTTTGTTGTTCGGTTAGTTTGATAAGAAATTTTGAGGTATGAGTGTAAAAAAAGGCAAGAGAGGTGAGTTTTCTCTAGAGGGTAAAAGAAAAATTTATTGTGTGTAAACAAGATTGTTGAGTGGATTTATTATTCAAATGAACCACATGAGGGAGTGTCATGAGGTCCTTCTAACCTTGTTTTGCAGGAAACATGTCCAACAATGGTAAGGGCACTAGTAAAGATGTTCCTAATTTGATGGACTCAAAGTTTTTCATAGAGGAGTTAGTAGGGAAGATGAAACAGATAATGAGGGGGAATTGGAACACATACATAAATGTTTAGATCAAATGGAGAATGTACATGCAAATTAGCCATATCCCATTCTTCATGCACATAGGGAGGAAATGTTAAAGTTCGAGAAGAGGTTGTTGATACCTATGGGGATGAGTATGAGTAGGAGGAGGATTCCGCAAGTAGTCATAGGAAGAATGGACAAGGAAGGAGAGCTAGAAATTAAGGGGATGACAACTTGAGTGGTAAAAGGTGAGGGTCCTATCGTTTCAATGGAAATCAGATCCTAAAGCCTACCTTGAATAGGATTAGAAGATGGAACTTGTGTTTGATTGTCGTCACTAATATGAAGCACAAAAGGTAAGACTAGCTATAGTTGAATTTTTAGACTATGTTTTTATTTGATGAGATCACTTAGTTATTAGTTGGAGACGAAATAGAGAACTTCCAATTGAGATATGGGGAAGAGATGAAGGCTGTTATTAGAAGGCGGGTCATTCCAAGTGACTACCACTAAGATTTGTTTCATAATATGGAAAGGAAACAATTCAAAAGTGCCCTATCTCAATGAGATGTTCTACTTGAAGACATTAGTTATCATCATAATATAATAAACAAGGAGATTGATAACTTATTTTCAAAAAGAGTGAGTGGGCATAAAAAGGAGAGAGAGATAAAATAATGAATTTAGGGAAAAAGATATTGAGTTACAAAAAAAGTGTGCTAAAATAAGAGAGAATTAGTTAAAAAGGGAGAATTAAAAAAAGTGTGTGATCTACAAGAATATAATAGTGAGCAAAAGAGTGAAGAAAAAAAGATATTTGATAAGGGAGATACAAAAAAGGGTGAAAAGGGCAACAAAGTTTCAGCTGATGAAAATAGTTTAATTCTGCCTATTGTTGTTCCTCTTTTACAGAACTTGTAAATTATAAAATATGTAAATTTATTGGTGTTGAGAAACATAGTGACTTAATAAACAACAAACATCAACTTTATGTTATAACTAGTCAAAAAAAACCCAAGTAGGGAAGCCATGAGATTACTGAGTCATGAGTTTGAATCGTCATCCCCAATGTAAACTGTTTACAATATTATGTCGAAGATTTGATAATGAATCTTTTTGCTGAAAGGGAAACTGTTGAATTAAAGAGCATTACCAATGGATCCATGGTACATTTTAATTGGGCTAATTAATCAATAATCACTCAATGGGTCATGAAGCAAGTATGAGCCTATTTACAAGTTATTTGGACTATTGGTGATGAGAATCAAGGAGAATCACCAATGGATCCATGACACATTCCAATTGGTCCAATTAATCAAGAATCACTCAATGGGTCATGAAGCAAGTATGGGCTTATTTATAAGCTATTTGGGCTGCTTGGGCATGAAGTAAAATGAATAACCAAATAAATTTTGAAATATAAAAGTTTCAATGAGCAATTGTCAATATATTTTCCATATCTTTTTCATCCGATATCCAAATGAGGCGAAACAAATTGCATTACAAATCTAACTCAATGGGATACAATATTATCAAACAATTTTCATAATTTGGATATTTACTAGGTCAAAAATGGCTTTGAAGAATCCCCCAAAAATCTACCAAATAATTAACTTTCTTAGTTTCATTGTTTATTTGGTAAGTCTAACATTACTTTATTTTATAGGATTTTATTTATATTTTTTGTATTTTTTTTATTAGCTAGTATTTATATTATGTTTTAAAGTCTATACATTGTACTCTTTTCATTCAATAAATATCAGTTGATCATTCATAAGAAAAGTGCAAGTAATTTCTCTTTGGTTTTTATAGAACTATTTGAACTTATTATAATTTCTCCATGGCATTCATCCTTTGAATTATAAATTGAGTTTCAATCCTTGATTGTGGAGCCTTCCTTATACCATGGTTCGCATCTATTATAGGTTTTGGGTCATGGTTTTCATCTGAATTTTAAGGTAGAACTATCCTAGGCATTAATGTTGTTACGGGTTTTGTCACAAGTTGGTGGAGTTTGTATCATATCTTTATTTATAATTTTTTTCTTGATTTTTCTAAACTTTATGTGTCATTATTTCATCCTTTTCATTCCATTTTAAATTTTTTTCTTGATTTTTGAATAGAGTTAAACGAAGAAGAAGAGATATGTCAAAAAAAGTACATATCAATAAGAAAAAAGAAAAGAAAGAACTTTATTCAAAAATAAATTATATGAACCAAATAAAATCAGAATTTTGTTCCAAGATTTAAATTTTGTTATTTTTTTGCTTATTTCTTAACCAAATTCTTGTGTAATTAAATTTTTTTTTCTTGCTATCCATTTTGGTGTAAATAAAAGAGTAATATTGGTAGTAAATTTGTGATAGTTGCTCTAAATGTTTAACATGAATAAATCACCCCATCCAAAAAGTAGAGAAGGTACACCATACATGTTGTAGGCTATGTAACACTCATTTAAAAGGATGAATTTAGTGATGGAAAATATGAATAACAGGGTAGCAGGACAAGAGTCCATAATAGCAATTTTGCAACAAGCACTACCATAAGGAGTTCCCAATGCTAGGGGGCCAGAAAGGCAAGTACATGTTGAGGAAGATGTTGGTGAGGGAAATTGGGTAGACATTAGAAACTTTAAGGATGAGGAATATAGGATACTCACTGGAGGGAGATATAGAAACATAGGAGGAAGAAATGGAAATGGAGGTTTTTGAAGAGCACCACCTATGCCATATGAAGGGGTTGATTGGAACATAGGAATCATCAAAATGAGATGCCACAACTATGCCAATAAAACTCATAGTTATAGGTAGAGGTAAGCAAGGATAAAGATAAAACAAAACCCCAGCTCATAATTGTGATATTAAGTGTTTTTGTTATCTCGTTGGGGGTCACATTGCATCTCAATGTCCAAACAAGAAAAAATGATAACCTAAGTGAATGGGAAGGTAAAGATTGAAGGTGAGAGAGTGAATATGAAGAGATTCCACCACTAGAGGAAGTTAGTGTTGAGGATTTTGTAGCATATGTTGTGGAAGGTGAAACGCTTGTATTAAGGTGTGGTCAAATTAAAGATGACGACATGGAAGAAAAAAGAGAAATTATTTTTCATACAAAGTGTCAATTGAGAAATAAGGATTGTAATATGATTATTGATAAGGGAGTTGGAGTGATTTAACTAGTAGTATCTTAGTTAAATATTCTAGGTTAACCTTGTTGAAACACCCTTAACCTTACAAATTCTATGGTTGAATGATAACGGGAAGGTAATCGAAGTTAGGCAAGTACTAGTGTCTTTCTCCATAGATAAGTATAAAGATGAAGTGTTGTATGATGTGGTACCAATTCAAGCTAGGCATATCTTGTTGGGTAGGCCATGGTAATATGATAGCAATGTGTCACATGATGGATTTAGGAATATGTACACGTTTATCAAAGATAGCAAACAAATTATGCTTGTACCCTTAGTCCAAAGAAAGTACATAAAGATCATATGAGAGTAAAAAAAAGGAAAAATAAAAGGAAGAAGCAAAAGAAAATAGTGAAAAAGGAGTGGAAAAGAAGGAAAAAAAAAGAGGAGTAAAAGAAATTCTTAAGAAGGAGAAATAATAAAATGAGTTAGGTTATGGAGTGGGAAAAAAGAATGAATAGCGAAAAGGAGTGAGAGAGTGTTTATCTACTAATATTTCTTTTTTGCATGACTATTATGATGAGATTCAAATAGATGACCCCAAAAAGTTACACATGATGAAGGTCCAAATTCGAGGTTGAATTCTTTGAACAAGAGGGGAATGATGTGAATTCAAGACTGTCACAATGTCCCAACAAACCAACGAAAAACTCCAAGACTAAGTTGCTCAAGGAAGCACTAAATGGGCTAATTCAAGGGTTGATTTAAGGCCAAAGGGTGAAACAAAAAGATCACAATGCATGCCAAAGGCTAGGCCAAGTAATAAGAGTTCTGATTCTAGAAAGTGGAGGCATATTGCAACATAGATATAACATGCTACAATATGAAGCTATTAAATAGATTCTAGGAAAATAAGGCTTATTGTGGCATGATTTGATGTGCACCATAGCATGAAGATCTTTGGTTTCCCAAGCCTCAAACCACCCTACAACATGAAATAAGGCAAGTTATAGCCAACACCTCTTTGTTCTGTTTTGTTTACTAGTTAATTACACTATGCTGCAACATTATCTGAGGTGTATTTTGATGTGTATGCATATTTTTGAATTTTCTTACATTTTGACTTGTTAAATTCTATTCAATTAGGGCTTTCTTTTTTAGGTTGTAAATATTAGTTATTAGAAATTGTCAAACATTTGAGCATAGCTAATGATATAATTGATATTTTCCAAAGTTGAGAGCTTATTAGGCTCCTTTTTCCTTTACAAACCAACCAATTTGCAACCCTTATGGTCTCCTATCACCATTGGACCTTTGGTGCATAATATCCATAGAGTTAATATACTACTAAAATCTAAATATTAGATTTTTGGGATTTTTTAATTTATCTTTGGGTCTTTGGTTATTTCTCTATGAGTTCTCAAACACTTCGTGCCTATGGGTTTCAAGGTTCCTTTTCATGGGTTCACATCACCACCCATCTTGAAAATTGCTCAATGAATGGAAAAATTATTTTTTCAAGTATATATGCAAAAAGTTGTAAAATGTGATATAATGCTACACATAATGAAAATTACACTACAGATGTAGCAAAATATCATTTTTTGGTATATGTGCAAAATATTTGCAAAAAATGCCTAGTACAACCTGCCAGGAAAATTGCATTATAGATGCAACAAATTTCATTTTTGGGTATACATGTCAAAATGTTGTTAAAAAGTGCTCTGGTACCACCCATCATGGAAATTGTAGTATGATGCAACAAAATTTTATTACCGTGTATATATTCAAAAAAGTTGTAAAAATTGGTAAGGTGCCATCCATCATGAACATTGTACTATTGATGCAAAAAAATGCCATTTTTGAGAATATGTGCAAAAAACAATGTAAAAAGTACTGTGAGACCACCCTTGATGATATTTAATCAAGGGATGCAAAAAATTTCAATTTTGGATATATGTACAAAAAAGTTGCAAAAAGTTCTAAAATACCACTCTTAATGAAAATTACGCTACGAATGTAACAGCCTCACCCGTCCTTGCATTAAAGTAACATTTTTGTTAAGTGTATATTCCTAGTGTTGTAACGATTTTACCCTCAATATTACCAAAATGTACTAACTCTTAAAAAATTTCAAGTTATGGGACGAGGGTAATTAGGTCTTTTACTTAATTATTTTTTTTAGTATGAGGTGTCATCACTCTTATTTCTTAAGTGACACAAGACAACAAAATTTATAAAAAAAAAAGAGCTAAGCTAAATCAGCTATGACACTTGCCATTGTTACAACCTCCCTTGATCTTAGAAGGACAAATGTCCTTACTCATAATCAACAAGCTATATTTGCTTAGTATAACCATTTTCCTTGTTACATGAGTCATTGTCTCTCTCACATTGGAATAGAGAACAAAAACATTAAAATACTTTGGGAGAGAAAAATAGAAAAATAGATAAGGATAATAGTTAATGTTTGGTAGTGATTGAAAGAAAAAAGAAACTAGAGAACTTGAGTCCTATTTCTTTAAAAAAGGTATAAATGTATATTTTATGCTTTGTAATTTAGAGTTTTTTCCTCAAAGTTATACCTATTTAAATGAAGGTTATTTTATGAAAATGAAATTGAAAGAACCCTCGGTATTTTTTCTATTTGAAATGGTTATAAAGTTTGGAATTGAGTAAATTATATATGTTTTAAAGCTTGACATATCTAGTCTTAGAAACATTTTTCAGTTTTTCATTTCAAATTTTCTAGACAAAGCTATGCTTGTTTAACTAATGATATATGAAGTTATACTTCAATACTGCCTTTCATCCTTAAAAACAATGGACTGTAGAAACAAACTATTCAACCCCTTGAAAAACTTGTGTTTTACTACTTATGTGTAATTGGGATGATCAATTACCATTAATGGGGTTTTCTTATAACAATAATTACCATTCAAGCATTGAAATGGCCTCATATGAAACAAGATAAAGTAGGAAGTGTAGAAATACTATATATTGGGATGAAGTAGTTGAAAGAAATATTTTAGGCATAGAATATGTACAAATACTCACTTAGAAGATTTGAGTAGCAAAGGAAAACTTAGAGATAACCCAATATCGACAAAAGAGCTATGTAGATAACAATATTAAGGTACTTGAATATAGAGCTAGAAATAAAGTCTTCTTAAAGCTATCAATATGTAAAAGGGTTGCTCTATTTAGAAGATGTGGCAAGCTTAGCCCACTTTATATTAGTCCTTACATGATCACAGAGAAAATTTGTCCCATGGAAAATATTTAGCTCTACCACAAGAAATTTCCAAGATCCATGATGTATTTCATATTTCTATGCTTCGTGGATGCATTTCAGATCTGTCCCATATCATAAAGCCTCTACCAATCCAAGTAAAAGAAAATTTGACCTATGAAGAAAAACTAATATAAGTACTAGATTATAGAGAACAAGTACTTTAGAACAAAACCATCAACTAGTAAAAGTACCATGGGAAAATCACGCAATTGAATAATTGTCATGCTCCAAAAAATGGGCATATAAGATAAGAAGGGGATAAATTTTAAATTAATGTTTAAATAAAATTTTCTTGAGTAATCATAAAAAAATCAATTTAGATATAATTTTAAATCAATTTTATAAACAATTCGGGTACCCTTAAGAGGTTTTCTATTTAAAATGCAAAGCTCATTGTAAAGTCATAAATTTAAATTCAAGACATTTATAAAGTTAATTTAAAATTCATCAGAGTATTCTCAGCTTACCTAATCATAAAATATAATAATCAATAAAAATAATTTTTTAAGACAAACCTTGTAACATCAAAATCCTCTGTTGATGATCATATTATCTTCACCATAATATCTCGAACAATGCAGCTAGGTAAAGAGAGAAGAATGGGTGTGAGCTACTTATAGCTCAATAGGAGGCTACTCTATTATACATTTCCAAAAAATAATCATGCATGCTATTTATTATCATGAATAATAAGATTATCATTATACAGAGTGAGGGAGATTTTTATCACAAATCCCGAATATACCTCTATCTCTTCGCTTTTGGGAAAACTAAGGGAAATTATAATATAGGTATCCAAATGTATGCCAATATAAAAACATGATGTATAAAATCCAATGTATGATATGAAACCCCATATGTATTGATCACACAAATACACGAGCATATGCATATTCCAATTTTGATATGCATGAGGGCCTACCTCTGACCCCATGTACAACCACAATACATATGGCATTTGTGTCCATCAAAGCACATCATACATTCCCTTGTCTATAAGTTTGAAACACAAGTGCCTATGTCAAAACTGATGTAAAAATTCCAAGACCTAATAGACTACAAGCTCCAAACACAACGGGGGGTCCAACTCCGAGGCCTATATGCAAGCAACGTTGTAATCCATATCCATAACAATCCATCAGTGTAACAATTCTTAATTGTAACAATCCATCAGTGTAACAATTCTTAATTGTAACAATCCATGATTAATAATCACGACCAAAAATTTTGGTCACAAGGCATCATAGATAGAAAGCCTCTCATGATAATTGTGATCCTAATACATACCTATAGTCTATCAAAGTCTGTCTACTACAATCAGTAACATATGGGTACCATACTCTATAAGCCAATATACATAGAACTCCTCACAAAATAAACCATTTCTCATGATGTATGCATCAAAAATTTTGAATGCCAAATCACATTTTCAATATTCATTTCATAACAACATTTGATACTCGTTTAATATAAAAAACTTTTCAATATATGCATAATAAAACATTTATAATGAGTATCTCATTTTAAACAACATTTCTAACATGATCATATTGTTAATAAAAATCATGGCATCTAGTTTCCTACTTTTAGTTATTCTACCGTCAACCTTGATATTTTATCCTTACGATGCTCTCCAAAATGAGTCAAAAAATTCAAACTTAGAGAGAGAAAGTTCTAGAGAGAGAAAGAGAAGAAGGGAAAATATGTGTGAGAAAAAATGGGTGAAACCCACCCTTTTTTATAGCCATTTTGAGAATCTCGCCAGCAATGGTGGCAAGGTGCTGGTGAGTGTAGTGAGGTGGTGGAAAAATGTAGCGAGGTTATGGAGAGGTAGTAGGAAGGTGTTGGCGAGGTACATATAGATTTCCCTATTTTTCCCATTCAATCCAATTTTTCACATGAAAATTTCCTAATTTATCCTTACTCTTCAATAAATTATCCAGAATTCTTTTTAAGACATTTTAAGTACTTATAATAAATTTATGTGATTGTACATCAAATCCTTAACTTCAATACTTGAGTATATATCCCAGAACATCCTCCAAATTGATCCAAAAGTTCAAACAACTTAAGAAGAAGATGTATTAGAGTATGGGAGAAAGGACGAAAGGAAAAATGTAAGAAAAATGGGTGGTTCAGCCACCATTTTATAGCCAACCGAAGGAGCTCACCATGGAGCTAGTTAGTAGTGGTAGTGAGGTATGTAAAATATTTCCCGTTCTATTCAATTTTTCATACAAAACTTTCCTATTACTTCCTTACATTGTAAAACTTTGTTTATAATTTCTTTTTGGGTGCTATAATTATTTATAATGAAATTATGGAATTTTATATTCTTACCCCGTTAAAGAAAATTTTGTTCTCAAAATTTATAATTCTTCAAATAAGTAGGGATACTTCGAATGAACTTCCAACTATAAGTCTCAAGTTATGTCTTCCACGTTGTGATATCTTCACTAAACTTTTACTAATGGTATTTCTCTTCTCCCTAAGTTCCTAATTTTAATATCGATTATCACCACCTGTTCTTCTTTATATGATGCATCTTCTTGTAATGGAAGTTTTGTCTAATTTAGGACAGTATTCTGACTATTTTATTATGAATTTGTGACATTCCTAGAGGTAATTTTGACTGATACGCTACATTTTCCATCCTTTTATAATTCTAAATTATCTAATGTAATTTTGTGCTAATCTTTCCTTTCAATTTGAAATGAGTTACTATTTTTTGAGTTTGAACATTGAGAAAAACGTAGTCATCCATTTCAAAGTTCAATAATCAATGTCCATGATCAACATAACTCTTGTACTAACTTTAAGTTGTTTGAAATTTGTCTTGTGTGATGCGAATAAGTTCAACATTCCAACCAGCACACTAGATATTTATATGATTATATATATAATAACTCTATATGCAAAGCATACATCTCCTCAAATGTGTAGTAAACTTTGGATCTCAATTAGATGTGATCATCTTTGAGAGTGATTATTCTTGTACAAAGTCCATAATTATGTTTTCTCATTTCGATTCCTCTATAAAAAGAAATTGGAGTGGTCCCATAGGTTTCTTGTGCTCTACATTCACTTGTTAGCATATCATGCAATTAGCTATTGGCTATGAACTAAGTAGTATCTTTCTTCATTCCTTTCCACCAGTAGTTTTTTTTAATCATGATACATTTTTGTGTTCCTAGGATGTATCATGAATTTTACTTAGGCACTTTTCCCATGATTTCTTACTTTTCTATTCATTGCCTTAGAAGTCTACGTGTGTCTCCTTAGAAGGTTTTGTATAACCATTGTTGTAGGTGAAATTTATCCTTAACGATTGTTCAATTTGATTTCCTCTAAGCTTCATGACACATGTTCACAACATGTCCTCTAATATTCGAATAATTTTTTCCAAAGTATCCATTTGCAAAGCTTCTTGTAACAACTCTACAAATAAGAGGAAGAATTTCAATTCTTGATGTAGTATAGTTGACGTCGATATACCATCTAGTCGTACAATCATTTGTGAAAATCATTCACCAAATATCGAGTATTATGTTGTCGTCATCTAATGTAATTCCCCATATATTAATCTACATTCTTTTTCATGCTATTTTGTGTCAATTTTTCTTAAAATTATGATATATTCCATACTTCTAGGATGTACTATCAATTCTATTTTCTTTTTGCTCCATAGTTCCTTGTCTTAAAAGAGACTTCATTTGACTTAAGAGTGTTCATTGCTTTCTCAATGTGAAATTGTAATCCTTTGAAGATACCTTTACCATAATTTCTTTCATACTTACGATCCTTCCCTACTTCTTAATAGAAAATGTAAAAAATTGTTAGCTCCTTGTTGTTAACTTATGACCTATGATTTTGTTGTTAAATTCTCCAAATGTTATGTTGCCATTGCCATCATTGCAAATTGATTGATGTATTCTTAATGTTTCCTCCTTGGATTAATCATCTTTATTCTCATTGTTGATGTCCCTTAAATTGTGTAGATTCCCTTCGTCTTTCTTTATGAAAATCTTAGATTGCCTTTCAAAATAGTTGATGCTTCAAGTTTTCCATGACATTTTAGATATAGATCTTGTTTACATATGTAGAATATCAATATGTTCAAGTTTTTTCTATGATATGTCAGTATTCTTCATGTGATGCTTCATTGGTTAATATGATATTTTCCACCTTTGCTCATATAGAGTTTTTCCTCTTTTGAGTTTCCTTATTTGGTACAAAGTTGATATCTCTCTAAGTCAACTGTGTGAGGGGTGTTGCAGTCTCCAAATTTTCCTTCCTTGATTTTCCACGTAATTTTCTCGATCTCTAATCATTTCAAAGTAGTCCTCTTATGAGTTCCTCATTCTCCAAGAGTTCTCATTCGAATGTAGAAAAGTAGTTTTGATACGTTCAATTCTCTTGTAAATGTCAATATCTTGACTTTAGAAAGCTTGTATCCTCGAGTTGACAAAATAATCCTATTATATTTGTTGTTTGGTAATAACCAATGCATAATTTGAATTTTTATGTTCTTCAAAATAGGCATTCATAAGAGGAAGATCTTAGTTGGTGTAGTTTCCAATATATAATTTGATTATAATAACATTCTTGAGCTGAGGGAAGTACAAATAATTCTGCTGGAAATACATTCCAATATTTCTTGATCACTGGTAGGTGTGTCAAGCTCTTTTGGTATCAGTATTAACTTCTAAAGAGTTTTTAGAGTAACTTTATTTCTTTGATATCATCATCCTTTTAGATGATTTTTAAGGAAAATACTGATAAGATTTACTCTTTGCATTAATAAATTGGGCTGTTATAGACATAAAGGATATTAGAAAAAAATCATAAAGAAATATTTGAAATAAGAGGGTTTATAAGATTTAACTATGGGACAAAGGCTAAAAATATGAAAGAATGGGTGATACAAGTGTCAAAAATAATTTGTAAAGAGTTGTGTAGAAAAATCAAATCATCATTGATTTTTGGTTCCTCTTGTCAAAAATCATGAAGGCTTGCTCTTGTGATCCTTGTCTAGATTTCTTATACTAATGTCCTTATCTTTTCATCATAATAATTGATGTTGACTAAGAGTTTTCAAGGGATTTTGATTATTCTATAGAAAGGCAGTCAAATCAATTGATAAGGTTAGAAGGATGATTCATGAAAAAGTTGTCTTGGTTATCAAATATTATTCATATGATTTCCAGCCAGACTGTTGACTTAGCTTTGGGAAATTCCTTCAAGTATTTGACACCTCAGAGTAGAAAATAGAATGTGAATCCTCATCCATAGTTGCAATCCAATTTGACATGAATCATCTTATGGAAATACTGGCAGTATAAAATCCAATCATTAGGTTGAGACTTTGATGGACTTGTTTATGGTTCAACTTGTTCCATCCAATAAGTGACTACTACAATTTTTTGAGAAAACTCCTATGGCACAACAATAAGGAAAAATTGATGAATTCTCCCACAATCGGTTCAATTCCATTAATCATTCAATAAATGTCTAACTTCTCTAGAAAATAAAGTTATAACTAATGTAAATCCATTTAGAAGGTAGGTCATACATCCTTTCTTTCAAAACCATCTCATAGTGATAACGGAATTCATTATTTCTTTTAAAGTAAAGAAAATGTGTCCTTAATATCCTAGAATATAGTAAATTTAAATTTTCTCCATGGGTTCTTCTCGAGTTCAATTGTTAATTAGTGTATTTAATTTGCACACATTTTTATTGGTTATTCTACAAGTTGATAGTTGAGACAAAAACAACTTTTAGAAAGAAAAAATTATTCTAGAGAGATCATAACCATGTTCTAATACCAAATTGTCATGCCCTAAGAAATGGACATGTGAGATAAGAAGGGGTAAATTTTAATTTTATGTTTCAAGGAAATTTTCTTGAGTAATCATGAAAAATTCAATTTAGATATCATTTAAAATCAATTTTATAAACAATTTGGGTACCCTTAAGAGATTTTCTATTTAAACTACAAAACTCATTGTAAAATCAAGACATTTATAAAGTCAATTTAAAGTTCATCACAGTAGTTTCACCTTGCCTAATCATAAATTATAATAACCAATAAAAGAAATGAGGTTTTAAGTCAAACCTTAAAAAATCAAAATTCTCCTTTAATGGCCATCTTATATTCACTAAGATTATCTCAAACAATGTAGTTGGGTAGATAGAGAAGAGTATGGGTGAGCTACATGTAGCTCAATTGGAGTCTATTTGATTATACATTTCCAACAAATAATCATCCATGCTATTTATTAATAAAATTTCACTAGTATTAAAATTAGCATTATACAAAATGAGGGGATTTTTATCACAAATCCTGGGTATACCTATACCTCCTCGCTTTCAAGAAAGTACAATATAAGTATCCTAATGTATACCAATATAAAAATATGATGTATAAATCCAATGTATGATATATCATCCAAATACCTGGGCACATGCGCAGTCCAACTCTCAGATGAATGTGGACCTACCACTCACACTATGTACGATCACAATACATATGGCACATGTATCCATTAAATCACATCATATGGGCTTCATTAAGGATCTAAAACACAAATGGAGGATTCAACTTTGAGGTTCATGTGCAAGCACTACGGTAATCTATATCCCCAAATATCCACCTCTACAATAATACACCACTATAACAATTTGCAACTATAATAATCTATGATCAATAATCATGACCAAAATGTACCTATAGTCTATCGAAATCTATCTACCACAACAAGTATCTCATGGGTGCCACACTCTACAAGATAATATACACGCAACTGATGAGTGCTCAAAAAGCACTAAAATTACCATGATTTTATGCACATTAATTGATTAAAAATATATATATTTATATGTTTTATCATATATTTATATAAATTTGTCTTTTTCAGAATCACAGGTATTTTTATTGTTTTCAGGTATTTTGGCTTTAAAACGCAATTTAGAGACTCAAAGAGGAATACTTGAAGCAATACATCACAAATATATTAATAAATAAGTGGGAAAAGGTCAACAAATATGGAAAAATTGGACAAAATGGGTCAAAAATGTCAAAAATGTCAAAAAGGAGAAAATCGCGCCCGTAGCAAATCCCGCGCGCCACGCCACATCCGCGTTAATCGCACGCGCTGGTACTGTTCTCATCCGCGTGAAGCCGCGCGCACGGGCATCGTTTCATTCGCGCAGATATGCTGGGCTGCGGCTATTGTTCATCCGCGCAAAAGCCGCGAGCGGCTACGTTCATCCGACAGACAATCAAGGCCAGCAGATATCGTTCATCCGCGCCCACCCATCCGCGCCCAACGATTTTCGCCCATTTTTCACGTGGTACCACCATGACGCCATGGCCGACACGTCATCAATGACCTCACCATGTCCATTACGCTGCTTACATTTTTTTAACATTTTTTTACTCATTTTTCTCTACATCCTCACCTATAAATACCTCCCATTCCTTCACATCAAAAACACACCTCAAAAACACACTTCTCTCTTTCTTTCTTTCTCTCCATTTCTTAGTTTTTAGTTTTTTTAGTTTTTCTTATGTTTTAGCTAGTTTTGCTTAGTTTTAGACTTCTTCCCTTTTTGGGAAGAACTAGTTATGTTTTTTTTATAATTTATTAGCTTTTTGATTCAATAAATGGGAGTGCAAATTCCGTTTGGAGGTTTTCTAGCAACGGGAATGGCATTGAAGTACTGTAAGGATTTTATTTTCTTTGGAGTTATTTTTTATGCTTTATTCTTACATGTTATATTTAATTTGTCTGTGATTAAATTTAACTGTGCTAGCTATTTGTAAACATGATATAATAATAACGTTGTTATGCTTGCGAAATATTAAATAGGTAAAAATCTCTAAAATGAATTGATTTTATTTTTATTCAAGATTTTATATTAAGAATGTTAGAGAGAAATATATTATTTTTCATTACAAACTTAAATCTGAAAATTAGATTTTAAGGTTTAGTTATCCGGTCTAATTTAGAGTAGTGCTCTTTTATTTATTGGTACAATCGCCCAGGTAGTTAGAGTGAAGCTCTATTTCAAAAGTTTTATAAGAATTATTATCTAAAAATGTATTGACAACATGTTTTCAATAGTAGTTTTAAAACTTGAAAGTTAGTACTCGGATAACTAAATTCTTAGGTTTAATTTGGACACCTTGAATAAAGTTTAAACTGTCTAACCCCACCAAAGGTGGCATTTAAATGGTTCATTTTCAATCTCTTAGAAGAAGGAATTAATTTAATTAATCAAATTAGTTATCAACCCCACCCATAGTTGTTAATTGATTTGTTTAGTTAACAAAGAATATCTAACCCCACCAAAGGTGGTATTCATACAAAAAAGGGAGAATCAATAAATATCAATTCATATCTTTAATAACCTAGATAATACGAGCAAGCATAATTAACTTAGTTATTATATCCATAAATACTCCACTATTTATAAAAGATAAAATTTGCATGAATATTTATTGAATCTATGTTTAATTTTCTGTAATTAGATTAAAAACACAAAAATCCCAAAATATCGTGACAGGATGTTTAGGATTTAATTTCGTTTTTAAAAGTTTGAATAATAAATTAAAAACCACATACATTCCTTCCTTAGATCGACCTTGGGAGTATACTTATCATTTTCTACGAAATGATTCGTGCACTTGTGAGAGTTTTATAAATATAAAACCAAAGTATTAAGCGTAATCAATATGCCTGCTGCTCATCAAGTTTTCATTCATCAAAGTATTTGGCGATCACGATTCTGCTCATCAGCAACTCCCATTAAAATAAACCATTTCTCATGATACATGTATCAAAATTATGGATTCCATATCACATTTTAAATGTTTATTTTATTATAACATTTGATACTAATTTTATATACAAAACCTTTTCAATATATGCATAATAAAACATTTATAACGAGTATCTCATTTTAAACAACATTTCTAACATTATCACAATATTAATGAAATCATTGCATCCGGTTTTCTACTTCTATTGATAAAATATGATGCATGAAATTAACTTTATAAAAACAATGCATGTTGTTTAAAAAGTTAGCGTGAGAACCCCTACCACAAATCCTTGACTTGAATACTCGGGTATCATCTTCAAAACACCCAATAAATTATGCCAAAAAGTCCAAAATATTTATGAAGAAGATTTAATGGAGTGTAAGAGAAAGGAAGGAAAGAAAAATATAAGAAAAATGGGTGGTTTGGCCATCATTTTATAGCCAACTAAGGGGGCTCACCAATTATAGAGGCAAGGTAGCAACAAGGGGTTGGAAAGGTGGAAATGAGGTATGTAAAAATTTTCCTATTTGATTCAATTTTTTCATACGAAACTTTTTCGTTACATCCCTAAATTGTAAAAATTTGTTGATAATTTCTTTTTGGGTAGTATAATTATTTATACTAAAATTATGGAGTTTTAGGAGGGGCAACATGGGAACCTAAAGAGCAAATGTGCATCCAATATCCTAATACATTTAACAAAGGTAAGTAAATTTTGAGGAAAATGATTTTATAAAAGGGGAGACTTGTAACAACCTTATTCATCCTTGTATTAAAGTAACATTTTTGTTAAGAGCATGCTTATAGTGTTATTATGATTTTGCCCTTAGTATAACCAAAATGCCCTAACTCTTAAAAATTTTCAAGTTATGGGACAAGGGTATTCAGATCTTTTACTTAATTATTTATTATTAGCATGAGGTGTCACCACTCTTATAATTTAATTTACATAATGAAAAAAATTTAAAAAAAAAGGCCTAGTTGAATCAACTAGGACACTTGCCCTTATTACACTCTCCCTTGGTCTTAGAAAGAAAAATGTCCCTGCTCATAATCAGCAAACTTTATTTGTTGAGCATAACTATTTTCCTTGTTCCATGAGCCATTTTTCTTCTCTCTCACGTTGGACTAGAGCACAAAAATATTATAGTACTTAGGGAGAGCAAAATAGGGAAATAGATAAGGATAATATGTAATGCTTGGTAGTGGTTGAAATAAATTTTAATTGGAGAACTTTTATAATGAATTAGGCCTTGAGTCATAATTATTTAGAAAAGTATAAATTTCTATTTTATGATAAATTTTACGGTTTATGATAAATTTTAATTGGAGAACTTTTATAATGAATTAGGCCTTCAATTAGGATTGTTTTATGAAAGTCAAGCTAGAAGAACCCTTATCTATTTGAAAAGGTCATATAGTTTGGGAATGAGTAAATTGTATCTTTTTTTAAATCTTGACATGTCTAGTTTTAGAAGAAGAAAAAAATTAGTTCTAATGCACTTGTGCTAATCGGTATTCTATGGATTGAAAGGGTTTTCCTAATGATATTTGAGTGCATTATATCTTATTTTAAATGTGAAATGTGTAGTTTTTGTATGTTTTTATAGAAGTGAATCTAGACAATTATATCAAAATTTATATTTGAAATTACAAGGATAGGTTTAGGTGTACCCTAAAATTATGTAAAATGCAACAATCAACTATTGAAAACCCCTATTTTGGAAGTGTTAGTATGTCTTTCAATTTGAATTAAATAGGAAAGCTATGGAATTGTCCATATTCTAACAAAAGTATGACTATTTAGAAAGAGTCAGCAAGCAGACCCTACAATGTACATAGAAAGCCAATGGTGATTTTGTACTGTGAGTGAATGCCTATTATCATTTTTAAAGCATTGATAGTATTCTTTTGAACCACATTCATGTTAAGTAAATCCAACTTTTACATGTGTCATTTTATGGAGAGTGCATTATTTTCACTAGTATTGGAAGAAACATTTTCTCATCAATTTTAGTACACTTTAAGAACATATACTTGATGAGAATATATTTTATTATCATTATTAGAATCATTCAGGTACATGAAAGATAATTTGCAAGAAAATTAAGATTAAATCAATTTTGATACGTATACTAGTTTTTATACAAACTTGCAAGCTCAATAAATATTTTACAATTGTCAAAGTACTTCCCCTCATGTATTCATGATAGTTAGCTTTACTCAACATTAATATGTGTAGTGACTTCGTAAAACAACATTCCAATAGATTTTGTCCAGATTGAGCAAACTATGATGTTACAAGTTCAATTATACTATGATGTTACAAGTTCAATTAATTCAACGTACACATGACTCATATATCAATAGAGTCAACTAAGTCATTGTAATGTCTATATCAAGCAAGATCCCTACACATGTAGTTGAGAGATATCCCTAATGCTAAATGCCTCCTCCCTGGGTGATCAGATCCCCAAGTTCTCTTGGTAATAAAAATACATTTCTCATGGTTATAAATTTTACTAGTATACTGATCATGACACATTATTATCTTTTAAAGATCATGGATAGATAATTTGTATCATAATATCAATTCTTTGTAATGCTCATGTATGTCATTTATAGCTTTTATAGTATCTTTCTTTTGTAATTAGCCTTTACTCACAACTTTGTAGGCAATGCGGGTTATAGTATGTAGATGATACTATTTTTATCTCTCTCTTTTTTTTCTGTAGATATTTTTCAATATGTGTATTTTTTAGAGAGTCAACCCAATGCATTGTACATTGTTTTGGATTTTGGTGAGTGGTTAATTTTGTGACTTTTTTGTTTGATCTTGGTTTAGGTAACCCCTTGTCGTTTTGTTTTTGTAGTAGTCATGCATAAATGAGATATAAGCATATACTATCAATTTCTACTCAAATCATTTAATCTAAGCAAAAATAATAATCAAAAATATATGATACTCTATTAAGATGAAAAAAATTCATACATTCAATGCTAATACCTATGAGATCATCTAAAAATTTGAAGAAATAAGAAATGTGTTGGAGTAGAAAAAATATATATTTCATCAATAAAGGAAATTAGGCTCAAATTATCTCACAAAGGTAGTCTCCACTAAAAAAAACTCATAAACACCGATTTTGGGTTTGATATAATTTCTACATCTTATCAAGAAATACTAATTATGACAAAAACTAACTAATTATCAAAAATAATTACAAAATATTTCATGATATGTTTTCAAAATTAATCTAACAGTACAAAAGACTTAACTATTTACTTAAATTTGATTTACAGAAATGATAAATTTTTGTGAAAAACTTTTTTTTTTTTTTTCAAAAATTACTAAATCACACAAAATAGAAATAAAACCAAACACACAAAAAATGAATTTTTTTTTTTTTTTTTTTTTTTAAATTGTTAAAACTTTTTTTTTTAATTAAGCATGGTAACTTTTCACCACCCCCAACCTAGAACTTACATTGTCCTCAATGTAACAACTGTAAATTAAAGATAAAGAGAAAAGAGAAGAAAGATTACCTATTTCTTGAGAAAGTGCAAGTAGTAATGGAAAATGCAGGTGCATCCATCATATTCATCATTAAAGTGTATACGTATTTATCGGGCCGTGAACTTCTAACATCTCAACAAATATTTTTAGTTTTAACAATTTAAAAATTATTCACATGTAATTAAATAAATGAAACAAATAAAAGAAAATTACCTAAAATGACGGGTTGCCTCCCATCCAAATGGGCTTAGTTTAACGTCTTAGCAAGACGTAACTTGGGATTGCATTTTAAGTAAACTCAATGTCCCCTCATCATTGAGTCAATCAAACCGCCAGTGTAAGACAAGGTTGTCTTCCTATACTTTTTCAATCATGCCCTATTGATTTTCGCATTTCTTCTCGTACTTAAAACTAGAGGCATACTTTTGATTCGGTTTAGATAACCCACATCTAGGTGCACATCAAATAATTAAGTCATTAAAACACGCTTGTACCTAGATCAAACAAAGCAACTAACTCCTTAGATTGTAATTAAAACATTAAAATTTTCGGGAGATAGTTCAGATTTTTTTTTTTTAAAATAACATAATCAAGATAACCAAGAGTGCTCCCAGAAAGAATGGTGGTGCAAAGGCTCCTTAAAAACCATCCTCCTGCATATTAACAACGTTCCCGGGAAAGACTAAGGGCACAAAGGCTTCCAAGAACTAGTCTCCTAGTACGTAACTCACCTTAGATCTTTACTTTTCATGTTATTAAGTTAAGTTAAATAAAACTTTAAGTTAATGAAAATCTAAGTTAATTAAGTTTAAAGAAAAGGTTAATTAAGTTAAGTGAATTAAAAAAAATCTAAGTTAATTAAGTTAAGTTAAAAAAAATCTAAGTTAATTAAGTTAGTAAAAAAAATTAATTAATCTAAGTGAAGTAAAAAATCTAAGTTAATTAAGTTAAGTGAAAAAAAAGTTAATTAAGTTAAGTGAAAAAAATCTAAGTTAATTAAGTTAAGTGAAGTAAAAAAAAATTAAGTTAATTAAGTTAATGAAAATTTATGTAAAAACCTAAGTTAATGTTAAAAAAAATCTAAGTTAATTAAGTTAGTAAAAAAAATTAAGTTAAGTAGGGTATCTAAAAATCAAGAAGAAAAAACAAATAGCTAAAGAAAGAAAAAAAATAATAAAATAAAAATTGAAAAAGGTAAAAGAAAAAGAAAAAGAAAAATTAAAATTATGATTTAAAATAAATAAAAAAATAGTAAAAATTAAACTCAAAAAATTAAATTTTTTTTTATTTTTTATTTATTTTTTATTTTTTTTATTATTTTTATTATTTTTAATTTTTTTTTAATTTTTTTAATTTTTTTAATTTTTTTAATTTTTTTAATTTTTTAATTTTTTTTTAATTTTTTTTAATTTTTTAATTTTTTTAATTTTTTTAATTTTTTTAATTTTTTTAATTTTTTTAATTTTTTTTTAATTTTTTTTAATTTTTATTTAAAATTTATTAAAAAAATTTTTTATTTTTTTATTTTTTATTATTTCTTATGAAATTTAAAATTTGAATTTTTTTTATTTTTATTTTTTTACAAAAACAAAAAAAAATCACAATTATTTGCAGCATAAAAATATTTTTAAAATTTTGATAAATAAATTAAAAACGCTTATTCCTTCACCAAGAATGGCTACCAAAACTTGATGAATAGCGAAATCCCAAGATCTAATTCTCGCAAATACTTTGGTTTTAATATTTGTAAAACTCTCGCAGTGCTACCTAATCATTTAGAAAATGATAAGTATACTCCCAAGGTCGATCTAAGGAAGGAATGTATGGTTCTTAATTTATTATTCAAACTTTTAAAAACTTAAATTAAATCCTAAACATCCCGTCACGATATTTTGGTTTTTGTGTTCCTAATCTAATAACATTAAAATAAACATATATACATATTAATTAAATAAAAAAATAAACATAGATACAAATTCAATAAATATTTATCTACAAATAAATATAATTACGTATTCAATAAATATTCATGCAAATTTTATCATTTAAATTAGTGGAGTATTTATGGATATAATAACTAAGTTAATTATGCTGTCATATTATCTAGGCTATTAAAGATATAAATTGATATTTTATTGATTCTCTCTTTTTTATATGAATACCACCTTTGGTGAGGTTAGATACTCTTTGTTAACTAAACAAATCAATTAACACCTACAAGGGGTTGATAACTAATTTGGTTAATTAAATTAATTCCTTTTTCTAAGAGATTGAAAATGAACCATTTAAATACAATTTGGTGGGGTTAGACAATTTAAACTTTATCCAAGGTGTCAAATTAAACCCAAGAATTTAGTTATCCGAGTACTAACTTTCAAGTTTTAAAACCACTATCAAAACATGTTGTCAATACATTTCCACATAATAATTCTTATAAAAACTTTTGAAATAGAGCTTCACTTCTAACTACCTAGCGATTATAGACAACAAATAAAAGATCACTCTAAATTAGACCGATAACTAAACCTTAAAGTCTAACTTTCAGATTTAAGTTTGTAATGAAAAATAATATATTTCTCTAACATCCTTAATATAAAATCTTGAATAAAAATAAAATCAATTCATTTTAGAAATTTTCACCTATTTAATATTTCGCAAGCATAACAACATTATTATTATATCATGATTATAAACAATGAAGAGCTAAATTTAATCACGTATTAAATTAAATATAACATGTAAGAATAAAGCACAAAAATAATCAGAAAGAAAATAAAATCCTTACAAGATTTCTGACGCTATTCCCGTGCTAGAAAACCTCCAAGCGGAATTTGCACTTCCATTTATTGAATCAAAAATCTAAATTATTACAAAACATTACAAGTTCCTCTCAAAAAGAGTAAGAACTCTAAACCTAAGACAATTGAACTAAAAACTAAGAGAAAAACTAAGAAAAGCTTAGAAACTAAGAAAGAAACTAAGAAAAACTTAAAAACTAAGAAAATGAGAGAAAGCATGAAGAGAGAAGTGAGGTTTTTAGGTGTGTTTTGAAGTGAATGGAAGCTGGGTATTTATAGGTGAGGATGGAGAGAAAAAATGATTAAAAAAATGTTAAAAAAATATTAAAAAATAAAAACGTGTTTTGACTGCTTGAGGTCATCAATGACGCCGCATGACATCACGTAATGGGGGCCGCACGTGAAAATGGGTCAAAAACGCGGCCGCGGCCGTCACGCCGAGCCGGCCGCGCGTGAAACGTTGCCCGCAGCGCGCGCGGCCTGGAGCATACGCGCGTAGTGGCTAAGGCCAATGAAATATACGGCGCCAAGCGTTTTCGATCTTTGACATTTTTGACCTTTTTCGACCCATTTTGTCCAATTTTTCCATGTTTGTTGACCTTTTTCCACTTATTTATCAATTTATTTGTGATGTATTGCTTCAAGTATTCTTCTTCTTTGAGTCTTTACATTGCGTTTTTTAGGCCAAAATTCTGAAAAACAATAAAAATACCATTGATTCGAAAAAGACAAATTTTTATAAATATATGATAAAACATATAAATATATATATTTTTAATCAATTAAAGTGCATAAAATCATGGTTATTTTAGTGCTTTTGAAAGCACTCATCACAACCCTCAACTAAACTTTCACAGTCCCTTTAGCAAGCGTTTATAAAACTAAAAATTAAACTATCCTAAATCACTTCCGATGGATTGAAACGGTTGCATTTAGCCTATGCAACAAGCCTTTAAACCCCTAGAGTTGCCCTAGTGGACGAAGTTTGAGTCTCGTGAGGGTTTTCAAGAATGATACCCACAAACATTGAACTAAATGTAAAAAACAAAAGAAACAATAAAAACAAACAACTTAAAAATTAAATTTACAACAAAATCACAAATTATCAACATCTCACAAAAATTTCTCATACTTTTTAATCTCCTTTAAGATCATAATTAAAATCTCAAGCATAAGTTATTTTAATCTCTTTAAACAATCATGATTTATTATAATAATTAGTCGAAAATCATTTTCATATTTCATATCAAAAATGTATCAATTTAATTTCACCCAATTTCGGTGTCATGAATCGAAATTCGCCGACTCTATTCCTCACAAGTCAATTCTCTCAAACTCCTGAATCCTATGGGTTCAAAACACTCATACTAATTTATATGCGAAAGAGTTGATGTATAGAAATGAACTAATATGTTCGCATATGTATAAAGAATAAAGGCTCAAAGTGTTATTTTAACATTGATCTCATGAAAGGAATCAAATGTATAAATTATAAAGATATCATATATAAAAATTATTTTCATGCGTAAATCAAACTCATTAAGAAAGAATTTCAAGATATATGCCTTTACAAATGAAGAAATTGCAATGACTTTTTAGGGAATTACTTATATCTTTCTTTTGTAATTAGCCTTTACTCACAACTTTGTAGGCAATGCGGGTTATAGTATGTAGATGTTACTATTTTTTTCTCTCTCTTTTTTTTCTCGTAGATATTTTTCAATATGTGTATTTTTTAGAGAGTCAACCCATGTACGTATTGTACATTGTTTTGGATTTTGGCGAAGTGGTTAATTTTGTGGTTTTTCTGTTTGATCTTGGTTTAGGTAACCCTGACATGTCTTTTTGTTTTTGTAGTAGTCATGCATAAATGAGATATAAGCATATACTATCAATTTCTACTCAAATCATTTAATCTAAGCAAAAATAATAATCAAAAATATATGATACTCTATTAAGATGAAAAAAAAATTCATACATTCAATGCTAATACCTATAGAGATCATCTAAAAATTTGAAGAAATAAGAAATGTGTTTGGAGTAGAAAAAATATATATTTCACTCTGAATAAAGGAAATTAGGCTCAAATTATCTCACAAAGGTAGTCTCCACTAAAAAAAACTCATAAACACCGATTTTGGGTTTGATATAATTTCTACATCTTATCAAGAAATACTAATTATGACAAAAACTAACTAATTATCAAAAATAATTACAAAATATTTCATGATATGTTTTCAAAATTAATCTAACAGTACAAAAGACTTAACTATTTACTTAAATTTGATTTACAGAAATGATAAATTTTTGTGAAAAACTTTTTTTTTTTTTTTCAAAAATTACTAAATCACACAAAATAGAAATAAAACCAAACACACAAAAAATGAAATTTTTTTTTTTTTTTTTAAATTGTTAAAACTTTTTTTTTTTTTAATTAAGCATGGTAACTTTTCATATACTCAAGTTAATTTTGTAGGATGTATTTCAAGATAATTCATAAGCATCGCTTATATGGTTTACATGAGTATTATGTTATTTTATAAAAAATTATCTCCTTATTGAGCTTCCCAGTTCACCATTTATATTTATTTTCCTCCCCCCACGTAATAAGTATTGAGGCCACATCACATGAGCTTGGAGGTTTAGGATCCACTTTTTTTGTGTAGTCTAGATTTTTTTTATCTCCTTACCATATTGTAAAGTGTATTATGGTTGTTATGTTTTGAGCAAGTGACATGTCTTATGTGGTGTATGTATATATCTCAAAGGATGTAACTTTCTAGATGTGTAAAGTTATATGAAGTTTACTGGGTTGTAAAAAATGAAATTTTTGGAATTCTTGTCATTTTATCGCCATGAGGATAGTTCAATGATTAGGGAAGACCTTGCCCAAAATATTTTTAAATTCTTAAATGAAATTTTCAAGTTAAACCAGAGTCATCTCAAGAAGCTGGTTATCGTGATCCCTTAGGACACATTGATGCATATTTTTGCAAGTGTATGAATCGTTCAGGTAATAAAGTGTACAAAAGTACGGATATCGAACCCACAAGTAATGGCGTTACTAAGTACCGAAATTGACTAATCCTAATTTTATTTGAAAACCAAATTTTTGAATTTGTTTAAGAAGTAAATTAACTTAAAACTAAACGCAAATAACAAAATTTAATGTTGTTCACAAATGATTAAAAATGCTAAGGCATTTGATTTCGCTAAATCAATTCAATCCGATTTCAAGTCATGTTATATGAGAATCAAAGTTAGAAGTGATGGTTGAAAAACCCAAACTTATCTAATACTCTCTCTCGAGTTATATTAGAATTACTTATCTATGAAAACCAACTATATTTCTATGAAGATTTAATTACAAATAAGCACATTACGATTTATGGAATTTCTATAATAACCACATACATCATGCATTAGGTGTCAAACTCGCATTCAACATACGGTATTTATCACAAGAAGCATTCATTACACATCTCCTCTCGGTCTCAATATAATGCAACAAATCATCTAAATCTTGATCATAAATTTAAAAGCATTAAGCATGGAAATAAATACTCAACTTGAAAACAATGAATTCATATAACGATAACAAAAGAAATCAGATTTTCTTGATTCAACTACATCATAGCCTTAGCAAAAATGAATTAGTTCATAATAGAAATAAGAACAAACATATTCTCAATTGAATCCATGAATAACAAATCTAAATAAAATGCAGAAAATAAAAGCTAAGGAGAAGAGATGAAAACTCTTGAAGATGAAGACTTGGTAGCAACAATGGTGATGATCCTTCAAGCTTCTCCAACCTTTCTCTCTAAAATTTTATTTTCTCCTCCAAAAATAACTCAGATCTGGTCTCTCTGCCGTCCCTCTCTTTCTCGATCATAATGTATATATAGATCTAGGGTTTGGGGGCAATTTTGGAACAAAACAACATAAAAAATATGTTTTCGGACGAAACTCGCTGGCAGCGACATTATTCTCACCGTGGCGAGATTTCTGGAAAATAAAATTTTTGTTTTTCTGATTTTGGCCGGCAGTGAGATACTTTGGCCGGTGGCGAGAATTATTTGGCCGGCGGCGAGATGAGTTTACCAAAATTTGTGCTCTCGGGAAGATTTTTTCCGTGCTTTCTGAAGGATTTTCGCTGGCGGCGAGATGAATATGGCCGTCGGCGAGATACTTTGGCCAGTGGCGAGAATACTTTGGCCGGCAGTGAGATTCACTTGGCCAAAATCCGTGCTCTCGGAAAGAATTTCGCCGTGCTCTGAATAAGATTTTCGCCGGCGGGATTTCTAAATTTTGAAACTTTGTTTTCTTTTTAATTTCATTCAATCCTGATCATTGTACTTTGTCCCTAACTTCTCCAAAATCATGATTTTACCTGAAATTGCACTTTAAATACGAAATACCCGTGAAATGACATTTGTGGATTAAATAATCAAATAAACACAATTTTCACACAAATATCAACATTTAAATCATAACAAAAATGCAATAATTTAGCTCTTATGAACAACCCCAAACCAGCTTCTTGCTAGTCTCTAGCAAGAAAAGCGATCTATTTAATAAATTCAAAGGAGACATTAAGAGAAACTTCAAAGAAAATTTTATTCTATTTACAAAATTACATTAAGCGTATGCAATAAGCCTTTAAACCCCTAGGCGGCCCTAGTTGGACGAGTTGTAGTCTCGTGAGGGCTTCCAGTGATGATACCCACAAACATCTTACCTATAACTATTCTAACTCAAATCAATAAAATCACACAAAAATTAATTTGCACAAATGTCTCAAAAATTGTAAATAACACACAACACATAGAATAATTAAATGTCACCTAAGCTTTAAGAAATCTTAAATGCAAATTTCACTTTTGTTATTGACTCTTAAACATCCATCAAACCACAAACCAATTTCAATAATGCCCGGATAATATTATGCATAACATCCATAAACAAAAAGGTGAAATCTCAAACTCCATAGGCTCACTTTTCAAAACTCTCTCCACTAATGAAGGAAAATACACCACTTAGGATCAATAGGACTTTATGAGGCTTGTAATGTTTGGCTTAGGTATTTGGTTAAGAAAGAACGGGAAGTGTCAAAATACAAATAATAGCACTTATTAGATTAAACACAACCAATTAAGTAAAAGAGTAACACCATTTAACCCAAATTGTTTCTTCCAATCATAACCCATTTTTCCAAAGATAAACAAAATTCTTCCTCAATCTTTCACCTTAGTACATCCATCACTAACACTCTTTTATTTACTAGAGTGTGAAGGCCTTTTTTTTCTTTTCTTTTCTTTTTTTTAAACACAACCCCAACCAATTTCCTCCAATATATGTGGAAGATGTCTTTTTTTATTATTATTATTCCATCCTTACTCCAATTGCTCTTGAAAAGTTTGTGTTCAAAATTAAGTGCTCTTAACAAATAAGGTAGGAATTATATATATATATATATAGGCTAAATAAAAGGTAGGTTATAGAAGGAAAAAAGAGAGAAAAATAAGGTTAACAATATATTTAAATAGGCTCAATGAGGTAACTAGTGATATAAAGATAACAAGGTAGGCTTAAAATGGCACAATCGATCCAAAAATGGCCTACATCATATCCTAAATAGTGCAATTCCAAATTATTTCACCTCAAGAGGTTTTCAAATGAGTTCTAGAGTTTGTTGAGATCACAAAAATGTCCATGAAAAATTCGCACATAAGACTTCTCTAAGCATTTAGACTAATCAACCAAATCATACCACATACCAAAAGTGTCGCCAACTTGGTAAAATCAACATTTGAAATTATCTTTAAACCGAAGCAAAATTTAATGTCTTCTAAAAGCTACTTGTTATCACAATCACATTATTATCATCAACGTGCAAATTAAAACAACTAAAATTGCAATTGAGAGAAAAATAAAATAAAATAAAAATAAATAAATAAAAATAAGATAATAAACAAATAAAAGAAATTAAATCAAGATGTAGAAAAATAAATGGAAAATCAAAATTAAACACAAATAAACACACAAACAAAACTACTAAAAAAATGAAGGAAAGATTTACCGTTTACCGTACCCCCATCCAAAACCTTACATTGTCCCTAATGTAAGAAAGAGAAACTGCAAATGGCAATCGCCATCACGAAGAGAAAAAGAGTTAGGTGCACCATCACCGCCACAGTAATTTGTTAAATCAAGTGGTTAACAATAAAAGAAAATCAATCATTGTCACATTTTTTTTTACTTGGAAGACAAATAATATAAGCAAATTTAATTAAAAATAAAATTATCATAAAATGAAGTGCAGAATTTAAAATCTAACTAATAATTTACCAAAACTTAAAATTTAAGCTAAAATTTAAAATTTAAAATTGCTAAAATAAAATGAGTTAAAAGATGAGAAAACAAATCTGATGGGTTGCCTCCCATTAAGCGCTTTAAGTTATAGTCATTAGCTAGACTTTCTGTCATTCTTTCTGCTTGTTGAATTCTCCATCAAAATATGGCTTCAACCGTTGTCCATTCACCTTGAAAGTTCAATTTGTTTCATGAATGATCTCAATTGTCCCATAAGGAAACACCTTGGTAACTAGAAAAGGTCCTGACCAACGAGATTTTAGCTTTCCTGCAAAAAGTCTGAGACGGGAATTATAAAGCAACACTTTTTATCCCACCTCAAAGTTTCGCCTCAAAATGTGCTTATCATGCCAAACCTTCGTCTTTTCCTTGTATATACGAGCATTCTCATAAGCATCATTCCTCATTTCATCCATCTCATTTGTTGCAGATTTCACAAGGCAAGCTTCTAGTGGTAGCAAGAGTTCTCCTCAAAAGTTTCCGAAATTAACATGTCAAGAGTGTTTATTTGAAAACAAGAATGTACCTCACTTGGAAATTTCATTGCTTCAAAAACATCAAAAGTCACTTGTTCATCTTGCACCCGTAGAATGAGCTTTCCTTGCTGAACATCAATCAATGTTCTTCCATTTGCAAGGAATGGTATCCCCAATATCAACGGTACCTCTCTATCTTCCTCCATGTCAAGCACCACGAAATCTATAGGGAAAATAAATTTGTCAACTTTAATTAAAACATCCTCAATTACCCCTCAAGGATATTTCACTGATTGATCCACTAATTGTAGAGAGATTGAAGTGGGCTTCACTTCTCCCAGGCCTAGTTTCCTGAAAATAGAGAGTGGCATCAAATTAATGCTTGCTCCTAAATCACATAGGACTTTATCAAAATTGCAACTTCTTATAGTACAAGGCATAGTAAAACTCCCTGGGTCTTTCAATTTCTGTGGCAGTTTTCTTTGAAGAATTGCATTGCACTCCTTATTTAGCATGATAGTTTCATAATCTCCCAGCTTCCTCTTCTTTGATAGAATTTCTTTCATGAATTTTGCATACTTGGACATTTGTTCCAACATCTCTACAAAAGGAATGTTAATATGCAATTTATTAAAAATATCCAAAAATTTATCAAATTGATTATCAAGCTTTTTCTTATTCAATCTTTGAGGATATGGGATATGCGGCTCATATTTGGCATTTGGGGAAGGTTGAACATATTGGGATATTGATGCCTTTTCTTTAGATTCTTCTATCTTTTTCTCTGATTTCCCCTGCCATTCAAGTTCTTTACTGCTTCTCAATGTGATAGCCTTTACATGCTCTTTGGGTTTTATTGTGTCACTGGGCAACGATCCTTGAGACCTTTCTGCAATCTGCTTTGAAAGCTACCCAGTTGGTTTTGGATGTCCCTGTTGATTGCCTCTTCATTTCTGAAATTTGTTCTTGTCTCCTCAATGAACTTTCCCAAAATTCCTTCCAAATCTATTTGTTTCTTCTCTTGGGGTTGGTAGGAAGATGATGATGGTTTGAATCCCCCTTGGTTATTTCCCCATGACAAATTTGGATGATTTCTCCAACCTGGATTATAGGTGTTTGAATATGGGTTATGTTGAGGTTTTTGAAAATTTGAAACATAATTTGCTTACTCAGCATTTTGTGAAGCAAATGGATTTCCAGCTTGGCACTCAATACTAGCATGATTTCCACCACATAAATCACATTGTGTAGTTGGTTTGGATTCGAACTTTGATGACAAAGAATCCATCTTTCTTGAAAGAGCAGCAACTTGAGCCGACAAAGCATTCACTGAATCAATTTCATGCACTGTTGTTGGTCTTTTTGCAATTACCCACTCTAAATGCTACTGATTTTTGTTTTCTGCCATAATCGCTAACAAATCATGAGCATCCTCCGGTGTTTTTCTCATTAAAGACCCTCCAACTACAGCATCAATCATTTCACGATAGTTTGAAACCAAACCATTATAAAATGTAGAGACTTGCAGCCAAATTGGTATACCATGATGTGGGCACTTCCTCAACATTTCTTTGAATCTTTCCCAAGATTCATACAATGATTCTTGGTCATACTGTGTAAAATATGTGATTTCATTCCTCAATTTTGCCGTCTTAGCAGGAGGAAAGAACTTGTTCAATAATTTCTGAACCAACTCATTCCATGTTGTAATTGATCCCGGCGGTAATGAGTTTAGCCACTCCTTGGCTTTATCCCAAAGTGAAAAAGGAAAAACCCTCAATCTTATAGCATCTTCAGACACACCATTTATCTTGTAAAGATCACACACCTCCAGAAAGTAAGCAATATGTGCATTTGGATCATCCTTTGACATTCCCCCAAATTGATTTGATTGAACCATTTGGATAAAGGATGGTTTTATCTCAAAGTTATTGGCTTGAACAGTTGGCCTCCTTATACCCAAAGTAGTTCCAGCAACATTAGGCGCAGCATAATCCCTCAAAGCTCTATGATTTCCACCTCCCTCAACAAATGGTGGATCCATAGTTGATTGTCTATTAGGAGGTGAGGTTGAACGCCTTCTCTCTCGATTTAGACGCCTATATGTTCTATCAATCTCCAGATCAAATGGAAAATGGTTAAGGCTACTTGTACATCTTATACAACAATCCTACAACTAGAAAATTAACTAGCACAAAAATAACACAAAGTTACCTTTTTTATGATAAATGAAATGAAAGAGCAAAATAAACAAAATTAAAAATGAAACAATGATAAAGAAAATTAACTTCAAATTAAAACTAAGATTAGGTAGTATCGATATTAATAAAATCAAACCATTCCCCGGCAACGGCGCCAAAAACTTGATGCGTATTTTCGCAAGTGTACGAATTGTTCAAGTAATAAAGTGTAAAAACTACGGATATCGAACCCACAAGGAATGGCGTTACTAAGTACCGAAATTCACTAATCCTAATTTTATTTGAAAACCGAATTTTTGAATTTGTTTAAGAAGTAAATTAACTTAAAACTAAACGCAAATAAGAAAATTTAATGTTGTTCATAAATGATTAAAAACGCTGAGGCATTTGATTTCACTAAATCAATTCAATCCGATTTCAAGTCATGTTATATGAGAATCAAAGTTAGAAGTGATGGTTGGAAAACCCAAACTTATCTAATACTCTCTCTCAATTTATATTAGAATTACTTATCTATGAAAACCAACTATATTTCTATGAAGATTTAATCACAAATAAGCACATTACGATTTATGAAATTTCTAGAATAACCACATACATCATGCATTAGGTGTCAAACTCGCATTCAACAAACGGTATTTATCACAAGAAGCATTCATTACACATCTCCTCTCGGTCTCAATATAATGCAACAAATCATCTAAATCTTGATTATAAATTTAAAAGCATTAAGCATGGAAATGAATACTCAAATTGAAAATAATGAATTCATATAACGATAACAAAAGAAATCAGATTTTCTGGATTCTACTACATCGTAGCCTTAGCAAAAACGAATTAGTTCATAATAGAAATAAGAACAAACATATTCTCAATTGAATCCATGAATAACAAATCTAAATAAAATGCAGAAAATAAAAGCTAAGGAGAAGAGATGAAAAACTCTTGAAGATGAAGACTTGGTAGCAACAATGGTGATGATCCTTCAAGCTTCTCCAACCTTTCTCTCCAAAATTTTCTTTTCTCCTCCAAAATAACTCAGATCTGCTCTCTTTGCCATCCCCCTCTTTCTCCATCATAATGTATATATAGATCTAGGGTTTAGGGGGCAATTTTGGAACAAAACAACATAAAAAATGTGTTTTCGTACGAAACTTACCGGCAGCGACATTATTCTCACCGCGGTGAGATTTCTGGAAAATAAAATTTTTGTTTTTCTGATTTTGGTTAGCGGTGAGATACTTTGGCCGGCGGCGAGATTCTTTGGCCGGTGGCGAGAATACTTTGGCCAGCGGCGAGATTCACTTGGCCAAAATCCGTGCTCTCGGGAAGAATTTTACCGTGCTCTGAAAAAGATTTTCGCCGGCGGGATTTCTAAATTTTGAAACTTTGTTTTATTTTTAATTTCATTCAATCCCGATCATTGTACTTTGTCCATAACTTCTCCAAAATCATGATTTTACCTGAAATTTCACTTTAAACATGAAATTCCCGTGAAATGATATTTGTGGATTAAATAATCAAATAAACACAATTTTCACACAAATATCAACATTTAAATCATAACAAAAATGCAATAATTTAGCTCTTATCACACATCACTTTCTCTATTGTTGTGTAACATCGAATTCCTTACAAGAAATAAAATGTTAGCTAAAGTTATATTTTCTATATTTTTATTATTTTACCCTGAGTGTGTAGAAAACAAAAGTTTTGAGTCTAATTTTTATGATGTACATGTGTTATAATAAATTAAAAAAGGGTAAAATTATTTTCTTTAATTTTCAAACAAAGTTACCAAAATGCCTATAACTAAATTTTCAAGTTATGGGATAAGATTATTTCAATATTTTATTTAATAACTTTTTTAAGCATGAGGTGTCATATCGTTATTCTTTAAAGGACACATGTTCTTATAAATATTAAAAAAAGATGAGAGAATTGATACCCACATGTCTTACTCACCTTCTCTTAGTTATCTTGTTAGTGCAAACTTTTCTAAGAAGTTTGGTATGAAATTAGCTGAAAATAAATAACAAGCAAAGAGAAAGGGTAGGGGAAAAGGAAAAAAAAGAATTGGAAGAAGATAAAACATAGCTAAGTAACTATTTTTGCATCAAATTCAAATGGAAGCTAAGAAAACTTCAGGAATAATTAGACTTGTTTCATATATCCATAAAAAGGTATAAAATTCTATTTTATGATAATTTTTATGTTTTTAATTTTGAATTTTATATGCAAAGTTATACACATTTAACTGAATGTGGTTCCATGAAAATCAAGCTAGAAGAACCATTAGTATTTTTATTATTTGAAATGGTTATACAATTTGGAATTGAGTAAATTATATCTTGTTTTAAATCTTGTTATGTTTAGTTTTAGAAACACTTTATGGTTTTTCATTTCAAATTTTATAGGCAATGTTATGCCCGTTTAACCAAGAATATGTTAAGTACGATTGGTGCTAGGAAAATGTTTTAGAACCCAATCGATATTTTTGTTATTTGAAATAGTTTTATTGAGGAATTAGATTATTTGTATCTTGTTAATATCAAGTTTATGAATATTTTTTAGTTTTTCATTTCAAGTTTTCTATACAAATTTCTAGCAAATTAACTAAAGGTATGTTCTATTGAAATTGTTTTTGAAACTAATTGATATTCTATGGATTAAAGGGTTTTCCATGTGATATTGGAGTGCATGATATCTTATTTTAAAGATTAAAATATCTATTTTTTAATGTTTTTATATAAATGAATTTAGACGTTTCACCAAAACTTATGTTTGAAATTACAAGGATAGGTTTAGGAGTACCCTAAAACTACATAAAATGAAACAATCAACTATTAGAAACCCACTATTTTAAAGGTGTTATAGGGCCTTCCAATTTGAATTAAATAATCAAGTTATGGTGTTATTTATTTTCTAACACAACTATGATTCTTTAGGAAGAGTTGAGTAAGCAGACCCTACAATGCAGGAAGAGAACCAAAGACAATTTAGCACTGTGAGTGAATACCTAATATATTTTCTAAAGTATATATGGAATTAATTTGAACCACATTCATCTCCAAATAAATCCAATTTTTTGCAAGTTGCATGTTTATGTAAAATGCATTCATTTTCACTAGTATTGGAAGAAAAATTTATGTATCAATTTCAATACACTTCAAGAACATACACCAAGATAATATATTTTATTTTCATTATTAAAATTAGTCAGGTACATGCAAGATAATTTGCAAGAAAATTAAGATTAAATTAATTTTATTATGTATACTAGTTTTTATACAAACTTACATGTTCAGTAAATATTTTATAGTTATCAAAGTACTTCCCCTTATTTATTCATGATAGTTGGCTCTATTCTACATCCATATATGCATGGAAAAACATCATGATCAACAAATTTAGTCCATATTTAACTCACTATGATGTTTACCAACTCATTATGATGTTAGAAGTTCAGTATGATGACAAGTTTAGTTAAGTCAGTGAACATATGACTTATGTATCAATAGATCCAACTACGCCATTGTAATAGCTATATCAAGTATTTTTTGGACATGTGTAGTTGAGAGCTAGCACTAGTGCTAATTATCTTCTCTATGTGAGACTAGATTACCATATGCTCTTCGCAATAAAAAATAATTTCTCATGGTTATACATTTTACTAGTGTACTGATCATAACACATTATGATATGAAATTATAATTATTTTATGAAACTTAGATTATGCATTTATGATTACATTATTTATCATAAAGACTATACATAGGTTATTTTTATCAGGATATATTTCAAGATAAATCATTAGCCTTTCATATGTAGTTTGTAAGAGCATTATATTATTTTATAAAACTTATCCAGTCACTAAGCTTTCCATCTCACCCTTTATATTTATTTTCCTCCCTTAGTTAATAACTTGTGAGACCAATCACTTGATTTTGGAGACTTCACACCCACTTTTTGGTTGTAAAATCTAGGTTATTATTATCTCCTTATCACGTGTATAATGTATTCTGGCTATTGTGTTTTAAGCTAGTGACAATGTTTAATGTGGTGTATAGTATATATCTTATAGGATGTAGTTATGTATGGCCTTGGACCACTTTCTAGATATATAAAGTTATATGAAGTTTACTAGTTTATGGAACATGATCTTTCTAGAATTGTTGTCATTTTATCACATGGAGGATAATTCAATAATTAAGGGAGAAGAGACTGCCCAAAAGTTTTAAATTTTTTACATGAAATCTTCAAGTTACACCAAAATCATTTGAGGATGCTAGTTACCATGATCCTCAGGACACATCACATGCTCTAGTGTTGAGCTGAGGTAGGTCCTAACAATTTAGTATCAGAGCAGGTCAAGTCTTGTATGTACAGATAGACACTAGATTTGATGGTAATCTTTTACAGATATTCATTTTTCTTTTGTAAATTTTAGTTTAGATAGAAGTATGCCACCACATGGCCAAGGTTGTGCATGTCCTAAGAGACCTTTCCATGATAAACCAGCTACTACTAGGAGAGATAAGGGTGACATTGACACATGTAGAATCCATAGTAGAAGCACATGTTATTGCACCACTAATACATGCTGACCCACTTAGGGTGCAACACATTCTTTTGTATCACGAATCTTTTAAATGCATGCAAATAAAAAATTAAAGCCACTAGTATGTCCAATGGTGGTAGCAACACCAGTTAATGATTAATTATTAGCAAGAAATGTCTATAAAAGAATTATTGTAAAGGTTAGTAACCTTGAGTTGAAAGCCAACTTAATTCCCCTCGACATTTGTGATTTTGATTCCATATTAGGAATGGATTGTTTGGCTATACATTATGCCTCTATTAACTATTTTAGAACAGAAGTATCGTTTAAAAGTCCTAAATTGCTTAATATCTACAATTACTGTTAAGAAAATGTTTAGAAATAGTTATATAACTTATTTAGCTTATGTCATTAATACTCGAGTAAGTGAAATGAAGTTGGAAGCTATTATGTAGTTCTTAAATTTATAGATGTCTTTCTAGATGATCTTTTAGGGTTACCACCTAATTGTGAGGTTGAGTTCAGCATTGACGTAATACCAAGAACGACCATAATATCATAAGTCTTATATAGAATGGCCTCAAAGGAGTTAAAAGAGTTTAAAATTTCAATTAAAATATTTGGTGGAATAAGGTATCACTAGGCATAGTGTATCACCTCTAGGTGCTCTAGTTCTCTTTGTCAAGAAAAAGGACAACACCAAGAGATTATGTATTGATTTCAGACAACTTAACAAGGTGACTGTATGTAGCAATTACCCTTGTCCTCATATTGATGATTTGTTTGATCAATTGAAAGGTGCAAAGATATTCTCTAAAATTGATCTAAGGTCTGGATATCACCAACTCCACATCAAGGATTCAAAATGTCAAAGGCTGCATTTAGAACTCGTTATAGACATTATAAGTTTCTTATTATGCCTAGGGGACTTGCTAATGCTCCAAAAGCATTCATCAAATTCAATAAAACATATGTTTCTATCATTCTTGGATAAATTTGCTATAGTTTCTATTGATGACATTTTGGTGCACTCTCGTATTGAGAGGGAACATGAACACCTCGAAACTATCTTAGAAATTTTAAGACAAAAGCAATTGTATGCAAAATTTAGTAAGTGCCAATTTTGGCTTGATAGTGTGGCTTTTCTTGGACATTTTATTTAAAGTGAAGGCATAAATATATGTTGTTCCACAAAAGGTGGAAGCAAGGGTAAATTGAGAAAGACCTAAAACTGTAACAGAAATATAGAGTTTTCTTGGGTTAGTTGGATAATATCATCGCTTATTTTAAGGATTTTTCCAAAGTTTCTTTACATTTGACCCATATTACTAGGAAAAATGTCAAATTTGATTAGTCAAGTGAATGTGACGAAAGTTTCCAAGAGCTTATGAGATAGTTCACTTTTACACATGTGCTTACACTTCCTTCCAATGGGGGGGATTTGTGGTATATAATTATGCTTTTTATCAAGGTTTAGGTTATGTGTTAATGCAAGATGGTAAATTAGTTGCTTATGCTTTTAGGCAACTTAAGAAACATGAACTTAATTATTCACCCCATGATTTGGAATTATCAGCAGGGGTTTTTATCTTAAGAATATGGAGGCATTATATATATAGTGGAAAATGTCAAATATTCACTGACCATAAGAGTTTAAAGTACTTATTAACTCAAAATGAGCTTAATTTAGACAAAGAAAATGGTTGGAATTAATCAAAGATTATGATTGTGTTATTGAATATCACCCAAAAAAAGGTGAATGTTGTAGCAAATGCTCTCATCGAAAATCAAATAGTTCATTAGCAAATCTACAAGCAGTCCATCATTCACTACTTATAGAGTTAAGAAAATTGAATATGGACCTATCAATAGATCATTGGGGAATTCTACTTGCAAGCTTTAGGGTGAGACCTGTTTTGATTGATAGAATTCATGAAGCACAACCATAAGACTCATTTTTGATGAAATTAAAGGGTGAAATAGAAAGTGGACACCAAACTGATTTTTAAATTTGAGATGGTAGAAATATGACTTTAAGCAATAGATTATGTGTATGAAACAATGAAAGTCTTAAAAAGGAGATATTGGAAGAAGCATATAGTTTTGCTCATACTATACATATAGGTAGTACTAAGATGTATCAAACTCTAAAGGAACATTACTGGTGGCATGGAATGAAATAAGAAATTGCAAATTTTGTAGCAAGGGGTTTAATTTGCTAATCTAAGCACTAGAAACCCACTGGACCTCTTCAACCACTTCCTATTCCAAAATGAAAATGGGAAAATATAATAATGGATTTTCTATACAATCTTCCTCATACCCAATGCGGCCAAGATGGGATATGGGTAATTGTAGATCATTTAACCAAATCTACACATTTTTTTCCTAAAAACCAAATATTTTCATTTATAATACTTGCCAAACTTTTCATGGAAAAAATTGTGAGATTACATAGAGCTCCATCGATTGTTTTTGATAGGGATGTGTGATTTACATATCAATTTTAGTCTAAATTGTAAAATGCTATGGGACAAAGCTACACTTCAGTACCGCTTTTCATCCTTAAATTGATGGATAGTTAAAACAAATAATTCAAATCCTTGAACAAACGTTTCATGCTTTTCTTTTACAATTTAAGGATAATTGGGATGATCATTTACCATTAATGGAGTTTACCTACAATAACAATTACCATTCCAACATTGAGATGGTCCCATATGAAGTATTATATAATGGGAAATATAGAACACCAATATGTTAGGATGGGTTAGGTGAAAGAAGGGTTTTAGGATTTTAGGCCCAAAGTATGTAGAAATGCTCACTAATAAAATTAAGACAGTCAAAGAAAAATGGAAGATAGCACAAGATGGACAAAATAACTATACATATAATAATATTAAGGAGCATGAATATAAAGTTAGAGTATTTTTAAAGTTATCACCATGGAAGGGTGTATTTTGATTTGGGAGACATGCAAAGCTAAGCTTTTGATACATTGGTCATTACAAGATTATAAGATTACAGAGAAAATTGGCCCTACAACTTAACTCTCCAAGATCCATGGTAAATTTCATATCATTGAATGCAAGTAAAAGAAAATTTGACATGTGAAGAAAAATCAATCAAAATACTTGATCGTAGACATTAAATATTTCCAAACAAAATCATTCCATTGATGAAGGTATGGTAGAGAAACCATACAAAAGATGAGATGAATTGGAAACCTAAAGAACAAATTTGCACCCAATACCCTAATTTATTTAACAAAGGTATGGGAATTTCAATGACCAAATTCTTGAAAGGGGGAGATTGTAACATCCCATCCTTTACAAGAAATAAACTTTTAGCCAAAGTTATATTTCTAGTATTTTTATGATTTTCCCTCAATGTGTAGAAGATAAAATTTATGAGTTTAATTTTTATGATGTACATGTGTTATAATAAATTCAAAAGGGCTAATTTAATTTCTTTTTATTTTTGAAAAAGTTACCAAAATGCCCCTAACTCTTAAAAAAATTCAAGTTATGAGACAAGGGTATTTCGATCTTTTACTTAATTATGTTTTGAAGCATGAGGTGTCACACCCTTATTCTTAAGAGGACACATGTCCTTATGACTATTCCAAAAACAAAAACAAGAAGAAGAGAAGAGAATCGGTGCCCACATCTTACTCACCTTCTCTTACTTATCTTATTAGTGTAAGTTTCTATAATAAGCTTGGCACGAAATTAGATAAAAATAAATAAGAAAAAAAAGAGAAAGAGTAAGGGAAAAAGGAATGAAAGAATAAATGAAAGAAGATAGAAATTCTAAGATAAGCTATAGCAAGATAACTGTTTTTGAAGAAAATTCAAATGGAAGTAGAGAAAACTTCAAAAATAATTAGACTTTCTTTCATATATCCTTAGAAAGGATAAGTGTCTATTTTATGATAATTTTTATGGTTCTATGAAAGTCAAACTAGAAGAACCCTCGTTATTTTTATGATTTTAAATGGTTATAGAATTTAGAAAGTAATAAATTATACCTTGTTTTAAAGCTTGACATGTCTAGTTTAAGAAACATATTTTGGTTTGTCATTTTGAATTTCCTAGGTAAAGTTATGCCCATTTCACTAAGGATATGTCAAGTAAGATTGGTGTTGAGAAAACTGTTTAGAACCCAATCAGTATTTTTGTTATTTGAAATAGTTTAATTGATTGAAATTGAATGATTTATATCTTGTTTTAAAGCTTAACATGTCAAGTTTAGGGACATTTTTTGGTTTGTCGTTTCGAGATTTCTAGATAAATTTGTAGCAAATTAACTAAACATATATTCTGTTGAAATTGTGATAAATTTGTTTTGAAACTAATCAATATTCTTTGGATTGAAAGGTTTTTCATGTAATATTTGAGTAGGTGATACCTTATTTTAAAAATTAAAATGTCTAGTTTTTATATGTTTTTATAGAAATGAATTTAGACATTTCTACCAAAACATATAACTTTGTCTAGGAAACTAAAAATGACAAACCATAAAATATTTATAAAACTAGACATTTTCAGCTTTAAAAACTCACCCAAATCCAATTTGTAAAAAAATTTAAATAACAAAAATATAGATTAGTTTTGAATAGGGAAAAAGGAAAATAGTTGTGCTCAACAAATGAATCTTGTTGGTTATGAGTAAAGAAATTTGTCATTCTTAGACCAAGGGAGAGTGTAATAAAGGAAAGTATCCTAGCTAATTCAGCTTGGCCCTTTTTTTAATTATGTTTCCATAAGAGTGGTAACATCTCAAGCTTAAAAAAATAACAAGTAAAAATCTGAAATGCCCTTGTCCCATACCTTGAATCTTTGTAAGAGTTAGGGAATTTTGATAATATTGAGAGTAAAATCTTAGTTACACTAAGAATATATACTTAACAATAATGTTACTTAAATGCAAGGGAAAGGGTGTTACAATTCTACCCTTCCATTTAAGAATTTCTTCCTCGAAATTCACATACCTTGGTTAAATGAAAATTGCATAATGAATGCAAACAAAATGCCATTTTTTGGGCTCCAATTTCACCCATGATAAAACTGCACTACATATGCAATAGAATATCATTTTTAGATATATGTGTGAAAAAGTTGCTAAGTGCTCTGGTACCACCCATCAAGAAATTTTTGAGACAAATGCAAAAAAATTGCACTACTCATTTTCGAGTATGGGTGCAAAATAGTTGTACAATGTTCTTCGATATCACCCGTTATAAAAATTACATTACGTATGTAACAAAAAAATCCATTTTTGGGTATATGTGCAAATATTTTGCTAAAATTGCTTTGGTATCACCGTTCAAGAAAATTGCAACACATGTGCAATAAAATGCCATTTTTGTGTATAGGTGAAAAAAGTTGCATAAAGTACTCTGGTCCCTTCATGAAAATTGCATAAAGTATGCAAGAAAATACCATTTTTGGATATGTGTGCAAAATAGTTCTAAAAAGTGCTCCAGTATCACCATTCGTGAAAATTGTAGTACGAATGCAACATAATGGTATTTTCAAGAATATGTCCAAAAATATTGCAAAGAGTGCTCTGATATCACCCAGGATGAAAATTGCACATTGGATGGAAAAACAAATTCCATTTTTACTCATGTAAAAAATAGTGTTAAAATGTGTTTCGGTAACTCCCGATGAAAATTGCACTACGGATGCAATAAAATGTCAATTTCAAGTATATGTGCAAAAAAGTTGCATAAAGTGCTCCGGTGTCACCTTTCATGAAAATTACATTAGATATGCAACTAAATGCCATTTTTGGGTATGTGTGTAAAATAATTGTTAAAAGTGCTCCAGTACCACTTATCGTGAAAATTGTAGCATAGATACAACAAAATGCCATTTTTGGGAATATGTTCAAAAATAATGCAAAAAGTGCTCATGTACCACCCATGATGAAAATTGCACAATGGATGCAAAAAAATTCCATTTTCACACATGTGCGAAATAGTTGTAAAATGTGCTCTGGTACCACCAGTAATGAAAATTGTCCTATGGATGCAACAAAATGTCATTTTTTTTGTTTATGTCTGAAATTTTTTCAAAAAATACTATACCACTCTTGATGAAAATTGCACTATAGATGTAACAAAATGTTATTTTTGGGTATATATGCGAAAAAGTTACTAAAAGTAATCCAGTACTACCCCTAAGGAAAATTACGAAATGGATGCAAAAAAAATCCATTTTCAAGTATGGGTGTGAAATACCATTAAAAAGTGCTCATGTACTACCCGTCAAGAAACTTGCACAATGGATGTAAAAAAATCCATTTAAGATTATGTGTGCAAAATTATTGTAAAAGGTGCACTAGTACCACCCATTTTGAAAATTACACTATAGGTGCAACAAGATGCCATTTTTGGGTATATATACAAAAAAGTTAATAAAATTGCCCTGGTACCACCTATCTAAAAAATTGCACTACGAGTGTATATGTGCAAAAGAATTGTTAAATGTTCTCCAGTATAACCGGACATGAAAATTGCACTACGAGTGTAACAAAATGCTGCTTCATGGAATATGTGCGAAAAATTTGTTAATGTTTCCCAATACCATCCATTATGAAAAATGCACAACAGATGCAAAATTGAATTAAAAAATACTCTAATACCAGCTATTTTGAAAATTGCACTACATATGTAAAAAAAACCATTTTCGTGTATGTGTACGAAATAGTAGTAAAAATTACACCCGTACTACTTGTTATGAAAATTACACTACGGATGCAACAAAATGCCATTTTTAGGTATATGTATGAAAAAGTTGTACAAACTTTTCTAGTACCACCCGTTCTGAAAATTACCCTATGTATGCAACAAAAAGCCTTTTCAGGGTATATATGCAAAAAATTTGTTAAAATTGCTCCAATACCACCCTTCATGAAAATTGCACTACAAATGCAACCAAATTCCATTTTCGAGTATATTTGGGAAAAGTTGCAAAATGTACTCCGACGATAGCCTTCATGAAAATTGCACTACATATGCAACTAAATTCCATTTTTGAGAATATGTGTGAAACAAGTGTAAAACTTTCTCCAATACCACCCTATATGAAAATTGCAATCCGAATTCAATAAAATGCCATTTTTGAGAATATGTCAAAAAATATTGTAAAAAGTACTTCGATACCATCTGAGATGAAATCTGCACAATGGATTCAAAAAACATTCCAACTTCACTCATGTGCTAAAATAGTTGTAAAATGTGCTCTGGTACCACTCGTGATGAAAATTGTAATACGAATGCAATAAAATTCCATTTTTGGTTTTATATTCGAAATGGTTGCATAAGCTGCATTCGCACCACCCTTATTGTAAATTGTACTATGTATGAAATTAATCCATTTTTGGGTAAGTGTGAAAAATGTTTGATAAAATTTCTCCACTACCACTCGGCTTGAAAATTGCACTACGGATGCAACAAAATGTCATTTTTTGTTATATGTCTGAATACTTTTCAAAAAGTACTATAGTACCTCCTATCATGAAAATTCCACTTTCAATTTAACAAAATTTCATTTTTAGTTATATGTGCAAAAATATGCTAAAAGTGCTTCGGTACTACTCGTGGTGAAAATTGCACAACGGATGCAAAAAATTCCATTTTTGGGTAAAGATATGAAATAGTTGTAAAAAGTGATCTAGTTTCCCTCGTGATGAAACTTGCACTATAAATGTAAAAAAAATGTCATTTTTGGGTATATGCGCAAAAAGTTTCTAAAAGTGCTCTGGTACCATCCATAGGGAGATTTGTAGAATAAATGACAAAAAAAATCCATTTTCAGGTATAGGTGTGAAATTACATTAAAACGTGCTCACGTACCACCTGTTGTGAAAATTTCATAACAGATGCAAAAAAATCCAATTTCAATTATATGTGTGAAATATTTGTAAAAAGAGCACCGATACCATCCGTTTTGAAAATTACACTCTGGGTGCAACAATATGCCATTTTTGGGTATATGTACGAAAAAGATGCAAAAGTGCTTTAGTACCACCAATTATGAAAATTGATCTACGGGTGCAACAAAATACCATTTTTGGGTATCTATGTAAAAAAGTTAAAACTGTTCGGGTACCACTCGTCATGAAAATCGCACTATAGGTATAACAAAATTCCATTTTTGGGTATATGTGTGAAACATTTGCTAATATTCTTCGGAACCACCCGTCATGAAAATTGCACAATAGTTTAAAAAAATCCATTTTTAGGTATATCTGAAAAATAGTATTAGAAAGTACTCCAGTACCACCCATCTAAAAAATTGTACAATAGATGCAACAAAATACCATTTTGGAGTATATGTGCAAAATAGTTGTAAAACTTTCTATGCTACCACCCATTTTGAAATTTACACAACGTAGGTAGGAAAAATCCATTTTTGGGTATATGTATGAAAGTTTCTCTAGTACCAGCCCTCATGAAAATTGCACTATGGATGCAAAAAAAGCCATTTTTTGGTATATGTAGGAAAAATATGCATAAAGTGCTCCAGTGCCACCTTTCATGAAAGTTGCACATGTACAACTAAATGCCATTTTTGGTTATATGTTTGAAATAGTTGTAAAAGTGCTCAAGTACCATTTATCATGAAAATTACAATACAGATGCAACAAAATGCCATTTTTGAGAATGTAAGTGAAATAGTTGTAAAATGTGTTCAGTACGATTCGTGATTAAAATTTTCCTATGGATGCAACAAAGTACCATTTTTCGATTTTATGTGCAAAAAAGTTGATTAAAGTACTCCAGCACCACTCTTCATGAAAATTGCATAACGTATGCAACTAAATGATATTTTTGGATATGTGTGCAAAACAGTTGTTAAAAGTGCTCCAATACAACTTGTTTTGAAAATTGCACTATAGATACAATAAAATGTCATTTTTACGGTATATGTTTGAAATTTTTTCAAAAAGTACTCTAGTACCACTCGTTAAGAAAATTCTATTTTTAGGTATATGTATGAAAAAGTAGCTAAAAGTTCTCTGGTACCACTCTTGATGAAAATTGCACAATGGATGCCAAAATTTTCCATTTTTTAGTATAGGTGTAAAATAGTTGTAAAAAGTGCTATGATTACATCCTTGTTGAAAATTGCACTACAAATGTAACAAAATGTCATTTTTGGGTACATCAACAATAAAGTTGCTAAAAGTGCTTAGATACAACCCGATTGGAAAATTGCATAACAGATGCAAAAGAAATCCATATTCAGGTATGGATGCAAAATGGCATTAGAAAGTGCTTTGGTACCATACATCATGAAAATTTCACAACAGATGCAAAAAAAATCCATTTTTGGTTATGTGTGCAAAAATTTTTAAATAGTGCACTAGCACCACCAGTCTTGAAAATTGCACTACGGGTGCAAAATATGTCATTTTTGGGTATATGTGCGAAAAAGTTACTAAAAGTGCTCGGGTACCACTTGTTATGAAAATTACACTACGGGTGCAAAAAAGTGCTATTTTTGGGTATATATGTGAAAATTTTGTTAATGTTCTTTGGTACCACCTTTCATGAAAATGGCACAACGGATGCAAAAAAAATCTATTTTTGGGTATCTATGCGAAAGAGCATTAAAAAGTCTTCGATACCACCCCTCATGAAAATTGTGCAACTTATGCAAAAAAAATCCATTTTCATGTTTGTCTACAAAATAGTTGTAAAAAGTGCACCATATCACCCCGTTATGATAATTACACCATGGATGCATGAAAATTCCCTTTTTGAGTATATGTGTAAAATAGTTGTAAAAATTTATTTGGTACAACCATGTTGTTGTGCCTGCCGACCATGTTGGCAAGCCCATGGTTAGAATATTAGCTTGCTCACCAAAACTAGACATAAAAGCATTTCAGACACCGAGAAATGTTGAGTCTCAAACATAACAACATGATGAGCAGAATCGTGATCACCAAATACTTTGATGAACGAAAACTTGATGAGCGAAAACCGGCATCGCCAATCCTGCCAATACTTTGGTTTTATATTTATAAAACTCTCGCAAGTGCACGAATCATTTCGTAGAAAATGATAAGTATACTCCCAAGGTCGATCTAAGGAAGGAATGTATGTGGTTTTTAATTTATTATTCAAACTTTTAAAAACGATATTAAATCCTAAACATCTTGTCACGAGATTTTGGGTTTTTGTGTTTTTAATTCTAATTACGTAAAATTAAACATAGATTCAATAAACATTCATGCAAATTTTATCTTTTATAAATCGTGGAGTATTTATGGACATAATAACTAAGTTAATTATGCTTGCCGTATTATTTAGGTTATTAAAGATATGAATTGATATTTATTGATTCTCCTTTTTTGTATTTAATACCACCTTTCATGTGGGTTAGATATTCTTTGTTAACTAAACAAATCAATTAACACCTACAAGCGGGTTGATAACTAATTTGGTTAATTAAATTAATTCCTTTTTCTAAGAGATTGAAAATGAACCATTTAAATGCCACCTTGTATGGGTTAGACAGCTTAAACTTTATTCAAGGTGTCCAAATTAAACCTAAGAATTTAGTTATCCGAAAGTACTAACTTTCAAGTTTTAAAACCACTCACCGAAAACATGTCGTCAATACATTTTCAGATAATAATTCTTATAAAAACTTTTGAAATAGCTTCACACTAACTACCTACATTGTACCATCAAATAAAAGAAAGCACTACTCTAAATCGATCGATAACTAAACCTTAAAATCTAATTTTCGTGTTTAAGTTTGTAATGAAAAATAATATATTTCTCTCTAACATTCTTAATATAAATCATGAATAAAAATAAAATCAATTCATTTTAGAGATTTTTACCTATTTAATATTTCGCAAGCATAACAACGCCATTATTACATCATGTTTACTAAATGAACCAAAGACAAGCTTAAATTTAACCACACACAAATTAAATATAACATGTAAGAATAAAGCATAAAAAATAACTCAGAAGAAAATAAAATCCTTACAGTAACTTCGACGCTATTCCCGCTTGAAAACTGCAAGCGGAATTTGCACTCCCATTTATTGAATCAAAAAGCTAAAATATTACAAAAACATAACTAGTTCTTCCCTAAAAAGGGAAGAACTCTAAAACTAAGAAAAATTAACTAAGAAAAGCTAAAAACTAAGAAAACATAAGAAAACTAAAAATCTAAAAAAAGAGAGAAAGAAAGAGAGAAAAGAATGTATTCGAGAGTGTTTTCAAGGTGTTTTCAAGGTGTGTTTTGAAGGAAGGGAAGGTATTTATAGGTGAGGATGGAGAGAAAAATGAGTAAAAAAATGTTAAAAACAATATTAAAAAATTAAAAAACGTGTAATGGAAATGCCGAGTCATCAATGACGCCGCACGACGTCAGGGTCGCCGCAGACGTGAAAAATGGGGTGAAAACGCTGGCTGGCCATGGAGGGCGGTCGATGCCGGCGCTGCCGTCAAGGCCGCGACGTGAACAAGAACCTCACAAGAAGGTCGCGCGCATGAACAAGAATCCGCTGGCATTGTCAGCATCAGTAACCCAATGAACTCCACGGGCAAAGAGCCGCGATGAACAAGAACTCATGCGTTGTCAAGCACAAGATGAACGCGACCCGCGCGCTGGCAAGTCAAGGCTGTGCGCTGCTTTTTCTCCTTTTTGACATTTTTCTCCTTTTTCACCCATTTTGTCCACTTTTTCCATATTTGTCGACCTTTCCCCATTTATTTATTGATATTTTTGTGATGTATTGCTTCAAGTATTTCTCTTTGAGTCTTTAAATTGCGTTTTTAAGCCAAAATACCTGAAAAACAATAAAAATACCCGTGATTCCGAAAAAGACAAATTATATAAATATATGATAAAACATATAAATATATATATTCTTAATCAATTAATGAGCATAAAATCATGGTAATAGTGCTTTTTCAGCACTCATCACAACATAACAACATAACAAACAAAGTCTCCAATGAGACAATATAACAAACAAAATCTTCAATGGGACAACACAACAACAAAACACTAAACCATGTAAACTATATACAATCTAATAGAGTGAGTTTGTAAACAGGAGAACATGAAACTTTGTCCTAAGTGATATTAAGTCACTAATTATCAACCTTACAAAGAATATACCAAAACATCAAATAAAATACAGAATCGTGTTACGCATACAAGAATGCAACCACCAAAACAACATAACTTACAATTATTCATGACATTAACAGATGCTCTTAAATTTAGCATGGCTTTTCAAGAATAGTGTTACCTGTCCATATCATGATGGTCAAACAATTTGGGTTCCGATACTTGTGTGTGAGCTTCCATTGTAGCACATAATGAAATAGGGTACTTAAATGAGAATCTCATTCTCATTATTTTAACCATAACCATGCCACATGTGTGAATCCTAATTTAAATTATGTGCTACAATTTAAATCCAAATTAAAATTGCTTCAATAATTAATCAAAATCAAATTCAATTTGATAATTACTAAATGCCCTTATTAACCCACAAGTATTTAAACAACTGCCAAAAACTAAATTTTGTGTTTTCATGTTTTAATTAATTCAAATAAATATTTACTCTAACCAAATATTATTTAATTAATTAATTGGATTACTTTGGCTATGCTAAATTGTCATTTTACCTTTATATGTATTTAACATTTATAACCGTCATAAAATGTTCTAATAAATAAATAATCATTTTGATCACTTGAAATAATTAATTCCAAATTAATCATTCATTTATCAGGAAAGTAACATATTTCAGTCATTATTAGGGAGTAGACTCAGGGATCGATGAAACTATAAATTCAAGCTTAAAGAAAATATTGGTATATTAATTAACCCCTTAATTAAATGTTAAGATTAATTAATCTCACAGTTACCTTACTATAAACCTAAGACTGAAAACTCTTTAATACATTGCTATTATTTACCCAACGTAATGTATATGAGTAATCAATTGATATAACCATTAGACGTAACTCAGTCCTCCACAAACACTCTGTAATATAACCGATGTCAGCACGTCCATTTTATCTTCTCTATTACATCTTCTCATTGAGTACCTGTGATACATATGAATAACTATCTATAATAATATTATAGATTGCGCACAATCATTCAAGCTCTAGATTACTAAAAAATGGAGTTGTTATCTAACATCTGTGTAGAGATAGAGTGGATTTCATATCTTGTGAGATAACCTCCCAACTCACCATAAACACCGAGATACCAAGATTTAAGGTATCTTAGTGAAACGCTTAAGGCATCACCAAGTGAGTAAAATACCAATGTTCTACAATAAGGGCTTAGTTAATTCACTCAGGATTAGATCGTCCCGCACATGGTCATCAAGTGACATAGAGAAACAACTGCTATTGGACAAATATTAACAATGTTTCTAATATATATGTTCCAATCCTATATAATCAATTATTACACAAAGTATCCCCAATTAGATGTTTTCACATTAGTCACCCCAAATAAGGATCACTCCATTCTAAATTGATATAGGCCCTACTAGTGACTTAATTAAAGATCCTATTATATAAATTTTAACTAATTGTCATGAAAAATTTAATTATTTTACTTAAAATTAATCCTCTTGTATATATGTTGATATATTGAGTTTTAAGCATACATGAATAATCAATAATTTTTATGATTTATTTGCAGAATAAAATAGTACATGTATATAAATAAAATATTCCTTTTTATTTATTTATTATAATTTCAACTTAAATTAAATACAAACCCATTTTACATTTAAGGCTACATCTTAACATTTATTTTTTGATTAGTATGGCTCTAGAAGCTAGAAAGTGTTCTTGGGAAACGAATTTCTTCATTTCAACTCATATGGTGATGGTATTTGAGAGGAGGTAGTAAAGCTACTCATCAACATTCTCATCCAATGGAATGGAAAGGCTTTCAACTTGATTTTCTCTTTTGTGATTCCAACTAGTTTCATGCAAAAAGAGTATAGAATTCCTTCAAGTACTCTTTTTTGGGTCATCCCTAAGTAGAAAGGTTGAGCTACATTGATAATGGCAAAAAAAAATGACGGTGGGGATTGATGGGAATAATGAGATGATTTATGTGATATTAGGTCATTTTAGCAATGTGGTGTTATGTTTAAAGCCTTCTCAAGTGGAATATTATCGCAATACCCTTGAGATTTTGCTTTTCTTCAAAATTACCCCTTAGCTTTAATTAATATCAAAAATTCCCTCCAACGTTATGAACATTATCTATGTTTAACATTAGGGGCAAAATGGTAATCTCCCTCGTATACATATATCACTCTCACATCTCTCTCTTCCTCTCTATACATGCAACCTTACCTTACCCTTCTTCTTCATGCAACCTCGTTTCATCATCTCCCAACCTCACTGCCACTCTTCCAGCCTCCCTAGTGGCCTTGTTCCAATCACTCACTCCCTCACTGGATGACTCATTGGTGAGTGCTCAAAAAGTACTAAAATTATCATGATTTTATGCACATTAATTAATTAAAAATATATATATTTATATGATTTTATCATATATTTATATAAATCTGTCTTTTCAGAATCACGAATATTTTTATTGTTTTTTAGGTATTTTTGCTTAAACAAGTAACTTAAAGACTGAAAGAAAAATACCGGAGGCAATACATCACAAATATCTGCCCCATCTGCGCGCACCACTGCACCTATCTGCCCCATCTACGCTCGCCGCCGCGCCTACACCACCAAGACGTCAATAGTATGACATCATCATTCACTACTCCACATTTTCTCCATTTTTAATCATTTTTTCACCCACTTTTTCTTCCCCTCCTCACCTATAAATACCCTCATTCTCTTCACTTCAAATCACACCTCAAAACACATCTTCTTTCTCTTTCTTTCTCTCCATTTCTTAGCTTTTTTTAGTTTTTAGTTTTTTTCTTTATAGTTATTTTTTATGCTTTATTCTTACATGTTATATTTATTTGTCTATGATTAAATTTAACTTTGCTGGTTGTTTGTAAACATGATATAATAATAACGTTGTTATGCTTGCGAAATATTAAATAGGTAAAAATCTCTAAAATGAATTGATTTTATTTTTATTCAAGATTTTATATTAAGAATGTTAGAGGGAAATATATTATTTTTCATTACAAACTTAAATTTGAAAATTAGATTTTAAGGTTTAGTTATCCGATCTGATTTAAAATAGTGCTCTTTTATTTGTTGGTACAATCACCCGGTAGTTAGAATGAAGCTCTATTTCAAAAGTTTTTATAAGAATTATTAGTTGAAAATGTATTGACAACATGTTTTCAGTAGTGGTTTTAAAACTTGAAAGTTAGTACTCGGATAATTAAATTCTTAGGTTTAATTTGGACACCTTGAATAAAGTTTAAACTGTTTGACCCCACCAAAGGTGGCATTTAAATGGTTCATTTTCAATCTCTTAGAAAAAGGGAATTAATTTAATTAACCAAATTAGTTATCAATCCCACTCATAGGTGTTAATTGATTTGTTTAGTTAACAAAGAATATCTAACCCCACCAAAGGTGGTATTCATATAAAAAAGAGAGAATCAATAAATATCAATTCATATCTTTAATAACCTAAATAATATGAGCAAGTATAATTAACTTAGTTATTATATCCATAAATGATTCACTATTATAAATGATAAAATTTTCATAAATGCTTATTGAATTTGTATCTATGTTTATTTTTATGTTCTTAGATTAAAAAACACAAAACTCCAAAATATCGTGATATGATGTTTAGGATTTAATTTCATTTTTAAAAGTTTGAATAATAAATTAAAAACCACATATATTCCTTCCTTAGATCGAACTTGGGAGTATACTTATCATTTTCTATGAAATGATTTGTGCACTTGTGAGAGTTTTATGAATATAAAACCAAAGTATTGGCAGGATCGACGATGCCGATTTTGTTCATCACTCATTACAGTCACCCATTCCCTGAACCTCATAGATATCCTTCCAATCATCAACTCCCTCATCGCTATCGCAAATACCCCTATGAACCACCTTCACGACTTTCTTGAAAATCTCCCTTACCCTTACCCTCATCGGAATTGAACTTATCATTTCACCTACACAACTCATCCTTATGCGAAAATACAATGTGTCACATGTTGCCCTAACGCAACCCATCATTCTAGAATAATAGGTATAAGCTGACTAATTTCTTATTATTTCATATATATTCTGTATTTGGTTCGTTTGGATAAAAATATGGTTTTTAAGCACACTTGCATCTATTGAAGCAGGATATCGTTTCACCATATTTGGTTATGTATTTCATCTTCTTTTAATTTGTATTTTAGAACCCATTGTTTGACAATATTTTGCTTGTATTGATGAAGTATAATCTAGTTTTTAATCTATATTTCAGAACCCATTGTATGGTAGTTTGCTCTGATACTCTAGTTGTATGGTTATTTTGTGAACTAGCTGATCGTTTTTTAGATTTACCTTGCTTTGGTAGTTTTCATATTAATTAAAGCTCAGGGATAATTTTGAAGAAAAGCAAAACCTTAAGGGTATTTGCGATAATATTCTAGATTTATGACCATAATATTGTTTAGGGTTTATCTTTGTGTGCTTTATTTTGAGACGATATATAAAAAAATCAGATTTTAATGATGATGTTTTCAACAATTATGATTTAACATAATAATGCTTATAAACAAAACTATGATAGCATGGAAACAACCAAAATAGGGAAAATGGGCCCATTGTGGACATAATATTATGTGCTTTGTTTTGTATCAAGTTGATGATCATTTTTTTTATATTGTGTGTTCCTGTTCATGAGAAACACATTTTTTGAAAATACTTTTGATTGTTATATAGGGCGATAAAAATGAGTGAATGGATCAGTGTGTATGTCCATCTATTTGGTGAAGTTAGATGGGTTGGTCATATACCTGCTGATAAATATAGTCTCATTTGCTGCTTCCATGATGCTAAAAGGGCTATTATGAATGAGGGTTGATGCTTAAAAAGAAGGCTTTATGATTGAAGCAAAGAAAGTCAATAATGATGAATGAAATGTATTAAAAATCATAATGAATTACAAGAATTGATGAAGGATTATAGGGATAATAAAAGCAAAGACTAGAGTTGTTTGTAAAATTCAATCCTTTGGAAGTGGTTTTCTTACCCCCACCCATGTTAGAATATAAGAGTTTTAAGGGAACACTAGGTATATTACCAAAATAATCACAAAATGAACCACCTTTTGAACCAACAAATGAACCAGCTCACTTTGACATTGATGAACTTAACCTTGATTTTAAGCCATTCCTAACTAGTAATAAAAATTCCCATAATGATGAAGTATACATGAACCCAATTCATAGCCAAAACGAGGGTGAACCTTTAAGGAATTGTGGAATGTTGAAAAAATATAAAGTAGGAACAATTGTTGAAGTTGAAGATGAACATTACGATGGAGATGAGAAATTTTTTTGGAGTAGTGATGAGGAGGATCTTGATTGGCATGACGATATTAGAAATGATGAAGATGATGATGACATTTATGATACTGATAATAGTCTTCAAGAATTAGGGGATGAAAATGCCTATCATATCAGTGATACTGACTCAAAAGATTGTTAAGGAAAAAGTGCTAGAAAAGTCAGTAGCTAGTATGAAGGTAAGGAATTTAAGAGAAGAAGTGATGGTAGCAATGACATCAAAGTCGGAGATACATTTAAGGATGCTAAAGAATTTAAAGCTATCTTACAAGAGTACATTGTTCAAGTTGGGTTTCAGTGTGAGAAGGTTAAAGTTGACAAAACTTGAGTAACTGCAAGGTGTAAAGCACATGATTGTGGTTGGAGGATACACGCTTCAGTTGGAACTGATAAGAAAACCATTATGGTTAAGAAAATTGGATGCTAATGGAGGTTTGTTTCCAATTGTTCTTGCTTGGGCTGAATCCAAAAATAATGAAAGTTGGATGTGGTTCATGGCTTTATTGGACCAATATATTAGGGAGTTTGAAAATAGAAGGAATGTCTGATAGACAAAAAGGTCTCGTTGTAGCAATCAATAAGTTTTTCCCAAATTCACATGTCAGATTTTGTGCTAGGCATATTTATGCCAACTTGAAATGTAAGCATCCAAGCATGAAAATGAAATCATTGTTTTGGGTGGCATCTAAAGCAACTAGAACAACTGAATTTAATGATTTGATGAATGAAATTAAGAAATAAGAGTTCAAAGCACATGAATATTTAAATAAGATTCAAGCTTCACATTGGAGTAGACGTGCTTTTGATGATGATGTAAAGGTTGAGCATGTGACTAATAACATGACTGAAAGTTTTAAAAATTGGTTGAAAAGAGTGAGGTCTAGACCTATTGTGGATTTATTTGAAGAGGTCAGAAGAAAATTGATGCGGCTAATAATGAAGAGACTTTGAAGTAGACTACTCCTTTTCCACCAAATGTAATGAAATACATTCTTCAAAGACAATAGGAAGGAAGAGTTTTATAGGTTTTATATGTTGGAGATGTAATATTTAAAGTATTGGATGGTTGCAACATGTTGGTTAATTTAAATAAGTGGACATGTAGTTTTTATGGGTGAAAATTGAGTGGTTTACCTTGTAAGCATGGTATTGCTTGTATTATGGATAGAAGGTATAAGATTGCAGACTATGTGCATCCATATTTTACAAAGGCTTCGTATTTGAAGACATATTTCTCTTTGATTCACCTTGTTCCATCTAAAAAGAGTGAGTTATGATGCCTGGTGAGCAATAAATACATCCATCAATTTATAAACCAAAGAAAGGAAGACCACCAACTGAGAGACATAGGGAAGCTACTAAACTAGAGAAACTTAAGAAGTCGCAAGGATTGAAATGTGGATATTGCAATCAATTTGGTCATAATCAAAGGACATGTAAGGAGAAGTTAAAGAATCCAACTAATGAAACTCAAGTAAAATTGTAACTATTAATTTATTAAATATATTTGATAGATTATATTTAACTTTAAATTGTATTTAGGAAACAACTTCAAAGAAGGCGGTCAAGAGAAAGCAAAACAAAAGAACTAATCAAACTCAGTTAATGTATTGTATAACATATTCATTATGCATTACTTCTTATACCATAAATTAATTTACTATTCAAAATTCAGGTGATAGATAGTGGTGATGCAATCAACAAGAAGTAGAAGATGGGAGAATCAACAAGTCAAAGTGAGCCTTCTGAAATGAGACTTTGATTTGTTTTATAATTTTTAGTTTAAAATATGCAAGTAAATGGGACAATGAATATGATTTGGAAGGAAATATTTTGTAACTCAAAGTTCATGTATACATCAAGTCTTGGGACACACAACATGATCTTTGTAGATTTTTGTGTATTTAAACTCATTTATGATATCCCTTCCCCATATATATCGTAAGAATTTAGATTGTAATATAGACTGTGAATATGTATGTGAACTGTTATTGAGCAAATTGGTATGTAATGTGAATGTGGATGGTAATATGTGGATGTGAACGTGAAATGTGAATATCAATTATTATTGAGCAAGTTAATATGGTATGAGAATGTGGATATGGATGTATGATATGTATTGAATAATGAACTTTGGATTTAAATTTAGGAAAATTTTTGATGAATATTTATAGCTTATTATTTGATGAAGGGTGTTTTTGATAATTATTTATAGCATGTTATTGAGTAGGGATATTTTTAAAAAATATTTATATCATGTTATTGATAAGCAGTGATATTTTTTTATGAAGATAAATTAACTATTATAACATGGGTATTTTGATGAAGTTAAATTAATTATTGTAGCATGTTATTGAGTAAGACTATTTTTGAAAAATATTTATATTATGTTACTGAAAAGTAGGAGTATTTTTTATGAAAATAAATTAAATATTATAGTAAAAGTATTTTTGATGAAGTTAAATTAATTATTATAACATAGGTATTTTTGATGAAGGTAAATTAATTATTATAGGTGAGTATTTTTGATGAAGATAAATTAATTATTGTAACATAAATATTTTTGATAAAAATTTGTAACAATACCGTTCAAAAATCTATATAAACAAGGATAGAAAAGAATTTTTCGGATACTATTATTGATTTTTTAGTGTTTATTTAACTTTTGTTAAATAAAAAAATATTTTTAAAAATATCTTAAATTTCAAAATAATTGTAATTTTTTTTAAACGTTACATGTTAAAAATCTGGGAGTATGTTTGAATTTTTCCCCTCTTAAGTAAAAGCATAAACAAATTTTTACCGTCTGGAATTTGGGCTCCCTTTTCCTCTTTATGTTTCCTCCTGAGTCTCTAATTTGAAAGCCACCTTGAAAAGCGCAAACAGTTCGTAAAAGTTGAGGATTTTCCAAAACAAAAACAAGAAACTACATCAGAAACGCAGACTATCGAACTTTTTTCACCCACTGAAGCAAACGAATCGAACTTTTTCTCTTCTTCATTTTTCCATTCAAAGCAAGACGCAAAGTCATCATTTAGGATTTCGTTTCACCCATCTCTTCTACAGGTAAATGTCTCTTTTTTTCTTGGTTGCTGCTCTCTAGTTCTTTATATAAGTGGTAGCAGATTTTGATCGTATGTTTACTTGTTCTTCGATTATTTTGATCATCCGTTCTTTCTTTTGCTTTTAAATATACTTTTGTGCAAATTTTGGAGATATTCGATCTATATATACTTTTCAAAAGAAATCTGAAATACTTTCTTTCACCTTTTGAGAATAATTAACAATTTTAAAGATCCACATAAAGTAAAAAAAATTGAAATATGATTTAAATTTGTTTGTGTATTACTTATTTATTTAGCTATTCATTTGTGCTTCTAGTTGGTAGTATCTTTTTCTCAGTCATTTGAATAAAATTGGAAAAGTGGTTATAAAGAGTATTGTTGTTGCGTTGTAGTAACTCGTATTTATCTTTTCTTTTTGCCGAGCTCATGTTTATCTTCATTTAATACCTTATGTTGAGGTTTTACCATGGAGATTCATGATTACTTAATTTGCATGATATGATGATAACGACATATTTGTTTTCCTCGATAAATCCTATTGCATACAACACTATCATACCTGGATGTGTAATTAGTGCTTAATTTGAAGTCAAGATACACCTGCTACATAAGTACATGTTTCAATTGCATTTTCATGACTTTCGTTTTAGATTTGTTCAACTCCTATTACATCACGTGGTTCCTCTTGTATGGTATTTGTTCGTGTTATACCTTTAGTCGGGAATTTGTAATTTTGTTTTTGTTTATAATTAATTGTCATTGATAAATTTGGCTCAAAATATTTCATTTAAAGACAGTCAAAACACTTTGAAGCCAATTTAAAGTAGACAATAAAAGAGGGTTGTTCCATTGAAGCTTTAAATATCTTGGACCAATATATAACTTCCAAATGAGAGATTGGAACTGTCCCAATTCCCAAATTCACAACACATGCAACAAATAAAAAAGATAATGTACCAGCAAAAAATGTTATAAAAATGGTAAAGATTGTTTTGTTCTTATTTATGAGGAAGTGAGTTCTCAATGGTAACTGCTGTATAGTCATTCCCTGTGAAGTCAATCCAAAGTAGACAGTCAAATGGGTTGTTCCATTGAAGCAACCATGTATGCATTTCCATATGAGAAATTGAAACTGTTGCCAATACTCAAAATTCACGAGCAACCAATAAAAAAAATAATGTACCAAGCAAAAATGTTATAAAAATGGTAAAGATTTTTCTTCTTCTTATTTTTGGGGAATTGAGCTCGCAATGATATCCGTTATATAGTCGAGGTATCAGAATGATGCTGTATATTTGTATGTTGTTGTTCCCCTTTTACCATCAGAATAACTTTGATTTACTCTTCATGTTTTATTTCCTCGAAATTCTATGTGCAGATGTAAGAAGGATTATTTTAACAGTAAACAATATTCGAGCAGTCGGAAATGAGTGTTTTTTTTAAGCATGTATTTTGATTCAAATTGAAGTTAACCATTTTCTCAATTACATAATAGATAGATAGAGAGAGGGAGAGAATGGCAACAAAGAGCTAGCATGCTGATACGGTCTTACTGAAATAAGTAATGTTGGGGGCCTAATTTTGAGTTGTCTTCTTTTTAACATGATATTGCCTATAAATAGCAAACATGAGTGCATGATGATACCATGTTCTTTTGTATCCTTAATTCTGACATTCCTCGAAGTTGTTAAATGTGAAATTCAGTTACTTTTTTCTGTTCCTGAGACATAATGAAAATGTGTGAGGAGGTGGCTATACCAATCCCACATGTGCATCATGTTCGATGAGCCTTCCTTTTACTTACTTTCTGGCTGTCAACATGGTCAGCAAGTATTATATGAAATTTCGTATCTTGACGTGGTTATTAGAACTTTGCCTTTGGAAATGTTATTTGCAATATGCTATTCCTTATGCATGCCTTTGGAAATTTGTTTGTTAGTAAGAGCTTCTTAGGATTCTTTATATAATTTATAAGGGTAATGATATTTCTCACTATCACTTTTGTTATTGTTACAACAAAAGTAAATAAAATGTCTATTATATCCCTAAAATTAATTACATTATAGTCACTAGTAGTGGATAAAGTTGTCATTAATGAAAAGAAAGTATGGCAATATTGCTACCCTTTTATAATATTATTGTACTTTTACTATCTTGAATTTACTTGTTTTCTACTCTTTGCAGTGTACTTGGCTGAATTTATCTTCAATTATCAATGGCTTCCCGAATTGTTCATTTGATTCAAGATCAGAACATAAATGTTCATTACAATGGTACTTTACTTGTCTACTAGTTAGTGCAATCTTTGTTTCCTGCTAAATTACTATGTTATCGTTTGAGTGGCTAATTATTATCTTTTGACTCTTGCATTCATATAGCTGTCCTCCATTTATCCTTTTATTGGGCTGTCTAACATTGTTCCATACTACTGCAGTTCCTGTTGGGGGAAAGACTAATGAAGTGAAAGCACAGAAAAAAGCGGGGCTTGGTGGGAGAAAACCACTAGGTGATTTATCAAACTCTGCCAAACCTGGTATAACTGAGGCTGTAAAAATGCAGAAAGCCAAGAACATACTCATCGTTGAGGAAGTTTCTGCTTACTCTAAAAAAGCAACCTATAGGAAGAATGTCTCTAAAGCGTCAAACAAAGTGCAGACTGGTAATAGGAAGGCACTTTCTGATAATTCAAATTCAATGAAGCCACAACTGCAGAAGGTGCAAGGCTTGAAACTTGGCATTTTGGAAGGCAAATTTGATATTCCAGAAAGCACTATTGAGGAACAATTTCAACACAATCACCAAGAATGCATCAAAATGCAGAATAAGGCTATGGGCAAGAAGGAATTTCTTATGACAGTTGGTCTAGATAATGGTAGCTAAATTTGTAGTTGTAATTTTTCTACTGTGATATGGGTTCTGATTTTTTTCATTTATTGTTTTCTTATTCAGGAGAAATTGCATCTCCACGAGCTCCTTGCTTTGCAGTTAAATTGGAGGTAAGGTTGCAACATCCTCTTCTAACATTTCCCTCTTTTCAAACCTTCTATATATGTTGTTTCAGCCTTAAATTTTGCATCGTCTTCTGTTTATATTTATTTATTCTTTTTTCCAGCATGATTGGACCTTAGATTTGAAAGAGATGCCAGAGTTTCTGATTGATATATACTCTTCAAAAAAGCTGCCCAATTCTCCACCACTTTCAGCTCCTAACTCACCAAAGTACAGTAGTTTTTGGAAGGAATGTGAAGACATCAATTTTGAGCTGATGGAGTCACCTTGCAATTCCCCTTGACATTTAGTGATAATCTTTTTTGTTTTTTCCTTGCGACATATATCATATTATTAATTAAAGTATGTTATATATTAATTCCATTACATATAAAATTAGGAAGGTCATAGTCTTTAAATGATCCTTCTTTCCTTTCGTGACTTGACCAATTTGCTAACATGTGGGCGACAATATTTGCTGATCTTGATACCCAAGAAGCTTCACGTTTTGAGAAATTCATTTTGTAATAACATAGTTTCCTCTAAAAATTTGCTCTGCCTCCCATGATATTGGGGAAGGTGAATTATTGAGGAATTGAATATAACATTGTGGCAATCTCCTTCAATTACTATGGATCTTTTAGCCATTGCCTTTGCCTTTGCCAATCCTATGGCCAATGAAGTTGCTCTTGCTTCCATTACTTCAGTTCAACTAGCAAGTAATAATTTTGCCCTAATTCTTACTAAATTACCATACCAATCTCTAGCTATGTCTGCCACCGCTCCTGGCTCCTTATTGACACACTCCATAATTCAATTTAAAATTGTCAAAAGGTGGTTTTATTTTTTAAAACCTGTTTTCTCGTTCTCCATATAGATTGAAATGTCAACATTGTAGCAGGAAGAAATTCGTGTCATAAATGATTGATCACAGTTTGCATGGCTCCCTCATCTAACAATTCCTTTTGAAAGCTCGTAAAACTTCTCTTTAGCTTCATGGCCTGCTCATTAAAATTTTGCTATTCATTTTTTAAAATCCTGTCATTTCTCATTCTCCATATAAATTGAAATGTTAGATGATATTAAGGAGAGATTCTTGTTTCAGGACAACTCGTAAAACTTCTATTTAGCTTCATGATACTCACTAAAATTTGGCAATTCATTTTTTAAGACCTGTAATTTATCATTCTCCATATAGAATGAAATGTTAAGATGATAGCAAAGAGAAATTCTTGTAGTTTACCTTTCGAATAAGCATTTAGGAGGTCTTAGAATGAATTGAAAGGAGTTGATATGAGTAGTATATTTGATAAGTGTTTGAAAAACATGACTAACTTGAGAATTATTGGAATTAATTAAAAAATTAGGTTTTAATATTTCATTTTTATTGAATTATGTTACAATACGTTTTCGAAATTACGTGATATCTTTTGATATATTTAAGGTATTTTGGTTGTTAAAAGACATAAATGAAAGAACTAATGTTAAAGACAAGAGTCCAAAGTGATAAGAACCGAAGATTTTGCACCTGAGATATTAAATATCAAACATTGGAGGGCCTATTTGCCATTTTTGTACACAAATTACATTACATTTGTATCAATAGACATGGCTGAAGAAAACAATCACGCATCGGGGCATCACAAATTCAATGCCACGGCACTAAGGCCATAGACTATGGATTTTAGAAAACAAGTTTATGCTAGAGCATCACAAATTTAATTTAACGCCACGGCACTGTGGCCAAGGTTTTAGTGAGAGTCAAAAAATTGTATCATATAACGACATGATAAATTGAATGCCGTGGTTCGTTTACTAACATGTATGCCCCTGTTCCAATTTTATGTCCACTTTTCCCCCTCAAAATCTAACATTATAAATAGATTAATTAGGATTGTTAATCAAGTGGCGTTATGGTTGGAGGTAAGAAAGAGATTTGAAATGTCAATTTGGACAGTCGTGGATCGATAAACTTTCTAAGATTTATACTCCTTTTTTTATTGTTCTCATAAGTATTTTTATGTTTTTATTGTTTTATATGGATAGCTAATTTTCTATTCATTGAAGGTGATTTCAAAACCCTAAACATGATCGCAATTAATTAATAAATTTCTTATGTTCTAATTTTCTATTATCTTTAATTATGTATTTAATTCATTATTTTAATATCAATTAAGATTTTTTCGATTATTTAAATATAAAATTAAATAATGAGGTTAATTCTTCAACAATCGTTTTAGTTGATTAGGTACGTAATTATTTAATTAATTTAATAAATAATGATAAATTGCATTGAAATGTAAATTGATACTCAAGATAATTAAACAAAGTTTACTTAATCCAATTTATTTCTTAAAATTAAATACTTTTAATAAATTAAAATTAGAATAATAATTACTTAAGAACTTATTTAATTTAACAATTATATAAGAAGAATATAAGATTTTTTAGTTTTTAAATTTTTCTAAGTTAGTATAATAAAAAGAAAAAGAAGTTATGCTATGTTTTTATTAAATTACAATTCGTACTAGTGGTGTATGATCATTCAATCATGTTTTAATAATATTATTTAAATCTTATTTTACTTTACTTGTTTTTATTTGATTATTTTATTTTTATTTTTACAATTAATACAAAGTTATTTTTCTAAATCATCTATGGGAAAGACCGTTTCTTACGTACTGAAAACATGAAAATTTAAGAGAATTAAAATAAAGATTGAATTGACTAATGCAAATTGAATGCATCAACTTTTGGCGCAATGGGCTAGGGATATTTGTTTAATTAACTTTTTATTATTTATTTTCATTTTTCTTTTTTACGTTGCTTAACTTGTTTTTTTTTGTTTTTATCCATTGTTTTAGAGAATTAGTAAATAACCTCATGGTATAGTAATAGAATGAATTCTTTGATCAACCAAAACTACGATATGAGATATAAGTCAGGCATTGCACCTACCACTCCACTCCATCATCTATTTATCTATCAATTAATAGAAAAGTACTTAATCAAACAATTGAAATAGATGTTCCACTTTAAAGCGAGTCTTCAAATGATTTAAATCATTCCACTTACGAAGAAATGGTTGGGAATAATCTTAAAAAAACTCTTCATGAAATGGTTGAACCGTTTTTAGATCAACAAACATTTTGCATTCAATGCAATGAAAATGGAGAGGCTTTTGAATTAAGACCGACATGATTCATCTTTTCATACTTTTCAAGGTCAAGTGAGGGAAGATCCACATAAACATCTAAAAAAATTTCATTGGGTTTGTTCTAGAATTAGGCCAAATGGTACAATAGAAGAACGAGTGAAGTTAAAAGCATTCCCATTCTCTTTAACCCATAGTGCTAAAGAATGGTTGTAGTATTTACAAGAAAAGGATATTATTAGTTAGAATGTGATGAAATAACTCCTTTTGGAGAAATATTTTTTAGTTTCTAGAGTTTCTCATCTTGAAGGAAATTTTTAGTATTCAATAATACAATGGGAAAAATTTGTATGACTAATACTCTTAGATAAAAGAGTGGAGCAATAACATTTTTAAATTTTTATTATCAAAAATCTTAAATTTTTTTTTGTAAATATTAAAAAAATTAAAAAATCTAAAATTAATATCTCATTTATTAGTTGAATAAAAAAAATTCTAAATAGATTTAAAAAATATATAAATTATTTTTAAATTTATTTTCCTTTTATTTCTTTTAAATAAAATAAAAAAATTTAAATTTTTTTCTCCTCTTATAGTTGACTATTTAAAAAAAACATTTAAAAATTTTTGAAAATAAAAAAATAAAAAAAGTTGACACCTTTAATAGTTGACTTAAATTAAAAAAAATATATATATAAAATCTAAGTTATTAATTAGCTTTAGATATTTAAGATAAAAATAAAATAAAATAAAAATAATAATAATTTTTGAATAAAACTTAAAAAATATTTTTTACAAAAATCAAAAAATATATTATTTTATTTTTCTCTAACTATTTTTTTAGTTGATTTAGATACTAATTATTAATATAATTATTTTTTGAATTTTAGTTTAGTATTTTTATATACTAATTTAAATTTAAATTTTTATTTTAAATTAAATTAAATTTAATTATTTTTATTTATTAATTTACTAACTTTTATTTTTTTTCTTAATATTTTTATTTACTAACTTGTTTTCTAACTAATTTTCTTAAGTAATTTTTATTTTTATTTATTTTCTCTTATTTATTGTTTTTTTATGTTATTTTTATTGTTTCGTTTATTATATGCTTTTGTTTTAGTCTTTTATTTATTTTATTTGTTATTTATTTTTGGTATTTTTCATTTAGTAATTTTTATTTCTTTTATTTTATTTTATTTTCTTATATTGTTTTTTTTATTTGCTTATTTTATTTGTTGTTTCCTTTTATTATTATTATTTAGTATTTTTGTTTAATATCAATAAAATAAAAAATGAATTACGGTATGGTTTTTCGGCTCGTCCTAATATGGGGCTTTCTTAATACAATTAGGTTGAAGAAAAATATATTTGCACATGGGTCCCTCTTAGAATATGTTAGGATCTAATTTTGGTTGAATGAGTTTTTAAACTAAAGCCCTAGAAAATGTGTTTCAAATCAAACTTACATAAATCTTCTCTTCTTTTTTTGCTTCTACACACCCTTTTTTTTCATGCACCAAATACAAATAATTCTGAATTTATCTTCAAAAATTTTGAAAATTGTAATGTCAATATCACCGTTGGTGATAAAAGGAGGTAAAAGCTATGTTAGAGCTAGGTACAAGCATTAATTTAATACTTTATTTATTATATTTGCAGTTAGGAGTAAGTGAACAAAAACACGTAACCATGTCCTTATAATGAAATGATACATCTGTAATATATCCAAAGGGTATGGTAAAAGACTTAATGGTATAAGTAGATAATTTTATCGTACCTATAGATTTTGTAATTGCTTGTGTTCAAGAAAATAGAAATTGGACAAGGATCACAATGTACTTTTTAGTAGGCCTTTACCAAAGCAGTTGTTAGTGTCCATTAAGGGAGGTTTTGAATGACGATTTTGCACAATGATTGTATATTTTCAAGCACATACTGATACAAACTCAATGACGTGGGAGACATTGAGCATATTATATTTTGAAAATAAAAATCCCCAAAAAGCATTTTACTAAGACGTTAAATTGGCACTGTATGGTAGACAACCTATCATTGTAGGTAACATTATTTCTTTTATTTGAATTTGATTGTTTTTGTTTTTGTTTTTGGATTTTATTTTGTTTATGTAAATTCTTTTGTTTCATGTTGTGTAAAAAATATTTATTATATTTAAAATTGTTGGAATCATAAATATTTGTTGAGATGTATAAGAAGTACACAATATTCTATCTATGTGAATTAATATGTTTGAAATGATGAAAGCACTTGAATCTCCATATCAAATACTTGATCAAGTTCATCAAATTTAGTAACTTTTTTCTTATTTTATCTTTATCTTTAATTTATAATTGTTACATTGAGGGTAATGTAAATTCTAGGTTGGGTGGAAAAAGTTACATTACACAAATTTGAGAATTGTTTTTAATTTTTTATTAAACATGTGTTTATATTTTTACTTATTTTTATTTATTTTCATTGGCCCAAGAATTTTAGTTTTAATTTTAAATTTTTTCTTGCAAAGTTACCATGCTTTTAATTGATTTTAAGCAAATGATTGAGTCTTTGCACTGTTGAATTAATGTTTTGAACATATCATGTAGTAATTTGATAATTAATTAGTTTTTATTATAATTTGTATTTTATGATTAAATGTTAAAATTGCGATAAACTTGAAATTTGTGTTTAGTAATCAAATAATGGAGATTACCTTGTGAGAATATTTTGAGCCTTTATCTTTCCATTTCAGAGTGATAATATTTTTTTTATTCTTTTAACACTCTTCTTAAAATTATTCAAATTGTTAGTTAATTTCTATAGGTTTTGTATTAAATGCTAAGATTTTTAGATTTGATAAAGTGTCATATATTTATTTTTATTACTTAAATTTAATGACTTAAGTAGAAATTAAAAGTATATATCCTTTTTCATTCATGCATGACATCCAAAAAGAAGAAGAAGAGGGGGTTACTTAAGCAAATACAAAAGAAAGCCAAAATTTGTCCCTCACCAAATCATACAAAATTGTACATGGGTCATTTCTCTAAAAAAAGGAGAAAGAAAAAAATAAAAATAAGGGAGAGAAAAATAAATTGTATAAACCAAATATTACGACCCAAAAATGCTAAAAAGTTACGATAATAGGCTAAATACAAAAGAAAAGATGGGAAATAAATCTCCTAGAAGTCATTGCATTTATTCATCTCTAAAAAGCATATAACTTGAAATTTTTATTTAATAATTTTAATTGATGCATGAGGATAATATTTGATGTTTTTATAAAAGGTTATTCGAATCCTTTCATGAGATCGATGCTACACACTACTTTGAGCCTTTTCTTCTTTGAACTTATGTGAATTTATTAGTTCATTTATTTCCATAAACTCTATTGCCATATACTTTGAATAAGTGCTTGAACTTATAGGATTAGTGTGATATTGAGAGTATGACTTGTGAGGTTTAGAGTAAGTGAATTTAAATTCTAAATATTAAAATTGGGAAAATTAATATTGATTCATTTTTGATGTGGATATAAATATGATTTTCAAGTAATTGTTACAATAAATTATGAAGTTTAGGATATTAAATTAAGTTATGCTTTTGGTTTTTTGTTGTGAACTTAAAAGAGAATTAAAGGATGAGAAATTTTGCTATTTTATTTTGTGATCTTTTTTTATCTTTACTTTGTTTAAATTATTGTTTGTTATTTATTTATTTATTTTTAATTGTTTTTAAATTTTTGCATTTTAGTTTGATGTTTGTGGGTATCATTTTTGAAAACCCTCACAAAACTTAAACTAGTTCACTAGGACGACTCAGGGTTTTAAAGACTTATTGTATATATTAAATACAACTGTGTTAATCTACAAAATTGACTTAACATAGTAAATTTTTTGTTAGTTTTTGTTTTTAGTTTTTCACTTTTCTTGCTAAAGATTAGGAAAAAGTGAGTTAGAGATTGTGATAAATGCTTAAAAGAACTAAATATAACGTGATTTTATGCACTTTAAAATATTAAAAAATATTTTTATTTATATAATTTTATCTTCTTTTTAGAAAATTTATCCTTTTAGAATCACGAGTATATTTTATTATTTTAAAAGTATTTATATCTTCAAGTTTACTTAACTAATAAACACTTGAAGAATAGTACCTAGAAGAACTCATTTGCAATCACGAAGAATAAAAGACTAACATATGTTTGAAACCAAATGTAAGGGGTGTAAAACAAAAAGAGCTTCTAGAAGTACAGAAATATGCAAGCTACGGTGAAGGTTTTATGTGTACAATGATGCAGGATATAGTCTAGCTTCATATGCATTACAATCTGGCTCATGTTGTGGCTCAAAGAAATGCATGATGTGGTGCTTGACTATAAGATCCAAAATTTTCTCTCTTTTATAGCATTTATATCCCTATATAAACACCTAAATCCTAATATAATAATCATCCCTTACATGATCTCTCAGCTCTCTCAGCTCTCACATCTCTCTAGTTTCTTGTTTCTTAGTATTTTATTTTCTTAGTTTCAAAGTTGTCTCACAACTTTAAGAGTTGTACATAGTTTAGTTTATGTAGTAGTTTTCTTTCATTTCAATAAATATTGTTGGAAATTCTGTTTGAATGTTTTCTAGGTACAAAAACAAATACTGAAATTTTTTCCTTGAAAGGATACACTTGAAGTATAATTTAAATATATTATTTTTAATTTCACATCAATTTCATATTTTGTTTTGAATGCTATGTTTAATACATAGATCATTTATTAAATTAAGCATTTCTGGTTGAAAATACTATAAGATATTAATAATATTTTTATACTTGTGTAATATTAAAATACGTAAATATTTTTATAAAATAAAATAAATTTTATTTCTTCATTAAGATTTATACGTAGTTGTTAAAAAAATATATTAACGAAGTATTTTTCGTAATAAATATAAAAAGTTAGATTTAGGATTTTATTACATGAATATGATTTAGATCAACTCTTTGATTTTGGATTTTATTATTTAGATCTTTAGAGTACTCTATTTTAAAGATTTTTTATTGAAAATTTAATGACGACATATTTTTCGTAATAGATTAGAATCTGAAAGTTAGTTTCCAGATACCTAAATCGTAAACTTAATTTTGAAACCTTGAATGAGAGTCTAATTATTTGACTCTACCTAAAGCCATAATTAAATGGTTTGTTATTTTCTTAGAAATAAATTTTAATTTAATAATTAATCAAGTGGTAGGCCATGCCTATGGATATTAATTGGTTTCTTATTAATAAAAAATTTGGGCCTCACCTATATACATTTTCTTATAAAATAGGAAAAATCATTAATATTAATTTATATATATTTAATATTTTAATTAATATTAAATAAGTATGGTTAACTAACTAATCTATTTCATAAATTCTCTATTGAGTTTAAATATTTAGATGCCTTATTTCAATTCTATTTTGAATCTATTTTTAATTTTATGTCATTAATTTAAATATTTAATAACCCAATATTTGTGACAAAATGTTTAGGTTTAATTTTTGCTTTTAAGAATTTGTTATATTATTTAAAAATTGTGTAATTTTTCCTTAGAAGTATACTTTATCATTTTTATAAAGTGATTCGTATACTTGTGAGCTATTTAAAAATATAAAAAAATTGTCTCAAGTTTTTGTGCATTATATTTCTACTAATATTGAGCAACAATGGAGCACTCTTACTTCATGTGCAACAATTAGCAGTCGGACAAGTTAAAATTTATGGAATTTTCACAAATTTTGGACACCTTACAAACATGTGTTCTACTATTAAAGATACTAATGTAGAAAAAAAAACAAATATTATTGGGGGGAAAACCAAGGACAACAAAGGAAAATGTACGATCCTTTCTCTAACACTTACAATGTTAGTTGGAGGGATCACCCAAATTTTAGTTATTTGGGAAACAATCATACCATTTCCCTTGCCAATTCACCCGATTTCCCATGCCCAATAGTTCAATAACCTTATCAAGTAAGGGAACCAAATCCACCTCCACCTCAAGGAAAATCCCTAGAGGAATTAATAAGTTTTGTAGTTACCAATACTGTTCAATTCTAGCAAGATTCTATCCAGTTTTAACAAGATACAAAGGCATCTATTAAGAATCTTGAAAATTAGTTTAGCCAATTGGCTACTATTATTGGAAGATTAGAAGCACAAGGATCAAGTAAACTTCCCTCTCAACCCATGGCCAACCCTAGGGAGAATGCATATCATTGAAAAGTGGGAGGCAATTTGTGGAAGCTCAAAAGGAACCGATCGATAATAAATGGACTACGGATGAGCTAATTCAAGGAGAAGTAGGCAAATATAATAATGCTGAAGAAAAGGAAACCAAATCCAAGGATGTAAAACAATTACTAAAGGTACAATCCAAAGTTCCAATTTCTACTTATGAATCTTTTTACCTTTTCTTAGCAAGTTTGTAAAATCTAAGAAAGGGAAGCATGAATAAGAAATTTTGAACACCTTTCTGAAAATACAAGTTGACATTCCACTATTGGATGCTATCAAGCAAGTACCCCACTATACTAAGTTCCTTAAAGAATTGTGCACCAACAAGAAGAAAGTCAAAGGAAATGAGCTTATGAAGATGGGAGAGAATGTATGAACGATATTTCAAAGGAAACTTCTATCAAAATGCAAGGAATAGAAAAGCTTTACCATACCATGTATTATAGGTACCACTAAATTTAAAAAGGCTATGCTAGATCTAGTTGCGTCAATTAATGTTATGCCTTATTATCTTTATGATGCTTTAAATATTAGTTCTCTTAAACAAATTGATGTTTTAGTATAGGTTAATGAGCTTATCTTTTTGGTTAATTTTTATGTACTTGAAATGAAAGATGCATCCACTAGTAAGGAAACACCCTTGCTTTCAGGTAGGCTATTCATGAGAATAGCTAGGACAAAGATAGATGTGCATGATGAAACTTTAACAATGGATTTTGGAGCAATGAGGTACCCTAGTGATGATCATTATTGTATTTATATAAACATAATTAACTCTTTACAACAAAAAACATTTGAAATTTGATGTTGCAATAAGAAATGGGTTGACAAATGAAGACCCAAGATACAAAAAAGGGGTGTACGTTGACATATGAGATAAATTAAAGGAGATTGTCATTTATCTTGACACTTCTCCAGAAATAAGTGATGACTCTATGAAAGTAGAGAATTTATGCACTTTTTTTACTTAATATTAACTTATAAAATTTTTGGGGTAAAAAATATTAAAATATAAAATTTTTAGTGAAAAGGGGTGGAAATATAATTTTTGAAAATTCTAATGCAGGACTACTCAAGAGTTGCCACGTAAACAAGGAATCTGATTGGGTAAGCCACACCAATGCCACACAAGCACAGAGAGTGAATCATGCTACAACGTGTGTGAGGAGGATGAAATATGCACCACGTGTCATCACAATGTTCAATTTGAGTTCAGAGTGTGGTCAAACTTCTTTGCCACGTGTCTCTGCTAATCACGCTGTGCTGCGTGGCGCTGACTCAGCGAGTGTTGACTTTGATCGATCTCCCCTGCCATGTGTCGCACTTTGATTCACCTAGTGAATTTATGATGCCATATGTCACTTTGTAATTGGGTGTCGTTGTCAATTTTGCTTGTTTTGATCTCAACCCTTGATTTGAAGCTGATCTAACCATTATTAGCATAATTTTGATAAATTTTTGGAGCTAAAAAGAGAGAAAATACAAAAAAATTCAAGAGGAGGCACAATTTTGGTGGAGATTCAAAAGGAGATTAATACTACAATTCAAGAGATTGATTACATTTCTTCTTCTACTCTATTCTTTATCAATTTTTATGTCTTCCTTTATGAAAAATATCAGCTTTATGAGTACAATTATGTGTAGTTAATTTATTAATCTAGGGATCTTATGAACTCAATTTTCACCATGTGATGATCTAATATTTTACCCCAATTATAAATTTATTTAATTATATTATTTAATCTGATTTTTATGATATTAATTGTTTGGCCAATAATTTACCTATAGAGGCAATTAAATAGATTTAAGCGAATTATTTAATTATTTTTCTTGATTAAATAACATGCATAGTTTCTAGGCACATATGTATGATTCTTATGTATGTGATCCATAATTGATGAACTTAATGAGTAGTATGCAATTTAATTGGTATAAGAGTGTGATTAAATTAATTACTATATGGTGTGTAGTTTACTTGAGAAAGGAATACATGCTATGTTAGATTCAATTGATAATTATTTTGGGGGGATTTTAGTGATTTGTGTGTTTAGAAAATTGAGGGATTAAGTATTCCTAGATATTTTTCTCATATATCTTCTTAGTTACCAAATTTGAGTTAATTAATTATTGCTATTTACTTTTAGTTATTTTAATTCTGCTTGCTTAAAATATAAAAACACATAAAAAATTGATTTTTATTTTTTTTAGTTTTAAAAATTAGTTTCTAATAAAATAATCTTCATGGGAACGATTTTTTCTTATCATTATATTACTTGTTATGATACGTATACTTGCATATTCATTGCACACACTTCGTGTATGGTGATCAATAAGCTTGGAAGAGTTCAAGATCTAGTACACTACTAGAGTAAGGAGATACTACATACTTAAGGACTATTCCCTAACTCATAACAAATAGAAGGATAAACACTTAACAAAACATAATAGTAGCAGTAAATAATAATCTTAGGCAGTCAGATACCTTTAAGTAAGAGATGTATTTTTTAGTAAATTGAAGGAAAGTAAAGATAATTAAAGCCTTTTTAATAAGAGTTTAAACTTTAGTATATTGTAACATACACGATTTAAACTAAGATTGTACAAACAAAAAAATAGAACATGCATAGCATAAGATGTTAAGAGGTAAACCTATATAGAACTTCTATCTATATGGTAACATCCTCGGGTTTCTTATGGCAATCTTTTGATAACAAAAAATTCCCTAAGTAATACAAAAGTTACAACCCTAGAAGAAATAAAACCACAAATAACTCTAGTAGTTGGGACCTCTATTCGAACTACCTATTGTTGTCCTAGCTTACTACCTCTGCAGTAACCTGGTCTGATATATAAGCCTAGCTTTCCTCCAAAGCCAACACCACTCGATGTGATGTGATCAGTAACCATAGATCAGAAAGTGTAGTGAACTGAATAATCAATCGTAAGGATCACCCTCAATCATGAACTACCAATAACCATCATTGGAAACACCTTCAACCATGAACCACAAATCGTCTACATGGGAAACACATTTAACCACGTTCCGCACAGAACCCAAGATTTAAGAACTCATAAAAAATACCCAACCCAATATCACAATGTTGTTCCCATACAGAAGTAAAATAGTCAAGAGCTCTCAACACTTAAGTACTCTATTTTACCTACAATACTATAGCAATAATATTAGAACTTTCTCAAAGAAGTTTGTGATTAAAATGTAATTTTTAAAGAAAATTTTGGCAGTGTTTTAGCACATAAAAGATGGGTAAGGAGAGATAAAGAGTGGGAATTTATATAAGGAACCATCCACTAATGGTAACCCTCATCGAGGGTCCTCACCAACCACCTCATAAGGGGTGTGACTAGGCCCTTATCGAGGTAAAAATTGTCGAGTAACTTTCTTAAGTACTAGCAATTGAACCGAACTAAAATCCACCACACAAGGCCTAGCATGCATACTAAACAACCAATGCAATCATGTGTGTAGAACATGCTTTCAAACACAATGTTCTTAACCATATGAGTGTGTGCATTATTGATTTATAATAGCCAACCTTACACCAAGGAAGATAGAAATGCTGAGTAAAATGAATAGACTCTTGTATTTTTCACTTGGAAAGCCAACACAAAACCCAAAGTACAATAGGACTTACAAACTCCATTTTTGGCTTTCCGGGTCAAAACACTTCACAACTAAGTATAGATGCACATCAATCATGAGATGATTATGAAGATGGTTGTTGTCTCTTTTAGAGAACATAAAATCATGCAAGTAATAAAGATTTGTAAGTAGAGTATCGTTCCCACGGAGATTTGTTACTATAGTTTGTTGATTACTAAAATTGTATCGCTCTGATTTTATCCAAAACAATCTTTGATTTAGAAAAATAAGAAAATTTAACAAAATAAAAGAAATCTAGGATTGAAATTTTTCACCAAACTAATCCACTCAAATCGTGTTATTTTCTTTTGATTTATATTTTTTAGTACATTTAATTTGTCAACCGAAAACTTCTATTTTTATCCATACATCTCTTTCGAGCTCCGTATAGACACACCTCGTTAAATTAATTCACTATATCTCTATGAGAATTAAATTCACCAAGATTCATTACGTTCTAAGTTTTCAAAAGGCCACACATACAATTAGGGTATATTCCTATCCTTCATCATACATGTCATTCTATCTACGAGCAATATACACACAAATGCCTCTTCCAAGTTTATTTATGCGCCACAGATCGTTTTGATAAAATTTGTAAATAATCAAAAAGCATTAAGCACAAGATAGAGTAAAAAAATCGAACGTCTTATAAATCTATCAAAAATAATTAAAATCAAAGCTTCATAAATTTAGATCAAATGCAACCCTAGAAAAATTAAATTACTTCATTAATTAAAATTAAAATTACAACAATCCAGGAAAATGAGATGAAGAAAAAAAGAAAATTAAACCATTTCGGATCATAAATATTTGGCACATGTAGAACACAACAGAAGCCAAAAATGGCTTCTGCGTGTTCCACCGTCCAGCCCCAAACACTACAGAAAATCCAAAACTAAAATCTCCAAAAAATGCTTTTTAACTCTATCATAATATCTCCTATTTATAGCTAAAAAAATACATCTAAAATTATACACTTTTTTACATGCGTAAAAAATTTATATCGAAAACAAAACCCCAACATTTTCCCTAAAATCTGTGTCCACGCGAAAATCGAATTTGTTATTTTAATACATGCGTGGAAGATGAAATAGAGGGCACCTTTTCTGATATTTTTAAATTCAATCTGCGTGCCACGTGTCAGCATCTGATTCGCTGCAAGGTTTACAATGGACATGTGGCAGCATATCATTGCCTGCAGGAAACGGGCGCACGATGGATTGTCGCATGGGAGACAACGACTCTAATGAGGGCGTGATCCTGCACGTTCGTGCTCATTGTAATATGCCACGTGTTAGAATATTATTGGCTTATAGATAAAGTTGACACGTGGCTTCTTCTTATTCTGTAAAACTCGAGGGCGCACGCCGCTTGGATGAACCGCGTCGCACATGATTTTTAAACAAGCGGTTCGGTGCACGACAGCTTGGTTCCACGCTCTTCAATCTGGACCGTTCAACCGATCCAACGGTGAGCGATGCGCCTCGGGGGAAATTCTGCGCAGCCGACATGTGGGTCCCACTCTGCACGCCGGCCTGCACGGCAGGTGGGCTCCACTGGTTGCCGAGCTGCGTGCAACAGACATACGGGTACGCCCTTTTGTCTCGTTTGAAATACACTCGCCAAATCTGGACCGTTGATTGAATGATCGAACGGTGGATGATGGGCGTCGGGAGTGGTGCGAGTGGCATTCTTCTCCTGCGCAGAAAATTCAATTTCCTTAATTGCATTTTGACCCACAAATTTAATTCAAATTACATTTTAATCTTTCTTTAATTGTAATGAAGCTCAATTTTAAATTACATTATATTTTTGACTTTTATAAATTGCAATTAAGCACTCATTTATTTGAAATTAGATTTTTGGACAAAAATTTGCAATTAAGTACATTTTCGATACAAATTATTTAATTTTCTTAAAAATGTATTTCTTAACATAGAAAAGGTGAATATTAATTTATTTAACTTAAATTAACCAAAAATGTAAAGAATATAGCAATTATAATTAATAAAATAGATGAAAATAACTATATAAAATACAGTTATCATTGGCCTAAAGATGTATGTTCCTATGAATAGAACATAGATGCATACCAATCTCAAAAAACACACCTACTCCAAGTGTATCCATCTTGTATGCTTCATCCATCTTCTCAATTCAACTCATCCATACTCTATCAGTCTGAAACACAAAGGTCTCAACGCATTTGCATATAGCACACGTAAAGCTCAATGACTTCAATCTACACCTGTAACTTGGACACACGAAACAAACATATATCCCGTGAATGTATCATTTAGAAATAATGTGTAGTCTATCCAAATACTATCATATTACACCTACATAGGTACATACCAATAGGAAAAACACATACATACATGTAGCATAAATACATGAAATGTACACAAATCCCCTTAACTTCACATAACACACCCTCTGAGTATGCAAGCCAGGTAACAAGATGCAATGGATTCCTATACTTACCACCATTTCAACAAACATACATGGTAATAATCACATAGTTGTGCACTTAAAATTTTCTACCCCTTTTTGACATAGAAAGTCAAAGAAACACCTCTCTATAAGGGATAAAAGACATACAAATATGTTATAATCCTAACACTCATGCAACACGATAGAGATGATTAAAGAAAATAAACAAGTGCACACATATAGAAATAACAATCAAGGAAATACACCACATTCATTCTCATTAAGTAAACATTATTTTACAAAATTTAATGTAATAAATAAAATAAATAAACTAAAACAATAAGGAAAAGAGCTCAATACTCTTCGTTGCCCTCTCCTGCACCATCATTCTCAATGATAACACTATGTAATGATTGGCTAATATCAGTTGGGGTAGAAGGTGGTGTAGTAGGTTGAGGATGGAGAACAAATGCAACAAACAAGTCAAAAGAAAGGTTAGGTTCAGAACCATCAAAATTTTGAAACAAATAGGCTAAAGAGCCATGGGAAGTAGTACTGGAGTGAGAAAAAGGGCCTCTAGATTCTATAGGTTGAGGTTTGACTGAGGTAGAAGAGAGGGAGAGCCATGAGTAGGTGGTGGTACAACAGGGTGATAAGAAGTCATCATAGCTTGAGAAAAAGCTTGAAATATTTGCATATCCATGACATTCTAGTTAAAAATATGCAACTTTTAAAGAAAATTATTCATTATACCAAGAGAATTATCACTAAGAGAAATAGAAGTGGAAAGAATAGAAGAAATAGGAATGGACTTACAAAGTATGGACTGAGTAATGTTATAAGAAGAAGAAGATGAAGAGGTAGTTGAAGAATGCTATGAGCCATGACTAGAAGGATATAAAGAGTGTGAAAGAGTAACTTTGCTACGACAAGAAAAATGGTTATTACAAAAATAATGGAACCCCATATGGAAATCAAAGAGGGATATTTGAGTGTAGAATTAGGAGAAGCAATCGAATAAAAAATGCTGTTCCTATAAGTCATGCCAACAAGATATATAGTTTCACCTTTTAGAATATCACAAAAGAATTTTCCTTTACATGGAAGGACAATATGATGATGAGAACGAAGATGAATGACAACACTGACAACATTATTAAGGCAATGATCGAAGGCATATTTGTTAACAACAAGTGCGCTATCATTATAAGTGTGGTCAAACCTTGTCAACTGGTTCACCATCCCAACCATGGTGATGGAAACAATATGGATGAAGAATATGATATACCCATTGGGTGAAGATATGCCCATAGAGGAGGAAGGAATGGAAGAGAAGGTCCTTGGGGGCCATATGATGGGGTTGATTGGGATTTGGGAAGCATAAAAATAAAAATGCCAACCTTCCATGGAAAAGAATGACCCAAAACTATATTTAGAGTAGGAGAAGAAGATGGAGCATATTTTTGAATGCAGTAGCTATTCGGAAGAGAAAAAGGTAAAACTCACTGTTATTGATTTTTCTAATTATACATTAACTTGCTAGGATCAGTTATTACTTAATAAGATGAGGAACCATGAAAGACGAATTAATAATTGGGAAGACATTAAGGCTATAATGAGAAAGAGTTTTGTTCCTAGCTACTACTATAGGGAGTTACACCAATGGTTACAAAGGCTAAAGCAAGGTTACAAAATAATTGAAGAGTATTGATGCACAAAAACTTGATACACAAATTTTGTATATTTTAAAATAACTTGAAAGTGCACCAATCACTTTATAAGAGATCATAAGTATAATTTCAATGTCAGTCCAAAAAAGGACTATATGATTTTTAAATAATTCAACAAATTTATAAAAATAAAAATTAAACCTAACCATTCTGTCACAAAGTTTGAGTTTTTAAATATCTCAACTAATGATATAAAATTAAATATAGATTCAACAGACATTAGGAAAATAAAAATATAAACTTAATAGAGAATTTATGGGATCGATTAGTTGGTTAATCATGCTTGCTCAATTTTAATTATGTTATTAAAGATATAAATTAAGGTTATTGATTTTTTAGGCGAGCATCAAATTCTTTGTTAATATAAACCATTTAATAATATTCTTAGGTGGGGATTACCACTTGATTTATATTAAATTATGATTTATCTATAAAGAAATCACAAACCATCTAATTAATTCTTTAAACGAAGTACATAATTTAGACTCTTATTTAAGATGTCAAAGTTAGGTTTATGATTTAAGTATCTAATAACTAACTTTCGGATTTTGAATCTTTGTGAAAAATATTTGAAATAGAGTACTCTAAAGATCCAAATAATCACATCTAAAATCGAAGACTAGACTCTAAATCAAATTTAGATAATTATATATTTTTTTAACAAACTTGGTATAAATCTTGATGAAGAAATAAAACTTAATTTATTTTATAAAAATATGTGCCTACTTTAATATTTCGTAAGTATAATAACATTACTAATATCTCATAGTATTTTGAATTAGACATACTTAATTTAATAAATGATTAATAAATTAAAGATAGAATTCTGAAAAACACATGAAATTAATTTTAAAAATAGAAGAGTACATGTAAATTATACCTCAAGCATATCATTTCAAGTACAAAATTTCAGTATTATTTTGATATGTGGAAAGCCTTCAAATAGATTTGCTAATACTATTTATTAAATTGAAAGAACTACTACGACATAAACTAAACTTGTTCAACTCTTAAAATTTAGTGAAGAATTTTGAAAAATTATAAAATCTAAGAAATTAGAAAAGAGAGAAACTAAGAAGCAGAGGGGTGAAGATTATAATGGGGCTTAGGGGTTTATATAGGGTTAAGAAACATTGCAAAAGAGAGATTCTATGCTACAGTATGAGCCAAACTATAACACATTTAAACCTTAATCCGTAAGTCTTATGCCACGATTCACATAAAAGGTAGCTATGGTTTGCGTGTTTTTTGCCTTCTAAAATCCCTTTTGTATTTCACCTCTTTGTATTGGTTTGGAACATATGTATAGCTTACATATAAAAGGCTGCTGCAGCCCACTTGTTTCTATGCTTCTAGAAGCCCTTTTGTATTTCACCTCCTTATATTGGTTTAGAACATATGTATGGCTTACATATGTTAGCTTTATTTTTTCATGGTTTCAATGGAGTGCTTCCAAGTACTATTCTTCAAGTTTTGATAGGTTGAATCACTTTGAAGCTAAAAATACTTGAAAACAACAAAATATACATGTGATTCCGAAAAGATATATTTGCTAAAATGATGATAAAATTATGCAAACATAAATCTATTTTAACATTTAAAGTGCATAAAATCACGTTATATTTAGTTCTTTTAAGCAATCATCATAACCCCCAGCCAGCTTCTTACTTGTTTCTAACAAGGAAAGCAAAAAACTAAAAACAAACTAAATAAATTAAACTATCCTTAATAATTTTCGTGGATTGATATGGTTACATTTAGTGTATGTAACAAGGCTTTAAACCCCTAGTTTGCCCTAGTAGATGAGTTTAAATATCATGAGAGCTTTTAGATATGATACCCATAAACATCAAACTAAAATGTAAAAATTTTAAAAATAAATAACAAAAAAAGAAAAACTCACAAACAAATAACAAACTAATATTTTAACAAAGTACAGATATAAAATAAAAGATGACAAAATAAAGTAGCAAAACTTTCTCATGCTTTTAATCTCTTTTAAGTTCACAATTAAAATTTAAAGCATAAGTTATTTTAACATCGTAAACATTTATATTTTATTATAACAATTAGTTGAAAATCACATTCATATCCCATATCAAAAATTCATCAATATTAATTTGCCCAATTTTAGTGTTAGGAATCCAAATTCACTTTGACTTTGGACCTCACAAGTCATACTCTTAATATGAATCTGATACTATGGGTTCAAGCACTCATTCAAAGGTATATGTGAATAGAGTTTTTGTAAAGAAATGAACTAATAGGTTCCCATATGTTCAAAGAAAAAAAGGCTTAAAGTAGTGCATAGCATGGATCTCATGAAAGGAATCATGAAAGGATTTATAAATATATCAAATATTATCCTCATGCATCAATTAAAATCATCAAATAAATTTTTTAAAGTTATATCCCTTATACACACGAAGAATATACAATGACTTCTAGGGGATTTGTTTTCTATTTTTCTTTTATTATAGTCATTTCTCACAACTCTTTATGATTTTTGGGTCATAGTATTTAATTTATTCTATTTATTTTTCTCTCTTATTTTCTTTTGTTTCTCTCTCCCCTTTTTAAAGATCTTCTTTTCTTTTTTAGAGGGATGACTCATTGCAAAATTTGTACATATTTTGTATGATTTAATGAGTGGTTAATTTTGGCTTTTTTTTTGTATTGGCTTAGATAACCTCATATATATCTCTTTCTTGAAAGTCATGCATGAATGAAGAAGGGAATATACTTTTAATTTCTATTTAAGTCATTCAATTTAAGCAATAAAAATAAATATATGAAACTTTTTTAGATATAAAAATCCTAGCATTCAATGAAAAACTTATAGAGATCATATATCAATTTGAAGTGATAAGAAGAGTGTTTAAAAGAGTATAAAAAAGACTATCACTCATAATTAAGAGATAAAGGCTCAAAATATTCTAATAAAATAGTCTACATTATTTGATTCCTAAACACTATTTTCAGATTTATTGCAACTTTAACATTTTATCATGAAACACAATTTATGACAAAATACTAATTAATTATTACATGACTTTATGATATGTTAATGAAATTAATTTAACAATGCAAAGGTTTAATTATTTACTTAAAATTAACTAAAAGTCATGATAATTTTGCAAGAAAAATCTAAAAATTAAACCTAAAATTTCTAAACCAATAAAGATAAATAAAAGCAAAAAAAGGAAAATGAAAAAAATAAAAATAAGTGAAAATATAAGCAATGTTTAATTAAAAAAATTTATGTAATGTGACTTTTTTCATCCCTAATCAAGAACTTACATTCCCAAATTGTAACAATTTTAAATTAAATATAAAGAGTAAGGAATAGAAAAGTTATCCATTTGCTTAACATGCTTAAGTATTGATGTGGAAATGTAGGTGCATCTATCCTTCCAAACATTTTAATCACACAGGTAGAATACTTTGTACTTTTTACATATCTTAACAAACATTAATAAATTTTAAAATTCTAAATATAATAAACATTGTTTACATGACAAAAAATAAAATAAATAACATGAACAAAAAAACCATAACATTCAAACAATTAAACTAAAGTTCATAATAAAAAATAAAACAAAATACATGAAAAAACATAAAATTTCGAAACAAATTTTGAGCCTAATCATCCATGTGGTGTAAAGGTAAAATCATAATCTTGATACTCGATTGATACTAAATAGCTTGAATCCACCCCGAGATGGTTAAGTTGTAACTGATTCATTTCATATATTAGACAGTTATGATTCACCTAATGACAATGCTGTCTCTTTATAAATGAAACATGTTAAGAAATGTAGGCTCACTCATAATCTTCCATATAGGTCATTATTTCACCTAAATGATGAATTTCCTTTTTCATAGTCATCCTAGAATAAGAAATGGCCCTTCTATCCCTTTGGGCAATGTTTGTACCAGAGGTGAGTTCATTGTAATATGCCAGATTTATAATTTTCCAGGTTAAAGTATAACTTCACCTTTTGAGTGACTAACCCCTATTTTTTAACACAAAGCACTAACGAGTTGGGGAAAAAAGTAATTCAATTAGTGGTCACTAGGAGACAATTTGATCCTGTAATGAATAATATTTTCAATATCCATAGACAATTTGGATGTTAGCATACAATAATATTAGCTGCTCTCTATCCACTAAGTTGTAATGTCTGGTGGGCATTAATCTTGAACAAACAAAGTATTTTCATATATGGGCAACCTTATCCAAATATTTAGCTTCAAAACCCTTAGGTTTCCCTTCGGTGTAACCCCACTTAGCCCCTTCTATTGCTAAGCTTTCTTTTACTTTAGCATACTCATCATTTCAAGTAAGCCTCGTATTTACCCTTGTAACATCCCATTCGTTACAAGAAATAAAATTTTAGCCAAAGATATATTTTTAGAATTTTTATGATTTTACCCTCAATGTGTAGAAGACGAAATTTATGAGTTAAAGTTTTGTGATGTACATGTGTTATAAAAATTAAAAAGGCTTAAATTAATTTCTTTAATTTTTGAATAAAGTTACTCTTAAACTTTTTAAAGTTACAGGACAAGGATAATTCGATATTTTACTTAATTATTTTTTTAAAGCCTAAGGTGTCACACCCTTAATCTTAAGAGGACACTTGTCCTTATGACTATTCAAAAAAAGACAAGATAACTGGCACCCACATGCCTTACTCACCTTATCTAACTTATCTTGTTAGTGAAAGCTTCTCTAATAAACTTGGAATGAAATTAGCTATATAAATAAGAAAAAAAGAGAAAAAGTAGGGGGGAAAGGAAATAAAGAAGAAGTGGAAGAAGACAAAAATCTAAGATAAAACATGGCTAGGTAATTGTTTTTGCATCAAATTCAAATGGTAGTTGAGAAAAATTTAAGAATAGTTACACATTGTTTTCATTTTGAGTTTTGTATGAAAATTTATACACGTTTAACTGCAGGTGGTTCTATAAAAGTCAAGCTAATAAACCCTCGATATTTTCATATTTGAAATGGTTATATATTTTTGACTTGAGTAAGTTATACCTTTTTTAAAAAATTTACATATCTAGTATTAGAAACATTTTTTGGTTTGTCATTTCAAATTGTTTAGACAAATTTATGCCAATTTAACCAAGGATATGTCAAGCAAGATTGGTGTTGGGAAACTATTTGTAACCTAATCATAATTTTTCTTATTTAAAATAGTTTGACTAATCAGAATTGGATTATTTTTATCTTTTTTTAAAGCTTGACATATCTAGTTTTAGAAACAATTTTTGGTTTGTTGTTTTGAGTTTTCTAGACAAATTTATAGCAAATTAACTAAAGGTATGTTCTATTGAAGTTGTGTTAAAAATTTGTTTTGAAACTAATCGGTATTCCATGGATTGAAAGTGTTTTCCATGTGATATTTGAGTGCATGATATCTTACTTTAAAGATTGAAATTCCTAGTTTCTTTATTGTTTTTAATAGAAATGAATATAGAAATTTCTACCAAAACTTACATTTGAAACTACAAGGATAGGTTTAGGAGTATCCTAAAACAATTTAAAATGCAAAAATCAACTATTAGCAACCCTTATTTTGGAAGTGTTAGGGTGTCTTTCAATTTGAATTAAATAAGCATGGTATGGCGCTACTCGTGCTTTAACACAAGTATAATTATTTAGGAAGAGATGAGCAAAAAAACCCTACATAGTAGAGAACCAATAGTGATTTAGTATCATGAGTGGATACCCAATATCTTTTCTCAAGCATTGATAACATTGTTTTAAACCACATTCATACTCAAGTAAATCCAATTTTTACAAGTTGTATTTTTATGGAAAGTACATTCATTTCTACTAGTATAGAAGAAACATTTATGTATCAATTTAAATATAGTTCAAGAACATATACACATGAGAATATATTTTATTTTCCTTGTTAGAATCAGTTAGGTACATACAAGATAATTTGCAAGAAAATTAAGATTAAATCAATTTTATTATATATACTAGTTTTTATACAAACTTGCAAGTTTAGTAAATATTTTACAATTATCAGAGTACTTCTCCTCATGTATTCATGATAGTTGGCTCTACTCAACATTTTGATATGTAATGACTTGGTAAAACATCATAACCAAAAGATATTTAGCAAATCAATATGATGTTTCAAGTTCACTATCATGTTACATGTTCAGTATGATGACAAGGTCAATTAAGTTAGTGCACACATGACTTATATATCAAGAGAGCCAATTGAGCCATTGTAATGGCTATATCATAAATACTATGTGTAGGTTATTTTTATCTGTATGTATTTCAAGATAATTCAAAAGAATTTCATGTGTAGTTTACATAAGTATTATGTTATTTTTTAAAACTTATCAACTCACTCAGCTTTCCAGCTCACCCTTTATATTTATTTTCCTCCCTTAGGTAATAGGTTTTGAGGCCACATCATATGAGTTTGGAGGCTTAGGATCCACTTTTTGGTGTGCAGTCTAGGTTGTTTATATCTCCTTGTCATGTTGTATAGTGTATGGATGTTGTGTTTTTAGCTAGTGACAATGTCTTATGTAGTGTATAGTATGTATCTTACAGGATGTTATTATGTATGGCCTTGGGCCACTTTCTGGATGTGTAAAGTTATATGAAGTTTGATGGTTTATGAAAAATGAAGTTTTTAGAATTATTCTTATTTTATCGTAAGGAGGATAGTTCAATAATTAGGAGAGAGTCTGCCCAAGAGTTTTTAAAATTATTACATGAAATTTTCAAGTTAAACTAGAGTCAACCCAGAATGCTAGTTATTATGACCGCTCAGAACAAGTTATGTGCTCTAGAGTTGAGTTGGGGCGAGTTCTGGGAACCATGGCCAATATTCAACAAATAATAATGAATATTAATATCAGTTGGGCCAAACAAGACTATTACACCCAGTACTTCAACAAAATTATTGACAGGGTTGGGAACATTTGCATAGAATTTCTGAACAATTGATTCTATAGCAACATTTGGTTTCTTGAGAAATTTTCATCCTAAAGCTAATATCACATCATAAATTCTCTCAAATCGTACATTTGTTCCCAAATTAAAGTCCATACCACTTTCCACAATAAAAACATTACTAATCTTTGTAGCTTTTATCAAATCTTAACTTGGCCTCGACACTAGTAAATTTGGCCCTATCATATTCAGTAAAAGTTGAAGTCCCTTTCCCTTTATTAGTTCTACCTCTTTTTGACGCCATTTTTAAAATTCAACAAAATATAATTCCTAGGGTTCTAAAAAATCTAGATAAAATAGCACTATACCAATTAATCTAAAATAATTTCCTTACCCACTTTGTCCAAATTAGGGTTTATATCTCTTTTAATCCAAAAATAATCCACAAAATTTAGTTAATTTAAGTAAACAATTAAATTCTAAAAAATTTGGATTACTTACTTGTATTGTTGAGGAAGATGAATTTGAAGAACATCCTTTTAAAGAAGGACAAGATTGATGAATTGATGGTTTTTCCAAAACATTTCAATGAAATGGCTAAGGCATAGTTAGGAAAAGGATTTTGTGAGAAGATTTGAAATACAATGGAAGGAAGGTGTGATTTTTGAGGGATTTTGGCGTTTGGGGGAAGATAGAATGTTAGGTTTGGTGTAGAAGATGATAAAATGTAAGAGAAAAATAGGCAAAAATGCGTTAGGGTTGGTATTTCTAGACATAAAATAAATGTTGGATGCAACATAGATAAAAGCATGCCATGACATAAGCCTTTGAATTTCCATCCCATTTTTAGCAAAAACACCCATATTGTGCTGGAGAAGTTTTGGTACCATGGTATGCGTACATTTTCTTTAGTACAAACTTTACAAGACTACCCTTTTTTTTGTTTTTTGTTTCTATGTATATGATGTTATATTATAAAAAACACATAATTAAATAGAAAAAATGTAACAACAAAAATATTTAAAATTTATATTTATTCCACTTGAAAATGTTAAATTACCTAGTTAAATTTTTTTATCCTTCTTGACAATGGTGCCAAAAACTTGATAATATTATATGATTGAATTTTAAAGCTAATACCATTCCCAGAACGACACTACAAACTTGATGAACAAATTTTTCATGTTTTAAAATAGCTTACAAGTGCATAAATCACTTCATAAGAAATGATAAGTATACTTCTAAGGTCGGATTAAAGAGGAACTACATGGTTTTTAAATAATAACAAATTCTTAAAAATAAAAATTAAACTAACCATTTTGTCACAAAGTTTGGATTTTTAAATATCTAAACTAATGACATAAAATTAAAGATAGATTCAACAAACATCAGGTAAATGAATATTTAAACTCAATAGAAAATTTATGGGATATATTAATTAGTTATTATGCTTGCCCATAATTAATTAGGTTATTAAATATATAAATTAAGATTATTGATTTTTTCTTTTAAGTATGAAAATATCCTTGGGTAAGGATCATATTCTTTATTAATATAAACCAGTTAATATCCTTAGGTGAGGATCACCACTTGATTTATATTAAATTATGATTTATTTATAAGGAAATAACCAACTATCTAATTACTGCTTTAGGTGGAGCACATAATTTAGATTCTCATTCAATGTGTCAAAGTTAGGTTTATGATGTTAGTATCTTGAAAATAACTTTCAAATTTTAAATCTATTACAAAAAATATGTTGTAAGTATATTTTCCAAAAATAAATTTTTGTGAAAAATCTTTGAAATAAAGTACTCTAAATTTCCAAATAATCAAATCCAAAATCGAAGAGTTGGCTCTAAATTAGATTCAGATAATTAAATCCTAAATCTAACTCTCATGTTTATTATGAAAAATACTTCGTTAATATATTTTTCTTTAGCAAACTTCATATAAATCTTAATGAAGAATTAAAACTTAATTTATTTTGTAAAACAATATTTACCTACTTTAATATTTGACAAGCATAAGAACATTACAAATATCCTATAATATTTTCTGCAATACAAGCTTAATGTAATAAATAATCAGTAAATTAAATATAGTATTCAAAATAACACATAAATTAATATGGAAAAATAATAATACTTTTAAATTATACCTCAAGTGTATCCTTCCAAGTACAAAATTTTAGTATTGTTTCTGTATCTGGAAAATCTCCAAACAAAATTTTCAATACTATTTATTGCATTGCAAGAATTATTACTACATAAAATAAACTTGTTTAACTCTCAAAATTGAGAGAAGAACTTGGAAAATTATAAAAATTAAGAAACTAGAAAAGAGATAAACGAAGAAGTTCAGGGATAAAGATTATAATGGGGTTTATGAGTTTATATAAGGTTAGAAAATGATGTAAAAGAGAGAAAATTATGGGTCCTATAGTCAAGAACAATGTTATGAGCCAGCCTATAGTGTATTTAAATCTCGATCCACAAGTTTTGTGACACAACAAAAATAAAAGACCATCGTGGTCTGCATGTTTCTACGCTTTTAGAAGCCCTTTTCTTTTTCAAACCTTACATCTGTTTGAAACAAATGTAAGGCTTGCATATATTAGTCTTAATTCTTCATGGTTGTAATGGAGTGGTTCTAGGTACTATTAGTCTTAAGCAAATGATTAAGTCTTTGCACAATTAGATTAATTTTTGAAACATATCATGAAATAATGTGATAATTAGTTAGTTTTTGTCATAATTTATATTTCATGATATAATATTGAAATTATAATAAACCCGAAATTTATGTTTAGAAATCAAATAGTGAAGACTATCTTGTGAGAATATTCTGAGACATTATCTTTCCATTCTGAGTGATGATATTTTTCCACTCTTTTAAGTACTCTTCTTGTCAATTTAAAATTGTTAGATGATCTTTATAGGTTTTTCATTGAATGTTAGGATTTTTATATCTAATAAAGTGTCATATATTTATTTTAGTGCTTAAGTTGAATGACATGAGTATAAATTGAAAGTATATGCCTTTCTTCATGAATGAATGACTTTTAAAAAAGATATATATATATATATATATATATATATATATATATATATATATATATATATGATTACCTAAGCCAATACAAAAGAAAACAAAATCCAATAATTAGCCATTCACCATATCATACACAAATATGTAGACTCCTATTGAGCTATCTATAGCTCATCCCCACTCATCACTCTTTACCCAGCTATGTTTTTTAGGATAATCTGATGAAGATAAGATGATCATGAATGAAGGATTTTGACGTTACAAGGTTTGACATAAAACTTTAGTTATTTTATTGGTTGTTATATTTTACAATTGGTAGGTTGAGAATACTATGATGAATTTTAATTGATTTAAATTTATGACCTTTGTCTTTTTTAACAGAAGACTTACAAAGGTTTACCCAAATTGTTTATAACACTGATTTTTAAGTGATTTTCTTTAAATTGAATTTCTCATAATTGTAAAAGAAGTTTCCTTTAAATATAATTTAAAAGTTTACCCTTTTTCTATCTCAAATACTTCTTTCTCTGAATAGAGAGAAATATGTGTGTGTGATAATGAGTTAATTGAATAAACACCAGAGTGGTTAATTCCTAAAAGGTTTCACTCACTTTGATACCTACTGAAAAGGTTCGTACACTACTAGGATAAGGGGATACTAATTTCTTATGGACTCATCCCTAACTCGTAACAAACAAAAGAATAAACACTTGACATAGTACAATATTACTAATAAATAATAATCTCTAGTAGTTAAATAACTTTAAGCAACATATATATTATTTAGTAAATAGAAGGCATGTAAAGATAATTAAAGCTTTCTAATCCGAGTTTAAACTTTAGCATGTTGTAACATACACGATTTAAATTCAAATTGTACTAGGAAAATAATAGAACATGCATAACATAAGATGTAATTATGTAAACCCATATAGAAATCCTATCTATATGGTAACATCCTCAGGTTTCTTATGGAAACCACTCAGTAGCAAAAGAATTCACAAAGTAATAAAATAATTACAACCCTTACAGAAATAAAAACTCTAATACATCTATCATTTGGGACCTCTATCCGAATTGCCTATTATTGACTTCATTTGCTGCCTCTAGAAAAAACTAAACTGACAAATGAACATGGATTTCTTGCAAAGCTAATACCACTCGATGTGGTGTGATCAATAGCCATAGAACCATAAAGTGTAGGGAAGTGAGCAATCAACTGTGAGGATCACCCTCAGTTAAAAACTACTCATAACCACTGTGGGAAACACCTTCAACCACAAACCCCAAATCATCTACATGGGAAACACATTCAACCATGTATTGCAACGATTTTATAACTCACCAAAAACTACCCAACCCAATCTTATAGTGCTATTCTCACATAAAAATAAAATAGTCAAGTGTTCTAAACAAGCACCCTATTTTACCCACAACACTGTAGCATACATACTATAACTCTCTCAAAGTTATTTGTGATTCAAATGTAATTTTTAGAGAAAATTTTGGCAGAGTTTTAGTGCATAAAAGATGGTAAGGAGAGACAAAGAGGGGTATTTTTAGAAGGAATCAGCCACCAGTGGCTACTCTTACTGAGGCCTCGTTGACCCCCACTTCAGGGGTCCATCGAGAGGTTCGATGAGGGCCTTTCCAAGTATCTTATAAAGGTGTCAAAAATCTCATTTTTTTATTTGAAATTTTTTGTGTAATGGCCTAGCATGCATACTAAAAAACCAACCCCATGGTGTGTGTAAAACATCCTTTCAAACATAGTGTACCTAACTATATGCATGTGTGCATTATTGAAGCACAACAACCAATCTTACACTAAGGAAGACATAAACACTGAGTAAAATAAACATACTTTGTGTTTTGCCCAAGGGAAGCCAACAAACAAACACATAATACAACATAACTTACAAAGCTCGAGGTACAATCTATCTTATATTTATCTTCTTTTAACTAATGATAAAATTTTGTCCACCATTTTTTAGGCCTTTACTTTGGAGCTTAAACCTATTCCAAAACATCTCAAATATATATCTTAGAAGTAGGATACATACTCCGTATTATTTTGGCAGCTAAATTTTAAGATATTCAAGTACAAAGCTAATTTGAGTATTGAGAGAATACAAGTGAGTGATTCATTGGAAAATTGCTAATATTAAGGGAATTAGTGCTAGCATATGTATGCATTGATTACTAATTGAAGAACAATCAAAACCAATAAGAAAACTAAAAAGGAGAGAAAAAAAGAGAGGTTAAGCTACAGATTGGGAAGGAGTTGAAAAGAAAAATTGAGTTACAAAAACAGTGTGATAGAGAAAAAGAAATTTAGTTTCATTAAGAGTGAAAAAGAAAAGAAAAAATGAGTTACAAAGATGAAGCTAAAAAAAATTGAGTTACAAACATAATGTGCTCAAAGAAGATAGAATGAGTAAAAAAAGGAGAGGGAACAGAAAAAACAATATGAGTTTGAAAAGAGTGATCTATAAGAAGAGAAGAGTGAGAAAAAGAGATATGTGATAAGAGAGATACAAAAGAGGGTGAAAAAGACAACAAAGTTTTAGCTGATGAAAATAGTTTTACTTTGCCTAGTGTTGTTACTCTTTTACAGAACTTTGAAATTATCCAAAAGGTTGATTTTATTGGTGTTGAGCAACAAAGTAATTTCATAAACAACAAACATCAACTTTATGTTATAACTAGTCAAGGAAACCTAAGTAGGGAATCCATGAGATTACTAAGCCATATGTTTGAATCATCATCCCTAATGCAAACTATTTACAATATTTTAGCGAAGATTCAAGGACGAGTCTTTTTTGAAAAAAAAAGGAATGATGAGAATCAAGAAGCATCACTAATGGATCCATGGCACATTTTAATTGGGCTTACAAGCTATCTTGACTACTTGGGTACGAAATAAAATGATGAACCAAATAAATTCCAAAATAGGAAAGTTTTATTAAGAAGCTATCAATATATTCATCATATCTTTTACATACAATATCAATGGATGATAATATTTTCAGAGATACAATTTTCCTAATTTAGACATTTACTAGATAAAAGGTGGCTTAGAAAATCACTCATAGATTTTCCAAATAATTACCTTTCTTAGTTTCATAGTTTATTTGGTAGGTCCAATATTTACTTTATTCTATAGGATTTTATATTCAATTTTTAGCAATAATATTTAGATTTTTAAATTTATTTTTATTAGCTAGGGTTTAAGTTATGTTTTAAAGTCCATAAATACTTATGTAAGGTTTTAATTAAAAAAATCAACTATGAATCTAATTTTAATGAGAGTTTTTCTCTTTAATTCTTTTAGGAACCTTTATTGAACTTATCAAAAGAAATCTTGTGGTGTTTAAAACTTAACTTATTCTTCACATCTTCCTCCTGTTCTTGAGTGTGGTGTCTACCCTACTCCTATTTGATACTGAGAGATGATATGGTTATGAGAATCCCTTTTAGACCGATTTGAGAAACAAGATTGAAGGAATTGAATGAGAAAGTCTGTAAACCTAGATAACTAGCATAGCACGCACCTATTGATGACCAAGACATTTACCATAAGCATGAAGAGGACTATGGTTCAATTCATGGCATGTGCAGAATTGTGCCAAGAGAAGGAGAATGTGGAAGAGGCCATATGAGAGAATATGGGTTGAAATAAAGAATTGACAACAACTTAAGAAACATCAAGATGAAGATTCCATCTTTCCAAGGCAAAAAAACCGTGAACTTTATATGGAGAAAAAGATGGAGTTGGTGTTTCATTGTCACAACCATTCCGAATTGAAGAAGGTTAAATTGGCTACAATAGCATTCACTAATTATGATATAACTTGGTGTAATCAACTTGTTTTGAGTAGGAGAAATTATGGAGAAAGACCCATTGGCACATGGGAAGAGATGTAGGCTATTATGAGATAACAGTTCATTCTAAGTCACTATCACTAAGATTTGTTTCAAAGTTTGAAAATAAAATAGCCCAAAAGAGCCCTACCTTGACGAGATATTCCATTGGAACACATTTTTTTATCATTAGAATACAATAAAAAAGGAGATTGACTTATTCCCAAAAAGAGAAAGTGAGTTAAAAAGAAGGAGAGAGCAAAAAAGTGACATTGAGTAAAAAAAAAGAGAAATAAAAAAGAAAGGTTAAGCTAAAGATATAGAAGGAGTTGAAAAGAAAGAGTGAATTAAGAAAAGAAAAAAGATTGGGTTGTAAAAGAGTGTGATAGAAAAAAAATTCAGTTGCAATAAGAGAGTAATAGGAAAAGAAAATTTAGTTACAAAGAGAGAAAGAGAGAAAGAAAGAGAGAATGACCAAAAAAAGAAATTAAGTTACAAAACAGTGCTCAAAAAAGAGGAAATGAGTAAAAAAAGGGGAGTAAATGAAAAAATAATAGTGTGAGTTTTAAAAAGAGCGCGACTTATAAGAAGAAGAATGATAAAAGGAGATCCTTGATAAGAGATAAAAAAACAAAGGGTGAAAAAGACATCAAACATCAACTTTATGTTATAACTAGTCAAGATAACCCATATAAGGAAGCCATGATATTAATAAGTCATGAGTTTGAATTATCATCCCTAATGCAAACTATTTACAACATTGTGGCGAAGATTCAAGGAAGAATATTTTTGATGAAAAAGAGAATGATGAAAATCAAGTAGCATCACAAATAGATCCATGGCACATTTCAATTGGGCCAATTAATCAAGAATGAATCAATAGGTCATGAAGCAAGTATGGCTTATTTATAACCCATTTGGACTACTTGGGTATGAAGTAAAATGATGGGCCAAATAAATTCCGAAATTGGAATGTTTTATTGAATGGCTGTCAATATATTCATTATATGTTTTACATCCAATATCCAGTTGAATCAATACAAAATGCGTTACGAAGCTTATTCAATGGGAAAAATATTTTTAGAGATAAAGTTTTCCTAATTCAGATGTTTACTAGGCAGAAGGTGCCTTAGAAGAATTTCCCATAAATTTTTCAAATATTTACCTTTCTTAGACTATAGTTTATTTGGTAGGTTCAATATTTACTTTATTCTATAGGATTCTATATTCAATTTCTAGCAATAATATTTATAATTTTACATTTATTTTTATTATCTAGGATTTAAGTTATGTTTTAAAGTCTATAAATACCTATGTAAGGTTTTAATTAAGAAAACCAACTTTGAATATAATTTTATTGAGAGTTGTTCTCTTTAGTTCCTTTGAGAACTTTTATCAAAATTATCAAGAGTAATATTGTGGTTTTCAAAATTTGACTTATTAGTCACATCTCCCCCATGTTCTTGAGTGTGGAGTCTACCCTACCCTTCTTTAACACTATAGTTCCAATCTCATTATAGATAGTGGATTGCGATCCTTTTTTATTAAAATTCTACAACATTATTTAGAACATTCCTAGTGAAGAGATCAACATTGATATTTGGGTCTCACTTGTTTAGATGAGGTTCGTATCAAGTGGGTTAGCCCAATTAACTTAACTTTAGGACTCACAAAGATCATTTTCCTCTACCATTTATTAATCAAATACTTAAGCGAATAGTAGGCCATACTCGCTATTATTTTCTAGATAGATTTTTAGGTTATAATCAAATAGTTACTATCTCAAAAGACCAATAAAAGATGGCATTCACTTCACCTTTGGAGCTTTTGCCTATCGATGTATGCCATTCTATCTTTGCAATACTCCCACCACCTTTCAATGTTTAATGATTAGTATATTTTTTTACTATATAGAGAGCATTGTAGAGGTATTTATGGATTAATTTAGTGTATATGGGGATGCATTTTATAATTACCTTAATAACCATACACTAATCCCGAAACAATTAATAGGAATTCACATTGTACTAATTTAGGGAAAATGTCATTTCATGGTAGATCAAGGTCATCTAATGAAGCAGACGTAGATAAATCTAAAATAGATCTTGTTTGTTCCTTATCACCTCCCACTGGTGCGAGGGAGGTACATTCCTTTCTTATTCATGTCATGCAATTTTGACTTACCAATGCTCCAGTAGCATTCATGAATTTATTAAATTGTGTGTTCCAACCTTTCTTGGATAAATTTATTATAGTTTTATTGATGACATTTTGGTGTACTCTCATAACGGAAGGGACCTTGAATAACAGCTCAGAACTATCTTATAAATATTAAGACAAAAGGAATTATATACAAAATTTATTAAGCGCCAATTTTGGATTAATAGTGTGGTTTTTCTTTGACATGTTATTTCAAGTGAAGGCACATATGTTGATCCATGAAAGGTGGAAACAATGGTAAATTGAGAAATTCCTAAAATTGTAATAGAAATATAGAGTTTTCTTAGGTTAGCCAGATACTACCATTGTTTGCTAAGGATTTTTCCAAAGTTGCTTTAGCTTTAACTTGTCTTACTAGGAATAATGCCAAATTTGATTGGTTAATTGAATATGAGGAAAGTTTCTAAGAGCTTAAGAGAAAGTTGACTTCTACACCAGTGCATACACTTCCTTCCAATGGTGGGGGATTTATAGTACTTAGTGATGCTTGTCATCAAGGATTAGGTTGTATGTTAATGCAAGATGGTAGCGTAATTGCTTTTACTTCTAGGAAACTCAAGAAATATGAACTAAATTATCTAATCCATGATTTGGAACTAGCATCGATTTTTTTTGCCTTAAAAATATAAAGGCATTATCTATATGGTAAAAAATTTCAAATATTTATAGACATAAGAATTTAAATTACTTACTAACTCAAAAAGGAATATAATTTGTGGCAAAGGAGATGGTTGGAATTAATCAAAGATTATGATTGAGTTATTGATTAAGGAAAGGTGAATGGAATAGATGCTCTAAGTAGGATATCAACAAGTTCATTAGCTAGTCTACAAGAAGCCATCATTCACTACTTATAGATTTAAGAAAATTGATTATGGATCTATCAATAGATCATTCAGGAATTCTACTTGAAAGCTTTAGGGTGAGACCTATTTTGATGAAATTGAAGGATGCAATATAAAGTGGATGCTAAACTCATTTTTCAATTCGAGATGATGGAATTATGACTTTCAATAATAGGTTATATGTACCAAACATATAGATATAACATGATGTACCTATGTAGAGATAGCAAGATAGTATTTGGATGGACTACACACTATATTTATACATGATACATTCATAGGATATATGTTTGTTTTGTGTTTACAGGTTACATGTGTGATTGAAGTCATCGAGCTTTAGATGTGCTATGTAGAGCTGTGTTGAGGCCCTCATGTCTCAGTTGGATTAATGAAGATGGATAAAAGTGTAAATGAGTTGATCAAAAAAAGATGGATGGAATGCATAAGATGGATGCTCTTTGTTTAGGTTTTTTTTTGGGTTTTAGGTGTACATCGATGTCTTATTTATGGGAAAAAACATCTTTAGTTCATTTTATGATCGTCTCATAATTGACATGCATCTATACTTACTTGTACAATGTTTTGAAATGGAAATCCAAAGGGGGAGATTGTAAGTCCTTAGTTACTTTGAGTCTGTGTGTTGACATCCTGTGTGAGAAACATAGACGTAAAGTTAGTTATTGTGGATCAATAATGCATAGACGTATATAGCTAGGTACACTATGATTGCAAGCATGCGTACACACACCACATGGTTGGTTTTATAGTATGTATACTAGGTTGAGCATTGTGGTATTTAACAAGCGAGTTGACATTGTTGCTTTTTTTTGTTTCATTTCAAGTGTAGGTATTTATGAAAATCACTCGTAAGGAGGTCCTTGACAAGGGCCTTGTGGGACCCCTTGTTGGAACCCCAACGAGATGTTCAGTAAGGACCAACGATGAGGCAATGACAGGTTTGGCCGTTTTGCTTAGGTGATGTCTATAAATACCCCTATATTTGTGTTTGGTATCTAGAAAATATAGTATAACTCTATCAAGTTGACATATCATTTTTTTATCATTATTACCTTACGTATTGTTCAGTATTAATGAGTTGTGACTATATAGTTAAAACCATTCTCTTGAGTGGAAATTACTTAAGGTGGTGTTTCCAAGTGGTTTTATGTGAAGAGCTTGTATAGTTGTGAATCGTGTGTCAGATGGTAGTTTCCTTCGTGTAACTTTTTCTTATGTGAGGATCCTATATGGTTGTAAGTTGTGTTTCGACTGGTAGTTGTCTTCATGCAACTTTTTCCTATGTGAGAAGCCTGTGTGGTTAGGAGATATGTGTTTGCTGGTAGTTACCTTAGCGTAACTTTCTTTTATGTAAGTATCATGTGTGGCTGTGAGCCATGTTTTGGCTAGTAGTTGGTAGGATATAGCTTTTTCATGTGTGAAAACTACAATATGAGAGATGTTCACAATTGAGGGTAATTATCACGTTTGATTGTTCACTCCATATCACTAATAGTTGGTAGCTGATCACAATATATCAAGTGGTATTGGCTTTAGAGGAAAGTCGGGTTTATGCATCAAACTAAGCCATTGTGGTGGTAGCAAGCGAGAGTAGTAATAGGTAGTTTGGACAGTGGTCCCAACAGATAGAGGTAATGAGGGGGTTTTATCTTTATCACGGTTGTAATTGTTTTTTTCTTAATGGATTTGTTTGCTACCAAGTGGTTTCCATAATTAACCTGAGGATATTTACCATGTTATATCTGGTACAATTTGAGTAATAGTACAATTTGAGTTTAAATCATATACGTGCTAACATACTAGATGTAGACTTTGATTAGAAAGACTTTTGTTATATGTTGTGACATGCTTTATTTCCTTTCTGTGTTGCATGCCTATAGCTTTATATTCATTGCTTTTTTGTATTAAATTAATTTTACTACTTCCTGATTAATTTATATTGCCTCTGCCTTTCATCTGTATGTGAGTTTGGTGTGAGTCCCTAAGGAGTCCGCATCTCCTTACTCTAGTTTTGTACAAGATTTCAAACTATTTCCATGGATAAGCTATGTTTTGTTTGATTATTTGTTGTGAGAGTACAATCATAATTTACCAAATATGATCCCATAGATGAAGTCTTGAACTAATAGAAATCCTTTATAGCTTCTCAATATGCATGATTATTTCACATATTGTGTGATGTTTGTTATGTTTATGCATGCTGCTAGCCTAGACAAGAGCATGTGAAGCACATCATCACTAATGTGTTTATTGCAGTTTATTCTTCTATACTATTGGTTGTTTTTTTGTGTTGGATTAAGCATTTTTTGTACTTCTACTATGTTATTTGCTTAATTCACATTTGTGAGGCTGGCTTGGCCAAATTGGTATAGAGCTCATGAAAAGATTCCATAGGTTGGTGTTTTCACCTGTCATCTAGGTCCCAGTTACCTCTCCAAGTCGGAAGATAAATTGACCTTCGTGTTTTTTCCTATGTATGGAACTCTAAAGCTCAATTCATATATCAATGATAGGAACAAGATTGTAGTAAGACTAACATGTAGAGGAATTTAATTTTTTCTTCAATTAAAGCATGATTTGGATGTAATTTTCATTTAATTTGAGATTGTTGTGGTATGTGGTAAGGCTGTTTAGTTAGTCTAAATCTTATCCCTATTTTGTGTGCAAATTTTTAGTGGACATCTTTCAGATCTCAAAAAGCTCTAGAACTTGTTTGAAAATCATTTGAAACAAAATCATAGAGTACACATTGCTATGGAAATGATTTAGGCTATTTTTAAACCATTTGAGCCTTTTCAAGCATACCATTCATCTCTTTATCTCTAGTACACCTTTGAGCTTATATAAAATATAAATTTTTTCTATCTTTAACCTACGTAATCTGCCTTTTTATAAGCCAAAAACATATTATCATACCCTTCTAATATCTAAGAAGACTTAACATATTGAAGGTAATAGGTTAAGGTTGTAGAAAGTCAATTTTGGATTTAAAAGTGATGAAAGATTATAGTAATTAAATTTGTTATGCTTTATGTATATTATTTAACAAAAAAAAATTCTGAAAAAAGGAAGAAAAAAAAGAAAAAAGAAAAAAAGGGTACATTGATATTTGATATAATGTGAAATTGTACCAATAGTATACTTAACTTTGATGTGAAGAGAAATCCTAACTGGATGTATTAGGTGACATTTGGAGTTATTTTAGAACTTAAAATTGTAGTGTTTGAATTTAATTATGTTCTTATATTTTTGTGAAACACCTTCTTGCTATTTTAATATAACCTAACATTACAACCTTGATAAAAAAGATAGTGTATCCATTCTACATTAGTAGAGAGTGATTTGAAAATTAAGAGTATGAAGTTTGTGATTATAATATTTATACATATATTTGAATGATCTTGAGATCAAAAAATTTGGTTCTATGAATGTTATACATGAAATCATCCTGTGTTGAGATAATGTTTTATGGTTTGATGGATGTTAAAGACTTGATTAAAAAAGTGAAATTAATGTTTGATTAATCTTTGAGCTAAACTAATATTGAACTATTCTATTGTCATGTGTTATGGGCAATTTTTGAGACAATTGTATGAATTGGTTTGAGAGCTACTAAGTTTTTTTTTCTATTTGTTGAATTTATTTTGGTTTAATAGGATGTTTGTGGGTATCATCACTGGAATCCCTCATGAGAATTTAACTCGTCCACTAGGGCCACTTTGTTGTTTAAAGGATTGTTGCATATGCTAAATGCAATAGTGGTAGTCTATGAAAGTGACATAGGTTAGTTTAGGATTGATTTATTTTCTTTCTTTTTGAGAATATCTTGGAATAGTTTAGCTTGCTAGGGACTTGTAAGAATCTGATTGGGGGTTGTGATAAATGCTTGAAAAGCATACTTATCTTGCAATTTATCTGAATTAATTTAGAGAATTTGATGTATGTAAGATATTTTAGTAGTTCAAAGATATAAATGAAAAAATAAACGTCGAAGGAAAGGATCCAAAATGATAAGAATTGAAGATTTCGCACCCGAGACGTTATATGTAAAACATTGGAGGCTACTATACCATTTTTGTACACAAATTACATCAAATTTGTATCAATAGTCATGGCTAAAGAAAATAACCACATGTCGGGGCATCACAAATTCAATACCACGACATTGAGGCAACATATTATGGATCTTGGAAAAGGAGTTAATGTTGGGGCATCAAAAGTTCAATGCCTCAACATTGTGACCACGAGTTTTAACTATGGAGTTAGAAAATTGTATTTTGCTGTGGAATGATATATTGAATGTGGCGGCCCATGCTTCGTTTACTCACATATATGCTCCACATCCAATTTTCTTTCCCACTTTTTTTCTTCAAAGACCTAGCATTATTAATGATTCAAGTAGGACTACTAATAAAGAGGAAATTTGGAGAGTCGTAGACAAGATTTATTGACAATAGTGCTAAGATTTCTACTTCTTTCTTTTATTATTCTCATTAATATTTGTATGCTTTTATTTTTCTCCATGTATAGCTAATTTTGTATTGATTGAGGATGATTTCAAAGCCCTAGACATGTATTGCAATTACTCAATAAAATCTCTTATGTTCTAATTTTCTTTTCTCTTTAATTATGTATTTAATTCACTATTTTAATATCAATTTAGATTTTCTTGATTATTTAAGTGTATAATTAAATAATAAGATTAATTTGTCAACAATCATTTTAGCTCATTTGGTAGACAATACTTAATCAATTTAAATAAATAATGATAAATTGTTTTGTAATGTGAATTGATACTAAAAATTAATAAATCGAGCTTATGTGTTTAACCTTAATTCAATATGCTGCTTAAAATATATATTTCAAATATATTAAATTTAAAAAACTTATTTTATATTATCTATTAGAAAGATAATAAATTAATAGCTAATTTAATTCAGCTATTAGGTAAGAATAGGTGAAGACTTTTGAGATTGTGAATTTTCCTAAGTATAATCAAAAGAATAAGATCTAGTTAAGATATACTTATATTAAATCACAATTCATGCTAATGGTAGAAGATGATCATTTAATCAAGTTTTGATCATCTTATTTACTTGTTTTTATTTGATTACTTTATTTTTATTTTCACAATCAACCCCTCTCCTAATTTTGTAAATAGGAGTTATTTTGTAGGAAGACACTGGCTTTTCTTATAATGAAACACAATATTTTAAAAGAATTATAGTAAGGATTAAATTAACTAAAGCGAATTGAACGCATTAATACCTCCTGTCCACATTGTCAATAAACAATAAGTGTGTTGATATCGAAGGAAAATATGAACCTTATTGGATATTAGCTCTTAATTCTAGAAATAAAACAAGGAGCTTAATTCAAGGAGCAAAACAAGGAGCTTAATTCAAGGAGCAAAACAAGGAGCTTAATTCAAGGAGTAAAACAAGGAATCCTTAATTCAAGGAGTAAAACAAGGAATCCAAAGAATCCTTAATTCAAGGAGTAAAACAAGGAATCCTTAATTCACGGAGTAAATCAAGCGATGCTTAATTCAAAGAGTAATTGAAGGAGTAAAATTTCCTTATAAATAACTATACAATTGTAATGAAAACATGAAGAAAATAATAAGAGCTCTTTTGTGTAGAGTTATTTCTTGTTTTTTCAACAAATCTCTTCTTCATGTCCATAGAATAAGCAATTGACTTATATATTATGAATGAATCTTCTCACATTCGTTGTGACAGCTAACGAATCTGATAAAAATTTCCACATGAAATTTTGCTGTATAGATGATTTGTAAGCAGATTTTACTTTGAAAATACCCTACTTAAAGCCCATTATGAGTTTTTCTTGCGAGGCTTCCAATTGGGCTCCTTATTGTACTAATAAATCTAATAGCTGTGCTGACAAACACGTTATTTATTAAGGACAAATTCCATCCTGAATCAAGTGGTATAAATTGTCCACTGTTAGTCGATGCATGTAAGAAGTTTTCCATGTGATAATCTGTTTAAAAAATTCCAGGAAGTATTTTGCTATTCTTCGGTTTTCAGTTATCTTTTTGCATTGCAAGGAAAAAGGATAGATTAGAGTCAGAAATTTTTTAGAATATGGCCAAATCTCATATCCTGGATGTATCTTTAATTCTTGTTATTATGGGAATTTCCCTTATATTCAACTACACGATGATTAATGCTTTTACCATTATTTAGTATAAAAAAAAATATAAATAAATAAATTGGGAAACCACTCAAATATGTTTTTACCATTATATTATTTTTCCTATAATGTAACACTGATTTTGTTTTTTCCCGAGATATATTAATTGTTATTATATTATTGTACCAATTATTAAAATCAAAATCAAATACAAAATATAAGAAATTATTGGGATACTAAGGTTACTAAAAGTTTAAGATATTAAGAGATACGTTAACAATGTATTTATACATTAAGATATTAAGAGAGAAATTAACAATATATTTATACATTTAACATTTTTCATAAATATTGATTCTATGTACCCGATAATTTATAATTTAATAATTAAGATTAAACCAATTTTTATACTTTATACCTCTAACACAAACCACTCTACTACCGTTTCTATTTTCTATTATGATCAGGAATGTAGATAACACTATTTAATATACTTTCTCATATAATCATTTACTTTTTAATTGAGATGTGTTAAAATTTTCCTCAAATAAAAAATGCATCATTGAAAAGTGTAATAACACTTGTGAAATAAACAAGTAATCGAGTGTATTTAAAAGTGTATAAAAGAGTATCCCTACCAATTCGCAAGGATTGAAAAAATAATATAGCGAGAGAATGTGACACATATATAGATAAGCGACACAGAGAATAGAAGAGAGAAATTTAGCATTCAATAAATATACTAAATTAACACAATCAATAAAACCAATATATATTAGGCTAAGCAAATAAATTATACGGTGTGCCAAAATAGGAATCCATGATAGTAGAAAAATGAAAGAATGAGATGGATAAAAAGAAATGATTTCTAATCACATTCATAACCACATTTGGTGGAATATACTTGGGTAGAATTATGATTATATTAACGAAATAGTAAATCATACAAATACAACAATATAACGAGAAAAACCCACATATAAATTATATTTATATGGTAATATCCTTAGGTTTTTTTATGATAATCGCTCGACAACAAATTATTTACTTATGAATAAAATAATATACAACTTGATAAAAATGTAAATGAAAATACTTTTATCAATCGAGAGACCTATCCTAACTTTACTTATGTTGCCTTCGCTAGCTTTCTGTCTTTGTAGTTCCTATGATCCAACAATGAATTTGGTTCTACTCTAGATCCCAACCACAAAAAGTGGTACAACTAGTCACCAATAGCCCTTATAAAGTGAAATCCTAAGGGTATGGTATATCAAGCACAGTTACCTAACATATGGTCCAAGTTATGGGTGATAATCTAATTTAAATTAACCTATCCCAAAAATAATTTTTGCAACGTGTTACCCAACCGAAGGTGACAAGTTAAATGTTTTACTAATTCTTAAAAAATAAGCATAATTAAATTAAATTAAATGATGATTGGATCGAAGGTGTTAAATCATTTAGTTAAAAATGAATGGTAGACTATACCGAAGGCTCTATTTATACGTATAAAGAAGAATAAATAAATATGGGTTCATATTTTATTAACCAAATTAATTATATCAAATATAATCAACTAATTAAATATACCATTAATTCTCTATTGATTAATTAATTACATGTCTGCCTATAATTGGTGTAAACCAATTTATTCTTTATCTTCTATTATTTTATGTTATTATTTTAGACCTTTTCAAACCCAAACTATTATTTTATGTAATTTTGTTTCTAAAAGTTTTCTTAAATTATTTAAAATCACATAGTTTCTCTTTAGACCAACATTAGAATGCTTTACAAAGTGTTTCGTGCACTTGGGAGCTATTATAAACATACAAAAATTGTGCATAAAGTTTTTGGCATCGTTATTGGAGAGAAATAGTGTTTTACATTTTTATTATCAAAAATATTAAAAAAAAATTTGTTTTGTACATATTTATGATTTGTTTTTATTTAAAAAAATATAAAAAAAATTGAAAAACAGTTTGAAGATCAAAAATCTAAGAAAAAATAAATTAGTTTTCAAATAAAGGAAAATAAAAAGAAATAAATAAAACATATTTATTTTTACATTAATTTTCTTTTATTTGTTTACTTATTTACTTATTTAATTCTTTTCAATTTTTATTTTATTTTATTTTAGTAATTTTAATTTATTTTATTATATCTTGTTGTAACTATGTATTATATCATAGACTCTTTGTATCATAAAACTATTATAACATAAATTATATGTATAATAGATTGTTTGAAACATAGATTGTTTTAATTATAAATTATTTGTATCATATACATTGTATATTACAATTATGTGGTCTTTTTATTTACTTTTCTTTTTTATCTATTATTTTTAAATACCAAGTTTTCTTAGTTGTATATTCTTCTTTTTCTTTTACTTCTAATAGTATTCATTTTAGTACTAAGTTCTCTATTACCTTGATTCTTGTTTCATTCTTAGTATATAAAAGGTAAGAGTTTTTGAGAAAGAGGTTCACTACTACAAAAGGGGTATTTAAGTCGCTGTGTAAAGTCAGTTTTTGTAAAAAACCGACTTATAATGAATTTAAAGTCGGTTCAGTGTAGGTTATAACATTTTTAAAGAAAGCTATAAATTAATGATCACTAGAAGGAGATACATTTCAAGTGTAAGTAGACATGGGAGATACTGGAGCCAAGCAAAAAATGATGATGGAATTTGTACGGTAATCATTGGCAATGCTACTTCTTGCATACAACTGGAAGAGGCTACAAGGAATTATGAATTGAAGAAGATTCATTAACCCATGTTTCCTTCACTTCACAATATCCATAATCAAGACCCTTTAAAATTTATTTGAGATTTTTATGTTATTGTGCAAATATTTCCACTGTAGATAATTGATGAAGACCATCTTAGGATGAGATGTTTTCCTTACACACTTAAGGATTAAGCTAACTCTTGGTTTATAACTCTACAACTGGGCTCATTAACTACTTTGGAAGTAGTTTACCACAAATTTATAGGTAGGTTCTATTCCCATCAAAGGATTGTCTACTTAAGGGAAAAGATAGGAATGTTCTTTGAAATGGATGGATAGCCCTTCCATGAAGCTTGAGACAGATTCAAACTCCTTTTGATCTAATGCCCACACCATAGTTTTCCCATAAAATTTCAGAACCAAATATTTTATGATGGATTGACACAATAATGTCAATTTACGATTGATAATGCTATAATAGGAGCTACGGGAGAAAAGATAGTAGAGCAAACTTATGAGTTATATGAGTTGGGTATTAATTCCCAAAAAAAGAGTGCTAAACGAAGAAGAGTAGGGGTCAACGAAGTTGGCTTTGGAAACAAAATGACATTTCAACTTATAGAATTAACTAAGTAAATGCAACTTTATACTACCCATAAAATGCCAAATCAAGAGGTGCATTTGGACATAGTGCTAATGTTTGTTCTATTCTAAGAGATTTTAGTATAGGTACCTTAGAAGAAGCCAATATTATGCAAGGGTATCATTCTAACACCTACAATCCTAAATGGAAACCAATTAATAATTCAATATATACCCAAAACAAAATAAAAGGGTTATATGTAAATCAACCATATGAACCCTTTAGCCAACTTTAGAAGATAACTTGAATGCCTTTATTCAAGTTAGTATGGATAACCAAATGATAATAATCATAGGTTAGATTCCTTAAAGGCTTCTATAAAAATGGTTGAAGCTCAAATGGAGCAGTTAGTAGAGCACATGCAAAAGCAAGAACTAGGAAAGCTGTAAAGTCAAGTAGAATAAGCAAACACATAATCTAAGTTTCATAAAATCACTATAATTTGGTACATGTGAAAGAAGTAAATGACATGCTCACGACTTATAGTGAAATGAAATTATGATAAAAATTGTCTAAACATGGTCTTTAGCTAGTAGACGGATTCCTTTCACCTTCCACAACTCTCAAACCTATGACCTAGCCCTTAAGTTCCTTGGGGTGAGAGAGTTACTACCAACTAGGATAACTCTTTCACCCCAAGGTACTTAATTGCTAGGTCCTAGGTTAGAGAGCTGCGTAAAGTGAAAGGAATGCGTGAACAAGCGTTACGAACCTTATGGCCCCCGAAAATATCCTATGAGAAATTTATATCAAACATATAGGCACCATTTTGGAAAGGATATATCTATAGGCCCTAGCTCTTAGCTAGTAGATGGATTCCTTTCACCTTTCGTTGCTCTTGAACCCAGGACCTAGCCCTTAAGTACCTTGGGGTGATAGAGTTGCTACCAACTATGATAGCTCTCTCACCCCAAGATACTTAAGGGCCAAATTTAGGGTTCGAGAGCTGCGGAGGACAAAAGGAATGCATGAACAAGCATTATGAACCTTATGGCCCCCAAAAATATTCAATGAGAGAATTATCTCAAACATAAAAGGTACCATTTTAGCATAATTTCAACAAAACATACCTTTAGTTAATTTGCTATAAATTTGTATAGAAAACTTAGAATAACAAGCCCTAAAATCCAAATTAAATTAGACATCTTAAGATTAAAAACAAGATATAATCATCCAATTCTAATTAGTGGAACTATTTCAATTAAGAAAAATACCCTTTGGGTTCCAAACAGCTTTCCTAGCATCAATCTTACATGACATATCCTTGGTTAAACGAGTATAAAGTTTTATAGAAAATTCAAAATGAAAAACTGAAAAATGTTTCCAAAACTAGACAGATCCATATTTAAAAAAAGATATAATTTACTCAATTCCAAACTGTATAACCATTACAAATAGAAAAAATACCAAAGGTTCTACTAGCTTGACTTTCATATAACCACCTTCATTTAAACATGTATAACTTGTGTAGAAAGATCGAAATGAAAAATCAAAAGAATTGTTATAGATAAACATTTATACCTTTCTAAGGATATATGAAACAAAGTATAATTTATTCCTTAAGTTTTCTAAGCTTCCATTTGAATTTGTTACAAAAATGGTTACCTAACTATGCTTTATCCTAAAATTTCTTCCACTTCTTATTTCTTTCCTTTTTCCCCTACACTTTCTCTCTTTTTTCTTATTTATTTTCATCTAATTTCCTGCCAAGCTTCTTAGAGAAGCTTGCATTAACAAGATAAGTTAGAGAGGTGAGTAAGACATATGGCCACCAATTCTCTTGTCTTTTTTTTAAAAAACAATAGTCACAAGGATATGCCTCCTCTTAAGAATGAGGGTGTGATATCTCGTGCTTAAAAAAATAACCATATAAAAGACCAAAATACCCTTTTTATGTAACTTGAAATTTTTTGAAGAGTTAGGGGTAGTTTGGTAGCTTTGTTCAAGAATTAAAGAAATTAATTTAACCCTTTTTAATTTATTATGACACATGTACATCATAAAGTTTAAACTCATAAATTGTCTTCTATACATTGAGGATAAAATCATAAAAAATTTGGAAATATAACTTTGGCTAAAATTGTATTTCTTATAAAGAATGGTTGTTACATCTTTACATTGGTTTGGAAACATATGTGAAGGTTACATATGTTAATCTCTTATGTTCATGGTTGAAATGGAGTACTTCTAGGAAATTTTCTTTAAGTATTGACTAGTTGAATAATTTTTAAGCTAAAAATACTTTAAAAACAAAAAAAAACATACGTGTGATCCCGAAAAAATAGATTTGATAAAAAATGATAAAACTTATGCAAATACAAATCTATTTTAATATTTAATGTTCATAAAATCATGTCCTATTAAGTACTTTTTAAGTGCTCATCACATCTAATGCAAGTAATAAAGAGGGTGAAAATGTGGTCTAAGAAAGAGGAGAGACAAGTGCAATTAATGAGAAACCTTCTAAGAAAATAAGTGAGAAGTCAACCAACATTCCAAAACTACAAAAGACATCAGAACCACACCAACCACCAATATCATTTCCATACTGATTGAAGGAATCAAAGCAAGATAAGCAATTCTCTAATGTTTTTACTATGATTTCTAAGGTTAATATATATTTACCTTTATTGGATGTGACCAAGAATATTCCCTCTTATGCCAAGTTCTTCAAAGAATTGAACACTAAGAAAAGGAGGTATGAGCTTAATAAAAGGGTTGTGGTATCAAAGGTTGCTAGTGTTATACTTTAGCACAAATACTAGCAACCTCTCATACCATAACCCTAAAGCTATTCAAAATGCAACAATATACTATTAGCAACCCCCATATTTTGAAAGTGTTAGAGTGCCTTTCAATTTGAATTGAATAAGTAAGCAATAGAGACATTCATGTTCCAACCGAAGTATGATTGTTTAGGAAGAGTTGAGTAAGTAGACCCTATAGTGCACATGGAGAACCAACGGTGATTTAATATTATGGGTGGATACCTAATAATTTTTCTAAAAGCATGGATATCATTGTTTTAAACCACATCCATGTTCAAGAAAATCTAATTTTACAAGTTTCATATTTATGAAAAGTGCATTAATTTTTACTAGTATTGGAAGACACATTTATGTATCAATTTCAATACACTCTAAGAACATATACACCAAGAGAATATATTTTATTTTCATGATTAGAATTAATCATGTACATGCAAAATAATTTGCAACCAAATTAAGATTAAATAAATTTTATTACGTATACTAGTTTTATACAAACTTGCATGTTCAATAAATATTTTACAGTTATCAGAGTACTTCCCCTCATGTATTCATGATAGTTGGTTCCACACATCATTCAGATATGTAGAGATTTTTTAAAACATCATGACCAATAGATATGGTCTAGATTCACCTTACTATGAAGTTTACCAAATCAATATGATGTTAAAAGTTTAGTATCATGTTACAAATTCAATATGATGACAAGTTCAGTTAAGCTAGTGCACACATGACTCATGTTTCAGTAGAGCCAGCTGAGTCATTGTAATGGATATATATATAAGGACCTGTCCCAGCTCAACTCTAGAGCACATGACATGTCCTGAGAGATCATGATAACTAGCATCCTTAGAAGACTCTAATTTAACTTGAAAATTCCGTGTAAAGTTTTTAAAAAACTTTTAGGCAAAGCACCATTTTGTTTTTTGATTAGTTATAAGGGCATGTGTGATCTTAAGAATATCAAACTGGGATGTTACATACATTTTTTACTCTTGCATTATGGAATTGGGATGTTATAGACATAAAAGATATCATAAAAGAATCCAAGAGAAAAACTTGAAATGAGGGTGTTTATAAGATTTAACTCTAAGACAAAGATTAAATAAATGCAAGAATGGGTGACACAAGTGTCAAAAAGAATTTGTTTCCAAGAGTTAGGTAGCTTATGTTTTTATCCTTTTCTTATGCTGATTGATACTGATTGAGGGGTTTGATTGTTCTATAGATAGGCATCCAATTGACTGATAAGGTTGGAAGGATGATTCTTGAAAAGATTGTCCTAGTTATCAAAAAAAGAATTCATGCAACTATCAGCCATACTCTTGAGTAGACTTTGGGAAATTCCTTTGAGTATTTGACGCTTCAGAGTAGAAAGTCGAATGTTAATCGTCATCTATATTTGCGCTGTAATTTGAATAGAATTTTCTTATGGAAATACTAGTAGTATAAGATCCAATCATTTGGTGGAAATGCATATCTATATTCTATTGAAATATTTTTGTTGCAACCAGTAGCCCATGGGTACCATACTCTATAAGGCAACATACAGGAAACTCCTCACAAAAATAAACCATTTCTCATTAAGCATGTATCAAAATTTTCAAATTCCATATCACATTATCAATGTTCACTTCATAAAAATATTTGATACTTATTTTATATACAAAGATTTTTCAATATATGCATAATAAAATATTTATAATGAGTATCTCATTTTAAACCAAATTTCTAACATTTTCACATTGTTAATATAATCATGGCATTTGGATTCCCACTATTATTCATAACATATGATGTATGATGCTAACTTTATAAAAACAATGCATGTATTCAAAATATTAGAGTAAGAACACCTACCTCAAATCCTTGACTTCAATACTCAGATATTCATTCGTGAAATGCCCTCCAAATTTTGCTAGAAAGTTCGAAGAAGTTAGGGAAAAGGTGTATTAAAGTATAGGAGAGAGAAAGGAAAATGTACAAAAAATAGTGGTTCAGCCACCATTTTATAACCAAAATGAGTAGATTTCCAAGGAGCTCACCAGTAGTGGTTGTAAGGTGGCAGCAAGAGATCATGAGGTGGAAGTAGCAAGGTGTCAATGACATGTAATTGTTTTGTCCATTCAATCCAATTTTTCACACAAAAATCTCCCAATACATCTATACACTTCAATATATTGTCCAAAATTATATTTAAGGCATTTTAAGTACTTATAATAAATTTACTGGTTTTACATAAGAAAAATTCATTAATGAAAAGTGATCATCCCAATTACCCTCAAATTACAAAACACCAGCATGCAATATTTGTTTAAGGGCTTGAATTGTTCGCTCTAACTATCATTCTTGTTGAGGATGAAAGAAAATACTAAAAATTAACTTTGTTCTTATCACATTTTGCAATTTAGACCAAAACTAAAGTAAATCTTGCCTCCCTATTGGAAATAATTGATATTGGAGCTCTATGTAATCTCAAAATTTCCTCCATATAAAGTTTGGCAAGTTTTACTAGTGAAAATGTTTGTTAAACAAGAAAAAATTATGAAGATTTGGTTAAATAATTTACAATTACCCATATCCCATCATGACCATATTTGGTACGAGGAAGACTATACAAAAAATCCATTGTTATGTGTTCCTATTTTCATTCAAGAATAGGAAAGGGCTAAGTGATCAAGTGGGTTTCTAGTGCTCAGATTTAGCTTGCTGGAAAATTAAACATTTTGCTACAAACTCTCTAATTACTTGTTTCATTCCATACCACTAGTAATGTTCCTTTAGAGTTTGATACATCCTAGTACTACCTAGATGCATAATTATGTGCTTATTCTAATATCTCATTTTTAAGGTTTTCATCATTTGGTACACATAACCTATTGTTGAAAGTCATAGTTCCATCATCTTGAATTGAAAACCAGTTTGGTGTCCACTTTCTATTTCACCATTCAATTTCATCAAAAACAAGTCTTGTGGTTAAGCTTTATGAATTCTATCAATCAAAATAGGTCTCACTATAATTCATGCAAGTAGAATTCCTGAATGATCTATTGATAGGTCAATATTGAATTTTCTTAACTCCACAAGTAGGAATGATAGGCTGCTTGTACACATGCTAATGAACTTTGATTAATTCCAACATTAAGCTCCTTTTGAGTTAATAAGTACTTAAAACTATTGTGGTTTATAAATAAGTGATTTTTTCACTATATAGATAATGCCTCTATATTTTTAAGGCCAAAACCATAGCTACTAATTCAAAATCATGGGTTGGATAGTTCAGTTCATGTTTCTTGAGTTTCCTAAAAGCATAAGCAATAACTTTACTATATTGCATTAACAAATAACCTATGATGAGAAGTATCACTATATACCATAAATACCCCACCATTGGAAGGAAGTTTAAGCATCGGTGTAGAATTGAAACATCTCTTAAGCTCTTGGAAACTTTCCTCTCATTCACTTAACCAATAAAATTTGGCTTTTTCCTAGTAAGACGAGTCAAAGGTAAAGCAACTTTGGGAACATTGTTAACAAAATGACGGTAGCATCTAGCTAACTCAAGAAAACTTTGCATTTATATTACATATGTAGTTCCCTTAATTTATTATTGCTTCCAATTTTTGTGGATTAACATAAATGCTTTCACATGAAATAACATGTCCAAGAAAAACCACACTAAATTGGCACTTTCTAAATTTTGCATATAAAACATTTTCTCTTAAAATTTCTAAGATAGTTTAGAGGTGTTCTTTATGCTCCCTCTCATTACAAGAGCACACCAAAATGTCATCATTAAAAGATATAATAAATTTATCCAAGAAAGGTTGTAACGAATGATTTATGAATGTTGATAGGAAATTGGTAAATCCAAATGCCATGACAAGAAACTCATAATGCCCATAATGAGTTATAAATGCAACCTTTGGTACATAAGAATCCTTAATGTGGAGTTGGGGATATCCTCACCTTAGATAAATTTTAGAAAATACTTTTTGCACCTTGTAATTGATCAAACAAATCATCAATGTAAGGTAAAGGGTACTTGTTAAGTTTTCTAAAACAATAAAACAATATTATGGTGCCATCCTTTTTCTTAACAATAAGAAATGGAGCACCCTAAGATGATACATTAGGCCAAATGAAACCTTTATCCACCAACTCTTGTAACTTAGTTTACGACTCTTTTCACTCCTTTGGGGTCATACTATATGGGGCTTGTGATATTAAGATCTTACCTAGTATTTTGTTTATGGTGAACTTGACCTCACGATTAGATGATAACCTCAAAAGATGGTCTGGAAAGACATCTTGAAATTCATAAAATGTTGGAATATCTTTCAACTTCATTTCACTTATTCAAGTATCAATGACATCAACTAAATAAGTTTTGTAACTCTTTCTAAGCATTTTCTTAGTAGTAATTGTAGATATTTTGCAATTTGGAATAATTTAACATTCTTAGAGAATGGTTATTTCTTGTTTCTATTATCTAATAAGGTGTTGAGACTATGAGCTTATTCGTGGATAAGGTCTGCTATCTCTGATACATTATTTTGAACAAGAGCATCATTTTCTAAATGGGGTAAATCTAGCACAATAATTATGTGTTGTGGCACCCTAAGTGGGCTAACATGTGTTAGTGGTACCTATACATTCGCTTCTATTATTAAATCTACATTGGTGTTTGTATCAATATCATCTATCCGGATAGCAACTAGTTTATTACAGAAAAAGGGTTTTAAGACGTGTTCAACCTTAGCCATATAGAGGCATACGTATCTCTAAACTAGGCTATACAAAAGAAAAAGAAACATCAGTAAAATATTACCATCAAATTTAGTGTCTATCTATACATGATAGACTTAACCTACTCTTATACCAAATTGTCAGGACCCATCCTAACTCAACTCTAGAGAACATGATGTATCCTCAAGGATCATGATAATTAGCATCCTGAGATGACTCTAGTTTAACTTCAAAATTTTATTTGAGAATTTTAACAACTTTTGGGTTGAGTCTCCCTAATAATAGAACAATGCTTCATGCGATAAAATGACAACAATTCTATAAAGATCATTTTCCATAAACCAACAAAACTTATATAACTTTGTACATCCAACAAGTGGCTAAAGGCCATACATAACTACATTTTATAAGGTACATACTATACACCACATAAGACATTGTCACTAGCTCAAGACACAACAACTAAAATACACCATATAACTTGACAAGAAGATAAATACAACCTTGATTGCGCAACAAAAAGTGGATCCTAAGCCTTCTAAATCGTTTGGTATGGCCTCAATACTTGCTACCTGGGGGAGGAAAATAAATATAAAGGGTGAGTTGGGTAGCTCATTGAGTGGATAAGTTTTATAAAATAACATAATACTCATATAAACTATGTATTAAATTCTTATGAATTATCTTGAAACACATACTGATAAAAATAACCTGTGTATAGTCTTTATGATAAAATAATGTACTTATAAATGCATAATTTGAGTTTCATAAAATAACTATAATTTGGTACATGTGAAAGAAGTAAATGACTTGTCATGACTTATAGTGAAATGACATTATGATAAAAATTATATATCTATGATCTTTAGAATATAATAATACGTCATGATCAGTATACTAATAAAATGTATAACCATGAGAAATGTATTTTTTATTACCAATAGTACATGGAGATCTAGTCGTAGATGGAAGAGATATTTAGCACTGGTGGTAGCTTTCAACTACATATGTGAGGAACTTGCTTGATATAGTCCTTGTAATGGATTAGTTGGTTGTACTGATACCTGGCTCATGTGTGCACTAACTTAATTGAACTTACCATCAAGCTAAACTTATAAAATCAAATTGAGTTGGTAAAAATCACAGTGAGCTGAATCTGGACCAAATCCATTGGTCATAATATTTGACCAAGTCACTACATATCTGAATGCTGAGTAGAGCCAACTATCATGAATGCATGAGGGGAAGTACTCTAACAACTATAAGTTATTTACTGAACTTGCAAGTTTGTATAAAAACTAGTATATTTAATAAAATTAATTTAATCTTCATTTGCTTGCAAATTATCTTACATGTATCTGACTGATTATAATAATAAAAATAAAATATATTATCATGGTGTATGTTCTTGTGGTTTATTGAAATTGATATGTAAATGTTTCTTCCAATACTAGTGAAAATGAATGCACTTTCAATAAACAAGTAACTATTGTAAAAATTGGATTGACTTGAACATGAATGTGGTATAAAATAATGCTATTAATGCTTTAAAAAGTATAATAGGTATCCACTTATAGTACTAAATCACCGTTTGTTCTCTACGTGCAGTGTAGGGTTTTCTTGCTCAACTCTTCTTAAGAAATCACACATGTGTTAAACATGAATAATGCCATGGCTTTCTTATTAAATTCAAATTTAAAGGCACACTAACACTTCCAAAACAAGTGTGGCTAATAGTTGATTGTTTTTTTTTAAATAGTTTTAGAGTACTCCTAAACCAATACTTGTAATTTCAAATATAACACTACTACAAAAATGGGTATTAAAGTCAGTTTTTAATCGACTTTAAATTTTTAATTTTTACAAAATTTACTCATTTTCTATAATACTCAAAGTAAAACTCGTATTCGATCACTAAATAATAGCAGGAAAAAAATCTATTTAACAAATAGTTTAAATAATACAAAAAACTGAAAAATAAAATATTAATTAATAGCAGAACAATTACCACAATGTTGTTCTATGTTATTCAAGATCACCATATTCTTCTCCTGATATTATAATACAAACCTACATATATGATACAAAACTTTATACACATAAATAATAACACATTATAACAAAAAAATATGAGTAATAAGTGCGTATGATTAATAGAAATACTTACAAGAGTAAATGAAGTGATAAAATCAAGGAAATGAAGAAAAAATGGTGTTTTGGAAGTGAGAAATGGGCATAAAAGATTTGAGTATTTTGCTAAAAAAATATGGGATCTAAAAGATTAGTTAGAGAGGAAGAAAATCCACTAACCAACGCTGGAATTGGTGGTCGTAAGTGGTCGGAAAATGAGAAAGAGTGGAGGAGAAGTGGAAGAGGTTTTGGGTTTTTGATAGTTATATAGCGCTTAGAATAGTTTGTGTCTGGGGAAGAAAGAAGAGAAAAGAATTTATCCACATGTGTAGCATCGATTCTACTTGTCAACCGATGCTACCCTACGTGGATAGCGTCAGTTCCAGGTGTCAACCGACGTTACGCTACGTGGATAGCATCGGTTCTACATCGAACAGACTTTAAATTAATTATAAGTCGGTTTTTTCCAAAAATAGACTCTACATATCGACTTAAATACCCCTTTTTGTAGTAGTGTAAGTTTTGGTATAATTGTCTAAATTCATTTCTACAAAATATACAAAACTGGACATTTCATTGTTTAAAATAAGATATCATGCACTCAAATATCACATAGAAAACCCTTTCAATCCATAGAATATCGATTAGTTTCATAACATATTTTTTAGCGCAATTTTAGCAGAACATACCTTTAGTTAATTTGCTATAAATATGTTTAGAAAACTCGAAATGAAAAACCAAAAAATGTTCCTAAACTAGACATGGAGAGCATTAAAATAAAGTTGGAAGATATTCTAGTAGATCATGAATTTCTATATGTTTTCCAAAATAATATTTCGGGGTTATCTTCTAATCATGAGGTTGAGTTCACCATTGAACAAATACTAGGTAAGACCACAATATGACAAGCCCTATATAGTATGACCTTTAAGGAGTTAAAAGAGTTGGAAACCCAGTTAGAAGAGTTGGTGGATAAAGGTTTCATTAGGCGTAACGTATCACCTTGGGGTGCTCCAGTTCTCCTTGTCAAGAAAAAAGGATGGCACTAAGAGATTGTGCATTGATTTTAGATAACTTAACAAGGTGATTGTACATAAGAAGTATTGTTTACCTCATATCAATGATTGTTTTGATTAATTACAAGGTTCAAAAAGTATTTTCTAAAATTTATCTAAGGTTAGCTTATCACCAATTTTATGGCTTGTTATTTTGAGTTTTCTATACAAATTTATATCAAATTAATTATAGGTATGTTATGTTGAAATTGTACTGAAAAATATGTTTTATAAATCATTGATATTCTATGAATGAAAACGGTTTTCCTTATGATATTTGAGTGTGTGATATCTTATTTTAAACATTGAATTTTCTAGTTTTTTGTATGTTTTAAAGAAATGAATTTAGATATTTCTACCAAAAGTTATATTTGAAATTACAAGGATAAATTTAGAAGTACCCTAAAACTATTTAAAATTGCAAAAATCAACTATTAGAAACCCATTTTCTAGAAGTGTTACAGTGCCTTTCAATTTGAATCAAATAAGCAAGCTATGGGGTTATTTATGTTCTAACACAATATGATTATTTAGGAAGTCTATGAGGTAGAGAACTAAAAACTAACAATGGTTTAGTGTTGTGAGTTCATACTTAGTATCTTTTCTAAAGCATTGATAGCATTGTTTTAGTCCACATTCATGTTCAAGTAAATCAAATTTTACAAGCTGCATGTTTATGGAAAGTGAATTCATTTTCATTAGTATTGGAGGAAACACTTATGTATCAATTTCAATACACTTCATGAACATATACATCATGAAAATATATTTTATTTTCATTATTAGAATCAGTCAAGTACATGCTAGATAATTTTCAAGAAAAATAAGATTAAATCAATTTTATTATATATACTAGTTTTTATACAAACTTGCAAGTTCGGTAAATATTTTACAATTGTTAGAGTACTTTCTCTCATTTATTCATGATAGTTGGCTCTATTCATCATTTAGAATTGTTGTCATTTTATTGCAGGGAGGATAGTTCAATAATTAGGCGAGACTCTACCCAAAAGTTTTTAAAATTCTTACATGAGATTTTCAAGTTAAAATTGAGATATCTCAAAATGCTAGTTATTATGATCCCTCAGGACACATCATAAAATTTATAGTTGAGCTTGTCCAAGTCCTGGCAATAAACTAGAAGTCGATGTTATAGTTGAAATGGAAGAAAAAGGATTTAAATGAGGAGACTATAGGGTATAATGAATTGTTGGATAATGTTGAACCAATAGGAAATCCAAGTACACCCTAATCTAGAATTAAAAAAATTATCTTATGTAACTAAAATATGTGTTTTTTTGGAGAAGGAGAAACTTATCCACCTATTTTCACTTCAACTTTGACCAAACCCCAAGAAAAAAGAACTAGTTAGGGAGCTAAAGAAATTTAAGAAGGAAATAGGTTGGAATATCAGAGATATTAGAGGAACTATTCCAACCATGTGCATGCATAAAATAATCTAGAGGATGAAGCTAAACTAGTGAGAAAGGAACAAATGAGACTAAATCCAATCTTACAAGAGGTAGTTAAAAAGGAAATTCTAAAACTCTTAGAAGTAAGAGTCATTTATCCTATTGCTGATAGTTGGTGGGTTAGTTCGTTTATGTTGTACCAAATAAATCTAGAATAACAATGGTCAAAAATGATAAAAAAAATGAATTAATGCCCACTAGAACAATCACAAGATGGAGGATGTGTAAAGATTTTATGAAATTTATTTTTTACACTAAAAATGGTCCCTTTCCCCTTCCATTCATTGATTAGATGTTAGAAATATTAGTTGAAAATGAATTTTACTATTTTCTGGATGGATTTTCAAGTTATTATCTAGTACCTATTATCCTAGAGGATTAGAAGGAGACCGCCTTCACATGTCCTTTTGGGTTATGCAATGCCCCCACCATGTTTCAAAGATATGATTTCGCTCTTCTCAAACATGGTGGAAAAATTCATTGAGGTATTTATGGATAATTTTTTCTGTTTTTGGAACCTCATTTGATGATTGCTTGCATAAGTGAATTTATTTTTAGAATATTGCATTGAATGTAACCTGACATTTAGTTGGGAGAAAAGTCGTTTTATCGTACAAAAGGGGATTGTGTTAGGACATGTAATTTCTAAGAAAGGAGGTGAAGTCGATAAGTAAAAATCAAGATGATTGCTAAACTACCACCCCTTACATATGTTAAAGGGATTAGGAGCTTCTTAGGATATGCAGGATTGTATAGCCAATTTATTAAAAATATTTCTAAAATAAGTCATCATTTATGTAACCTTTTGTCAAAAAATATATTTTTTGATTTTAATGATGATTGCTTTATTGCCTAATTGTCTCTCCCTTTTTAAATAGTGTGTGATGCTTATAATTATGCTATAGGAGCAATGTTAGGTCAGAGAGTGGATAAGTGTATACATGTCATATGTTACGCTAACACTCAATGATGTCCAAATTAATTATTCCACTGTTGAAAAAGAATTCTTGGTTATTATGGTTTCATTAGACAAATTTAGGTGTTACGTAGTAGGTTATAAAGTAATTATACATTCTAATCATTTTGCTTTAAGATATCTATTAATTAAACCTAATGGTAAGCCATGACTAATTAAATGGCTTTTACTCTTACAAGAATTTGACCAAGAGATCTAGGATAAGAAAGGTAGTGAAAATTTAGTAAATGATCATCTGTCTTTATTAATTTTAGTGTTCGATTCACGCAAAAAGTGTTAGGTTTCTTTACCTCAAATTTTACAAGTTCCCCCCTCCCCCTTCAAATATATCTATTTAAAAGCACACTAACACTCTAGAAAAACTAAATAATAATTTTTAAATTTTTTTATTATTTATCTGTATACTAATTTCCTTAAATCTAAATAATTAATAACTACAGAATAAAAAATAAAAAATAAAAAAAATAAAAAAACTAAAAAAATCTATACCTAGAAAATTTAATAAAAAAACAAAAAAGCAATTATAACTATGAAATTAATTTCAAGGAAAAATAAAAAAAAATAATGGGTTACCACCTATCTAGGACTATATTTATCATCTTTGGTGAGACGTTGCTTGGGGGATTTCGTCATTTTTAGCAAACTCAATGTCCCCAAATCATTGAACATGCCTTAGTTCTATAAGCCCTTAATTATTTGCTCCATGTTTACTTCCATCTTTTTTATAGAAGGATCCACAGAGTACAACCTTTGATTTGTTCTTGATTGGTTGTCTTTGATCATTTAAATGAATGCAATTTTTGATGGAGTTGTTGTCCCTATTGGTTTGAGCACTGGGCGAATAGAGGATTGTTTCACCTCTAGGAGAAATTGTGATGATTCCTCCACCTTGGGTTGTAGGTATTTTCATTGGGAACATACATGGCTCTTGGTTAGTAACCCCCTAATACATTTACCTATTCCAATCCAGCATTTAATTCTTCTTGATAAGGACATATATCGGCACTATGTCCCAAAGTACTACACAAGCCACATTTTTCTTTATTGGTTGTGGCATGTGTGGTGAGAAGCACAACTTGCTAGGTCAGTTGTGCAAGTTGCATTTGCACTTCATTACCAGAGTCTATTTCATGGACTCTAGCTCTCCTTACTCAATAGTATTTTTGTTGGAAATTAGCACCAAATATTTCAAAGAGACTATAAGTCTCTAAGGATGTCTTTTCTTCCATTGCTTCTCTAGCAGTGTTGCCAGTGATGAACTGACATTGTTGTGTCAATCCATCTGAAAAAATTGATTATGTTAGCTACAAAAAATAGTTGTGATGGGTGCATTTAGGGACATATTTATCTCAACTAAATTAGCCAAGTAGTTTCATGTCTTTTAGGGTGTAAGGGAAACTATGCATTATGAGTAGGTTCTCAATGAGTACACTAAGAGGGAATGCTTGGACTACAAAGTTGAAGTCCCTAATGAAAGACAATAATTCTTCATCAGGTAGTCCATTAAAGGAAGGTAACATGAAAACCAAAATATTTCTTAATTCATAATTACGGGCAGTATCACCCAGTTGGATAGAGGTAGTAGAAGTGCTAATGATTGGCCTTATATACTCTTTCATAGTGGTTTCCCTAATTTGGGAATTTTTTCCATATTTGTTGGTTTAAATGAAGGGTTAAGGTCTGGTTCAAAATTTTAGTCAATTAATTGCTATAGGATCTTAAAGTCAACCTTCTTAATAGTCTATTAGGTCTATTTATGTTATTTTTGTAAGGTGTGAAAAGGTCCCCTAAGAACTTCCTACCTCACATTAACTTTGAAAACAACAATGTAAATCACCTATCAAGTTTGAAAAAATAAAAGATAAAATAAATATATAAGTATGTTACTATACACAGTTTGAAATACAAAGAATTTATTATATAATTCATAAAGTAATTACATTAAATATATTAAATATTACATGTTTTGTACACATAAAAACTAATAAAATTAAATAAAATTTAAAATTAAAATTAAAGAAAAAGAATTAAATAATTAAAAGGAAAGAAAATTAAATTAAGAATAAAAGAAGAGAAAAAAATTAAATTAAAAGTTTAATTATACTTTTTTTTATTTTTTACAAAAGAAAAGAATTTATTTTTTTCCTTTAATTTTTTTTCTGAAAAATTTAAAATAACTAGGTTATTAATTAATAACCTAGTTAAAATAAAAATCACAATATTGTCAACACAAAACGTTTTTAAGATTTTGATAATAAAAATTTTAAAAAGCTACTCCTCCCAAGAAAAGGTGCCAAAACTTAATGCTTGAGTTTTGTATTTATAAAATAGCACGAAGTGCATGAATTACTTTATAAGAAATGATAAGCATACTTTCAAGATCGGTTTAAATAGTAATCATGCGGTTTTCAAATAATTCTACAAATTCTTAAAAACAAAAATTAAATATAAATATTTTGTCACAAAGTTTGAGTTTTAAAAAGATTTAAAATAATGACATAAAATTAAAGATAAATTTAACAAACATCATTTAAATAATATTTACACGCAATAGAGAATTTATGAGATAAATTAATTAATTAATCATACTTAGTCAATATTAATTGGGCTATTAAATATATGAATTAAGATTATTGATTATCTCTCAAATATACAAATAAGATATTAATTAGGTATACTATTTGTTATTAATTAAAATCACTTATAGCCTTTGGTCGGGTCTAGCAGTTAATATTAATTAAATTATATTTCTTTTCAAAGATATTAACAAACCATTTAGTTGTCACTTTCGATCGGGTCTAACAAATTACACTTCAATTATAGCTTTTTAAATTTGATTGTAGATCGATGAATCTAAAATCTAACATTGGTGTCATAATTTTATTACGAAAATTATGTCATCAATATATTTTTCAATAATAAATCTTATAAAAACTTTGAAATAGAACATTATTCTAAATTAGATAAAGATAATCATATCCATAATCCGAGAGTGTGACTCTAAATCAAATCTAGATTCATGTTTTAAAAAACTATTTGATATAAATTTTGTAAAATGTTTGAATAGAAAATAATACTTAATTTTATAAAAATATTTACTTAGTTAATTTATTTTTTCATAAGCATAACAATTACTAATATCCCATAATATTTTTAGCCAAATATGCTTATAATCAATAAATGATGAGAACATTAAAAAATAGAATTCAAAACAATACATAAAATTAATATAAAAATAGAAGAATCCATTTATACCTCAAGTGTTTCCTTTCAAATATTGAGTTTTAGTATTATTTCTATAACTAGAAAACCTCAACAGATTTGCCAAGACTACTTATTGAACTGAGAGATAACTACTACATAAACTTAAACTATGTTTAACTCTTAATTGAGAGAAGAACTAATGTAGATCTAAACACTAAAGATAAGCTTAAGAGAAAAAAAAGAGTTGAAGGATGATGAATATGGATTAAGGGATGGTTTACAATGGGTTGATACTTGAAAATATTATCTAATTTTTAGTGCTATTACCAGTACACCTAGCAATGATGCCAAAAACTTGATGTGCCAAAATTGGGCGTACAAATTTTTTAATTTATAAAATAGCTCTCAAGTGCAGTAATCACTTATAGAAAATGCTAAGTATATTTTCAAAGTTGGTCTAAAGAGGAATTGTATGATTTTTAAATAATATAACGAATTCTTAAAAACAAAAAATAAAACCTAAACATTATGTCACAAAGTTTGGGTTTTAAGATCTAGACTAATAAGATAAAAATAAAGATAGATTCAATAAAAAATTAGGCAATTAAACATTAATCATGCAGTGGAGAATTTATGGGATGCATTATCTAGTTAATTATGTTTGCTTAATATTAAGTTTGTTAATTAAAATATGAATTAAGATTATTTATTTTTCCTTCTTTATAAGAAATTATCCTAAGGCTACGATCAATTTCGTTATTGATCAATCATCAACTAAAGTCTTTTGCTGGGAATTAGAAATTGATAATTAACAAAATTATACTTTATTCTTAAGGAATAAATAAACCATTTAATTGATGCTTTTGGTAGGGCTATCAATTTAAACTCTCATCAAGGTGTCTAAGTTAGGTTAATGATTTAAGTATATGGAAAAAATAACTTTCAAATTTTAAATATGTTATGAAAAATATGTTGTCAATATATTTTTCCAATAATAAATCTTATAAAAATCTTTGAAGTAGAGTTCTCTAAATTAGATCCAGAATATATCATCTAAAATCTAAGAGTTGACTCTAAATTAGATCTAGATAGTTAAATCCAAAATCTAATTCTCTTGTTTATTATGAAAAGTACTTCACCAATATATTTTTCTTTTAAAATATTTTTCTTAATCTTGATGAAGAAATAAAACTTAATTCATTTTATAAAATATCTAATCTACTTTAATATTTCACAAACGTGACAACATTACCAATAACAAATATTATTTATAGTCATACATGTATATTTTCATAAATGATCAATAAATTGAACATAGCATGTAAAAGAAAACATAAAGATAATCTAAAAATGACATATTTAAATATACCTCAATAGAATTCCAGTATTGTTTTGTATTTTGGAAAACCTCCTAATAGAATTGCCAACACTATTTATTAAATTGAATATCATAAGAATATATTTTATTTTAATTATTAGAATGAGTCAGGTACATTCAAGATAATTTGCAAGCAACTTAAGACCAAATCAATTTTATTACATATACTAGTTTTTATACAAACTTGCAAGTTCAATATATATTTTACAGTGGTATGATAGTTGGCTCATGTATTCATGATAGTTGGCTATACTCAACACTCAACTATGTAGTGACTTAGTAAAGAAACATGACCAATAAATTTGGTCTAGACTCAACTCACTATAATGTTTTCTAACTCAATATGATGTTATAAGTTCAGTATCATGTTACAAGTTTAGTTAATTAAGTGTACACATGACTCATGTATCAGTATAGCCAATTGAGCCATTATAATGGTTATATAAAGTAAGTTCCCTACATGTGTAGATGAGAGCTAGCACTAGTCCTAATTGTCTCCTTCGTGTGACCACATCCCTATGTGCTCGTGGAAATAAAAAAAATGAATTTCTTATGGTTATACATTTTATTAGTATATTGATCATAACACATTATTATATTCTAAATATCATGGATAGATAATTTTTATCATAATGTCATTGCATTACAAGTCACGAGCATGTCATCTACAGCTTTCACAGGTACCAAATTATAGTTATTTTGTGAAACTCATATTATGAATTTATAAGTACATTATTTAATCATATAGACTATATGCATGTTATTTTTATCAACATGTAACTCAAGATAATTCATAACCATTTCATACATAGTTTACATGAGTGTTTATGTTATTTTATAAAACTTATACACTTATTGAGCTTTCTGATTCACCCTTTATAATTATTTTCAAAAAAATTCAAAAATAACCTTGAGGTTTATAATATTTTCAAAAATACCCCTATGGTTTCAATAATGTCATAAATGCCTTCCAAAGTAATGACGTTATGTCACAATCTATTCGTTGGTGTAAAAAGGTAAACTCCTACCAATGTATTATCACACCCATGTAATCACTCAGAATCCTCACACATGCTACCTCATCTTCCTCACGTGAACCCAAGTTCTCATTTCACCAACCTCATCGGATGCATCTCTATCACCAACTCCCTAACTCCTTTATCTTGCAAATCCATCATTCCAAAACCACCCTCACTCTTATGCCTCTATCACGGTAACCTAGAACCCATCATTTCACCATATCCATAACATGACCCATCATTCTGGAACCCATCCTAGTGATAAAAGGTAAAACCTGACTCATTTCTTAGAATTAAGGTGTGTGATGATAGTCATCATTTCTTAGTTTTCATTTTTTAAGCTTGTATTTCAGACATATTATGGGTTTTATCTATATTTAGTTCTTTTGGTTGGTATATTAATGACCTTATTTGTAATATGGTATGTGTATATTACCTTAACACACAATATCTAAAAACATAGACCTATCTGTAAACACATTATTTGGTACTCTAGTTTATATGTATTCTACATGTTTTTCCATTTTATCTGGTTTTGGGGTTCATTTTTATCTAGTATTTTGGTATTGAGTTTTATCTATGTTATGCTTGTATCTACTTATTTTTTTTTTTGTGTTTTTTAGGGTTATTCCTTTTGGGATTCATATTTGTTGGTATTAGTTGTTGAAAAATATTGTGTTTTTCAACTTTGTTTATTTGAATTATTTATAATTCAATCTTGAACTATATATCATTTTATTATAACTTTCTTTAAACATTCTTCTAATATTGTGTGTTTTGTATTAGCATAGTTTTGTGTGCTTTGTTCATGATCATATGTTTGATATTATGTGTTAATGTTGATGAGTATAGCATTTTTTGAAAATTCTTTTGATTGTTATATAAGACAATAAAAATGAGTAAATATGCCAGTGTGTATGTCCGTCTTTTTGGTGAAGTTAGATGCGCTAATCATATACCTACTGGTGAGGATAACCTTATTTGTTACTATCATGATGCTAAGAGGTCTATTATGAAAGAGGGGTTGATGCTAAAAAAGGAACACTTTAGGATTGGAGCAAAGAAAGTAGATAGTGAGGAAGGAAATTTATTAAAAATGGATAACGAATTACAAGAATTGATGAAGGATTATAAGGATAATAAAAAGAAAATCCTAGACTTTTTTGTAGAATTAAGTCCTTTGGAAGTGGTTTTCTATGCCTTCATATTAGATTATCAGCCTTTCAAGGAATCACCAACTATTTTACCAAACCAATCACAAAAATGAACCACCTTTTGAACCAACAAATGAACCAATTTTTGATGATTACTATCCCACTTTTAATGAATTGAATGAGTCACCCCTAAGTTCAAATGATAACCAAAGTCCTCACTTTGACATTGATGACCTTAACCTTGATTCGTTTGAGCCATTCCCAACTACTAATAAACAATCCCATAATGATGCAGTATACATGAACCCAATTTAGAGCCAAAATGTACAACAACATCCAAGTAATTGTGAATGGTTGAAAAAATGTAAAGAAGGGACAATTGGTGAAATTAAAGATGAAAATTATGATAGAGATGATAAATATTTTTGGAGCAATGATGAAGAGGATCCCTATTGGAATAATGATACTATAAACAATGAAGAAGATAATAAGGGTGATAATAATGAAGGAAATGATGGTGAAATTTATGATACTGATGATAGTCTTCAAGACTTGGGGGTTGAAAATAACCATCATATTAGTGATATTAACTTAAGGATTGTCAATAAAAAAACTCTAGAAAAGTCAACAGACACTATGATGGTAGAGAATTTAAAAGAAGTGATTGTAACATTGAGTTCAATGTAGGGGGTACGTTTAAGGATGCTAAGGAATTTAAAACTACCTTACAAGAGTACATTGTTTAAGTTAGGTTTCAGTGTGAAAAGGTTAAAGTTGACACAACCCAAGTAACTACAAAGTGTAAAGCACCATATTGTGGTTAGAGGACATGCTTCTGTTGGAACTAATAATAAAACCTTTATGGTTAAGACACTTGATCTAGTAGACAAGAAAGGGAGACATTGTTGTCAAAAAGTTGAAAAACAAAAATTTGCAACATCTCTTGGTTAGCTTATCAATTGAAGGACTTAGTCATAAGAAACCCTAATGTAAGTATCCTTGTATTTCCTATTGAATGTACAAGAAGATGGGGTATATTTGTACTTGACTTAAAATTGTATATGGCAAGAAAATTTACTTGTAATGGAGAATTTGGTGACCATATTGGTAATTTTTCAAAAATAAGGTAATATTTTCATATGGTTATAAGAAGAAACCCATGATCAATGGAAGTTGTACATACTTATATACCAATACCAATTGTCGGTCCTTGTTTTAAAAGATGTTTCATTAGCTTATCTGCCCCCAAACAATGGTATTTAAGTGGATACAGGCCTTTCCTCGGTCTAGATGGATGTTTTTTAAAAGGCCCATATAAAGGTATCTTAATGGCTACTATTGGATTGGATGCTAATGGAATTTTGTTTCCAATTGCCCTTGCTTGGGCTGAATCTAAAAATGGTGAAACATGGATGTGGTTTATGGCTTTATTGGACCAACATATCGAGGAGTTTAAAAATAGAAGGATGTGCTTCATGTTTGATAGATAAAAAGGTCTCATTGTAGCAATCAGTTAGTTTTTGCCAACTTCATAAGTGAGATTTTGTGCTAGGTATATTTAGGCCAACTTGAAAGGTAAGCATCCAAGCATAAAAATGAGATCATTGTTCTAGGTGGCATCTAAAGCAACTAAAATAGCAGAATTTAATAAGTTAATGAATGAAATTAAAAATGAAGAGCCTGAAGCACATGAATATTTAAGTAAGATTCAAGCTTCACATTGGAGTAGACATGCTATTGTTGTTGATGTAAAGGTTCAGTATATGAATAATAAGATGACTAAAAGTTTTAACAATTATATGAAAAGAGTAAGGTCTAGATCTATCATGGAGTTATTTGAAGAGGTTAGAAGAAAAATAATATGGCTAATAATGAAAAAGGAAAGAAGAGGCTTTGAAGTAGACTACTCATTTTTCACCAAATGTAATGAAATACGTTCTTCAACGAGAAGAGGAAGGAAGAGTTTTATAAGTATTATTGTATGTTGGAGACTGAATATTTGAAGTATTGGATGGTTGCAATATTATTTTAATTTATATAAGTGGACATGTAGTTGTTGTGGGGGGCAAGTGAGTGGTTTACCTTGTAAGCATGGTGTTGCTAGTAATATGGACAGAAGGTATAAGAATGAGGACTATGTATATCCATATTTCACAAAGACTTCATACTTGAAGAGTGGGTTATGATGCCTGGTGAGTAACAAATATTCCACCAATTTATAAACCAAAGAAAGGTAGACCACCAACTCAGAGATAGAAAAGCTACTAAACTAGAGAAACATAAGAGGTCACAAGGATTTAAATGTGACTATTGCATTCAATTTGGTCATAATCAGAGGACATGTAAGGAGAAGTTAAATAATCTAACTAATGAAACTCGGGTAAAATTTTAACTATTCATTTATTAAATATATTTGGTTGATTATATTTAGCTTTAAATTGTATGTATGAAATATCTTCAAAGAAGGTAGTCAAGAAAGAGAAAAACAAAAGAACTATTCAAACTCAGGTAATGTATTGTATAACATATTCATTAGGCATTACTTCTTATCAAATGAATTAACTTATTGTTCATAAATCAGGTGATAGATAGTGGTGGTGCAACGGATAAGAATAAAAGGATAGGAGAATCAACAAATGGAAGTGGGTCTTCTGAAATGGGACTTTGATTTGATTGCTTCATTAGATGACCACATATGCTTATGTTAGTTTTTTCTATAATTTTTAGTTTAAAATATGTAAGTAAATGGGACAATGAATATGATTTGAAAGGAAATATTTTGTAGCTCAAATTTCATATACACACTAGGTTTTGGGGGACATGACATGGATTTTGTGGCTTTTTTGTTTTTAAAATCATTTAAGGTGTTCATTCCTCTTAGATATTGTAAGAATTTAGATTGTAATATGGACTGTAAATGTGGATATGAATTGTTATTGAACATGTTAGTATGGAATGTGAATGTGGATGTGTATTATGTGGATGTGAATATGGATGTATAATATGAAATGTGGATGTGAACTGTTATTGAGCAAGTTAATATGGAATGTGAAGGTGAATGTGTAATATGTATTGAAGATTGTACTTTGTTATAATTATAAACAATTCTATTTTATATTTTCATTCATTTAAGCATATATTTTCATTTAACCATAGCTTGTACAATTATAATTACTAATCCAAAAAATTTGAATAAACTCATATTAAGAACCATCATATTTTTAAAACCATTTTGCATATTCATTTCCATATTTTGGATCCTAGCTCCTAGAGCTGCAATTTCAAGTTCTATTGCATGAAAATCATGAGTTATATTTCATGTACTTGTATTAATGCTACTTACATCTCCACCCATGTATTCTTCACCATTAGGATCCCAAAATTAAAAATATTTACACTTGTCATTTGAACAATAGAAAAAAATATTTGTTAGGATTCCCTCTTGATTCAAATATTCTTAATTTTTCTTTTCTTCCACAAAAAAATTTTTTTTTTTGAATTTTATAAGTCCTCTATTGATGCTTGATGAACTGGTAGAAGCCATAGATGACATTAAAGCTTTAAATTTAATGTTGTGTGCTAGATATAATGAAGATATTAGTTTTTTTTTTCTAAACAAATATGGATGGATGCTTTGAAAGTGAGTATATTGTATGTTTAAAAAGTATTTTTCAGCAAAGGTATAGGAAAATATAGGTTGAAAGTGATGATGAAGCTAAGATATATTAGACAGATGATGAATATTTTATCTTTTTACTTAATGATGCTATGGTTAGAATGATAAATTGGAGATTGAAGGTTTTCAATAGCTATAATGTTTTTTTTTTCTCTTTTTATTGCAATGGTATTGATATATCAATATATTAGGTCCCAAAATAGGTTTAGATGGAAAGGTAAATGGGGTTGTTGAAACCTATTTTGGGAGGATAAACTATTTTGATTGCTGCAATGTATTGATTATTCTATTTTTCCTATTTTTATGATGATACCCAATTGATAGGGATATTTTTTATGAATATTTATAGTATTATGTAATGTTACCATTAAACCAATGGTAATATTCAAAAAGTATAGGGGCAAAGGCAGAACTGATATGGTATAATAGTGCTAGTGATTTTTCATAGTTTTTGTAGTGTCTGTTATATATTGAGAGTAATTCTGAAGATACTTCAAACTTCAGGGTTATTTTAGATTTTTTGTAAATTACAGGGGTATTTTTTGTTTTCCTATTTATTTTCCTCCCCCATTTAATAGGTTTTGAGGCCATATCACATGAATTTGGAGGCTTAGGATCTAGTTTTTATTATGCAGTCTAGGTGTTTTTTATTTCCTTGTCAAGTTGTATAGTGTATTCTGGCTATTGTGTTTTGAGCAAGTGATAATGTCTTATGTGCTGTATAGTATATATCTTATAGGATCTAGTCATGTATTGCCTTGGGCCAGTTTTTGGAAGTGTAAAGTTACATGAAGTTTGTTAGTCTGTAAAAAATGATCTTTTTAGAATTGTTGTCATTTTATCGCAGGTAGGATAATTTAATAATTAGGGGAGACTCTATCCAAAAGTTTTTAAAGTTCTTACATGATATTTTTAAGTTGAACCAAAGTCATCTTAGGATGCTAGTTATTATGATCCCTCAAGACACGTCATATGCTCTAGAGTTGAGATGGGGTGGATCTTGATAGTTCATCCAACTATTGTCATTCAATAGAAAGAGATAGTTATTAACTCAGTTCTAACAAAAATCACTCTCGACTTAGGGAAGATCCAGGTAATTCTTCAAAAAATGCATTCAAATATTTATTCATAATTGGTAGCCATGTCAAGCTTATTTTTTCTTTAGAAAATGTAGTCAAATATTTATTCACAATTGTTTGGCCGTATGAGATTTCATTTGGTGTTATTCCAATTCTTGTATAATAGTTGTTGTTGTAGTCAAAATCAATTCTTAATAGTTGTTCAATTTGATTTCTTCTGAGCTTCACGACATATGTTTCCAGCATGTCTTCTAATATTTGGGTAATTCTTTCAAATTGTCCATTAGTTTATATTAGGTAGCAATTTAGTTCGCAAAGCTTCTTGTAACAATTTTTATATGCAACATAAAGAATTTTTTTATCTTGATATGACACAATTGACTTTGATATACCATATGGTTATACGATCTTTTGTTAAAATCATCCACCAAATATTGAGTCTTATGTTGTAGCCTTTTAATGTAGTTCGAAAGAAGTTAATCTTCATTTTTTTCATTCCACTGTATCAATAAATTCTCTTAAGAGCCCAATACTTACCATACTTTCTAGATATACTATCAATGCTTATAATTTTTTCTACATTACTTCTTGTCTTTAAAGAGTCTTCAACTAGGACTACTATCTTTTTGTTGAAAATGAAACTTTCCAATAGTGAAAATCTATCTTTCCTCCATTTTTACTTCCAATAATTCCTCACCATGTTTTTGTGAAAATATATAACCATTAAATAGAGTTGATCATTAGGTTGCAGGGTTGATCATCAGGCTATTCTTATCTTCCATTATCCGATAAATTCAACTTGTTATCCTTTTATCGTTCGAGTGTTTCTGCCATGTACCAATGCCATTTGTGCAACAACTCTGAATTTCAACCTAAAAGTTTGTTTCTTTCTTTTTGTCCAATCTTAATCCTTTGAAGATACCTTTCCCATAATTTATTTAATACTTACGATCCGTTCTCCACTTCTCCAAGGAAATTATGTTAGCTCTTCTTTGTCAACCATGTGTCAAAATGTACAACATACTTTGATTTATTATGGCTTGACAATTCTATCATCGAATTCTCCAAATGTTGTGCTGCTATTGCTATCATTGAAGTTGATTGATGTATTCTCAATGGATCCTTCTTGGCTTAATCATTTAATCATCATAATTCTAAATATTTATTTCCCTTAAATCATGTAGATTCCCATCATCTTTCTTTATGAAAACCTTAAATTTCCTTTCAAAACAAATGGGGCTTCAAGTTTTAAGAGACATCCTAGATCCAAATCTTGTTTCATCAATCTTTGTGTAAACATTCAAGTGCCTCCAAATCCTTTCTATGATGTGTTAGTGAACACTACATGTCATGCTGCATTATTCAATACAACAATTTTTGATGCAATTGATGAGTGCTCAAAAAGCACTAAAATAACCATGATTTTATGCACATTAATTGATTAAAAATATATATATTTATATGTTTTATCATATATTTATATAAATTTGTCTTTTTCGGAATCACGGGTATTTTTATTGTTTTTCAGGAATTTTGGCCTAAAAACGCAATGTAAAGACTCAAAGAAGAATACTTGAAGCAATACATCACAAATAAATTAATAAATAAGTGGAAAAAGGTCAACAAACATGGAAAAATTGGACAAAATGGGTCGAAAAGGTCAAAAATGTCAAAAGACGGAAAATCGCGCTAAATTTCAGCCACCCCTTACCGCTGCGTTGATACCGCTCCGCGCGCAGCGCGCCGAGCATCGTTCACGCGCGCCGAAGGCGCGCGCCACAGGCGCCAACGTTTTTGACCCATTTTTCACGTGCGGCCGCCCATGACGTCATCTTGTCATTGATGACCTCAAAGAGTCCATTACACGTTTTTAATTTTTTAATATTTTTTTACCATTTTTTTCCTCATTTTTTCTCTCCATCCTCACCTATAAATACCCCCCTTCCATTCACTTCAAAGCACACCTCAAAACCACATTTCTCTCTTCTTTCTTTCTCTCATTTCTTAGTTTTTAAGTTTTTTTCTTAGTTTCTTTCTTAGTTTCTAAGCTTTTCTTAGGTTTTCTCTTAGTTTTTAGTTCAATTCTCTTAGGTTTAGAGTTCTTCTCTTTTTGAGAGGAACTTGTAATGTTTTTGTAATAATTTAGATTTTTGATTCAATAAATGGAAGTGCAAATTCCGCTTGGAGGTTTTCTAGCAACGGGAATAGCGTCGAAGTTCTGTAAGGATTTTATTTTCTTTACAGTTATTTTTATGCTTTATTCTTACATGTTATATTTAATTTGTCTGTGATTAAATTTAATCTGCTAGCTGTTTATAATCATGATATAATAATAACGTTGTTATGCTTGCGAAATATTAAATAGGTGAAAATTTCTAAAATGAATTGAGTTTATTTTTATTCAAGATTTTATATTAAGGATGTTAGAGAGAAATATATTATTTTTCATTACAAACTTAAATCAGAAAGTTAGACTTTAAGGTTTAGTTATCCGGTCTAATTTAGAGTAGTGCTCTTTTATTTGTTGGTACAATCGCCCAGAAGGTCGTTAGAGTCAAGCTTTATTTCAAAAGTTTTTATAAGAATTATTATGTGGAAATGTATTGACAACATGTTTTCAATAGTGATTTTAAAACTTGAAAGTTAGTACTCGGATAACTAAATTCTTAGGTTTAATTTGGACACCTTGAATAAAGTTTAAATTTGTCTAACCCCACCAAAGGTGGCATTTAAATGGTTCATTTTCAATCTCTTGAAAAAGGATTTAATTTAATTAACCAAATTAGTTATCAACCCACTTGTGGTGTTAATTGATTTGTTTAGTTAACAAAGAATATCTAACCCGACCAAAGGTGGTATTCATACAGAAAAAAGAGAATCAATAAAATATCAATTTATATCTTTATTAACCTAGATAATATGAGCAAGCATAATTAATTTAGTTATTATATCCATAAATACTCCACTAATATAAATGATAAAATTTGCATGAATATTTATTGAATCGTATTTATATTTATTTTTAGGTAAATATTTATTGAATTTGTATCTATGTTTATTTTTAGATTATATTTAATTAATACGTATATATGTTTATTTTATGTTATTAGATTAGGAACACAAAAAACCAAACTATCGTGACATGATGTTTAGGATTTAATTTCGTTTTTAAAAGTTTGAATAATAAATTAAAAAGCACATACATTCCTTCCTTAGATCGACCTTGGGAGTATACTTATCATTTTCTACGAAATGATTAGGTACTTGCGAGTTTTATAAATATAAAACCAAAGTATTGGCAAGAATCGGCGATGCCAGTTTTCGTTCATCAAGTTTTTGGCGCCGTTGCCGGGGAAGGAATAGCGTTTTTAATTTATTTATCAAAATTTTAAAAATATTTTTGTGTTGTAAATAATTGTGATTTTTTTTATAAAATAAAAAATAAAAAAATTTAATCAAATTTCAAATTTCATAAGAAATAAAAAAAAAAAACTAAAAGGCATGAAAAGTAAAAATCTAAGGGAGTTCTGTCTAGGAGACTAGTTCTTTGAAGCCTTTGTGCCACTAGTCTTTCCTGGGAACGTTGTTCTGGATAGGAGAATGGTTTTTAAGGAGCCATTGCACCACCATTCTTTCCTGGGAACACTCTTGGTTAATACTGATTATGTTATTTAAAAAAAAAAAGTAAAAAAAAAAAAAAAAAATTGTCTACTGTTTTGTATTAAATGCCACGGAAATTTTCTCTAATTTCTTTATTTTTGTTGACGGGGGTTTTAAATTTACGTTTTAAAATAGTCTATGCGTGGTAGGAGATCCTTAGGAAACCCCTAACACCATATGTAAATAATATTCATAAATTTAAACAAGTGTCAACAACCTTGGATCCTACCCATCAACTTTGATTTTGAGCCAAACATAGAACCACGTCTTAATCCTTTACTAGAACCAAAAGAAATGGAGGAAAACCAACGTAGGAAACCACGATGAAGGAGTTTGCAAGACCGGTGATTGGCACGGCAAGCGCAGCTATCCGATTGGGAGAAGTGCTCGGAATTATGACCTTAAAAATATTCATTTTTCTATGCTTCCTTCCTTGTGGGCTACCTAATGAAGATTCTCTTCCTTTATGAGAGATTTCTATGCTACGGTCCAAACATTCCCCCTCGGTATTCTAAACGAGGATCGGCTTAGAATGAGATGTTTTCCCTTTACACCTTAAAGGATAAGGCCAAAGCTTGGTTGATGTCACTTCCCAGGGTTCTCTCGATGACATGGGGTCACATTTACAATAAATTCATGGGAAAATTCTATTCCCATCAAAAACATCAGAATGAGAGGAAAGATTGCTACTTTCTCTCGGATGGAAGAGAACCATTCCATGAAGCTTGGGATAGGTTCAAAATGTTTCTCACTTTCAATGTCCCCATCATAGCTTTCCCTACGGTTGCGAGAACCAATTCTTTTACGATGGGACTTACACAACAATGTCGGTTCATTGTCGACAACGCTGCGGAGGAGCGATAGGAGAAAAAGGCGCATCGAAACGTATAACCTCTTTGAGATGTTGGGTGCTAATTCCCAACGAGAAAAGCTCCCAGTGAGAAAAGTGGTGTTCGTGAGATTGACTCGGTAATGAAGTTCAACAACAACTTGTTCAACCGACTAAGCAAGTTGCCTTTCTCGCTACACAAACCAACACAAATAATGAACAATATGGTTTGTACAAAGAATGGGACAAGGTACTTGAAGCCTGTCCATATCAAGGAGACTCTGGCGGACCGAGCGAGGTTAATGTGTTGGGAGCATATCAACGAGAGACCAAGGTTTGATCCCAATTCAAATACCTATAATCCTGGGTGGAGAAGTCATCCAAATTTCTCTTGGAGGCAAAACAACCTCATCCTTTCACTCAAAGCTCAAATCGCAAAGGCCGACAATGATTCCACCCACTATTCCAAGAAGCATTCCAAATAAACCAACGGAGGACAACTTGAATTCTTTTATTCAAGTTTGTAGGATAATCAATCTAAAACCAATCAACGGTTGGACTCTGTGGAAAACTTCTATCAAAAAGGTGGAAGTTCAGGATTGAGCAGTTAGTTGAACATTTGCAAAAAGGCAAAGACTAAATTGAAACATAAATGAATTCAATGAAGAGGAGACATTGAGTTTTTCGTTACTGCAATCTCCAAGCAACGTCTTACTAGAAGACGATAAATTTTAGTCCTACATGGGAGGTCACCCATTATTGTATTTTCCTTTGTTTTAGTTTGCGTGTAATAAAAAAAAATATTTCAAATAAAATAAATTCGTTTGTTTCAAAAATTGTGTCCCTTCGTTTAAATTAAAAAAAATATATATATAATTTAGGTTCCTTGCATTTTTTTTAGAGATATCTACCATTGTTTTTAAGAGCAAAATGCTGATTCACAATAGGAGGAGGATCATTTTCAACTACAAACAACCATGGGAGATGCTGAAGATAGGCGGAAAAAGATGAAAGACTATACAATGCCAATCATTGGCAATGTAACTTCCGGCATCCAATTGCAAGAAGCTGCAAGGAATTATGAATTGAAAAAGATTCATTATTCTTTGTTGCCTTCCTTTTACGGTATCCCTAATGAAGACCCTTTGCATTTCATTCGAGAATTCTATGCTATTATCCAAACCTTTCCACTACATGCAATTAATGAAGATCAACTTAGGATGAGGTGTTTTCCTTACACTCTCAAAGATAAAGCTTGGTCATGGTTCATTACTCTACCGTCAGGGTTCTCTTAAAACTTGGGAGGCGATCCTATGAAATTTTTTATGGGTAGGTTCTATTCCCGTCAAAAAATTTGTTGATCTAAGAACAAAGATAGCAACATTTTCTCAAATGAATGAAGAGCCACTTTCATGAAGCTTGGGAAGCGATTCAAACTCCTTTTCATTCAATGTCAAAATCATAGCTTTCCACTACAGACTACAAAACCAATTCTTTTACGATGGATTGACCTTTACAAAGTCAATACATGGTTGATAATGCTTCTTTGGAGGTCTTTGTAGGAGAAAAGACATGAGAGGAAACCTATAACCCTATGGTTATTGGGTTCTAATTCCCAACAAAGAGGTGGTAGAAGGAAAGCAAAAGGTCAATAAAGTCGGCTTTGATAATGAGATAACCTTGCAAATTCTTGAATTGACTAAACAAGCGAAATTCCTCACCTCTCACCAAATTTCAAATCAAGAGGCGCGTGGAGTGTGTTGTTCAATTGGGCATGGTACTCATAATTATTCAAATACTTGTGATTCTAGTGTCGATGCCATAGAGGAAGTCCAATATTTTCAAAAGTATCATCCAAACACCTATGATCACCCAACCTACAACCCCCACCCTTACTCAAGCCAATCTTTTAAACCAACCTTAGAAGATAGCTTGAATGCTTTTATTCAAGTTAGTCGTGACAACCAACCGATGACTAATCAAAGGTTGAACACCATGGAGGCTTCGGTTAAAAGAATTGAATCTAGAGTTGGGCAACCGGCTGAACAAATGCAAAAGAAAGAACCGGGAAAGTTGCCCTACCAACCGGAACAAGCAAAAGATGTTAGAACCCTTCAAGTGGTAAGGTAGTCAATACCGGTGTACCGAAATCTCTAAACTACCTTGTAGTTCATTTAACAAAGAAGGCGACATTCTAATCTCACAAAATGGAGAAACAAGTGTTAAACTTCACAAGCTTTCGAAAAACTCATTAGGGGGTCATCGACACTCCCAAAATTCAAAAGACAACGAGAACCACACCGGATGCAAGTACCTTTTCCCCACCGGTTGAAAGAATCCAAACAAGATAAGCAATTCAATGATCTTTTTAATATGCTCTCTAAAGTAAACATCAATTTACCATTATTAGAAGTGATCACGAATGTGCCCTCATATGCCAAGGTTTTCAAAGAGTTGAACACTAAGAAAAGGAGGTATGAACCGAATGAACGAGTAGTAGTATCGAGAAATTTCTAGCTGATTTCAAAGACAAACTACCCCTAAGTTGAAAGACGCTGGAAGTTTTATTATAAACATAACTATGGGGGATAGGAAGGTTGCTAAAGCAATGCTTGATTTAGGTGCTAGTATAAATTTGATGCCCTACTCTATATTCTCACAAACGATCTAGGGGATTTAAAACCCACAACTATGTCCTCCGCAACTTGCGAGATAGATCTCTTAAATATCCGTAGGGAATAGTTGAGGATGTTTTGGTACGGAGTAGACAAACCGATAATACCCGTTGACTTTGTGGTTCTGGATATGCAAGAAAATCCGGCATTGGACAGAGAGCATACAATATTGCTTGGTAGACCATTTATGGCAACTACTAAAACTATTATTGATGTCCAAGATGGAAATTTGACAATGACAGTCTTAGGAGAGACTGTTCATTTCAAAGTTTTTGATTCTTCACCTTTCCCTTCTATTTCTGCCATCGATGAAATATTCGAAGTTGATCCTTTGGATAATCTTGTTCAAAACACCTTTTTCCAAACCAGAATAGAAGACAAGCTTGAAACTGTTCTTACACTTGAAAAGGTTGAAGAAGATTTAGATGAAGAAATTAAGGGGTACCTTGAACAACTAGACAATAATGAAGTGATGACAAAATCTAGTGCACTTTTAAATCTACCCAGTTCTTCATACATTAAAGAGGCCAATCCACCCGAACTTGAACTCAAAGACTTACCGAGCACTTAAAATATGTGTTTTTGGGAGAAGGAGAAACATATCCAGTGATAATTTCTTCAACCTTGACCAAACCACAAGAAAAAGAACTCATCAAAGTGCTTAAACAGTTTAAGAAATCTATAGGTTGGAGTATAGGGGATATAAGAGGCATTAGTCCAACAATGTGTATGCACAAGATCAACTTGGAGGATGGTGCTAAACCCGCATTTGAGAGGCCCAAAGAAGACTAAACCCAAACATGCAAGAGGTAGTTAAAAAGGAAATCCTTAAACTATTAGAAGAAGGGATTATCTATCCTATCATGATAGTAAGTGGGTTAGTCCAAAGGTACGTGGTACCAAAGAAATGCAGGATAACAGCTTGTTAAAAATGATAAAAGTGAATTAGTGCCCACTAGAATAATCACGGATGGAGAATGTGTATAGATTTTAGGAAACTAAATTTATATACGAAAAAGGATCACTTTCCTCTTCCATTCATTGATCAAATGTTGGAAAGATTAGTCAAGTACCTAATTTTCTTGTTTTTGGATGGACTGCTGGATATTATCAAGTACCCATAGCACCGTAAGATCGGGAAAAGACCACATTTACATGTCCTTTTGGGACATTTGCTTTTCATGAGAATGCCATTTGGGTTATGCAATGCCCCCGCCACTTTCCGGAGATGCATGATATCTATTTTCTCGGACATGGTGGAGAAATTCATTAAAATTTTCATGGACGACTTCTCTGTCTTTGGGAACTCATTTTATGATTGCTTACATAAATTGACTTTGGTTTTAGAAAGATGCATTGAATGCAATCTAACCCTTAGTTGGGAGAAAAGTCATTTTATGGTTCAACAAGGGAAAGGTTTAGGCCATATAATTTCAAACAAAGGGTATTGAAGTTGATAAGGCAAAAGTTGAATTGATATCCAAACTACCTCCCCTACATCCGTGAAGGGGATAAGAAGCTTCTTGGGACATGCAGGATTTTACAGACGATTTATTAAAGATTTCTCTAAAATAAGTCGTCCTTTATGTAACTTATTATCCAAAGATGCTGAATTTGACTTCAACAATGACGCCTTATTTCCTTTAATACCTTGAAAGAGAAACTAACATCTACCCCCGTTATAATGGCACCAAACTGTCTTTACCTTTTGAGATAATGTGTGATGCTTCGATTATGCAATAGGAGCAGTCCTGGGACAAAGAGTGGATAAGCGTTTACATGTCATCTACTATGCTAGCAAAACACTCAATGATGCCCAAATGAATTACACCACCACGAAAAGGAATTCTTGGCTATAGTATTCTCTTTAGACAAATTTCGGTCTTATTTAGTAGGATCTAAAGTGATTGTACATTCGATCATGCTACTTTAAGATACCTATTAAGTAAACCAAATGCCAAGCCAAGATTAATCGTGCTGGTCTTACTCTTACAAGAATTTGACCTAGAAATCAAGGATAAGAAAGGCAAAGGAAAACTTAGTAGCCGACCATTTGTCTAGGTTGATTTTGACTTCAATTCTCTTAAAGATGAGAGTAATGATGATATAGTTGAAACCTTTCGATGAACAGTTATTTTTCATAGGTCCGAACCCCGTGGTATCTTGATATTGTAAACTATCTTGCCACTGGTGTTTTGCGACCTAACACTTCATATCAGACAAGAAAAGGTTTTTAAAACTATTAAGGACTATTTACGGGATGACCCTTATTTATACAAGATTGGTCAAGATCAAGTCATCCGGAGATGTGTACCGGAAAGAAGAACATAAGAGCATTCGACTTTTTGTCATGAACTTCATTGTGGGGGTCATTTTGGAGGAAAAGACAGGCCGTGAGATATTACGGTCAGGATTCTTTTGGCCCACTCTTTTTAAAGATGCAAATATGTTTAGGGCACAATGTGATAGAAGTCAAAGGACAGGAAACATAAGAAAAAGAGATGAAATGCCTTTGACATCTAATCTAGTTGTTGAACTCTTTGATGTATGGGGATTGACTTCATGGGTCCTTTTCCCCATCTAATGGTTTTCAATACATTTTGGTTCTTTGTGGATTATGTGTCCAAGTGGGTAGAAATTATCCCCACCAAAACCAATGATGCTAATGTTGTTGTGAAATTCTTGAAAGATTTCATATTCAGTAGGTTCGGAACGCCTAGAGCTATAATAAGTGATGGAGGTAGCCATTTTTGTAACAAACTCTTTGATGGAGTACTAAACAAGTACAACATCACACATAAAGTAGCTACTCCATATCATCCTCAAACTTCTGGTTTAGTGGAAGTGAGCAATAGGAAAATTAAGGGAATACTAGAACGCACTGTGCGTCCGTCAAGGAAGGATTGGGCATTTAAGCTAAATGATGCCCTATGGGCATACCACACCGCTTACAAAACACCTATTGGGATGAGCCCTTACCAGTTAATCTTTGGGAAAGCGTGCCACCTTCCAGTTGAACTTGAACACAAAGCTTATTGGGCAATTAAAGAGTTAAACATGGATTTAGATAAAGCAGGTGAAAAACGATTACTTCAGCTTCATGAGTTGGAAGAAATTAGGAATGAAGCCTATGAGAATGCCAAATTATACAAGGAGCGTACTAAGCGCTATCATGACAAGAGGCTAGTTCCTAAGACTCTTCACCCTGGAATGAAAGTTCTTTTATTTAACTCTCGTTTGAGATTGTTTCCAGGAAAGCTGAGATAAAGATGGGATGGACCATTCAAAATAGTTCAAGTATTTGAACATGGAGTAGTGGAACTATTGGACTCCAAGACATAAAAAACGTTCAAAGTCAATGGCCATCGTGTCAAGCCTTATTTAGAAGAACCCAACAACACTGGTGAAATGGATTGCATTTGGCTGAGTAACCCTTAGCACCAAAAAGATACGTCTTGCTAAGACGTTAAACTAAGCGCTGGATGGGAGGCAACCCATCATTTTAGGTAAAAAACAAAAACAAACAATAAAAAAAAAAGTAAAAAAATAAAAAAAAAACAACAAAAAAAATATAAAAAAATATAAAAAAATATAAAAAAATAAAAAAATATAAAAAATAAAAAAATAAAAAAATAAAAAATAAATTTTTTTTTGTTTGTTATTTGTTTTATTTACTTAATTTTATTGTTTATTTCATTTTAATTACATGTGAATAATTGTTAAATTGTTAAAACTAAAAATATTTGTTGAGATGTTAGAAGTTTATACACTTTAATGATGAATATGATGGATGCACCTGCATTTTCCATTACTACTTGCACATTCTCAGGAAATAGGTAATCTTTCTTCTCTTCTCTCTTTATCTTTAATTTACAGTTGTTACATTGAGGACAATGTAAGTTCTAGGTTGGGGGTGGTGAAAAGTTACCATGCTTAATTAAAAAAAAAATGTACTTTTTCATTTTTTTGTGTGTTTGGTTTTATTTCTATTTTGTGTGATTTAGTAATTTTTGGAATAAAAAAAAAAAAAAAACTAAAAAAAAAAAGTTTCACAAAAATTTATCATTTCTTTAAATCAAATTTAAGTAAATAGTTAAGTCTTTTGTACTGTTAGATTAGTTTTTGAAAACATATCATGAAATATTTTGTAACTATTTTTGATAATTAGTTAGTTTTTGTCATAATTAGTATTTCTTGATAAGATGTAGAAATTATATTAAACCCAAAATCAGTGTTTATGAGTTTTTTTTAGTGGAGACTACCTTTGTGAGATATAATTTGAGCCTAATTTCCTTTATTCAGAGTGAAATATATATTTTTTCTACTCCAAACACATTTCTTATTTCTTTAAATTTTTAGATGATCTCTATAGGTATTAGCATTGAATGTATGAATTTTTTTCATCTTAATAGAGTATCATATATTTTTGATTATTATTTTTCCTTAGATTAAATGATTTGAGTAGAAATTGATAGTATATGCTTATATCTCATTTATGCATGACTACTACAAAAACAAAAAGACATATCTGGGGTTACCTAAACCAAGATCAAACAGAAAAGCCACAAAATTAACCACTCACCAAAATCCAAAAAAATGTACAATCTGTACATGGGTTCACTCTCTAAAAAAATACATATATTGAGAAATATCTTCAAAAAAAAATAGAGAGATAAAGAAAAAAAAATAGTATCATCTACATACTATAACCCGCATTGCCTACAAAGTTGTGAGTAAAGGCTAATTACAAAATAAAGATATAAGAAGTAATTCCCTAAAAAGTCATTGCAATTTCTTCATTTCTAAAAGGCATATATCTTGAAATTCTTTCTTAATGAGTTTGATTTATGCATGAAAATAATTTTTATATATGATATCTTTATAATTTATACATTTGATTCCTTTCATGAGATCAATGTTAAAATAACACTTTGAGCCTTTATTCTTTATACATATGCGAACATATTAGTTCATTTCTATACATCAACTCTTTCGCATATAAATTAGTATTTAGTGTTTGAACCCATAGGATTCAAGTGTTTTGAGAGTATTGACTTGTGAGGAATAGAGTCGAAGCGAATTCTGATTCATGACACTGAAATTGGGTGAAATTAAATTGATACATTTTTGATATGAAATATGAAAATGATTTTCGACTAATTATTATAATAAATCATGATTGTTTAAAGAGATTAAGATAACTTATGCTTGAGATTTTAATTATGATCTTAAAGGAGATTAAATAGTATGAGACATTTTTGTGAAATGTTGTTAATTTGTGATTTTGTTGTAAATTTAATTTTTAAGTTGTTTGTTTTTATTGTTTCTTTTGTTTTTACATTTAGTACAATGTTTGTGGGTATCATTACTGAAAACCCTCACGAGACTCAAATTCGTCCACTAGGGCAACCTAGGGGTTTAAAGGCTTGTTGCATAGGCTAAATGCAACCGTGTCAATCCACGGAAGTGATTTAGGATAGTTTAATTTTTAGTTTTTATCGCTTCTCTTGCTAAGGGACTAGCAAGAAGCTGGTTGGGGGTTGTGATGAGTTCTCAAAAAGCACTAAAATAACCATGATTTTATGCACATTAATTGATTAAAAATATATATATTTATATGTTTTATCATATATTTATATAAATTTGTCTTTTTCGGAATCACGGGTATTTTTATTGTTTTTCGGGAATTTTGGCCTAAAAACGCAATGTAAAGACTCAAAGAAGAATACTTGAAGCAATACATCACAAATAAATTAATACATAAGTGGAAAAAGGTCAACAAACATGGAAAAATTGGACAAAATGGGTCGAAAAGGTCAAAAATGTCAAAAGACGGAAAATCGCGCGCAGCCTCAAATTTCAATACGCCTTGCGCTGGCGCCAGAGTCACAAGGCCCGGCGCCAGGCGGCTCGCGCTGCGTTGATACTGCTCACGCGCGCCGCAGGCGAGCATCAGCCACGCGCGCCACAAGCGCAAGGCTCAAGCGCCGCCCACGCGCCCAACGCTTTTGACCCATTTTCCACGTGCAGCCGCCCATGACGTCATGGTGACGTCATTGGTGACCTTAGCAGGTCCATTACACGTTTTTTAATTTTTTAATATTTTTTTTAACATTTTTTTACTCATTTTTTCTCTCCATCCTCACCTATAAATACCCCCCTTCCATTCACTTCAAAGCACACCTCAAAACCACATTTCTCTCTTCTTTCTTTCTCTCATTTCTTAGTTTTTAAGTTTTTTTCTTAGTTTCTTTCTTAGTTTCTAAGCTTTTCTTAGTTTTTCTCTTAATTTTTAGTTCAATTCTCTTAGGTTTAGAGTTCTTCTCTTTTTGAGAGGAACTTGTAATGTTTTTGTAATAATTTAGATTTTTGATTCAATAAATGGAAGTGCAAATTCCGCTTGGAGGTTTTCTAGCAACGGGAATAGCGTCGAAGTTCTGTAAGGATTTTATTTTCTTTACAGTTATTTTTATGCTTTATTCTTACATGTTATATTTAATTTGTACTGTGATTAAATTTAAGCGTAGTATTTATAATCATGATATAATAATAACGTTGTTATGCTTACAAATATTAAATAGGTGAAAATTTCTAAAATGAATTGAGTTTATTTTTATTCAAGATTTTATATTAAGGATGTTAGAGAGAAATATATTATTTTTCATTACAAACTTAAATCTGAAAATTAGACTTTAAGGTTTAGTTATCCGGTCTAATTTAGAGTAGTGCTCTTTTATTTGTTGGTACAATCGCCTTAGGTAGTTAGAGTGAAGCTCTATTTCAAAAGTTTTTATAAGAATTATTATGTGGAAATGTATTGACAACATGTTTTCAATAGTGGTTTTAAAACTTGAAAGTTAGTACTCGGATAACTAAATTCTTAGGTTTAATTTGGACACCTTGAATAAAGTTTAAACCGTCTAACCCCACCAAAGGTGGCATTTAAATGGTTCATTTTCAATCTCTTAGAAAAAGGATTTAATTTAATTAACCAAATTAGTTATCAACCCCACCCATAGGTGTTAATTGATTTGTTTAGTTAACAAAGAATATCTAACCCCACCAAAGGTGGTATTCATACAAAAAAGAGAGAATCAATAAAATATCAATTTATATCTTTAATAACCTAGATAATATGAGCAAGCATAATTAATTTAGTTATTATATCCATAAATACTCCACTAATATAAATGATAAAATTTGCATGAATATTTATTGAATCTGTATTTATATTTATTTTTAGGTAAATATTTATTGAATTTGTATCTATGTTTATTTTTAGATTATATTTAATTAATCTGTATATATGTTTATTTTATGTTATTAGATTAGGAACACAAAAAACCAAACTATCGTGACATGATGTTTAGGATTTAATTTCGTTTTTAAAAGTTTGAATAATAAATTAAAAAGCACATACATTCCTTCCTTAGATCGACCTTGGGAGTATACTTATCATTTTCTACGAAATGATTCGTGCACTTGCGAGAGTTTTACAAATATTAAAACCAAAGTATTTGCGAGAATCGGCGATGCCGGTTTTCGTTCATCAGCAATCAATAGTCATACTTTTGATTCTTATAATGCTTCTCCACGTCCATGTTATTTTCTTGATATCAATTGACACCCTTTTGAATCAACTATGTTAGGGGGTATCCTAGTTTCCAAATTTCCTTTCTTGAATTTTCATCTAAAATCATTATTCTTTGATTACTTCAAAGTAGTGCTTCCATGACTTCCTCATTTTCAAGAGTGATTGGGCGTAAGTAATCTACTTATAAGCTCTAAGAGTGGTTGCTCTAAGCTTGTAAGTAGATGTGCACACGTTTCTTATAAGCTATTCTATGAGTTGGTAGCTGAGACAAAAACAATTGTTAGAAAGAAAAAAATAGTTGTTCCCAGAAGATTAGAACCACGCTTAGATACCAAGCTATTACGCCCTGAGAAATGGGTACATGATATAGGAAAGGGTAAATTTTAAATTATGTTTACAGGAAATGTTTTTGAGTAATTATGAAAAATTCAATTTAGAAATCATTTGATATCAATTTTATAAACAATTTGGGTACCTTTTAATGATTTTCTATTTAAAATGCAAAATTCTTTGTAAAGTCATAAATTTAAATTCAAGATATTTGTAATGTCAATTTAAAATTTATCAAAGTAGTCTCAGCATCCCTAATCGTAAATAATAGTAACCAATAAATGAAATAAGGTTTTAAGTCAAACCTTGTAATGTCAAAATCCTCTGTTGATAGCCATCTTATCTTCACCGCAATTATCTCGAACAATGTAGTTGGGTAGAGAAGGAAGGGGTGAGCTACACATAGCTTAGTAGGAGTCTACCCTATTATACATTTCAAACAAATAATCATGCATGTTGTTTATTAATAAAATTTCATGAATAGTAACATTATCATTATATAGAGTGGTGAGAAATCCCTAGTATGCTTATACCTCCTTGCTTTTAGGAAAACTATGGGAAAGTATGATATAGGTATCCCAGAGCATGCTAATATAAAATAAATGTTGTACAAATCCAATCCATGATATGCAACCCTATATGTATTGATCATCTAAAAACAAAGGCACATGAGAGGTGAAACTTCGAGACGTATGTGGGCCTACCTCTGGCCCCATGTACAACCGTAGCACATATGGTACATTCATTTGTCAAATAATGTCATATGGACCATTGTCTAAGGGTCTAAAACATATGTACCCATGTGCAAATTGCTGTAATAAATTCAAGACCCCATTGATGGCAAGCTCCAAACATAATGAGAGAGAGAGGTCCAACTATGAGGCCCATGTGCAAGCATTGTGGTAATCCATATCCCCAACAATCCACCTCCAAAATAATCCATGGAAAATAATCATGACCAGAAATTTCAGTCACAAGGCACAATGGATGGAAAACCTCTTATGATACATGTGATGCAAATGCATACTAGTATTATGTCAAAAACTTTCTGTTGAAACCAATAGCCCATGGGTACCATACTTTGCAAGACAACATACAGGAAACTCCTCACATAATAAAAAATTTCTCATGATGCATGCATCAAAATTCTTAGATACCATATCCATTTTTAATGTTCATTTCATGACAACATTTGATACACGTTTTATACACCAAAATTTTCCAATATATGCATAATAAAACATTTTCAACAAGTATCTCATTATAAAAAAAGAATTATAACATTATAAATTTAATCACAAAACAATTGAATCTTGTTTTTCATTTTTATCCATAATATATTATGCATGACAATTTGATTATAAAAATAATACATGAGTATAAAAAGCTACAATAAGAACCCCTACCTAAAACGTTATTCCATCGTCGAGATTTTCACCTTAAACTCCTTGATATTTTTTTCTCAAGATGCCCTCCAAAATGCGAAATAAAACCCAAACAACTTAGAGAGAAATTTCTAGATAGAGAGGGAGAAGAGGGGAAATATATGTGAGAAAAATGAGTGAAGCTTGCCCCTTTTTATAGCCATTCTAAGGAGCTACCATGGAATAGGTAACTAATATAAATATGCCAAATTAAAATTTCACAGAAGGCCAAGCAAGTAATCACTTGTAAATAAAATAATGCGCACATAAAGACTAACACCAAATTTTTAGGTGGAAACAATCTAGTGATATCAAGGACCTAAGAGAAAAACCACCAGTCCATCGAATCACCTAACTATCCACTATGAAAATATGTTCAATTACAAGGCTAGGACTCAAACTATACATCACAAATAATTCCCCAAGCTACTACTTCCTTCATTGTCTCAACAAGCAAGGTGTATGGATTTGAACCAACGTTTGGATAAACTCAAGTCACATGAGTTATCGAACCTATTCAACTGACACCTAAAAAGTTTGCACAAAAATATGAGTGAAAAATGTGTCCTAGAGAAGATTCAATAATGAAAAACCCTAGCTAGAGAATTCAAGAATATAGAAGTTAATTTAAATCATCTAAAAACCCCAGAATAATCAAATTAAGCATAAATTCAATAAAAATAACTTCTTTAAAATTGAATAGTTAAATCAAATAATTATGATCGTACGCAAAATTATTTGATCCAAACATGCAAGAACCTAATCAAGAAGAAGCTATATGAATATAAAAATTTGAAAAAAATATGCTCACAAGTATGAATATGGAGAATCAAAGAAATCTACAAATAATATGAATTAATATGCTTAAAATCCTTCATGATTTCCAAATAATATTACCACTTACAACAAACTTGATCGTAGCCTCTAGTTATTAATAAATGGTTTCTTGAATGGCTATATCTGGATCAAGGATGGTGGTAGATCCAATTCTTAAAAGATCATTTTCCATAAACCAGTAAACTTTATAAACTTTACACATCTTGAAAGTGGCCCAAGGCCATATATAACTACATCATGTTAGATATATACAATGTGCCACATAACATATAGTCACTAGCTCAAAACACAATAGCGAGAATACACTATACAATGTGGTGAGGAGATAAAAACAACCAAGAAACCACAATAAAAAGTGAATCCTAAGCATACAAACTTGCATGATGTGGCCTCACACTATTAGCTGGGGGAGGAAAATAAATATAAATGGTGAGATGGAAAGCTCATTGAGTGGATAAGTTTTATAAAATAAAATAAAATAATACTTATGTAAACTGTATATGAAATATCTTGAAATACATGTCGCTAAAAATAACCAGTGTGTGGTCGTTATGATAAAAGAATATACTTATAAATGCATAATATAAGTTTCATAAAATAACTATAATTTGGTACCTATGAAAGCTAGTGACTTATAATGAAATGACATTATGATAAAAAATTTATGTCCACGATCTTTAGAATATAATAATGTGTAATGATCAATATACGTGTAAAATGTATAATCATGATAAATGTATTTTTATTACCAAGAGAAATTTGGGATATGGTCGCACATAGAGGGGAAATTTAGTACTAGTGCTAGCTTTCAACTACATGTGTGATTAACTTGCTTGATATATCCATTACAATCGCTCAATTGGATCTATTGATACCTAAGTCATATGCATACTGGCTTAACTATACTTGTCATCATAGTGTGTTAAATTTGGAATAAATTTGTTGGTCATGATGTTTTACCATGTCATTGCATATCTGAATGCTGAGTAGAGCTAACCATAATGAATTCATAAGGGGAGGTACTCTGACAACTGTAAGATATTTATTGAACTTGCAATTTTGTATAAAAAAATGGTATACATAATAAAATTGATTAAATCTTAATTTTCTTACAATTATGTTGCATGTATATGATTGATTCTAATAATGAAAAAATATATTATCATGATGTATATGTTCTTGATTAAACATTGAGAATTATGATGATTAAACTAAGAATGATCCATTGAGAATACATCAATCAACTTGCAAAGATAGCAACAATAGCACAACATTTGGAGAATTCAATGACAAAAGTGTTAAGTCATAATAAATCAAAGTACATTGTATATTTTGAAACACGTGCCGACAAGGAGAAGCTAACATAATTTTTATAGAGAAGTGGGGAAGGATCTTAAGTATGAAAGGAATTATGGTAAAGATATCTTCTAAAGATTATAATTTTACATAGAGAAATCAAAATACACTCTTAAGTTGAAAGACCGAATTGTCGTACAAATGATATTGGTACATGGAGAAAATACATGAATGATAGAAGGACTATAAGTTGAATTTACAAGATAATGGAAGACAAGTATTGTTTGATGTTCAACCTGACAACATGATATGTAGGTCAATTTGACAATCACAAATTTTTGCCAAGCATGGTGAAGAATTATTGGAATGAGAAGTGGTGGATAGATTGAATTTCACTATTGGAATGTTTTGTCTTTAACAAAATGATAGCAGTCTTAGATGAAGAATATTTAAAGACAATGAACCATGTAGAAAAACATATAAGACGGTATATCTATAAAGTATGGAAAGTATCATTATCATAAAAGAACTTACTGGTAAAGCAGAATGAAAAATAATGAATATTAACTTATGGCAAATAATTTTTACTAAAGATTGTATAACTGGATGGTATATCGAGGTCAACTATACTTGATCAAGATTCAAAATTCTTTGCCTTGTCTACAAAATTGTTTCAATAAGCTTTTCAAATAGAATTTTTGTATAATACAAACAATTGGATAGTTGAAAAGGATTATTCAAGTATTAGAACAAAATACTATGAACATATGTCATGGTGTTCAACAGAAATCAAATCAAACAACCATCAAGAATTGATTTTGTCTACAACAATGGCTCTTATACAAGAATTGGAATAACCTAAAATGAAACCTTATAAGGACAACCATATAGACTTCTGAGGAAATCAAAAGAAAGTAAAAGATCATGAGAAAAGCATACAGGTCAAAAATTCATGGTACATTCTAGGAACACTAAAATGTATAATAATTTAAAAAGGACCCATTGGTGGAAAGGAATGAAAAAATGTATTGCTAAGTTCATAACCAATTGCATGATATGCCAACAAGTGAAGGCAAAGCATAAGAAACATGCATGACCATTCCAACTACTTTTGGAATGGGAAAGGAACAACATAACTATGGACTTCATATAAGGATTACCACATACTTCTCAAGGTGATGATTCCATTTGAGTGTTTGTTGATCGTCTTACAAAGACTATTTATTTAGTTCTTGTCAAAGCTCAATACTCTTTGAACACTTTGAGTAAGTTGTATTTATGTGAGATCGTACAATTTCTTGGCATCCTAAATTTGATTGTATTTTATCAAGATCCAAACTTTACTACACAATTGTGGAGATATATACTAGAGGTTTTAGGTATAACATTGCTACATAGCATAACTTATCATCTTGACACTGGTGAATAAATCGAAATGGGTATCCATATATTATAAGCCATGTTATGAGCTTATGGGATGGAATTCAAGGGAAGCTAGAATGAACACCTACCCTACGTTTAATTTTACTACAACAATTGCTATCAAGTTAGTATTAGGATGGCCCTTAAAAATCCTTTTATGGATAATCTTGTTTAGCTCTAATATGCAGGACGAAATGCAAAGATATTAATATGATGAGAACTGATATTATATGATAAATAAATAAAAGGATTTGTATCGCACGAGGAAAACTTTGAATAGCTTAAAGTTGGTACAAGAGTTATTTTGACCATGGACGATAACCATTGATAGTCAACGAAATAGATGACTACATTATTCTTGAGGTTCGACCTCCAAAAACATTAAATCATTTTGAAATAAAATGAAAGACTAGCACTATACTACAATGGTTAGTTGAGAATTATAAAAAGGATTGATAGTGTAGCTTATCAGTCGAAATTACCCCCATGATTATCATAGGTTCATAATGTCATAGTTAGAATACTATCCTGGATTAGACAAAACCTCCATTGTAGGAAAATATGTCATATGATGAAGAACTAAAAGTGATAATAAATTTATGAGTCAACAATTTGAGAAGAAGAACAATATCACTTGTAAAGGTTCAAAGCAAACACCCTAATGATCAAAATGAGGTTTTGGAGTATAAGTCTGCACGAGCTATCCAAACTTTAGAAGTCATGAAATTTTGAAAATGAAATTATCTTTAAGGGGGTAGCAATCTAAATCCTAGTAAATTTTTATAAGTACTTAAAGTGCCTTAAAAATAATTCTAGACAATATATCCAAGAGGGCTATATGAGAAAGTTTTCATGTGAAAAATCTGATCGAATAGGAAAAATTAGAAAATCTATACCTTGCCAATACCTCATTACCACCTTGTTACACTTTTCCACCACTACTAGCAAGATTTTTGGTGAGCTCCTTGAAATGTATATAAAGAGAAGTGACCTTTACCCATTTTTCTCACACGTATTTTTCGTATCTTCTCCCCCTTCTCTCTATAAGTTTATCTCTCTAATATTTTTGGGATTTTTGACACACTTTGGAGGGAATCTTAAGCATAAAATGTCAAGGAGGTCAAGTTCAAAATCTCAATGATGGAATAACTCTTTAGGTAGGAGTTCTTACTCTAGTTTTTTATATTCACGCATTATTTTTATAAACAAAGTTTCATGCACCATATATTATGGATAAAAGTGGAAAACGAGATGCAACTGTTTTATGATTAATGTTATGATGTTATTAATGTTGTTTAAAATGATATATTAAATATAAATATTTTATTATGCATACATTGAAATTTTTTGGTATAAATGGACGAGTATCAAATGTTGACATGAAATGAACATTGGAAATAATATAGCAATCCGAGAATTTTGTGGAGAGTTACCTATATGTTTTCTTTCTGAGTATGGTACCATATGCTACTAGTTGTAGTAGACAAATTTTGACAGACTCCAAGTACACATTTGCATCACTTGTATCTATGGAGATTTTTTGTCTATGGCACCTTATGAATGGAATTTCTATTCATGATTGTTGATCATGGATTGCTACATTTTAGATAGTTATGGAGGTTGATTGTTGTGGATATGGATTACCACAATGCTTGTACACAGGCCTCGAAATTGGACCCCTTGTTGTGTTTGGAGCTTCTCATCTATTGGGGCCAGGATTCATTACTATAGTTTGCACAAGGGCCTATGTGTTTCAAACCCTTAAACTAGTGCCCATATAATATAATTTGATAGATATATGAGCCATATATAGTTTGGTAATACATCAGGTAGAAGGTAGGCCTACATGCATCTAAGCGTTAGATCGTACATATGACCATGTATTTGGGTGATCAATATATAAGCGGTCGCATATCATGCATTGGATTTATACATTTGTTTATATTGTCATGCATTATGGTAATTGTATTGTACTTTCTCTTAGTTTTTCCAAAAGTGAGGAGGTACAAGTATACCTGGAATTTTTGATAAAAATCTCCCAACTCTTTAAAATGATAATAATACTATTCATGAAATTTTATTAATCAAAATCATGCATGATTATTTGTTGGAAATGTATAATAGAGTAGACTCCTACTAAGCTACATATAGCTCACTGTTGTCTCCTTTTGGAGAACATAAAATGTGCAAGTATACACAGTCACAAGTAATAAAATTTGATAAGTAAAGTATCGTTCCCACGGAGATTTGTTACTATAGTTTGTTGAGTACTAAAATTATTTCGCTTTGATTTTATCCAAAATGATCGATAATTGGAACAAGTTAAGAAAAAAGTTTTATAACAAAATAAAAGAAATCTAGGATTGTAGTTTTTCACCAAATTAATCCACTCGAATCATGTTATCTTTTCGTGATTTATATTTTTATAGTACATTTAATTTGTCAAACGAAAACTTCTAGTTTTATCCATACATCTCTTCCAAGCTCCGTATAGACACACCTCGTTAAATTAATTCACTATATTCCTACGAGAATTAAATTCACCAAGATTCATTACGTTCTAAGTTCTCAAATGGCCACACATAAAATTAGGGTATATTCCTATCCTTCATCATACATGTCATTCTATCCATGAGGAAAATACACAAAAAGGCTCCTTCCAATTTTATTTAAGTGCCACGGATCATTTGATAAATTCGTAAATAATCAAAAGCATTAAGCACAAATAGAATAAAAAAATCAAACGTGTTATAAATCTTTCAAAAATAATTAAATCCAAGCTTCATTAATTTAGATAATATGCAACCCTAGAAAAATTAAATTACTTCATAAATTAAAAATTAAAATTACAACAGTTAAGGAATTTCGCTCAAGAACACAAAGAAAATTAAAACTTCATCTCCCCTTTGAATTTTTGGCACACGCAGAACACAACAGAAGCCAAAATGGCTTCTGCGTGTTCCATAGTCTAACCCCTAAAACGAACCCCTAAAATGAACTCCTAAACCGAACCTCAAAACTCTCTTAATATCCCCTATTTATAACATCAAATTTCTAAAAACAAATACATTTAAAAATACATTTCTTACACACGGGGGACAAACACGTATAACGAAAATAATTAAATAATACGGGTGGGGGACAAAAATTATCGAAAACGCAAAACTGGGAACGTGCGCGTCTCAGGTTTTCTTTTTTTTCAAATCACGCTGCCACGTGTCGCCATATGATTCGCCAAAAGCTAAAGTGGGACACGTGGAAGCATATCATTGGATATCAAGAACGGGTGCACGTAGAATTGCCACATGGGATAACGGGCACTAAGAAAATGGGTGACAGTTGCTGGGAATGAGTGCGTGATTCTGTGCTTTTGCGTTCACCGAAACATGTCACATGTCAGCACATGATTGATGGATGGGAAAAGTGGACACATGGTAGACTTTAAATGGCTAGATGGAATGATTGCACGTTGCTCCAGCGCATGGGATCGGAGACACGTGGGTCCCACCCTGCACGCCGGTCTACGTGGTATGAGAGCCCCACCGAGCACGCCGAGCCGTGTGAAACCTGAATACCCGCGTACACTCTCTTTTGTCACGTTTGCAATCTCTGTGCCTCATCGTATCCATTGATTTTTGGATCCAACGGTTGGTATCTCATGTAAATGATGGTGTGTGTGGCCTCCTTTTCCTGCGCAGAATATAAATTTCCTTAATTGCATTTTTGCCCTCCAATTTAATTCAAATTACATTTTATACTTTTTTTAATTACAATTCAACCCTTTTCTAATTTAAATTAAATTTTAAACTTTTTAAAATTAAGCCCAATATTAGTATAAATTATATTTTACACTTTTATAAATTGCAATTAAGCACTCTTTTATTTGAAATTATATTTTTGGACATAAATTTGCAATTAAGTACGTTTTCAATTCAAATTATTTAATTTTCTTCAAAATATATTCCTTAACACATAAACAGTAAATATTAATTTATTTAACTAAAATTAACCAAAATTTTCAAGAAAATAGCAATTATAATTAATAAAATAGATGAAAATAACTATATAAAATACAGTTATCACACCCCCACACTTAAGTTTTTGGTAGTCCTCGAGCAAAAGGAAAGAAATAAAACAAAAGATAATTGCATTTAAAATAGTGATTTTCAAAATATTTCTTTTTAGTCATTTCAAATAACATAACTCAAAGAAATAAAAGAATTTTACCTAAGCATTGAAATCAATTTAAAAGTATATTACATTATCACAATGAATTTTAGTGTGTGTTTGAAATCTTTTCAAATATCATCGCATGCAATCCGGATGAGTTTATACAAATATAAACGCAATTAATTTTTAATTAAATCACAAATCTCATAAATTCATTTTTCATTTCTCTCTCTACTAATATAGACAAACACAACCAAAAATCAATAAGACTTTATTAAGCTTGTAATGTATGGCTTAGGTAAAGGTAGGATAAGATAATATATAGCTCAATTATTTCCTAAACACATCATTTTAGGATTGAATAAAATACCTTCTAACATCTCGATAAATACTTCCCAATTTGGGATTTAGCATCACATGCAAACTCACTTTTTTTTTCTTATCTTTTTTTTTGAAATTATTTTTTCTTCAGTATCCTCCCTTTTTTCCCGATATATCTTTAAACATTTACTAACAATTGTCACGTGTTAGTGAGATAAGAAAAACCGATATATCTATACACATGTATATATATATATATATATATATATATTTAATAGGATTTTGAAATAAGATAAAAATATATATAGAAACTTTTAAGCTCAAAAGGGGTATACTAAGGATAAAGCATGTGAAGGTAGATAGAAAGGCTCAAAGGATCCCAAAATGGCCTAAATCATTTTCTTAGTTAAATGTTATCTATAATTTTGCCTCAAGAGAAAATCAAACAAATTCTAAGAACTGTGACACCACAAATATCAATCGAATTGCATACTCACATAAACCTTCTCTAAATTACCATAGCAACTCAAAAATAAAGACTAGTGCTCATAAATATTTATTCTTGTAAAAATGAAACATACGTAAAATTATTCATAGCTTAGACAATATTCAAATTTTTCAAGGAGATATGCATCATTTAAACCGAACAAATAAAAATAAATCACCATTCCGAGCAAAATATCTTCAATCAACCAAACAAATAAAATATCACAAGCAATAATACCCAGAATATATTTCAATTAAGATCAATATCTCAACCACCCCCAAACTTGATATACACATTGTCCTCAATGTGTAAACGTTAAAAAACATAGGAGATGGGTTTAAAGAAACTTACTAGTTTGGTTTGTATGGTTAAATTCCAAAATAGCTTCATTTCTTCTAATAGAAGCCAAAATGGCTTTTGCGTGTTCCACAGTCCAACCCCAAAAACGAACCCCTAAACCGAACCTCAAAACTCTCTTAATATCCCCTATTTATAACATCAAATTTCTAAAAACAAATACATTTAAAAATAACTTTTTTACACGCAGAGGAAAAACACATATAACGAAAATAATTAAATAATACGGGTGGGGGACAAAAATTATCAAAAATACAAAACTGGGAACGTGCGCGTCTCAGGTTTTCTTTTTTTTTCAAATCACACTGCCACATTTTGCCATATGATTCGCCAAAAGCTAAAGTGGGACACGGGGAAGCATATCATTGGATATCAAGAACGGGTGCACGTAGAATTGCCGCATGGGATAACGGGGACCGAGAAAGTGGGTGACAGCTACTGGGAACGAGTGCATGATTTTGTGCTTTTGCGTTCACCGAAATGGGCTACATGTCAGCACATGATTGGTGGAAGGGAAAAGTGGACACGTGGCAGACTTTAAATGGCTGGATGGAACGATTGCACGTGGTTCCCGTGCATGGGATAGGAGACACGTGAGTCCCACCCTGTATGCCGATCTGCACGGTATGTGGGCCTCACCGAGCACGCCGAGCCGCGTGAAACCTGAATACCTGCGTTCACTCTCTTTTGTCGCGTTTGCAATCTACGCTCCTCATCGTATCCATGGATTTTCTGATCCAACGGTTGGTGTCTTGTGTAAATGATGGTGTGCGTGGCCTCCTTTTCCTACGCAAAATATAAATTTCCTTAATTGCATTTTAGCCCTCCAATTTAATTCAAATTACATTTTATACTTTCTTTAATTACAATTCAGCCCTTTCTAATTTAAATTAAATTTTGAACTTTTTAAAATTAAGCCTGATATTAATTTAAATTATATTTTAGACTTTTATAAATTGCAATTAAGCACTCATTTATTTGAAATTATATTTTTGGACATAAATTTGCAATTAAGTATGTTTTCGATTCAAATTATTTAATTTTCTTCAAAATATATTCTTTAACACATAAACAGTAAATATTAATTTATTTAACTAAAATTAACCAAAAATGTCAAGAACATAGCAATTATAATTAATAAAATAGATGAAAATAACTGTATAAAATACAGTTATCACTCACCCCCAATCTTCACTCTCTATCCAACAATGTTGTTTGGGATAATCACTGTAAAGATAAGATGGTCGTTAATGGTGGATTTTGACGTTACAAGGTTTGACTTAAAACCTTATTTATTTTATTGGTTATTATAATTTATAATTAGATATGCTAAGACTACTTTGATGAATATTTAATTGACTTTATAAATGTCTTGAATTAAAATTTATGACTATACAATGAATTTTGCATTTTAAGTTGTCAATTTTTGAAGGGTACTCAAATTGATTTCAAATGATTTCTAAATTTAATTTTTCATGATTAATAAAGAAAATTTCCTTTCAACATAATTTAAAATTCACCCCTTTCTTATCTTATACACCATTTTCAAGGCATAACACCTCTTTAGCCACTTCCTATTCCAAAATGAAAATGGGAACACATAATAATGGATTTTTTGTACAGTCTTCCTTGTACCCAACATGGCCATGATTAGATATGGGTAATTGGAAATCGTTTAACTAAATCTACACAATATTTTCTTGTTAAACAAACCTTTCCATCGGTAAAACTTACGAAACTTTATGTGGAGGAAATTGTGAGATTACATGGAGCTCCAATATAGATTGTTCTCAAAATTGATATAAATTGCAAAATTCTATGGGAAGGAAATTAAAGTTCAATACTACCTTTCATCCTCAAATCCATGCACTGTCGAAAAGAATAATTCAAATCCTTGAACAAATGTTACGTGCTTATGCTTTACAATTTAAGGGTAATTGGGATGACAACTTATCATTAATGGAGTTTATCTATAACAATAGATACCATTCAGGTATTGAAATGGCCTCATATGAAGCATTATATGGTAGAAAGTGTAGAACTACAATATGTTGGGATGATGTAGGTGAAAGAAAGATTTTAGGCACATAGTATGTACAAATGCTCCCTGATAAGATTCTAGTAGTAAAGGAAAAATTGAAGATAACCAAAGATTAAAAAAAGAGGTATGTAGATAATAATATTAATTAGCATGAATATAAAGTTAGAGATCAAGTATTCTTAAAGTTATCACTATGGAAGGGTGTACTTTGATTTCGAAGATGTGGCAAGCTAAGTCCTCATTACATTGGTCCTAACAAGATTATAGAGAAAACTTTCTCCATGGCATATTGGTTAGCCCTCTCAACTAAAAACTCTAGTATCTTTGATGTATTTCATATCATTGAACCCCAACCAATGCAGGTAAAAGAAAATTTGACCTATGAAGAAAAGCCAATAGAAATACTTGATTGTGAAAAACATGTGTTGTAGAACAAAATCAATCCACTGGTGAAGGTATTGTGGAAAAACCATATAGAAGAAGAGGTGACTTGGGAACTTGAAAAACAAATACACATCCAATATCCTAATTGATTGAACAAAGGTATATAAATTTTAAGGATAAAATTCTTAAAGGAGAGAGAATTATAACACCCTATTCCTTACAAGAAATAAAATTTTAGCCAAAGTTATATTTCTATAATTCTTAAGATGACACATTATCCATGTGAATATTCAAAAAAAAAGACAAGAGAATCGGTACCCATATGTCTTACTCTCCTTCTCTTATTTATCATGTTAGTGACATCCTCTATAAGAAGCTTGGCAAGAAATTATAAAGGGTAGGGGAAAGGAAAGAAAGAGTAAGGGGAATATAAAAAAAAAGTGGAAGAAGATAGAAATTCTAAGATAAAGCATGGATAGGAAACTACTTTTACAGCTACTTCAAATGGAAGGTGAGAAAACTTTAGGAATAATTTTATGATAAATTTTATTCAAAGTTATACACGTTTAACTGAAGATGGTTCTATGAAAATCAAGCTGGTAGAACCCTAGGTATATTTGTTGTTTTAAATAGTTATACAATTTAGAATGGATAAATTATATCTTATTTTAGGTCTTTGCATGTCTAGTTTTAGAAACAAAATTTCAATTTGTTGTTTCGAATTTTCTAGACAAAGTTATGCTCGTTTAACCAACGGTATGTCAAGTAAGATTGGTGTTGGAAAACTGTTTGGAACCCAATTAGTATTTTTATTATTTGAAAAGTTTTACCGATTGAAATTGGATGATATATATCTTATTTTAAATCTAAATATGTCTAGTTTAATATGGATTCTATGGCTTGTTATTTTGAGTTTTCAAGAAAAAATTATAGCAAATTAACTAAAGATATGTTATATTGAAATTGTACTAAAAATCATATTTTCGAAATGTTTGAGTTCCTTTCAATCTGAATTAAATAAGCAAGCTCATGTGTTATTCATGTTCTAACACAAGTATGATTTTTTAGGAGGAGTTGAGCAAGCAAACCCCACATGGAGAACCAATGGTGATTTAGTACTGTGAATGGATACCTAATAGCTTTTCTAAAGCATTGATAGAATTGTTTTGAACCATATTTATGTCCGCATAAATCCAATTTTCACAAGTTACATGTTTATGGAAACTGCATTCATTTTTACTAGTATTGGAAGAAATATTTATATATCAATTTTAATACACCTCAAGAACATCCAAATCCTTTCTACGATGTGTCAGTGAACACTACGTATGATGCTTCATTATTCGATAGAAAAATTTTTGATGCAATCAATGGTCACACTTTTGATTCTTATAATGTTGCCCCATATCCATGTTCTTCATTTGATACTAAATTAATGCCATTTTTTTCCAATTATGTGATGGGGTATTTTGTGTGAGGGGTATTATATACACTAAATTTACATAAAATCATAAAGCTTTGATTGTTTCATAGTACACCCATGAGTTCTTCCTTTTTCAAGAGTGTTTGTTCTAGAATTGATAGTAGTTATGGAACATTTGATTCTCTTAACTTATAATCATTGATATCTTGACTTTGGAAGCTTACGTCCTTGAGTTGATGAAATAATCCAAAATAATATTTGTTGCTTTAACGTTTTAATTGATTAAAATCTTGAACTTTATATCCTTCCTTTGACTAATAGAATAGACATTCCACAAGGCAATACTCTTAATCGAATCATTTTGTTAGTAGTTCATCCTACTCTTTCCTTAACTCCTTTCTCTGTTGATGGCATAAAGAGAGCGCCATTGACTCAATTCAAAGAAAACTAACTCTCAAGCTAGGGAAGATCTAGGTAATTCTTTAGAAAATGTATTCAAATATTTATTCATCACTGGTAGCCATGTCAAGCTCATTCCATCATCAGCATCTGGTTCTAGAGAATTTTTAGAGGGATTACTATTTTCTAATCCAGTCCTTCTTTTAGATGACACTTAAGGAAAATACTAATTAATTTTACTCCTTATATCAAGAAATTGACTGTTATAGACATAATGGATACCAGAAAAAAAATCCAAGAGGAAAATTTGAAAAAAGGGTTAATAAGTATTTAACTGTAGGGAAAAGTTTAAATAAGTGAAAGAATAGGTGACACAAATGTTAGAAAGAATTTGTATCCAAGATTTGTGACACTTATGTCCTTATCCTTTCATTACGCTAATTGATGTCACTTAAGAGTTTATGAGGGATTTTGATTGTTCTTTAGAAAGGCAGTCAATCGACTGATAAGGTTGGAAGGATGGTTCTTGAAAAGGTTTCTTGGTTATCAAAAATTTTCATGTGAATGTCAACCAAGCTTTTGACTTGGCTTCAGAAAATTCATTCGAGTATTTGTTGTTTTAGAGTAGAAAGTAAAATGCAAATCTTCGTCCATAATTGTGATCAAATTTGACATGAATCAACTTATGGCAATACTGGTGGTATAAAATCCAATCATTAGGCCGAGATTTGATGTACTTGTTTTTGGTTTAATTTGTTCAATCTAATAATTGATTGCTACAATTTGTTTTTTGAGAAAACTCAGATGGCACGAGAAGAAGAAAATGATGATAATTGTCCCATAATTAGTTGAATTTCATGAATTATTCAATAAATGTCCAATTTCTCAACAAAAAAAAGTTGAAACTAATGCGAACCCATTTAGAACGCAGATAATACCTCCTTTCTTTCAATATCATCTCGTAGTGACAACAAATTTTTTTGTTCCTTTTGAAGTAAAGAAAATGAGTCCTTACTATTCTATGGTGTAGCAAATTTTAATTTTCTCCTCAGGTTCTTACTAAGTTCAATATTTACTTAGTCCAATTAATTTGCACACATCTCTTATTGGATATTCTATGAGTAGGTAACTGAGACAAACAAAAATTAGAAAGAAAAATTGTGTGCCCGGAAGATCAGAACCATGCCATGATACAAAACAATCACGCCCCAAAAAATGGGTACGTGAGATAAAAATTAAAATTAGAAATAAATTTAAATCAAAATTATAAACAATTCAAGTACCCTTTAAAGATTTTATATTTAAAATGAAAAATTCATTATAAAGTCATAAATTTAAATTCAAGACAATTATAAAGTCAATTTAAACTTCTTTAAAGCAGTCTCGAAACCCTAATCATAAATAATAATAATAGTAAAAGTAATAAGGTTTCAAGTCAAACCTTGTAACGTTAAAATCATCCATTGATGACCATCATATCTTCACCGCAATTATCTCAAACAATGCAGTTGGGTAGATAGGGAAGAGTGGGTGAGTGACATGTACCTTAGTATAAGTCTACTCTATTACACATTTCAAACAAATGCTTGCGTGTTTTTTATTAATAAAATGTCATGAATAGTAACATTATCATTATACGAAATGGGTAGATTTTTATCACAAATCTTAGGTATGCAATCCTCCTTGCTTTTGGGAAAACTGAGGGAAAGTACAATACAGGTATCCCAATGCATGCCAATATAAAAATATGATTTATAAATCCAACAGTTGATATATAGTCCCATATGTATTGATCATCCAAATACATGGGCATATGCGCAATCCAACTTCGAGATGCATATGGGCCTAACTCGAGATACCCCATGTACGACCAAAATACATATGGCACATGTATCTGTAAAATTATGTCATATAGCTCCTCATCTAAGGGTCTAACACACATGTTCCCATGTCCAAACGATGGTTACAAATCCAAGACCCAATAGATGGCAAGCTCCAAACACAATGAGAGGTCCAATTTTGAGGCTCATGGCGAGCACTATGGTAATCCACCTCTATAACAATCCTCCTTCACAACAATCCACAATTGTAATGATCCATGATCAATAATCATGACCAAAATGTTCGATCACAAGGAAACATAGGCGGAAAACCTCTCATGTTACATGTGAGGCAAATGTGTACCTATAGTCTATCAAAATCTATCTGCTGCAACTAGTAGCCCATAGGTTTCATACTCTACAAGACATTATATAGGAAACTCTCCACAAAATAAATCATTTCTTATGATGCATGTATAAAATTCTTGGATGCCTTATCATATTTTCAATGTTCATTTCGTGTCAGCATTTGATACTCGTCTATTTATGCAAAACAATTTCAATAATTGCATAATAAAATATTTTTGATGAGTATCTGATTTTAAAAAAAATTATAATGTTATAAAATTAATCATAAAACAATGGTATTCAATTTTTCACTTTTATCTATAATATATGATGTACGATAATTTGTTTATAAAAACACTGTGTGAATATAAAGAGCAAGAGTAAGAACCCCTAGTTGAAAATTTATTTATGAACTAGAACTCCTTGATATTTTATCCTCAAGATGCCCCCCAAAATGTGTCAAAAAACTCGAACAACATAGAAAGAGAAAGTTCTAGAGAAAGGGGAGAAGAAGGGAAAAATTGTGTGAGAAAAATAGGTAAAGCTCTCCCCTTTTTTAACTATTTTAAGGAGCTCACAATAAGCTCCCTATGGAGCTTACTAGTAGTGGTGGCAAGGTGGTGGTGATGTGTAGCGAGGTAATGGTGAGGTGGTTGCACTTTTTTCCATTTGATCCAATTTTTCACAGGAAAATTTTCCAATATAATAATTTTATGAGGCTTCATAAGAGGTTCGATGTGTTTTTAGTACTCATTTTTTACTTGCTTGTAAATTAAACACCTTGTTACAAGCTCTAAAATTTTAGATTTCATTCCACACCACCAATAATGTTTCTTTACAATTCGATACATCTCTAGTACTACCTAGATGCATAGCAAAAGTAGAACTATGTACTTATTTAAATATCTCCTTTTTAATACTTTCATCGTTTGGTACACATAACTTATTGTTGAAATCCATAGTTCCATCATCTTAAATTTTAAAATTAGTTTAGCATCCACTTTCTATTTCACCCTTCAATTTATTCGTAAAGGAGTCTTGTGGTTGAGCCTCATGAATTCTATCAATCAAAACACATCCCACCCTAAAGCTTGCAAGTAGAATTTTTAAATGATTTGTTGATAGGTCTACATTCAATCTTCTTAACTCTACAAGTAATGAATGATGGACTGCTTATAGACCTGCTAATGAAATAGTTGATTTCCTACTAAGAGCTTCTGCTACAACATTCACCTTTCCTAGGTGATAGTCAATAACACAATCATAATCTTTGATTATGTACAACCATATTCTTTGTCTAAATTAAGCTCCTTTTAAGTTAAAAAGTACTTTAAACTCTTGTGGTCTATGAATATTTGATATTTTTCACCATATAAATAATGCCTCCATATATTTAAGACACAAACCACCACTATTAATTCTAAATCATGGGTTGAATAATTAAGTTCATGCTTCTTGAGTTTCCTAGAAGCATAAGCAATTACTTTACGATTTTGCATTAACACACAACCTAAACCTTGATAAGAAACTGATAACTGTATTTTATATAGTTATTTTCATCTATTTTAGTAATGATAATTGCTATGTTCTTTTAATATTTAGTTATTTTTTGTTAAATAAATTAATATTTTCCTTTTATGTGCTAAAAATACATTTTTAATATAATTAAATAATTTGTATCGAAAATGTACTTAATTTCATATTTACATCCCACAAATATAATTTCGGATAATATAGTTTCTTAATTACAATTTATAAAAATCGAAAATATAATTTAAATTAAATTTGGGCTTAATTATAATTATTAAAAGTTTAAAAATTTAATTTAAAATTAGCAAAGGCTTAAGCGTAATTTAAGAAAGTGCAAAATGTAATTTGGATTAAATTTGTGGGTCAAAATACAATTAATGGAAGTTTAATTTTCGCGCGGAGAGATGAAGTCCACGCGCTAAGATCACACTCGCCCAACGTGGACCGTCCCAGATCAAAGAATCAACGCTCGGAGGTCGCGCGTGTTCATCAAGCCCAGGCCAAGGGCGGGTACGAGAGGTCTTCGTTCGTGCGGCTCGGCGTGCCGGTGGGGCCCACTCCGCCGCGCAGGCGGCGTCGAGTGGGACCAGCATGTCGGCTACGCAGAAATTCTCCCCGAGGCGCATCGGCATTCGTTGGATCGGATGAACGGTCCGGATTGAGCGCGTGGAACCAAGGCATCGCGCACGAACCGTTTGTCTAAAAATCGTGTGCGACGCGGTTCATCCAAGCTACGTGCACCATCAAGGTCTCTTGAATAATAAGTACCCACGTGTCTCATTTATTTTGAAGCCAACAATATTATGACACGTGGTATTTCCCATAATGTAGCGGCCGCGCGGATCACGCTCGTTTCCGGTGCCGTTGCCTCACTTTTTCGGCACCCCAATCCCGTGCTTCTGTCCTGCGTGCGCCCATTCCTTTCAACGAATGAGATGCTACCACGTGTCCCACTAAATGTTTCTGCGAATCATAACGCGACACGTGGCACGCACAATGAATAAAAAAAATGCAAAAACGGCTCTTGTCTCGCGTGAATTAAAATAAAATTTTGATTTTCGTGTGACCTCGTATTTTAAGGGGAATGTTGGGGTTTTATTTTCGATACAAATTTTAACGCGTTTATGATATTTTAATATTTTTGATGTATTTTTTTAGCTATAAATAGGTGATTTTATGATAGAGTTAAGAAGTTGGTTTTAGTTTAGAATTTTTGTAGTGTTTGGGGCTAGACTGTAGAACACGCAGAAGCCATTTTTTGGCTTTTGTTGTGTTCTGCGTGTGCCAAATATTTTTGTATGTGATGTTTTAATTTTCCTTTCTTTCTTCTTCTAATTTTTCAGCATCTGGTGTAATTTTTATTTTAATTTTAATGAAGTAATTTAATTTTTCTAGGGTTGCATTTGATCTGAATTTATGAAGCTTTGATTTTAATTATTTTTTGAAAGATTTATAAGACGTTCGATTTGTTCATTATATTTTGTGCTTAATGCTTTTTGATTATTTACGAATTTTATCAAAACGATTTGTGGCATAAAAAATAAACTTGAGAAAGGCATTTTTGTGTATATTGCTCATAAATAGAATGACATGTATGATGAAGGATAGGAATATACCCTAATTGTATGTGTGACCATTTGAGAACTTAGAACTTAATGAATCTTATTAAATTTAATTCTCATAGAGATATAGTGAATTAATTTAACGAGGTGTGTTTATACGGAGCTCGGAAGAGATGTATGAATAAAAAAGAAGTTTTCGGTTGACAAATTAAATGTACTAAAAAATATAAATTAAAAGAAAATAATATGATTTGAGTGGATTAGTTTGGTGAAAAATTGCAATCCTAGAGTTCTCTTATTTGTTTTGTTACCTTTTTCCATATCAACGATTATTTTGGATAAAATTAGAGAGATACAATTTTAGTACTCAACAAACTATAGTACAAATCTCCGTGGGAACGATCTTTACTTAAAAATCTTTATTACTTGTGACCATGTATACTTGCACGATTTCTGTGTGTTGCAAAACACACAACAGAAACATTAATATATACCACAAATCACCCACTACTAGAAAGAAGTGTAAGCATAGGTGTAGAATTCAACCGTCTCTTATTCTCTTGGAAACTTTCCTCACATTGACTTGATCAATCAAATTTGGAATTTTTTCTAGTAAGATGGATCAAAGGTAATGCAACATTTGAAAAATCCTTAACAAAACAATGGTAGCATCTGGCTAACCCAAGAAAACTCGATGTTTTTGTCAAATTTTTAGGTCTTTTCCAATTTACCATTGCTTCCACCTTTTGTGGATCAACATCTATGCCTTTGCTCAGAACAACATTTCTAAGAAAAACCACACTATCAACCCAAAATTTAAACTTACTAAATGTTGAATAAAATTCCTTTCGCATTAAAATTTCTAAGACAGGTCAGAGGTGTTCTTCATATTCCTTCTCCTTACGAGAGTACACCAAAGTGTCATCAATAAAAACTATAACAAATTTATCCAAGAATGGTTGAAAGACTTGATTCATTAAATCAATGAATGCTACTAGAGTATTGGTAAGTTCAAATGGCATGATAAGAAACTCATAATACCCATTACGAGTTCTAAATATAGCCTTTGGTACATCAGAATCTTTGATGCGGAATTGCGGATATCCTAACCTTGGTTCAATTTTAGAAAATACCTTTGCACCTTCCAATTGATCAAACAAATCATCAATGTGAAGTGAATGATACTTGCACTACTACAAAAAGGGGCATTAAAGTCAGTTAAAAACCGACTTTAAACCAATTTAAAGTCGATTCACTGAATCAACTTTAAATGAAATGACTTAAAATGTAAATTCGGTTCACGCGGTGAACCGACTTTAATTTTTTTTAAATTTACTCATTTTCTATTATACTCAAATAAAAACATGTATTCGAGCAGAAAAAAACCAAAATCAGTTTAGCAAATAGTTTAAATAATACAAATAATTGAAAAATTACCATAGTGTATTCTTCTCCTGATGTTATAATACAAATCTACATATATAATACAAAAATTTATAAACATAAATAACAACACATAATAACAGAAAAAATATGAATAATAAGTGCGTAGAATTAATAAAAATATTTACAAGAGTAAATGAAGTGACAAAATGAAGGAAATGAAGAAATATTTATGTTTTGTAAGTGAGAAATGGGTATAAAATATTTGAGTATTTCGCTTAAAAAAATAGGAGATCTAAAAGATTAGTTAGAGAAGAAGAAAACCCACTAACCGGTGTTGGAAATGGTGGTCATAGGTGGCCAGAAAATGAGAAAGAGTGGAGGAGAAGTGGAAGAGGTTTTGAGTTTTTGAGAGTTATGCAACACTTGGAATAGTTTCTGTCTGGGGTAGAAAGAAAAGAAAATAATTTATCCACGTGTGTAGTGTCGATTCTACGTGTCAACCGATGCTATCCACGTGTGTAGCATCGGTTCCAAGTCTCAACCGATGCTACGCTACGTGGATATCATCGATTCTACACCAAACTCACTTTAAATTCATTATAAGTCGGTTTTTTCCAAAAATTGACTTTATATATCGACTTAAATACCCATTTTTGTAGTAGTGTTGTTACATACAATTACTTTATTAAATTTCCTGAAATCAATACACAATCTTATGGTTCCATCCTTTTTTTTACAAAGAGAACGGGAACACCTTAAAGGGATACACTAGGTATAATGAAGCCTTTATCTACTAACTCTTGTAACTAAGTTTTCAACTCTTTTAACTCCTTAATGGCCATATTGCGTAGGGCTTATGATATTGGGTTGCTAGGTATTTTTTATGGTAAACTAAAACTCACGATCTGATGATAGCCTCAAAAGATCATCTGGAAATTCAAGAACTAGTATATTATCTTACAACTTCATTTCACTTACTCGAGTATCAATGAAATACTTAAATAAGTTGTATAACTCTTTTTAAGAATTCTCTTAACCGTAATGGAAAATAATAAAAAATTTGGGAGAATTTAACGTTCTCCAAGAAGAGTTATTTCTGGTTTCTATTCTCTAATAGGGTGGTGAGAACATGAGCTAATTCATTTATAGGGTCTACTATCTCTGATACATTATTTTTAATAGGAGCAACATTTTCTACATGGGGTAAATTCAGTAAAATAATTGGGTGTTATGGCACCCTAAGTGGGTTAGCATGCACTGGTAGTGCATGTACGTTTGGTTCTACTACTAACTCAACATGAGTGTCTGTGTCAATGTCATCTCTCAAGATAGTAGCTAGTTCATTATAGAAAAGTCTCTTAGGATGTTCATGACCTTGGCTACATGGAGCCATACTTCTATCTAAATTAAACTTTACAAAAGAGAAATGAACATCAGTAAAAGATTACCATCAAATTTAGTGTCTATCTATACATAAGAGACTTAACCAGCTTTAATACCAACTTATCAAGACCCACACCTACTCAACTCTAGATCGTATAACATGTCCTAAGGGATCATGATAACTAGTATCCTGAGATAACTTTGGTATAACTTGAAAATTTCATATAATAATTTTAAATGTTTTTGGGAAAAGTCTCCCCTAATTATTAAACTATCCTTCTTGTGATAAAATAACAACAATTATAAAAGGATCATTTTTCATAAACCAACAAACTTCGTATACCTTTACACATCTAGAAATTGGCCCAAGGCTATATATAACTACATCCTGTAAGTTACGTACTATTCACCACATACGACATGGTCACTAGCTCAAAATACAATAGGCAAAATACACTACAAAAATGTGGCAAGGATATAAAAACAACCTAGACCGCATAATAAAAAGTGGATCCTAAGCCTCAAAACTTGTGTGATATGGTCTAAAAACCTGTTACTTAGGGGAGGAAAATAAATAAAAAGGTTGAGCTGAGAAGCTGAGTGAGTTGATAAGTTTTATAAAGTAACATAATACTCATATAAACCACATACGAAATGCTTATGAATTATCTTGAAATACATGTTGATAAAAATAACCTACATGCAATCTTTATGATAAAATAATATACTCATAAATGCATAACATGAGTTTCATATAATAACTATAATTTGGTACCTTTGAAATTTATAAATGACATGCTCATAACTTATAAAGAAATGAAATTATGATAAAAAATTATATGTCTATGATCTTTAAATAGAATATAATAATGTATAATGATTAGTATATTAGTAAAATGTACAACCATGAGAAATGTATTTTTATTTCCAAGAGCACTTGTTCTTTTGCAAATAATCCATATGCAAGTATGATGAGCAGAATCGGGATTGCCAAAAACTTTGATGCCATCCCCGGCAACGGCGCCAAAAACTTGATGAACGAAAACCAGCATCGTCGATTCTCGCAAATACTTTGGTTTTATATTTATAAAACTCTCGCAAGTGCACAAATCATTTCGTAGAAAATGATAAGTATACTCCCAAGGTCGATCTAAGGAAGGAATGTATGTGGTTTTTAATTTATTATTCAAACTTTTAAAAACGAAATTAAATCATAAACATCCTGTCACGATATTTTGGGGTTTTTGTGTTTTTAATCTAATTACAGAAAATTAAACATAGATTCAATAAACATTCATGCAAATTTTATCTTTTATAAATAGTTGAGTATTTATGGATATAATAACTAAGTTAATTATGCTTGCTCGTATTATTTAGTTTATTAAAGATATGAATTGATATTTATTGATTCTCCCTTTTTTGTATGAATACCACCTTTGGTGGTGTTAGATAATCTATGTTAACTAAACAAATCAATTAACACCTATGGGTGGGGTTGATAACTAATTTGGTTAATTAAATTAATTCCTTTTTCTAAGAGATTGAAAATGAACCATTTAAATGCCACATTTGGTGGGGTTAGACAGTTTAAACTTTATTCAAGGTTTCCAAATTAAACCTAAGAATTTAGTTATCCGAGTACTAACTTTCAAGTTTTAAAACTACTACTGAAAACATGTTGTCAATACATTTTCATATAATAATTCTTATAAAAACTTTTGAAATAAGGCTTCACTCTAACTACCGGGCGATTGTACCAACAAATAAAAGAGCACTACTCTAAATCAGACCAGATAACTAAACCTTAAAATCTAATTTTCAGATTTAAGTTTGTAATGAAAAATAATATATTTCTCTCTAACATTGTTAATATAAAATCTTGAATAAAAATAAAATCAATTCATTTTAGAGATTTTTACCTATTTAATATTTCGCAAGCATAACAACGTTATTATTATATCATTTTTACAAACAGCTAGCACAGTTAAATTTAATCACAGACAAATTAAATATAACATGTAAGAATAAAGCATAAAAAATAACTACAAAGAAAATAAAATCCTTACAAGATCTTGATGCCATTCCCGTTGCTAGAAAACCTCCAAACGGAATTTGCACTCCCATTTATTGAATCAAAAAGCTAATAAATTACAAAAAAAATAACTAGTTCTTCCCAAAAGGGAAGAACTCTAAAACTAAGAGAAACTAGCTAAAACATAAGAAAAACTAAAAAGAAAACTAAAAACTAAGAAATGGAGAGAAAGAAAGAAGAGAGAAGTGTCTTTTGAGGTGTGGTATGAAGTGAAGAGAAGGGGGGTATTTATAGGTGAGAATGGAGAGAAAAAGTGGGTGAAAAAATGTTAAAAAATGGTGAAAACGTGTAGTGCAATTATGGAGGTCATTGATGACGTCAGCATGACGTCATGGGGGCGGCTGCACGTGAAAAATGGGGCGAAATGGCATCGGCGCGCGCGGAGGGAAGCTGGGGCGCGCACAGGCGCGCGTGAACAGTGACAACGCGCTGCGGCACGCGCGGATCTGGAGGAAGGCGCGTATCTGCGAGCGGACGGGCGCCGTGCTGCCCGCGCGGCTGGGCGCTGGCGCGCACGAGGTGGGCTGCTCCGGGCGCGATTTTCTCCTTTTTGACATTTTTGACATTTTTGACCCATTTTGTCCAATTTTTTCATATTTGTTGACCTTTCCCCATTTATTTATTAATATATTTGTGATGTATTTCTTCCAGTATTCCTTTTTGAGTCTTTGAGTGACGTTTTTAAGTGAAAATACCTGAAAAATAATAAAAATACCCGTGATTCCGCAAAAGACAAATTTATATAAATATATGATAAAACATATAAATATATATTTTTAATCAATTAATGTGCATAAAATCATGGTAATTTTAGTGCTTTTTGAGCACTCATCAAAGTACCAATCAGGACAATTACCTTATACAGAGGTACTATTCTAGACCCTTGGATGATACTTAGACCAACACTTATAATTTTGAGTGGGGAAATCACTCTAATTTCTCATGAGAAGCAAACAATAACTCACCATATGACCAAAACCAAATGCAAGGCCTAAACCTAAACCAAAACATGTCATCATAACCACATAAAAAGCCATTCTTGGAAGACAACTTGAATGCTTTCGTTCAAGTAAGTCGAGATAACGACATGAACCATAATCAAAGGTTGAACTTTATAAAAGGCATATGTGAAAAGGATGGAAGGAAAAGTTGGGAAAATAGCTGAGCAAATGCAAAGACAAGAAAAAAGAAAGTTTCCCAGTCAATCTCAACAAGCTCAAACTATGACAATTTTGAGGAGTGGTAAGTATCTGAATAAAAAATTTCCTAATTTCTAATGATTCAAATATTTATCCAAGAAACACATATAGAGTGGAAGTAGCACTCAAGGAAGGTGTGGACATAAATGAAACAATTGTAGAGCCTTTTGAAGGAATTCAAGTAGTCATCTAGCCCACCTACATTACACAAGGCAACAAAACCATATTGATGTCCCATACCATTCCCATACTATCTTAAGGATATTAAACCTGATAAATAATTTTCTAGATTATTTAATATGTTTTCTAAGGTCAACATTAATTTACCTCTCTTAGATGTCATTAGGATTGTTCTGTCATATGCAAATTTGTTTTTAAAGAACTAAACACTAAGAAGAGAAAGTATGTTGTTAATGAAAGAGTAGTTGTCTCAAAAGTTTCTAGTGCAATACTTCAACAAAACCTTTCACAAAATTGAAAGATCTAGGTAGTTTTATTATTGGCATTACTCTAGGAGATAAAAATACAGTCAAAACTATGATAGATTTAGGGACAAGTATTAATCTCATGCCTTACTCAATATACTTGCAACTTGGTCTGGGGGAGTTGAAATCCACAACCATGTCCCTCCAATTAACTAATAGGTTTGTCAAATATCATAAGGGCTTGGTTAAAGATTTGTTTATATAGTTAGATAGATTGATAATACCTAATAATTTTGTGATAATGGACATGAGCAAAAACTTGTCAATGGACAAGGGCCAAGCTATTCTTCTCGAAAGACCATTCATGGCCACAACCAAGACTATTATAGATATCCTTAGTTATCTTTTTTTAATCTTATGCCTAATCAAGAATAGTTATCAATCAATTGAGAATTTTTGTATATATAAATTTCTTAAGTTTACTAATTAATCAATGTAAACCTAGGACAAAGAAAAATTGATTAATTGACTATCACTGGAAACTCACCATGATTATAGGGAGTTTTATTTAAAAATAATAAAATTAGTAAATCTATCTTATATTTAAATCATTGAATTCGTTCTTTCCATGAAAGATTATACTTGCTAAAATCCCACATATATGCATCATCCTCACTTTCACTTTATTTTAATTATTTCTTTACTTTATTTGCTTTCTTTAGATATAATTTCATTTAGAATTCTACTATTTTATAAACCACCCAATAGTTTGTTAGAATGTTTAGGATTTTTTTATTTTCTTAACTATATTACAAATTATTTTAACTTCTTAAAACCACCACAATTCATTAAGAGACGATCTCAAGAGTATACTTGTTGCTTACTATAAGTGATTTATTTACTTGTGAGCTATTTATAAATATAAAATTTGACAATCAACTTTTTATGCATCATACACTTCCTTAGCAAGTCTTTGATTCTTTCCCATGCTTTATATAGAGATTGCCCATCATTTTATTGGTTAGATATAATGTCATTTCCAAGCTTATCATTCTTTGTTGGTGGAAAATATTTCATAAAATATTTCTCCTCCAAATCATTCCAAGTAGTAATGGAATTAGGTGGCAAAGAATTTAACCATGCTCGAGCACTATCTCATAACGAATAAGAGAGAAATTTGAGCCTAAAAGCTTTCTCGATCACACCCTTAACTTAAGTGAATCACTAACTTCAATAAACAATCTGATATGCAAATGAGGATCCTCTATGGGTAATTATTCAATTGCCCAACTATTTTCCCAGCAAACATTTGAATGGTCGATAGTTGTTGATGCTTCTTAGCCTTTTTTATGATAAAACAGAAAGTCCTTTGAATTTAACCTTCGAAATGTGATATGAGCATAAAAGGAAACTTTTGTCTCTGCTTCTGCCTTTGAGAGTTGAACCCCTGGCCATCTTATTAACATGGTCGTAGAGTAGAACAAGGGTAAAATTGGAGCTATAATCGGTGCACGGTCATATCGTTTTTGGGTAACATTACTTTTACGATACCATCGATGCCAAGGGTATGACACATAAAATTTCACCATATTAATGGCCTCAGGAACATAATACAACTCATAAATAACATGTACACTATTAGCATGAATTTGATTTTCTAACCACAAGATTCAAAGATTATTCGTTGCTTTCAAAGTGGATGAGGAAACATATTTCAAGGGAATACCCATATGGGTCATCTGGGTCTCAGAAATTGGTAGATGAGTGTGTTCGTAGAGCTTAATATCCCGATGAAGTTTCCTCAGATGATGGTGTCTGCGTTCTTTGATTGAACCCTCATCAACGTGAAAAGGCTTTGGTCTTGTGCATCGATGGTCTATAACAACTCTCTCATCACAATAATGACATAATCTTTCTCTTCCTTGCTTGCAAGTCTTTCAGTTGATCAATTGATCTATTGCTTTGATTATTTTCAAAGGAGTACAATAAGAAGAGAGGGTGTAGATGAGAGGGAGCTGGTCTCCTTCGTGGGTAGGGACTATATGGCCAGATGATGGGCCAGATCTAAACCTATTATGAGGTTGTTCAACTAATGGAGAGAAACTAAACTTATGAGGTGGGCTTGCTTCTTGGACTGGTTCATAGGCCAATTCTGGAAGCCCAGGCACTAGCAATCCATTGAACTTAAGCTTGGTGTCCATCGCCGTTTCTCGGTCAAAACCCAGGAAACAAATGGTTCTCTATAGTTTGGGATTCTCTCATAGCGTTCTCCGAACAGGAACCAGTGGTGAAGGATCCCGTGGTTGGAACTTCGAGTTTCTTGAAGGTTTCAGGTGATGCACGAAGGTGTGATGGTGAGCTGATGTGATTCTGAGGGAGCTGATATGGTTTTGGTAAGCTGTGGATAGCGTAGAGAGCCCTCAACTCGATTTGCACTACTTGTAAGACAGTGTTTAATCACTTGGATCAGGACCTAGATCATGCGAAGAGATCAAATTCCTCATTAGAGGTCTCTGTGTTGGATTGGTTCTGGTTGTGTATGGCTAGAACCGGCTTTGATACCATTGTTACAAATAATTTCAGAGAGACGTAGAGAAGAAGAAGAGAAACTGAGAGAGAGAGAGGTAATTTTTGCAATATATTTCTTGTTATTTAATTCGTGCATTGAGTCTAGTTATATAGCCTCAAATTACAAGGGAATATCCTAACTAATTCTGACATTCTAACCGAATTAGTGGTCCCCTCTTCGTGCTTCTTGCCTGCATTTTCCTACCATCATGGTCCCCTCTTCGTCCCGTACTTTTGTGCCCACATGCACCCTACAATCGCTCAATACTGTGCCTATCCATACCCACGAGTGTTGTGCCTAGCTGTAACCACGAGTTGCGCAGTTTTTGCCCATATCAACATTCCAGACATCACTGTCAAACCAAGGAGGATACACCACTCATTAGGCATGAGTTACACTAGAGCAATTCTAAACTTACACAAGGCATTCTTAATGGTATAAGGAAGAGGGAAACAAACCCATATTCCAAAATGACTATAGAAGCAACAAAATTTTGGGATGTAAGTACAAGCCCTTTCAATATGCTTTGAATTCCTAAGAATGATAGAGTCAAGAACTTTGTATTTATCTCTAATTGATGGAAGATCCTCTTCCTTGAAGAAAGAGACTATTGAGAAACCTCAGGGTGAAGGACCCTTCCAGCTTGAGCAAGGTTTCAACTCTTAAGACGTAGAGTCATCAAAGGCTTAATGTGGAGGAGCTCAATACCCTTGCTAGAGAATCTAAGAAGTTTTCAAAGTAGGGGAAGAACTACTCTTAAAAGACATCTTTGAAAAGTTAGAAAAATGCAAGTGCTAAGAAAACTGACCTGGTGAAATAATCATGAAGAGCACAAAAGAAATTAAAAGAAAACACTAGAAAAGTTGAGCTCAAGGATAATCTAAAATGAATAAAGTGAACGCCAAGGACCTTTTGAACTCTATTTGTACGTCATCTTCTCTCCCCTAGCATAAATAAGTACCCAGCGCCAGCTTCGTACATCTAAAAAATAGGTAATGGCTCCAAGAAAGTAGATAGACTCTTTGCCTAACTAAACAGATGTAGCGGAATGACTGATCAATGGCACTCTCCTAAGTTGACACATGGATGAAAAATTAATCCTCCTTATTTTAGAAAGAACATGTGCAAGTCTCCTCAAAGATAAGATGCTCTATTAGTCTCCCAAACTATAGATGGTACAAATTACCAGTATCTTACCATGTCATTTATAATCATGAGAGTATATATTATTCTCAGAAAAAGAAAAAAACCACTAAGGAGCTCCGTGGAAGCTTTAGTATATTTTCATAAACTCCTTATATAACAAGAGAGATATCAAACAACTCCTAGCGACTAAACAAAATTCCCAAAACTCAGTCACTATCAAGAATAAATCTTCACTTGCATTCACCTAATTGGATGTTGAGAGGAAGCTCCTAACAGCTTCCTATGCTCACATCCCTATCATTAATAGCTCTTTCGTATCACTAGAACCCACACAAGACCTCAAAATCTCTTAAGTACCTCAAAAGACTTAAGAGAGAGAAGGTCCTAGAGCAACAGTAATATCCATGATGTTTTTTACTTAAACAACGCAACATCTGACCTGTCTCCAATAAAGAGCATATTAGCTCCCAATCATTGGTAAAACATCTTCTCCATAATGCTATAATTCAAAGGACTCTTCTCCGTGCCCAGTTAGATAACTACATGGGATTGCCACTTGTTATCTGAACCTAATTAGAACAGCTAGCATTCCTTGTTGATAATGAAATAGGATTATCTCCAAACTCTTCTAAAGTCGCTCAAGAAACTCACTATGAAAAAGTAATTTGGTCTCCAAATCAGGTAGATTGAATCTTCTGGGTAACTCTAATTATCAACATAATCGTGAACACTTGGAACACTAGAAGAGATACATTCTACCTTTACTTTCTTTTCCATTGATCTTGCATCTGACTTTAGCATCAGAGTCCAATTGGAAACACCATCCCTTTCTTATAATCTTCCATTAGGTTCTAACATTTATTTTTCTTGTCAAACCTTCAAGTGACTGTTTAAGAATCTACATCAATAGAGGGTAAAATCATTAGCATCATGGCATGCCATAACAAGCTCCATTTTACATTGAAGAACATGAAAGCGTCCATTACACTTAGATAAAAGCATAACATCACCCATGAGCTCCCTAACTGCTCTTGGATATTGATAGAAAGCTCTTTTTTATCTCCAGAGAACTATTAAATAGCTCTCATTAATTATAAATATATTCCCGCAGCTTGATCACTATTGAGGGACGTTCTCTCACCATCATCAACCCTGATGAATGTTTAGAGGAAGCTCCTACAGCTTCCTAAAGACAACATTCTCATTACGAACCACTCTAGTACACCATAGGGACCTCCTAGGACTTACGGAACAATCTTCAATCTCTTAAGGACCTATTAGGGCTTAGGAGAATAGCTCTCAGATGCCTATCTATTGAGCCTAGTAGCTCCTTTAATCAAAGCATCCTCTACAATGCTACTTACTTTACAAGAACTACATTGACCAGCCTCCGGTAGGATCAGATCAACTCCCAAAATATGGTACCACATCCCTCAATAGTTCTATAACTAGATGAACTACTTTCAGTGCCCAATTGAATAAATCAGTGGAAATCATACTTCGTATCTAATTCTGTTTGGCACAACTAGCAATCCTAGCTGAGATAGGATTAGAATAAACACAAAGGTCCTACAAATTTGCTCATAAAAGTCACTATAAATCGGTAATTGGCCTCCTAAATGGGATTATGATTTTGATTCCAATTTCATCTACAATCTCGAGTACTTAAACACATTGAACCATAGAGCATCGCTCAGTCTCTTCTTTTCTTTTCCTCTCCATTAATCACCTGTCTAACTTAAGCGTCATAATCCAATTGGAAGCACCACCCTTCTTATGGTCTTCCATTGGGTTCTAACTTGTGTTCAATCTTGCAAGCTTTAATCTTGACCGTGTAGAAATTAGCATCAAAAGGTATAATGGAGAGCTAAACAATATCAAGGTGAAATTCTACCTCTTTTGATAGATTTCTCTTGTATAATCATCAGGTGGATACCAACAATGTGTACCCATGTATAGCTATTGTTATAGCTAATTGGGTTCAAATGATCCAATGGAGGATTTTTTTTCTTTCAATCTTATCAAATCTGACCTTATTATATAGTTAAGCTGATTATTGAAGAATCCAAGTGTTTGTTATATTAAGTATAATATAAAAAATATTACCATGATATTATTAGCAAAAAAACAAAGCATTTTTATTCACATTTCTCCTTAATGTAAAGAAACATTTATGTAACTTTTGCAGCATTAGTAGTGAAGGAGTCTAAGAACTAATATAGGATCATAATAATAATAATGAGATATTAATTCCTTAAAAACTTGTTACAAACTCATAAACATCATAACTAAAACAATTAATAGAACGTCACAAAGGCAATAAATAGTAAACACAAAAAGCCATTAATATCTGCAACACATATAATAATCAACAATCAGAAAGCAAGTAATAAATATTAAAATTTGTCTGATAAGAGTTTAAACTTTAATATATTAAAACATAAACAATTTAAACTCATATTATACTAGTCACTCAATGGAGCATGCACAACATAAGATGTAACGAGGTAAACTCACATACTCTTATCTATGTAGTAACATACTCAAGTTTCTTATGGCAACCACTCGGCAGCAAACAAATCATCTAAGTAATAAAATAGATACAGTCAATAGAAATATAAACACAAATACGTCTATCAGTGAGGACCTCACCTCTAACTACCTATTACTACTCTCGCTTGTTGCCTTTGTAATGACTTGGTTAAACATACAAACCTAGATTTCCTCCAAAGCCAACAATACTTGATGTAGTGTTATTAGTAATCGAAGATCAATAAAGTGAAATAGAATGTGAAAAATCAATCGTGGGATCTACTCTTAACCACGAAAAACCAGCAACCAATGTGGGAAATACATTCAACCATGTATCACAATCTATCAACGTGGGAAACACATTCAAACAAATATCATGAACAAACACTATTTGGGAACACAACTAATACTACCCAATCCAATCTCAAAGTAATGTTATCAAATAGATCGTAAAATAGTCAAGAGCTCTCAACATTTAAGCATACTATTTTACCCACATAGTTATAGCACAAATACCAAAATTTACTCAAAGTAATTTGTGATTCAAAAGAAATTTTTAAGGAAAAATTCGACAGAGTTTCGGTGTATAAATAATGGGTGAAAAGAGATAAAAGATGGGGTATTTATAGAAGAAATCTGCCACTAACGACCACCCTTGTTGAGTAGGGATTCTAGTGAGACCCTCATCAAGGTGTCAAAAATTCTAAGTTTTTTATCCAAAAATAACCAAGTAATTTTCATAAAAATCTGCAACTGAATCGAACCAAAAACCCCCACTCACGTCTTGGCATACTAAGAAACCAACCTCATGGTTTGTGTAAAACATGTTTTCAAACATAGTATACCTAACTATGTATGTGTGTGCATTATTAATTTGTAGTTACCAACCTTACACAGAGGAAGACAGAAACACTGAATAAGATAAACAAACCCCATATTTTGTACACGAGATACCAGTATGTAAACACAAAGGACAATAGGACTTACAAAAAATTTTGTAAGCATTAAAAGATCATGATTGTATAATTTTTGTATAGTTATATGCTTGTTTTGAAGTTAAATAATATTGTACAAAATAAAAATTGAATGATTATTTAGAAATTTTGACCCATTATGAAGTATGAGTTTAAGCTATACTTAACAAATAACTTAATTTATTTGAATTTTCATTTCTAGAAGTATACATATCTTGATATTTTTATAAAAAAATATAAAAAATAAATTAAATATTGATTTAAATACATTTTTATAATAAAAATATTTAAATATGTAAGAAAAATATATGAAACAAATCACATAATAATTTAAGTGTACGGAGGAAATGTGGCACTAATTCCCTAAAGTGGCATTTGGTTTACGGAAAGGAATTGGAATGGGAATGAAATGGAATAGAAAGGAAACAGTTTTGCTTGGTTTGACCATTCGAATCAAAGAAGAAATCAGTATTACAGTGTTTATTTTACAACTAGAATAGAGTAGAAAATACTATATATTACCTTAATACCCCTATATTCAATAAAATTTAAATAATATCATTTAATTATTATTTTTTCGTCAGACGAAATAAATTATTAAAATCATTATTTTTCTAAATAATTATTACTTAAAAATAAAATATATTATTAAAATTATTATTTTTATAAATAGGGTTTAGGGTTTTGAGGTTTAGGATTTGGGATTTAAGGATTTGAGGTTTAGGGTTAAAATTATTATTTTTCAAAATATAGTTTAGGGTTTTGGGATTTGTGGTTTAAGGTTTTGGGTTTTGGGTTATATTTGTGGGTTAAGATTTAGGGATAAAATTATTATTTTTCTAAATAGGGTTTAGGGTTTAGGGTTTATGGTTTATAGTTTATGGTTATATTTCTGGGTTATGATCTATGGTTAAAATTATTATTTTTCTAAATAAGGTTTAGGGATTTGGGATTTAGGGTTTAGGGTTATATTTGTGGGTTAAGGTTTAGGGTTAAAATTATTATTTTCTAAATAAGATTTAGGGTTTTGGGATTTGGTTTTTGGGGTTTTGGGATTTGGGTGGAATTTAGGGTTTAGGGTTTAAGATTTAGGATTTAGGGTTATATTTGGGGTTGGGGTAAAATTGGAAAAAAAATATTGAGAGGGGAATGGAATCATGATTCCTTAAGAGGGAATAAAAAAATATGATTCCTTCTATTTTAAGAATTGATTTAATTACATTCTCACTTTTCGATCAAACCAAACATTATATTGGAAGGAATCAATTTTAATTTCATTTCATTCCATTCAACAAAAATTGCACTTAGTCTTATCCAACTCGCTTTTTTTGGTAAAATTTACAATGGTAAAATTTTTATTTTCGAACAAATATATATTTTTACAAAAAATAACTTGGTGAATATTTTCAAAAAATTGAAATTTAACCAAAACACCGTACTTGATCTTCCCACCATTAAAATTTTATTTTTGAAAAATATTTAAGTTTTTTTACTTGATATTTTCAAAATGAATATTTTTTTTCTTCCATATTTTTGAAAAATATTATTTAAGTAATAAGTAAATAAAATTCATTTTTTTAAAATACTTACAAAGTTATTTTTAATAAAATATATATTCCTTTAAAATTGTAATTTATTCACATCACATCTCTACTTCAGATATTCATAGTAAAAAAATATTTAAATTTTTATTTATTATTTTAAAAAATAAATGGGAAATAAAATTTTAAATTTGATAAGTATATAATAGTGTTTGAGATTTTTATACGTATGAACAATTGTATAAAGGTAAATTATTCTTTCGACTTAAATAGACAACCGAGACTTATATAAGGGGTTGAAATGCCAACTCGGGAAATCTTTTCCCGAGCTCAATTACAACTCGACTAACTAGGCCTCATAACATAAATTAAGTAGATAGCACCTCGAAAGTACAAAACAATATATTTAATTCAATACATAACTTAAACAATTAGCATATAAGAAATAATAATTTATGGAAAACACACCAATGAAAGTGTGTCTCACAAGCTCCCATCCAAACTAGCAACATAAATAAACAGGTCAACCATCATATAGATGTGAAACAAGCATTCATATTGGAAAGGTTATAAAGGATTTCCAATCATTTTAAGATCTCATATATGAAAACATATTCGGTAAATAATGATTGGACTATCACAACATGTGATTTTACATAGCATAGCATAGCATACCAATTGAAAGAATCCGACACCTGGTACACAACCAGGGTAAGGAGATACTCACACAAAAATTGCAAGCATTAGAAATAACATAAAGTAGAAAATAAGCAAAAGCAATATAAATTAATCAGAGTGTATATACTTTAGTTCAAAATAGCAAAAGTAATAAACATAATGTTATAGGAAATACTACAAGAAAAGGAAAAAAAGTGTGAAACAACATAAATCAAATAAGCTTTATAATTAGAGTCTAAATTTAGTATGTTGGTACATACACAATAGAAAATCAGATTATACTAACACTCCAACTTATCATGCATAACACAAGACACAATGAGGTAAACCCACATAAAACCCTACCTACATGGTACCATCCTTGGGTTGCTTATGGCAACCACTCGGTAGAAAAAAAACTAAAAACAATAAACAAATATAAACATAAATACCTTTATCAATTGAACCACTTTAGCCTAGTTGCCTATTTCTATCCTTACGTGTTGCCTTCGTAGTAACTTGATCCAACATATGGATCCGACCCTCCTTCAAATCCAACATTGTACACAACAATGCAATCAATAAGAAACGATTAGCAATGTGAAAAAAATGTGGGACCCACCCTAAAATCAACCACTAGAAATTGTTGTCTTGGGAACTAACATATATAACTTACCCTAATCCCAAGAACACATTATTGCTTACACCCCACTAGTAAAATAGTCTTAAGTACTCACAACTTACGAATGTTATTTTACTCTCACAGAAAAACACTGCCTCAAGTACTCACTATTAAAGAGAATTTTTTTGTCACATAGTCATGAATCACTAATACCGAACAAACATTCTAGGTAATAGTGATATGAAATTAGAAAAAACGAGATCCAAATCGATAGAGCTTTGCTACAATTTTTCTAATTGAGAAACAAAAGGAAAAGGGTATTTATAGAAAATTTTGGGCTATCCAAGGTACCTCACTGATCCCTTGTTGAACACTTACTTGGTCCCCTTGTCAAGGCCTCACCGAGGGGGTCATCGAGGAACCAAAAAATTCACCAAAAAGTGATTTTTTGTCTTAAATATTACATAGTAATTTCTCAAAATATCTGCAAACACAACAAAACAAAAACCACAATACCTAGTATACACACTACAAAAATGACCCCATGGCATGTGTAAACATGACAACATATAAAGTGTACCTAACTATGTGATGTTTGTACTATTGGTTATTAGTAACCAACCTTATACAGAAGAAAATAAATACACCAAGTAAAATAAAGAGACTTTGTGTTTTCCACACAAGAATTCCAACAAGGACTCAAAGAACTTAGAGAAATTACATTCTCCCCATTTGATTTTTTATGGTAAAATACTGCACAACTAAGTACACACATATCGATCATGAGATGATCATGAAGATGACCTAAGGATGTATGTTCCCTTGAACAAAACATCGACGTACACCCAACAGCCAAAAATACACCTATTCTAAGTTCATCCATCTTATGCTCTCTTTCCATCTTCAAGATCAACTCATCCATATCTACAAGTCTGAAACTTGACCATCTCTATCTACATTTGTAACTACACATATGAAACAAGCACATACCCTTGAGCATATCATGTAGTCTATCCAAATACTATTGTGTTACCCCTATACAGGTACACAATGATAGGCTAAAAAAGGTTAGTCAAGTAGTAAAAACAATACAAGTCACACAACTTCCCCTAACTTCATACAACACTTTCTCTAGGTGTATGCTTATCTAACAACCATGATATAATGCAAACTACACTCACCATCTCATGCAGCAAACAAGCCCAATTAACAAACGAACATAAGTTATGCCCATTTCTTTGCCTTTTATAATGGAAAGTCAAACCTCTATACATACACAGTATATAACATACAATACTATATGTAGGAGAGAAGTCAAATAGAAATGCATGCAATAATAACAATCATCTAAAAAGAACATACAACACCACTAAGGAAATACCAAAGTAAAAAATGTAACAAATAACAAATGGAATGCACAAACAAACCAATAGAATTGCATATAGATAACATATCCCTAATACAATCTGTAGCATGGATCCCCATATCTCTACGTGTTGTAGAAGGCATAAGAGACTTAGCAATGTACTTATAGCACATCGAAAGAATGGGTGATCAAACACCAATGCCACATAAACGTGTCAGTAAATCTATAAGAAGAAGTTTCCTAGGAGTCCAACTATCTTTCAAGTTGACACACTCTTAGTGGCTCAACTATCTTCCCCTAATGACATTTGGGTAGATTCGATCCGACAACCTTACCCCATATTATGCACACATATAAGAAAATACATCCCAGTCTACTAAAGAAAACATGTGTTGTGAATCCAAACAACAAATACCAAGCAAGAAACGTGCAATAAAGCACTTCAAAGTAAGAATGCTGCTAAACACATACGATGACATGTGAAAAAAAAGAATACATACCATGCATACAACATGCCATACTAACAATCCTATTTATGTATAATTCATACAAAATAACATCAAGAAGAGCCAAACACAAGGAAACATAACAACAACTCATAAATAAGACACACACCAAGGATGCAAAACAAAGATAGCACTCTCTTTGACATCATACATTTAACGCATACCTCTCTCTCTAAATGTATGCATGTCATGCAATAAAGATGTTATGCATCCTATACTCTAAAAAACTCTCCCAAAACAAAAGCATCTACACACGATAGAACAAAAAACAATAGAGATGCAAGCAAGCACACTAATCATGTTAAGAAAAACTCACAAAAGAGAAACACGATATTCATATGGCTCAAATGAGGTCATTAGCACAAACCATACAATATTACCACTAGAGATATTATTGGCAATAAACTACACATTTTTGTCTCAAAAGATATCATTGGTGACACTTACATCATCACTAGTCAAGAGTAAGAAGGAAACTGACTAACTAGTAAGAAACACAAGCAACACTCCCAAGAGAGAAAAAAGAAACAAGGGATGTTATTGAAACATCTAAGCATGTGATAAAGAATCAAGTTCCAACATAGAAGCAAGAGACACGCTTGGACAGGGTGAACACCCTAACCACCACCAGCAATGCCAACTAAACATACTGATGAGTGCTCAAAAAAGCACTAAAATTACCATGATTTTATGCTCATTAATTGATTAAAAATATATGTATTTATATGTTTTATCATATATTTATATAAATTTGTCTTTTTCGGAATCACGGGTATTTTTATTGTTTTTTAGGTATTTTCGCTTAAAAACGTATCTTAAAGACTCAAAGAGGAATACTGGAAGCAATACATCACAATTATATTACTAAATAAATGGGGAAAGGTCAACAAATATGGAAACAATTGGAAAAAATGGGTCGAAAAGGTCAAAAATGTCAAAAAGGAGAAAATCGCGCTCGGAGCAGCCCATCCCGCGCGCGCCAGCGCCCAGCCGCACCGAGCTGTGCGCGCGGGTACTGTTCATCCGCGCAGAGCTGCGCGCGCTTACGCCATTTCGCTCCATTTTTCACGTGCAGCCGCCCCCATGACATCATGCTGACGTCATCAATGACCTCACCATGTCCATTACGCATTTTTACATTTTTTTACATTTTTTTTAACATTTTTTTACTCATTTTTTCTCTCCATCCTCACCTATAAATACCCCCTTCCCTTCACGTCAAAACACACCTAAAAACACACTTCTCTCTTCTTTCTTTCTCTCCATTTCTTAGTTTTTAGTTTTTTTAGTTTTTCTTATGTTTTAGCTAGTTTCTCTTAGTTTTAGAGTTCTTCCCTCTTTGGGAAGAACTAGTTATGTTTTTTTTTGTAATTTATTAGCTTTTTGATTCAATAAATGGGAGTGCAAATTCCGTTTGGAGGTTTTCTTGCAACGGGAATGGCATCAAGTATTGTAAGGATTTTATTTTCTTTGCGCTTATTTTTTATGCTTTATTCTTACATGTTATATTTAATTTGTCCAGTGATTAAATTTAATCGTATAGTCGTTTGTAAAAATGATATAATAATAATGTTGTTATGCTTGCGAATATTAAATAGGTAAAAATCTTTAAAATGAATTGATTTTATTTTTATTCAAGATTTTATATTAAGAATGTTAGAGAGAAATATATTATTTTTCAAGGTGTCCAAATTAAACCTAAGAATTTAGTTATCCGAGTATTAACTTTCAAAAGTTTTTATAAAACTATTATCCGAAAACATGTTGTCAATACATTTTCGGATAATAATTCTTATAAAAACTTTTGAAATAGAGCTTCACTCTAACTACCTGGGCGATTGTACCAACAAATAAAAGAGCACTACTCTAAATCTCTTAGAAAAAGGAATTAATTTAACCTTAACCAAATCTAATTTTCAGATTGAAGTTTGTTTAATGAACAAATAATATATTTCTCTCTAACATGATGTTAATATAAAATCTTGAATAAAAATAAATATCAATTCATATCTTTAATAACCTATTTAATATTTCGCAAGCATAATTAACTTAGTTATTATATCCATAAATACTCCACTATTGATAAAAGATAAAATTTGCATGAATGTTTATTGAATCTATGTTTAATTTTCTGTAATTAGATTAAAAACACAAAACCCAAAATATCGTGACAGGATGTTTAGGATTTAATTTCGTTTTTAAAAGTTTGAATAATAAATTAAAAACCACATACATTCCTTCCTTAGATCGACCTTGGGAGTATACTTATCATTTTATACGAAATGATTCGTGCACTTGCGAGAGTTTTATAAATATAAAACCAAAGTATTGGCAGAATCGGCGATGCCGATTTTCGTTCATCAAGTTTTTGGCGCCGTTGTCGGGGATGACTCCGTTGCGGGGATGGCATCAAAGTTTTTGGCAATCCCGATTCTGCTCATCACATACTAGTATGGTAACCACTATGCATGTAAGTTAAGAGTCCAAAGACAATTAAACAATCTATATGAAAAACAGATGCATATGGAAAATCTAAACAAGCATTATACAAAGAAAAGAGAAGAAAGACTTATGTACTCAAGCTTGTAACACACCAAAAATTTCTCCAAAAAGACATCTAAAGCACAAGACAAGGAATAGAAGGAAAAAGAAGAAATTTAAGCAACATGAGACAAATAGAGAACCTACACTCAACATATAAGGTATTGGAAAGAAGAACCTAATAAAAAAAGGAGATGCAATCTATATGACATGGTATTTAAATGACAAGACTACATAAAGAAAAATTCTAATACTTTGACATTGTATGATGAAATCATGTGATGTGATTCTCATTCAAAAAAGGCCACACGAGAAGTGTTCTTTTAACTACATAAACCATTCTCATTCTAAGATTGAAGCACTATTATGGAGAACAAGTGGAGAGGAATTGTGCATTTTATTCCTCTTTGAAATCCTAATTAATGAATATTTAAAAATATGGTTGTAGACTATAAAAAAAGCGCTTATTGGAAGCAACCCATAAAAATTTATTTTGTTGTTTTATTTTATTATTATCTATTTGAATAATTTGGATTTTGATGTTGATTTATTTTGCAGGAATAAAAAGCTAAAAATTAAAAACTAATACGGATCCACCATTAGCTGAATAACCAGGGAAGTTCCTTTCATTTCTTCTATCTATCTCACTTTTAAATTACAATAAGGACATTGTTTAGTTTAAGTTTGGGGGTATCAACTCCTATAGTCTTGAGTTGTTGAATTCTCTTATCAACCCCTATTGAGGATGACGAGACTATGTTTGCTTGCATAATTTTGGGTAGAGCCACCAAATGTCTTAAAGAAAGTGACCTAGTGCACAACTCAACCCAAACAGTTTATTTCAAGTTATCGGTAATATTGTTCCTTCATTGTTTTCACATCCTTGTTTCAACATAGTCTATTAAATATTAAAATACAAGAAAAGTGTTCAAAAATCTATATCAAATATTGATATTAGTCAAATTAAAATAAAACCTAAAAATAATTTTGATGTCAAAACAAGGCTAATATAACAATTACAATCACATATTCATATACTAATAACACATTTCTATAATTTATTATAATACACCTTCACATCTAAAAAGGCTCATAATCCAACCATCTTTGTTGTCATCAGGTATGCTGAAAAATACATTCATTCTTAGGGGTTTGTCAACAAGAAGAATTGTAGCAACATCAAGCTCTTCATTGCTAAGTGATGTGGTCTTTTATAATTCATTGTACAACTTCATTTGATTTTCTTGTTCTCCTTCTTTTGTGATGGATCGACTTTAAAAGCTGCCAATAGTCTTCATCTCTTCTACAAGTATCGAAGCTGCTCTTTCAACAGAATTTCCATAGTCATTAACTCCTATAGTTCTCTTTCTTATTTTAGATGAAACATTTGAGTTTTGATGGTCGGTAGCATCTATGTGTTGTTGTAATGGATTAGTATCATTTACTCTCTCTTGATCCCGTTCATTATCAAATTATAAAACAAAATCATCTGGAGTCTCTACATCTTTTCCTATGGCTCTATCTTTACCAAATACAATAGCCAAGTTCTCATAATGAGGAAACGTCCTATGTCTAAAATGAGCAGCTTCTTTGTGACTCTAACAAAAATTAAAATATGTCAAATTGAAATTATTAAAAATCAAAGGGATTAATTTCTAAACATGAATAATGTATTTGTTCATAACAAATGAGAACAACAAAAAGATTACCTCTACATATGCATCCTAAACAGGTGCCTCAACAGCTATAAGTTTATTCACAAGATCCCACCCAAATCCACTACTATTCTGACCACTTAGCATGTCATGTATAGTATTAAATTGAGTCTTCATTGTTTTCAATTGAGACTCAATATACGGTTTAGCTTTTATAGTGTAATCTAGTAGTTTTTGAAGTAGTAATTTCTCAATAGCATTTAAATAACTAGGTTTGAAACCACCACTAGCTCTATATGAACTCTGATTGTGTAACTCTAAAAGACACTTGACTAATTTTTCATCTAATGGTACTATCCAAAATCTTTTATTCTGTCTAGGGCCTCAATTTCTTGAGGTAAAAATTTGTGAAGATGACATCCTAAAATTTAAAAGTAATAAAAACAATATACCACTTATTAACAAAATAGAAATAAAAAATATATTAAAGTTGACGAGCCTAGAAACCAATAAAAAAAACTTTAAAATTGTAAGAATACGACCAGTAACTTAATGTTTTACAAGATTAAACATAATTTCAATCAAATAATCTCTTCATTACAACTAGAATTAAAATAAATAAGAAAACATGACTTCCATTAACCTAAACAATCACTATCATCTACTACATAACTAAATATTATTTGTCATTATCCCCGTCTCCTTTCCCTCTATTCATTGTACATGTTTGATGTCGTATTGTCTCTAAATACACTACATTCATGTGTAGAGTCTACAATTCTTATTGTATCTTCATCATCCTCATCCTTATCCTCATCCTCTTCATCTTCAAGATTTTCCCAATTTTTCTCAAATAGATCATATGGCATCTCCTTTCTTATATAGTTGTGTAGCAAGTAACAAGCAATAATTATTCAGTTTTGAGTCTTAATGGGATAGAATGTGTGACTTCTTAGAATTTCCCATCGATTTTTTAACACACCAAAACATCTCATAGTCACATTCCTAGCTTGTAAGTACTTCATGTTAAAAAATTCATGTGGGTTGCGAGGTTGTGGACCATCTCTCATTTACTCAAATGATAACGTTGACCACGATATGGAGAAAGAAATCAATTGGAATTTGCATATCCAGCATTCACAAGATAATAATGCTTAATATATTAAATATATTTTACAATTCAATTTCAAATTCCAAGACTTTAAAAAAATTGATCAATTCATATATTACTTACCAAGTTGGACTTTAAATCCATTCCTTCTACATATAGCTTCATGTAAGACTCTACTATCAGCTGTTGAACCCTCCCAATCAAGCAAAACATAAATAAATTGCATATCCCGAGAGAAAACCCCCAAAACATTTGTGGTAGCCTCACCCTTTCGGTTTCGATACCTAGACTTATCACATTTAGGAACTCTTACCCTAATATGAGTACCATCAAGTGCTTTTAAGAAACCCTAGTACCAATAAGTAAAGTAAAATATGAAATTATTAAAATATTACATGATAATAAGAAAAAAGAAAGAAAGAAAGAAATTAGACATTATATCTAACTTGAAACATTTCCACTTATTATCGTCACAATGGTCAAGAATAGGCTCAGGTTTTTTCAGTAACTCCTTATGTAATGGTATGATAGAATGCAAGACATTGTTGAAATACTTACAAACTTTCTCTCTAGATATTTTGAATCAATCAGTTATAACTCTATTTTTCACATGGTGTGCAATTACATGAAGAAACATGTATGCCTGCTCATCTACTAACAAATGCTTTGATTGTTTTATCCCCCCTCTAGTTTCAAGAATTGCACACAAATCAGTAAAAGCACTCATACTTATCCTAATTTGATTAATACTAGTAATGTCTGTCTCATGGTACAATCTATGCACAATTTTCCTATTTGAAAAAAAAATCAAGCTCATACAATTGTCTCCTTAAAGATATTGTCATGTTTTTATCCACCACCATCTCAAAAAAGAATTTTACAATATACATTATATGCATCAGATACACAACAATAGAATCCACCTCTTCCACATTCAAGCTATGTTCATCCATTTTACCTTAAATTACAAAGAAAAACAATACTTAATCAGGAACAATGATATACTCATAAAATTGACAAAAAATACTTACTTTTTATAGTCATAATCAGGAAACTCTAACTTTTTCTTTTTTCTATAGAACAAAATATCATAAAGATGACTTATTACAGTCAATGCATGTACTGTATCTAGAAGAATATACTATAGTGTTAATGCATATACTCGAGTCATCAGCACCAATGGATAGTTTATGTAGCACTAATGGATAATTTATGTCAAAATTAGAATATCTTCTACAATAAAACTATCAAAATTAATCCTAAAAGCACCAATTTATAGTTTATGCCAGTAATTTAGAAAACTCTAGAAAAGAACAAATAAATTTATTTTTCGAAACAATATCATAATCGTGTTCATAAGATGTAGAAGGAATGTTCATATTAAATGTTTGGGTTCATAAGACCAATGAATCGATTCAAAGCAAAGAACAAAGAATATCATAACAGAGAATAAAAATAAGAATCGATTCAAAATAGAAATAAATATTACAGAACAGAGAATAATATCATATAACAATCTCAGACGAACAAGGCACAATATCATAACAGAGAACAAAAATAGGAATTGATTCAAAATAGAAATAAATATTATAGAATAGAGAACAATCTTAGAGGAAAAAGGAACAATATCAGGCAATAATTAATATATTCAGAAGCAAGAAGTGAAAAACAGGAAATAAAACACCTTGCAAAGAAATGAGTGTTGCGAGACAAAAGAGAGAGAAGACACGGGATAAGTATGAGAAATCACCTCAAAGATTAGAGAAACCACTAACTGTGGAGGACCAGGCGATGGCTGAGAGCATAGTTGGAGGAAAAATGGCATCGTGTAGGGTTCGGTTCTTGGGTGACAAAAATGGGAGGCAAACAATTACTTGTGGTTGTCAGTTTATTAATGCCAAGAGCAAAATTGGAAAAATAATGCTATGTGAGGGACAAAATTGGAACAATAAAATCATATCAGGAATAGCCTTAAGAGGGGAAAAGGAATTTTGATTTCTTCTCCTTTAGGAATCAATTCCATTCTTGACCCATTTTTCAGCCCAACTAAACACACAAATGGAAGGAATCAATTCTGATTCTTTTTCATTCCATCCAACCAAACATAGCATAAGAGATTATAAAAAACGTATTTACTTTATGGATTTTTTTGTATTTATTTGTGTGCATAAATAAAAAATGTATTTATTTTAGAGATATTTTTGGTATTTATTCATGTGTATAAATAAATAAAAATGTATTTATTTTAGGGATATTTTAGTATTTATTGTATGTATAAATAAAAAAATGTGTTTATTTTAACAAAATAATGTAGCAGAAGAATAATCAATATAGATAGATGATGAGTAATAAAAAAAAATGCTATTCCTTCCCCGGCAACGGTGCCAAAAACTTGATGAGCAGAATCGGGATCACCAAAACTTTGATGCCATCCCCGCAACGGAGTCATCCCCGGCAACGACGCCAAAAACTTGATGAGCAGAATCGGGATCGCCAAAAACTTTGATGCCATCCGCGCAACGGAGTCATCCCCGGCAACGGCACCAAAAACTTGATGAACAAAAACCGGCATCGCCGATTCTGCCAATACTTTGGTTTTAATATTTGTAAAAATCTCGCAAGTGCACGAATCATTTCATATAAAATGATAAGTATACTCCCAAGGTCGATCTAAGGAAGGAATGTATGTGGTTTTTAATTTATTATTCAAACTTTTAAAAACGAAATTAAATCCTAAACATCACATCGATATTTTGGGTTTTGTGTTTTTAATCTACTTACATAAATATAAACATAGATTCAATAAACATTTATGCAAATTTTATCTTTTATAAATAGTGGAGTATTTATGGATATAATAACTAATTTAATTATGCTTGCTCGTATTATTTAGGTTATTAAAGATATGAATTGATATTTATTGATTCTCCCTTTTTTGTATGAATACCACCTTTGGTAGGGTTAGATATTCTTTGTTAACTAAACAAATCAATTAACACCTATGGGTGTGGTTGATAACTAATTTGGTTAATTAAATTAATTCCTTTTTCTAAGAGATTGAAAATGAACCATTTAAATGCCACCTTTGGTGGGGTTAGACAGTTTAAACTTTATTCATGGTGTCCAAATTAAACCAAAGAATTTAGTTATCCGAGTACTAACTTTCAAGTTTTAAAACCACTACTGAAAACTTGTTGTCAATACATTTTCAGATAATAATCTTATAAAAACTTTTGAAATAGAGCTTCACTCTAACTACCGGGCGATTATACCAACAAATAAAAGAGCACTACTCTAAATCAGACCGGATAACTAAACCTTAAAATCTAATTTTTAGATTTAAGTTTGTAATGAAAAATAATATATTTCTCTCTAACATTCTTAATATAAAATCTTGAATAAAAATAAAATCAATTCATTTTAGGGATTTTTACCCATTTAATATTTCGCAAGCATAACAACGTTATTATTATATCATGTTTACAAACAGCTAGCACAGTTAAATTTAATCATAGACAAATTGAATATAACATGTAAGAATAAAGCATAAAAAATAACTGCAAAGAAAATAAAATCCTTACAAGATTGACGCTATTCCGTTGCTAGAAAACCTCAAACGAATTTGCACTCTCATTTATTGAATCAAAAAGCTAATAAATTACAAAAACATAACTAGTTCTTCCCAAAGAGGAAGAACTCTAAAACTAAGAGAAACTAGCTAAAACATAAGAAAAACTAGCTAAAACATAAGAAAAACTAAAAAAACTAAAAACTAAGAAATGGAGAGAAAGAAAGAAGAGAGAAGTGGGTTTTGAGGGGTGTTTTTGAAGGGAAGGGAAGGGGGGGATTTATAGGTGAGGGTGGAGAGAAAAATGAGTAAAAAATGTTAAAAAATGTAAAAAAGCGTAATGGACATGGTGAGGTCATTGATGACGTCGGCATGACGTCATAAAGCAGTCACGTGAAAAATGGGGCGAAACGCGTTGGGTGCGCGGAGGGGCTCTTTGGGTGTCTTTACGCGCGCTCGGTGCACGTGAACGATGCACGCATTGGCTTGAGAGCGCCTTGGTACAAGCGTTGCTGCCATTGGGGCAAATGGGCGCGATTTCCATCTTTTTGACATTTTTGACCTTTTCGACCCATTTTGTCCAATTTTTCCATGTTTGTTGACCTTTTCCCACTTATTTATTAATATATTTGTGATATATTTTTTTCAAGTTTTCCTCTTTGAGTCTTTAAATTGCGTTTTTAAGCCAAAATACCTGAAAAACAATAAAAATACCCGTGATTCCGAAAAAGACAAATTTATATAAATATATGATAAAACATATAAATATATATATTTTAATCAATTAATGAGCATAAAATCATGGTAATTTTAGTGCTTTTTGAGCACTCATCAATACATAAGAAAAAAAAAGGTAAATTAAAACTTAAAAAAGCTAAAAGAGAAAGAAAGGAAAAAAATAATGTACACGATCAAAACTTAAAGGTTTTGTGTAAAAAAAATAAACAAACTGCGCAACCGATGTAGATAGATATGAAAAACAAGCCTAAAGTCATAACAAAAGAAAACATATAAAACAAGCAAAAAAAATGTAAGGCCAAAACACATAAGCTTTTTATATATAAATGACTCAACGAGGATAATGAAAGACTTCATCCAATAAGTAAATACAAAAGTATCCACTCAAGAGTCTTCAATTCAAAAATTGGAGAAGCAAATGGAGCAACTTGCCCAGGCCATAAGCCAAAGGCCTCAAGGTAACCTTCCAAGTGACACAATTATAAAACCAAGAAGAGAAAGGAAGGACCATTGCAGTTACATAGTCTTGAGAAGTGGTAAAACTCTAGAGGAAGATGAGACTCAAAAGGATAAGGAGAACTATGAGACTAAAAAGGATAATGAGGAATTAGTGAATAAAGAGAGTAATGGAAAGGAAATAATTCAGCCAAAAAAGAGAAACATCTACAAACCCACTATTCCTTTTCCTCAAAGACTACAAAAGCAAAAGTCAAATACCCAGTTTTCAAAAAATTTAGAAGTCTTCAAGAAGCAGCACATAAACATACCATTTTCAAAAGTACTTGAACAAATACTATCTTATGCCAAATTCATAAAGGATATACTATCAAAGAAAATGAGGATTGGAAATCATGAAATAATAACCTTGACTGAAGGTTGTAGCGCCATCTTTGATAGAAAACTACCACAAAAGCTAAAGATCTAGGTAGTTTCGACATCCCTTTCACTATTGGGAACATCCGTTTTGGCAAGGAACTATGTGATTTGGGTTCTAGCATTAACCTCATGCCATTATTAGTCTTTTAGAGATTGGGGGTTGGTAAAGTCAAATTCACTTTAATAACATTACAAATTGTAGATAGGTCAATTAAAAGACCCTAGGGTGTGGTAGAATATTTTCTAGTAAAAGTAGACAAATTCATCTTTCCGGTGGACTTCATTATGCTAGACATGAAGGATGACCGTGACATTCCTATCATACTTGGTCATCCTTTCTTAGCAACCAAAAAAGCATTCATTGATGTACAAAAAAGTGAGCTTACAATAAGGGTGCAAGATGAACAAGTGACATTTAATATGTTTAAAGCAATTAAATTTTCTGATCTTGACAATGGTAGTGATATCTTTCAAATAGATAGTACTGATGAGCTAACCATTGATGAGCTTTATTACATGTGCCCTATTGATGCTATAAAATCTGGGCTTTCTAATTCTGTAAACACACATACTAATGAATACCATGACACTCACGTAGGCACAAAAATTCATGTCGGTAGCTTAACAAAACTTGTTGAATCACCCCCACTTATGACTTTAACATATGATGCTTTGAACAAGGACATTAACTTAACATAAAACAACTTAACCTGTTTTAATTTTGAAAATATAGAATCAAAGGTTGATATTTTGAACTGTGTGAACTTTTTGGCCGACACCTCTCTCATGTGTGTATCAAATACATTTATGGAACGTCTTAAATAAGCTCACTGTTGAAACCATCCATTGAGGAGCCACCCTAATTAGAGCTTAAACCTTTACCTTATCATCTTTTTTATACATTTTTCGGTGATAAAGAGACATTTCTAGTCATAATCTTGACTGATCTAAGTATGGAGCAAGTGGAAGCACTACTAAAGGTGCTAAGGAACTTGAAAAAAGCTATAGGTTAGTTTATTTATGACATCAAAGGCATAAGTCCATCTATATGCATGCACAAAATCTTGCTAGAGGGTGGGGCTAAACCCACTAGGGATGCACAATGTGGCTTAAATCTTATTATGAAAAAATGGTGAAGAAGGAAATTGTCAAGTGGCTAGGCATGGGCATTATTTACCCAATATCAGATAGTGAATGGCTAAGTCTAGTCCAATGTGTACTGAAGAAAGAAGGAATCATTGTGGTGGAGAATGATTCCAATGAGTTAATACCTAATAGCACTGTCACGGGATGAAGAGTATGTATGGATTTTTGTAAAGTAAATAAAGCTACAAGGAAGAATCATTTTTCTCTCCTATTTATGGATCAAATGCTTGATCGATTAGTTGAGCATTATTTCTTTTGCGTTCTAGATGGATACTCTAGTTATAACCAAATTGTTGTGGCACCTGAATACCAAGAAAAGACCACCTTCACATGTCCTTATGGAACTTTTGCTTTTAGGAGAATGTCCTTTGGATTATGCAATGCACTTGCTATATTTCAATGCTGCATAATGGCCATTTTATCAAATATGGTGGAGAAGCATATAGAAATCTTCATGGATGATTTTTAGGTCTTTGGAAACTCATTTCATGATTGTCTACACAATCTCTCCCTAGTGTTACAAAGATGTGAAGAAACAAATTTGGTTTTAAACTGGAAGAAATGTCATTTCATGATACATAAAGGTATAATCTTGGGCCATAAAACTTTAGTTAATGGTATTGAGGTGGATAGAGCTAAGATAGAAGTGATTGAGAAACTACCACCAATTACCAATGCACGAGGAGTAAGAAGTTTTCTTAGGCATGCAAGTTTTTATTATAGATTCATAAAATATTTTTCCCAAATCTCCAAACCCTTATGTAATCTTTTGGAAAAGGAAATGCCTTTCAAGTTTGATGGTAAATGTTTAATCGCATTTCAAGTAATTAAAGAGTGACTAGTGTCATCACCAATTATAGTCACACCAAATTGGAACAAGCCCTTTGAGTTGATGTGTGAAGCAAGTGATTTTGCTATTGGAGTTGTTCTTGGACATTGAAGAGACAAAATGTTTCGTGCCATAAACTATGCAAGCAAGACATTGAATGAGGCTTAAATGAATTATGCTACTATAGAGAAAGAGATCATTTCCATTATATACGCCTTTGAGAAATTCAGGTCTTATTTGGTTGGCACCAAAGTGACTATCTACAAGGATCATTCTACAATAAAGTATCTCATGATGAAGAAAGATGCCAAACCAAGAATTTGACTTAGAAATTCGTGATAAAAAGGGAATAGAAAATCAATTAGCAGATAATCTTTCTAGACTAGAGAGGGAAGCAAAAATGGATGATAATATGGTGATTAAGGAATCGTTTCAATATGAGCAACTATTTTCTATAGCTCAAATAGAATTCCCATGATATGGAGACATTGCAAATTTCCTCGTTGACAACATTCTTAAATCGAGCCTCACATGGCAACAAAAGAAGTTCTTCCATGACATTAAACAATATTTTTGGGATGACCCTTACTTCTATAAAGAATATGGTGATGGTATTTTGAGAAGGTGTGACTCTAATGATGAAGTTGAAAGTATTATTTACCATTACCATATCTCAGACTATAGAGGTCACTTTGAGAGCACAAAAATAGCAACTAAGGTACTTCAATATGGTTATTTTTGGCCCATGGTTTTTAAAGATAATTACAATTATGTAAAGATATGTGACAGATGTCAGAGGATAAGTAATATTTCAAAAAGAGATGAGATACCTATGAATAGTATACTTTAAGTGGAGCTATTTTATGTGTAGGGCATCGACTTTATAGGACCATTTCCTCAATCCTTTGGTAACCAATACACACTTGTAAGAGTAGATTATGTGTCAAAGTGTGTAGAAGCCATTGCTAGCAACAAATGTGATGCTAAATTGTTTCCAGGAAAATTAAAGAGTAGATGGTTAGGTCCATTCATCATCACTAAGGTAACCAACCATGGAGCCATTGAATTAGAAAACAAAGATAAAGAGTGATTTATGGTTAATGGCATAGGGTGAAGCACTATTATGAAGATTAATTATCAAATGAAAAATCTGTGATAACCTTAGTAGATGTACCTTAGGAGTTGATATGATTGTTTAGTCAAGGACGTTAAACGTGATACTGGTTAGGAGGCAACCCTGTGTTATTTTACTTATAATTTCATTATTTTTATTTTGTAGGTGAATAAATGTGGAAAGCAATAGCGCAATAAGAATGAGCATTTCGACGATAGATGTGGTGTGCCATGATTAAGGGATTTTTTTTCTTTTCTCTTTTTATATTTATATGTGCATATTGGGGACAATGTGAAATTTATGTTTGAGGGAGGGAACTTTATTCTCTACTTTAGTATTTGATATGCATTTTAAATTTTTAGGAAATATTTTAAATTTTAGGATGTTTTTAATTATTATTTGGGTAGAAATTGATAAATATATGGAAACTAAATGCATGCATGCTTTATGTGAAACATATGAACTCAATGATAAAAATTAGTTGTCATGACTAGGATAAGGAATGTAACATACTTGTTAAGATACTTACATTAATCATGTGATTTTCTTGCTAATTTTGATTGAATTGATTCAAAATTTTATGCACATGTTCATTATTGATGTTAGTGTTCTTATTGAGAGAAAATTTGTAGTGAGTTATGCGAGTTGATGAGATCTACCTGGTTTTAGAATCTATTTGATCATCCCTTAAGGAGAAATTCTGAATAGTATTTAGCAAGAGAAATGATTTTGGCCTTATTTGGATCGATTGAGCCATTTAAGCTAACCATTGTTATTATCTTTAGACACCTATTTTAGCCTAATAAAGAATCATTCATATCTTTATGCCATAATTTATGCCTAACTAATGAGCATTACCTTTATTTACACCTTTAATTAGCTTGTGTGAAAAGAAAAAAAATGCAATCATGTGTTATGCTATAGAGCAAGGTGAAATGTAATGCACTCTAAAAAAAGAGAAAAAAGAAGAAGAAGCAAAACTCACAACATAATTATCTCTCTAAAAAAAGAAAATAGAATTGAAAATAAGTTTGGGGGTGTTGTGGAGTTATAAAAACAAAGAGAAAAGAGTTGTGGAGTACAAGAATATGAAAAGAATGACAAAATATGGTGCACTGAAATATCAACTTAAAGCTCAATTGTAGTTAAAAAGTGCATGATGAGCAAAAAGAAAGCTAAGGTATGGAAAGAGCTTAAATGTCTTCATTTATTGACCCCGCACCTAAGCCTTACATTATAACCATGTAAAGTCCTTATTGATCTTGAGCTAAGTGTATATTTATATTAGTGGAGAGGGATGTGAAAAATAGACTTATGAGACTTGTTCTAAGATTGAATTGATTAGCATACTCATATAGGTTGATTTTATGAATGCATTTGATGATATTATGTGTAGCACACACACACACGAACCAATTTTTCAAAAACCTTGCATATCCTTGTATTGATGGAACGTTGATTGATGAATATGTGAACATTCTTATCATAGGATTGTACGACTTTTGAAAGAGATGGTTTTCGTGAAATATGCATTTATTAATATAAGTATATTTATGAATATACTACCCATGCTATTTTATATATTTATACTTGGCTTTATTTGAGGACAAGCAAAGAGTTAAGTTTGGGGTGTGATGACTCTATAAAAGTAGAGTCATTAGCGTACTTTTTTACTTAATATTTACTTATTTTATTCAATATATAGTATTTTTAAGGCCAAAAATATTAATATATAAACTTTTTAGTGAAAATGGGTGAAAATATAATTTTTGGAATTTTTTGGAAAGATTTATGGATTTTTTTATGAATTTTTAATGTAGGGCCAATCAAGAGATGCCATGTGGCCTTCCACGTAAGCAGAAGAGCTAATTGAGGAAATCCACGTGGATGCCACGCAAGCAAAGACAACAAATCTTAGATTGTCATGTGTTCCACGTGCCACGTGTCAGCACGACTTTCAATCTGAGTTCGGAGATCGGTCAAACAACACTTTCACGTGTCGTTGACTTAGTATGAATTGACTCGAATCGGTCTCCCCTACCATGCGTCGCGCTCTGATTCACCTAGTAAATTCTGTGCAACATGTTTCACGCTATGATTGGCTAACATTACTCATTTTGCTTGTTTTGATCTCTACCCTTAATCTAAAGTTGATATGTCCGTTCAAATCGTACCTGAGCTATATTTAAGCCTCTAATCATCCCATAAACCCTAAGGAGCCGCCATTAGCATAACTTTGGTCAGTTTTTGGATCTAAAAAGAGAAAAACATACAGAAAAATTCAAAAAGAGATACAATTTTGGTGCATATTCAATAGGAGATTAGCACTATAATTCAAGAGATTGTTTGTATTTCTTTTTCTATTATTTTCTTTATCAATTTTTAGGTCTTCATTTATGAAAAATATGAGCTTTATGAACATAATTATATGTAATTAATTTATTAATCTAGGGATCTTATGAACCCAATTTTCACCATGTGATGATCTAATACTTTACCCCAATTATAATTATAATTTAATTAAATTATTTAATCTGATTTTTATGCTATTAGTTGTTTGGCCAACAATTTATGCACAGAGTCAATTAAATAATTCTATCAAATCTATTTACTTGAGAGAATTATTTAATTGTTTGTCTTGCTTAAATAATATGCATAGTTTTTAGGCAGAGATGTATGATTCTTATATATGTGATTCATAATTGATGAACTTAGTGAGTAGTATGTAATTTAATTGGCATGAGAGTGTGATTAAATTAATTACTATATGGTGTGTAGTTTACGTGAGAGATGAATACATGCTAGGTTAGGCTTTATTGATCACGTAATTAATTGATAATTATATTGGGATAATTTTAGCGATTCGTATGTTTAAAATATTAAGGGATTAAGTATTATTAGATATTTTCTCATATATATTCTTAGTTACCAAATTTGATTTAATTAATTATTACTATTTATTTTTACTTATTTTAATTTTACTTAAAATATTAAAATACAAAAAAAATTATTTTTAATTTTTTTAGTTTTAAAAATTAGTTTTTAATAAAATAATCTCCGTAAGAACGAATTTTTTATTATCATTATATTACTTGTTATGATACATATACTTACGTATTTATTTAACATATAATTTGTGAGACGATAAATACTATCTTGATGCAAAACGAGTGGACAAATATATTTACCAGATTACCTATGCGATACGAATTAACGATGGAATAGTTAAGACTACTTTGGGCATTTGTTGTGGGTCAAAGTTTCCAAAGAAAAATATATTTATTATTTCTTGTTTCAAATAAAACTTAAATATTTTTTAAAGTAAAATTTTACAATAACGAAGATAGCTAGATTGCCTTGTGATGCGACTAAATTACAATCTTTAAACATTTAAATGTTATTGTTTGTACTACGCCTAGCTCAATAGAGAGCACAAGGCATCTCGTGATATCCACGTGGTTCCCAAGGGCGCATTGTTGCTTAAGCTAGTTCCTGACTAGACAGGACGGTCCCTTCCGAACATGTATTTATTTCGCTCTTCCCGGCTCTCGAAACCAAGACCTAACCCTTAAGTAGACCTTGAGAAGCAAGTTAGTACCGTCTGGGCCTCACGGTGGACACCAAAATGTTGAGACTCAATATCTTATAGAGAAAGATTAGAGATATATGAATGTAAATGGCTGAATGGATGAATCCTTATGAAAGGTCTATCTTTTATAGTACATTTGTGGATACATGTGTTAGCTATACAATGTGTACATGTAATTATATGTCAAGAGGGCATAATTAACCTAAAGTACAATGTGTCAAAGATCCAGGTCAAGTTTTACTTGTGCTGTTTACGAGCTCGTGCTGTTTACGAGCTCGTGCTATACTCGAGCTCATATTGTCATTGGACTCGGTCTTAATAAGGCTTGAAAAGTCATTGGGCTTAGTCTGTCCCATGGGTGAGATGTTCAGGGTATTTCATCTTCCATCTTGAAGTAGACTTAGCTTAGATCAGTCCATATATCCAAACAGTTATTTTTTTCAATAAATAAATATTCTTTCAAAAACACAGTTTTGTCCCAAAAAAAAAATGATCAAATATTGTGACTTGTACTCAATTGTACATTCAAATAAGGTAATAGATTTTCTATTATTCCAATCACTAACAACAGGATTTTTGTATATTTTGGACATAATTAACAAAACAAAACTATTATTTATCATATAAATTTTTTTATTAAATTTATTAAATTTATTCATTTATATTATATTATTCATTAAATACCAAACAAATTAATTATAATATAATATAAATTTAATATTATACTACCCACGTAGTAAAACAAACACATGGTAAGGCCATTAAAACGGTTAAAAATTGGAATGTATAGATTGTGCAAGTTACACCCACAACCACCTATGTTTATTCGGTGGTTATTTTACTAAATTTTTTTAAATAAAATTTAATAGTTAAAACTAACTTAATTAAATATAAATATTCTTACAAATTAAATTTACATTACAGGAGATAAATACATCACATTGTGAAAGGAATGGCTCTTGATTATTTCTTCCACTGGGGTATCCTCTGAACCACAACCTGAAAACCAACTTCGAAAAACAGATCCATTCATAAGGGCAAAACAATTAAAAAAAAGAGTAAAAAAGAAGAAGGAAAAGAAATATCATTTGTTATTCCATAAAAATGTTTATACCTTTTACTTTGTAAAGACAATTTCTACGATAAAAAAAAAGATAGGGAGAGGTTGTAACTTGTACGAAAGAGTCATACTTAAGCAGGTACATGTCGTCCCAATAAAGACAAAAACATGATTAAAATCTATACAAAAATATTACAAGAGGAGCACATGTGTATCACATGAGTAAAATTTAAATGGCAAAATTGGAAAACTAAAAGCTATTTTGGAACCGTCTGTTCAACCCCAAAGAATAAAAGGGGAAATAAGCAGATGTAAAATGGACACCTCACTTCCACTTTTATTAAATCCAAATATAATATCATATTAGATTTTGAAGCTTATTTTTCATTTTGCAAAAAAGTCTGACTCGAGCAGATCGTTATGACCGACACATTCTAGCTGCTAGATCGCCTTCTCGATGTGGAGCTCTTTGCTTTCCTTGAGACTGTTCCAATGAGTATCCTCTACCTAATGGAGTACTTTCACCTCCGACAAATACACAATGCCAGTTTGCAACCTTCCACAATTTGCCTTACAATGAGGCTTATGACTAGTAATAGACTCGTTGGATACTTACCCTACATCGATTGCATTTGGGAACAATTGAGTTTAGAGAGAGAAGTATAAAGATGATTAAATGAACAATAAATAGATTCAAGGTCTTTCATTAATTATACATAAAGGATTATAAATACATGTCTTTTATAAAAGAGTATAGTTGAAATTACATCAAGTCGAGCATAAAATGACTAAACTTAAACATGAACATCAATTTAATTTCAAGCTTTTTTAAACCAATACTATGCTCATGGCCGACATCTAAAAATCAAGTTCCCTCTCTTTCGGTTCGGATGCAAGGAATGAGGTGGAAGAGTATGAGTGGTAAGTATTGTCCATTGTTGTCATTTCTTCAAATGCTTTTATCCACACATATCTCTATTGGATATTAGTTCTTAATTCAAGGAATAAACACAAGGACCTTAATTCAAGAAGCAAAACAAGGAGTTTAATTCAAAGAGTAATTGAAGGAGTAAAATTTCATTATAAATAGCTATACAATTGTAATGAAAACATGAAGAAAATAATAAGAGCTCTTTTGTGTAGAGTTATTTCTTGTTTTTTCAACATGGTATCAGAGCAGGAAAAATGAACTTGCTTCTGCTTTATTATTATCTTAGCATCTTCAATCTTTCAAATAACGGAAGACAAGCCGCTAGGATCAGAAGCTGAAAGTTCATCGGTGCTTTCCTTCATGAATATGCATGAGGTGGATGTCAACCCAAATCAAAGATTAAGCTCAGTCTTGTTGAATGAGTTTAATTACTTTCCTTGGTCAAGAGTAGTGTCTCTGGCTCTAGGTGGAAGGTCCAAGTTGGGGTTCATAAATGGAAGCATCAAAGTACCTGATGTTTCCTCACCAACCTATGAATCCTGGCTTAGTAAGGATCAGCTGGTTATGTCATGGCTCCTAAATTCCATGGAACGTAAATTAGCTGAAATATTCAGTTACTCTGAATCTGCATACCAACTATGGGAGACGGTCAAGGAAATGTATGGCAGTCAAAACAATGTTGCACGAGTTTTTCAATTAAAGAAGGACATCTCAAATCTGCAACAAGATGGTAAGCCTTTTGTACAACTCTTAGGAAGCATGAAAAGCATGTGGAATGAGTTAGAAATATATCATCCTCATACAACCGATGTAGCTCTGCTACGAAAAAGAGCAGAAGAAGATAAGATATTTCAACTTCTGTCCAGTCTCGATTCAACATATGAAGATATACGATGCCACATACTCATGAATACTGAACTTCCTTCCTTCACCAATGTATGCGCGAAAATTCAACGTGAAGAAGTAAGGAGGAAAGTCGTGAACAAGGATACAATGGCTAGTGCACCTGAGGCAAGAGCCTATCTAACCAACGAGAGAAAGTACAAAGGGAAGCATCCAAACTTGAAGTGTCAACACTGCAACTATACGGGCCATATTAAGGACACATGTTGGATTCTACATCCAGAATTAAAACCTGATTTTATAAAGGATAAGGGTTTACAGAAAGTGAATCGTACTGCACACCGTGCAAATCATGCTTCTGCCTCTACCTCTAATGGGTCTGATCCATTCAAAAACTTCACAGCGAATCCAGCTGAACTTATGAATGAGTTTATGTTGTATCTTCAAAGCAAGACAGGAGGAGCTAGAATTGATTGTGTGGATAGCATAGAAGAAGGAAACTCCACAACATTGCTAGGCAAGTTTGCAGGTCTCTTGGCAGATACAAAACTCATACCACAAGAGGACATGCAAGGTATCATAAAATCCTTTAAAATTGCTCTTAAAATAAATATGTTGCATGATTTTTGGGTTGTAGATTCAGGTGCCACAGATCATATGACAAACCATGTGTCAAAGTCTCATAAGTTTGAAAAATTAGCAAATCCTTCTCAAGTTTCAATTGCAAATGGTGAGAATGTAAAGGTTTTAGGAAAGGAAAAAATAAAATTAATGTCAGATGAAATCGAGTCGGCGGTTTTATATGTACCTTCCTTTCCCTTCCAACTTCTGTCTGTAGGAAAAATCATAAATACCTTGAATTGCTTAGCCATTTTTTCTCCTCACAATGTCATTTTTCAGGATTGTGCCACCAAAAAGACGATTGGTGAAGGGTTTTACTTAGATGGTCTCTATTACATATCCAAGAGCAATCCCAGAGGGTTTCAAGCAAAGTTTAACCCTATCCAAGATAATCAATTGTGGCATCAACATTTAGCTCACCCTTCTCCACCAATTTTGTCAACTTTATTTCCAAACTTATGATATGATGCAATTGCATGTGAAACTTGCCACTTGTCTAAAGCCACTAGATTTCCTTTTAATTCTTCCTTGTCTAGGGCTAGTAAATGTTTTGAACTAGTTCATTGAGATGTATGGGGATCAACTAATGAATCTTTTGATGGTTTGTAAGTATTTTGTGATTTTTCTTATGATTTTTCTCGAGTCACATGGTTATATCTTTTAAAGTCTAAGAATGAAGTTATAGAAGTATTTAAGGACTTTCATAACCTTGTTAAAAATCATTTCTCCTCTAAAATTCAAACCTTAAGGTCTGACAATGGCACCGAATACATGTCCCATATCATGAAACAATATTTGAGCATTCATGGCATTATGCATCAAACAAGTTGTGTTGGCACACCTCAACAAAATGGTGTAGATGAACGCAAAAACCGGGACTTACTTGAAAAAACTAGAGCATTAATGCTACAAATGAATGTAATAAAGAGATTCTGGTCCCAAGGGGTTATGACAGCTGCTTACATCATCAATAGATTACCCAGTCGAGTCTTGGATTTCAAGTCTCCCCTAGAGGTCATGAAAGGAAGGAAAATTAATCTCTCACACCTTAAAGTCTTTGGCTGTATCTGTTTTTTACATATTCAATCTCATCATCGAGATAAATTGGATCCTGAAATTTGTTAAATGTATTTTTCTTGGTTATTCATCTACACAAAAGGGATATAAGTGTTATGATCCCCAACTTAGGAGATTAATTGTGTCTAAAGATGTTCGATTTTATGAAACTAACCCTTTTTTCAGCAAGTCACATGAAATCACAAGTCAAGGGGATGACATCTTGGATGTGTTTCCATTACCAAGAATCGAACTTGAGGCTCTACAACAACAAGATCCTAGCCATGTCAACATTGATACATCTCTCACTGAAAGTAACAATGAAGGGTCTCTTCTTAATGGTACACTGCGTGAAGATGGTGATAATCAAGATGATCCTCATAATATGGTACAAGATGTGAACGAGTGTGAGATAACTCCTCCTGTTCCACGATGTAATCCAATGAGTGTTAGGAAACCTCCCACAAGACTTCAAGACTTTGTCACCTACAAACCCACACATCCCATCTCAAATTATGTGTCATATAAGAGAGTGACACCAACCCATGCCGCATTCCTCAGCACTATATCGAGTTACAGTGAGCCTCAAAACTTTCATGAGGCCAATAGCCAAGAGGTGTGGAAGAAAGCCATGCAAGAAGAACTTAAAGCCCTAGATCAACACAACACATGGAGCATCACCAAACTTCCAAAAGGCAAGAAAGTCGTGGGTTGCAAATGGATTTATAAGCTCAAATTCAAGTCAGATGGATCAATTGAGAGGTATAAAGCAAGATTGGTGGCTCAGGGATTCACTCAAACATTCGAGGTGGATTACAAAGAAACATTTGCACCTGTTGCAAAAATGAACACAGTAAGAGTGCTATTGTACGTGGTCAGAACAAGGGGTGGTCCATGTACCAAATGGATGTGAAGAATGCATTCTTGCATGGTGATCTCAAAGAAGAAGTCTATATGAAATTGCCACCCGGGCATCCTCAAAGCAATGAATTGGATTTAGTGTGCAAATTTCACAAATCCATTTATGGTTTGAAACAGTCCCCACGAGCTTGGTATGCCAAGCTAAGCTCAGTTCTCACTAGTGTTGGTTTCAAAAGCAGCAATGCCGATTCTTCACTATTTGTTCGCACAGGAACTATGGGAAAATTGGTTGTGCTGATTTATGTAGATGATCTGATAATTACAGGTGATAATGCTGACGAGATTTTCAACCTCAAATAGTCCCTCAGACAAAGGTTTGCAATTAAAGACCTTGGGATATTGAAGTACTTTCTTGGTATAGAAATGGCAACCTCGCACAAGGGACTCTTTCTTAACCAAAGGAAATATGTCCTAGATTTGTTCAAGGAAGCTAACATGAGTGATGCTAAACCAGCCATTACCCCTCTTGACAGCAAGCTCAAACCTAGCTTGAAGGGCACGCCACTCACGGATATAAGTTATTACCAGCGGCTGGTTGGTAAGTTGATCTACCTAACAATCACCAGACCTGACATCACATATTCTGTAAGTATTGTGAGCCAATTCATGCACTCCCCGACACTTGAGCATTTGACCCTTGTTAAAAGGATCTTACGCTATTTAAAAGGATCAGTGGATCATGGTATCATCATGAAGAAGAATGACAACACACAAATCATAGGGTATTGTGATGCTGATTGGGCAGGGAATGCAATCGATCGCAAGTCCACCACTGGCTACTGTACATTTTTCGGTGGAAACTTGGTCACATGGAAGAGTAAGAAGAAAACTGTCATCGCTAGATCAAGTGCCAAAGCTGAGTATCGTGCAATGGCTTCAACAGCGTGTGAGTTGATATGGCTTAAAGGTCTTCTATGTGATTTAGGTGTTCCTACAACTCTTCTTATGTCCTTATTTTGTGACAATCAGGCAGCCATGCATATAGCATCAAACCTAGTGTTTCACGAGAGAACGAAACACATTAAAGTTGATTGTCATTACATTCGTGAACAAGTTCAATCACAAGTGATTCAGACACATTATACAAGAAGCTTCGACCAACTGGCTGACATCTTCACTAAGCCCTTGGCTTCTCATCAGTTTCAAAGACTTTTATCCAAGCTTGGATACATAAACCTTTTGGATCCAGCTTGAGGGGGAGTATTGGATATTAGTTCTTAATTCAAGGAATAAAACAAGGACCTTAATTCAAGGAGAAAAACAAGGAGCTTAATTCAAAGAGTAATTGAAGGAGTAAAATTTCCTTATAAATAGCTATACAATTGTAATGAAAACATGAAGAAAATAATAAGAGCTCTTTTGTGTAGAGTTATTTCTTGTTTTTTCAATAATCCCTTTGAATTTTGAATTTTGGTGGGACATTGCAACTGTATATATATAAAAGGGTGGTAGTTTTGAGGAACCTTTGTTTATCATAAAAATAATGTTGTCCATCGTTGATCTAACACTCTGTAACTTCTATTTGTAAATTTTTTGTTTTAGCCCAACACTTGACGTCTTTGTTCCTGAATCTTTGATTTTAACCCGATGTTAAGATCATCCCAGCTTGAAACCTTTACCATATTGGCCAAATATTTTTCCCATCATTTTGTTCTAACTATGTTCTTCCTTTTTAGGTCGGTCTTCTCTTCTATTTAGACAAAGGTATTCATTACAAACTTCTTCTTTGCATAATTGTTTTCTACAACTTTTTACTTCTGAGTTTTACTAAAGTTATAAGTATATAGATGGATGGAAAGCAGTTTAGAAATCTCACAATGTCAAAGAATGCATATTAATTAGAGTAAAAGATCCATTAGTTCTAGTTCCCTAGGCTTGACATAGGGTATAAGCTCCACAAGAAGCTTGAGCTCTACGGGAAGATCAAGTAGTTTTGAGAACATGGTAGTTGATATACCTTTTTCGAGGGAAACTCCACCTTCTCCCATGCAAGACATAATACACTAATCTATATAACTTCAATGACTACCATTGCTATTCCTCGAGTTTGGAGGAAGAAAATAAGGGCTTTCTATATACCCATGTATTGAACCAAAGGGTGGTTGTCTCAACCCAAGCCTTATGATTTTGAAGATACTAATGCTTTAAGGTTAAGAATGGTATATGAAATTTGGAGTCTGTTCAAGTAAGCATTCATATCCCAACCGCTTTGGATAATCATCTACCTTAAGATGCGTTGATTGTTTTTCATAAGAACCACTTTGTTTCGAGGCCCATTTTCCATAATCAGATTTCATAAGAAATTTTTTGACGACTCAAATATCTCATTGGTAGATAATTCCAAATGGCTTGAGATACATGTTATGCATTACCTTTTTGGGCAATGAGCTTGGAATTATCAAGGAGATGCTTGAATTCAATTAGGCATATGCTTGAATTCAATGAGGCATATGCTTTGTAACAAAATCCCTCAAACCTCTAAAGGATATGCATGTCGGCCAAACAAGAACGGGGTATCAACATCTAGTTGCTAGACAACAAGAAGAACTGGAAATAAATTTTCTTTTGTGTTTCAGGCCATTGGGAATGCATTGAGGGACGTCGACTGATTCCCTTTGTTTGGGTACACTGGAGGCCGTGTTTGCATGTGTTGACCATGAATTAATTGATCAATAACTGGTTGTATTTTCTTCAACAGTGTTTGCCCGTGCCAACTACATGGAAATATATTCTATCGACCACTAGATTGGAAACCACGTTGGATCATAAACTTGATCGATTATGAAAACTCAAACATAAATCCAATCAAATTGCAGCTTAAATCTACAAATTAAGCCTTCTACCTAGAATCTTCTAGGGTGTGATAATTGTGTATGTGAATCATTTGGTAACATAAAATATTATTAGAAGGATTTAGAAGAATAAGGTATATGGTTATTGCAATTTTGCATTATTTTATTTGTATGGTGTAGGATTGTTCTTAAGTAGTATAAATACCCTTCCCTATTTTATTTTAGGTATCAAGAAAAATTAAGAGCTTCTAAGTGAGTGAAAAAACAAAGTCTAAATAAGAGTGAGTTGTAGTATCTTGTATTTTGAGAGAATGCTCTTATAATATTTCTTTGATATTGAATAAAAGTTATTTATGTGAGTGTTTTATTTCTAACAAAGTCATATAAAAGAGACAAGTTGAAAAGTATACACTATTGCATATCAAATCAACGGTCTCTGGAATAGTGCTGCTAGAAACCAAGTTGACTCACCTAGTGTAGCCGAGTCAACTGCGTTTGATCCAGTGACCGAGCTGTTTCACCAAACTGATCGATCTGTTGACCATTGATTTTAACTATTGACTTTGACAAAAAAAATTGAAATTTTTTCGGAGTTCCTTTCCAGGTTTTTCGGAGTTCTGGATTCATCCATTTGATCGATTGACCATTGATTTTAACTATTGACTTTGACAAAAAAAAATTGAATTTTTTTCGGAGTTCCTTTCCAGGTTTTTCGGCGTTCTGGATTCATCCATTTGATCGGATTTTGCAAATTCTCATCATATTGAGAGATATGCCAAATGGTGTGGCACCATTCCAAGTCCCAACACTCAATAACAACTACTACAACTAGAGTATCAAAATGAAGGCACTTCTTAGATCACAAGATGTGTGGAATATCATATAAAAAGGTTATAATGAGCCTGCAGATGATGCTGCTCTTGTTGCTCTTACACTAGATCAAAAGAAAACTTTGAAGGATTCATGAAAGAGAGACAAGAAGGCTCTCAACCTCATCTACCATGCATTAGATGATGATGGGTTTGAAAATATTTTGAGTGCAAGCTCTACCAAGGAAGGGTGGGAGAAGTTGAAAACCTCTTACAAATGAGTCGAAAAGGTGAAAAAGGTTTGTCTCCAAACATTAAGAGGTGAATTTGAATCCTTACATATGAAAGTATCTAAGTCTATTTCAGATTATTTCTCAAGAGTAGTAGTTGTTTCTAATCAATTAAAAAAATGGTGAAAATTTAGAAGATGTGAGGATAATAGAGAAGATACTTCATTCATTGGATCCCAAATTTGAGCACCTCATCGTGATAATTGAAGAAACTAAAGACTTGGAAAAAATGACTATCGAGCAACTCTAAGGATCATTGCAAGAAAACAAAGAGAAGCATAAGAAGAAGCAAGGGTTTATTAAGAAACTCCTCAAACTGCAACTCAAGGATATACTTGAAAGCCAAGGCAATGATAGAAACCAACGTGGCCGAGGCAGAGGTAGAGTCAATGGATTAGGTGGAAGTCGTGGTCATGGATGAGGTTCGAATTACAATAACAACAATTTCGAGAACAACTATAAGAAAAGAGAAAGCTCAACACGAGGTAGTGGAAGAATCAATCAGAACTCGAGGTGTGACAAATCTCAAGTTTGATGCTATAATTGTCAAAAGTTTAAACATTATGCTTCAGAATGTAAAGCTTTCTACAAAAAAATTGAGGAGACGACAGATGGCAAAGAAACTCTTCTTCTAGCATGAAAGGAAACTAATGGTGTCCAAGCAAATTCCTAGTAACTTGACAGTGGTGCAAGCAATCACATGTGTGGAAGAAAAGACATGTTCGTGGAGCTGGACGAGTTAGTAAGCAAAAATGTTGCGTTTAGAGATGATTCCACAATATTAGTGAAATGGATTGGTAACATCCTTATCCGTTAGAAAGATGAGAGACATCAATTTATTTCCAATGTCTACTATGTGCCCAATGTGAAAAGTAACATCTTAAGTTTAGGACAATTGTTAGAGAAAGGTTATGATATTCATATGAAGAGAATAATATCTCAAATACCCCTAAGGTTTGGCATATCTTCACTTATGCCCTTAAGTTTTATAAAATATCATAAATGCAATTAGATTTTAATGGTGTTAATTTTCCATCCATTACAATTTAGAATACTATTCCTTGGCTTTGATACCAATTTTTGTATATTGATACAATTTTTAATCGGGGGTTAATACTGACCTATAAATGGTGAGCCTTTTGCATCCGTACATAAATGGTGTCCAATAGTTGATTTACTAGAGAAAAGTAACTAAACTCCATTTTATTCATAAGATTATAATTCTTACAACTTAAGGTCAACTAAGAACCTTAAAGATGTGCTTAGCCGCTCATAATTACTGGGTATAACATTATTGGTTTTGAGATTTCTAGATAGAGGGGTTTTCTATGCTAGAGTGTTTCAGAGTAAAGAGATCTAGATTTCTATGTATTCGTGTGTGTTTTGAAATGAGAATAAGGGTTCCTTTATAACATAAGGAATCCCTGTTTACAAGGCTAAAATCACTATTTTATCCATGCTTTAATAATTTTTCTACTTTTTACTTTAAATGATACACTCTTTTTTTCTTTGGCAAATGATGCCGACTAAGATGTGGGATCTACATCTTTATTTCTTTTGTCGTCTTCTTCCGACAATTTTGTTTTCTTAATTTTCTTTGTCATTTTCTGCCAACAGTTTCTTTGATGATGTGGATGATGACGTATCTTCATCTTTTTGGTCTTTGATGCAAAGAATGAATTTGTGGTCTTTAGTAGCTTTTCTAGCATAGAAACATAATACCTTCTTTGTTTCTTGACCAATTTATAGGTTGTTGCAATTAAAATTGGTTTCATATTTGGTAATTGTTTTACTATCTTCTATTGATAGAGCCATGCTACTATGGGAAATTATGATGATTTTACTAGTTGAATAATTTACTTTGATTTCAGTAGAATTGTCAATCTTTTTGAGTTCATAGTAAATTTGGCATAGCATTTGATCTCTTAGTACACAGAGTTATTCTGTGTTGAATTCCTTTTTCTGAAAGTGTTCTTGGTTTGGGAAATTCTCTTTGGAAATCCCTATTTTGATGAAGTGGTAGGGACTAATACTTCCTTCCTCATTCCAGTTCATTAATGAACTGAAAAATCTAAGATAAATAGGTTTATCACCTGCTTTAATCTTCCTTATGAAGTTATTGACTACTCTTTTAAAATTCGCTGGGAAATAATTTAACTCACTTAAATTAATTTCTAGATATATATTTTCTATTAGTCTTGCATGAAATACTTTATACACAAATATTGGATCAGCTTCTTCCAATATATTGAATTTACTTCCTATAGGAAATTCCTTGTCTGTAGTATAGAACTTCATATCTTCAATATGTTCTTGGGTATATTTTCTTGCCAAGTTATAGAGAGTCATCCATTGTGGTTTGCTGAGGTTTCTATATTGGTCCTTTTCATCTTCAATGATTAGAGTAGTTCTAGGAGATGTCTCCCTGAATAGCACTGAATACTTTATTGTTTTTTATGTCTCTAAAGGAGATGTTTCTCTAAATAGCACTGGAAGCCTTGCTATCTTTCCAAGATTTTTCAACTTGTTTGGAGCTGTTGGTTATTGTTGTAATGTTGTAGAATAATTTTTTACTACTTCCTCTAGAGTTATCAGTTTTGGTGTTTTGTAGTTGTCATAACTACCTTATGCTTCTATTATGTTGGTGAAGGCTTTATGAGTTACTCCACTAATTCCTAGAATAGATTTGCTAGCTTCTTCCCATTGGTTATAAATTCTTGGTTTTGGGCCATTATAGACCACATAAAAGTTTTCCTATTCTTCTTTTTCTACCTCATCTTCCCAATTAAGCTTTGTGGTTTCAGAAGTTTTTGTGAACTATTAGGTCCTTCCTTTTTTAATGAAGATTCCTCGTTTGAGCTTTTGGTCTCTAGAGGTTGTTTTGAACAATTAAATTCTTCATGTTTCTTTCTTGTCTCCATAAGAGATTTCTCGAGATATAATAGCTCGAGTTGTTCCTATAGAATTTTTATCTCCTTTTCCTTTATCTTGATTTTGAAATCAAGATATTTCATTCCTAAATTCATAAAAATAGTTATAGGTGCTAATTCTATGGTGAGAACATCAACTAAGCTATTTTTATGGTCTGGAAGATGTTTAACATCAAAATTGTAATGATTGAACCATTATTGCATCTAACTAATCTTCCTTATTTGTAATCACCTGCAATATTAGTTCTCAAGAAATAACCAAAATTCTTGTTATCTATTCTAACAATAAATCTAGAGCTTATAACATATATTGGAAATTTCTTAATAGTTTTTTTGACAACTAAATATTCTTTTCTATTACTATGGTAATTTAATTCTAAACCTTGGAAAGATCCTGATGTATATCTACAAAGATATTCATCTTTGTCATCTATTTTTGCTTTAAGAAATGCTCCCCAATATTCTTGTGAAGCATCTGTTTCAATTATCATCTTATCATATGGTCTTGGATGGTATAAAGTTGGTAAAAAAATTTACCTTTGCTTGTACTCTATCCATATATAGAGTATCTTCTTCTATCTATTTTCATATATGATATTTTTTCAATTTTTTTGTAATGGTTTTCTCATTTCTGCAAGTTTCTTGATGTATGCTTCTGCATATGTTAAACATCCTAAAAATCTCTGTAATTATTTTTTATCTTTTAATTCACTAGGAAAACCTTGAATATTATTTAGTATATGGGATTGTAGGTTATGTTTTCCATCTTCAATTTCTAACCCTAAGTATTTAATCTTTTGTTGAACAAATATTGTTTTCTTTTCAGAGAGTACAATGCCTTCTTTTCTATATTCTTGTAGAATATTGATAATATCCAAATAATGTTTATTTAATTCATTAGTAAAAACCAAAATATCATCTATGTAAACCCAACAAATTTCTAGTAATTTCTTGAAAATGTTATCCATATATCTTTAAAAAATGTATGAAGCTTTTTTTAATCCAAATGGTATAACTTTCCATTGGAATTGTCCTTGGGGGCAACTAAATACCCTCAGTTTTTGGGATTCTTCATGTAGTCTTATTTGCCAAAATTCATTTTTGTAATCAAAACTTGATAAATATTTCTTTCCTTTTATTAATGATAGTAGTTCTTCCTTTTTTGAAATGAAGTATCCATCGTCAATGGTTTTTTTATTCAGTGCTTTAGAGTTTATTACCATTCTTTTTTCCTTTTCTTTTCTCAGCTTCTTTTTCAAAAAGAATTATGTACTACAATGAGGTGAATTATTTGGTATTATGACTTTTAATTCCAAAAGTTCTTAAATTTGTTTTCCAAATTCAATCCTGGAGTATAAATCATTGATTTTACTCTTATGATCTTGTTAGGATCTCTTAATTTTATGATGACTATTGGTTTAGATTTATTTATTTTTGGATCCAAAGGATTTTCTGAACTAACTGTATTTAATAGTTTTCTAATGCCTGTTAGGGCTTCATCTTCTTGTATTTAATTGAGAAGTGTTTTGTTTCTCTTCTATATCTAATGAAATATTTTCTAAATAAGGTTTTTCCTTGTCTTCTATCTCACCACGTTTTTGCTTTTATGTTATTGCATAAAAGTTGGGTTTGAGACAGTTAAAGCTTTTCTTATTTTTAAGACATGGATGGTATCTCCTTCTAAGGTTGTGAGACTTATTTTGTCGAAATGTTGTGTGAAAGGTTGATATAAGTTTTGAAAATTATTTCCTATGAACAAATCAACTCATGTTTCCTGTTGATATATGGTAAGAATGTGAAAGTTTTTTCCTCCTATTATAATATCAGTATCTTTTAATACCTTATTAAGTTTTATTGTAGTATTATTAGCAATTCTTAGAGTTAAATCTTTTGGCGCTTGTTTCCAGTTGTCTTTTGGAAATATATATTTACTGGCTACATACATACTAGCTCCTGTATCTATATATGCATGTAAATGATAAGTATTATAGCCTTTGAATTTTTGTCATACTTTAATGTAAGTACTATTTGGATTTGTAATACTATACAAATCATTCATCTTTTGATGAAGAATATCCACAATTTGAGTGTTCATATTCTGAGTCAGTTATTTCTTCCTCAGTTTCTTCCTCCGTTTCTTCCAATAGATAGATACTAAAAATATCATCTATATCAAATTCTTTGATTGGTTCTAATTCCATTTTGAAAGCTTCTTCTAAGATTTTTACTTTTTGTGAAAATTCTTTTTTATGTTGAAGTCTGCTTGGACATTCGTTAGCATAATGTCCTTCTTCATTACAGATCCAACATCTGCATTTTTTCTTTCCTGAAGAGCATTAATTCCTTTTTTAGAACGTTTACACTTCTTTTTTCTAAAATATCTTTCTTATAGTTTTCTCTATTAAATCTCTTTTATATTTTTGAAATTTTTTTTTTCTGAATTTATATTTATATTTTTATTTATAAGATTTTGTATTACATCCATATTTTCCTAGTATTCTAAAATCTCTTATATCATAGCAGATTTTATCATTTCCTATTATCTGTTTATATTTTTTTATTTCTTAGAATTTAATAATAATCCAATTTTTAAGACTTCTTATTCTTCCTTCTAGAGTATCTAGTATAGTTTCTTTATTCCTTTGTTCCCAATTTTCTGTTAAGGTTTTATGTAGTGTTCCAGATAATTTTTGGAAAAACATTTGTTTATAAGTAGTTTGCATAAATGGTGGTAATTTATGGTAATACATTTCAAAATCACAAATAATAGTGTCTATGTAGTACATGTTACAAATTTCTATATTTGTTAGATTCCATTTAGCTTCATTGATTTCATTTTCATTGGATTCAGTGATAGTCCTTTCTTTATCTTCTCCAATAAATAATTTGTATATTTCATTTATTATTGTCATTTTATGTGCTATAAGTACCCTACAGATTGACGGGTTTCTTTGGATAGTTTGAGAGGTTTGTATGAGGACACTTATGCCACTAACCCATTCCTCTAAGGCTTTATTGCTATCTCTTATACAGTTTACATCTAGAATTTCAGACTTATAATTATCATGGAGTTTGAACTCTGGTGGAATACTACCTCTAGTTCCCTAATGCAACCCTTCCTCCATTTTATGTGGTTGTCTTCTTCTATCTATGGTATCAGGTTTTCTGTTCTTTGCCTATTTCTTTCTCCCTTATGTGGGTCAGATGTTCCTTCTTGGTAAGGGACTAGTAATGAAATTGGTTTCATATAACCTTTTGGGGTCATGTTTTCTGGTTCATAATCAATTTCACTGATTATTGTCATATCATCCTCTTCTTTGTTAGTACAAAGTTTTTCATTATAATGTTCTTCTATTTCTTCATTGGTTAATGTCAATAAACTAACTAATGTTTATATATTCTTATTTTCAGGATCCATGAATTTTCTTTCTAATTCTTTTCTATATTCCGTTAAATTGAAATTATCTCTTTATTCTTAGATTGTTCTTCATTTCTTCTTTTCTCATTTTTAGGGATTAGGAAATCTGATCTCCTTGGTGGTTCTTCTTTTAGTCCATCTAAGGGATCATATTTATGACCTATTATTTCATTATTTCTATGTATGTTGTATACATCTTTTCGTAATTCTGAAAATTCCTTGTGCATATCTTGTTGTAGTTTATTATAACCATATTCCTTTATTTCTTTTAGTAATTCTGTTTGTATATCTATTATTTTCTGTAAATATTTTATGTTTGATTCTTAGACTAAATCAATTTCCTCTATTAATAATTGTACAATTTCAAATAATGTTCCTTGATTTTTTTTCTATTTATGACATAATAAATTATGTTTTTCCTATGGAATAATTTCTTAATAAAAATTATGGGTTTTTAAATCCATCTCATTCTTTAAGATTTAACTTTGCTTTTTCAATTTCTTCAAATTTCTTTTTACTTATTACCATTTCTTATAAAAAACATCCTAAGATTTCTTCTATTTCTCTGTCTATTATTTCTTGGTTTATTTTTTCTTCTTCCATTTTAGGAATGTTGTTATTCACTTCCGTTATATTTAACTTCCGTTATCTTTTAGAGATATTTTTGAATTTTTGAAACTTTAGGGGTATTTTTGAAGATTCCTTAAAGCTTGGGGTATTTATGATATTAATCCTCATATGAAAGATTATAATCTTTCTATAAAAGATTATAAGAACAACTTCATTGCTAAAGTGTTGATGTTAAAAAATAGAATGTTTCTGATCAACATACAAAACGATATTGCAAAGTGCCTAAAAGCTTGCTACAAAGATGCATTATGGCTTTGGCATCTTCCATTTGGGCATCTCAATTTTGGAGGTCTAGAGCTGTTATCTAAGAAGGAGATGGTGAAAAGACTACCTCACATCAACCATCTGACCAACTTTGTGAAGGGTTTCTAGTTGGGAAGCAATTCAGGAAAAGCTTTCCAAAGGAGTCAGAGTCAAGAGCTAAAAAGCCACTCGAGTTCATCCATATCGATGTGTGTGGTCCGATCAAGTCAAGCTCTCTCGAGAATAGTAACAATTTTCTTCTCTTCATTGACGATTTTTCAAGAAAAACCTGGGTATATTTCTTGAAACAGAAGTTAGAAGTTTTCGAAGTCTTTAAGAAGTTCAAAGCTATAGTGGAAATAGAAAGCGGTAGAAAAATCAAAGCCATGAGATCCGATCGAGGTGGAAAATTTACATCCAGGGAGTTTCAAGAGTTTTGTGAAGAAAATGGAATTTGTCGACCAATGACAGTTCCTAGATCCCCCTAGCAAAATGGTGATGTAGAAAGAAAGAACATAACAATTCTCGACATGGCATGAAGCATGCTCAAAAGCATGAAACTATCCAAGGAATTTTTGGCAAAAGCAGTGGCGTGTGCAGTCTACTTGTTAAACCGATCTCCAACAAGAAGTGTATGTGGAAAGACACCACAAGAGCCATAGAGTGGAAGAAAGCTTGGAATCTCCCACCTGAGATTCTTTGGAAGTATAGCCCATGTTCATATTCCAGACGAGAAAAGAAAAATGCTTGATGATAAAAGCGAGAGTTTTATCTTTATTAACTATGATTCTTATTCAGAGGACTATAAGTTGTAAAATCTAGATAATAAGAAGATTATGATCAGTCGAGACATGGTATTCAACGAAGAAGGTTAATGGGATTTTAACTCTCATGCATATGACTTCAATTTCTTTCCTTAGTTTGAAGAAGATGAGCAGACAATGAAGGAGCAACTAGGTGAACCTCAGCAAGAGCTTACAATTGCACCCACTTCACCAACATCAACCATTCAAGGAGACTCATCACCTTCATCATCATCAAGTGAAAGTCAAGATGAAAGAGTTGTGTCATGCATATGAAGTCTTAGAGATCTCTATGAGGTAACCAAATGATAAGATAACCATACATTATTTTTTCTATTTATCGATTGTGAACCAATGAGCTTTCAAGAACTATACAAGAGAAGAAGTGGAAAGATGTGATGGGCAAAGAAATCAAAGCCATTGAGAAGAATGACACATGGGAACTCACCTCACTTCCCAAGGGTTATAAGGCGATAAGTGTCAAATGGGTACAAAACAAAGCAAAACAGTAAAGGAGAGATTGAAAGGCACAAGGCGAGACTAGTTGCTAAAGGCTATAGTTAAACAGTCGAAATTGACTATGATGAGGTATTTGCTCATGTTGCATGATTGGAGACTATTAGACTAATAATTTCTTTGGTAGCTCAAAACAAGTAGAAGATACATCAAATGGATGTAAAATTTGCCTTCCCAAATGGAGTTCTTGAAGAACAAGTCTACATTCAACAACCATCACACTATGAAGTCAAAGGCCAAGAAGACAAGGTTTTGAAGTTGTAGATGGTTCTTTATGAGTTAAAACAAGTACCAAGGGCATGGAATAGTCAAATTGACAAGTACTTTTAAGAGAATGGCTTCAACAAATGTCCCTATGAGCACGCTTTATTTATCAAGATCAAATATGGAGATATTATGATCGTGTGCTTCTACATGGACGATTTGATCTTCACCATAAGCAACCCAAGCATATTCAATGAATTCAAGGAAGTGATGACGAAGGAATTCGAGATGACAGACATGGGGCTCATGGCATACTACCTTGGCATTGAAGTTAAGCAACAAAAGGATGGAATTTTCATTTCATAGGAAAGCTATGTCAATAAGATCTTGAAGAAGTTCAAAATGGATAATTGTAGGCCGATAAGCACACCGACGGAATATGGAATCAAGATGTCTAAACATGAAGATGGCAAAAGTTTAGATCCAACATTCTTCAAATGTTTGGTGGGAAGTATATGCTATCTAACTTGCATAAGGTCCAATATTCTTCATATAGTTGGATTTGTTAGTCGTTACATGGAATCTCCAACAACCACCCATTTTAAAGCCGTAAAGAAAATTCTTTACTATCTGAAAGATACAATTGACTTTGGCTTGTTCTATTCAATTTTTAATTATTACAAGCTTCTTGGATATAGCGATAATGATTGGAGTGGAGACATAGATAATCAAAGAAGCACTACTGGATTCGTATTTTTAATGGGAGATATTACTTTCACACGGATGTCAAACAAACAACCAATTGTCACATTGTCCACTTGTGAAGTGATATATGTTACTGCTACCTCATATGTATGTCATGCAATTTGGCTAAGAAATCTATTGAAGAAGATAGGCTTGATACAAGAAGAGTTGACCAAGGTTTGTGTCAACAACAAGTCAGCCATTTCTTTAGTAAAGAATCCAGTATTCCATAATCGAAGCAAGCATATCGATATTCGCTACCATTATATAAGGGAGTATGCTACAAGAAAGGATGTGCAAGTTGAATATGTGAAGTCACAAGATCAAATTGCCGATATTTTTACCAAGCTACTAACAAATGAAGACCTCATAAGATTAAGGAACTTACTAGGGGTCACAAGATCAAGTTTAAATGGGGGTGTTGGATCATAAACTTGATCCATTATGGAAACCCAAACCTAAACCCAATCAAATTGGAGCCCAAATCCACAAATTAAGCCTTCTACCTAAAATCTTCTAGGGTATGGTAATTGTGCATGTGAATCATTTGGTAACTTAAAATATTATTAGAAGGATGTAGAAGAATGAAGTGTATGGTTATTGTAATTTTGGATTATTTTATTTGTGTGGTGTAGGATTGTTCTTAGGTAGTATAAATACCTTCCCCATTTTAGTTTAGGCATCAAGAAAAATTAAAAGCTTCTAAGTGAGTGAAGAAGAAAAATCTAAATAAGAATGAATTGTAGTATCTTATATTTTGAGAGAATGCTATTGTTATATTTCTTGAAGATTGAATAAAAGTTATTTATGAGTATTTTATTTCCAAAAAACCATTGGTATAATTAGACTAGTTTTCAAACCACCGATTTTCGTACAATAGATGACCCATGTAGCTAGGAAGTCTTAGCCTGGTGCTAAATGCATATCTCGATCTGATGACTTCAGATCTAATTTCGGGTATGTTTTGAAGGATGTTGATCTCAAGTGATAACTCAATTTATCTTTCAATTGTTTTATTTGTTTCATTTATATGATTTTTTCCCCTCTTTTATATGCACATGTTGACCCTGGTGATGTGAGTCTTGACTACTTATTTCAATCCTTAGAAACAACCAAGGAAGAAACAAACCATTACGAGAATATCGAAGCTTAAAGGAAAGAAAATTGTGCCTAAAGACAAAAGGGTTTTAGGTCTTCAATTGCAGAAGTCTTCAACAAGTTAGAGTATGTCTAACCAGGAACAGGCTGCTTCTCCCACTCTTTCTAAAGTGACATTTACACCACCTTCTTTGCCTAATTCTAGCAAAGAAAAAAATGGGAACTTTGCTGGTGCCTTAAGCTCTTCTAATGAGCCTATTATGGAAAATACTATGGCACAAGATGAGTTCATTAATATGATGCCTATCGGATTGAATGAAGACGTATTGATCAAACTTTGCGTGGAATTCAATGCTTTCACATTAGCGAATAGGAAATTCCTCAAGATGATGTTTGTGAGGTATTTTAAGGCACATTGTTTACCATATGTTTGATTTGTTTTCATCCTTGAATGTAGGGCATAACAATGGTGAGGTATTACAAAGTACACAAGGCTGAGCATTTGAAGGTCAAGAGTGACCGATTTTCACACCCATATACTCAACCTTACCAATAGAGAGGAAGTTTCCTTGAAGGTCTAAGAGGTGACTAAAAAGTAAATAGTGGAGTAGAGGGAAGAGGTAGCCCAAACAAGGATTTAGAATAAAAAGCTTGAAAAGACTTTAAGATCGCCAAGTAGAAGAACATAGAATTTATACAGGCCAGCTATAATAAGGCAATAGAGTCTTTCAAAGTGAAGATTATTGCCAAGGGCAAGGTCAAAGATCACTACAAAATTCTCAACCTAGTACCCATGTCTCTGGGATCTCTCCATACCGAAGTTGATGGTGAAGAAGAGGAGACAAAAGCTAAGGTTGGGATTAACCTATCCCAATACCAGATGGAGGTCAACAAGTAGCACACTTGTTGAGGTTTTGTTTGTTTCTATGTGCGTGATGAAGGCTTTTTGTAAAGAACAATTATTGCATTGTCTTGTTGGGTAAATGAAAATTATTGACAAGATGTTTTCATGACATGCATATGTGTGACTTTTTCTCGCTTGTACATTTGATTGATTCTCTACTTTTGATTTTCTGCATAAGTTTCTCTTCCCTTCATGTTTTAATAAAAAATGAGTGGAATCAATTTTAGATATATAGGAACCTTATTGTCTGGGTGTCATACTCCCAAAAAAAATTTTTTATCACCTTTAACATGATGAGTGATTCTTCCTTGCATTTTCGAGTTCGTTCTCTAAAGAATGAGAATATATACCAATGAATGAGGGTGAACGAAAAAATCTTGAATTAGATAGGAATGAAGTGGTGCTACTATAAGATCATTTCAAGACTAGATTTTTTTTATATTGGAAGCTTTGAATAAAATGGCCAATCTTGTAGATGAAGAAACTCATTGAGCCAATATGAATTTGAAGCATGGGTAGATAGCAGTCTTCAAGCTGATAAAACTTACTTAGGACCTCGAGAAATCTCTTGAACACTCAGAGAGTTCCTTGGCTGACCTCTTGAAGTGCATGCGTCAGAAAATATCAATCAAACATAGGTTAAGATTTTCCACTTGTTTGTCCTAAAAAGTCTGACAGTAATAGTGATAATGAAACCAAGCATTTGAAGCTCGTGTAGGCTTACATGCATTATGGTTAAATAATTATGTATGTTGTTGCATGTATTTCACATATGAGTTATTGGCCCTAATGAAGGTTAAGATGAAGCATTGTATTGGTCAAGCACGAGCTTGACATGCAATCCAAATTAAAAATTAATAAGAAGTTAATTTGACAACTTAAGTTGAGGTGATCAACCCATTTATTTTTATTTGGCCTATTCCTTCTCAACCAATAGTTAGACAATGCCATCTTATCAAGGCTTCCAAGGGTTGGCCCAGACTCTTGGCTTGGTTCCTTATTGGGGTGAGAAACCCATTTATTTTTACATGGTCTCATCATCATCCTAGAGCTAGACAATACTGACTTCCCAAAGTTCCCAAAGGTTGGCCGAAGCACTCTGCTTGGCTCATTTTCCAAGAAATTGACTCTTTATTTTTATCCAGCCTACTCAATAACTTGGAGGTAGGAAATGCCAACTTCCAAAGGCTCCTAAGGGTTGGCTTGGGTGCTCTTCCACGTTCCTTACCAAAGTGATGAGCCCATTTATTTTTTTATGGCCTTCTTATCATCCTAGAATTGTAAATTCCTGCTTCCCAAGGCTTTTAAGGGTTCGCTTGAACAATTTGTCTCGTTCCTCATCGAGGCAATCTTTCTTATCAAGCCTCCTCATCAACCTAGAGTTAGACAATGCCAACTTTCCAAGGCTCCCAAGGGTTAGGCCAGGGGCTCTGCCTAGTTCTTGATCAAGGTGAACAGCTTATTTATTTTTATTTATCCTCATTATCAATCTAGAGCTATACAATGCCATCTTTCCATTGTTCTTTAAGGGTTGGTTGAGGCACTCTGCCTGGTTCCTTACTAAGAAAATTAGCTTGTTTATTTTTATCTTGCCTCCTCGTCGACTTGGACCTAGACTATGCTGGTTTTCAAGGCTCACATAGGTTGGCTTAGGTACTTTGCCTCCTTTCTTACTAAGATGAACAACCACAATTATTTTTATCTTGCCTCTTTGTGAGTTGAAAAAATGCCAGCTTCTCAAGGCTCCTAAGGATTGACTCAAGCACTCTACCTGGTTCATTATCGAGGTGATTAACCCGTTTTGTTTTATATGGCATCCTCATTAGCCTAGAACTAGGCAATGCCAATTTTCAAAGGCTCCTAAAGATTGACCCTAGCGCTTTGCCTGGTTCCTTGCCAAGGCAATCTACCTATTTATTTTTATCTAGCCTCCATATCAACCTATACCTAGAGAATACCAACTTCCTAAGGATCCCAAGTGTTGGCCCAAGCAATTTCCCTTGTTCCTTGCCAAGGTGATCAACCCATTTATTTTTGTTTATGAATGATTACTTAATAATTAATTTTTTTTTTGTATTCAAGTGTTGAGCATTCAAATTATTTCTTCTAAGAGACCACCTACATCCTTTATAATGTAGGCTCCTACCAGTATAACTTCTACGACTTGATAGGGTCCTTCCCAATTACCTCTAAGCTTTCTAACCATCCATTCTTTTTTTGTTAGGGAACATTCTTCTTCAAACCTACTCTTCTATTGCGATGGATTTAAACTAGATAGCTTTGTCATAATATGCCCCCATCTTTCATTTATGGTATTCTACATGAATCCAAGCTTGTTTCTAGGGATCTTATACCAATACTAGATCGAAGGGACTCTCTTAGTTATTATCATACTGATGAGTGCTCAAAAAGCACTAAAATAACCATGATTTTATGCACATTAATTGATTAAAAATATATATATTTATATGTTTTATCATATATTTATATAAATTTGTCTTTTTCGAATCACGGGTATTTTTATTGTTTTTCGTGTATTTTTGGCTTAAAATGCAACTTAAAGACTCAAAGAGGAATACCTGAAGCAATACATCACAAAAATATTAATAAATAAATGCGAAGGTCAAAAATATGGAAAATTGGACAAAAATGGGTCAAAAGGTCAAAATGTCAAACGGAGAAAAACGCTGCATACGCCGCTGGGGCCGCCACAAGACCTGCCTAGATTGCCCGCCCTAAAGGCTGCTGGTATGCGTTGTTCACAAGAAGATCGCGGCGGTATCGTTTATACGCCAGAAGATCACAAGGCGGTTACTATTCATGCTGCAGAGACCGCGCGCGGGTTACTGCTCATGCGCGCCAAAGATCGCGCGGGACATTGCTCATGCGCGCAAAGATCAAGCGCGGGACATTACCGTTTCCATGAAGATCATAGCGCGCGAGGTTACTACCATGGCTACAAAGACCGCACGCTGGTTATCGTTCACGCGCGCCGACAGCTCTCTCAGCGCGTCGCGCGTTAGCCGCCCAAAGAATCGCCCTTCGCGCGCCCAACGCGTTTCACCCCATTTTTCACGTGCAAAGCACTTCTACGTACGTCACGCCGACGTCATTGATGACCTCAAAGATGTCCATTACACGTTTTTTAATTTTTTTAATATTTTTTTAACATTTTTTTATTCATTTTTTCTCTCCATCCTCACCTATAAATACCCCCTTCCATTCACTTCAAAACACACCTTCAAACACCTCAAACCACACTTCTCTCTTTCTTTCTTTCTCTCATTTCTAGTTTTTAGTTTTTTTTTAGTTTTTCTTATGTTTTAGCTAGTTTTTCTTATGTTTTAGCTAGCTTTCTCTTAGATTTAGAGTTCTTCCTTTTTGGGAAGAACTAGTTATGTTTTTGTAATATTTTAGATTGATTCAATAAATGGAAGTGCAAATTCCGCTTGAGGTTTTCTAGCAATCTGAATAATAAGTTCTCAGTAAGGATTTTATTTTCTTTACGCTATTTTTATGATTTATTCTTTACATGTTATATTTAATTGGTTCTACGATTAAATTTAACCTGTATAACTTATAATCACGATATAATAATAACGCTATGTCATAAAATATTAAATAGGTGAAAATCTCTAAAATGAATTGATTTTATTTTTTATTCAAGATTTTATATTAAGCGATGTATAGAGAAATATATTATTTTTTCATTACAAACTTAAATCAAAATTAGATTTTAAGGTTTAGTTATCCTGCCTGGATTTAGAAGCCTTTTTTTATTCGATGGTACAATCGCCTCTAAGAGTTGTAGCTAAGCTCTATTTCAAAAGTTTTTATAAGAATTATTATCCGAAAAACGTATCACAAATACGTTTAGTAGTTTTAAAACTCGAAAACAGTACTTGATAACTAAATTTACTTTAATTTGACACCTAATAAAGTTTAAATCGTTTCAACTCACCAAAGCGCAGATTTAAATTGTCATTTTCAATCTCTTAGAAAAAGGAATTAATTTAATTAACCAAATTAGTATCAACCCCACCCACTATGTGTTAATTGATTTGTTTAGTTAACAAAGAATATCTAACTCACCAAAGCGTGGTATTCATACAAAAAAGCGAGAATCAATAAATATCAATTCATATCTTTAATAACCTAGATAATACGAAAGCATAATTAACTTAGTTATTATATCCATAAATACTCCACTATTTATAAAAGATAAAATTGCATTTAATGTTTATCAATCTATGTTTAATTTTTCTCGTTATTAGATTAAAAACAAAACCCCAAAATATCGCGATGGATGTTTAGATTTAATTTTCGCTTTTAAAAGTTTGAATAATAAATTAAGAACCACATACATTCCTTCCTTAGATCGACTCAGTATACTTATCATTTTCTACGAAATGCATTCGTGCACTCACAGAGTTTTACAAATATAAAATCAAAGTATTTATGGTAGAATTTCCGCTGACGCTTGCCAAGCCATCAAGTTTTTGGCACCGCTGCTGTGGATGGCATCAAGTTTTACGCTGCGTGAAGGTTTAATAGCTGCTTAATTTATTTATCAAAATTTTAAAAATATTTTTGTGTTGTAAATAATTGTGATTTTAAAAAATAAATAAATAAATAAATAAAAAATTTAATCAAATTTGAAATTTCATAAGAAATAATAAAAAAAAATTTTAACTATAACATAAATAGTAAAATTTAGAAATTTGAAATTTGAAGTAAAAAGTTTTTACTGTTAATGAATAGTAAAAAAAAATATTAAAAAAAAAAAGAAGAAAATTTTTAAATAAAAATTGTACCGTGAATAATAAAATAATTTAGGAATTTAAAATTTGAATAAAAAAAATTACCGTTCATAAATAGTAAAAAAAAATTAAGTTAATATGAAATAAGATATCGTGAATAGTAAAATAAAATTACCGTTCGTAAAAAAAATAAATAAAAAAAATTAAAAAAAATTAATAAATTAAAAAATAAATTAAAAAATAAATTAAAAAATAAAAAAATAAAAAAACCAAAATTTTAATTTTTTTTCAGTTTAATTTTTACTATTTTTTTAAATCATAATTTTATTTTATTTTTATTTTCTTTTACCTTTTTCAATTTTTTTATATTATTTTTTATTTTTCTTTTTTTTTTTAGCTATTTTTTTCTTCTTCTTGATTTTTAGTTAACTTACTTAACTTAATTTTTCTTTTACTAACTTAATTAACTTAGATTTTTTTAACATGAACTTAGGTTTTTACTTAAATTTTCATTAACTTAATTAACTTAGTTTTTTTTTATTTTACTTCACTTAACTTAATTAACTTAGATTTTTTTTACTTCACTTAGCTTAATTAACTTTTTACTAACTTAATTAACTTAGATTTTTTTTTAACTTAACTTAATTAACTTAGATTTTTTTTAATTCACTTAACTTAATTAACCTTTTCTTTAAAATTAATTAACTTAGATTTTCATTAACTTAAAGTTTTATTTAACTTAACTTAATAACATGAAAAGAAAGATCTATTTTAGCTTCCCGTCAGATTCTAGTTTCTGAAGCCTTTCAGGCCACTACCTTTCCCTGGGAACGCTGTTCGCTCTGGTGAGGATGGTTTTTATGAAAGCTCAGACCACCATTCTTTTCCCTGAAAGACTTTCGTTAATACCGATTATGTTATTTAAAAAAACAAAATTTTTGAACTATCTCCAAAATTTTAAAGTTTTAATTACAATCTAAGAGCGTCATTGCTGTTTAATCTAGGTACAATTGTGTTTTTATGCCTTAATTATTTGATTTGCACCTAGACGTGGGTTATCTAAAACTCAAAATATGCCTCTAGTTTTAAGTATGCAGAAAGAAATCAAAATCAATAAGATGACCGGAAAGATGCGCAGTACAACCTTGTCTTACCTGGCAGTTTGATTGACTCAATGAAAGTGACATCGAAGCTTACTTAAAATGCAATCCTCTGCCAAGTTACGCTCGCTAAGACGTTAACCAAACTAATGCACTGACGAGGCAACCCATCATTTTAGGTAATTTTCTTTTTATTTCTTTATTTACATGTGAATAATTTTTAAAATTGTTAAAACTAAAAATATTGTCAGATGTTAGGGTTAACAAAGGATTTGTCTATATACACTTTAATGATTTAATACGATTGACGACCGCATTTTCCATTACTACTGTGACTTTCTCAAGAAATAGGTAATCTTTCTTCTCTTTTTTCTTTATCTTTAATTTACAGTTGTTACATTGAGGACAATGTAAGTTCTAGGTTGGGGGTGGTGAAAAGTTACCATGCTTAATTAAAAAAAAAAGTTTTAACAATTTAAAAAATAAATAAATAAATAAATAAAATAAATAAATTAAAAAAAAATTAAAAAAAAAAATTTCACAAAAATTTATCTTTTCTTTAAATCAAATTTAAGTAAATAGTTAAGTCTTTTGTACTGTTAGATTAATTTTTTGAAAACATATCATGAAATATTTTGTAATTATTTTTGATAATTAGTTAGTTTTTGTCATAATTAGTATTTCTTTGATAAAACGTAGAAATTATATTAAACCCAAAAATCTGTTTATGAAGTTTTTTTTGTTTTATACTCACTCAGGAGATATAATTGAGCCTAATTTCCTTTATTCGTAGTGAAATATATATTTTTTCTACTCCAAACACATTTCTTATTTCTTCAAATTTTTAGATGATCTCTATGTATTAAGATTGAATGTATGAATTTTTTTCTCATTTTAATGTAGTATCATATATTTTTTATTATTATTTTTGCTTAGATTAAATGATTGAGTGTTTCGATAGATATGCTTATATCTCATTTATGCATTTACTACTACAAAACAAAAAGACATATCCGTTACCTAAACCAAGATCAAAACGTAAAGCCACAAAATTAACCACTCACCAAAATCCAAAATATGTACAATCCAGCATAATGGGTCGACTTTCAAAATACATATATCGAGAAATATCTTCTAAAAAAATAGAGAGATAAAGAATATATAGATAATCTACATACTATAACCCACATTGCCTACAAAGTCATGGAGTAAAGGCTAATTACAAAAGAAGGATATAGAAATAATTCTAAAAGTCATTGCACTCTCTTCATTTGTAAAAGGCATATATCTTGGAAATTTTTTCTTAATGAAGTTTGATTTATGCATGAAAATAATTTTTATATATGATATCTTTATAATTTATACATTTGATTCTTTCATGCAGATCAATGTTAAAATAACACTTTGTGCCTTTATTCTTTATACATATGCGAACATATTAGTTCATTTCTATACATCAACTCTTTCGCATATAAATTAGTACGAGCGTTTTGAACCCATAGATTCAAGGTTTGAGAGTATTGACTTCATAATGAGAAATGTCAATTTCGATTCATTTATTAATCGAATTGGTGAAATTAAATTGATACATTTTTGATATGAAATATGAAAATGATTTTCACTAATTATTATAATAAATCATGATTGTTTAAAGAGATTAAAATAACTTATGCTTTCGAGATTTTAATTATGATCTTGAGATTAAAAAGTACAGACATTTTGCGTACAGATGTTGATAATTTGTGATTTTGTTGTAAATTTAATTTTTAAGTTGTTTGTTTTTATTGTTTCTTTTGTTTTTACATTTAAGTACAATGTTTCATATGCATTCATTATCGAAACCCCTCACAGACTCAAACTCGTCTACCACTAGTGGCAACCTCAGTGTTTAAAGGCTTGTCGATAAAGCTAAATGCAACCGTTTCCAATGCAAAAGTGATTTAGGATAGTTTAATTTTTAGTTTTTATCGCTTCTCATAAGCGGACTAGCAGTTCGGTTTCGGGTCAGGATGAATAGCCAAAAAGCACTAAAATAACCATGATTTTACGCATTAATTGATTAAAAATATATATATTTATATGTTTTATCATATATTTATATAAATTTGTCTTTTTCAATCAATGGTATTTTTATTTGCTTTTTCGCGATTTTGGCTTAAAAATGCAACTTAAAGACTCAAAGAGGAATAATCGAAGCAATACATCACAAAAATATTAATAAATAAATGCGTAGGCTCTAAAAATATGGAAAAATTGACAAAATGGGTCAAAAAGGTCAAAATGTCAAACGGAAAAACGCACAAGGCCAACACCTGGCCTACCAAATCATACGGGTATCGTTTCCACAGAAGACTGGCAGACATGGGTTATCGTTTTACGCTAAGAAGATCACACATGGAAAGCTGTTTCCATGCTACAAGAAGATCGCTACATGGACATTCGGTTTCACGCTACAAGCAAAGATCGCTAGCGCGAGGTTATCGTTTGCACATGCAAGAAGATCGCTACAAGCTGCCAGGTTATCGTTTCACGCCACAAGAAGATCACGCGCTGTTAGCTCACGCTGCGCCAATGACAGCTTAGCTGCAGCCGCTTCAAAGAATCGCTTCTTCGCCGCTTCTAACGCTGCTAATTTATTTTTTCACGTACCGCAATGGCTTTCAGACGCCACGCCGCCGACGCCATTGATGACCTCAAAGATGTCCATTACACGTTTTAATTTTTTAATATTTTTTTAACATTTTTTTATTCATTTTTTTCTCCATCCTCACCTATAAATACCCCTTCCATTCACTTCAAAACACACCTTCAAACACCTCAAACCACACTTCTCTCTTCTTTCTTTCTCTCATTTCTTGCTTTTAGTTTTTTTTTTAGTTTTTCTTATGCTTTAGCTAGTTTTTCTTATGTTTTACCAGTTTTCTTAGATATTTAGAGTTCTTCCCTTTTTGGGGAAGAACTGAAGTTATGTTTTTGTAATATTTTAGATTTTTGATTCAATAAAATGGAAGTGCAAATTCCGCGAGGTTTTCTAGCAAATCGGAATAACATAAGTTCTCGTACATTTTATTTTCTTTACGCTTATTTTTATGATTTATTCTTACACGTTATATTTAATTAGTTCGCGATTAAATTTAACTCAAGTATAGCCGCTTATAATCATGATATAATAATAACGTCATACGTGTTAAGCCAAATATTAAATATGAAAATCTCTAAAATGAATCGATTTTATTTTTATTCAAGATTTTATATTGAAGGATGTTGTAGAGAAATATATTATTTTTCATTACAAACTTAAATCAGTACCATTGATTTTAAGGCTTTAGTTATCCTATTCGATTTAGAGAAGGCTTTTTATTCGATGGTACAATCGCCTCCAGAGTTGTTCGTGTTCTATTTCAAAAGTTTTTATAAGAATTATTATCTCAAACGATGACAACATGTTTTCAGTAGAGTTTTAAAACTTGAAAGTTAGACTTATAACTAAATTCTTAGCTTTAATTGACACCTTGAATAAAGTTTAAATCGTTTAACCTCACCAGGTGCATTTAAAATGGTTCATTTTCAATCTCGTAAAAGGAATTAATTTAATTAACCAAATTAGTTATCAACCCCACCCATAAAAGTGTTAATTGATTTGTTTAGTTAACAAAGAATATCTAACCCCACCAAAGCGCAGATTCATACAAAAAGTGAGAATCAATAAATATCAATTCATATCTTTAATAACCTAGATAATACGAGCAAGCATAATTAACTTAGTTATTATATCCATAACTACTCCATTATTTATAAAAGATAAAATTTGCATGAATGTTTATCAATCTATGTTTAATTTTCTCGTTATTAGATTAAAAACACAAAACCCCAAAATATCGTGATGCGATGTTGTAGATTTAATTTCGCTTAAAAGTTTGAATAATAAATTAAGAACCACATACATTCCTTCCTTAGATCGACCTTGGGAGTATACTTATCATTTTCTACGAAATGATTCGTGCACTTGCGAGAGTTTTACAAATATAAAACCAAAGTATTTGCGAGAATCGGCGATGCCGGTTTTCGCTCATCACATACTCCTCCATACTTGTTCAAAATATGGTTGTAACAAGTTCGATGGTTTGATGACCTATGTCCCATAATGAAAGAAAAAGGCATCTCATTTTTCTAGCTTGTTGGACTCATTCAAATAACTGATAAAATACCATGCAACTCTTCTATCCATTTATTCGTCTCAAATTCCAACTTTTTCTTCAATAAAGTAACAATTATATTGTTTAAGGGCTCATCCTTGTTTGGAGTGTTGGTGATAATGATCAAGTGGATGATAGGCAACATGTATCATATACTACGCCTGATGATGCTCAAGAAATGTGCACATGTGCTACACATACTATACTCAAGGATGACACTGGAATGCGTGTAGATGTTGCACATAATACCACTAGGATGCACACAGATGTTGCACACGATGACACTAGGATGAACACAGATGCTACACACAAAGAAGCTGGTACGTGCACAAATGTTGCACCCGATAACACTAGGATATACACAGATGCTACTCGCCCTGTGCCTAAAACTGCCACAAATATATATGCATATGCTAGGCTTACTATTGTAGCTGGCAAGTGCACATATCCAGATATTGTTAAAAAATTTGCATGTACGTCATAACTATATGGTCAATAGTATAACTAATCATTTTTCAAAAGGTTTTCATAAATTGTTTTACATTGAAATATGTGCTTTTGAGTGATGTAATCAAGTGTAATGTGTCTCATTGTACCTAACTTGCAACCATCCTTTCTCTACATATGGATAGGATGTGTCATTGTATTTAACTATCCATTTTCATCTCATGAAAGAGTACTATTAAGCTTTCTTGTTATTTTTCATGGTATTAGAGCTTAGAAATTGCATTAGCTTCTAGATTCCTAGATAAAGCATCAATGGTTGAATTGCCTAAAGTAGTTCAACTACCAAATCCATAATTCGTGTCAACAACTATCAAAGAGATTGAAATATGTTCATGTCATAATATTTTTCTTACAATCATGCTTGACAATAATAATTTCACAATTTGTAGATATCAAATCTTAAAGATTCTAAAAAGTCTAGACAAGATAACTTCGTTCTCAAAGATCTAGTAGAAAAAAATTTCACGAAAATGGAACTGTTAAATATAAGTACAAAAATTGAAAAAGGCAAGATGATATACTCGACTATGGTTGGTGAACTATATGACAAATGAACTCATGAAATAGGTAGTTGGATTTGAAACATCAAGAAAGGCTTGGTGCATGCTAGAAAAGAAATTTTCCTCCATTTCGCGAGCTCGTATGATTCAGTTAAAAGAAGTGCTTCAGAATTTGAAGAAAAGAGATCTAAAAGTCAATGACTATATTCTCATCATCAAAATGCTTTGTGATGAATTGGAAGCAATTGATGGTACAATCACTCATGAGGAAAAGCTTATGTATGTGTTAAGAGGTCTTGATGAAATCTTTGACAATGTGTTCTCCACACTGACCGAAAAAATACTAACCAAGAAAACAACAATTGAATATGAAAAAGCACTACTACTTAGTCATGAGAATATGCTTGAGAAGAAGAGATCAACAATTATCTCACCTTTTACCTAGTGTAAATGTTCTAGCAAGAAATGAGCATTTGACTAAAGCTGTTGAATTAGTGACGATACAATATCACAATTGCACCAACTCAGTGTTGCAGATCATAGCCAATAAAGTGGAAAACAGTATCAACAAGGAGTTGATAACTCACATAACTACAATGGAAGTAATAACTTTTAGTCTGGTGGTAGAGATTGTGGATATGCAAGTAGTCGCATAGGAAATAGACCTCATTATCAAGTGTGTGAAAAATTGGGGCATATAGCCTTCAATTGCTAGTTTAGGTGTGATAAAAAAAATTCTACCAAACTAGAACAACAATAACAATAGTTTCATGTTATGATTGATGTTGATAATGGTACTGGCCTACCAGTGGTACCTTCTGTTACCAATACACTAAGACTGTTTCCTACTCTTATATCTCATTTTCCTTATCCTTCTTTGTTTATCAATCAAACTTATGGATCTAACGTATTGGCTAGAACTGGACCATCATTTAGTTGACCTGACTTTGGTAGACTGGGAATCCACCCTAATGGACCCAAAATGAATGCATGTCCAACTAAACTAAATTGTTGTACAATTGGTCGTATTTGGAAGAGTTCATAACCCCCTAGCAAGAGATGAATTGGATACATGTTCAACTCATCGTAGCTCAATTGGATAAATATCCAACTAGCCAATTTTCAGCCCAAACCATATATGGTTGTTCAAAACGAACCAAATTTAACTAGAATATGGAAAACACTATTGGCGATGCATGGACTATAAATCGATGATGGGATTGTTAGAAATTGTATAAGACAGCTAGTCGAATGGCGGTATGATTTATCATTGTTGAGGCTCTAATTGATAGGATTCACGAAAGGTAACACTCGTAAAGCTAATCACAAAAGTTTGGTGGATAACAACTACTATGTGACTCAAGAACACCTTGGGTTTGTCAAAGATTTGGCGGCTTCTGGTTGTGCACTTGTCGGTGGAAACGAAATATGACATTGGCTAATGTTAGTGACACAAGCGGCATATAAAGTGCTCTATCGGGAATCACGATTCATAAAAAGGGTAAATTTGGAATGTCAAAGATTGCAAGTTGGGTGTCTAATTTCAATTAAAAATTGTTGAAGGGATAATTTTAGCCTATTTTTTAGCATTAAAATGTTGAATTACTATTCAAAATTAGATCCCTTTAATGACTTATTGTATTTCAAGTGAAAGAAAGTGGACTAATGTATTCCAAAAAGAGATGTTAATATTATTTAATTTTGGACACGCTTTTACATCTATAACTTTATATCTTTACATGTGTTATGATTGTTTTGAAAATTAGAGAAATAATTTAATTTTCTATACAATATTGAGACGTGGTAAAATCTAAGTGGTATTGATACAAAAATAAGTACAAATTTATGTGTTCTTATCATTATTTGTTCCAAAAACATTAAAGCGACAATGGTGTCCCTTTATCTAAGAAAAATAAATGAGATTAAATAAAACAACACACATAAAATTTATAATAATAAAAGTAACATTTTAATAATATTGAATATGATTTAATTGAATGAAGTTAATTCATTGTGTCTAAGTAGTTATAATTCAATTTAACGGTGTTAAATATAAAATTATGTGCTATATTTTTTTGAAATAGTAAAATATAAATTTTAAATATGTTATTTTTCAAAATACTTTGAAGTAAATGTAAAAATGTTGTGAAAATTGTTTTCTCGACTCATAACTACATGTGTTTTTTTGAAAGCAAAGTCAATATACAATAGAAAATTACAGAAATAAAAGAAGCCTACCCAAGCCAGGTTCAAAATCAACCAGATCTTTTTATAATAATAATAATAATATATAACATCCAGAGAATAAGGGATTATTATTATTATTATTATTATTATTATTATTATTATTATTATTATTATTATTATTATTATTATTATTATATATAACATCCAGAGAATAAGGGAAATAATTTGTTCAACATAGCAACAAGACGCACAAGCCGTAGTAATGCCAATTATCAAATTAGAGGGGACACTAATGTATGCAATACATACCTTTCCAGAGTTTTCTTTATTTCCCACAATAGTTTGACAGGCAAGCCTCCAGGATTCGGGTTTCTGTGCATTTTAACCAATCTTATATCAACTACAACTAAACATTTACGATTATGACAAACAAATATACAAATGTAAATTGTATTTTTTTCAGTAAAGTTCTAAAAACAAAATAAGGATAATATATTATTAGAAGTAATTTTTTTTAATATTATAAGTCTTTATATTTAATGTGCTTATTTTTATTAAAATTTAAAATAATATATATAAAAAATACCATTATTTCAAAATATAGATACTTTTATTCAAAATTTATTTAAATGTGATTTAATGTTTCAGTATACGTGAGTTGTACATTACTTTTAACTTTTCTTATATTAAAATTTAAAGGGTATATATTTTTAAAGTTTTTCATTTTTTTAAATTCATTCCATATTATATAATTTTTAAGGTAAATAAAATTTTATACGGTAATATAATATTATAAATTAAAATTTGTTAGAAAATTATAAAAAATAATACTCTTAAATCTTATAACAAAAAAATAGCACGTAAATGATATTGAACAAGTTTTAATTAAACGACGTTCAAAGTAAAGAAAAATAATGTAATAGATTTTTCTTTAATAGTAAAAATAAAAACTATTATAATAAAGTGTATTTACATAAGAATTTAAAGTCGATTGTAAAAAAAAATCAACTTATAATAAATTTTAAATTTGTATGTTTATAAATTAGCTTAAAATTTAAAGTAGATTTTAGTAAAAACCTACTTGAAATAAATTTAAAATTAAAAAAAATATTAAAAGACTCAATAGGCAACGTCGATTAAAGTATACAATCGACATTATATGTGATAAGTAGGGTAGGTTGTACACGTCAACCAACGCGAAGCCACGTATAGCGTTGATTGATGTGTACAATCAATGCGTCATGTGACATTTGCCATACGTGTTAAACAACGCTAAACGTAATGTTGCATCAATTATACACATCAAACGACGCAGCATCATGTGTTGCATTGGTTGATTGTAGCATACGTTCTACTTATCAACCGACATTACACGTGACACATAACATCATTTCTATGTGTCTTATATATGAGGTGAACATAAAAGATAATATTTTTGTGGCTATAAGTTTTAAGAATATTATTTTAATTATTTTTTAAAATTTATTTTTATATATAGATAGATTAATTTAGAATAATTTTTGGATGTGATTCTTGTTCATTATCATATGATTAGAGTTTTTTAAGTATTATTTAATTCATGTGATAATACAGTCGTAAAATGATAGTTAATATCAATGACTTAAAATATAGGGATAATTTTGTATAAAAATATATCATGATTTATATATATACTAGTTAAAAATTAAAAAAACAATTAATGTCTATAAAATTTATTTCTCATCGTCTTCTAAGCTATTGTTGAACAAATAACCCTCATATTGGAACAAGTATGTGAAAACAGTGTAAAAACAATATTACAGATATACTGAAATGTACTACTTGGGTTGAGTTGCGGACTAGGTTGCTCTCTTTAAGACGTTTTGCGGCTCTGCCCAAACTTTTGCAAGAAAATACAGTCTCGTCGTCCCCAAGATAAAACAACCTAGAATTTTTGTTTTCTGTCTCGGAATTTCAATGCACCGATGAAGTCTGGAATGCTACACCTCTAATTGAGTGTTTTAATCAACACTGTTGTATCCTTTTAGAACATTGGAAAACTTTTTATAATGTAATCCTAGGTTTATAGTTCTCTTAATATATCTCATGACCCTGTCAATAGCATTGCAATGCTCTATACTAGCTCTATTGCTAAACCTACATAGTAGTCCCAAAACATAAGCTGTGTCTAGTCTAGTGTAGTGAGTAGCATAACGTAAGCTACCAATGATGCTCGCATACTTAGTTTGTCTAACACCGTCTCTGGTGTTTTTGAACAACTTTGTACTAGGATCATAAGGAGTACATATAGGTTTGCAGTTAAAGTAATTATATTCCTTTAAGATCTTCATAATATAATAAGATTGATCTAGGGAAAGATCATTTTCAGACCTAGTAATATTTATACCAAAGATTACACTCAATTCTCCGAGATCTTTCATATCAAAGTTAGCACATAACAAGGTTTTCACATTATTCACAACATGAATATTTGACCCAAAAATAAGCATGTAATCCACGTATAAACATATAATAGTGCAAATGTCATTTCTTGATTTATAATAAATACATTTATCACTTTCATTTATTTTGAATCCATGTGAGATAACTAGATTATCAAATTTTTCATGTCATTGCTTAGGTGCTTGTTTTAAACCATAAATTGATTTATCTAGTTTACAAACATTATTTTCTTGACTTGAGACAACAAAACTTTTAGGTTGACCCATATAAATTTCTTCTTGTAAGTCACCATTTAAGAAAAAAGTTTTAACATCCATTTGGTGCATTGCTAAATCATGGATAACAACAAGAGAGAAAAGTACACGTATGTAAGTTATTTGTGTGATTGGTGAAAAGGTATCAAAGAAATCTACATTTTTCCTTTGCCTATACCCTTTGACTATAAGACAAGCTTTGCACTTTTCAATAATATCATCGGGTTTTAATTTCTTCTTTAGTATCCATTTACATCCTATGGTTTTCTAACCAGAAGGCAAGTCAACTAAATGCCAAGTTCTATTATACTTAAGAGAGTCCATTTCATCATTTATGGTTTCTTCCCATAAGTTGGCATTAAAGAAGATAAGACTTTTTTAAGAGTTTAGGGATCTTCCTCTAAGGTATAAGCATAAAAATCAAACCCAAAATCCTTAAGGGTTCGAGCTTGTTTACTTCTCCTAATTTCAGTGCTTAATTCCTCATTTTGTTCATTAGTTCTAGTTATAGGTAAAGTACTAGAAGATGAGCCCCAACTATTTTTCAATATAAAGGGAAACTTATGTTCATAGAAGTCAACATCATTTGATTCTATAACTACATCATCATTTTAAGTCATAGAATTTATAAACTTTACTATTCACAACATATCATATGAATACACATTCATATGCTATACTAGCAGGTTTATTTCTTTTAGGATCAAGGATCTTAACATAAGCTAAACAATCCCAAGTTTTAAAATAAGTTAAGTTAGGTTTTTTATTTTTCAAAATTTCATATGATGAAATTTACTAATAGATTTAGGCACTCTATTTAGCACATAGCAAATAGTTAATAAAATTTCTCCCCATCAATGAAAAGCAACACCAGAGTTTAATAAAATTACAATAACTGATTCAGTAAAAGTTTTATTTTTTCTTTCAACTTTGCCATTCATTTCAAGAGAATAAAGAGCAGGTTTTTCATGAACGATTCCATAAGTTTTTTAAAGATCATTGAAAATATTGAAATCATATTTAGTGTCTCTATCACTTTGAAACCTTTTTATTTTCTGTTAAGTTGGTTTTCAATTTCAATCATAAATATTTTAAACATGTCAAATGCTTCACTTTTATTTTTCATTAGATATACATAATTATAATCTGAACAGTCATAAATAAAAGTTATAAAATAGTATTTTTTATTTCTTGTTAAAGTTCCATCAAATTCACATAAGTCAGAGTGTATTAAGTCTAAAGCTTCGAATTCTCTAACTACTGACTTATTTGAAGTTTTGGCTATTTTAGTTTGACTACAAAAGTCACATTTTTCAAAACCATTCAAATCTAGTTTAAGAATTAGTTATAATGTATTCATGTTTTTGATTATGCGTTTATTAACATGACAAAGTCTAGCATGCCAAATATTAAAAGAACTCAACATATAAGCAGAAGAAGAAGCTTTATTAATTTCAACGTTCAATTTAAACATACCATCAGTGGCGTACTCTTTCCCAACAAAAATATTATTTTTAGTTATTGTATATAAATTAGCCTCTGTAGTTTAAGTAAACCCAGTTTTGTTAATAAGATAGCTCGAAACTAAGTTCTTTCTCATATCTAAAGTATGCAGAACATCCTTTAGGATGATAGTCTTTCTAGAGGTAAACTTCAATTCTATCTTACCAGTACCAACAACTTTAGTGGAATGGGAGTCGCCCAGTAACACTTTTTTATCCCCAGACTTAGAATAGGACTTGAACATGTTTCGATCTTAGCAAACATGGAGAGAAACACTAGTGTTCATCCACCACCCCTCAGATCCACCAACAAAATTGATTTCAAATATCATAGCAATAAGTTGATCTTTGATAAGGTTCGCCTACATGGCAGGACGATTCTTGTTGCGGTAGTTCCTGGCCAAGTGGCCAGGTCTGTTACAACTATAACACATGAATGGGTTATTTCTTAATGGGGTTGAGGTCCATTCTGGGGAGAATAGTTTTTGATTCTATTTTGGTTGTTACGATTTTGGTTATTATTGTGATTATGAGTTTTCATGTTTCTTAATTAAGGTTTTAGAATTGCAAAGGAAGATTTCTTATGAGTACTGTTGTTTGAGACAACGAGTACTTTATCTCTTTGATCTTGTTTTCGGGATTCTTCTTCTATTCTTAGACGGGTCATAAGACTTTTTAAAGAAAATTATTTAGCTTTATGTCTAAGTGCATTCTTAAAATCTTTCCAAGGAGGGGGGTAGTTTATCTATAATAATAGCTACTTGAAATTGTTCATCTAAAGTCATATCTTCAGAAGTTATATCATGTACTATCATTTGTAGTTCGTGTGATTGAGCTTCCACATATTGAGCATCCCAAATTTCCTTATAGGACGATTAAGCAATATTGGTTTTTCAGTAGTAAGAATAGAAGCAACATTTTTAATGATTAAGAAAAATAATATTTTTTATCTCCATCTTTTAAAGTGTAGTCCCTCGAAATGAAACGGTTTGTTGAGATCAACAGTTAACATTTCAATAGACATGGAACATAGAAATTCATCTTAAAATTGTTGGAATAAGTATGTGAAAAATAGTGTAAGAACAATATTACCGATATACTTAAATGTACTACTTGGGTTAAGTCGCAGACTAGGTCGCTTTCTTTAAGACATTTCGTCGCTCTGCCCAAACTTGTGCAAGAAAACACAGCCTCGTCGTCCCCGGGATAAATAGTCTAGAATCTTTGTTTTTATCTCGAAATTTCACTATACTGATGAAGTTCGGAATGCTACACCTCTAAAATTTATGTTGCTTAGAAACTCTAAAAAAATTTAGTATCTTCTTTTTTTTCTTTCTAAGAGCTATTTATAGATTGAGAAAATGTGTGATAATTATGATAAATAACGGTTATGTTTGAGTAGAAAATGTAACGGTCATTTCTGAGTGAAAAAGTAATGACTATTTTGAGTGAAAAAATAACGGTCAATTTTGAGTGAAAAAGTAAAAAAAAAATCAAATAATAAAATACGACCTCACCTATCACACACTTGAACTCTGCACAGCCGGTCAATCGGACGAATGGCAATGGCGACGACAATGGTGCACGCTCGCATGTCGAATCACATTTGTTTAAGTCATCTTTTCTTCTACAAAAGTGGGTGACCCTTGGGCCCAAACTTAATAGCCAATATTTTTTATATTTTTACATCTATTAAGTAAAGTAAAATAACAACGTGAAACAAGTCATAAATTTACATCATTTTTATTTATTAAAATTCACATTTCCAACACCTCCTGTGTGAAAAACAGTTGGTCTGTAACTATCTCGAACTCAATAATTCTCAAATTTCATTATAATTTCAGGTTGGGCATTCGTATAGATTCAGGAGGCTTCTTCCATTGAAATGTAAGAATTATTGGAATTGTTTTCATCCAATTTCATATATTTTTTCTATCAATTATTGCAAGCAATAAAGACCTGCAGTTTTCATCTCAATGGCTCAGGTATCAAGCGCGGGCCCCCTTTTAGGATTGCAGTTAACAAAAAGATGCATGATTGTGGCGTATGTAGATTACAGGCAAACTGGTTAGGTGACTTTATCTTGATTCTCTGTTTTGACAAAGTTCCCTAGAAACATGGTGGGTATGGATAGACTGGTTGCCTGTCGGAGTATGCTTTACTGTAGTTGATCATAAGTAATATCTTAAGAAATTTATTATGTGACCATCTACGGCTAATTTTTCATGTTTTCAGTAAGATAAGCCAGTAAACCTAAAATTTGTTGTATAACAAAATTAATAACTAATTTTGGGAGTGTTATAAATTAGTAGATGATAAATAATAAATTTTATAAAATTTTATATTTTATATTTTTAATAGTTAAATTGATAAAAAAATTGCTGAATGAAATTAATGAAATAATTTTATAATTCAATAGTAGAATTGGAGCAAAAAATATTTTAATTGTAAAAATAATACAAATATAATAATTCGATAATATATTTATATATTTTTCCAAAGCATTCTTGAATTTTAAATGTAGTTTTAGCGTAAAGATGTGCATTACAAAAATAATTTAGTTGATATTATAATATTTTTTTTATTTAATTTGCTTATGTTTTTGAAAAAAATTAAAATAAAATACAAAAAAACATATATCATTATGCTTTGATTCATTGCTTAGAAAAGATTGTTCTTATGGATTTTCATTGTTTTCGTACTTTTATCAAAGACAAAGCTATATCTAATTGTATGGCCTCTAAGACACCTAGTATCTAGATAACGATATGGCGGTAGGATGTTCTATCATTCGCTAATGTTTTTGTTTTTCGGATCTTAACAGAAGGTCTAATTATACTTTTGTTTCGAAATGATAAGTATTACTTTTTTTATTATTTTAATAATACTCGTAATTAATATGTTAGATAAACTAGATAAAGAAGGGTGCTAAGGAGGTGCCAACCTAATTAGGATGTTCTGGTATAAAAGTCTATCAATTGTAATATTTTATTAAAAAATGGACAATAATGACATAGATTATAAAAAGAGCATTTCTATGTATCAACTATATCACAATTACAATTGATATGATTTTTTTTATTTGATACAATTACGTGAATACAATTATATTTATCAATAATAATGTATTACATCACATGTTATTTATCACAAACTTATGATAAATAAATTTTTTCATATATAAAATATTGTTTTATATGCTTCACATACATACTATCATCATTTTCTTTTATTAATTATCCATTGCTAGAAAAATAGCTTACGTGATGTTAATTTAATATTAACTTTCAAACATAATTAAAAAAACTACTTTTAACTATAACACATATATTTTAAAATGGACAATTCTAATAAAGGAATTGAAAATTATAATTCTTACAGAAAATTAACATTTTTGTTAAAAATGAAATTATTGATTAATTTTAACATTATTTTATTTATGTAAATTAGAATTACAATTTATGATACTTATATTGTTAATAAGCTAAAAAAATAGTGACCAAATTATTAAAAAGTATTAAAATAAATTGGTCACTATTTTGTCAATATATTTAACATGTAAGTATTCTAATCTGTGGTTTTAATTTACATAAATAAAATAAAGTAAAAATTAATCAATGTCCTCATTTTTAGCATGAATATTATTTTTTTCCTCCTACTTTGTAATTTATTATTGTATATAAATTGAATGAAAAAATAATATATTCTGTGTACAAGTCAATTGCACATAAGTTATTGATAAATAACTATGATTTTCTATAATCTTATTTATTGGCTGTAAATTTAAGTGAGGGTTATAATCATCTAATTCAATTCAATTCATTGTAATTGTTTATTTTAAATTATATGTGTGAAATCTTTTTGTTTTTCAATGCTCAGGTATGTGTGATAGTTATTTTTTTTCAAAAACAATTTGTTTGAAAGTTAATTTTCTTAAATTAATATAACGTTAACTATTGGTCACAAGAACTACAAAAAATAAACAATAATAGATTGTGAAGAAAAGAAAATTGCCTTTAGTATAATACATGCCATTGTCATTTCTTGAAACCAATAAAATTGTAATTTTTATCGATTAAAGCTTCCAAACTTATATGTGTATCAATAAAGGAGCAAGAAAATATAAATATTTATTTCTTCCTATGTATTTTTTAAATTATTTTATGGGAATAAAGTTAATAAAATGTTTATAAAATTTACATATTTAAGATTCTCATAATTTTGTTCAAACAAAAAAATAATTCATGTATCCTTATATTTTAAAATATATCCTCGTGTATTTAAGTGTGTAGATTTTCATTATCTTTCTCTTTCCATGTACTTATTTGAACACTTTATTGAAACATCAATAAGTAAACCTTCCGACTTTTAAATGGCCACCACATCCCTATCTCGTGCATATGCTAGAATCCTAACAACAAACAAATCAATTTCCTTCTAAATGTTTAGGGGTTATTTGTAAAACCAAATTCGTGAAAGGAGATTAACCTATGCAATTTATTTGTTTGTTGTTAGGATTCTGTTGTATATCTTTTCTTCTTTTTTCTAGTATCTATGTGGGGTAAATGGGGTGGTTAATTTTGAACCCAGTTGAAGAATTAGATCATTTAAAAATGGCAAGGTAAATAAATAAAAGCTACCTTCTTCAGATATTGAAGTTCAGTGTATGTTCTTTCATTTAAAAGATCCTTTCCATCAATGATCTGTGAAAGGAGGAAAAAGGATCATGGATGTTAGACATTACTTAAGCTTGCTAGATCCAGAAAGTTAAAATTTGATTCACTTTCAGTACCACTGCAACAATCAAAACGTAACAGATAAGACTTCGAAAACTATGTAAAAATTATTGGACGTCAAGGAAAAATTTAAATGTAAATAGTTTATAGATGCATTTTTAAAATCATTATTCAAATTGAAGAAACTACCGAAATTCAAATTCATATATTTCAGGTATAAACTTATTTCTAAAGACGTTAGATTTCAAATTAGACACACAAAAATATTTATTATATTATGTTGCTCGATTAATCGAATAATGACTAGATTGATCAATCTAAGTCCTCTCAATTTGAATTAAAAATTAACATAAATTAATCGTATTCAATCTATCTAGTTTTAGGTTTTTATTAATCCTTGAACCCCACTACATTCACTAGGAGGGACTGTTCTAATGAATGCAGCGGAGCTTAGGGATTCAATTATCTCAATCATGACAATGAAGTGAAATGGAAAATGTGGCGAATCTGACTTGATAGGTCCACCCCAGATCGCACAACAACAACTTTGTCTATGCAACCTAGCCTATTTGGGCGAATCAATCAACCTTATTGGATTGATCAATTGAGAAATGAGAGCTTCAACTTTAACCTAATTGTTTACTCAACTTTATTTTGCAATATGGTTTCAATCTTTTCTAAATAAAGAACCTAATGCTCCGTATTTTAATCAATCACATTCATTATAAATTTCTAATTGTTTTTGTGCTATCTCTCTCTCTCTCAAAACGTGTTGCAAAAATAAGATCGTATTTGTTTAGGTTTCTTTCTTTAATTAATCTATCAAACATAGGTGGTTGTGTTTGATTGATTAATAAACCTATTTAATTTATGATATTTTGATTATATGTTCATATAGCTTATTCTTTGTTATGTTCTTGAATGCTTGAATCAAATAATTGTATATGTAATTTCATAATTATTTGATTTGATTGTTTAACTTAAAAGAATCTATCTATATTGAATTTTTTCTTAATCTGCTTATTTTAGGGTTGCTAGATGATTTAAAATTAATTTATTCATTTTTGAATCTTCTAGTTAGGTTATTCATTCTTGAATCTACTCTAGGAAACACTTTACAGTTGCATTATTGTGCTAACTTTTTAGGTGTTGATTGAATGAGTTTGATTGCTCGTGTGACTCGAGTTTATCTGAATGTTGGTCTAGATTCAAACACCTTTCTTATGGAGACTATAAAGGAAAGCATGGACTTGTAAGTAGATTACTTTGGGACATCATCTTGGAAGATAGTTTAAGTCCTAACCTTGTAACTAAACCTTATTTTCATAGTGGATAGTTACGTGGTCGGGTGGACTCGATGGTTTTCCTTTTAGGTCATTATTGTGACCTAAGTTGTTTCCACAAAAAATATCTTGTGTCAAGTTTTATTTATTTCAGTTTTATATTTATTGCACACAATTGCATGGATGACCGATTATATTAT